>CAJVRI010001121.1:2484004-3726007 GCA_911649635.1 Poeciliopsis gracilis
TTTCTACATTAACATTAACTTGTTTTCTTGCATTATTTGAGGGCTGACCATTTCAATTTTTCTGAAAAAATTTACATTTTTCCTTGGAATTTCAGACACGGCGTCAGTAGTTCATAGAATAAAAGAATAATCTTCATTTTATTCAAACATATTCTTATAAAGAGTAAATTTAGAGACACTGATCATTTTAAGTGATATATATATATATACACACAATTTAGGGCTGTAACAATGAATCATTGATTGAAATATCTAATAAATCAGTAATCAATTAATCACTAAATGGAGTATACAGATTGCATTTTAAGGAATTATTGTTCATTTTCTTTTTTTAAATATAGACTTTGATGCATTTCTAATATTGTATAAAAAAAAAAGGATTATGAGGTTAAATTGAAAAAATCTGCAGAATGTGCCATTTTTAAAAAAATCTAATCAATCAGAACAATCGATTAATCGATTACCAAAACAACTGATATCTGCAATCCTAATGCAACTTCCAAATAAAGTGAATATACACACACATGTCAGACACCTGACTACCTACTGATGCGTGTTAAGAAACAACCCGAGTCAAACCAAGGCAGCCAGAGTCTTTAGTTTTCTGGGTTTACTTTGCCGTTTCAGGATTGAGACAACTTCCCGTCTGTGATTGCGGAATGATTTCTGCTCTCTGGCAGACAATCCTGAAGGACAGCGTCTCTCCATGAGCTCCTGACCCGAAGCTCAAGGACACGGGTTATCAGCAGGACAACGACCCAGTGACTTTCCAGCTCCCCTCACCATTATCTGCAGGGACCTGCTGGCCGCTGCAGTGCATTAGGGAAAGTATTAACCTGATCCTCTGAAACTTCGGTCTGTGCTGCGATGATTTCACAATCCTTGTGGTGTTGTGCAGCCGTCGCGTTTTGGGAACTAGCTTTCCGACGGCCGCAAGTTGGACGCGGTGGGACTACCGGAGGCGTAAATAACAATCTCGCAAGTTGTGGCTTGTTACCATTAAATCCAGATGTTCTCTAACAGGTAAGGCCCGCAGCCTCGTCAAAAACTCACTAAATCCCTCGGCTCTCTGTGCTGATCCTGACACAGCTCATTAAACTGTGATTACACGCCTCCCGAGGGTTAAGGCCTCGGACCTGCTCTCGTTATGACAACAGAAAACAGAGCTCGCAAAATGAATCCGAACGCGTCCACCAACGATCCTGCATTGCAGTTCGCCTTAGAAACGACGCACATGTAAGCAGGAAGCATTTTTCCACGAAGAGGACTGATCAGCAAGCTGCGACCATCAGCATTAGCTATTGGCTGACCTCGAAGGCACTCTCCACGTCTCTCCTTCCTTCCTCACATTTTCCAGAAAGTTATTGGGGGATCTGGGAGAGAGGCCGAATTAGCCCGAGACGATGAAGAACAGATTTCAGATACAGGTGTTTCAGAGGAAACGGATGGGAGGTCCAGCCACATTTAGCTAATTCGGTTAGCTAATGAAATAGTTTCAGACACGCAGTCCAAGAATGGAGGTTTTATTGGTTAATTTTATTAGAAGATTCCCCGTTCTGCTTGCTTAGCGTGTCCTCGGAGTTGGATTACAAAAAACATGTCAATCATAGCTGCAATAATACTTTTCATCTTCTTCCTCTATTTGAATCGTCTCTCTTTTCTGCTTAATAAAAGGCTGCTTGACCCTGGTCTTTATTGGTGTCTGTATACAATTAGTCGATTACTAAATTATATGTCGATTATTTATGTAATCGATTAATCGTGATTAATCGATTCAAATTCCTTCTTTCCTAACTTTGAGACTTTTTTCCAGAAAATATCAACCATTCTTCTGAAATGTATTGCTTGCATTTCCAGACTCAACCAAGTGCCATTCAACAATTAAAGGTTTGTTCCCAAAGCTTACTGGGAATTTATTGGAACTTGGTTACTTGCCTAGAACCTATCAAATATTTCACTGGAACTTCAAGGTTTTTGTCCAAAATTTAAAAGCTACGTTCCAGAAAATGCTTTGATTATTGGTCACCCTCTCATAATTTGCCAAGAAGCCTCCCAGAACTTAGAGATTAGTTTCCCAAACTACTTAACTCAGTGGTTACTTTTCCAAAACCTGTCAAGTACTTTTTCAGAGATTACTTTGGATTTCCCTGGAGCTTACTGGTTGCTTTCCCAGACTAAAGGAAGTGCTTCACTAAACCCCAAAGGTAACTTTTCTAGAACCTGCCCAATCAGGCATTTTCTGTTTACTTTGCAGAATCCACCATAGAACTTCTTCCAACTCTCATGGAGTGTTTAAGTTACTTTACCAGGAAATGTCCAGGGAACTTCTCTAAAGCAAAACGAGTCAGACGTCCATTTGGTTCTGTTTGGTCCACTGAGGTAAGTTAGGAGCCACTTTGTCCCAGTGAGACAAGGTCTGAGACCTGACACGCTGGTTTCGAACTGACAACTGCAGTCCACCTCGTTTTGGAGAACTTTTATGTCTCTTGGTCTTTCTAGGCTCAAGGGTTACCATGATGCACACCATGAACCATCCTCCAGTCTAAACCGTGAGAGCCAAAAGTGTTTATTTTAAACTCTCCAGTAATTACCTAAATATGCCTCGAAGAAATGCGCGGTGGAAGAAGAATGTCATGTGTATATTTCGAGTAAATGCTATGATAGTTACAGTCAAAACACGACGCAGCAGCTAATACACCACTGCCTTAAAAAAACGAGCGGCTTCCCGGCACTAATGTGCTGGGAAGTCACTCAGGAGAGAGCTGGACTTCTTCTATTAATGTTTCACAGAGCATTTTAAAAGCGGCGCTGCCGAGATCTGTGGTTGGTGTGCCATCGGGAGAGCTTTCAAACAATAGACAGAATGGGGTTTCCGCTGCTTTGTGATGGAAAACTCGCCAGGCTGTGGCTGTCTGCCATTGCAGTGAGCCGGCCACAATTAAGAGGAAGACTTAAAATGTGAAAGCAGCTCGGTGTAAAAGCATGCGCGACGCTTTGATCTTCAAACGCAGTCTGATGCGTCTACTGAAAGGGAAGAATGAACTCGGAATGCGGTCCATTTTATTCATAAAAGCGAATCTGAAGAGTTTAAAAGTTCACGTTGCCACAAGAATAAAGAAAGGAAGTAAACAAAGTATAATGGTGAATTTTAAATCACCATCTCTGATAGAAACGAGTCTGCTGAATGTAATAAACAGTGAAAAAAAAACCCCCCCCAAAAAAACCCAACTCTAACAAACATTATTCTTGGTGAGGCGCCAGGTTTTTGTCCTCATCCAGGCTCAGAGTACTCTCAAGTGGGCCTGAGTGTTGTCCTGGTGTTTAAAGAAAAGGGAAACAGGCCAGAGGCTCCACTGCGAGACATACAGCTACACTCCACTCGAAACACGCACAAAAATGCACAACTGTCCACGTTTCTGTCTTCCCTTAGGCCCGGCTGCAGTGCCTGAACACACAAGATTTACTGTTATTAAGCTCTTTTTCACCGTCTAATTTTCTACTGATGCTTCCAGTTAACGCTCGTCCAGCTCAGACTCAAACCAACCAAAGGAAGTTGTGTTTGTAGCTTCACTCTCAAGACATTGTGCTTATTTTATAGGCATATGTCATGTGGCGGGGTTGGGTTCCAGTCTCAATTTGAAATGATTGTTACTAAATTGTCTCAGCATGTCATTTCTATGGCTCAAGGTAGTTTTAATGAGGCAACAGAGGGACTTGATGTCTGTTTTGTGGGTGCAGCAGCAGCGGCCCTGAAACACCAGTTACTGCGCGTTGCAAGACGGCCATCGAAAAGTTTTCACTGAGGGTTTGTTCTGATGTTTTCTGTCCATGACGTCAAATTTTGTTGATCACGATTGATTTGCAAAAGGGGTAAAATGGACCAAAAAGAAAATCAACCGACTCTGGAAAGCAAAAACAGTTGATTTTTAGTCAGAGAAAAAAAAAAAACGTCCCTAATAATTGCATAAAGTGCATCTTAATCAGTGGCACACAATATGAGCACGTCCCTTTACGGTTTAATGCGTAATATCTAGAGAAAAATATCACCAATATATCTTTCACAAGGTCCCAATTCTTCCCACATGACTCTGCGTCATTTTTGCTCTTGACGTTTTTGACCAATGGAGGAGCTCAAAGCTGTTAACTCTGCAACAGAGTCAGCCAATAGGAAGGAAGAGATATAGGGCGGGTCCTTAAAGAGACAGAGCGTTTTGTAGAGCTAATTCGAGGTGCTTTGCCCATTTTTTTTTAGAACAGGGGGACATTCAAAACCCCAAGATTTCTCATAAAATACTGCATATCAAACATGATGGGGATATTTATGGAGTTAAAGAAGTGGAAGTGAAGATGAAAATGAAGATCTTTTTGTTATAATTAAGAAAAGATGATGATGTGAAAATGTGTGTGCTTTGCTTATTTGGTCAATAACTCTAGATGAAAAAAAAAAAAAGGTTCTAATTGAAGTTAATGACTCTAGTGAGTCTAATCTTAGCCTGGACGCTTCGCCTCGTATCTTTCCCATGGCCCACTGTCACCAAAGAGCCCAAGCCACATATTTCAAACAAAAGGTATTTCCTCTGCCATTATTTTTATTTTTAATAAGATTTCTGCTCGTAGCGACCAAGTGAGGACCCCATGTGCTCCACTGCATAGCTCGCATTTTTACACACGGGCTGTTTATACAGCTGCATAACTTTCGGAGCCTGGTTTTGGGCCGAGCCGGGTGACGCAGATGTTTTGGGTTCTGGTCGGTGCCATCTGGTAACGCCGGCTCCCAGGAGAACATGGCGGGATGAGGATTTAACTGTGGAAGGTGGAGCGTGGAAAACAGACACAGTGTCCATGGGGATCAAAAGTGTTCAAGGAAAAAAAAAAACAAAAAAAAAAATGAAAGCATTGGGAGCAAAACGTTTGGAGGGAAGCGTTGATGAAAAACGCCTGAACGGAACAGGTTGAAGAGGAGACGCAGGGTTTAGTTGAGGTAACTAAACAACGGCGGGGTGGATTGTGGGAATGTTGCGTGTGAAACTGCGGGCATTAAGAAGCGAGGAAACGGCAGGTCAAGAGGGCGCGGTGCGAGCGTCTCGGTGAGTGTTGGAGTGGAGGAAAAAAAACGTACAGTTATTCAGAACATGTCCATACGTCTTGATCCCCATCACATTTTTTCACGCTCTAACCACAGACGGATGTGAAAAAGCAAAAACAGAGAGGCAAGATTCGAAGAATCCTTACGTTTTTCAAGTTAAGATTTCAAATCTGTGGCATGCGCAGTTCTTCAGTCCCCTCATGGAGCCAACTTCCTTCAGATGCCATCTAATTATAACAGAGTCCAGCTGTCTGTAATTTAATCTCAGAGATAACGTTGTGAAGAAGTTTAGAGCACAGTCAAAGTATTAAACGACGTTGCAAGCTTTCCACATATCGTACAATCAGCCAAACACTGAAAGACTATAACAAAAAAAAAAAACAACTACAAATACATGGCAAGAAGAAACCCTTTGTTGAAAGAAATGCATAAGTTATGTGCGTTAGAAAAATTTCCCTGGAATCTGCAGAGCCTGTAGAGACTGTGAAAGATTCAGGATTAAGGAATTCAACTTTTAGCCGCAACGGCCTTAAAAATGCAGCTTAAATATGCTGGAGAGATCAAAGCATTCAAATGGTCCAGTCAAAGTCTAGACTTTTCGCCAAAGTCTAGACGAAAAGCACAAAGGGAATATGATTCACAGATCATATTCAGATTGACTGAACTTGCGAACTCAAGGCATCATATTAGAAACAGGCACCAGTCTCTGAATAGTAAATAAAACCCAAAACAGCAGCAGTAAGGTCAAATAGGGGCTGGAAACTTATGCAAATCAGCCTTTTCGGATGTCTTTGAAAAAAAAAAATCATAAAGAAAACCATGCATCATTCTTTCCTTCCACTTCGCAATAATGCACGTCTTTGTGTTGGTCTATCACATAAAAGCCCAATAAAACAATGGTTTATAGCTTGTGAAGTCACATCTTCCATCATTCCATTCCTCTCATCCTTGCAGCTAAATTGGTCCCTGCTCAACACTAAACCACATCAGTAACACGACTACCATCGCTCTCTGGAAGCGCCGGCGCGAGACGCGTACGGTTTATGTGCGCGTAATCAGTAGGTAACTGGTCAGACGGCGTAAACTAGCACCTAATTACGACTCGCGAACTTCGCCGAAACGACCGAGGGTCTCATGACAACTCACTGGATGCGTCGAGTAGGAGAGCACTTCTTCAGCATGCTGAAAAGATTACACGTTTTGATTGCAAACACATTCCCAGCAGGTTTCTGTTGGCAAAATTCATCAGCCAATCAGCAAAACAGCTGCATTATGTTAAACAAGGGCCAGAAGTACCAAACATCTGCACAATTATTGCTCTCCACGCTCGTGAACAAGAATCATGTTCGTCTGACATGTGTAATTCTGAGCTATCTGAGTCATAGTTCTTGTCAGGGCTCCCCATCTGGACAAATAAAGACTAATAAAGACTCTTTTGTCCCCTGAAGGAATTTCGCCGCAGAAGACGGTCGAGGGAGATAAGTGGAAGAGCAGAAGTTCTGAAAAGGGAGCGGGTCCAGCGGGGGGTGACTGCCGCCGCAGCACACCGAATGAGTTTTGTTTCCTAGCCGACGAGCACGTCCACGCGAGGAAATGGGAGTTCGCGGCCCAGACACGTTAAAATGCCACTTCGAGCCGATTCGTCCAAACGTCCGATGAGTCGTCTGAGGATTGTAGGCCCCCGGGCCACTTCGGTTCCTCTCCCTTCACCGCCTTTCCTGTCTGAGCTTCTGGCACTCTTTGATTCAGCTCAGCTGTAACAACAGTAAATCTGAAGGCTGCAGGTTGTTTCGGGTGGAGGAGTTGGAGGCGGTGAGGGAGTGGAACTTTACTTCACTCAACCCTGTTTTATGGGATCCCGTCCAGATTGGGTATCTTGTGTTTTTTAACAGAGAGCTCAAGGAAAACAGTATCCTCCAAACTTATGGCCTGCCTTCTTAAAGATGCTTTTAAATGAGTCCAGCGGCACAATCGCAGTGGCTCCTCTCTGTCCCATTTCCGTCAGATCAGATCTACGATCCTCCAACAGATCTGAGTCAAATTAATGGTTTGTTACCAGCCATCTGTGGACCAACTCCAGTCCAGTTAAAGTTTCAGTGGAGTTAAGGAAACTCTGCTGGTTTATGTTTGTGGCAGAAAAGGCTTTTTTTTTTTTACTGGTATGCTACCCAAACAACAAGCTGGTGTAAAAGAAAAGGTCTAATGATTATTGAGTCTTTGTTTTTCCATGACGACACAGTTTTGTTTTTTTTTTTGACATTGGCAAAATATCAAAGCTTTGCATACATTTGTCACTGAAATGCAGCTGGAGACCAGCAGCAATGCTGCAATTGCTGTTTCCATGAACTAAGAACCGCAATTAAAAACAAAGGTATTCACACGTGAATCAGTCTGATCACGCGACTAGTCAAAGAAAAACATTTCTCTTGTCTTCTTTGTCTTTTCCACCAGTGGTAACATCCTGTTGCTGATCACATGACTTGTGTGTTGTGGAAAAAAAACTGTTTTCGATGCAGTTTTGCAAAATGCGCCACTTTCAATACTGCTGAAGATTCAACTCATGCCAGCAAAACCTCAACAACTTCCATGTTTCCTTTGAGAATTTATTTTCATACTTTCAATTTGTGCGATTTTAAGGTCAATGCAAACGCAGCTTCTAATTTTCATCTTTTATTTTTTTTTTACCTGTCTTGCTACTTTACGTTAGCTTTGTCTTGTAGAAAGATAGAAGTGGGTCCTTATCCACCCCTGCTGGTCAGAGGCTAAATAAAATCTTTGTCTTCATTTCCTCGGAACCTAAAAAAGGTAAAAGAATAAACATTTAATGTGAATTGTTCAAAGGCCAAGTAATTTAAAACAAGATTGGTGTGATTTGTTTTTTACGTGTAAAAAAAATTCAACCTCAAATAAAAGTTTTTAGATGCATCTTTTATAGATCTATACCATGAGAGCATAAACTAAAATTGAACAAAAGCAAATACACTTCATTTCTGGAGACAGAAGAGTTAAAAGTTGTTTTTTTTTCCCTCAATTAATTCCAGTTTTACTTAAAAACAGTGGAAATAACTCCATCAGTTCGGTAACTACCAGCCAATTTAAAACTCGGGGGGCAAAAAACACGACTTGGATCGAGGAGTAGCAGGTTAAAGGTCAATATTCCTCTCAGAATCTTAGATTGTAGGTCTGTGGGTAAAGCAGTGAAGTGATTTTGTTAACTCAACAGCACAGTATTTAACCCTTTCATTGCCAGGTTGAAGGGTTTACATGTATTTACTTTGTTTCTTGTAAAAACACTTTGCTGGTTAAGTGCACACACTACGACAGGTCGTCTTTGTCTCCTCTACAAAAAACCCTGAAACCCAACGACTTTGGAAACTTGAACTGCTTCTCAATGCTCTTCACCAGTTCTGCAGTGAAACTGCACGGTGGGGGGGAAAAAAAATAGAAAAAAGAAACTTCACAGGAAAATATCCAGTTTCTGTCCAAACCTATAGGCAAATATGAACAAGATCCATCTCATGTGTATTTTAAGCTCCACCAGGGGGCGCTGCGTTCAAGTCTGAACGACAGTCGCTGAGCTGAAAACACACAAACTCGCAGTTTAAGCAGAACTCAAGCGTCAATATTTGTATAAACCCACATGAAATGTACAAAAAGGCTTCAGACACAATTCATACGAACTCATTTGTAATGGAGAGCATTATTTCATGTTTGCAATCCCACAGAAGGAAGCTTGCTGCAGTGTCTTTGCTGCAATCAGTGTGCAAAGACTGCATCAAACTGGAAAGAATAACACTGTCTGTGTAAACTGAAACTGGCTCCCGAACCAAATTCAACGAGGACGTTGAAGAGGAGAGGCCGTGAGCACTGAGCTGGGCTTTTCCATCCGAGGCGCGACAAACCAACTCCAATCACGTGAACCGCAGGAAAGAGAAGGCGACGATAAGTTTGAGCTGGGTTTTAATGTCGCAGCGGAGATCAAAAATATCGTTGCCCTTCTCCTGCGCTGCCCTTCCTCCCCCTCCCCCCATCATTCTTCCCACAAACTCCCAAAACAATTCATCTCGTAAAAGCCAAACTCGCCTCGCCATATGTGAAAACGCATGGCTCCTGTGGGGGCCGTGAAAGAAAATTACTGGCCACAAGACAGCAGTATAGGATTCTTGTTTTCGTACTTTGTTTTTTTGGAAAGTTTGTCAGAATCGGATGCTGCAGACCTAAACTCCAGCAGCTCTAACTGATATATCAGTGACTTTCTTCTTTTTTTTTTTTTTGAACTTTGAGTATGATTGTGGTCTCCTGTAATATTAGACCTGTTTGCACTTTGGGTTACATTACACAAAGAGGGGGGAGGAGGAGATAGTACACACACTGCTGAAAAAGGACGCTAAGTATCTAAATCCCTTCTGTAAACACCGCTCCCGTGGCCACGTGCCAATTTGCAGCACTTGTCAAACCCACATATATCATTTGTGCTATATTGCCTGCGGTGCCTTCCTGTTCCCCTCGGCGTGTTTTATTGTCCCAGTCTCAACATTAAACATTGTTTTTATTGAGTATTTTTGATAAATGACTTTAGTTCTGACAAGTGATATTTAAGCATTTGTTTACGGGGTCTAACTGTTGTCCTCTTGGTGCGAAATGTCAGCCTCACCGAAACACCGCTCCTCAAGTCAAGAGTTTGCATCGCGACATGTTTTATCACCTGTTTAAAGTGGACATTTGGATCGATGATGGAATAGGGAAAACAGATCCTCTTAAGGAAGTGAGCGCTTCAAAATTCCCTTTAACTGGGAATTTGCAGAGCGAGCTAGCTAGTTGTTAGCACTGCCTTTGGCAATGGACCAACCATCTATAATCCTAGAAACTGACGTTGTTCAGACCACAACCCCCTGAAGGTGAAATATATTTTACTGATAACAGGTCAGTGAATCGAATTTAATTAAAACGAAAAGCTTATCTTGCTCTCCTGACAATGGGAAATAGTCCATGTTCAGGGGAGCATTTCCACCAGCAGATGGACTCTCACTGGGTCGGCAGACTAAAGCCAAACAACTAACGTACCGTTTTGCTAGTGAGATGACAAACGTGACGCACTGGCATGTCTTGTGCTTGTCGCAAGCAGTGACTATTTTCAATGGACTGTGTTGAGTGACGCCAGTAGCTCCGCCCTAACTGGATTGGTGCTAAACTAACGGAAAGATGAGTTTGGATGAACAAAGAGAAGTTGCTAGCCTCTAGATGCGAGGAACAAATTGTACTTCAACCGTCATAAAACCGTTCAAAACCAGGCTGAGGCAAATTCTCGAATCTAGTAAGGATCAATCTTTTACAAAGAAGGTCATGTCCGGCCAGCTAAACCTGCTAACTGTTAGCTTTGATGCCTCTTCTAAAGCTAATCTCTTTCTACAAAACGCAACAGTTCCACAAGCCAAACGGAAACATGAACCTGACTTTTCGTTTAAGTCATTCACAAGTTCAAATTTGAAGTTGCAGTTTCACAACAACGGAAGTGGAGTCAAAAATAATCTCAGAGACGTTCTGAGCAGAGAGTCAAGAAGTCAGCTAGTTTCAAAGCATTATTTTAAAACTGGATCCTCATGGAAACACGATGGTCTGAACGTTTGCATCTACTGGCGTTCACTTTAAATGGATATTTGGATAAAAGTCTGGCTAAGTAGCTTCGAAGCTTTACCCTGACTCAAGTGAGAACCTCTCTGTTTCTAAAAACCGAGGCAAAATGAAGAGAAGCTGTTAAAATCTGATATATTCAGCCAAAAGCGAAACCAACAGGCCCTCAAATACACAAAGTAGATTTACAAAATGAAAGTGTCACAACACACCACTGTAAATTAAATTATGAAATAATGAAATAAAACTGGTTGACATAATTAAAAAAAATTGTTGTTTTTTTTTATAGAGACTTATTTATTTGATGAGATATTTATTAATTCTGTTTATGTATTTGGTTTTATATGATGCAGGTCACCATACCTGCATTGATCAGGCTTAAGAAGGATTGCTGAATTGGAGGGTCCAAACCAAACGTGTGTGTTGCCTCTCAGAGTGGGATTTTCCAATCTCCACAGAAACCTAGACGAACATAAACAAAAAAAAGATCAATTATTAATTAAACTCTTATGGAAGAAGTATTCTAGGCTGCTTGTCTGATTTTGTTTCCTCTCCACGATGCATGTGAAGAAAATCTGGACATATTTCTATAAGTACCAAGACATGAAGACACAGAACATGCAGTGTGAAATCAGTAAGAAGAAACTCCCAACATAAGGAAGCATACTTTATGGTTTATTATCGTTTTCGGTGTGGGGTTTTGTTAGGATTATCTCCCAACTGACACACGAAGCATTTCGGTGCCATTATCGGCCAAGTTTTAAACATCAGGCTTCACTTCTCCGTCTCTCGTGGAAACCGTGAGCGCTCGGAATGATGGGAAACTTTTACTACACCAACATGTAAACTTTGAGGAAACTAATTGTGTGTCATTATGCCCACTGCACTGCTCTGGTACTTTTCTGTGTTTACTTAAACTGAAAACAAACCCCAAGAAGCTTGGCTCTAATTGTGTGGTTGGTTTATTTTATTTGTATAGAGCAGCATTATGTTCCTTCAAGCTTTGGATTACACTCTGATATTTCCCCCCTACTTTAAAAACACACTACTTGTATGTCTCTGTGCGAAACATCTGGATCACAAAACTACTTTCTCTCTCTCCATTTTTTTCTTTTTTTTTTCTTTTTCCCTCCCACCCCCAAATCAAAACCAGCGATCTTTGACGTACAACATTTGAGTTGGGTAAGATGTGCTGCTAATATATGTCAGCCCATATTGCTTTTGGACATCTGCCAAGCACTTCCAAGAGTTTCAACCAACTTGTTGTGACCAAGCTGAAGCGTGGAGATTAAACGGCCCGTGCATCAACAAGAAGGCCGCAAGCGAGCAGAAGAGCGGTCGCGTCACGTCTCTTGTCATCTACGCGAGCTGCGCTGGCAGCGCGCTCGCTGTCATACGGTGCCTCGGGAAAGTATTCACCCCCCGTGGAGCTGACACCTCGTCACATCTTCACTCGTTTTATTGGGATTTCTTATCACGGGCAAACGCAGAGTGACACAAATGTAGTTCAAGTATTTTGCGTATATAAAAATCTGAAAAGTGTGGCGTGCATTTAGCGCTGGTAGCCGTAATGAGTATCTGCAACAAACAATAAAAAGAATATTCGCCTAAAAATGCATTTAGTCAGTTCGCAGTTAGTTTGCGCTTACAAAGTTTTGCATATCGTTAAAAGCCAATTTAATTTCATTCCACTAATGTTCAACGACGTGTCAGGCCTTCACACTGCAGCTGGGTTTAAACTCACTTGCATTTGATTCTACACACAGTTGTGCTATTCACTGATTACATAAAATCGTTTTTGCAGGACTCGGGTGTCCTGCAGACAGATCCAAACTGATCGGAACGTCTGATGCTTTATTTAAAAATACAAAACAACGGCGGTCACCTGAACACATCATCCCTCGGTTTGCTTTTTGGAAACTTTGCAGATCCCCTCCGCAGCCCCAATAAACAATGTTGCTCTCAAATAAACAAATAAAACACAGGCGCAATTAGAAAAGGTCAGTGCGTGCTTTTGCAAGGTCGATGTAGTTGGGATGAGCACAGAAAACTTATTACGTTTTCGTTTTTTGTTTTTTTTTTGTTTTTTTAAATCTAATAGAGTGAGGAGAGATGTGGCAAACCTGGATTTCATAAGCAGGCCGCTCTCTGACTCAAACCGTTAGCGTGTGGTAAGGCTGCGGGTATGTTTGGAAGAGAAGACGAGGAGGAGGAAGGGGAGGAGAAGCTCGTGATTCTGTGGTATGACCAGCGAGTGGAGCATGGAAGAACCCGCTGACCTTAAGATCCTCCTTCCCCTTCCCTTTGCCTTCCTCGCTCGTGCCGTTTCCATCACCTCCAGTTTATCCTGTGTTAATAATAGGCCGAGGCCTGCGAGCATCCAGGAGGCTCACCAGCAACCAAATGCCATTTTTCTCTCTCCCTTTCTCCAATTTTAAGCCTCTTTTGGTCAATTGTGACAGAATAAATCTGCAAGGATTAAGCTAAACGGCGAAATCTTAACATGTAGTGCTCTGGTGGAGGTTGTTAAATGTAATGCAGAGGACATGTGCGTGTGTGTGTGTGTGCGTGTGCGTGTGTGTGTGGGTGTGTGTTGGAGGTGAACTTGACAGTTATAGTTCCTCATTATTCAGACCTCAGCAATAGTTTCACAGTCCTGTGCGGTGTGCGACGCCAGCCATCAACAGTCTACCTTTCGCCCCATATCTCACACACATCCCACACAGGGTGCAAAACAAAACAAAAAAAACAAAAAAACAAAAAACCATCAATGTGAAATCACATGTTCGGCTAAATTATTCAACGGCCCGGGTTTCAGTCTAGAAGCGAATTGGGTTTGTGCCGAGTCGCTGCCGTCCCTTTAGCCGTCTTCGCGTCGTGTGATTTATGCGCTCGCGTGTCGGCAAGCAGGAGGTTCTAATTTCCAACAACAGCAGCTTAATAAGCACGTATTGTGTGCTAATCTTCATATTACATGCGTATGATTTGCGCTGACAAACATGCGTCGAGCTGTCGCTTTGAAAAGCGGCTGCCGCCACGCTCGGGATTTAATCAGCGATTCAAAACCGCAATGCTTTTCCAAAAGAAGAAGTACAATTTTTCCTCTG
This sequence comes from Poeciliopsis gracilis, assembly GCA_911649635.1. Classification (NCBI taxonomy): domain Eukaryota; kingdom Metazoa; phylum Chordata; class Actinopteri; order Cyprinodontiformes; family Poeciliidae; genus Poeciliopsis; species Poeciliopsis gracilis. The sequence continues at coordinate 2,497,829 of CAJVRI010001121.1, forward strand.
TTTCCCACTGGCTGCCTCCCCACTGTCCACACTTTGTTTTAATTACTTCAAGCTGAAAGGGTCCCATTTGGTGTAAATTGAATTGCAGCATAGTTGGGGAGTTTTAAAATCCCCTCTGTTAAGTTTGCACAGGCCTCATGTTTGATAAAATACGCTCCTTTTCAAATCAAACGAAGAACATAATAAATGTTGCGTGTTTTGTGGAGATACAATCTCATTTTTCTTTCTTTTTCTTATAAAAGTTGCCGCTAAAGTCACATGCTTGGCCATAAACTGAAACATGCTGAACATTTAAGGTAGAATAGGTTTATTTCATATTCACACCTCTTTTTACGTCACGTTGCCGCCACAAACCACTGTATTTTATGATGCTGTTGTGGAACAAAGCAGAGTATTTTTGTCAAGGAAGAGAAATGCATGGTATTGAAAATAAAACAAAAGACGTGAAAAGTGAGTCATTCATTTACAATCAGACTCCTTTGAATCAATTATCCTTCAGAATAACTTTACAGCTATTGTTTTGCACGACTCAAATCTGGCCTCAAGTCACTAGATGGAAGCCATTGTTGGAAAACAAAACATCAGAAGCTTTAATTAAAAGTTGCCACAAAACATGAAGAGAACACAGTTGACATGTGAAACAAATTGCGAAACACCACATGCGACAGAGAGCTAACGCTGCAATCGCCCTCCCCAGGGGGGAAGCACGGCGATAACAGCGTCATGCTATGGAAGGATGAACAGAGATGGCATTGGGAAACTCTTGATCCAGTCATTAGAAGTTGCGAAAGACTTGAGAGGGTAGAGGTTCAGCTTTCAGCAGGGAATTTATACTAAACATGCAGCCAAAAGTACAATAGAAAACGATAATTGGAAGGCCCAGTCATCTAAAGGCAATTATGGTTCTTAAGCAAGCCAGTGCTAAAACCTTCTGAGTCGGATGATGTGAATCGGCTGTGTTGGAGGAGAGACTCTTAAAACTAGCAGGACACCCAGATCCGAAAGTGAACCTGTTTTATTTATTTTACTTTCGAAAGAGAACATGTCTGTCCTAGTCGCACAAAACCAGAAAAGAAGAAGCTACAGCAGCAACACCTCCTTCTCACGCCTCTTTCTCCTCAGTCAGGTGTGAGAAGAAGTTTCCTCTTTCTCAAACCTGCTGCCGCCGGCGGGTTGTTTGACGTTCTCATGGTCTCGTCTGCCTGAGCTTCACAGCACAGTTTCTGCACTTCGGACCCCAGCATGGGGGAATTTCGCGAAGATTATGAGCTAATCCTGTGAGTCAGGGCTGAACGACATGACGTTAAGACATCCTGTCGTAAAGTTTTATATCGCTCAACCAAAAATGCTAAGATGCATCTGAAATACATTTACATTATCCATAAAAATGCAAGAATATATAATTTTACTGAGACTATATTTGAGAAGTGTTTGGTAAGCAAAGTTATTCATAGGGAGCCCTAAAACTCTGTCACATTGCAACCACAAACCTTTAAAAACGATTCCTTCGGATTTTATGCGAGTAATCCACACCGAGGAGTTTGGAATTGTGAAGTGAAAGAAAAATGTTGCTCGGTTTTAGAAGTTATTCAAATGCTGAAATATCTGGAGTCTTGAAATAAAATCCCGCACGAGCAACTGCTTCTTCGGGAGTCACCTGACTTGCAAATGGAGTCCAGCTGCGTGTAATCTAACGCCAGTTAGTGGGAGAATCTGTCAGGAAAACTATTAGTTGTGCTTTCTAATAATCTCCCTCTAATCCACCTGCCATTCTTTATGAAAGAAAAACAGAAAACGTCTGCAGTTTGCCTCGGGCAGAAGAGGTGGAATCCAAAACCTTCCTGCATATGGAAAACCAACATAACACATAATCCTGAACAAACCACTGAGAAACCTGGCAGTAGCAGCATCGTGATGTGGGAACGAGAGGTGACGTAAATATACTGTGAGCTTAATATATGGCAATGGATTCAAAGATGTGAATGTCTGACCTAAACATGGAGTGGTACAGATCAAGACATATTCATGCCTGACAATGTCCTAGTCAAAGTCCAAGACTCAAATTGTTGTTCAGACTCTCACCGCCCGTTCTGACTGAGCTTGAAGTAGTTAAAAGTGTTCATTTTCACTTGACAAAAATGAACACTAGTTCATTTTCACTTGACAAAAATGAACACTAGTTCATTTTCACTTGACAAAAATGAACACTAGTTCATTTTCACTTGATAACTTCTATAGAATACAACCGAGACTCGGACGGTGCAGCAATGAGCTAACAAAAACACTATTTATACCAACGCTTCAGTTCAACTGACAGCATGACCTACTTTCTGACTGAGTCAACAAATTGTTTGGATTCTCGAAACGTTGACATTGACTTAATGGGAACAGTCATGTACTTCGTCCTGATGCAGACGACCACTGTGGACATGGACCATTCAGAAAATGACATACATTGAAGATGTGACATGATTCAATTGATTCACATTCATTTTCAGAAGAAAAATGACAGGAAACTGTGCGACTTAAATAAAATCTCCTGCTGAGCTTACTCATTTACTTCCCGGTCTGAATAATGCTTACACAAGCGTGGCTTTGGGTAAGACTGATGTATCAAACTTGAATGTGTTACTTTTCCTCTTATCCCCCTGCAAATATATAGTTAGTTATGACTACATTAATCGGCTGGATTCCCTCAAATCAAAGGTCTGTTAAGAACTGGACTTCAGCGAACACGCTTCCAACACAGGAGGCTTTGTCTTCACAGTCGGGGAGGTACAGCTTCAGACATCTTTCCTGGGAAAAGACTCCAGCTTGGAAACAAAAGGAGGCTCCCTTAAAATCAACCCTTCGCTGACCAGACGCTCCCTGAGCGTTTTCTTCACTCCAAAAGAAGAGCTGTCTGTCACCAGGATATGATGCATGACTCTGGCACTAGACTTCCTGTAAACAAGGTCAGAGATACTCCACATTCCTGCTGCTGGAATGTAAAAGACCCCTCACCGTCAGCAGCATTTCTGATCCTTTTGGGGTTATCAGGTGGCTGGAGATACCGATCCAAATCATGAGTATAAAACAGAACGTCATCTGTCTGTCGGTCGAGTTCCTCGCTCCGAAAAGTAATGGATCGGAGGGATCACTGGGGTCAGGAGGGGAAGCATGCACAGCACTTACAGACAATAGGAGGACCTGTAGGAATAAAAAGCTTTATCTTCTTACTTGGACTTGGAAGAACTCTGATGAAAGAGAGTTCCTGACCTAGGAAGAATATCAAACGCTCTCCAGTCTCTTACATGTTTTGGCACGAATCCGAAGTCGACGATCAAGAATGTGAAAAAAAACCAAAACATCTAAAGCAGAACGTAAACTTGCCAAAAGCTCTTCAATCCCACAGTAAATTTCAGCTAATTCAGTAAATTCCTAATGAGCAAATGTGTTCATACGCTTGCAGTTTTTGTGTCGACCTTTCCCTGCTTAAATCCAAAACTTTAGTGTATATTTTGAAAGTGGCTCTTTTTTTTTTTATTTATTTAGGTAAACGCCCACGTCTTGGTAAATTTCCAGTTGCGTTAACATTTTAAAATGACAGGTTTAACAATTCTCCATGAGATGTTCTAAGCTCCAGATATTGTTTCACAACCAACTACTGCTTTAAATTTATGCACGACTTTCTGAGATCAAGTTTCACACAGGTGGACTCTTATTTGTTTCTAAGCCAAGCTGTTAAACCAGATATTTTTCTCCGTATGTGCAACTTTACACCGGTTCATGAGATCCCACTAGAATACACTGATAGCTGTTGTTCCGGAACAAAGTGAATAAGTTCAAGGGTTACGAATACTTCCGCCGAACAAGCAAATCGCAGAGAAGCTGAGATACATAGCGTTACCACAACACACTTTTGATGTTACCAACCACTTATTAAACCGCAGTCCTTGGAAATTCATTAGAGACTTTCAGTTTAGAAAGAGGCTAAGGGATTAACATGCTGTTGCAATTGCTCCCATGACTCACGAGCAAATATGAGTCTCTCTGATGTCCTCTTCCTCCTCTGTCGTCTTTGTTCTAATTTTAAAAGCTGACATTGACAAATAAATAACCTCCACTTGGGGGTTTTTCAGTGAGTCAGCAGAGCCTTTCATCACGCTGTGAAGTGTTGGTGGGTTTCAGACGTCTGAAACTGGATCTGAGCTTAGGCAGAGAGCGCGGCTCTGGCCTTTGACCCCTGAGCGGGCTCTGCATCCCCTCATCGCCCTCGAGATGCGAAGCAGGAGGGTTGGCTTTTGAATGCCGCCAGGCCTCCTGGACGTCCGAGGAAAGCCTTCGCTGGCCTCGTGGTGCACGTTTCGGGATGAGAAACACGAGTCACAAATTACTCTGACAGTCGCCAGCGCCTGTTTTTATTCTGCTTTTTTCTTGTTGACTGCCTGTAAAACCACCTGTTTACATTTATTTTGCTTACGGTAAAAGAACGTGCTTATGATTAAGCCGGCAACCACAAACCCTTTTTCCCGTTTTCATTCCCTTTAGCCCCGCCGCCCCTCATCTGCCCTCTTTATTTTCCTCTTGTGGCCGCATATGTTTACAAGAAGCAATGAAGCTGCTCTAAACTCATCAGCATGCTGCTCTTTGGATTTACTGTAATTTGTTTCTGCATTTTGAGGAGAAATGTGTTGAGTGGCTGCTACTCTCCCACAGTACTTCATAATTATGCACCAAGTATTTCTAGGTATTTGTTTCATAAATAAACACCAGAAGAAAACACCAGAAGGCACTTAAAGGGCTGCTTCGTAGTTTTTATTGCGTGTTCGCTATGTACTTAGAAGTCCTGTATAATTAGCTATAATGATTAGCTTTAGCTGGGCAATATTATTTCTAGCCTGTTAGCATAACAAAAACATACTTACTTAGCAGCTGAGACAAATGAGAAGCTACTATGGTTATTCTGAACAAGTCTGGAAATGTCCGCGATTAGTTGCGTCCATTAGCATTAGCATTTGTATTTAGCTTCCCTCTGGTATTAATTTGTAGAACCAAGTTTCATTAGAAGGATGCCTTTGTGGGGTTCTAGCGTTTAAGTTTTTTCCCCGTTTTTTTTTTTTTTTAATGATTTAGAAATCACTTTTGATGAATGTCATCTGTGAAGAGCCGTTTTCAATTCTTTTTTGCCATTTCAGGCTGACACAAAGAGGAACTAAAATCATGATAGGCCTGGGGAATCGCTGCATGCAGGTGTTGGCAACTCCAAAAATCGCAATAATTAGCCGCGGGCTTTAGCAAGCTAACGTAGGCATTAGCATTGTAGGTCGGACTGAGGTTGCTGTAACTTGTGACCTGTTTGGATCAATGCTTGTACATTTGTGTGACTGTGTTTTGCACGACGAGCATTTTTCAACATTACTGTGTACTGTTTTTCTCAGACTGTTGGTCTTCTGAACAACAAAAGAAGAGATTTGTGTATCTTTTAACTGCCTTAATACCTCAGAATAATAGTATACTCAAAGCAGTTCCTACAATCTAGAAATTGCACTTCTATTTCCAAGTGCGTAAATATTACATGACAGATAAATTAGTCCACAGAAAACCATAAACAATATTAATGTTTAACCATCCTTTGCATATTCAGGCAAGAATAAATCGTTGAGTTTATTGTGTGCAGCCGAGTGGTCCGTTCAAACGCTGCTCCCTTTTTGGACCAGTAATACCCGTATTGTTTGACTCATTGGTGACCCTGCAGTTGATGGAGCTGTAAACTGAGGTGTAGTATAAATATATTTAAGAGATCTGTTTTCCAAACGGTTTACGAGAAAGGGAAAAAAAAAAAAAAAAATCTACTCTGGCTTATTCCATGTTGCTAAATGTGGACAAATTACAAACTGCTAAAGCATGGAACATTCCCCCTGGACATTCAAACTTTGCAACTTCACAACATCAGTGTATCACGCCGGTTCCATTTGGAAGCAGGTTTTAACCCCTTGAGATCAGAGCAGATGACGAGCGGCTTTTACTGCATGTTGCATCACACATAATACTATGTGCTACTTATAAATTTAGAGTTTGGCAGACATTTTTATGTGTCTGGGCATTTGCACGATTCTGTACACTTCAAATGCAAACTAGTGGCTCGGTCACAAATAGCAGCAGCTTCAAATAAGGGCGTTTTTTTTGTTTGTTTTTTTTTCTTTAAGCGGGACCTGGTATTGTTTTTATTGTTTTTTTTTTGTGTGTGTGTTTTTTCCAATTCTGGGAGATTCACAAGCTAACTGGAAACCAGTGCTACGGGGAGAAAGCTATTAGCACTGATTGCAGCACTGAAATGTTCACAGCACTGGACGTCGCTCAAGTTTTTTGTAGTTACGGCCACAACTTTGTTATTTTTCGGAGAATTTTATGAGATGCACTGACACAAAGTAGTTGGTCTACTGGAAGGAAAATTAGCAATTTTTTATTTTTTACAATTTTTAGCTGCCTTTTGCATTTGTATTGATTTGTAGAACCAGCTGTCATTGCCTTTTTGGCGTCTGTCCCTACCAGCTTCTAGTCATTTGAAAACAATCAAGTGTTTTTTAAAATTGTTTTAAGAATCGCTTTTGATGCCGATCATTTTTGAGTATAATTTTTCTCATCTATCTGTAGAGTCCTAATTTGATTTAGGTGTGCTGAACATGCAGGACCAGATCTGCCTTAGGGTACGCAGATCTGGTCAGAGCTCCAGTGTAAATTTGGAGATTTTAAATGATTAGTTTAAACGATAAACAACACCAATCACTAATGGTTTATAAAAACAACAATTAGTAGCACCACGTTTAACTTGTTCTCAAGGATGTCATAAAAAAAATATATAAAAAAAAAGAACATACTTTATGAGCTATTATGAAGGATTGTGGATATTTCTGGGTACTTCTCCACCAGTCCTCTAGGCATGATTAGCTTCATTTATTTAAACCGGTTGGATTCTCACCAGAAAGCAGGCTTTTAAAGATAAAAATCTGTTTTCTGTGTGCATTTGCGAGCAATGTGCTGGTGTACTAGTGGTTCCTCTATTGTTCTGGAGTGTATAGGAACCAGCATGGCCTCTCCAAGACCACAACCTCAACACAAATAGAAAGTGATTCGGATTTAAAGATATGAGAAAACCAATCAATTTTAACGAGCTCTATCAAATCTGTCGCTTCCCGACTTCCCTTCTCCAATTCCCTCATCAGAACATCGTTCAGCACTGCAGAGACCTGGTAACAAACCGTTCATTTCATTCAGGTGCGCTGGAGAAAGAATGCATCTACAAGTTGCATGATGGTAAGCTCTCCAGGGCTGGAGTTGGGCACCCCTGTTTTAGAGGCCGTGTATGTATATATCTGGGGCTGTATGTAAAATTTATATCATTTGGAAAAGAAAACTCAGGCATTTTCCTCCGGGTTTGGTAATCCCAGACGTCAGTGGCTAAACCACTGATAAAGAAAAATAAAACCAGTCTGGATAAATCGCTACTGCGGAATTACAGGCTCATCTCCAACCCCATCCATTCACCAGGAAACTTATTGAAAAAGCTGCTTCAACAGTTAAATAGTTTCTTCACGATGACCAACCGCTTTGACGTCTTTCAGTCCGGTTTCCGTGGTTACCACGGTGCTGGACGTGGATGTGTTCAATGACATCCACATAAATACAGACTGTGGAAGAACCACAGCGTTGGTTCGGTTCATCACAGCTTTTGACACCGTTGACCATGACATTATTCAAACGACTGGAGAGTTGGGAAGGACTCTCTACTACAAAAGTCCACTCCAATATTTAACCTAGGGGTCCTAAGTGAGATCCTAGGACCCCTAATCCTAGATTATTCAATATCTATTTGCCCCCACTAGCTCAGATTAGAGCAGGAAATAATATTAGCTACCATAACAACAAGGATGACACACAGCTCTACATTACGATGTCACCAGATGAACAGATACTTGGAGATAAATGTTTGGATGAGCCACAACCTTCTCCAGTTAAACAGAAACAAAACTGAGGTTATTCTCTTTGGACCAAAAGAGGAACGATCCAGAATCAACATGGAGCTTCAGTTCTTACAACTACAAACTAAGGACCTCAACATTCAGAGTCACCTAAAGAGAATTACGAAGTTGGACTTCTAGCGCCTGAAGACCATTTGCAGGATTAAAGTACTATTGTCACAATAAAATCTAAAGAATCTCATAAATGTGTTAACCTTTAGTCGCATTGCTTACTGCAACAATCAATGCGACTGGATCAGCTGTAGTCGATCCAGAATGCTGCTGCTCCTGTTCTCACTATAACCAAGAAAGAGCACATCAGACCTGTTCTACAATTCTTACACTTGCTCCCTGTAGCTCAGAGAATAGAGTTTAAAATAAATCCCTGAGCAGCTTAGCACCAAAATACATTAAAGACTTGTTTTTTCAACCTTCTAGATCACTCATGTGTTCTGGCTCTGATCTACTCTGCCTGTTTAATGCCTGAGTTTGGGTCCAACTCAATGATACAACATGACACCCAGGTATTTCCTTCTTTAATTAGGTCTGAGCTGTTTGTTGAACAAACCTTCCATTTCGACCTCAAAAACAATTAAAATGTCTCCATAAAAGCCCATAATTCAGGCTCAGGATGAGTAAGTGTAAACTACCTTGGATCTGAATAAGAATGCTGAAAGTCTGTAAAGCATCAGAGCCTGTTTGAAATGAGCAAGTCTAGACTAAGGAACAATTATGGGTTTATATTTGCATGGCACAATAAGATTACCATTACAACGCAGAGCTGAGTTCTAACATTTTTCAACTCTACTGATTAAGTCCTAATGTTTACCCAGACTTCGTCAGATTCTTGTCAAACACCGCGTCAATAGAGTCCAACTTCAGCCGATCCCTTATCTGAGGGAAGGGTCAAAGGGTGTTCAGGCAGTCCTTCATTACATCAGTTCACATCCACATCTATTACAGGAGGGTATCCCCCTCTCATACCCAAACACATCACTCAAGCAGGCAACCCAGAAGTGTCTGGATGACTGAGTCATTGTGATCAGGCAGAGGGAATTACCAGAGTCTAACAGGCACCGTTTGTTAAAAACAAAGCAGACAGCTTCAATGGGTTCAGGTGATCGAGCCAATGGACAGCTTACCAACTGATTAAGGTCAAACTGACGTGCTTTTAGGTTTGCACTCATAAAAATACCTCATCAGAGATACCAAACCAACACAGGAGAAGATGCGTCTTGGAGAAAAAGGGGAATAAGTCTGTAAAGATAAGATATTCTAGTTCACACTGGAGTAAAGAAGATAACGTCCTGATTACAACATCACATCTTGATAGTACAACAGCAAATGTAGAAGAAAAAGACAAAGAGTCCAAAAAAGGGGAAAAACTCGCATGATGTTCCAGTTGATTAGGTTTCGGTTTGTTTCTGCATCTTAAATAATTTCACAACTTTAATCAGAGGCAGCTGTGATTTAGAAATGGATGACTGGAGATGTCAACATGAAGCAAAAATAGAGTCCTCGCCGTCTCGTGTTGCCCTTTTAAAATTGACAGATTTAGCTAGATTTTCCATGAGGTTGTTCAAACATCAATCATCCGCTGAAGTCATATCATCACTCAGCCGGTCCACAAGGAACAGTTACGTTCCTACATTTGATATCTTTTAAAAAGCCTCCAACGGCACGGTCGTCCGCCCTGTTACACGTTGTGCTGCGGCGGAGCCGTCCACCCCGAGCTGACCTCGGCCCAGCCGGGCCTTCGCTCCGCGTTCTGCATCCCCCAGTCCTCCTTCCTCAGGGACAACAACTGGCAGGACGCCCTGTGTTTTTGTCTCAGACACGCTATGCCTGTCTGCGGCTCACGGCTCCGCTCGCTGCAAGCGCGGCGGCTCCAGCCAATCGCGGAGCGGCCCGGGTCGCCACGAGGGCCAGACAGGGCGGTGCCCTCTCCGAAACAGCCGGAGTGGAAGAGGAGCTCACGTGAAACCTGTTTATTTGTTAGAGGAGAAACAGACAGGGTGGAAAAGAAAGAAGAAAAAAAAAAAAAAGGGGAGGAAAAATGAAGTTGAGAAAAGTTCCAGTTGGCAGGAAAATAGGAAGGAGGGGTCGGCGCACACGCTGGAATCTGCATTGATGCTATAGATATTTCCACCCATCAGCTGTTAGTCATTTCTTTGGCACATAAAGGGCAGCCGTCACGCTGTGTGACATATTTCTTCACACAACCGGGGACCAAATTGGATTATGTGGTTGGTTGTTCTCCCTTTAATGGGGAAATCTGGGGCTTCAGATGCATGAGTGGGTTTTTTGTAAGGTAAATGGACAATGGCCTTTTAACGAGCACAAAACAACCCCGCTGCATATGTGGGGGAGCTGGAAATGTTTTGCAATTTTAAGTAAGTGGAAAATAGCAGGAAAAGCCTGCATGTCCAAACACACTTATTAAAGAAAGGGAATTTCTCATTCTCTTCCAATCGACTGTGCATTTTTCTATATTAGTTGCTGTGCTCTGACGAAATCAAGCAAACGCGTCTGGAAACGCAAAGCAGATTTTCACTGAAAAAAAAAAAAAGAAAAAAGAAATTTAACTCAAGCTGCACATTGTCGTTACAAACGAGACGAAGCGCAGATGTGCGGGATAAATCATACCTGCCCAAGTCTTGGTCAGTATCCAGACAAAAAAAAAAAACAAAAAAAAAAACACATGCCCCCTTTTCTACTGGTTCTTTCCACCCGCTTTTCAATCGGCTGTGGTTCCTATTGTCCATTTCCAAAGGAAGAGGATAAACTGTGATCATGCAGAAAGCGAGCCTAAACAAAGAAGCTGTAAAATATTACAAAAATAAAAAAACAGGAGAAATAATGAGGTTTCTTTTGATAGTGGTTTCAACAGCTGAGCTTTATTTTTTTTTATCCTCGACTCGTAAAACGAAAAGGGGGGAGAGGTTTAACAAGACCGTCAAACTTTACTGGTTTCTTGCATCAGCTTTATTGTACTGTAATTGGCGAAACTTCACTGAAACTCATGGATGCAGCGTGGACTGAAGAGGGGGGAAAAAAAGAAAAAGAAATAAAAAGATGTATACTGCTTCACGTACAGGTTGGTCTGATTGCATTTCAGCGTTTCCCTGGTGATGTTTAGACCACATGCAGCTCATTATTACATGTGTGGAAATCCAGATGGGGACAAGTTGCTGCCAATGATTTCCACAGATTCACTCGGTTTAGAAAAGCCTGGTTCTGAATCCGTATCTTTTAAATGAGAACTTATTTCACACAGTGTAACAATTAGTCTATCACTGCGACTCAAAGCTCCCATTTTTCCCCCCTTTCTGTTACAGAGGCCTTCACTGTACTCGCACTGTGTTGGATTGTTTATGAAGAGCCCCTCATTCTTCCCTCTAATCCATTTCCCAATCGAGAAAAAAACCACAGTAACATTTCACAGCTTAAGGTATCAGAACCACTAAGAACTCAAAACAAGGCGTTACGTTCAACTTTAGATTTTCTACTTTCGGTCTCTATGGCAAAAAAAAATGACTTATTTTGGGGACTTCAAAGGATTTATATATCCCAAACTGTATTTTGTTCACAGAAAAGAAAAGTCCAGATCAGGTATGATTATTTTCAGACGTTTAGATTGGCTACCATGAGTCAAACACCAACTTGAGTTTGGCCAATTTTGCCTACAATGTCCACAAAGCAAAGGAGGGGAAATGTTCTTAGATTACTAGACATGCATACGAGCAACAGAAAACACAGTTTTTTAAATAAATTATATTAACTATTATTATAAAACAGTTATACGAGCAGTAAAAAAAATATTAAACAAAATGTATTGATACAGAATCCCACAAAAAAAAACAGTCATTGTAAAACAGAAAGAAAAATTGTTTTTACCTCCAAGGTAAAGTAACACTTTATTTGAAAGCTGACATGACAGTGTTATAAACATGACACATCGGTCATGAACACAAAGGAGTCTTTCTGAATGAATGTTTGCAACAGTCATGAAGTGTAATTCGATAAATAATGGCACTTTTAATGCAAAGTTCCATGAAAATTTGCATTAAAAAGCGTCAACTTTGCATTAAAAGTGTCATTATTTACGGAATGATACTTTGTGACAACAGTCACACACATTCATGAAGACTCCTTCGTGTTCATAACAGGTGTTACATCATTTTTATGACAGCGTCATGTCAGTCTTTTGCACACCCCTTCGTCTTTATGAAATAAAAGCACCACATGGAGAACTTGAGGTGTGCGTTTTTGTACTATTAAGAAAGCTTTGTGCGTCACTTGTTTGGTCATTTCTTCTTGAATTAAACAGTAGATCAGAAAACCCAAAGCCACTCCGCCCAAAGTCCGTCTCAATCCTCAAACTATTCCCTCAGGAGTTAAAGACGACATGAGTCAGTCTAAATATTCCCCTAATTCTCCCACTGAAACCATTTTGCTGACGGATGAGCCGGATGGGGAAACACTGAGATCATTTCCAATTTACTTCACTTTGGTGCCTTTGGAGACACCAGGGCAAGGAGTTTGATGCTTGCCCTGATATTAAAATTTAAATATGTAAAGGAAGTAGCATTTTGCCAACTTTATAAGGAGCGAACCTTGAGCTTTGTTTCCGTTGTCACCATGACAACAGAACAAACAAACTCCCATCTGCAGGTGTCTACCTGTGACTCCAGCATTCCTCCTCTATGATTAATGTGAAAACACCGACTGTAACATATTTGATCATTCATAATTTTGTCATTTTCTTCCTTCCTGTGTTTCGCTCCTGCCGCAGCTCCAGGCTGATGTGATCCTGATTTAGATAAATAAAGGATAACTTGCCCTGGTTGGTTTTATTGGCTCCTTGTAGACATATTTCAACCGGTAAGGTTTTCTGAATTTGATCCAAAAGGTTAAGTTGTCGACAAACGGGTCTTATTGGACTTACTTTGCAAGGACAGGTTGATTTCATGCAGGTTCTGTGTCACTCAGCAGGCAAAGGGTGTTCTTTAAAACGACAAACAAAAGAAAACTTAGTTCACTAAACAAGAACGAAAATCTGCTAAGCACCTGTGATAGCCTCTAATAATTGTTACTCATAGACCTGTGATTTAGTCAGACGCTGTGCTGCAACCAGTATAAAGAAAGTCTTAAAATGGATTTAGATTAATCATGTGTTTAATACTCAGGCGTTGCATGACGAACAGAAGTCATGCGCGGAGCAGAAGTGAAAAGAAGCAGAAGTGAGACGAGCCCACCTCGATGAGAACACAGAGGATGAGGAGTTAATCAGATTGCCTCTGCAAAAGCAGGTCTGTCGATGATTAAAAACCGAGGTTAAGAATCAATATATATCGGAAAAAGTAAAAATAATGATCCTTATATTTCCTCTCACCCAAAAGTATTAACAGCATTAGAAAAACACCTAATATGTTTCTGCTGTGGACAACAAAAGCTGCTATGAATTATTAGGTGACTGGATCAGAGTGGTGCTGAAAGAATTGTGCAATGTTACACCATTCCCACCAGTGGAAGCATTTTATGCAGGCCAAATGGGCGGTTTCCCAGGGTGCCATTAGAAACAGGCACACAAATTAGATCAGTAAGTCATTCCTGTTCTTTTTAAATATGCAAAATTCACACAAAATCAACAGATCCTTGTGTTTTTTTCAGATTTTTTCTTCACATTTTTCTCAAAATTGGCCAAAAACATTGGGTCTGAATGACTGCTGCCTCAGCCTTTCTTAATGTCAAGTTACAGTCTGTGATTGATGAAGCGATTAATAAAAAGTCACGCATTAAGGCAAATTCCTGGATGGACTGAAAAGACATTCATCATTATTTAATTTTAAGAAACTTACTGAATGCTGAAACAAACATTTCAAGAGTTTAATGGTTTCATCATGGGTGGGTTTCATTCTGGCACAACCGGCCCTTTAAGAGCGTTCAGATTTTTGATCAGGCCCAAAGTGAAAATGAGTTTCACACCCTACATCTGGAACGTCAGAGCGCTAGCTGTAGCTTCTCTCCACCAGGCCTTCGGAGGTAATCTGCAATTTTGCTTGTCAAAACATCACACACTAACCCAAAAAGTAACAATCACATTATTCAAGGTAAGGCAACAAAGTTTGGCAGCATAAAATTATCTTTAGCCTGAGGGAGTTGCGTCGTGCCATCCAACAAACATCTAAGACGAGACGTGACGTGGGCAGCATCGTGCTGCAGGGACAGGAAAGGACGGTCGAATGTGACAATGGATAAATAATCGGAAAAAAACGACAAGAAAATCTTCCAGAGGCTCCCAAAGAAACCTTCGCCCTGGCATAAACGTTCACCTTCCAGCTGGACAACAACTCTATAAACACCTAGTGATCTGTCACATGTAGGTCACAATGTCAGGAGGACAGGCAGACTGCATGCTGTGCACACAAAACCGCTTGTATCAGTGCAGATTTTTTGTGTTGTCTCAGTGAAGTCACCGAAACGGGGACGACGATGCAGGAAATAACAGCGGCATTAGGTGTAATGTTACTTATTTCCTCCTCTTTTCTTTCCCCCTTCCTCTTCAGCCTCCCTCAAGTCAGACTGTAAAGTCTTGCTCCAGACTGAGAGCTTATTATGAAATCCTTTCTGTCTCTCTGCAGTATGACTAAATAGCAGGATTACAGTCTCTTAGTGGGTCTCAATCAAAGCGTTATATTGCTTTACGTCTCTTTCCGCGTCCCGTCGCGTCGCAGCGGGTTTTCATTCAGAGGGTGAAAACAAATTCACGGCACACTTTGAAACGCATTTTTATTTCCCCCCCTTCTCAAAAATATACACTATTTTGGGTTGGTCTGTCATAAAATCATACTAAGACGTAAATACGCTTGCATACAGTTTTCTGCAGACCGTTGAGGACAGGTCGACAAAGATTCAAATACCAAGACTTGTGCAACATGATTGTTTACAGCTGTTGAGAAATGCACAGATTGAGTACGTATGAAAGCGGAACAATAGCTGTCAACAGTAGCTACGGTTTCCATGTTTATTGTGATGAGGGATCATGTTGCTCAGCGCAGCCATGCGGTTCTCTGGTGTTTTTAAAAGCCTTCTTGGACTACAGTAGCTCTCTGCAGGAGAGAGGCATGAGGTCTGCCGGGCTGTCGGGTTCACAAAAAGTACTCGGTAAGCAAACATCTGACGTCTGAGGACGAAACGTTTGGCCAACCAAAACCCACTTCTTCTTAATGTCGCAGCGAACATGCCCCCGTGTGGGTCAAGCAGAAGTGAGTTTAAAAAAAAAAAAAAAGAAAAAGCGAAGGACACTCGTGCGTGTTTGTGACTCTTGTAATGTTTTCTCTGAGATCCTGTGCTTTAGCTGCTTGCTCAGACTTCAGGACTTGGCATTTTGTTTAGGTCTTAATTAACCCTACGCAGCTTAAAGCAAAACTGTCGACAACAGGAAACTGAAATCATCCTCAGAGACTCTGACCTGCTTTCACACTGAAGCTGTGTTATGAAACGACTTGCGACTTGCAAAAACTGGGATTTTACGCTCAAATCTGGCATATTCTCAGACGGCATCCAGAGAAAATGGAAACGTAGTTGTAAGTTTGTGTTAAAAATAAAACGCCAGCCAGCCATGTTTTTGTTTCTGTGACCAACCTGTTGTCGTGATCTGCAGGATTTCACTTTTGTCTCCAGTCTTTGTTGTGGGGTTCTCTCATTCCTGCCTTTATTCTCTTTATTCACTGGTTTGATTTCCTTGCTAGTGTCATCAGTGTTTCTCTCTCTATCTATATTAGCTTTCTGCTTTCACAGCTGCAGTACTTTTATATATTTATTAGGACTGTTTTAGCAATCAAGTACTCTATCGATTATTTTCGCAATTATTCGCATAATCGGAAATCTCTATCTTTCTTTCTTTCCTCTGATAAAGACTCTTAAAAACAAACAAACAAACAAAAACTCTAAAAATAAGGGGTGCACAAGTTCAGGCCCCTGTGCTGCAGCCTTGGCCTCGTCTGATAACAAGCTGTTCAGTTGCACCTAAAAGTTGCAGGATACTCGGTTTGACTTGTGCAACTCTGCTTAAAAGTATATAAATACTTTTAAAAGTGTTTTCAGAGGGGGAAAAAAGCATCTTAAGAAGACGTAGGTTGAGGTGCAAAATAAAATTTTATTAAATTAAAATACGTGGGAATTGTACAATTAAAGTATATGGTTTGTAGATTTGTTTTGGATATTCTGAGTCAAATGTTTAAGAGGTCATTTGGGCTTCTGCCTGTTTTCTGTATTTTTAGCATGTAGTAATGGGCATGATAGTTTGAAAAACATGTTTAGCAGTGTTTTGAACTTTTAGTTAATCCATTGTCAACAGTCACCCATCCTTTGCTGCAAAGCTTCGGCGCTAACTCCATTTTACTAATTCTTCATAATGTTAAACCAAAATAAATTGAATTAATTATTTCTGTTGTTCTCTGCCCCTCTCCTGTTTATTTTTTTTTTTTTTTTGCAAAATTTATTTATTAAAGCTTCTTTTCCTTTGATTATGCCGACCTCCCTCCTGCAACTTCACAAAACAAGATGCATCGCGGGCTTTGAATGCAACACTTGCGCTTCCTTCAACAAATGGACGATTCTCCTCAAGGATTATCCCTGGCAGCTCAATTATTATCTCCAAACTCCATGTTTGGTCACTCGGTGGAAGCTAAACGTACCACTGTCACGTGTTTCAGCTGAAAATTTCACCAAGCAGAATATATATAGAGCTCTTTTTGACCAAAATAACTGTGCGAGCTTCATTTGTCATGCTGATTTGAACCGCCATCGGTTCATACTTCTGCTGAAAGCGTTTCAAATATATGAAAATTACGTCCGTTGTCTGGCATTGACTGGAATAAATAAAAAGAGGTTTGCGAACAGGGGTGATGGTGTTTGACATTATGTGGTGTCATAAAGTGCAGCACCTCCTCCCACTATCGCCCAAACTGACTCATGACTCTACCAAAGAGTTAAAAGGCAGTAGACTGAGACTGAGTAGGAGCAAAACAAGTGATGTTTATGCCTGCAAATAACCGCAAAAGATTAAAATGAAAGTGTACGAGGACAAACACTCATGACTTTAATCAGGCAGAAACACGCTCCTATAACCTCTCCAGCTTTTGCTTTGTAGCTCGGCGTTAACACAAATTACACCATGTTGATGTATTTTGTTACCCAAGTGCTGAAAACCAGAGGGAGAAACATCCACTTGCAACACTTCCAAACCTAATTTGAGCCCTCGCACCGCAGGGAATGCATCAGTGAGAAGCTAAAGTCAGCATACCGTTTCACAGAATCTCTCCTTTCTCGCTCGCCTGCGGAGCGCGGGCCACCCCGGCGGCACAACGCGCTGCGCAGCGCGATGGGAGAGGCTGCTGCACACTCTAGGTGTGTGTGGGTCTGTGTGAGGCCTTTCATAAAGCCTCATGAGTGATTGAGTACATAAGCGTGTTGACACGCCACATCCCAAACATGCCTGCATAAATAAGCCTATTTGTGTCAGAACGAAATCCTTCTTGCATGCTATTACTAACTATTGCCCTGACCTTAAAATCATAACAGGAGATTCTTTTTTTTTCTCCCCTCGCTTCTTCTTCTTCTTCTTCTTCTTCTTTGCTGATTTGCTGCTGATCAGTCATGAGGTCACTCTCGACTGCAGTGCACACGGTGCGAGTTACCAGTTTCAACCATCTGCACGATGACAGATGTAGTAAACGGACATGAAAGGAGGGAGTTGCGTCGTGCCATCCAGCAAACATCTGCACGTGTGCAGTTCTTTCCTGTGACCTCGGCTGCGAGTTCATTCTTCCCTCGCAAACACATTGAGCCCTGGCACCGGCTCCGCGCTCGGCTGCTGCCCTGCTACTATCAGCACATTTTTAACTGGCTGCCTTTTAGAATATAATGGCCTCTGTGATGACAGTAGGCCTGTTTACTTTTATATGCAACCATAAAGGTCTCAGCAGTCTGGATCTTATCAGGCACATATATGATATTTGGCTTCTTTGCACTTTTATTTTTTTGGCTGAGTGTACAACAAAAATCTAAAATAAAATAAATCAGATTTCATGCAGAAAATACCCGTCAGATTTGAAATAAATGTTTGATTTTTGTCTTGTGGCGATCATGGCTTTTAGAATGACTAATCAGACGAGAGACAGGTTAGTCATTTATGGCTGCTGGTTTGACAGACAAAGAGGCTGTTGGTGGTGAGACTGTGTGCCTGAAAGTCGGATGCCTCGGATCAATCTCAAACTCTTAAGTGCTATAAAAATCAACTTTAGCCTACAATTATCCTGCAAAAAGATACTGTAAGTACTCAGTTCGAGCCTTGTGAGAGTAACATCATTCAAGCATTTAAGCTCAAGTTCCTTATTAAAATAAACCAGAACCAAACCTTGCTCAAAAATGCATCCCTTGTTGACCCAGTTGCATTAACTCGAATTTCTTCTCACCGCCCT
Organism: Poeciliopsis gracilis; assembly: GCA_911649635.1. Taxonomy (NCBI): domain Eukaryota; kingdom Metazoa; phylum Chordata; class Actinopteri; order Cyprinodontiformes; family Poeciliidae; genus Poeciliopsis; species Poeciliopsis gracilis. Next base: position 2,516,316 of record CAJVRI010001121.1, read on the forward strand.
GACTGGCACAACAAGACAGACCTGCATAATGAAACGCCAAGGCCCAATGCTGACTAAGGCTTCGTCTGAGAACAGCTGTCACTGTCTTTACTGTCTTTACTGTCTTTACTTTGAGATCCCGATAAGGACACGACGTCTCTGGGTGACCCAAGGCCCAGCGTCCAGTGATTTGTTGAAGTCGGTTTGGGCCTGGTCAGTGGTACCGTTCAGGTGCTGGTGTCTTGCGTGACGGTGAATACAGTCAGCCTTTATGTGACCCGTGGAGGGTGTGTTGTATGAAAAACAGCCGCCACACCCTTCAAACGCAGAAAATGAATCATAAATCTATGCTTGCATGTACGTTCTGTCAGGCCACGTTTCTTTTTTTGTCTTTATTATCAGTTTTTATGTTGCCTTACCACCAGAAGACGCACAACTTGTTCAACTGCTTAGTTTCCACATGCACCGAGGCATAGAACCGATAACAGGGAAACTTCAACAGTATGTGGAAATTTGTTTGGTAAGTGAGGATGGGCAAGTTTAACATGAGGAAGAGATCAGAACAGAAGAAAAGAACGTTCCTTACAGCTAAGAGGAAGAGGAAGACGAGCAGGTGATACCAGTTCGGAACGGCTACAGGTTTTACTGGGGACATGTGAGACAAAAAGATGTTTCACGTTCGGCACCGCCCATTTAAAGTGACGTTGGAAACATTCGCGTGTGCATTTTACTGCCATGAAGACATGTCTTAACAAAATTATTTTTTTTTATTTCTTTTGTTTTTTGTCAACCTTGATAGCAAGAAGGAAATCCTAAAATTCAGTTCTGGAATCATGATTCCGTCTATCGATGGAAAATGACCCAAACCTGCCTATTTCTATTTTAAGTGCTTATTAATAATAGCTGTCCACCTTCTTCAACGGCCGCATTGCTTTGGAGGAATTTTGGAGGACTTTCGAAAATAAATCAAGCGCTTAATGTCCTGCAGATGAGTCAGATTTAGGATCGGACTTTGACTGGACCACTCCAAAATCTTCATTTTGCGTTTTTTGAGCTACTCGCAGTAGCTAGTTTTGACGATTTGCAACATTTTTTAAAAACTAAGGAAAATTAACAAGAGAAATAAGCTAAGGGCAAAAATGTTTGCACGGCGCTGTAGACGTGTTAAAGAAAACCCACAATTTAGTGATTTCTTTATGAAATTTCATTTTCTTACTACCACATAATCCACTCTCGCTGGTTGATTCTGCGACTTAAATTGTTTTCCAACTGTACCCAAGTTCCACAGACATGCTGTAAGGAGGCATTTCGCTGCTCCCCTTCTTCAAACACACACATAGCATTGCAGTGATTCAAGACTAGACACGGCTTAACGTTGACCACAAAATAGATAGTTGGGAATCAAATGAGGAATGGTCTGCCTTCTAAATGTTAATCAAGTATCATCACCGTATGACGGTATTTTGCTCTCACGAAGTAGGAAAAAAAAAAAGCCCTGGATAACACACACACACACATGCATACACATGCATACACACTTCCACGAAGAAAGAAGGGGAGTGGGGAAGGGGCCCAGCATGTGACCTGAGGAGTGCTCCCTATATTTAGTGAACTTCTGGTGTTTTAATAGGCCTGACGTAGCGCCATGCTGCGGTCTGAGGCCTCTCTGTCAGCATCTATTTCCCCTCAAAGACTAGGAGCTGGAAAAAAAGCACAAATCATTTAAACAGGCTAAAAATGTATCTGATGGCAACCGCCGCAGGATGAAAATAGCCCCGAAAGGGTATTATTATCTTCATTAATGGAGGGTAAATTTGTCGGCCGACTTGATCCCGAGTCAGGGACACTTAAAACTGCACTGGAGGTCGCGCCTATTTTAGAAGCGCTGGCAAAGCTGAGGGATCAGGTCGAGTCTGAGGAACGAATGGGCTCCTGTGGGTTTCTCCTCATAAAGTCCGAATCATGCTGAGTAAAGATCAACTCGGCCTCTCGAGGAGTTTCTCCGCACTACGGCTGCTCGCAGTTTTTGTCTTTCGCGGCTTCAGTCGGACCTCTGACCACATCTAAACCCCTGTGCAGTGCAAACGACGTTTATATCAACTATACAGAAATAGAGAAGCCATTGTCTGTTGTCCCTTCTCCCTTTCTGCCTCTCTACAGTTAAGTCTTCAAGATTTTATGTGCAAGACCAGCACAAAGTCGGGGGTAAATGGGAAGGAAAAACGACACGTGGTTCTTCAAACCTTTTGGAAATAAAGTGTGGCGTGCGTTTGTCTTGAGCCAAACGAAATCTAGTAAATAGTCCATCTGTGTGTAATTTAATCTCAGTATAAATCCAGCTGTTCTCCAAAGGACTCTGAGCTTTTTTTAGAAAACATTAGTGAACAAAAAGCCTCGTCAAGACCAGGAGATGGGTCAGGGGGAAAGTTCTGGAGAAGTTTAAAGCAGGGCCAGGTTCTGAAACGATAGCTTACCCTGTGAACATCTCACCGTAAACCGTTCAGGCCGTCATGTCTGCTGCTGACTAGCCCAAGAAACTAGCTGCGTTCTCATTGAGCATAAAATTGCTCAAATTGGGATTAGGGAAATAAATTAGCTCAGCAGAAACACTTTCTTCGCATCACCAATCAGATGTTGCTACTGGCAGAAAAGACAAAGAAGAAGACAGGAAGTGGTAGGAGGAGGACGACGCTGCATGTTTTTTAATTACCTATTCATATGTGATCTTAATTGCATTTTTTAATTTAATATAAATACCACAATAGGAAAATTGTGGGGGGGGGGGGTTCAACATCAGTGGAGCATCGACTTAGTTTTGTGCACATTTATCATGGAAACGCAGACATTTTCTCTTTCCTGGTTAAGAATATAAAAATGAAGGCAGTAAAGCACAACTTCATAACTACTAAAATATCCTCCACAGTAGCTCTGGAGGAGCTGCAGAGCTTCACAGCTCGGATTGTTAGATGCTGTTATGGCCGCCATTGCGCTCTTTAAGCAATTTTACAATTTAGCTCATCACGTTGAATCTAAAATGGTTGTTAATTACACTTAATTAATGATTAAAAGGTACCTCTTTTTTTTTCTTTGCCTTAATAAATAAAATAAGAATTCTAAATCTGTTTATTTGTATTTACTTAGATTATCTGTCTGAAATGACGATTTGAAGATCTGAAACATTTCCATTTGACGATGAAAAGCACAAAAAAACAGAAGTAGTTTACAACACGCTATCAATAGTGACGTTAACCACATTGACCACTGTGGCGTTTAGGATCGTTTCATAACTGAGTGTTGCAATTGCGGTTGCCTTGACCACAATTCGAATGTGATCAATGCACATCTGAATGGCCAAACAGCGAAGGTTATGGTGAATTCAACTTTCATAACTTCCCTCACTTCGAACCAAGAGATAATTCTCATCCACATTTGATATCTCAGGGGGAAGCACGTTCATTATCTGCCAACAGTTGCCTAAATGACTTCTTTTTTGCGTCTCGACGCGAAAATTATGGGAAGCATCTGTGAAATTTTTCTCATCGTCCATATATCTCTTAAAATGAGGGCCTAATCTTCTCCTGTCATTACTTTGGCCACAGTTTGTTAACATATATCAGCAAACTGTAATTTTACACAGGAAATCTTTGTTTTGCCTGTTCCCCACGCGGGGTCGGCGGGTTCATGGTGACGTTTTAACCCTGCGTGAACCAGACTGGGAGTAGGGGGAGGGGGTGAGGGGGGCAATTGGGCGTGTGGCGGGCAAGTTGGAGCTGAAAGATAGAAAGTAGATAAATTGAAGTAGGAGGGGCTGGGATGCCCTTGTGGCAGGTAAGGAGTGCAGGGGATGTTCAGGAATGAAGGCTGTGTGTGTGTGTGTGTGATGAGTGTGGGGGGGGGGGAGGGTGTTACAGTGGCCAGAGGGGGGCAATAATGGGGGGGGAGAAAGGGAGGCAGACGCACAGTAAAGTGCAGAGGAGAGAAGGAGGACAGATAGGAAGAGTGTCGGGGAGTAATCTTATCAAGGTTGGTTTATCGCAGTGGTCTGCTCTCATGCACATCGTGCCTATGGGGGAGGGGGAACTCTTTATCACGAACCCAGGAAGAGTCAAGCTGACGCCCTTTTACTACGTCTGTTTGTGTACTTGCAGAAAAAGACTTCCCTTTAGTCTGTGCTCCCTTTATTTCTTACGCCGCCTTCATCCCGACTCAGACGACAGTGCCTTCCTAAATGCTCCCTAATCCTTGAACGGTTCCACATTTTGTCAGGCTACGCCACAAACTTCAATATGTTTTTATTGGGATTCGACCAACACAAAGTGGAAGGAATATAATACATCCAGGCCCCTTTAATCTGATGCCGTTACACAAAATCCAGTAACTTCAGAAGTCGTCTGGATGCTAAAATACAATTCAGCTGAGAATTAGTCTGCGCAAGAGTAACTAGCTGTGAACTCAACAGTTCACCATGCTTTTATTAAGTTGGTCAGAGTTGACCACAGACGTATTAATGCAGCTCAAAGAAGAGTGAAGAAACGGTTGGAAGTTGAAGACGACTTGAGACTTGAGACGAACTTCACCGTCCAGAAAGTCAAACCCTAAAAATACAGCATGAGCTGCAACAGAGTGGACACTTCAGACCAGGGGCGTCAAAGGCATTTTTGAATACTCTTAAAGGGCCTTTTGTGTTGGAACGTTTTGATAAAACTTGTTCACAAACTGTTAAAATATCTACAAACTCTCAAATTTAAATTATATTATTCAACATCTTTTCAGTCCCTCCAGGATTTTTTGTGATTTTTCCAAAAAAACAAAAGTATTTTTGGTATTAATTTGGAAATATTTATTTGTGGCTTTTATTACTCACTGTATAGATCATGGGCTACAACCTGACATCAATTAAAGCTGAGGCAGCTCTTTAGTACAAGTGACAGAGTTTTTGACAAGTGTTAAGAAAAATCAGCTATAAACTCCCAATTATGTATTAATGCAAAAAAGAGTGGTTACTTATAGATTTTGCGTGAATTTCCACAATAAATCTCAATCATCGGAGGGACGATTGATATAATTTGGGAGTAAACAGATAAAAACGGCATTGATCTGATTGATAAGATAATATTTAAGCACATTGAGTGTTTAGTCTAGAACCTAGAGCACCATGTAAAAAGCTATGACAGGCCAGATGTGGTCCACAGGCCTTTAGTTTGACACATGTGCTTCAGTCTGAAGCATATTGTTGAGTTATATTGGCCCAGTCAAAGTTCAGAAATATTCCAAATGGGAATTTGTGGCTGAAGTCAAAAAACGATGAATATAGACCGACAACATAAGTAGATGATCATTCAGTAAGGCCCAAATGTGACATGTAATGAACACTGGGTTTCAGAACAACATACCAACAAACACGGTGGTGGCAGTGTGGAGGTCTGGGGATGTTTTGCTACTTGCTACTTGTGTCTCTGTCTCAAACATCTTTAGGCAGCCAAAGTCCGTCCAGAACCCGTTTCCTTCAGCCAATTGATATGAAGAATGTGGTTTGTGACAAAGATATTGAGGGATGAACAAACAGAAAAGCTGTGGCTGATGAAGCAACTGGTTTAACATGTACTCACTGTTTCTGCTTCAAAGCTGCAGGTACGTATGTGAAAGAAAACTGGCCGGTGGTGTAGTTACGTAGAAAATAAATTTGACAGGCCACATTGAGACGTATGAAACAATGTATTAAGTAAATAGACAGCATATCCTAAACGTCTGGCCTTGAAAAGACAACTTGGACTCGTTCTTGGGGAAACAACATATCAAGGATGTCAATTAAATCGATGAAATTGTGCTGGATGAGAATAGAAGTTGGTTTCTGGGTGTGGAGCAGCACAGCATCATAATGGATGTTTTCAAAGCTCCAGAATCACAGAATGTTCCTTTAAACAATGAGAAGGGTTGCACAATAGCGTCCTTTAGCTAAAGCAATAGTTCGGAGAGAGGTTACAAATGAGCAGAACGACAACACACTGAAGACCGATGGCAATAAGTTGATGTTCCGACAGGTTATTTTTCATACTTACTACAGAATTTGGACAAGAGAGAAATCTGCAATGGAGGGACATTCCTCCACAATGGATGGAAAGACTATATGGGTGGCCTTCAAGAGGGTGAAAACAACACTGAAGGGCTGCACGGATTTCCAACAAGTACCGCCTGTGTCCCACATGTAGCAGCGATCTCCAGCATTCGCCATATGTTTGGACTTTGAATTCTGAAAGACAGAATTCATTTCTTCCAGAGAAAACACGCAGACCCGGCTAAACCCTTATGGGAGAATGTGGTGCAGTCTCATGAAACCAGGTTGGAGCTTCTGAGTCACAATCCCAAACGTTGGCATGTGCAGCACAGAAAAAAGTTAAAAGTGCAACATACCCACATTGGAACACAGTGGTGGCGGTATCATGAGCGTCCTGTTTTGTTAATACTTTCCTTCAGATAGAACTGATGCTTTTGTCAAGGCTAATGAACTTTAAAAATAGTTCCAGTAACTTTTTTTTTTGTCAGAGAGGGAATATGTATTTTAATCATCACACTGAGGAAATGATAAAACAAATTTAAAAAGAAAAAGTTTTGTCTTTTGTTTTCAGGGTGGAATTTTACTACTAACCAAAAAATTGTGGTGATGAAGTACGTAACTGACCAAGGCGAACTGCAAGTGATGGAGCAAGACTGAGCAAAGAGCCACAGGTTGCAGAGTTACTCACAACCTGCACAACTTGATTTCTGTGGATTACTGTAAATGTTTTTCCCTCTGGTATGCAACCTGACAAAAACAGGATATGTAAGGAGCTCAAGCCTACTGTGAGTCACGCAACAGCCTCACACGCTGCACTTCACCCCACGATTTACTCACAAGCACACCTGTAAGGGTTCAAACTGGATGATTTCCTATCATCTCCTATTCATCAGGTTGACACAAGCTGACAGATGCGCCGATAGATGTACTTGTAAACAGGTTTGTTCACAAGCACAACAATATAATTAAGAAAAAACTTCAAGAACAACGGATATCCTGTCAACAGTGGCTGTGCTTCAAATCTGCTGCCAAAACTGGCACGGTTCGATGAAATTATTGTCTCAACTACTTCACTTTGTCAGATTCTTCACATTTCTAATGTCTATTTTTGTTTTTTTCTGTCCACTTGTCTTGTTTTTGTGACATGTGCTGTTGCCTTTCTTGCCCAGGTCAACTTTGTGAAACAGGTCTTTATTAACTTGTTTCATAAAGGTTTAAGAATCATTTTTAAAAAAGTAACTAATCAAACTTTGTTGATGGTCCGACAGGTTAATTTTCTTACTTACTCTGCAAAATATTGTCATTTACATGGAAGAATGATCATCCAGAAAGTTCATAATGTGGTTTTATTGAGTGAATTTGATTATACATAACCTATTAAAAGTGTGAACAAAGTTGATAAATGATTGAATTTGAGCTTACTTTTAAAGCAGTGGATACATTTATAACTTTTTGCTATGGCTAGCTTAGCTACAATGCTAAAGCTAGCATACATAATGTATTGAAAGTGTAAATAAAGTTGATAAATGATTGAATTTGAGCTTACTTTTAAAGCAGTGGATATATTCCCAACTTCCAGCTGTGGCTAGCTTGGCTTTAGTGCTAAAACTACCATGTACCAGTGTATAAATTAGCCGTTTTTGTGTTCTCCTTTATAACAAAGCCAAAGCTAACATTTTTCTGTGTTACTTATCTTGTTCATTCTGATTGCTGATTTTAAGCGCAAACGCTACCATGCTAAGTTTCTACGCCTATTAGCCACCACTAGAGGGAGACAAAGGGTTGTTTGAGGCTGTAGCCATGGAAACCGCCCCAGTTTCATTGCTAATGCTTTGGTATGAACAAGAACTTTAACTGTTATTTGTGCTTGTACTGTTGAACAAGTGGCACCTAGATTAATATATGCAAACTTTGCAAATATTAGTTTAAGAAATATCATCAACCCAACACTTACAACAAGGAGCGGCCCACATAGTAAGAACCGAATCAGCTAACAAATGATCTTTTTCCAATCTAATATGCTTAGAAGAAAAAATCTGCATAAAAACTTCATGAAAAACTATTTAAGATTATTTTCATCTGGCGAACAATTTGAATATAATCACTCTCAGCTGCTGCTGATGCCCAAAATGCAATAAAAAGAAAACGCAAAGGCGTGAGCAGCAAATGCTTATAAGTGGCTCTTGAAAGACTACAAGCTTTGTGTTTGTGCTCTGGGCATGCAGTGAGTGTGTTTGCTTGAGCACAGCCACACCCTTCAGTAGTAAAATCACGTACCATTAGACCACAACCTAAACAGAAACGGCCGCCGCAGCAAACCTGCTGCGTCAAGATGACAGCGTGACTAATGTTATCGACAAACAACATCTTGCAAGGCTGACTTTTGACACAGTCCAAAGACCTCTCTGTTTTATTTCAGTTCTTCCAATTTCACGTTTGAGCTTCACTTACTTCTTATTCTCTGTGCTTAAGAGATTTCTTCTGTTTTCACCTTCTTTCTTTCTTTTTAAATCTTTCAAGTCATCAAACAAAATTTCAAAGCAAGTAAAAGTCGAGATCCACGTTTTCTGAAAGCCCAGGACGATTTCATTCATCACACCGCAGACATGTGCTCCCAGCAGCCAAACACGGTGGCGGTCATGTGATGTTCCGGAGCCGCTTTGCGGTTTCGGCACCTGGACGACATGCCGTGACAGAAGGAACCATAAATTCTCCTTTATGCAGGGAGAATGTGGCAGTCATTTCATGACCTCACGTTCAAGCTTAAGCTTATGCAGCTGAACAATGACCCAAAGCGCAACAACAAACCCAACTCTGGACAGCTCAAAACAAAAACAACTGATGTCACGTGAAGATTTTGAAGTGGCCTGGTCAAATTCATTTGGGATGAGCTTACATGCGCTATTGATGCCAGAAAACTCTCCAATGAAACGTCCTGAGTCAAAGATTTCTCAAACACAATGAAGAAAAATGATCTGCAACTTAGTTGTAGGCTTAGCAACAAGTGAAACCCTCAATGCAAAAAAAAAACCCTGTCCTCATAGAGGCTTATTCCTGTCCGATTAAAATGTATTTAAATTTGTAAAATCCAGCACTTTTCTACTAAATGCATTAAAATCCAATTTAGCCTATCTCTGCATCTTATCTTTCAGTTACTGCCTTCCTCTTATCTTATTTTATGCCAGCATGATTACCCTGAATGAGTTTTGTTGTGATTCCTGGAGATAATGCCCCGTTCTCGGAGAAGTGAGCTCCACGCTCCACAGAGGAGGATTTGGTAAGAGGGTTGAAAGGTCCGAGCGATTTCTCAAACCCCAGTTATCCCTCGCTCTACACGAGGCTCCACTTAGTCTATTTAGGCAGGCTATAATTAGATTAGTGGACTTTATGAGCCCCTCCAGAAGAACAGAGAGGAAAGGAGAGGTACAGAGGAAAAAGTGGAGGGTGGAAGAGACGACCATGTTGCCACCCTTTGATCTGTAGCGCTTGTGAAATATGTTCCCTGTCCTCTCCATATGCCCTTCATAATCACCTAATATTCCTTCACTTACACACACACGGGTTTGCCCTTTAGGTTCGGGCCGCAGGCAAAGCCCCGAGCATGCGATCTGGAGTCTGTCTTTTATTTTGAAGCAAATGCAAGGCACTTGGGGCAGAGTGGGACATGGAGAGAAAATTATGAGACGTGCTCCCCACATTCCTTTCAATTTAATGGCTGCATTAGCATGTCCTGTTTTGACAAGGAGTTTGGGCCCCAGTGCTCCATTGCGAGTTCCCACAATGGGAAGACTTATGGCTTGGTGGTTGGAGGAGATAAATGTTCCACCTCCAAAAATTTAAGGGTGTTGGCCTTGAGGTTGAAATGTTAGTTATGAAAACAAGAGTTTCCAATCTGAAAAAAAAAAACAACAAAAAAAAACCAGACAATTTTGTCAGCAACGTGTTGTCAAACAATGTGACGATCCGGTTTGACCTTGCATATAAGAGCCTCAAACGTCAACATATTTTGTGAGGGGTTTTGTGACAGATCTACTTAAAGTAAGAAATGGAAATAGAAGGATGCACGGTGTTCAAAACTCTTAACATGAAAAGTGTGACGTCTGTTTAAAGTCCTCTAAATGAAAACTAGCAATTGCCCTTCAGACGGTTTGCTGAAAGGACGTTATAGAACCCTGGAGGAACGGGAGAAGCCCACAACTGGTTTCCAGTACAATTATAAGTTAGGTACAGCGACCATGCAGAAGAAGGTTCTGTCATCAGATGAGACCAAAATTAAAAAGTCTGGGTGAAATACCACAAACCAACTTGAACACAGCATCCTTATGGTGAAATGGCCGCCTTATGAATGTAACTAGGGATCCACGATCCACTTTTTTCCTAATCGCTAGTTCTGACCCGATACAGTGCCGAAATGAAGGGACATGCAACCGTTTTAAAAACACAGACATAAATGTACTAACTTACACATCGATTGGATAACTGTGCTCTAGCACAACACACTTACAGGTGAGAAAGCTGGTCAGAGTTAATATGGATGGAGCTAAATAAGTAAACTTGTTTGGAAAAAAAATCTACAAAAGGTCTTGAGACTCGGATAGAGGTCAGCTGTTTAGGGGAACAAACTCTAAAGTGAGACGGTGTGTATATGTCAGAACAACTAATCCATCGTCTGAATCAAACTCTTCAACTTAAATTTTCAGAACCGCTCTTGACTTGTGACTCATCCATTCTGATTAGGCTATTTTTCCTAGAGTTTGTAGAAACTTCTGTCTCTAGAGCTGCAAAGGTGGAACAAACCTTTGCAGATCTCAGCAGAAACTCAACATGTAGTCTCGTCTGAACTCCAGTACTTTCTTATTAGTGAGCTTGTGTCTCACCCAGATCCTTTCTCTAAGTTTTACATCACCGACGCCGTCACCAATGGCATAAACAATATTTTGAACGCGAGCCCAAGAACAAAGCATGCACTCCCCAGATAAAATCCCAACTAATCTCCCATTCCATCTACCTTCTCCACGGACCACTGACTGCACTCATGCTGTGAGGAAGACAAACAGTTTGACCACTGACCTCCGGCTAGTCTGCCGCCTTTGAAGTTGACCAACAATCTGGCCAGAGCAACTGTGGACATTAAAGAGCAGGGTGATAAAACCATTCCTTCTTTTCACAGAGTGGCTTAGATGAGAGAGTAAGCTCCTTCAGCTGTAATAATATGATGAATATGAGAAATGTTCCAGCAGACTGATCATGTGTTACTTCACGGTATTTAGAGGGTTATGTCTTACGTCTCAGAAACACTTCAACTTTAATATTAGTCAAGATTAAATGAAGGCGTTTTCACATGGTAGAAATGTGTGACCTGCTATAGACGTGACTGTAATCTGTCTTCTGTTCCAGAACTTTGGGGCTCAAACTTGCATTTCTCTCCATCGCTGAAAAGTCTTATCTGAATTCCACTGGGCTCATAAAGTGGTCGCTGTGGATGTAATGCACTTCAGTGTCATGTGTAAACACATAGGGTTTGCCTATAAGGGCCTTTAGGGAGAATTTAGGAGTATGTTTATCCAAAATATTCTTAAAATGACCCAAAGTGAGATGTAAACAAATCAGTAGATTTGTTTACATCTCAGCTGTAGAAAGAGAGACTTAGTTGTATTAAGGGACTCCAGGTAGTAGGTAGCCAGAAGGACTTCAGTTTTTGTGGCTGAAGAAGCAAAAACTTTGGGAGTAATTGAGGAATGTCTTGGGAAAGGACCTGTTTGACAGCTCAGTGAGGACTCAATCAATTACCAAGTATGTTGACGAGACAAAGTAGGACGGAGAGGGCAAGAGTCCATTACCAAGTCTGACGTCTCTGAGGTAGTTAAAAGATTTCCACTCAGTGGTGGACGAGAAACGTCAATGGGCTGTCCTGGTTGACATGTCTCTTCGATGACGCAAGGCGGATTGGGACAACACCTGTGCAGTGGTGCACTTAAGGTGGTGGTCTCATTATTTTTAAAGAAAGGAGCTCAGAATATGTCTTCCATGTATCTCACCTCTCTGCCTCCCTGTGGATGCTTACTCTAGACATTGTCTTATCCCATCACTTTGGCAGATTTCCAAATTGACACGTCATTTTTCATGTACTGCGTCTTCCAAGGAAAGGCACTGGAAACTCAAAATGATAAGACGGAGCCTACTTGCCATGCTCTGTTAAGCCTCATTGTTATCTGCTGACGTGGTCTCATGGTCAATCTGCTCGTTCACCTTTTCAACAAGACAAGACAGACACAGCAAACTGACGTCTGTTAGTCGGATTTTTTTGCACCCCCCCCCCCCAAAAAGTCAAAGTTTCAAGTTTAGTTTTCTGTTATTTAAATTATATTATTTTTATTTTGTGGACTTGCAACCAGCAGGTTTTAACAGGAGATTAAATACATCCAACCTATTTGAAAATAAAGCCAGTTCATACATGTCTCTCCTAACAGTGCTACCTTTGTCTCTCTTAGGACATTTGAGTGGTACAGTTAAGAGAAAATGTCTCTATTTTAAATTTGATGTGTTTTTTTTATTATTTGAGTGTTGATGAAATGCTCAACCTGTCCATATTAAATGCTGACGCCATCCACACAGTAGCTAAAATGCTGCATCACCGCCACAGTCTTGCGGCTTATTATCACCTAGTGAGCTGAGAATTTTGATGTGCAGAAATTTGCATTTATTGAAATGAGAGGAAAACAGATTACAGAACCAGATCATTTCTGTAAACGAATCAATCACAACGATAACGCTATCTGCATAATAAACCCTCGTTATAAACTTTTGTTTCCTCTTCAAAGCTAAGGCGGCTAAAAGTTCAGCGAGAATGAAGATCACAGCAGGCCAACCGGAGGGTTCAAATGTGCGATTCCAGCAGTTTGGCGCAAGAAAATAAAACCGACACCGATAATGTCAAAACATAATTGCTGCTTTCGGTCCAGCGGTTTCCCCCTCTCATATTCACAAACTACTGCAGCCTTTGTTTGCGTTACATGGTGCTTCTGCCAAACACACCAGTCCTCCCTCTCTTCCTGCACCGAAGGTAGAGGATGTCTGCAAAAGCCAAGACATTCCTGCAGCCGGGTGGTAGGATTACGCCACTTCTTTCAGCCTCGTCCCCCTCCGTCTCTGTCTTTGCCTCTTTATTTATCTCTTGTTCCCAAGCAGACCAGTGAGCTGCTTTGGTTCAGCAATCTGCACAAAAACCAAACAACCAGCACTCGGTGAGTTTGTGTGTATATATGCGTCGGCATCGGAGCCCTGGGCATGTGACTCATTGTGCTGTATAAAACAACCTTTATTATAATGACTGCTCATTACCTTCCATGCCCTCATATAAAGATATATTTATATGCACGAGGACATAACCTCATCGCTCATCTACATAACAATTATGGCCCGTTTTATGGGCCTCTCGGAGCCATAGAGGAAACACTGAATGCAGTTGGGTTGCAAAAATGGCCTGGGTGACATACAGGTTGGGAAATGAACAACAGCCACAGCTCATACTCTGGTTCCGTTTATGCTGTGGCCTGGCTGTTTGTCTTCCAATCTCTCTGGCATAAAATTACTGCATCGGTAATGTGCTCTGTATTCTGTGTGGTTACCAGGAAGAGTGGAAGTTGTGGTAAAAACACTCATATTCACCAGCTACTGTGGCCTCCCTTTGCCAACGCTGATAAATGTTACGTGGAAGCAAAGAGAACTTGATTGTCCCACGACTCTTGAAATTGTTGGCCTTACTTCCAATGAGGGCAACTTCCTGTAGAGACAAAATGTCTTATGTTTGAAGTGGTGTTTATTGATAGTTCTTTCTTGAAGTTTAACCTTTTGTATACAAATGGATCCTTTGAATCTAATCTATGAATTGTAAAGATTTCTCAAATTCATCTAGTCTTTTATCTATATTTGCCAAATCTATAAAGTGTTGACAGGGTACAACCTTTGTTGTACAGGGAGCTACTTTCTGCAGTGGGTCTTTATTTACGCCTGTTCTATGCTGCACAAACCAATTTTCCCATCCAGAAGATTTTTCACAATTATGTAAACAAGAAAAAGATCTTTTTTTATTTCCTCACCTGCACAATCAAGATATCACTTCAAGAATCACTCTAACATGAGGCAGGCCAAAATATCTCAAAAAGCAACACGCTATGCTCTTATGTTATTCACAAAGAAAATATGGACCAATGATGGTGAATCTTCTCAGGAGTGACTGGCAGACCAAAGAGCACTGAAAAAGCACCACTGTCTCTTCAAGGAGGTCACAAAGGAGCCCAAAACAACATCTAGGCCTCATTTGACTCCTTTAAGGTCATGTGACAAAAGACAAAGAAAGAGGCAGAGCAAAAATTACACCACGGGTTGAACTCCAGGTCCGTGGACTGGACCAAAAATGAGTGAAAAAGTTGCAGAAGTCCAACAAAATACTTTAAGACTTTCAGGAAGTCTAGAGCACGACTGATGAAGACAATTTTAAAGTACAGAAAATGTCGCATGTATATAGAAATGAGAGGTATTCTAAAAATGTTGCATTGCTCTCTTTTCTCTTAAAACTTACTCCTGCAAGGCAGGAGGGCAGCAAGTTGAAATCATGCAAGAAAAAGCCATTTTTATTGGCCATGTGGAAACAGGAATTCAGTCCAATGCTGTCGTTAGATCTTGTACCTAAAGGTCTGAGTTAAATCCGATTAAGTGGCACAAAATGAAGGAATAATCAGCTTCTCATAGCATCATCCACCTCAAACAGTAACTATACTGAAATTCCGTTATTTAAAAAAAGAAAATTCAAAGCATCAGCCATAGGCATATCTTTCTGCAGCCAAGAAACAAAAGACTGTCTCCCATCTGCGAACTGAGTCCAAAGATAAAAGGAGTCCGTTTTATTGAGCATGATAAGAGCTAATATAATTTAAATTAGGGGAAACCGCATCAGTGCGAACAGGTGAACTGTCGTCTTTGTCCAGGTAGGTCTCAGTGCAGACACATTCAGTGTCCTCCTCATGCGTTCAATCATTACCCCACCACAGGACCCAGTTTCTGTTTGCTCGAAACCTGATTTTTATATAAAATGTTCTGATGTCACAGATGGCCGATGATGCCACAGTGACCGGGTTCAGAGTGCCTGGAGAAACAAAGCATCACAGATCCGCCATGACACCTAATAGTGAGAGTGAGAAGCTTTTCCATATATCCATGTTATATTGTGACATAGCAAATCCTCTATGAACGATGTCAACAATCTCAATCCAGGCTTATTTCTTCAAAGATTTGGATCCAGTCCTGGTAGAGTTTAGCAAACTTGGCACATTTAAAACTTTTCTCCATGCAACAGGATGTTGGTATATAGATGTAGATAGCGTCTAAAGTTTGCTTTTACGTCTTTTACCATGCTGCTTAAGTTAGAAGGTCGGTGGACATTCGATTTTTAACAAGACTACATTGAAAAATATGTAGCAAAAAAAAAAAAAAAAGATACTGATGAGGAAAATCTTTTTAAATTAAAAAAAAAAAGAAAATGTGGATTAGCAATATGTTAAGATACAAAGTCATTTTTACTCTTATCCAGAGTCATATACAGTTCAGTCGTATATGACCTGGTGAGTCTTGTTAGAGAAAAAGTGGACTAAAGCCTGTCTTTGGTCAAACTGAGTATATTTGTAAAGTTCAATCAGCTGCTCCTTCAACGTCAGGACTGGCATTGTTGCCCAGTCAAAATATGTGATTATATGTTGTTCTACATGCAACATAAGAAACCAACATCAACCGTATCAAAGACAAATATTTGCTCTCATTCATAGCTGAACTCTGAGCTGAATATCAACATGCATCAAGCTTTCCTTTGTGCCAGTGCACATAAAACTAACTCCAGCCTACGTTTGCTTTACTTGACGATCCCGGAGCTGGTTAATGATCAACGAATACAACCTCATTAACGCTTATCAAAAGCTAAATGCATCATCATCCATCATATAAGGGGGGCGTGTACTTCTGGAGCTGACCCAGGTGGCACGCAGGGGTTGGTATCACTGTGCATTTGCGAGTGTGTGTGTGTGTGTGTGTGTGTGTGTGTGTGTGTGTGTGTGTGTGTGTGTGTGTGTGTGTGTGTGTGTGTGTGTGTGTGTGTGTGTGTGTGTGTATTCATCACAAACAGACGCTTAATGTCCATAGAAGAGATAAGTGGCTGGGGGTGACTGCTTCCTGACAACGCTGTCACGCAATTTCAGTTTTACAGATTTTGCACCTGTATATTAAAAATATTACACATCAGCTTGTCTGTCTATCTGTCTATATATATATATATATATATATATATATATATATATATATATATATATATATATATATATATATATATATATAGATATATCTATCTATGTATATATAGATAGATATAAGATATATCTATATATATAGATAGATAATATCTATATATATATGTATATAGATAGATATATAGATTTGTTTTCATTGCTCTCATGTTGGACTGGAAGTGACATTTGTCTTGTGGTTTAGCCAGACATTTACTTGTTGTTTTCTGTTAGAGCTGGTCGTTTCCTCCGCCGCCTCGCGCTTATATACACACAGAAAAGTGGTTCACCATTGCAAGCGTGGGTGCAGGTTTTACCCTTGTTTGATGTGCTCAGAGCCAAAAAGTTGTCCCCTTTGCATGTCTTGTGCGGTTAAACAACATGAGTCTCTGACTACAAACCAGATAAAAGGGCTTCTTCATGAGTGAAAGTGTGTGGGAAGTGGCAGTTTTCGACAGCATCTGTAAGTGTGCACGAAGAGGCCCTAATTCCACTAAAACACGGAAAAAAGTCTGCAAGTAGGTCTGCTGTCATCTGTTTTGATTTTACTCTAGGAAGGAAGACAACAGACAAAAGTATCCCTCCATTAAATTTGCCAAATCACCTCAACGCAAATATAGAACCAAGCATAAATTTAGGACAGAAACATTCGCAAAAGCAATTTGCAGAGTAAGATTTTTGTTTGTTTGTTTTTGCCTGCACCTTTTCAGTAGGTTTACCCAAAATCTTCTCTTTGTTTTTCCTGAACTTGGCAGTGTGCTGTGAATCATGATCCTTCTTCATAACCCACGTGATCTCCATCAGCAGAATTCAAGCTTCCGTGAATTATTTGAAGTTGGTCAGGTCCTAAAGTAGCAAATCAGCCCCAGAGCATCACACCACCACCACCATGTTTGACTGCAGGTATGATGCCGTTTTTCCTGAAATGTGGCGTTAATTTTACGGCAGGGATTTGCCAGTCCGCGGAAGATGTTTACAAAAGTCTTGGGGATGATCAAGATGTTCTTGGCAAATGTGAGAAGGGCCTTTGTGTTCTTTTTTTTTTTTTCTCCCACGGACGCCATTTATGCCCAGCCTGTTTCTTTTTATTCAGTCATGAGCTAAAGGTCGGATTGGGCTGGGTAGCGCCTACTCTCCGAGCGCGTCAGGCAATTAAATATATTGCCTTTTAGTTCACAATATTGCACTCTGACAAAGAACCATTTCTTTTATAGTATTGTTTAGTACAATTCTGCAAGGGTGCAAAAACAGAAGAACCGTGTTTCTCAAACAGAGGTACTGGCACCACTGCTGGTACTTAGAGCTCCTGTAGTGACACTGAGAAGAAATGTAGGCATTACTAGTTGTATGGTTAATGTGATCAAGTATGAATCCACAACCATGTTCTATCCATCATCTAATTGTGTACTGTTAATAGGCAATAGACTTGTTTGGCCGTTTTGTTTTTATGACATAACACAACCAACTGAAATAATCCTGTTGTACTCCTGCCTTAAAATTTCTGCCAGGAATCTGGTAGTTGGAAAACCTGGACAACGTGCTACTTGTTCGAGAAACTTGCACTGTTGACATTCCTGAGTTTCACGGGGATTGAGATAAAACTTCGTTCAAAACAAATCGTTTTTTAATGAACTGCTGAGCCACCCAGTAGTTACAGTTTAACTACTGTTCTTGCCCCAGCTTTATAAACATGGCCAGGATATCGATTTATTGACCCAAGAGTGTTTGTCTCTTCTTGGACATGTGACAATATATGGCCCCTGTTGTCTTGTTAGTACTTGACTTTTGTGCTTGGAAGTTAAAACTGTATTGATTCGTGAATTAAAGTCCTCACTTCCCTGGTTTGTGCCGTTAATGATGCCGTATAAATTGTCTCCTGCCATCTTTACGATGTCTTATCTTTGTCCCTAGTATGCGTTTCTTGTAAAGTAGAGAAATTATAATTCACTTATTGTTTATGTACTTCACATGCGAGGCTGTTGTAAAACCGTATGAGCAGATTCTTGTAGAGAATTTCTTTTTTTTTCTCCTGAGCTCTTCTCATAACAATCTTGTGATTGTAGGTCTGAAACTTCATAATCAAAGTTCTTGGTGGATCTTTTGTTTCGTTCATTCTTTACGCTCTCTCCAGCTGCAAACGGCATCTCAGAGGCGCTAGGTCCAGAGGACGTTCCCGTCTTCCCCCATTTGAGTTACTCTCTGTGAAGCAGACCGATGCTTTTGAATTTCCACAACAACGTTCAAAAATTCAACTCGTTGCGGCTAACAGCGTAAACTGGCACCAACAGATTCGCTCGCGCCAGGTAAGTTGCTGTCTCCATTCTGGCTCTGTTTTCCCCCCCGAGTTCAAAAGTTTAACTTAATGTGTGCCATAAATCTTAATTCATCTTTGCTTGCTTTACTGAAGTTTGGCATCTCTGTTTTCCAGAACACTGTCAAAACCCGCTCTTTCTCAGGATTTGAGCGTTGAAAGGTTGAGCTCAGGTCTCTAGTCTGCAGTCGTAATCTCGGAATAATCAGAAATCTCGGTCAACTACAGGGTACAACATCCTGAAGATAAGGCTGTGTTATATAGAGACAGAGACAGTGGACTTATCAAATTATTAGTAGGTAATTGAAATAATACTGATACTGTTGAGTCCAGGTGAAAGGTCATCAGTCTTGCGCTTCAGCTGATAGACTCCTGGATAAAATAATCTACTTTGCATTCAGATAGTAAGGGTTCAGAATTCATTTTTATTAGTTTGAACACGTTTCAAACTAACAAAAATGTCAAAGTCACTTCAAGCTGACGACACAGCGAACAGATTCTCAGGGTTACTTGAGAGGAAACTTTGAAATGTTTCATCTCAAGACAGCTGCAACGCCAAAACATCGCAATTTTTAAAACTCACATTTAGGGCAATTTATTGCATGGTTTCAAATCAAATATGCATCAGTCATTCACTCAACTTTTATTAGACTCGAAACTTTCAGGACAAGCAGGAAGCTGCAAAAATTATACTCATGACTTTTGACTTCCTTTCTGATGCCCACACGCTGACATGCGTAGCCCACAGCTACCTCTGTACACACACCGTCCTGAATGGGACGTTATGTCCTTCCCTGCACACGCAAGTCACTCAGCGTCAAGGAATTTTCACCCTGGAGACCGGTGGCGGTGGTATTTAAAGCTCGACTGTGGCAAAAAAAAATATGAGCCGAGCAGAACCGCCTGCACTTCTTACAGTTAAATCCCAAATTGTAGATTTAAGTCTAAAGTAATTTTGTAATTTTACCAGCATGTTTTTTTTCCCCCTCAGTTTGAATTTAAGGGAAGTGCTATGGATTATTTTCTGTGTAGCCTCAAAGACTTGAAGTTCATCCCAAGACAAAAATCAGCAGTTATAGGGACTGTTGGATGTCAATAAATATTTTATATTGATTACTGAGAAGGTTATAAGTAAGTATCAATAAGCCATTTTTCCAATGAAAATGTCAATGAAAATCATTTTTAAAGAAAACTGATGCTAATTTTGCAACAACTTATTAACTGTCAGGAGTCAAGAGTTGACCTTTAACCTTTTCCCTCCAAGGAAACACGAAGTCAGCCAATTCAGAGTTTCTGCAGGATCCACCTACTCAAATTTAAGACTTTTTAAAGACCACTAGGAATGAAGTTCAAGCCCTGTATTGAGACAAAAATGTACAAAATTACTTTTTTGTTTTGTAAGAATAGGAAAACTATTGAAGAAGAAATGGCACTCTTGAGACTGACGATGAATTTTTTTCAGATTCTTACTTGACTTGAAGTAACATCTTATGAGCTGGCAATTTGTGAAGCGATCTGTCTATCTGTCTGCTAAGTTTTGAGTTTCAAAAAGTTTAACGTTGACAGGAAATTTGGAAATATCACTTGATAATTTTGTGTAGGTGGAAGATTAATATCTGAACACCAATTATAAAGTCTTAAAAATTGCAACAAAAAAAAAAAGAAGCAATTTATGCTAAGCCTGGTAGGAGCACAAGTAAAGCCTGGTGACCCGCCAGGCTTATAATACACTTGGGGGAAACCCTGAAATATTTAAAACATTTTATTCTACCTACTCACAGTGGGTTGAAAGCCACTCAAGTAACATTAGAGATACTTCAAAAATATTATTACTCAAGTAAAAGAAAAAATACGATGTGGTCAAACTACTCCTAAAAGTCCATTTATTCCAAAAATGTACATGTAACTGAGTAACTGCATCTAGTTACTACTCACCTCTGCTAGCAGGCCAGCAAGGGTATATTAGCAGAAAGTTAGCGTTAGCCGCAACCGCCTCAAGACAGTGTGCAATGAAGATGTATGTACCGACAGAAAAGAAAAAAAAAATCTACCGTACAAGATAAAATAGACATGCCTTGATAGAATTTAAGACTTGTGATTCATGTACTTGAGGACAGCTTACTTTTTTTAAAATTAATTTCAGAATTTCTAAGGATGTGTGCACACACTGCAATTATACCACCGACCGTCTGCATTACAGTAGGCTGCTTAAACTTCGCTGTGACTTCCCTGCAGCCACAAGTCTGTCCTCGGGTCAAGCAATACTCGGTGGTTAAAGTCCCAGCTACGGTGTCAGCTGCGCACGGATCATGAACCGCAGTTTTCGCTGCACCGCTGTTTGTTTTGCTGCTGCAAACCTTTTGATTACCTAGTTAAGGTGACACCCTGACAGACACATGGCAAACTGCCCAAGCACAGATTTACTTTGGCACCAAAATGCTCGTGGAGTTGCATGAATATTCAATATTCGGGATTTTTTGGCTATATCCTCAGTGTTTGGTGTCATGTTGCTCTGGTTGCCATGCACATGCAGAAGCCCACACATGCTAAGCTCAAAGTGACAGATGTCTGACTTGTGATATATATATTCAGGCCTTGGGTTATAAGCAAGACAAGAGCACGTCAGCAATTGACTGTTGAATTATTTCAGCTGAATTGCTCCTCTTCGGGGGTTTTTTGTGGGTTTTTTTCAAGCTCAGCAGGCCCTCGGGGTCAAATGCAAGAAATCAAATCCCCATGATAGGCTCCGATTGTGTGTTCATATGTGTGCAAGAGAAACTCGGCATTCAGTTAGCCTTGGAGACAAGTTTGTTTCCATAGCATGAACACAGTGGGCCCATTCTGTTCCGAGTTCAGTCACCTGATTCTCCTCAGTAGAAAAGCTGAGACAGAGGTATGTGTTTTTTGTTTATTTGTCTGGGAAAAACACATAAAATCTACTAAAGGGCTCGTTCTGATCAAACCTTGTGGGTTTGTGGAGCACGGTGAAAAAAAACAACAACAAAAAAAAAAACGCACACAAAGTCGTCAGGGATTCATTTCAGACGTTTACTAATAAAAAGTTGTCCAAATTAAAGCTCTAATCCTGATGGACCATGTTCTATGAGAGCCTCTCTTGTTTGGCTTCTGTGGCTCCCGTCAACGTTTGAGCAAAGGTTAGCTTTCTAAATTTGTGTAAACCTGTTCACGCTACGACATTTAACAAAAGAAGCATTTTCAACTTTTTGCAAATGTGAGTCAGACTTTTGTGTTCTTCTTGAACCAGCGGCGATTGCGACCTTGGAACTTGCCCAGTGTGTTTGTTGCTGTTGAACACTGGCTTGATGTGCTTCAGATGTTGTTGTGACCTCTTGGATGAGTCGACAAATCGCTCTCAGAGTAATTTTGGGAGATCACCCGTTCTTATGAAGGTTCGCCACAGTACAGTGCTTCTTCACTAGTAGATAATGGCTCCCAATGCAGTTTTCTGCAATATGAAAGTCTTGCAGCCATTTCCGAATAACAGGCCAACAACTTTTTCATTTGTTGCCGAATTTCTCTAAATTTTTCTCTATTTCTTTTTGTTTGGCCAATTTCATGTTGTCTAGTTACGCTTTACTCTTGTTATCTTTGCATGACAAAAATGTTTAGTGAGCTGAAACATTTAAGTGTGACAAAAGCAGCGAAAACTGAAAGTGCCTGACATCTATAGTACTTTGTAAAGAAAAGATTTGTAATGAGTTGAATGGATTGAAGGCATTTAAAAGCTCTCCGAAAATATGTTCTGCAAAAAAAAAAAAAAAAAAAACACAAAATGAGAGTTTGCGATGGCAAAAAATAAAGCAAATCTTCTCCTGCCAAAAAGGAAAACTGTTGAACGCTTTGTGCATTACTACGACTCGCCTGAGGAACGTTTGTGACAGTGAACGGAGGAGCCGGCAGGACTGCACAGTCCTGGTGACCCCTGCTGCAAGTCAAACTAAACACTCCAACATTAAAACCAGCAGGACAGCCAGCATCTGAGGTCTGCACAGGCAGGCTGCAGAAATCACACACACACACACACACAAAAATTCAAAATGTGTTAAGGAAAAACTAAACTATTTTGGCAGATTCGTGTGTTTACATCCTGAACTGGATGTGATTTGGCTTGGCTGCAGCAAAGCCCAGCCGAAGAGCATGTTTTCCCGCTCTTCCTGTTCCTAACTCCACCGTTCTCGACCTCCTTTTCTTTTCTGTTTGTTTTTGTTCTCTCCCTTTACAAAGCATATGATCACAAAGGTGGCGATTCTAGATAAAAATATGTACATATGTATATATTCTAAAATTAAAAAAAAAAAAAAAAATCAGATTACTGTTATTCAATGCTGCAAGTCCAAGGATGTTTTTTTCTGTTTTGGAGACAAATTGAGGATTCAGTGTGTCCCAAGCATCTGACTCACAGCCCTGAGCAAAGCGTGTCCTACCTTTGGACACACGGTGTCATTGTGTGGTGAGGAAATCTGGCTTGAAGACACCAAATACCGACGCCTTCGTTAAATGCGATGTGTTTCCAGCAGTGCGTCTATTTATCTACTTTGATTGACCCTGAAGATGTGAATCTGTCAGACGTCTTAAAAGTTTCAAAGCCGACTGCGGTTGAACTCCTAATTCTTATATTTTAGCTAGATCTTTGGAAGAAACGGAAACGAAATAGTGCCCAATTACAAATTCCTTCTCCTTTTTATCACATGAGAAGATGCGATTTAATTTTTTTTTTTTTTTAAGAGTTTAATTCCATGAAGCCCAGACCTGATTACTGCCTGCAGACTCAAGAAATCCCTTAAACAGAACCTGATTGACAACATGAATTAGGCCAAAAGAATAACACATCAATCTAGAGAAATTCAAAAATAAATCTGAAACAAACTCACTGGCATCTATTAGTCTGGAAGGAGCTATAAAGCCATTTCTAAAGGACTCCACCCAATTTTGGCAGTTTCACGTAAAAAAAATAAAAAATGACTTCAAGATTTATCCAAAGGAACACAAAAGAACCAAGAACGGCATCTAAAGAAATTGAGTAAAAATGGCTGCCATGGGAGCTTCATGGCCAGAACCGATGCTGACCAAAGGAACACCAAGGCCCGTTTCATAATTGCCAAAAATCCGTCTTGATGACACTCAACACTTCTGGGAAAATATTCTGCAACCCAACGGGATGAAAGTGGAACTCGTCTTGTTACATCTGACTTAAAACCAGATGTAACAACCACCTTTTCTTTTCTTCTTTTTCACAAAAAAACAAAACAAAGGTCATGTCAGTAAAACATGGTATTAAGTTATTATAATGTATATTTGCATTGAAACTCGGTGGCGGTTTTGTCAAAAGCCTGACGGCTGTTTTAGTCGTCTTGGGTGACGTGACCACTCAGTAGGTTTAGTCTGTAATGGGACGAGGTTGGTTTTGAATTTCATAGGAACTCATGTTACTTTTGTCTGACATTACATTTTTTGATGACCTATAAGGATAGCATGTCACTTTAAATGTACTTTGTCCATTGATAGTGATGTGTTGGGCTCCCAATTCAACTTTTGCTCAGGCCCCAATACGAATTAGGGCAGGCCCTGGACAGACGTCTTGTGTTTCGTAAACGGTTACCATGGCTACCGCAGATCCTGATCTTTTTGACGCGCCCTAAAACTTTCCTTTCAAGGTACATTTGTCCATATTTTCACCTTCTAATTGATTAGTTGCATAAACTAAAGCTTTTGGGTTAGAATAATGATATATGTTTGTATAAAACCTATTTATTCACCAAGTAGAATATTTCAGCATACCTTGCAGGCTGTGGCCAGGATACACCCACCTATACAAAGGCCAACATTTGCAAGAGCTCCTAAAAATAAAGGTGTACTTAAAATAATTATGTGGGATGTTTAGCTTAACAAGAGCTATATTTTTGGTTACTAAGAAACAGAAGGCGAATGCACGCGACTAGCAATAACATTTGTTGTTGTTTTTTTTTTGTCAAAACTGTACCGAATCGGGGAGACGTTTGTGTTAAAAATAGTTACTAATACTCAAGAGGTTTTTGCACGTGGAAATTCGGTGCGGCCCTGCTCTGACTATTTCATCTTCGGCGGAAATCTCCATAACTTGCAGAGCTCATTACGCCCAACGTGGTGTTTTGTAACCAAAAAACAAAACACACAAGGATACTCAAGTTTTGACAAAGCATAAAGCAGATGCCGAGGCGGCAAATAAACTCCTGACCGAGAGATAAGATGAGCAGAACTGTCTTGATTCTGCAACAGCGGTTGGTACGTTTGTCAAAGATAACCTGGAGGACTGTTGCAAAAACAAACCAAAAAAAAGTTGAAAATGGCACTAAAAATACATGAGCTCACTCGTAAATCCCGCGGACAGTCAGAGCCAGTGTGAGATATCATGAGAGGAGCTCTTTCTCTCACACTCTCTGTACTTGACTCCTACACACACTAGTATCAACAGGAAAGAGACAGCCAATGAAACTAATTGGGTGGTGTGTGCCTTATGAAAAGAACAGTCTGTACTGTCCTCGACTCCCTCCCACAGCTCTCTGACTGGCTGGAGGCTGAGTGGTCTGCTTTTCTTCACTCTGCCGTGATTGGAGCCCGGGAACGCCAATAACTAGAAACTGTTTTTTCCCTCTCTTTTTTTTCTTCCCCCCGCCCCACACCCTGCTCTCCTCAGGACATACCCGTGTTGTTTTTTAACTTCAGACTGAAGGGATTCGGCAGTCACGGCCTGCACTCTGCTGCCGCTTCCACGCACAAAATGCACGCTTTTTTTTTTTTTCTTTTTCTTTTGGTCCAAAGAGATTTTTGATCTATTTAATCTCTGAACTTAATTTGAACTTCATGAAAGAGTTGTCAAATAGTAACCTCTGTCTAGTCAGGTCAAAAAAGTCACATCTCTCGACTAAGGTAGCGATTAAATCTTACGTTTTGTTCACACCGAATGGTGCTTCCAATAAGGTAAAATATGCAATAGCAATTATTTGACTCTGTTTTATTTATTCGTCTTAAAAAAAAAAATAAAATGATGAAAATATATATTTACAAGAATGCACAAAATGTTGCTTTGGAAAGCTAAACATTAACCCACAAAAAAAGACATAAATAAGTTAGTATAGCCTTACAGTGTTTTTCAAAAAAAAAAAATAAAAAAAAAGTTTAAAAAAAACACTTCAAAGTCTTACACAAAGTGAGGGGGTGTCACTTTGTATTTCTGCCCTCACTTAAATGAGAAATGAATAGTGCAATTAATTACATGTTCCACATGAATGTCACACCACAAACACCATTCTTTGATTCACATATTTGCATAAAGAAAAAAAGCCCAGTGGTTTTTAACACATCTTCCCATCTATGTTACCCTGGACCACACCTACCTACGGAGGGGGGGAGCGAGTATGTCGCTGAAACGGAAAGCCGCCGAATTTTACAAAATAAAATTTTAGAAGATTATTAAAAAAAAAAAATAAAGACAAAAAAAAATGGTGGAAATTACTCAGCAGTTTTTTAAGAATTTGAAACCCCCCTCCCTCCCTGCCTCCCTCCCAGACCTGATCCCATTTGGAAAATGAAATGAAATAAAATGAAAACAGGGAAAATAAGAAGACTGTAAACTTTTATCTATCATGGCTGTTCCCAGTTTCATGGATCCTCATCTTACACAGTGCGGACCAGGTGGGGCCTTCAACATCAACACTGTAGAAAAAGTTAACATTTTTGCTTCCATGTGACCCTGATGATTGAAATCTGCATTTCTCTCTCTCGCGCTCTCTCTCTCATAATATTAATAATAATAAAAACTTACATGAAATACCTGAATAATGACACAAATTAGCTTTTTTTTTTTGTTTATACTAAATAACTTTCAAATTTCTCTGATGGGAATTGCACTGCAAGTCCCTGAGTCAAACTCAAACATACACACATTTACACAAAAAAAAAAGGTATGAAAACCAATTATTTGCTACATCTGAAACATAGGTAGTAGATATATATATATATATATTTATATATTTTCAGATATATATATATATATAAAAAAATATGAGCAAAACTCAATTTGCACACTGCTACATTGTCTGCTGCTTTTGAGGCAATTTTATAATAGAAAAAAATATGAGTGCCAAAAGTCAATAGTGTACATATTCAGTGCTTGTGCAGCCTTCTGATCCTCCTCCCTTCTTTCCGATAAAGCTGCTTTGTTTCTCTCCTCGTCTTCTGTCAGATGGTGAGGCAGCCTACAGCGGGCAGGTCTCAGCGCTCTGTGGGACGCAGAGGAAACGGGGCCGGTGATTCACTTAATGCGTGACACTACTGGCGCGTTCACGCACAGCACATAGCGAGGAAGCATGGGGAAGTGAAGGCGTTGCGGGGGAGAGGGGTGGGGAGGGGGGGGGGGAGGGGGGGGCACTTAAGACATGAGAGTGAGTGCAGATGTTTGCAGCGGTTGCGCATGCATATTTACTACTTTAGCACGCAGAATGGAGAAGAGTTGCAGCGGCCATTCAAAGCGCATTGAAGAGAAAATGGTTTCTAACCTGGCACCGTTCAGCATGGGACCTCCTCCTCCTCCTCCTGCTGCTGCTGCTGCTGCTGCTGCTCTGCCTGGCTTCCTGCACCGAGCGCCTGCTCTTCATCGTCGTCTTTGTCGGAATGTGACTTTTTGCCGTTCGTCGTGCAATCGTCAGCGCAAAGACCTGCGAAGCCAAAATCGATGAATGCATAACGTGCAAAATATATAAATATACATGTGATAATAATAATGGTGAAAAAGTTTGCACGAAGGAAACGCCTCCACTTCTCTTCAGATCGAGAAAAAGTCCGAAAAATAAATCAATACGAGTTTACCTAAAAATATCACCGCATTAGCAATAAAAGTAGAAAAGCAAACCGCTGATTAAATTACTGTATTTTCTTCCTGTCTCATCTAAATATATGTATATATATATATATTATTTTTATTTTATTTTTTTTAAAGAATGTTAATTTTAAATGCATGACAGTTGCAGTGAAAGAAGTGAGCTTTCTCACCTGCGGATTCCGAGGATCGTTTCCGCGAACCGTTAGTGCGAGCAGACCGCCTCTCCCTCCCGGTCTCCGGGCCGCCGCCGCCGCCCGCTTCGCCCCGGGGCGGCCGGCTCCCCCGGGGCGGCCGGCGGTAGAACTCCGGCGCGTCTTCGTCCTCCTGCCAGTCGTAGAGCCCCGGCGAGAGCGGCCTGTCCTCCACCGGGTCGAAGTTGTACGCGTCCCTGAAAGCCTCCTCGGACTGCCGCTGCACCGCCTCCGCCTGCTTCCGCGTCTCCTCCGGGTCAGGTGTGCCGAACAGCACCCTGCGGACGGACCTGGCGCTGTCCGGCGGCCGCGCGTCCACCCGCTCCACCGTGGGGCTCGCGTTCGAGAGGCGAACGTCTGACATGTTGTTGCACATATGACGGGAGAGAACGGAGGAGGAAAAAAAAAAGAAAAAAGGAAAAAGAAAAACCCCGCAGGAAAAGGGAAGGAAAGAAAAGGGGAGGAAAAAAAAACAAGGTGTCGGTCCCTTTAAAAACTGCTATTCCAAAGTAGTACTCCCTCCAAATACAAAGTCACACGAGCGACGCACGCATCCTCCGCGACTATCATCCAAATTACGCCTTAATAATATATATATATAAAAACAAAAACCCTAAACAAAAAAAAAAAACACCCGAACTGTCTCCAGAAACGGGGGTGTTTTTTCTCTTCTTCTTCTTCTTCGTCTTCTTCTTCTTCCCTTCACGCAACCACTCCTGTCAGGTTCGTAGTAAAAAAAAAAAAAAAGCCTGATGAAAACAAGTCAAGCCATAACAGCCAACATGGCGTTAAAGAGAGATGTGAGCGAAGGAGGAAACTTGACTATTTAAACAGAGAAGCGATTCGTCAGGCTGGAGCCCCGCCCATAACGCGGCAGTGGGAAACAACTGCAGAGCAGAGCAGAGAAGTGCTGCAGAAGTTTGGAGCGGAGGGAGCTGCTGCTTTTTTTTTTTTTTTTAAAGGTGGAAATCTGAACAGTGTGGCGTGCAAGCACCCCCGTCCCCCCGACCCCCCACACATTTAGCTGCTTGTTTTTCAGAGGAGGTAGTTTGTTTTGTTTTTTTTTGTCTGGACTTTGACGTCCTTACCTGTTTAGGGGCTCAGAGTCCAATCAGATCCAAATAGATGGGAGTTTGACACAAATCGCTACGTTTGAGCGATTTCGCAAGGCTCTGCGTTTCCAGCAGCACCTTCTAATCGACACGCGTGCATGTCTTCACGCTCCTGCAGGATGAAACGGACAGTAAACGCGTGATACCTCCTGCAGCAGCAGCAGCAGCAGCAGCAGCAGCAGCAGCAGCAGCAGCAGCAGCAGCAGTAGTGTAATGAAGTGTCGCCCCGGGGCAGGACGCACTATCACATGAATCAATCACTTCTCCAATCTGATCTGGTGTCACAGCCTCGATTTAAGCGGTAACTCTGTTAAGGCCGGGGGGCTTTTAGGGTCAACTCTGGCGCAGCTCTTCCACGAGAAGGACCAGGAAAAAAAAAAAAAAAAGAAAGAAAGAAATTAAAAAAAAAGCTCTTCACCTCTGCCATGACATCAGCTGTGGAGCCCTGATGTCACTGTTGGCTCGGTGCCTATCGCTGTGAGACTTTGGCACTGGTGTGGTTTGTGTGCTTCGCTGGGTGTAATTGCTGATGTGGGTTTAAAATTTAAACACCGAGAGGAGAAGAAGGGAGAAGGGAAGGAGGCGCGTCGGGGTGGTGGTGGAGGCGAGGTGGAGTGAAATTTATAGCAAACTCCTCCTCGCTGGGGATTTGTTTGCGATCGCTTTTGTAACAAGTGAATAAAATCGGCAAAAAAAAAACAAAAAAACTCCCGTCTCGCGTAAGTTTTACAATGTCCCAACATCCACTCCCCGGTGATTATCATCTGGATTCCTCCGCAGCTTTCTGCCAGTAAAGGGGGGGCTGGGGGGAAAGAAAAGAGAGAAATAGAAAGAGAGAGAGAGAAAGAGAGAGAGAGGGAGGGAGGGAGAGGCCTGCCTTCAAGGCCATGCTGTTTCAATTAACCCTCGCAGAGTCTGAAAACATCTCGTGATAAAGGCAGCCGGAGCCATCTGTTATATAGATGTTATCGGGTTAGGATCACACTTAATCCATAATGTGCTTGTGCTGCTGTAAACGTGCGCGCGGCCCCGCGCTGCAGCCAGAGCCAGAGCCAGAGCCAGAGCCGGGCTGGTAACGGACCTTTGACCGGCTTCGGTTGGCTGAGGGGCGGGCAGGCGGGCAGGGGGGGTAAGCGGCGAGGCGGGAGGACGATCAGTTACGGCCTAAAAACGCAGAACCGACGGAAAATATTCCTCTCCGGGGACAAAAAGGAACTGGAATGACACCGAGGGATGAATCCCAAAAGCTTCTTTTCAGTCCAACTGAGGAACTTTGTGTTGTTTGACATTTATTTAAAAGTTACACACAAGTGCAATAGGCTTAGCGAAAAGACGACTTATAAAATTTACTGCTTGACCTGGATTTTATTGATTTAAAGACCCCAAGCTTCTCCAACATCATGATGCTGCCACCATCATATTTCATCACAAGAATGGTTCTTATGGTTCAAGGTGGACTTACCAGTTAGGTGTAAAGTGGGCTGAAAACAAACAAATCCCGCATTTTTCAATCGAAACCCTTGTTTGTTTGTGTTTTTTTTTTTGTTGTTCTCCATTAAACACAATCTAAATGGATGTTTTTGGTTTGACGTAGATAAAACTGTCGAATGGCTAAGAATCATTTGAAACATTTCTACATATTTTCAACCAGTAGGCAGTGACAGCTGGTGTCAGCCGGCGTCCTTTGACATAAAGGCTGCTTTTGAATTTCAAATTAAAAGCAGGCCCAGTCGCATTTTCTGTGACTCGACACGGCTCTCGCACAATCCCCCACCGGCACGTCTAGTGCCGAACGTTTTGTTCCACGGAAAGTACAAGTTCTGTTGCAGTCTGGTGAGCGTGTTGGAGGACCTCGTGTGTCATGAGACGCCGGACTTTGAACTCTGCTTCTTCTTCGCCAGCTCGGCCCGGACCTGATGGGGGAACTGGTCCAGGTGCTCGTTCACGCACCGCATGCAGAACCTCTTGGTGTAGAACAGGCTGCAGTCCTGCACAAAAAGAAAAAGGCACAGCACGTCCCTTTCACAGGTCGACGGATGGTGTTTGCATGACGCAGTTGCAAAATAGCTCTTTGTTAAACCGCCTGTGCATCCAGGAGTTAATGGCGAGCGAAAACCTGTGCAGTTTCATGATGCTTCAAGGAAAGCACCCATACCTCTCTATTGAAGAATACATAACAATGAGTGCATAAGGAATGTAATTAAAGGAAAGTAAATGTAACCTGGGACAAATCAACAGATTATTTTATTCATATTTTATCAGACAGGTGTTTGTGTCTTACCGGTCCAACACAGACACACATGTTGCACAGGCTGCATGCAGATCCCAGCACCAGAAACTTCTCCTTATCCGGACTGAATGGATCCTTAGCCACAAAACATTCCTCGAGCAACCTGGAAACAAGGTAGAAACAGCACTCAGGCTTCAATTACACTGAACCCATCTGCTCTTAAAAGCGCTGCTATGGTACAGGACACAATTGAGATCATAGGGTGCCCTGAATACAACACAGAGAGTGAAGGAGTTTCTCTCTGCACACAAACGCCACACAGAAGCTGAAGCGTTGTTAGCTTTCAGCACAAGCTAGCACCGTGCCGCCTCGCAAATGGGTGTTTAGCGTGATTTCAACTTACACAATGGCTCTGGTGTTGGGTGGTTTCTGGCCGTAGTAGGTGTATGAGGTGCTCAAGCCGCACAACTGGCAGCTGAATGTGTTTTGAGGCGGTCCAGTCGCAGTTTGCTCCATTGTTTAAAAGTGAAAAGTTGCGTTTCGGTGGAAACCCATCCTGTTGTGTGAGCAAGTAGCGCCACCAACTGGACTGGGGGTAATAAAACACCGTGGTGTAAAGCCCGTGTTCTTAAAAAACAAAAACAAAAACGTGATTATTAGTGGTTTTTGTGATTTATTTGAATTTTGATAATATGTTTGTCGGGTCTTTTATATACATAGCTATCAAAGAAAACAGGAACTACATGAAACTTTATTTACTAAATCAAATTTGTTATACATTTATATTACATGTCAAACCTTTTATTCACGTTAGCAGTATTCTAAATTCCTAAAAAAAAACATTTGTGCTGTAATTTCTTTCATTAGCACTTTTAAGAGCAGCAAAAACTGATGGAAGTACTTCACAGCTGAGCCAAACAAAACAATGAAATGCATACAGAGTAGAAAACGAATTGCATCGCAGTAAAAAGAAACATTGTGTTCCCTAAAAATTAGCCAAAGGGCAACATGTACAAGATAAACAGCGGTGGATTCAAAATGGGCCCCTGGGAGCCCCAAAATGGTGAGGAAGCACAGAGCAGGAATAATCCCCAACACGAACGGAAAAACTATCATATGCGAGACATGACTTTCACCGAGTCTGTAAATGCAGGTTATGCAGGTCTCTAATGAGTCCAGACGGTTCATGTCTGACAATATGGAGATGTGTAGAATGTTATAGTTGTTTATTTATTTATTTTTACACACAGAGAGTATTTGATATGAAATGATTTGTTTGGGTATTACTGAACAGGCTGGTTTATTTGCAATTGGAACTGTGGTTAAAAATATAATTTACATCTTCTTAGGCATGTATCTAAATGTGAATCACAGCATTGCAAAAAAAAAAAAAAACATTCTATATATTAATTCATATTGTACTTCTGCAGAATAATTACAGAAAGAATTACAAGTACTGTACATGGTTTAAGAAAATAGAATATAAAACTTAATTACTGCATACAAGATCAATTCAAAGTCACAGATGAGAAAATAAGGCATTGATCTTGGTTATTTGGCAGCTGCCTTACTGTCCTCCCATGTTGTCATTGGATTCCTGATATATTTACAAAATACTGCCTGGCCCAGTTTAACAGATGAGTGTGTTTTTAGTGCAAATATTTAATACTGGCCAGTGACTTTGAATCACAGGACTCACACAAAGACATGCTTTACTCCGCAGATTAAAACAGCCAGAAAAGCTTATGGGCAACCGAAGCTGAGGTCTGAGTTTTCAAGCAGCACTTTGAAAGATTCATATAAACGTGTAACATTCGACATTGTCATGTGTAGTGACAATGTCTAAATATGTGTGTATAAATACACACAATAAATAGCACTATTCTAACCCCGCCTAAGGACATGTGTGTTTCATACTGTTAGGCTTTAATCAGTGCATGCACTGCTTGAAGAATGTGCAGATAATTTAACTGCACTGTCAATTCATTGACGATGATATGAACTCCAACTCGTTCCGTCAATACATGTCTCTGTAGATTTCCTGCAGGAGCGGGTGCAGTGACGTGTCCTCTGTTGTCTTGATGTCCTGAACCAGCTGAGCGTGCTCCGTTACCAGCTCCCGGAGGTCAGCCAGCTTCTGCAGCAGCCTGGGGAAGAGGAAAGCGTCATCTGGATGATTGGCCAGCAGGTGGAGCCGCAGGGCCTGGATGATGCTCTCCTGCAGCTGCTCCACTGGTGGGACATCCACCAGACCTGGACGGTCTGAGAAGGAAGAATGGTTCAGTGGACGTTCAGTTTTCAAAATTAACCTTATATTTAAATCATATTTAGTTTGAATTGGAAGCTAGTATTTAGTTTGGTGCTAAATATTTAGCTAGCTCACAGCTAAAGGTTTAGTTTGGAGCTGCTAGCTATGTTGCTAATGTAAATATTTAGCTAGAAATTAAATATTTCACTCCACATTTAGCACTGAGTGAAATATTTAGCTTGCTAAGTAAGCATTTCGTTTCAAGATTAATATTTAGCTTGCTAACTAAGTTGGTAGGCTAAGTATTCAACTCCAAACTAAATATTTGGCTGGCTCAGAGCTAAGTATTTAATTTGGAGGTAAATATTTAGCTTATGAATGAAAATGTGATTTTGAAACGCTTTGTTCTCATTTCAGGCTTAATAATCCAAATTATCGTTAATTTTGGACTGTGTACCTTTAAGAATGCCTACCCATAGAGTAACACTCTTATTTTGTTTGAAAAAAAAATGGATGTGCTCCAAGAAAACGGAGCAAGGTTACCTCCACAGCAGATGATAGCTGCCACAAAGAGGGCCAGGTCACTGTCATCCAGATCGAGAGAGTTGAAACGAGTGGCAAACTGGAATTTGGGCTCCATCATGTCGCTGAACGGCCGCCGGAGACCTTTGAGGAATTCCCGGGTGATGAAGCCTCCGCCACGGGCCACGAGGAGGCCATCTTTGTTCATACATGAGGCCAGGAGGGTGAAAAGGGCTTCATATACTGCATATTTCAAGAGAGTCACCTTCAGATGTAAAAAGAAAAGGTGTAAAATCTACCTAAACGTGGGCTGGCTGCAGAACAAATCACAAGTAGATGGTTCTTTTATCAACCTGATCGTTCAAATCCAAGCTCTGAAAGCCAGGCACAGCTTTCGCGAACTCTGTTAGCTCTGTGACCGTCTCCACTGAGGTACTCTGGCAGCAGTAGAAGAGCCTGGCCTCGGCCTCCCTTTGCTGGAGCTCCTCGCAAACCAGCGCCGGGGTTATCTGCCCAGTTTGAAGATGAAGGTCAGGCTCCGCAGACTCGGTCCTTACCATGTGGGCCGCTAACGTCTTCTCGGCGAGCTGAAACGTCTCCATGTCGTGGATGATGAAAGGCTGTCGACGAAGACAGAGCTTGTTAGTTCTGCATAGTACACGGCTAAATGGGATCAAATTAACTCTCTTCATTTTAGAATGAAACTCGATTTCTTGGCCCAAGTTATTGGTTGTTTTAATGCAATTACTATAAACTGCAAAAAAAAAAATACAAAATCTTACCAAGTATTTTTGGTCTAGTTTGTAGTGCAGCTACTTGAAATAAGACAAAACTGACTTTACAGGAACATCTAAGAGTTTGTTTTAGTTAAATAATTCCTCAATATTGATTAAAAGTACATTATAAGTGAAATAATATGCCAGTGGGACAACACATTCTTCCCATATAACGTAAGAGGAAAATGTCTTATAACTAGTTATTTTTCATCAACCTTAAGGAACTAGGGGCCGTAAAACAAGGTGTTTTGAAAAGTTACGTGTAAGTTCATCTGGTTTTATTTCAAGCGTACTGAAATATTTGCGAGAGGAAATGGACTAAAAATGCTTAGTAAGATTTTGTGTTTTTGCAGCGTTTGCACAAGGAATGTATGTGGGAGGCAGCGCGCCACCGATGAGCTTTATGACTGAGACACGAGCTGAAAAGAGGAAACCTGCATGGTTTCCTCAGTCAGTTACTCAAATCCAGATGTAAATAACTTTAAAAAAGCAGAAGTAGTCCATACAGTATTTCGTAGATTTTTAAACGTTCTTACTATTAAACTAACGCTGACTGGGAAAGCCACGTGTTTCATCCATTTCCTGTGCGAACAGCCATGGGTTTCTCTGCGAATAACCCTCCAACACCAACCTGATGCTGGCTTAATTTTCTTAAAATGGTGGGACATTTTGTTGACACTGGAAGATCATCCACTCTTGTATTGGTACCTCTGAAATGAGCTGCTAGCTTTAAAGCCCAAACTCATTTTTACTGATACTAAATGAAGACTCCAAAGACTTATTTACTACAGGTGGGCACAAGAATACTTATCAGAAATCCCAAATTTTATCCCAAATTTGCAATAAAAAAAAGCGTTCAATTTTCTTCTTCTTTTACCGGCTGGCTGGTTTTTCCGGTTAGAATGAGCCGCGCTTTTGCCTTGTTCATGTTGAAGTTCTTGATGTAGGCTTCATGGATCTGTCTGACCAGGATCTTGTGGTCGGCCTTGACCGGGTCTTCTTCTTCTGTTTCAACAACCTTGCTTTCCTCCTTGAGCTTCAGCTTCTCTGCTTGGGGCATGCGACCAAACCGGATGGCTAGAGGGCAGAAGAAGTCCTATGAATTTCGTGGCACGCACAGAAACCGGATCAGATCATGGCAAACACAAGAAAGTTTGAACAATCCCGCTCCGCGTCCCTTTTCTTACAACGGTCATACGGCGCCTCTCACGTTTCAACCTGCTTCGAGGGGTTCGTGCAACAAACCCGCTGACCTCCCCTGCAGTCACAGCAAGTGACGGACCAGATGTAGACCCGTACTGAACCAGCTGCAACAGGACGTGGTTCTATAAATAACCGGCGGTGTAAAGGATGTAAAAACCCGAGCTAAATCACAGAGGGACATGTCCCACCGCTGTGCAGATTCTGACAGAAAAAGATCTTCACTGTGATCCTAAATGGCTGCTTTCATAAATCTTACAGCTATGACATCTGAGCATGTTTTCTTTTTCTTCTTTGTTTGTCTGTTGTTTTTTTCCCCCCAGTCTGCTGTGATGGGAAATGCAATAAAGTTTGTATAGCTGTTATACAAAATAACGTCAAACTGTTTGCAAAACTGAATTAAAATTGCACCTCACGTGTCTACGACACCTTTCCCTTTCCTTCCTGATCCATATTGACACAACACAGCATGGGGCGACTCAGTACATGCAGCTTAGACAAAGGAAAATAGAAAACAAAACAGGAAAAAAAAGCAAAACACAGCAGCTCCCAAACCAACACTTTGTTAGTGTCAAGCATATTGCTCAATGTTTGTTTCCAATCATGCTTTGGGTACATCAGGGTTTTTTGTTGTGTTTTTTAGCACTGATGCCCATATTTAATTGCCTTTTTGTGTTTGCTTTATTAGTTTTACCATTGTTTTTTTAAATTTTTGTTGACCTGTAATCAGAATTTTGCAAAATTCTTCAGATTATTAAAATTATGATGCAACTCTTCTTTTTTAAAGAAGAAATGTAAACACATCAGTTATTTCCATAACGGTTTTTTTTGTCTTTAACATTAATCTACTGTTGTTTTTACATTCGCTGAAACAAAAACATAGAAAAACCCACAGCATCTATTAGCGTTATGCAGTCGTTACTCAGGCTATCTACAGCTGGCTACATAACGAAATCAGCTTGTCGACCGTAGCTTTAGGCGGCGTTTCCACAGCAACGTGGTAACAGTAGATGGATTTAAAACAGACTTTACCGTTGTGGGACATCCCCACAGACACACACTTTTGGAACCTGCAGTACTGGCACTTGTTTCGATTCTTCTTCAGGATCTTACAGCTGCGTTCACACTTATCGTATTCCAGCTTCAGTCTGATGGTCCTCCGAAAGAAACCCTGATTGAGACACACACACAAAAAAATGCTGAAAAATAACCTATGCACATTGATACAAAAAACAACAAAAAAATAACCTATGCACATTGATACACACTCAATGTAGCTCTTCCAGCTTCTGGATTGAAAAAAATAAATAAATTAGGTAATTTAAAACAAGTTGGATTTACTTGAATTTCTAAAATTGAATGATTTAAATGGGAAATAGAGCGAAGCATAATTATTAAGTTAGAGGAAAATATAAATGTAAATCCAAAAATAATCCCCACAACTAGATGCTGCCACCACCATGTTTCACTAAACCAAAACGTTCAAGGATGCCTTAATTTTCACAGAAACATTTAGCAGACTATTTATCCCTTTTAGGAATTAAGAGAATAATAATATATATTTTTCAAATAGATAATTCCCTTAATTGTTGAGTATGGTAATCATTCCTACAATATACCTGCAGCATCCACTTATCCTGTCATTGTTACCCTCTTTTGTCTCTTTATTGTTATTATCGCAGGGGTGGAAATCAAAACCGTAAAAACCCGTAAACACCGATCTTTCCGAGAAAGCTCCCTGACTGGGCGAGACAGGATACGACCCTCCAACACTCACTCAAGGCGCCGAGCCAACACAAGCAAACAGATGTCACACATATGCCAAAACATATGATCGTCTGATTTACTCTCACCCGCACACATCAATGAAACATCAGTCAGGACACTCTGCAGCCCTCACCGTCAAGTAGGGAAAATGAATTTTCTGGCAATATATCTGGAGCCACACGGCCATAAAAATACACCAGCCATCATCCTGCGCAGCGTATTGGCTGCGTTCGTGCTGAGGAGCAACTTTTGGCACGTTGCTATTAAAGGTTATTATGTGTCGCATATCAACGTTTTTGTGTCATTTTTAACCAGAACCAGCTGGTTTTGTGGGCGAGATCGTCGTGAATGCCGTTAAAAGTGAGGGGGGAGGGGGACATAAAGTTCACCATATGATAGTCATTAGAGAAGGAGTACATGACAACGGAGCTGGGGAAGGGGAGGATAAATGTGTGGTTGTGCAAATATACATGTCTGTGACTGGGAGAACAGAGGAGACCAGAGGCAAACACGGAAATTTTACATGTCGAGCGAAAAAAAAAAGAAAAAACATCCCCTCAGTGTTCCTCGAGAGTGCATTTCTCTATAAGAAAGTAAAAAGATGTCATTAAAAAGTGAATTAACGTTTCAATTTCCAAGCCTAACGAGCCTTACGTCTCGATACCTCGAATTAGTGCACAGACCACACAGATCCGCAAGATTAGAGCAGAGAACCCCGCTTTCCCTGGGTGGGGTTGGACTCCGACAAATAAAACAATATGAAGAGCTTTCAGAGCCAGCAGGCCGGGGTTTTTTCCATGATGGCACAACATCGGCCAGAGAAATGTGGGAGCAAAGTGCCACTAGAGTTCACCTCCAGCAGGTTCAGGCTCCGCGTCACCACGCGCCAAATTCGGAGCAGAGGCACTATGACACAGTGGATTACGTGCCAAAACAAGCAGCTGCTCTGACGACCAGATAAGAGCCGTAGGAGGTGAGTCATGAGACTCCCTTTTAAAGGGAGATGCACACAGCAACCTCCAAATTAAGCAGCCACTAAATCACAGGATCCACTAGTATTACGTCTTTTTATCTAATTTTATTTCAAAGCTTTTGGTGTTTAAGAGTTCATGATGTCATGAGTTTGTACAAAAGCTCTGCAGGGCTTCTGGGAGAGCCCACAGCATCACAGAACCTCTATAGACTAAAAATTAATCAATTAATCACATTCTAAATTAACATGCGCTTGATAATGTCCATTCTGATGTAGGGCAAACTTGTTTAAAAGCTTTATAATCTATTTTATTCATGGTTTCGGTTGCATGTTGTTCTTATTTCCTTTTTTAGTTGTGTTTTAGTTTGGATATTTAAAATATCGACCAGTTCCGGTGTTGTGTGTTCTTCTAAAATGAAAGTTTAATGCTATTATCATCATATTACTCGATAATGGCGTCAAAACAAGAATATTATGGTTTATCGCCATAATTACTGAGGTGATTTATAGTCCAGCAGTACTTGTTATTGTGACAGGCCCAAACAGAACCCGTTGGTTCTTTCCCATTGTGAGGAGCGGTTAGCAGAAATGAGGAAATGGACGCCAGCGTCGCGTCGCATTTAAACCCGAGGGAAACAGAAACGTCATTACGAAAGCAAAAAGTGAAGTCAAATCTAAAAAAAAAAAAAGTCATTTAGGAGCTCTTATTTTGTAGAGGTGTAAAGTTTTGCTTTGGTGATTTTGTAAAGTAGCATGAAGCAAAATGAAAAAAAGAGTCATAGCTGAATGTGTTTTTCACACAGAATAAATGAGATCAAATCAAAATTGATCTCATGTGTTTGTATTTTTTTTTTTTCTGCCTGACTCTTTTGTTTCAAGTTGGTTTCAGTATACATTTAACAACACAGAGAAAAACTTATTTTACCAACTATGTTCCTTTTGTTTGGTTGCAACCCTCAAGATAAAAGTTTAAAAGGACATGAAATAACAGCGCACAAAGATTTAGATCCAAAACAACAGACGTTTTTGTTTTTTTTTCTCTGTGTTTCATTCGACGACAAAGTCACACGACCAGACAAACGCTACGATGTTTATCCGCGTCGGTTTCGACACACTCGCACGGGGATCTAATGACTGCAGCTCAAGGTCCGCCACACACACACACACACACACACACACAACGTTCTCTGTGTTGAAGCTTATTAAATAATCACTCTTAGGCATCCGTCCCGAGCTGGACTGTCAACGCTCTCCATGCGTGTGAGAGAGGCGACAAGTGAACCAAGGGCGCCACGTACCCCCACCTCACATGACCCGGCTGCCTGCACGCCTCGGAAACTTTCCACTCAGCCTGGAGGTCAGACACCTCTGCAGGACGGGAGCGGCGTGCGCTTGGACGATGCGTGCAGTCGGCCGGTCTTGCACGTTTCCCCCTCCCATGCGGTTCACTGAAGCTGGTGGCGTTACGTGGCTGTGAAGTTTCCCCTTCTTCTTACCTTGCAGCCCTCACACGCATGCACTCCGTAGTGAAAGCCTGAAGCTTTGTCTGTGCACACCCGGCACTCGAGGTTAAGGGGGCCGCTTCCTTCTTCTGGACAAAGCGATGCGCCGCACTCCCCAGGCAAAGGACTGGAGGCCGGAGTCAGAGTATCTGCAGAGGTCAGAAGATGAAAGAAGTGGATTAAGTGGAGAATGTAGGCCTTA
Organism: Poeciliopsis gracilis; assembly: GCA_911649635.1. NCBI lineage: Eukaryota > Metazoa > Chordata > Actinopteri > Cyprinodontiformes > Poeciliidae > Poeciliopsis > Poeciliopsis gracilis. The sequence continues at coordinate 2,556,593 of CAJVRI010001121.1, forward strand.
AAAAGAGTTTTTATTTAAATTGTACCTTTAAAGGAATGAATATACAACTTTCTCATGAAAATTAAAGAAGCATCCACTGAGCATAGCATTAGCTTCCTGTCTTATTTATTTTAACTAAAGCCCAGAATTTGGTGTTTGGATTTTGAATTATAAATAACTTTGGTGCCTCATTACCACCTGCTGTCTTTCCAATAGTAAACTAAACTTTACAGTTCTTTCCATTGACGTAATAATCTCTCTGGCTTTGAACAACGTTACCATAAAACCATCAAAGTCTTGGTGTACTCCAGCTGAGATTCAAGTTTCAAGTCAAACTAATATTTCCTGGAGCCTCAATTGCAATTTGAAAAGTTGTGGGTACCCCAAAAAACCGAGGTTAGCTTAGCTTTAGCTTGTTTTCCTTTTTCTAAAAGAATTATGTCACCAGTGGGCACCTCTGGTAATTTTGAAAAAAATAAAGCTTGTTTAAATCATGTGGAGACCTCGCTCGAATGTAAATTGTACTTTTTCTCAGTTTTTGTCTCGTACAGATGTAACGCATTGGTGCTTGCGCCGAAGCGCATGAAATGCATCTGTGGGGTCATTTCATTCTCACTAAAGAAGAAAACAGGGTTGGGATGTGTACAAATACCAAACTACAGCACTAAAACAAAAGGCTCTGATGTTTCAAGCTTCGGCCGTTGGTCCAGCGCCATTACTTACCCAATGGGATGGAGCTGCTGGGCCCAGAACCAGTGGTTTGGTATTCTGGGAAATCAAATCCCAGTGAGTCATCTTCCATTGACTGGGAAAAGTCGGGAAGATTTTCTATCAGGTCGCCACACAGCGGACTGTCCAGGAGGGATTCCCCAAGAGGCGACGGGGGGCTGTAGAGTTCGGCTGCCATGCTGGAGATCGGGGATCCAAACTTATAGGGATTACCCATCACTCTCCAGACTGTAACAGAACGGCAGGGAAGGCCAGGTTAAACAAGATCCTTAATCAAAAACGGCTGCATTTTATTTAAACCAGTTGGACAATTTTAGGAGGATTAACCTATCAACTAAAGCAAATGTTAGTAGTGCAGGTCTAGTAAGACTAACATGGAAGTAAGAACCCAGGTGAGCCCATGTATATGGGACGAATATAGAAAGTGCTTGTTTGTCGTATAAGAGACAGTAACCGATTTTTCCGGCCATGTGGGGTTAAATAATGCTTTCAGGCAATCACATGCTATGGTTTGTTGACGTGTGAGTCAACAGCTCATTATGTACCCATCCATTTATGTTCTTTACCTGCCTAAACTTGTTCAGGATCTCAAACGATCTGGTCTTTCTCCTGTATATATAACATGCTAACTTCCCGTATTGCTGGTCCGTCTTACTGTCTTTACAATTTGCACTGAAATGCTAGCACATCCACAAAACAGCTTTAGTTCACATATCTGAACAAACATTTCACAAACTAACGCTGGAACACGCCGCTGCCTTTTTGGACTCTTGTTGACAACGTGATTGATCAACGCAGGCTTGTTCCTGTTTATCTAGTCTGTGTTGCAGCAGATCAGAAGGCAAGTCCTGGCAGATCGCTACAGTTGGGTAAAGTTAGAATGAAAGCGTGTCTGTGATTGTGGAGCGTCGTAGGACACATGAAGCACAGAGCACATTGCGAGACAGCTGTCGCGCAAAGTAACCTTTGTTGCTGACAATGTGTCAATTTACTCACCATTTTGTTTCAGTGGTTGTAATTTGTCGTTTGTCATAATAAAATAATAAAAAGTTCAGAAGGATTAAGGTGCAAAATTATGAGATTTGCTCAGTTCCTTATCTCTTCATAAAAACACTTCACGACACGCAAATAGGAAGAGACAAAAACTACAAACTGGCAAAACAAGTCGACAGTTCTTTGATACGGATCCGTTTCATACTTCTGCAGGGCTTTGAACATCAACTTGATCAGTTTTGATCTGTTTCATATTATAGATTTCTCGTTTCATCTGTTTTGTCTCGGAAGAACAGCTTTGCTTTGTTGCGTGCAACTTGATGAAGTCTATTATTTCTAAAAAAAAAAAAAAACAAAAAAAAAAAAAAAAACGGTGAGTAAAGGTCAACATCCCTCTGCGCTGTGAAATCACCAAAACAATTCACCGGCTGAGTTTCGACCATGCTGAGTGACTATACTTCCCTTTCTCTGGATGACTCCGGCCCAGACCCCTTGAAGTCCCCTCCCCACAACCCCCATCACCTCATAAAGCCATTGTGTTTTACCTCCCCTGAGGGGCACTAATCCCAGTGTGCTCTATCTTTAGAGCCACAGAAGTGGAAACAGAGGCTGTGGGGTCTGATGCCTGCTCCTCTCAACAAAGCATGTTACCAGATGACACAAAGGATCCTGACTGATAATCAACAACTGCTGAACTGCAGCTTAAGGTGCAATCACTTGATATGTAAGATCAAAGATGTGATCTTGGTGTGTCCTAAATTCTGTCTTTTGTGTATTTATTTATTTTTTGTGTGTGTGTGTGTGCTTATTTTAAGAGTAATAAAGAGGACTAAGTTGGGAGTGTTTACAACTACATCAGAAACTCTAAGGCAAAACGTTTTGGTGCAAGTTAGCAGCAAAGTTGAAAATCTCCAAGAAGCAGGCTTACTAGTCTAAAATCACCAGCAGTTTAATGATTAAGTTAATGAATTACCTTAGCCGCTGCCACTCGAAGCATTTCCAGATTATGTCGAAAGTCTGCCGGAGACCAGATGAGTGAGTGAGTGAGGGAGTGAGTGAGGGAGGGACGTGTTTTTGGTCCTGTGACCGGACCCGTCAGGACCTTGACGCGTCACCTCTTCCTCCTCCCTCCGCTGTCAAAAGCTGCGGTTCTCCTCCCCCAGGAAACGCCCCCCTGACACACCTATACATCTAACCAATCAGATCGAGCGAACGGAAGAGCAGAGGGCGTCGATTGGCCCCGTCTGCACTTATGAATTTAACAGAATATGATGTATGCGCGTAATTAAGCGTGGCAGAGACAGGGCTATGGGGAACCAAAACTGCCACAATTCAATGAAACAGCATAAACAGTTTGAACACAACTGGAAATGAATGTAGTGAAACTATGGAGTGCCCAAAGTGCCGCAATTCAATACAATGCAGAAGTAGGTTTAATAAAACTGGAAAGCAATGGGTGAAAATACGGACAAAAGTGCCCAAATTTAACAGACACATATTTACTTTAACTTAATTAACTAACATTGCATCCAAGTAATGGATTTACTTGGATGCAATTAAATCCATTGCATTTTAAATTAGTTCATTTGAATAATAATTCACAAGACCCTACATACTCAGTTCTGATTAGGTAACATGATTACTTTGTTGCCTTAATTATGGAGGACCAAAAATGCCACAGTTGAATTAAACTGGAATAAAATACACCATACATTTCTGACAGAATTTAAATATATAAATAATTTATGGAGAGCAAAACCCCAATTTCTAATCGACTTATTATTCTTAAAAAACGAGCAAATGGAAGAAAAAAAAGAAGAGTATAATCAATGAATAATTAGACAAAATATGCATAAGTACTCAAATATTGTAACTATTTATGGATGAAGGGACTAATTACAGTTGAACAAATTATTTACAAATGTTGGAATTTAAATAATGTTGTAAATTAATAAATTTGCATATTATCATTTAAGTTGTACATTTATGGAAGTCCAGTAGTGCTTAATTAATTCGATTAAAACTGGTTATAGAAACATTAAATGATCAAGTAATTTTAAAGTAATTGGATAATTATATAATAGTTTTGACTACATTTGAAGCATATTTTATTCAAATATTTACTTTTGGCAAGCGATTATTTTAGAAAGATGATATTTACGTATCTTGGATTGTGGCACTTTTGGCCTTCTATACTTGCAAAGCAATTGTCGCCATTTGAACAGTATTTCTATACTTTGTAATTGTCACTACTCTCCTGATTGTTCCAACTCTTATGCCATTAGTGTTAAGAGTCATTAAGCAAAATCATTAGTGCAGATGACTCCGATTGAGTGGAAATGCCCTCCCAACACGGACAGCGTCTGGCGCCATCTACTGTGAAAGAATGCATGGCAACGATTCAAACGTGTCCTCATCCCATCCTGGGATTTAAACTGCAAACCTTTTGGCCGTCACCTTTTCCTGTCGACTTCCAAACGCCTGCTCGGCTGCTTATAAACAAAGAGGTGGGTGTTTCTGCCTGGGCTTTGTTTTCACATCGACACCCTGCTCGGGTTCTGACGAGCGCGTGCCGGACAAATCTGGACTTTTTTTTAAGCTGTAAATCCACATATGATCTTTTGGTAAAATATGTAAAATCCCATCTTGAAAGTTTGACTTTTCATCCTTATCTTTGATTTGAAACCTGGAAATTAATTGCTTGAACAGACGGGTAATATATATATATAAAAAAAAAAAGGCAGATGAGGAGATAAGCTTCGGAAGCCTGTTAGATACTGTGGGTATTTTGTTATATAATGAGCTGCTTAAAAGGGATTACATGGCAAGATTTCAAGGAGAAAATATTTCAATAATTAGCTTTCATGTAGAGAGAAGACCCGACTTCAATCGTTTTTTGCACAGTTATGTCTTTATTTAATTAAGAAGGAAACACATAGTGAATCAATGAATACACCCAGCACACAGTTTTTGGACAATCTGTACAAGGAGTCACGTTTCAAGGAAAACGCCTGATGAAGCAGCATCACTTACCAATTCAGAGACGAGTTGGAAACTGAATACCAGTCATGTGCCAAGTGTTTTAAGGGTCATTAGAAAGATGATAAAGAGGTTTGCGCTCCTGTGATGTATTGCTGCCCTCCAGGGAAGGCAGTAGGTTGTATAGTTAGCTCCTGATGGGGCAAAATCACAACCCTGAAACCACACAACCTACTACCTCACCCTGTGCGAACACCATGAGTCTCCAGTCAAAAGACGAGAAGCAAAACTACCAGAAGGGAAGAAAATCGCAAAAATGTTGATGCATTTACAAACAGATTTGGCAAGCAAATAGAAGACTGCAAAAAAAAATAAAAAAATAAATCTACAGGACGCACACAGATGATCACATTTTAAAAAAACGGATGCTCCTGTAACTCTGCAGGACGTCTCGGTGTGCTGTGACAACGACGCCATCACAGTCACTTCAGGAAAGACAGTAAATTGTATAGTCATCTGACAGCTTGGGAATGACCCTAAAACTATACAACCTACTACCTCACCCCAAAGGACAGTTTGTCTCTTGCTGCTTCTGCTGCTTGTAAATCCTCTGCAGTTCAACCTGTGGAAACATCAACTTGACAAATGTCACTAATTTGAACCATTAGTTACAGGGCCGGCATTTGGGCGTCCTCTCAAATTGATCATCATTGATGTTGCTTTCCTACCTGGATTGGCATAGAAGAGATGATTTGTCTCTAGTTGTTGCTGCAATTAGAGCAGCAACTGCAGCAACACAGGTTGCTGTTCAGCTGCATTTTTTTTCGGTGCTTAAAGGAACGCAAGACAACGATCCCAATCGCAATAAAACACAGATAAAGTGGAACATAAAGACGAATCACTCATTTAAAGTTCTCAAAGTACACGCAGCATGTTTGCTAAGTAGCCAAACAGACGCCTTGCTAAAAATGATTTAGACATTATAACTTTACTCATCAATAAACCTCATTATTTTTCCAGCAATTGGAGTATTTTGTTTCTTTTAATTCTTACCAAAGCGTATGCATTTTTGCTGCATTTTACGTAAATACGCTGAAATCCTCAAAGTTATCAGGTTGTTAAAATGTCCTACTTTCACTCAAGTTCACTTAATTTGTTACCCATCTAATGTTTTGAACCCAGAGTCCACATCAACACGATATAAACTAGAAAAATTATAATTCTAAAGTGTTTTCCTCCCCCCCTCATTAATCTGATTATATCGGCAGTGCTTGTTCCATGCTTGAACCGGTTAATGTGAAGATGTTTTCCCCTCCCCGAGTCAAAAGTGTAATTTAACACAGCCGTCTACTTCCTGCACGTCACTTGGAGTTTTTCAGGTCACTTCCCCTCCACAGTGTCAGGTCTGAGCGCTCCCTCCATCGGCTCGCCCCGTCTCTGGTTTCCTCAACCTGAAGCTGACAAACGAGAGGAGAGAGTGAGCTGCTGTCGGCCCGATTCCAGACTTTCGCTTCCTATCGGACGCGGGAGCGCCAAGGTGGCCGCCTGCGCGCGCCGAGGTGAATCCAAGGGTTCGGATGTTTGCAGGGGGGTGGGAAATATGTGGGAAAATGCCCAACGCAGTCCGTTCGGCCGTGTTTGTCTGTGTTGCGGGTATTGATGGAGCAGATGGGTGTAAATATGCATTTCTGAATGTGCAGGAGAGGTCACACTGACAGGTTGTGGTGGTTTGCAGGGAGTTTCCTGAGTGAGAAAGAGCTCCGAGGCTGTGGCTCGGCTGCGGTTTCCCTCTTCGAGTTGGCGAGCGACAGGAGACTGAGGCAGGGTCGAACTTATAAAAGTGACTCACTGCATTAACCCCTCTCTCGCGCACACGCATGCACCGGGTTGCGGCTGTTTTATAGCAGGTTCAGTTATCCCATAAATGCCACCCAAATCCCCTGAATGAGCCACTTAACGTCCGAGCCTGACGCCTGTGAGGTGCTGCCACGCAGAACCGTCTTTATCCGACAATGCAAAAGGCCAAAAGCTCGAAGGAGAAAAAAAAAAAAAATTAAGAAAACAAGAAATTAAAATCCTGAAACTGCGACAGTTTTAGTTTTTTCTTGTGAAACGCAAAAGTCCTGCTGAAAACTGTAACTTCGAGTTACTGTTTCAAAATATACTTCCTCCAAAAAGCCATAGCCCACTTATTATGTGGATGATTAGAAAGTAAAAAAAAAAAAAATAAATAAATTTCATACTTCTGCTTAAAATTTCTGTGGGTTGAAAGTGTTTGCATAGTAGCGGAGGTTTTTTTTCTCCTCTGCAAAAAAAAAAAAAGAAAAGAAGCAAAACATGAGGCTGGAGTTGGTTTCTGATTTGCCACTCTGCTAGAGGGCACACTATTACAAAAAATAAGAAATAGAAAATCCAGAAAAATCTGTGCTCACGGCCTTTTTCAGTGCTTCTCAGTATTTACACCAACTCAGATTGGCTCCCTTTTAATGCTCAGAGATTCTTTGAGGAAGTTTGTAAAGTTATCGAGAGACGAAAAGGCAGTGAAATTAACAATTGTTGACAAGAATGTTAAAACTGGAGATAAACCTTTCAGTCGGTGAGAGATTATTGTCTGCCAATTTCTCCTTCATCTGCTCTAATTGCTGATCGGCAGTTCAAATTCGAGGAAACTCTCTTTTTTTCTTTAATTCTTCGAATTCAAAGACTCTAAAATCGCATCAATTTTAATGCTTGAGTGATAACATCAGGTGTGTGTTAGGAACATAATTAGAATAATCTAGTATTTCCTTTTATCCCATTTATCATATTTTATCAATGAATGTCAGAAAATAGCGGGTCACTTTAAGAATAAACAAATGAGTTCGACTTTGTTGTTTGTTTTTAGAAAATGGGATAAAGAACATTTTTTCTGCTCAGTTCCGTTTTTCCAATACTTGCTTCTTTTATTTAAAAAAATGTAAAATTCTCTTTTGCTTTTGTAAATACACACTTAAAGAGAACATTGTGGGGAATTCAGATGAAAAGCAAACCCTTTGGAGCCAAAGTTGTCAATGCGATTGACTGGATTTAATTGCCACAAGGTCGTTAAAAACGTAAAAGTTTCGTGCACCATAAAGGCTTTCCAATCGCTCTGCGTGTAGTTGACCCGAACCGCCAACAGGTGTCATGTCTCCCCAAGAATGTAAAGGGGAGCCTGTGCAGAGCAGCGGCGCTCGCTCACAATGAGGCCTTTGTGCAGTTCCGGGGTGCAGGCCAGCGTGCACTCGTGTACAGTTTCCCTCTAATCTTCATTTGACCTTTAGGCTGAAGGCTTTTCTTTCCCCCTTTTCTCCCCCACCACTAATTTCCCTCCAGGAGATTATCTTGACGCTGCTGCACATGCTTACCAATACATGCCGACTTTGACGAGTCGCTCGCTGTTGTGCGCCGCGAGCGACTTTGTTCAGCAAATTAAAGGCAAACTGGAAGTTGCGTTTGTATGCCTGTAGGCAGCTCTGATCAAAAAATTAAATAATGCAAATTTGCAAACTTCAGCGAAGCCAAGAGGCTATCAGGAATCTGACAATTCAGCAACACACACACACATGAAAATGAATGAAAGCTCCCAGCTTTAAAATAGCAACACATTTTTAGAAAAATACGTTCAACTAACCTCAACTTTGACTTCCAGCCAGAAAAAAATGAGTAACTCCTAAATAATGAGCCTGTGAATGAAAGAGAAGAGTAGAAATAAATACACAGTCTACACACACACACACACACACACACACAGTAATAAACACAGGGCTTTCGAAGCATTTATGCAAAAACACATTAATATGATCTCACACACACACACACACACACACACACACACACACACACACACACACACACACACACACACACACACACACACACACACACACACACACACACACACACACGGAGCAAGGTGTGTCTGTGGTCCTCAGATCATAAAGCTGCCAAACAGCTACTTGAGTGAGCCATTAGTGCTGATGGTACATATGTTACAGAGATCAGCATGATGCAGCTGAATTTAGACTGGAAGGCTTTATTACTGCACTGTGGACTGGCCAGTGTTAAAGAGCCTTATAATTATGTTTCACTCCAGAAAATTTCCTCTGTAGCAGCAGAATGAGTTTAAATCCTGACTACTTCAAATAAATAAAAAGTTATTTTAACTTCTTTTTGGTATCTATTTTGTTTTAAAAAAAAAAAAAAAATGTCAGCAATAATAAATGTCTTGAAAATAGATTTTTTTTAAAAAGCAGCACGCATTGAAAAAGGTTTTTTTCATACATTTTTAGTTTTACATATTGTGTCCGAAAGTAATTATATACACATAAATCTGAATTTCTCTCTCTCAAACACACGCGCGCACACAAGCATTACTCTCTAAAACATCTTTGAAAATATAAAATCGCATACAAATTTTTTTTATCACTATAATATATTTTAGATTTGATTTTATATTATATGATGTAGAATAAAAATGCACAACCATTTGAAATTAATTTAAATGGAAAAGAAAACATTTACATATACACGCACACGCAAATGCACATATATACGTATATATATAAAATATAATACACACATATATGTAATACAGACACACACACGCGTGTGCTTGTGTGTGTATATATATATATATATATATATATATATATTTTTTTTTTATGATATATATATATATATATATATTTTTTTTTTTATGCAACAGTCAGAAAAAATAAACACACACACACATATATATAGAATACATTAAAAGCACACGGCTGGAATTTAATTTGAATCCGTCTATATGTCTGAAGTTTATTTGCTTGACCGATTCAGACCTGTTTGTCTTTAGACGACAGTAGTCGACAGAAAATCACTGTAAATGCACCTAAATGCATCTCACTCCTCATTAGCTCCTGTTTCTCCTCATTACAAATGAGAAGATTTTGCATTTCGGAGCCAGACTGCAACAAAGATCCTCCTGTCTGACTTTGTTGCTAAAACTGAACCTTTATCGCCGCATGACGTGTTCAGAATAACAAATCACCGCTTACAGCAACGTGCCGTTTAACTACATGTGTGTGCCACTACATCATACTCACATGCACCTGTGTGTGCTTGCTTATGAAAGACTGTGAGGCCCTTTATGGTGCGTGTACTGTGGGTGTGTATGTGTGTGAATGCTCAAAGGAGGAGGCTGTGCCCTGCACTCCTTAGGAGAGGCGTGGGAACCCCATTCATCTGAGGAGGCTCGGTTCATTGTGGGGTACATAGCATCAAATGTGTCTGGGTGTTTGCCTGTGTGTGTGTGTGTGTGTGTGAGCATGAGTGCGTGCGTGCGTGTGTGTGTGTGAAAGAGTGAATCTTGTGTGTCTGGTGTAACTTGGAGATTTTTGTGGGGGTGGGTTGTGTTTTTTTTTTATTATTAAATCATATGTATTATACATACTGAATTTAATCCACAAAAAGAATTTCTCAGATACGTTCTTCTTTATTTTTCCTTTAGTCCAGATTAAATGTTCTGCAATAATCAGAAGAAATAAACAACATTTTGTTTGCTGTTCATAATAAATATAAGATGAGGATTAAAATTGCTTGAATTTTTATTCAAGATATCCCCGGTATTTGTTCTGCGGGAAATATTTAGTCATTTCCTGCACGTTTCTGAGACCGTACGCTGTTTTCAAGTAAAAAAAAAAAGCGAATTTAAGGCGTTCAGACTGTGTACTTCATTACATTTCAACACAGGGTAACGCAAAAAAGGAAATGGAAAAGAACAACAACGTGCTATATTGAATATTACTGCTGCTCCTGGAGGGTCCGTTGGACTGCCACAATGACGTTCTCCCTGTCCAAACATCGTTGATTTACCTCCTAATTTCACCCCAGCGAGGCCCGTGGAAAGAGCTTTGGAGCCACTAAATAAGGGAGCCACATTGGGGGCCTCTTGTGAGGGTGACAGTGATGAAGTAGCCTGTGTTGGGCCCTGTAGGGCGAGAGTGGCAGATGAATAGGGCCTGTCAAACGTGGGATGTAGGTGGGAAGGAGACTGGAGGTATCTGGGATGACTCACGCTCCCTCCACTCCTCTGTCGTTTGGTCATGGTCGACTCCGGAGCGATATCGATGAGGATTAAAAAAAACAAACACACACCTTTTTCAATTAGCGAAGGCTAAAACCTGATTTACGGGCTCTGATTAATAGACGTTGCGCTTCGTTGCGTCGATGAGGGGGTGTGGCGCAATTCAGGTTACTGAAACGTGCGTAAAATCTCACACAACACTAAAGATTTACAGCGAATATTCTTGGAGGAAGCAGGGTGCGACTTCCCCGGATTTGATCGAGCTATACCTACAAGGCTTCAGCCAAAGTTGAGTCACTATCAGAGTCCGAAAGGAACAAGAAAGGAATGATTTTTCGACGCCCATTGAAAAGAAATTATTATTAAAAAAAAAAAAAAAAAAAAAAGTTATACAATTAGTCGTACTAAAAAAAAAAATTTGCATGCTAAGCGGTACCACTAATAGTTTTGTTCGGGCTTTATTAAAACTGCAGGGAGCCACGTGTCAGCGGTGACCCATTTTCCAAACATGTACCTGACTATTATGAGCAGCAAACGTGTTGATTTTGAGGGAAATGCAGGTTTAATGACACGTAAAGGCTTTCTACTCGACGATCACGGGATTGAGCAAGGAGGAGAGGGACGTATGGAGGAGCAGTGCATTGTGGTGGAGCTTGGCCTTGTGTTGCAGGCCTCGTCTGGCCCTCAGCCTTACATTACAGCGCCGGTTCCCTGCCTGCTCTCCTCCATGAAGACTTCTCGCTCAACCACAAACACATCTGAGAAGCAAAACCAGATTCCAGACGAAAAGAAAATACAACGAGATTAAGGCGCTTTTGAAGAAACGCCACATTCTGCCTCGTTCAACTTGGATAGTTCTGCGGCCGGATATTGTGGAAAGAAGCGAACATGATGATGGAGCGCCCAACGGTTGGTTTGCAAAAAGAAAACCTAGTATGCAAGCTCACACTACCTGAACCGCACGCCGTCTGACTTACCCGCTTCGGAGCGACTGGAATCGGCCGTCCAGGACAAACCGTCGGGTTCTCTGCGGACTTATTGCGATGGGAAACGTCCACGGCAGCACACGGTATGCCCACATCTCCTTCCTGTAGAGAGGAGCAGAGACAGGGAGCTTCAGCTTCAGTCACACAGCTCTGCACTCGCTGCAAGGAGTAGGCGGGCACGCCAACGTTGAGACCCATTCAGCGTCCCGGAAAGTATCAGCCTCCTCCGTCTGCGCCCAACGCCTTTTTCATACGCCAGCCTTTCCCTCTCTGCCAGAGATTTCACCCCTGCAATCGCCAAAACGGTCGATACGCTTCAAGAAAATCCCTCCCCAACCTCGGCTGACTGTCTGATATCTACAAACCAGCTCACGCTGCCGCTCTCCGTCCCTTCGCCTCCGATTCTGGGCCCGCCACAATAAGGGGGGAGGCCATGTGGGTTTCCTACGGAGTCGCGTGCTCCTCCCGTCTGGCAACTAACCGAGCTTTGAATGAGGAATGTTAGCAAACAGAGCTGCTGAATGTTGGATGAATGCTACGCCAGGCAGCCAGTCAGATCGCAGTACCAGGCCCGGGCACATGAATAATGCAGGGGGAAAAAAAAAAAAAAAGAGCTCAGCTCCACCTCTTCCCTCTCTGCCTCTGCCTGCCCCTCCTCTTATCCCAGCTCGAAACTCAAATGCCTTCACGGGAGCGAGAGAATTCGACATCTCTACTGCTCAACACTCTTGCAATGGAAAATAATTGCAACAGGAGAGTATAGTCATGCATACGCACGCTATTAGTGCAGATAAGCTCTTGATGCATGCCATTTCTGTCCTCCTGGCTTAAATCTATCCCTTTTTTCAGTCTTTTGTTAGAAACTGGCACCTGTCCTAGAAAAAGCCTGGCCGCTGCTCCACCCTCCTAATACCCTTTAACTCAAGACTGCCCATGACAGAGAGAGGGAATGAGAGCGAGAGAGAGAGAGAGAGAGAAAGGAGGGTGGGGCAGAGGAGCCAAAGAGAGGGAACGGTGTCCACAGATGGAAGGTGGAGGGCACGGCAGATAAGAACATGGGAAAATAAAGGAGGCGAATTCAAGGTAAATGTTCAGGAAACACGATCCCCGAGGCCAGTCCAACAACAGTCGAGCGCTCGCCCTCAGCTTCAGAGGGGAAGGACTTGTGAGGAACAGCAGTGGAGAAGCACGTGGTCGAAAGGGAGTGAAGCAAATGTAGAATCTTTCGAGTCCGGTTACCGACAAATCAGCCGGAGACGTCCCCACAAGCAGAAATGAAGAGGAAGGCGGCAAAGCAAAGCCACTTGTTGCACGAGAGCGAGAAAGAGATCTTGCAGAGAGACGGAGTGAGAGCAGGCAGAGGGTTAAAATCCCAGGGCTGAGAGTAGTGAAGAATCCCTCCCTCTTTTGGCACAGGGTAGCTAAAGGGGTGGGACCCGCCTGTAGAAATAGCAACAGAGCGTTTTTCCCCTCTCTCTCTCTCTCTCTCTTTTTTTTTTCCAGAGCTGCAGTGTCCTAGTCTAGCCTCTCGCATGTGGCCGGGACCCAGGCAGAGAAGAAGAGGAGGAGGAGGCGAGGAGCGATGGATAGAAGCCGAAGCGGGAGCCAAGAGGGGAGGGAACCTGGAGAGGGAGGGAGGCGAGCGCTGTGAGTGGAGGACGAGGAGCTCAGCTGATGATGAAACAGGGGAAGTGTGGGAGCTACGCGTTTTCATCACCGAGTCCGGCGACGTAGTGTCCACGAGGCAAGGCAGGGAGGGAGCTGGAGGGGGTGGGGGGTGTCAGGAGCTCCTCTCCTTCAGGAGGACAGTCACAGAAAACTTGCAAATGATTAAAGGATTCAGCTGCTCAGAGATTAACAATCCATCTTTGGACCGGAATACTTCCGTTATCAGTGAAACTTTCCAGGGAGGAAGCAGTGGTGTTGGGGTTATTGAGGCCAGAGAGCACGTCAGCTATGACGGCTCCACTGTCTTTCTCCTTGATCACGGACACATTAATGAGCTGCTCTGACTGATCTGGCATTCGCTCAAAGGCAGATAAGCGCCTGGGTGTGACCGCGCCACGCCGTGCAATAAAAACGCTTCAATATTAACCGCAGTGTGCCCGGCATGCGCCGTGTCTGGGCAACCCCCTCGCCTCGCTGCGAACAGTCCGGGCCGTAAGCTAGCTACAAAATGTTGCCCTGCGAGCGTCCGGCTTGACCGTCTTACCATTTTTAGTCTGCTCTATCCCGAAACCAACAAACAGCTCTGCTCTGAGCGGCGGGGCTAATCTTCTCTCAGTTCTTTTAGCACCGGATGCCAACCCTCCCTTCTTCCTGTCTCACCTCTGCATCAGCATGCTGAAGGTTACTCATGCCAGTCTGCTGCCCCCACCCCCCACTCCACCGCTCCCTTGAAAAACATCTGTGTGTCCAAAACGCTGTAATGCCACCATATCTGCAACAGATTCCCCCATGGCACAAGGAAAGAAAAAAAAGAAAAAAAGACAACTTCCTCTCTTTTGGAAGCAATTCCCCTCCCCTGCAGTCATCTCTTTCCCAAAAGAAACCAGAACTCCACACAGGCACATTTGCCCCCCCTTCCTACCCCTCACCACCACCACCCCTCTCTGCTCTCCCTGAAGTAGCAGCTCTACAAAAGAGAGGGGAAAACTGACTGAGATCTCACATCTCTGAGCAAAACTAAGGCAGTTTTGAGTTAAATCTGTCCTCGGTGCCTTGAGTCCCAGTACGACACGAATCGATCAGGAGGGGACGTTTGGACAGAAAAGTGAGGGGTTGAATTTGCGCATTCTCGATAGAAGACGACGAAGAACAGGAGAGCAAACTAATATGGCTGCTCGGTCTTGGAGGCTGAAAGAGAAAAGGCGTTATGTTACGTAGCTGCATGTGTGGCTGGGAGAGAGGGAAAGTCTTCCCTTTTCAGCCTTCTGCAGATAAATCTCCACATATCGAACGACGAACAATGCAGAAAAACTAAGTGGGACAAGGATTAGAACCGGGGTTCAACACAGAGGAAACGGATCGCTTCTTTGCTCTTTTTTTGGGGGGGATATAAACACACTCGTGTCCCTTGTTAAGAAAAATGGGTCGTGCAACTAAACAGTCGTCGGGTCCTGAACCCCCTGTGACGTCACATCTCGCCACGTCTGGGGAACCAATGGGAATCTCTGCGCGCGCGAAAACGCCACTACAACTGCGTCCTGAATATAAATCAAACAATCGTTCGAAACAAACGCAAGCCTCATCTGTGATCCGTAGAGTTCCCCCTGAGCTCCTTGTTCTCTGTCTCAGACGCTGTTTCTGCTAGTTACTTGTTTACCATCTGACATGTGGCAGGAATTCAAAAAACTTGGCAGAGCCTGTTGCTCCGGGTTCATTCGAGGATACAGCTCTGGTTTTGGCTCGGCTGCCAACTTCTGACACTGAAGCCCTCAGCAGCGGCCTCGCCCCTGCAGGAGCGGCCTGCGTAATGCTGCCATTGATGAAACTCCAATATTAACAACCTTCATTTATGACATCTCTATGAGCCTGCAACGACTTTATTTCCCCTTCCCCCTACTCTAAGTTAGCGCAATCTGTGCTCAGTGTTAGCATAGATTTACTAACGGGTTCCCGCATTATTAAGATTTGATAAGCGTGTAAGTTGTGTGCACATTTAAAGAAGGTGAGGAAAGACGAGACAAGCAGTTTTGGCTTCCACAGTCCCTTGGATCTGCGAGAATTAAAGTAAACAAGAGGGGGATCTGAAAAGACAACTTTGCAAAAACCGACCTACCACAGCCTGTCGGTGTTGCACAACTGAAGTTGCACAGTGGCAACACAGCAGTCAAAATTAACTCCCTCCTGAACTAATACAGAGAAGCTGTTAACTCAGAGGTCCCGTCGGACCCCCCGTGTTGTCACTTCTTTATGAGTCATCCCACAAATCCACAGCCGCAGACAATACCAGCCGACATACAGAACCGCTCGCTGCAGCAGGGAAAGCAGATCTGGACTTTGTGGGTATTAAACATAAAGGTACAAATCACAGATGGTAATTATGACAAAGTAGTGGAGGAGAAAGTTTTCAACTAATCTATCGTCTTTCCCTGAGAAGGAAAGGTTATTTTATGTCATTTTTTTTTTAACTGGCTATGGACCAGTTAATGCTGTCAGTGTTTTGAGGTTTTCGTCCTCCAGTTTAAACTGATTACCATTAACAGGATTGCAAAAAATAAAAATAAAAGCATTGGAGCGAAGGAGGTTTTCTCCGCCTGCTTGAATCATCATGTGCAGCAGGGCTGTTCCTCTCCCATCTATTGCTGCACACTGCTCGTTGGCTGGCTGAAAGAAGGCTTTTATGCATTTCTCCTGCTAGCAAGAAAGCTAAATTGTTTTTTTGTTTTTTTTTCAATAGTCGGAAATATTTATAATTATAAATGTTCATGCCTGCAGTCACTTATCCAGAATTTATGACGGGGAAGTTTGAAGTAAAGGGAGCAATATTCTGCCAAATAAACACATAAAACCTATGATTAAATTTAGTGCTTAAGATATTTTCTTTGCTTTTTGCAAAGAAAATAAGATGATAAGAATAATCAATTAGATATTTATGGCCTTTAGTCAAACTTTATTAAGTCCTGCTTTTTTTTGTTTTGTTTTAGAACTATGGATAAAAGAGAAACGTTTTGTCTTTTAGAGTGTTTACTGCTTTTTCGTCTGTTTTGTGTAATTTATGAAATAAAAGATGTAAAAGCAAACAGAGAATCATCACAGTGCTAATTGGACATGAGGGATAAATTTATGTTTTAGTTAAAAAAATACAAAGTAGACATCCAACCAAAAGAGGCAGAACGTTCTGGTATGTCCTGTTCTGCATGGTATTTTTAATAAGAAACATTTCCTTTTACTCCAGGTTATCATCATGTGAGAATCTTGTAACTTTTTTATCAAAATGTTTTTGAATAGGTAAGCACTGAAAGAAGTGAAGTGCGCAGAACCACCTGGGAGTGTTGGGAAAGACATACAGAATTTCAAAAACATTTCCTGCATTGTTAACACTCTCCTGAACTTCCTCTGTTGCATATTAAACCTACAGGTTACGACTATCTATACATTCTGTCAGACACACACACACACACACACACACACACACACACACACTTCCTCCTGTCTGTCAGCGACTAGCGCTGCGGCCCGACTCCCTCTGTGAGGTGGTCTGCTGTGGGGGCCCCTCGGCAGCACGTGCCTTGACAACTTCTCTATTACAGACCTGACCCTAAAGGTCATCCTCTGAAGGGTTCTGAACAAAAGGGCACGACCCCGAGGTCAGAAGTGTAACGCCAGGGGCAGGCCGGGGCCCCACGGCAAAGAGCGCGTGCTGTTTGCTTTGAAAGGTAAGGATCACTAACATGGAGGCCTAATAAGGATTAAGGGGCCATCTCTTCTGGGATGTCACTCTGGGGCCTCGTACATCAGTCTCTATTAACCTCTGTGACCCCTGGTGGCCATTATGGGGCCATAGGTCAAAGCGGCTCACGCTGCTGAGGTGTAAAACCTCAGTCTGGCTTGAGTGCTGCTGATTGCTTGAACAAATTGTTTTTAGGAGATAAGCACCCTGTTGAAGAGGACGCGACCTTCCTTTCACAGACTCCTGCTTGGCAGGGTCGAGTTCAGCCCCAAATGAAAGAATTTAAGGACACAAATTTCTGACGGATTAAAATGAAATCCAGAGAATTTTATTTTTTTAAGGAAAGAAAGAAAGGAAATAGAAATACTGTAATGCTTTTGATTAGATTTTTTTCCCTCCCGTTGACAAGAGGAGGCAGGAACGACTCGGTGTACTTTTGATACAGCAGAGCAAGAGTGGATGGAGAAATAAAAAAAAACACACAACTCACAAAATGGAGGACAGGAGGAGACAAGATGGTGGACACAGCTATCTGGACAATGCTAATAATAAGGTGGTCTACTGCTATTAAAAACAGATCAGCGACATCTTTACATTTATTATTTTTTCTTAAAAGTCCACAACAGAAACACACATCTTTCGAACATGAAGGCCACGAGGTTAACCCCAAAGTCAGAGCTCTGCTTTACTTTTCCCCCTTTATCTCTCAAAGTTCGAACAGAAACAGAAGCTGACAATCTTTTTAAAATGTTCTTAAGGGTTTTTTTTTTTTTTCCGTAATATGCTTAAGCAGACTCTGAATAGCAATTTTTCTTAAACCGGTCACAACTTTGCAGGTTTTAATTATATTAAAACAAAATACAGACAGAAAAAAGGCTGACGTCTCCCTACATGTGTGTGAAAGACTCAGATGGAAATCTACATTGTGAATTTCAACAATGAGAACTAAAGTAAACTCCCTCCAGCTAACAGACTTGCATAAAATCTATATAGTTATTTTAAAAAACAGTCATTTTAAATAAGTTGGTAAACTTCAGGAATTCAATTAGAAGAAGAAAAAAATCAACTCTTTCCCTCTTAATGTTTTTAGTGTTTTCCTTTTCAGTATGCTGAAGGCAGAAAATTATATTAGAAATCAAACATGATTATAATTTTTTTCATAAATGGCATGCATTTACTGAATTCTTCAGCAAATACTTTTTTCTTTTTTTTTATAAATTCATAAACAATCCATTAAGCTTGAGAAATCTGAAAAACGAAGAATACTGAGCAAATATATATAATATATAAAAATATGTAGACAATTTTATTAACTATCATTTTGGTTATTATACCCACATTGGATTTTTCTTTTCAAATATGTAAAATTAATTGTACAATTTGCCAGTTTTATTTTTCAAAACACCTCAGATACTTTGAAATGAAGCCAGAAAAACACACCAATAAGAGATTAATAAGGAAAACTTTTACAAGTCACACAATAATCAGAATTATTCACCATCACAAATACAAAGATTTAGTTTGTTTCTAAACAGTCTATGGATTTGCCAGGGAAAATGAAGTTTTACTTTTGCAATCGAACATATTGATAAACCGAGTGAGCCTTTAATTAGACATGGTGGCATAAATCTGAAATATGGAATCATTTTCACGTGTTCTGCACAAACGCATGACCCTTATTAACGGCGCTGAGCGTCAACTTTGATTTCGACGTGTTTTGCTGACAATCATTAATCCACTCACCTCAGAAAACCGAGCTGGTCTGTGCGGAGGGGAGCCTGCTCTGCAGCACAGCAGAGCAAAGGTTGGAAAAGAGGAGAGGCGAACTGGACCGGTCGCTGGCTGCGGACGACGAGGCGTCCTAAACAGCTTTTTTAAAACAGCCAAACAGACTATAAATCCAAAGGAAGAGGTAATTTGACAGCCAAGGTGCCTCTTTATACTGCAGCTCCTCTGAAACCAAATAAGGGGAAGTGATTTGAGGAAAACTGCTGTCCTACTTTCAGCTTCTTTTTCAACTTTAATAAGAACAAGTGTCTCTAATTATGCAATCTATATAGCTCATCCTAAAACATTTATTAGGATGATATCCATCTCTCTGACGTAGTTTGTAATTATTTTGTTAATATTGCAAAGATACACATCCAAGAAAAAACACTACAGCACTTTAAGACATTTTTATATGCAATATTTTTCAGGACTTGTATATTTTGTGATAGCTAAAAATGTAAATTGCTTAAAAGCTTCACAGAAATTAAAATAGGACTTTTTTTTTTTTTTTTTTTAAAACCTTCCACGTCTAACTTACCCCTCATCTCCTCCTTCCAACACACTAAAAGCATCTCCTCCCCTCCTGTCTTCCAGCTACTTACTGCTCACGTTTTATGCTCCATCCCACATTAATAAATGATTATTTTAGCAGCTCTTATCGAGCATCAGGCTCTCCAGCGTTCTGCGGCTGTCTGGCACTCTCGGCGAGAGGTGCCACCTTTTAAAGCCCTCCAACCTGCTGTTGGTTGGGGTTCAGTGCCACGTCACGGAGCAACCGCAGCCTGGACGGGCCCCCCGAGTCACCTGGCTCGGCCCGAATTGGAAGGTTTGGCGCCCCGGCCACGCCCACCTCGGACCAGACGCGCCGTGCTTCGTACAAGGGAGGAAGGAGGCGGCGGTGGAGCTGTGAAGGCGGCTTCGACTGGCTCTAACGTGACTTACATCCTGCTGTCCCCATAAAAAATAAATATATAGGATCAAGACACTATCTTTAAACTGTTCATTTCAGACCATCATGTTAAGCCAAATAAGGATTTAGGAGTTTTGTTTGTTTCTCTTATTGAGTGCAAAAAGAGATTAGATATATTTATATATATATTTATATATCTCTGTCACACACACACACACACACACACACACACACACACACACACACACACACACACACACACACACACACACACACACACACAGACATGACAATGCATAACCCTATAATCTTTAAAAATGAGAAATTAAAAAATAAGCTACTTGCAATTGACCAAACTTGTGTATTAATTTAACCACATACACATTTAATACATTTCAGTTTTTTAACCTGGAACTTAATAAGAACATTTTTCTAAATATACTGAAAAATCATAATTATCTCTACTGGACATTGGTATGATCTTGAAATAAAAAAAAAATATTATCACGTGCGGATAGAAACGTTTTGATCTGCAGGTGTATTTTATTCAATCCGAGGCTCTAATTTCAATTTTTAAAACACACTCTGGCCCTTTATAGGGATTTAGAAAAATTTATTTATGATATGCATCTTTCTTCACATGTAAAACTGAAACTTTCCATAAATAACTTGCATCCCGTGTTAATAAAGTGTCTGAAAATCATGCAAATTCAACTACATGTGCTAAATATTGTGCCGTACATGCTCTCATTTGTAATGTTACAAATACCAGCATTGTTCTTTAGAGTAATGACTCGTCTTCTATTGATCTAAACGGTTTTCTTCCCGTCACTAATTTAACTCTTTGACATCTTCCTGTTTAAATTGTTGTTCCATTGAAACCGTTTTGTTAATGCCAGCCATCTATGTAAAAGACTCGCAACTCTGGACATTCAACAATCATATCTCATTAACTTTTACTTATTGCTACTTTTAAACGTTATTTATTACCCCCTCATTAATGTCTGCTTTCTTGTTCAGCTTATTATGAAATACATGCAGTGTTTTAGGGACACATTTAATTTCACTGCACACTATATATAATAATAATAATAATAATGATACATATGATATTTAAGTTAAAACAGATGAATAGAAAACGATTAGGACTTTAAATATGTTGAACATTTATTAGTGATTTCTTACATTTTGGCACCATTTTTGTTTCATAAACGACAGCATGCCGAACGTATGTGTTCTTGTATAGATTAAATGTATTTTGAATTGGGTGACATAATAAATTTTAAATAATGTTAAGAAAGGACAATTCATCAGGTTTGTCCTTTAGGTACATCTCTTTACATTCAGCTCTATATACTAGATTTTATATAGTAAAACTTCACTTTAACTGAATAATACGTTCCTCTATGGTCCAAATGGAAATATTTTTTTGGAGATGGGGTGTTCAAGACAGAGTGTACTTCAGTGTTTTTTATATGCGAGTTGTACTTGAGACAAACTGATTCAACTTTATTTAGAATGGTCCTCTGGGATATTTTTTATGCGTTTCTTAAGAGTAATGAGAATTTTACTGTAAAAAGCATGGTAATAAGATATTTTTGGCATTTCAGCAACTGCTAAATGTTCAGAACCAGGTAAAGATCATACTATTTACAAGCTTAATAAAGTCGACTAAGATGTAAGTTCTTCAAACAAAGGAAGACTGAACCCGTAAATCACCATTAAAATCTGAGTCTCTCTGCTGAAATGAAGCGTTGTTTTATCGTCGTCGCTCTGACTCGTTGTCGTTTTCTCTCCACTGCACGGTCCAGTGAGAAGGGAGCACTGTCGCTGCCTCTCAGGGGTTAAGATGCTAGCAGTCATGTGCCTGTTGCCTGCAACAAAAGCCTCCCTATATAGGGTGCATACAGATAGAGCGAGCCCCTTTGTGTGCGGCGTTTCACACGTCGCAGCCTGGGAGCTGCCAGGTCTGGATCTCTGGATCTGTGGGGCCTGGCTGCAAGCCTAGCTAGCAGCTTGAAGCACCTGACGCTGGGCTTTTGGCTTTGCCTTTCTTCTGCCCCACAGTCCCTGGAAGCAAGGGAAGTAGGAGAGGAGGAGTTTGTTGAAAAGATAATGGAAGCGAGGTCCAATTGGTGGGTCGCATGGAGAGACACAAACGGGCAAAACAAGATACGGCAGAGAGCAGAGAGGTGCAGCCGGGCAGGCTGGGATCAGCAGGACAGAAGGGTTTGCAAGCAGGACTCAAACACTGACGTGATCTAGGTCAGGGCTCTGGGAAACGCCGTCCAGCGCTTGTTAAAACAGGCAGCCTGCAGGCCGTGCGATCAACAAATATGGCATTTTCTCCCCTGCTATTAGTGGTGTACGTCCACAACTGCTGCAATATTTACATTGTGAGAGTCAAGTCACTGTAGGTGGCTCCTTGTGCTAAATATGCAAGTGTGCACAATGTTTAAACAGGTTATCACCAGGGGCAGACTCATTAAAAATCCATTAAGTTCATATTTAAACCAGAGAAGAACTCCTTCCTCATTTGTTCTGCTGTTTTAAGCAATAAACATTCTTGAAGTACACTTTATAGTTTGAAACTCCGAAATCAAATTTGCTTGTACCAAAAAACCCAAAAAAGCTATTATTGTGACATTTTGGGCAAATCTAAATCCTGGTCCCCATTTCGAAAATATACACCCCGCCCCCACCCCCACCTGTTGCTGTATACTGCTGATCAGATCCCTAAAAGAAAAAAAAAGCCTTTGTTCTTTAACAAGACAAACTGCTTAGAAATAATTTATTTATAGGGTATAGAGGAGCAGCGTCAGCTCTCCCCCACCTGTTGCTGCACACTGCCAGTCAGCTAGCTAAGAGGAACCTGCTTCACTCTACCCTTGCTTACAAGATCGACGCTTAGGCCATTTGGAAATATTTTTGATTACAGAAAACCTATACAGGAAACTTGAGGCACATCACCCATCTCTCTCTAAAAGCTAGAACTATTTTGAATCTACATTCTGCCCGGCAACCAGCACCAGCATGGCTACCTGGGCCGACCAGTCAACCAGTTCATAGCCGAACTGGTTAGGTGGTTTTTCCATAAGGAGCAGGAAAGCAAAAGGTTCACAATAAACATGCTTACTTGAAAACTACAATTAAATGTAGCGGGCGCTTATTATTTTCTGCTTTAAGTTTGTATGTTAGAATCAATATGCTAAAATATTATAACAAAAACAATCAATTGTTGCTGCTTTTCTGTTATGAAAAAAAGCAATTTGATCATGCAACAGAGATGAATAATGTAAAAACACAGTGAAACGGAGGAAACGTGGTATTTTTAAATCAAGGTCATCACAGAGGATAGGCACGTTCCTAAAAAGCACCTCTGTACCAAGCAGAAACCCACCTCTGTATTTGAAATTCACAACTTAACTGAGGTTTAGATCACCAATTACAATGATCAGAAATGATTATCATCCATTAGTAATTATTCCCGAGTGATCGTCTTGCTTGGCAGATTTACGACCGTAAAAACAAAAGCTGGTGAATGTCTCTCCTTACAAACAGGTGGATTCTTAGCAAAAGCGTCCAAGAGAAGTAATAAACTTTCAAACAATGAGTGATTCGGGTTGAATAGCTCCCACATATGCTCACCTATTGTTCCGCAACAAGCTATAGGTTTTATTGAGAGAGCAGGGAATAGGAAATGAAACCCTGCAGGCCTGCTAACCTTCTACAGTCGGTGTGTGAAAGCGAGGTTAGCAGACAAAACAAACCCCTTCTGCTGCTCAGACAAGCTGCTGCCATAAGTTGCATGTTAATTAAACTTTTCAGAGCAGCTCAGAGTGTCAAAGCTTCTGTTTTCTGACCCTACACCCCGCTGTCGCCAATCACACACACACACACACTTGTGCGAGAGATGTATACATGCCACATGCTTGGGTTACATATTATCGGGACGAGCTGGCTGGGCGTCTGACAACCGCGGCGAGGGAGGAGGAAAACAGTTACCCTAGCGTGTTAGTTTTCTGCCAGAGAGTCCCTATTGACCTGTTAAACCTTTGTGACTGGAACAAATGCAAATGGCGATGACTTGTTCACACAAAATACTAAAGAGGCATTCAGATGAGGCCCCGGGCCACAATGCGGCAGTGGCCGAGCGCTCCGTGGAGGCTGGGCTGGCCCCCAGTCTGAGACACATAGGCAGAGATTCTTTCTGCCGTCGCTGCAGCTCATTGTGGTCGTCTGGAGAAGGGCGATCATGCACTCTGATTGCCCCTCCTTACACACACACACACACACACACACACACACACACACACGCGCATTTACGCCTCTCCTGTAATACAAATAAAATCGTAAACACAACCACACTTCCTTGGACTTTACCCCATAATTATGTCGGATGTGATAATCTGATAGCGTCGTTGTTGACCTGAGCTGCTCCGGTGTTATGAATGACACCGGCTTTCGCAGGGCTTCCTACTTGCTAATATCAACCATTATCACCGTCAAGTGAATATACAGTAGACATAACAGAAAAAAGATGCAATATTACCTGCTTATATCAATTGAAAATGCAAGAACACCTTCAGGTGAAGCACTAATGAGAAAACTCAAGTATATCTTCATATTTTGCCTCATGTCGACAATTGAAGCTCAAGTAGAGAGTTGCATTTATTTTTTTAAAGCCAGAGTAGGAAAATAAAAATAGTCTAATGTGTATGTATCGTTATCCTTTGAATGCTTTCATCAGTTTCTAACATGTCTATAAATGTCTTCATGTTCACCATTAAACAAGAAAAAAAAAAAGAAACGCTTCGACTGATTGAAAAGATCTAAATAACGTCCGTGAGTATAACTATTTTAAATCCTCCACAATGTATTCACAATGTAAATGGGTTATTAAAACTTTCAGCTGCTTCGTTGCAGATGCAAGTGGAAGGAAGTGAAAGTAAAGCGGGAATGTTTCCACTGCCAAAGAGCAACAAGTGTAAAGTGTGGCTGCGTGAGTTAACTTTTAGAGCAGGGACTCCGGTCGACACGTTTAAACTACTCAAACTGATTTTGAACAAAAACGCTTTACAAAGAAACGGCAGTTTGTTGCCTACAGTCGGCTTTGTGATCAGATACTTCTCATGCATCAACAAATAAAGTACAAGAATGAACAAAACAATCTGAAAACGTTTAAAAAAAAAAACATTACTGTATAGTTCAAGAATAAAAACAAAAGTGACACAAATTTAACTGCATTAGTTAGGCTTTTTTGCGACGTTCCTAAAAATGTACCTGTTGGTTATTGATGACTAAAATGTTTCATATTAAAAGTACGGAAACAAAGTAATCGTGACTCTAAATTCCTGTCAGTGTGACACAGAGTGCAGCCTGTTTGGTTGTTTTCTTCTTCGATCTCTCCCCTCCAAATGACAGATTAGCAGAACCCAGAGGATGACTCTCGTCGGCACATCTGGACAACACCTGATCTGAAGGAGGCTGCCCACCGGACCTCCACTGAGCCGCATTTAACAAATGAGGGGTTTTATTGCACAGAGAGGAAGGAGTGGGAGGTATAGACCAACCACTGTCCCATCGCTGGATTAATCTTTCCAATCAGAAAGTGAGCAGAGGGATTTTCTGGCTCGTTCATTGCATGGTTTTAAGTTAAATTCCCCTGAGTTGTTAAAAATACACACACACACACACACACACACACACACACACACAAAAAAAAAAACCCTGCTTGATTCACTCAATTCATGGTAAAAGGAAAAAAAAAAAACTTCACTAGAAGTAATGGAAGAGATACTGAGTGTGAAAATACTAGGCTGATATGCCTTGTATTTCGAGAGATGCCTGCAGAGGTCACACATGAGCTGAAAGCCAGCAGGCAGGCAGGCAGAGAAGAGAAGAGAAGAGAAGAGTGGCGGCGCAGACACAGGAGCTACAGTAACACAAAATAAAAATGCTCTTCTCCTTTATGTGACTGGAAAACACCCTGAGGTCGGGGATTAATAGTGGCAGAGATTTGTACAGCGTTAGGAAAAGATAACTTTGTGGAAATGAAAAAGCGAGCTGTGGCCCTGCAGCGTGGAAGGCTGGAATTATCTGCATGCAAAGAAAAAAAAAGAAACTAAAACGAGCTTAATTCACTCCATCTTTATTGTCTTTAGGACAGGAACCACTGAAGCCACTTTTGTGAATGAAAACGAGATCTAATCCCACAACCTGTGTATGACTACACAGCCATCTTCAAATTGTGCTGCTTGAAATGTGCCCACTTATAAAAAAACAAGACATGGCACAGTGTTAACATGGGAGGCTCAAAACTTTATTATCTTTCTAAAACATTTTGAACAATGCAATAGGTGGAACGAGCTCATGGCTTCGGCACGAAGTGCAACTAGCAGCCTCCGCACAAAAGAGAAAATAACTTGGACCCGAGCCACCGCATGTGGCTGTGTAAAAGTCAGAAGAAATATTTTGAAACACAACAAACATGAGAAGCCGTATTAAATACTCGCGCCCAGACGTGGAAGAGGAACAGCTGTCAAAGTTTAAGGCGGCCCGATTTGTAATCGAATCGAATCAAATCGCAAAGTGCTTAAAGATCCCCACTCCGACCGGCCGCCGCGCCCGTTACGTTGAGCTGGATTTAAAGCCACAGCTGGCGAGCGGCTTGTGGCATGGCGGAGTGACGAGTTAACCAGGTGACGCCAGCTTGCCCTGCGTAGTTTTGATTGATTATCAAACATTATTGCAATGCTTTGCAGTAGCAGGATTACAGCTATTTCGGGTTTTTTTAAACAGAAGCAGTTAATTCTGGTTTTACACTTTGTTCAAAATGTTAGAGCAAAACCTTTTGAGACGATGTTTTACCTCCAGTTTATCATAAAGTGGGAATCTTACTGAGACTCGCAGTGCGCTCAGCAGGGATGGAGGGCCGGAGACCGGACTCGACCTGTTTTTTTTCCCCTGGTCTCGGGTTTGTTACGCCTCAGTCTTGGGTTTGGTCTCGGCTTGTTGGGCCTCTAGAAATTGGGTCAAAGGCGGTTCGAGGCTCCAGTTTGTTGTGTGTCTTCACCGGCAGACGAGCAACAAACTGAACGAGCATTAAAAGCGATCAGAGCGCGGCTGCATCCCACCATCTCAGGACAAATTCAACATTATTGCCGATGACCGGGAAATTGTGTTGCATGTGAATTTTTATGACACCAGACGACATTTGGTCGTCACACAGTCGCTTTTGAATGAAAGCGTCTGTGTGATCACATGCATTCTAGCGATTGTTGAGCAATGTAAGCCTCAAACCTATTTTTATTGAAAAATAAACTGTTGACTGAATAGAAAAATGTATCTCTGAATTAAAAATCGTTTCTGAATCAAATCACAATCCCCAAAAATCGGAATCGGACAGATAAGACAGTGAAAGATTGGCATCTCTACTCTACAGCTATTAAAACAAAAAGCAACACTATTGCAACATTGTCTGAGCCACACTAGCCACTTTTTAAACCAAGGCACAAGCTGTGCTCTTTCCAGCGGCATCAGTATCACAGCTCTAAATGTAAAACTCACTTAACCCACAGCCGATGTAGACGGGAAACAAAGACTGACTAATCTTTAGTGTTTTATGCTCATAATCCGTGTGGGAGAAAACATTTTTAAATGGTTCCTCTAATCTGCTGTTGCTGCGTCTCAGTGATTCTTGATCGTTTTTGGCTTTTTCTGTCACCGGCTGCGTAACTTTTTTTTTTTAAATCGCATAGTTTCTATTGGCTCTGACGGTTTTGAGAATTTGGCCTTTGTGAGCTAATTTGCATGCCGACACAGAATAATAATAGTATTAAAATGCCTAAAGATTTATTGACATGTTCTGGATCCGCGTCTTTAGAAGCAGTAAGCTTTTTAACATCTGAACTGTTTTTAGACGGTCATATGCTTTTTCTTAAATGTGACAAATCTTCATTAGTCTACTTTTCTTACTGTCTTTGTTTTTTTTTAAATCTAGGATACAACTCATGTGCAATATAAACAGATTAATTTAGTTTAGAAAATGTATATCACTGCACGTCTATTCATTCCTGTTTTATACAAAAAGCAATGCCTTGAAATATTCGTCGAGCCTGGATTTTAGCCTCCCGGACTTGACTCCTTCCCTGACGCCAAGTTCCAGTTATTCGGTGCGAGTTTCTGACCGTTTTATTGTTTCTGTACTTTCTGGCCTAAGCTTCCCAAGATTTCTGCTTTAAACCCTTCCGAGTTTTCAACTTTTGATTTTCTGCGAGCCACACCTGACAATAAAAGTCCGGTTTCTCGCCCACGGTCCCGACCGACATCAAACCTCTGCTTAAGTCTACAGTTTGACATTATTATCATTCAAATAACATTACTCCCACTATTAGTCAGAACACCGAATGTCTCTGGAAACATTTCTCAAAAGAATAAACCAAAGAAACAACAAACAAAAAATAATAATAAAAAAAAAACTATATACATGCTGCTGTGCCTTGTCAGAGAAAAATGATGGGAGCTGGCTGAACAAACAGAACAGACTGTCCCACCCTATCAGTCAGAAGACGATCCTGCAGTCGAGTCATGCTCCAAACCACACAACTTGATTTCAAATTCAAGTTGAAGCCCCCTTTTGTTTCCAAATACACTAATTACTGTACGACACGCTGATTTATGTGCAAAGAGAAACATGCAAACTGTGTCCACTTAATCATACTTTGCAGCCACAAAAAGAACTCACAGACGGGATGATTCCATACAATTACTGCATTCTGTGGCTTTCGTACAGAGCGCTGCATGTCTCATCGCTGTGGTGTGTGTGTGTGCGCGTGTGTGTGTGTGTGTGTGTATGTATATGGTGTGGTGGGGGGAGGAAGGGTCTTTTCCCACTTGAAAGAGCACAAAGAAGAAGATTAAGGGGAACATCTAGTTTCCTGTGCTCTGTTCAAGCAAACACAGCGAACTCTTCAGAAACTGATAATGATCTTGTGGGAGATGAATTATGCTGCACCAGTAAATTCCAACAAACTGAAATGCAAGTTAAAACAAACATGATCAACCGAGAGCTGGAAAAAGCGACACAGGTTGAGTAATGTGCACTCGGTTATCTACAAGAGTAATGCAAAAAGAAAAAAAAAAAAACCTACAAAAAAAGTCAACCAACATAAGTTGTCAGAACATTTCAATTTTGTTGAATTAAGAACGCAGGGGGGGGGGGGAGTTCGGGCGTTTTACGTTCAGTTCTAATTCAGATTGTAGCAACCAGGACGGAAAAGGCAACAGAAAGAGGTGAAAGAAACGACAGGACTGACTGAAGAAAATGTGGCCGATATTGTTGTCGCAATCGGGACTGAAACTGTGGCTGTGGATTGATTTTTCTCTCTCATACGAAGCTGCCTGTGTTGTCAAAAGAGAGTAGATAACTACAAGACAGAAAGGAGTGTTTTCAACCTCCGCTTATGGCGAGTCCCCTCTGTCTCTTTCTCCCACAGTGTGATGTCACCTCTGTTCCTATTATAAAAAATAATGTTCACTCGCTGGAGAGAGGAAAGAAAATAAAGATTTTGATTGACACAACTGGTTTTACAACAACCATGAAATAAAAGATCCGTGCACATCTCTCCTCTCATGACATCCACTGGATTTCTCCTGTTTCCACACTAGTAATTACTTCCCTGCAGAGTAAAAACGGCTGCTCCGTTTGACTTAAGAATGCCTCGGCTTCGATCGCTCGACAGAATTTCAAAGTCAGAAATGAAATTGGTGGCTCCACGTGGACAACTGACACTGCTAGGTTGACTTGATGACATTGAAGAGTGCATGACTCGAGGAATCGTGCTCCCAACCACGATCTCCGAACGTTCCCGTGCTCACCTGCGCTGCGGCGCCTTCCGCTTCCCAGACCGTCCTCGCTCAGCCCGACTCTCCTCCTGCAGCAGGAGCAGAAACAGGAAAAAATAAATAAATAAAAAATTAGTTTATAAAAATTAAAGTCGGCGGAACATTTCCTGCCTGTTGTTTCAACTTGCACTGTGAAATATTATTGAGCTTCATGATTAATTGGGACGCAAAGTACGAGGTTTAGCTGCGTTTTTTTTTTTTTTTTTTTCTCTCAACACACCCCTGGCAGCACAAGTTGGGAACAGGACATTCTTAATGAAACAGTTCTGCTGCTGCTGGACGTAAAACCGTCTCGAATTCATCCACACTTTTTTATTTTTCTCAAGCCGTAAGTGTTAGTCGTTTGTTTCAATTGCAAATCGAGGTATTACGTTTATTTTCCGGAGCAGAGCCATCGTGCAGCCTGAGATGAATCGAGGTTTACAATCTAAAAAATTTACCCACACATCTGCTGCGTCTCCGGAGCGAGTCCACCCCGCTGCCCCGCTGATAACCGCTTGTGCAAACACACAACAAGTAAAGACAGGGAACACGGTTTGTTAAAAACTCCTCTTTATAGTCCAAGTCCAAACACACACTCCTGAAGTGCTCCTGTTCCTGCTACAATCCTGCAGGCTCGCAGTTCAAACGCTCCGGACGACGTTGCGCAACACATGAAAGACGACCAAGTAGGTGGTTTTCGGTTTGAATATTAGGCCTGGTTTAATTCCCTAAATTCATCCGTGACCGCGATATGCGCACGATTCTTTGAAGACGAAGATTATGTGCAATTAGGGTTTAGGTCATGCCGTTTCAACATTTCTTCCATTTGCCCTGGCCTGAGTTCAGTTCCTGAGTTATCGGAGAGCACATTTACACTTTATGAGCTTCAGACTGAATGAATCCACATCAAGTTAGACCTAAGAACAATATTACCGTTTCGGCCTGCCAGTAAGCTGAGCTCCCAGACCTTTTCTGCTATAACATTCCAATAAAACTAAAGTGATCTTTCACTACATCACATCACTGGCTTTAAAAAGCTTGTGAGTGTCTCTCCCCCCCCTCCTTACTAATAATACTGACTACTTTTGCTGCAAGTTTTGTTAAAAATGTAACCCAAAGTACCGACACTGCTCACTACAGGGACGGCTTCGCTTGCTTTCAGCTCCTTTCGTGATTCTTACAAAACGCGTAAACTCTAAAAAAGCAATGCATTTTAATTTTCATTAAAAGAAAGACAAAAAAAAGGGGGGGTGAGAAAGAAAACAGAGAAACAGACAACAGCTAAAAAGAAAGAAGCAGCAGGATGGATTGCAGAGGGTTAAAGCAATGTAGTGTCCTGGGCTCTTTTTTTCCCCTCTTTCTCTCTCTCTCTCTCTCTGATTCACAGTGGAAAGAAAAGGCCTTTTCCTTGTCCTCAGTTGAACTCCACATCAGCTTCCTGTTAGAAAGGCAAGGAGGAAACACCCAGAGCAATATGCAAGTGCACTCGCACACACACACACACACACACACACACACACACACACACACACACACACACACACACACACACATGAAGGTACACAGAGGAAGGCCTTCACCAGCGGATTCCTCGCTGCCAGAGAAATTAGGTCAAGCACTTAAATGGCCCTGCACTGAGATTTAAAATGCCGAGCGCAGCGGAGGAATAAACGTGGACGCAAACGGGACGCCTGTTGCACTTTAAAAAAAAAAAAAAAAAGAAAAAGTACAACACATACACACACACACACACACACACACACAGACACACACACACGCAAGCTGCACTCTTGCGGCTGGCCACATTAATAACTCCACCGAAAACGGAAACAACCAGAGGCAGAAGTCCACCTGCAGATAAATGTGCCCAGCGTCAGTGTGTGTCACACACAATCTCAGGCACTATGTATTTTAAAGAGACTATCCAGAATGGGTGTAAATGCACACTAGCTATAAAAACCCAAGAAGGCATGGAAGTGTGGGTCTCCACTGCAGGGTTTGTTTCACAAAATGTAGAGAAAGAGCAAGATGAAGAAAAG
The DNA here is from genome assembly GCA_911649635.1 of Poeciliopsis gracilis. NCBI lineage: Eukaryota > Metazoa > Chordata > Actinopteri > Cyprinodontiformes > Poeciliidae > Poeciliopsis > Poeciliopsis gracilis. Next base: position 2,588,346 of record CAJVRI010001121.1, read on the forward strand.
CAAAGCTGCCCTGCGGGTTGATGACATCACAAGAGGCACACAAATTGAGCCAATCAATTGGCACAGCTTTACTTTAATAGGGGATTTTAATTGAAGACAAGCAAATAAAGAGGAAAAAAAAAATAACTAACAGGAAAGACAAATTTTAAGTCAGTTTGACTTTACATAAAGGTTAGCTAGTAGCAGTGCCCATGCTAAAGTACAAGCTAAAATACGACATGTATGACTCTAGCAAGGTTTCCCCCAGAAAACCTGTGGTTGGGCTCTAGGGCGCTCGTTCATCCAGCGGCTCGTCGTGTTTTTGAGTTTAAAAAAATGTTTAAATTTGACAGGAGATTTTTTAAAATATCACTTGATAATGATGAGTTATTAAGAGATTGGAAGATTAACACCTCAACACCAATAATAAGGCCTTAAAATAACTTAAATAAATAGGCAATGCTAAGCCTGGTGGGGGCACAAGTAAAGCCTGGTGGCCCGCCAGGCTTATAAAACACTGAGGGAAACGATGCTCTAGCAAGTGATTAATTTGACTGCATGCGGCTGCAAATCAGATTGAAAAGATACGATACAGAAAATGTGACCATGAAAAAAGTAAAAAAAAATAAAAATAATAATAATTCTACTGATCGCGCCAATTCTTATAGTTTCTGTCCACATTTTGGATAAGAGTGAATACATTTTGCAACATGATATCAGTGAAGTAGCAATCAATCAGCATGAGGAAATGGCAATAATGTGACTTTCAAAGTAAAGCAGCTGTGAAGAAGTCGGTTGCAACTCGATGCTGCTGCTGGTGCAGAACTTGAGGTGCGTCGGTGCAGCCGGTGTGGGGAGTTCGTCTAAAACCCTGTTTCACAAGGCTTTCTAAGTGTCTCGCCATGCAACACTGCAGTATCAGCCAAGCATGTTGGAGGGAGAAAAATAAATAAATAAAAATAAAAATAAAATCCTGACCTGACCTGAAACGCCCTGCGAGAAACAACACACGCCATCGCCATTACAGCCAATCAACTATTCATAGAAAAGCTGTGCTGGGCCTGATCTCAACGTTTAGGGTTTCAATCAATTGCGTGAGATATGAGAGTGCAGCGGTGGGAGTGAGAGGGAGGATGAAGCCGCTGAAAGCTAATGAGTGAAAATTTGGGTGAATCAAAGCAACCCCCCCTTCCGCCCCCCATTCCCCCACCACCACCTTCCTCCTCTCTCCCCCCTCCCCTCCTAAGTCCTTGTCTCTATGTTCCTCCGCTGCCACAGCTAGGCCCCGGTGCTACAGGGCAACAGTGCAAATCAGAAGATAATCGCGCCAATTTTCACTCCACGGCCCTGTGCGTTCTCTGCATCACCGCCGCAGAGTGGGGAAACGAGAGCCAGCCCATTGTGTGAGAGCCACCTGTGTTTCTGTTCCATTTTCTCCAAGGCACAATGGCATTTTCCTGTTTATAGCCATAGCTGCGCTTTATAAACACGCCGTATCAGGGGCAGTAATACATCACATAAAAGAGTGTGATTGCTGGAGCTGCGGCCAAGGGGTCATTGTGACCCAGTTCATATTCTTGCCTCCTGACAGCTCTGTTCCTCTTTCCAGTTGAAGAGTGAAGGGGGGGGGGGGAAACACTGAGAAAGTCATCATGTTTCACACTAAGCACAGATCTTTTCTTGGAAAACCGATAGTATGAGCAGAATCTTAGCTTAACCGGCCAACCCCCCCACCACCACCACCACCTAGCTTACACATACACAAAGCAAAATACAAAGCCAGATGTGTAGGAGAGGAGCCGAAGGAAGCAGCGACCTTTTGCAACAGCTTGTTAAAAGCGAGCTGTGCCGGTTTGAACTTTTAGACTCGTCCAGAGCTCAGAGCTCAGCCGAGGCTTTGCCGCGCGACGGGACGGATGCAGAGCTCATTCCGTTCATTCTCACACGCAAACTGATATGTTCGCATTGCAAAGTAAACGTCTAGCTGCAGCAGGAAGCGCGTGGTTGCATTAGGCGTCCCGTGAACGCAAGAGAACACGCTGATTTATTTTTGGAGGATGAGCAACTGCATCGATTAATTATGCATAGCCAAGCAGAATTTTGAACAAAAGTGAACTCCGAATGAACCCGACGAGTCTGAGAATGTCCGCACACCTCATGGGGAATTAACGCCGACTATGAAATCATGAGAAATTGTCATGTTTAAAGTAAAATGTTCATTTTATTTCTGAATCAAGGATTGGAAGAGATATTTAGAGACCCTTTACCGCCTTAAAGCTAGACATGAGTTTTCTGTGACATCACTCACACTCATGCTAGATATAGTTTGCCACATTGTGGTTTGGTTTTTATTGTGAACTTTTTTCTTTTAATCTAGATGAAATCAGCCCTGCAAAAAAAAAAAAAAAGAAAAAAAAAAAAAAATCGGTACAACCTTTTGATGACATCACAGAAGGCAAACCGACCGGTTCTTTCGAGCTTTCAAAATCAAATCCCCTTCTTCAAAAGTGTTCATTTTGATTTGGCATCATAACATGGGATGTCAGGAAAACCTGCGAACAATGAAACTGGAAATTCATCAATCGGTGTACCAGTGACTGATGGGTTGAATTCTGCAAAAATCGGATTTTTTCTTATTTTTTTTTTAGGGCTTCTAACTTCAGGACTTCCTCCATTATTGCTCTATAAAAAAATAAAAAATAAATAAAATGTGTCAAAGGTCACTTTTTTACCGTATTGCTGACTTCATTCTCCCGCCTCATTTAAATTCATCAATCCGAACAAAGTCAAAGGACAACTAACTATTCAAAGAAATGAACCAAATGAAGAAATTAGATATGTATGAACATAGTAGATATTTGCAGCTTTATCTCAGGTCTGAAACACAGATTTAAGTTTTTCACCGATTATGATTTTTTTTTTTTTTTTTTCAGGCTATAACATACAAAAGAAAAAGACAGGAATAGAGGTGTTAGCTTTAAATACGTTACTACCATTTATAAATCAAAGCACATTACACTCAAAAAGAGAGTATGGAAGCGCATGCTGTTGGTTTATGAGTTAATAAAACCGAAAACAATGGGAGTTCTTAGCTTTAATGGGTTTAATAAATGGGGGTAGAAATTTTTTTTTTTAACCTGCCAATCACCAATCAACCTCCATAAAAGGAAAATTGGCAAAACTCTGATTTCCCATTGGTTAATATCGATTCAGAATCTATCAGAAAATGTTGAACCTCATGTGATGTCACTGACCCAAATACACACAGGGCTAATTTATGTCTTTTTCTTTAGCGCCCGCTTGTCAAAGCTGGATTTTGTGAAACTCTGTTATAGAAATCTTTTTTTTTTTTTCATTACTCACTTGTGTGTGTGTGTGTGTGTGTGTGTGTGTGTGTGTGTGTGTGTGTGTGTGGTGTGTGTGTGTTTATTTGCAGCAGTGTACATTTGGTAATGGGTTAAAAGAAAAAAAAAAAAAGAGACACCACTGGATTGCCTCTTTTAAAAAAAAAATGACATTCAGCTACTGTTGGGTTATCTCCCGAATTAATTTTGTGCAAAACTTCTCTGAGGGAAACCACAGTGACACATCGATGAGGGGGCAAAGCCGCAGAGCTGTGTTTTCTTGTCTTACATCGGCTTTAATCCTGGGCGAACTAATTAAACGCACATTTCATACTGAAATCCTAATTGCCCACTTTGTGAGGAGCGGTGATGTTTTTCCCCCCGCTGGACTGACGCGATGATCCGCCCGGCTGCCTTATCTGCGTTTTACTTTGAGGCAGCAACAAAAACGGAGAAAAAAAAACAAACAAACAAAACAAAAAGCAAAACAAAAAACAAAAAAGGTGGAAGATTATGCGGAGAAACTAGGGCACCAAACGGCGACCTCCTTTCGAGCATTATTTCCTGACTCCGTGGACTATCTAATGTTGGGACTTGTTTTGGACGCCACGCTTCAATTTACGGCAGCAGCTGAGGCGGAGGTTTTGTCACGCAGCCGTTGGAACTCGGGAGGCTGAAGAACCGCGGATTGTTTCGGCCGCAGCGGCGTCAATATCCGCTGACCCAGTCTGGGAGAAATGACATCCGCTGCTGTCGAGCCGGAACGCGACACCGCCGCTGTACCACTTTCTACAAATCAAGCGAACGTGAAGCAAATAAAGACAAAATGGTGATATTAATACTTACCGTTATGCCTCAAGTTCATGTGTGAAGTTTGTTGGCTGGTCTCTTCCTCCTCCGCGAGTCTTTTTTTTTTTTAATTTCCTATTATTTTCCCCCGGCGGAAAAAAAAACTACAAAAAAAAAATACTCCTAAATGCGGCAATTTTGTCTTGTAAAACGCCAAAGAGGATATATCGACAGGCGTTCTCCGAGAGGAGCTTCCCGAGTCTCGAATAGGCTGCGAACATCCCCCCCACCCCCCTCTCTCCGTCTCCCGCGTCTCTCTCCCCGGCCACCTCGCAGAGTTCATCGGGGACACGGAGGAGCTGCCGAGTCCTTCGCCGTCGACGAACACAGATGCGCCGGAGTTCAACTGAGGTGAAGCGCTTACACAACCTGCCCCGGTATGCGAGCAAGACGCGCCACGCCGCTCCGAATCTAATTTAATAGCGCCGAATGTGCGCGAGAGAGCGGAGAAGACGGCTCATAACCGGGAAATATGTGTAAAAACGAGGCTGCGTAGAGATGATTATCAGAGGCAGCCGCACTACTCCCCCCCCCTCCTCTCCTGCCCCCTCCGCCGCTCGAAAAAGCACTATTTGCTGCTTTATTGAACTCCCAGGAAGGACTTTAAGTAAAAATACACGACAATTTATTCGTAAAAGGGATAATTATAGCCACCGAATAATAAATCGGAATTTAAATGATGAAGCAGAGCAGCGTTCTAGAACAAGTTATTTCAAACTTCAAAGCTGAAGTTTAGTGTTGCACCTTTTAGCAACTTTTAACTCCATTGTCAGTTATTTTCCAATCATATATTCACAGCTTTTTTTTCTTTTCAAATAATATATTACATGCTTTGAAATATTAACAACGTTCAATAATTTTTTTTTATAAGTTATAATGGCTAGCTTAAAACAAACAAACAAAAAAAACAACAACAAACTATTAACAGTCGAATTACACAATAAAATTGCTAATGACCTAAATGTGTTCCTCCGCTCTCAAATTAGATCCCTTATCAAAAAAAAACACTCAAAAATGGCGACTTTTATTTGACTATGGCAAAACAACTCTGCTTTTTATGGATATTCCAACTTGTAATGGCCCATTGTTTCTCCTCTCGCGAGTTCATAAATATCAGTTTCTTCCCGACGTCACAAGGACTTTAAAAGACGAGTCCAGACGTGCTGCTGTTGCCCAATTAACCTCTCAAATGCGTTATTGATGAAACATCAGAGGAGAGAGTGAAACACGTGGAGGTTAAAGGACCACTGCCAACATTTACAGAAGCTGTTTTTTCTGCATCGGAGCCCCTGTAAAAAAAAAAAAAAAAAATTATAATAATAATAAAACCTGGTAACATATGCTTAATCTGAGCAGCTTTTATTATGTATGTTGGTTGGGTTCCAGATAGTCCTGCATTTTATATTTATTTAAAATCAATGAATAGGCTTATATACTTCCTCTTTTTTTTTTTTTTTTTTAATAGCTCAATAGCTATTGAAATATCATACAATCCTTATCCTAAAGACTGTCTGTTTAGTAATGCATTTACAAATTAAGTTTGGCAAACCAGAACACATTAAGTGTTAAGGAAGTTATTAATGCATTATTGTGCTTCTTAAGTCTGGATAAAAGTTATATTATGATTAATACACACATTAAAAAAAAAAAAAAATACACATCTTTACAGAGAGATATTGTAATGTGATTTGAGTATTTTTTTAAAAAAATTACACTCTTCTGGAAATTTCTGACTTAGTTCTTTACTTTCAGAAAAGTTGCATGAAGAACTTTTACATGAAACAATTGCATTAATATTAATGAAGCTAAAATGACAACGTATTTTGTAAGCTTTTGCTTGAAGCACACACACACACACACACACACACTTGTAAAGCAGGTTTTCTCAGCTATGTGTGTGTGTGTGTGTGTGTGTGTGTGTGTGTGTGTGTGTGTGTGTGTGTGTGTGTGTGTGTGTGTGTGTGTGTAGTGAAGCTGCATTCAAGTGATATTACAGCTGAACCCAGTGACCGGGCTCTGTAACCTCTATCCATAAGCACAGAAATAACCTGCAGGATTAGAGCTTGCGAGTGTGTGCGAGTGTGTGGATGTGTGTGTTGTATATGGGCTGACCATGAATGCTGTAGCCTATGAGGATTACAGGTCGAAAAAACACCACACACCACCGTTTTTTTTTAATTACTTCTGTTACTTCATAATTAGCTTTAATTTCATCTTATTTTTAGAATAAATTCTTTTTCTAATTACTCACATTGTGCCTTTAGGTTAAACATGGGAACTTCATTCATGATGTTTATTTTTAAAAGAAAACATTTATACTAATATGAACATATCTATAGTGTGAATGAACCGTTTTGTATTTACATATAGGAAAATTTTGGATATAACAAACGTGTTTGTAGACATTATGCTAAATTAGAAACTGTAATTTTGGTGAGAACAGACGTCTCTTTTCATTTATGAGACGTGAGACTTTTCCCCGCACTCGCGCACTTTATTAGGCTTTAGTCTCTTAATTTTTACCAAATCTGAAAATGTAACAAAATGATTAATCCTGTGGACTTTTTGGCACATTTTGTTTGTAGTAGTTCCATTTAGGGAGGAAGTATAATAAAGTACTCCCTTTCATTAGAGGTAAAGTTGAACACAGAGCCAATAAAAATCTAAAATACTGCAGTGACTTGATGAATTGGCTAGGTTAAGGTCATAAAACAAAACATGTAAGTGAACTGACGTACTTAGAACTGATCGTTCTTTCTTTCTTTTTTTTTTTTTACTTTTTTTTTTTTACTTTTTGAGAAGTAAAATTATCCCACATTTGACTTAAAAACCACGTGAACTAAAAGTAGTTATCTCTATTTTTCTCCCCTGAACAATGTGAACCGGCGACGCGTTCCAGCGTTTTGAGGTGACCGGCGCCGATTCTCCTGGAGTAGGCCGGCGTTCTCCAGTTTTCATTTTGCAATCACATCCTCTCTGTGCTCGGTCCACGCCACATCTCCAGACAGTATGGATGGCAGCTGAGACAAAGCCCGGCATTCTCCGGCACAGAGGGCCCCCTCTTACTTTTATTTCAGGCCACTGCTCTCAGACACAGACCATTCTGCGCCGAGCACCCAAAGATGGCAGCCAGAAAGGGAAGGAGAGAGAAGAGGGAACGAGGTAGGCCTGAAGAGGCTTTGAGGGGGGACGTGTGGAAAAAGTGGGCGGAGGCTCTGGCGAGAACCAAAATCCTCACTACCTGATGGTTACTCCGGCCTGTTTCCACCCCCCACTTCCACCGTGCTGCAGTGCGGTACCACGCCCCACTTTGTACTGCGAAAAAAAAAAAAAACCTACTTAAAAATCGGACACGCACAAGGACAGCTGAGTCAGTCGCTCTGAGTGAATCACATTCAAACTTCGGTCTGGGTGCAGAAAGTTCTGTTAAACCTCCAAAAAGCTCAGTGTGGGTGTTAAGCCTGCGTCGTAGTTCGGTGCTCGGCCTGAGCTACGACGCAGGCTTTGGTGGGCCTAACAGTGGCTTTCATTTGAACTCTCGTTTAAACGAAAGGTGAAAAATTGGATATCGTGAAACGATTTGGGAACCTTTTCCACCTATGTAACCTGCACTAATGCATCAAACGTGTTAGTAAATGTATTAGAAATGGACGTCTTTTTAAATGAATACCTTATTAAACTTACTTATGTACTCAAGTGTCCTTGAGGGCACACCTAGCATCTAATTGAGACAGCTATAATGGAGAATCCCACATATTAGTAGATGCATAAAAACGTATTTGAATGTTCACAGACATGTGTGTGTATAGATATATACACATGTGTGTACACATGCATATAGGTACACATATGTATGTTTGTAGGTATATGGAGGCAGGTGTGTGTGTGTTCATTTGAGTATGTATAATTGTTTTTCTTGAACAAAGGGGTGAAGGACAATAAGCTACGCTTCTTCTCGCTCCTTTTTAATATGTCAGCTATTTTTATTTGTATTTTTTGGGGTTATGCTTTCTTAAGTCTTATTTGAAATTGTGAAATGGAGGCTGTGCTGTAATAAGTGCACACTAAATATTTCCAGATTCAAAGAAAATCAATTTGAAATGTAGCGACTCTGAGTAAATGAAGGATGCAGGATCCTTCATTTAAGCCGGAGGAACTGGTTGTACAAAGGTATCAGTCAGGCGATGGGTAGAAAAAAGTTCTGCACGTACCATGAAACAGTGAAGGCAGCCATGTGTTATTGAAGGAAGCGCGGAACAACGAGGACGTTACAAAAACGGGACTTTTCTCCAAAAGAAGTTAAAAGACAAGACTGCAACTGTGCAGTGGGGCAACCAAAGAAAGCTGCAGGAATTATTGCTGGTCTTTATGTCGCAGCAATCTCCTGCGATGTCAATATGTCTAGGAGCACACAGAAGTCTCCCAAAACCTGGTGGACGGTTGTTGAACTGCTGGGCCACAGTATCTGCGGGTAAGTTTTCCACAAACAACCACTGGGAATCCAGGAAAGAACGCCATTCCCACAGTGAAACGGGGCGGTGGCGGCGTCAGATGGAATCCAGGATTTTGTCACAGCAGGTGGATAATTATGAATTGTTCCAAATATCAGCTAAAGGTTGCAAAGCTTTAGGGGTCGGTTATAAACAAGCTAGAAATTAAAGTCATTAATTTCAGAAAAATAATAGAATTACTTAGTAATAGAAAAATAAGACAAAGTTCAGCATTTAGATATGTGGTCTTACCTGAAGGGGACTCAAGACAAGAGATGTGCTTACAATCAGACAGATTCGGAGAACCTTTGCCAAGGAAATGTCAAAAAGTCAAGATCTGGAATCCTCCTGTCTGTTATGCTTTCCTCCTTCACACAGATGTGATATTTTTAAGCTAAACCGTACAAGGTTAATATTCAATAGTTATGGAACAATATACTATGACTTCATTTTGTTACATTGCCTTGAACAGGGTTGCCGAGACTTCGGAGAGCTTGATCGCTGCATGTTCGAATTAATTCAAGTATGCACTCACGACTGTTAATAAAACCTTTCCGAGAGGACCCACGGTTGGATGAGCATGCATGTTTTCACAGCAACGCTCTGTTTGAGGAACGATAACAGCTTTTCCCTGAACCTTCTCGGAAACAAAAAAAAAAAAAAAAAGAGAGAGAGAGAAGGACCTCCGAAGGTCAGCTGGGGCGACTGAACCCTCCAGAGGTCCAACATCCATCAGCAGCGTGAGAAACCGTGCTCACGTCTCTGTCTGAAAGCGAGGCTGCGGTGGCGCTATCGCCTTATTATCAGCAGAGAAGTAGTTGGGCGGTGTGTGTTGTGGCTCGGTTGCCACAGGTAACAGGTCAATGATTACAGAGACGGATGACCGAGGGTGTCCTCAAGCCAGGGTCAGAGGGATAACGGCGGGCCCGCGGCTGCAGCTGCCAACTCCTGGGCTGTGCTCTCATTAGAGTGATATCTGCTTCGTACCCATTCCCTGGCGGATGTAGATTTGAGGTAATCTACATCAAACTCCAGACAATAATATCAACGTTTTTAGTAGCTCTGACTGTGAAGGAAGCTAAAGATTAAGGGTATGGTAAGAAGGCCCTGCAACCTCAGCTCAATAAATGTATCTTGTGCCGCTATATTTCTGAGATGTGAGGTGACAACAGAGGAAGGTGAAGATAATCTGGTTGTCAAGCTACCTGTGGTGGGCTGGTTGCATTCTGAATGGTTGTGTGTTTAATAACTTGAGTACTCATCAATAGGACGGCTATTTTTAGTTGGTATTTGGGATTTGTCCACTACTACTTTTTAACTTCAGTTTTAAGAAACATTCTATCTTGACTGAGTATCAGCTTTTGCTGCCCTCCGTTTGATTTTGCTGCATATATAACCATCGATGCGCTCGTTGCTCGGCCTCCTGAAGAGGCTGTGGGTAAGTTTTTTGCAGCGTCGTTACAACCACCTATTACTCGAAATGAATTTGTGTCCCACATCCTCCTTTGTAAAGAGAGCTGACCTGGAAAGACTCCTGTTTAGCGGGTTGGGCTGCTTTAGAAAATCCTTGACACGGTGGCGGTTTTTGATATGGGCAGTTGCTCAGGGCAGCATCTGAAATGGGACGGATAGACAAGTACCACTTAAAGAAACTATATAACTCTGATCTTTCCCTTTTCTCACTCTCCACCAGTCTCAATGGTTACAAACAGCCATTGTCAATGCAGCCAGGGAGAACAATCGAGTTCCTACGCTGTGTCTGACCAGTGTCGAGGTAAACTTCTGCACTGACCACTCCGAGTAAACCATGCCTTCAACAGACAGTACATTTGCATCTTAGAATAGATTGTGTGACTAAATCAACATGCTCCGATTGATTCAGGAAGAAAACAGTGATGCTTTGACATCCAGTTCAAGCACACACACAGTTAAGGAGGACTTCATAAAAGAGGGCACACTTTATAAGTCACATTGTCGTCCTGCTCCATCTTTCACTCCCTTGTCTCTCGGAGATCGAGGCCCCGCCCGCCGCCTGTTCTCCCGCGCTTTGCTCGCTCCTCCCTCCCGCCCTATCCCCTTTCTACATGACATCATCTGCACATCTGTCGTCCCAACAGGGTGCTGGTGACACAGACAGGCCACAAAAATCAGAGGAGCTCTCGCTCTCCTCTTTTGTCACCGTCCCCCTTTCGCCTTCCTATCTCTCCTTCCGCCTTCGCAGCATTGTGTCCTGCTAATAACATAGCTGCGTGCTGCACTTCATCTGCCTGCTTCCTCCAATGTGGCACGCACGATCTGAGCGAGGCAGGAAACGGCCATTAAACTAAATGATGCATGGGCCCGACTCCAGGCCTTGACCCGTGTGATTGTGAGCAAACTCAATCAGCGAGGTCAGTTTTAACGCGAGGTGACTCCTAAAGAAAATTTTTTTTTTTTTAAAAAAGACGTTTTTCCTTCACTTTCTCTGATTCGGGCCAATAGATCCTGTAAAAACCAGTTAAGAGGTTTGTGGTTGTATCAGTTAACGTGTGTGTGTGTGTGTGTGTGTGTGTGTGTGTGTGTGTGTGTGTGTGTGTGTGTGTGTGTGTGTTACAGGGACGGAGAGCGAAGGGGCGGGGGTGGTGTGCTTCGACAGAGTGGACCAGCCCATTAAGGCCCCGGGTATTTTCAAGGGGGAATAGAAACTTGGAGAAGTGCAACACATGTTTGATTCCCAAAGCCCCAAGCACAGTAATTCCTCACATATGAATTACTCGCAGATCAAAATCCAAGTTGTAGCGGATCACACCAGCTGCTGTGGATTTACAATTCTGCTGATGTACGTGAACAAAGACAAATAATCCCATAATTAGATAAACGGGGAAGTTTTGGGGGGCTCTTTTCTCTAAAAAAAAAAAAGTTACATTTTGCAAAAAGAAAAAAAAAAAAAAAAAGATATAGGATGGAAAATAGAACATAAAGTATAAATAAATTCGATTTAAGGGTCTCGGGTCTGCGTCTGAAACGAAACGAAGCAAGGTACGCCAGTGAGGATGCAGTCGATTGGGAATGGAAACCAGGAGAACCGCTCCCTTTTACTCTAAACCAACAAAATCTGCTTCTGGGAATAAAGTGAGATTTAAATAAATCCAAAATGAAGCTTTGAAAAGAGCAGCAAAGTTGCATGCATTGTGAGCATTCTTCACTGTGTTGCCACAAAGACTAAATGTATGCGGAGACGAACTAATGTGACGGTTCACTTTTGAAATTTCGACGGTAGGAACCAAAATGGTGGAACTATTGGGAGCTGGTGGGGGCGATCGGTGGGGCTGTGTGAATCTGCGTCCAGTCAAACGTTGGAGTAAAGAGCCCCCTTGAGGATGTCAGAGGTATCGGCCTTCTAAACGACAAAAAAGGTGCTCTTAATCCTTGACCTTTGTTCACATTTTATCAGCTTACAACCATAGGGTCAAGCATTTTTTATGAATATCTGACTGGTACATACATAACTATGTTTTATACAAACTGTAGTGTTGGCTGTACATATATATATATACTTTTATTAGAGTTGTTGTCTTCATGGACGGTGAACTTTCACCCCGAGTCTCATGTCCTCTTCAGCACTAACAGGTTTTCTTCCAGGATTGTGCCGCATTTCCTCCTGCTCAATTAATAATGAGCGCATGCGTCCAAAATGTGAACTCCATTTACACACCGGGTCACGTCTGAAAACAATTGGATGGTTATTATTTCTAGCCATCAGAGTAAAAGAGAGCTGAAAATGAAGATCCCAATAAATCGCTGTGTCACTTGAGTTTGAAGTCTCAATAATTGTCCAAAGAGTGTTGCAGAAAATCTTACTTCGAATTCTTCTGTTGTAAAATTAGCAGTTATCATTTAAGCCAGGAAAATAAAAAAGAGAACTACAAATAATCAACTTAAACGACGGAAAACTGTTTAAGACTGTTCCAACTGTTCTATATTGATGCTTTGTCTCCCTCTGCAGGTACAACTGAGCAACAACAGCTAAACTTCTGACAAAATGAGAAGTAGAGAAAATGAGGAGCTGAGTGATAAAAACTTTCAGATTTTGTTGAAAGGTTTAGCAAAATAACTAATAGTGAGAAACAGAAAAGGAAATCTAAATTGTTTTTTTTTTTCCAGATTAAGCATTTTTAACACTTCACACTATAGTATTTATTATTCTGCTTAGTCTGATTTTTATTTTTTCTCTCTCTTTTGGCTATAATTTGTTCCAATTTGGACGCAAACATGTGCAACCACTCTGACTTTGCATGTCAACACAAAAACATAAATCCTACCGACATAAAACAACTCATCTCCAAAGACGTTAATGTGCCTCGTAACGTCGCTAAAAAATATAGCTCCGCTTTCTTCTGATCTCGACGAATGGGGGCTTGGGGGACGGGGAAGGGGGCTCCAAGATGCTCTGTGTGGTAATCTCTCAAGAGCAGGATGCTCGCCCTTCAACGTGGAAGCAATTTCCCTCCGTCAGCTCCGTCTGGTTTCCCTGAAATTCACAACAACTGTAAATTACATTTGATTAAAAAGCGCGATGTTTTGATTTAGTGGCTCGCCTCCGGGGTGGGGGGGTTTATTGGTGAAATCGAACATCCCCGCTGTGAGCAGGAGGTGGTGATAGTCATCTCGAACCAAAGCCCCTCAGCCCAGGCCCGGTATTTCCACCCCCCGCCATTGCACATATAAATATAAGTTCCATGTGTTTGCCCTATTAGCGGCTGAACAACGTTGCTGACATTGTGGCTGGGCTTAAAAGCAAACTTGAGCACTGCATAGTTATGGACCTACGTGGAGCACAGGACCTGAACGCATCACCAAGGTCTTTGATGCCTCAGTCCAATAAACCACATGACCTGCTGAAAGAAGAATGCTTTGATTCCTGAATATTTTTCCATCAGTTTTTTCTTTTTTTTTCTCGCCCAAACAAATGATTAACAAGGCATGTAAATAGTGATCGGTAATGAATATTAATCATGTCCTGCTCCAAACTAGACGCCTCCAGAGACACTAAAGTAGAGGCTTACTTTGAAGCAGGTTGACTCGTCAGAAAGGTTGTCGCTTTCGCTATTTTTTGCGTGCGTGATGCATTTCCCTCCGATCATCCGAAACCGCTTTAACCCGACTCTTTGTCCAAAGACAGTCTTGTATCCCTCTGGCTGTATTTGTTCCAGTAAATGCGTGTAATAAATAGATTACTCCTCGCTTTCCTTTCAAGCGGACGTTTTCTCAAGCTGAATACAGTTAAACTACGGCAATATTTAGAGCCTGTACGTTGCAGTCCTGATCACGTCTGGGTAAATATACCCACCCGATGGTTAGTTCATGGTTCGATTATGAACTAACCCTCCCCCAGTCACTGCAATGATCTATAAGGAAAATAACATGAGGAATTAAACATTGGGTTACCAATCATCATTACTCACTCATTTATAATAGCTAGTTATTGGTTATTAAGCCTATTGTGGTGAGAAATGAATAATGAAGTAATGTGCACAAGAGATTAACTAATCGTAGTAAATGTTTTCGACAAGATTTCAACATCAAGTAATACTTTCCTGGGAATCAACTAACTGATTCAAAAGAGAATCAAAACTCGATTAGATGACAAATAAGCATTAACTAACATTGATTAATGATTGTTTATTAGAAACAATGGCATAGGGAATGAATAACTGACTAATTACCTTTCAGCCAGCATTAACCGGGTGTTCTAGATGCAAATGGACTCAGGAATTAATCAGGAGGTTAATGAACATAGACAGGAGTGGATGGAGAAAATCATTAAGTGACACTTATAGGTCATAGATTAACATTAATAAGTGTTTATAAATGAAAATGGACTCATGAAGTAAACAAGTGGCACTTGGGTGACCACTTAAACGTTAAGTTACCTGCTCGGTTAGCAGGTAATTCTTTCTGACCTTGTGAGTTTCCGTGTCAGTTCAGTAAAACGTATCTCACAGAGTCGACTGGACCGCAACTCTGCGCTGCATTTTTGTTTTTCACTGGCCATGAAATCGTTGCGCACGAAAGGATTAAGAGTCAATCAAGTCAAAAATAAATAATTGTGAAAGTCCCAAATAAGTGTGAGATGATAATAATAATAATAATAATAATAATAATATAATAATAATGATATTAATAAAAGACCTTCCATGGTCAAGATTCCTCAGGTAATTCCTTAAAGAAATGGCTTTGCTGCAAACACATTTCCTGTGAGTTTTTCCCTCGGTGTCACCACAAGAGGGCGCAACGTTCGAAGGCGCACCGGAGAAGCTCAATGGCTTTGCAGCTGATGACAAGCAATTAAATGACATTTAATGCCGGAATATAGTATCGTTCGCTCATGTCGGGGCTCCTTTTGCATGAATGACTTAATGCAGGCGATCAGTCTGTGGCTCAGGAGGAAACGCTGAAAAGACGAAGAACATCAGCACTAATTACTCTTTCATGCTTTAACACCGACATGTAAAAAAAAAAAAAAAAATTAAAAACACCCGGCGCATTGAATGACATGTTGCAGTTTTTCGCAACGGAGCTGAAACTCGATCTGCTCACTTTATAGGAGGGATTTAGTCAAAATCGTAAGGATTACTCGAGTGAATAATTCTAAACGAAACGTGAAAACCACAATGTCTTGAATCGAGATGTGGAGGGAGGGAAGGGACGAAATGGGGGTGGGGGGAGTGTGCAGGCTCATTCCAGTGGGCTGGTGCACTCCCTTCCATCTCCACAACATTCCCACTTTTGGAGACCTGACCAAAGCGCGTCCGGACTCGGAGCCACGTGTCCCCCCCCACCCCCTCCCACTCCCACTCCCACTCCCACCTTCCCTCCCTCCGTTTCCTCTTTTTCTTCCCCCGACCGTCACCCTACCAAGCCCTCTCTTTGAGGCCAGGTGTCAAGAGCGCGCATCGGCCGGGAGATGCAGCGTCTGGTCTGCGGCGCACGGACAGCGGGCTCGGAGCTGCCGCAGAGCGCCTCGGCTCCCTCCGGACTGCTTCCGACACTTCTTTGAATCCACATATAAAAAGGGACATATCCCCCCCCCTCAACCCCCCACAAAAACAAGAGGGAGAGAGAGAGAGAGAGAGGGGAGGGGGGGCAAAGCAGGTTGCGTTCAATGCGCAGCCATGCTTCTCGTCTCGTCCCGCAGCGCGCTGCTGTCCGTCTACTACCCGCAGATCTTCCTCATCCTCACCAGCGGTAGCTACCTGTACGTCCTTCTGAAATGCGCATGCTTGCTTTAAATTTGAATCTGATGCGCTTCTTTTATTGCCTGCAGCCTCTGTTGCGTGCGTAAATTGTGAGCCAATCACGCGCAAATCTGGAACGTCAAACCAAAATATAATTCAATTATATATATATGCTTATATAATATATATATATATATACTTTTACGTCGTTTGTTTTTGCTGTTATTTTTCTGGGGAGTACTTTGGAAAGAGTCGGGTGGAAAAACGCGCGACTTCTTTTTTTTTTTTTTTTTCCCCTTTCTTTTTTCTCGTTCAGTCATTTTTCCGTCTCAGCGGAACACGAGCTGCTGATTTCTCCTCCAACACGCTGGCATTTTCATTCAGAAATCGGGCCATAAAACGGCTGAGCGAAAACCCGACCGAGCGCAGCCAACGTTTAGTCTGCTGACCGGCCTGATGAGATAACCTGCCTTCGTGGATTTACGCGCCCGCACCAGAACCGCTCGGCCTTGGAAGCACCTCGTCAGAACCGGGTGGGGGGGGGGGACGCGGGACAGCAGCATATGGAAAATTGTTGTATTAAATCAATGATTACTTCATGCTCTTTTAATAGAAAGAGGGGCCTTTGTAAGGAGCGTTTGGGACCTAGGGGCCTCACAACGAGAGTGATCGCTACACCATATTTGCCTCTCATTGAAAACAGGGGCAGGTTTCTGCTATGAAATCTACACCATAAACTGTAGAGCGCTTTCTGCAGCGATGGCGGTCAAAATGAGCTCAATATCAACTGGCCTGACTTAATAAAAATTAAATTTGGGTCCCCTGTTCTGCGTTGAGAGAGAATGTTCTCCGCATTTTTTTTTTTTTTTTTTTTCTATAAGACTGTTCTGGTAAAGTCTTTTCACAGTCCCCCCTCATTCCTGCAGGGCGTTGTCCTCCGTGGTGGCCCTGGGCGCCAACATCATCTGCAACAACATACCAGGACTGGCACCCCGTCAGAGGGCACTCTGCCAGAGTCGCCCGGACGCCATCATCATCATCGGCGAGGGCGCCCAGTTGGGCATCAACGAGTGCCAGTACCAGTTCCGCTACGGGCGCTGGAACTGCTCTGCCCTGGGGGAGAGGACGGTCTTCGGACAAGAGCTGAGAGTAGGTCAGTCTAGTCCGGGACTCGCCTCCTTTTGGGGTGGTGGGTTTACTTGTATGGTTGCTTTGTGAAGTCTTAACAGTGGGGGAGCGGTCAAAGAAAACATCCATGGCTCAGGTGGGAAAATCTGTCGACCGAATAATTTTTAGTCGTGCTCTCTGCGAATGTGGTCGTTATGAAAAGGTGGCAAGAAGAAAGTCACGAGAGCTCCGGTTTAAAGTTAAGCACCGGAGCTAAGCAAACACGAAGCAGGAGAGTGATGATCTGATGAGACCAAAATTGGACTTTATGACGGAAAACTAACACTGTTCCTTGGGGGGGGCTATGTTGGAAAAGTCCAATCAAAACCTCATTTGAATCTTGTGGTGAGAATGGACGCTTTTATTCGATTTGATGGAGCCTGAGCTCTTTACAAAAAATAGACTGTGCATAAATTTCAGGTACATACCCGAAAACCCTTCGTAACTCTACGGTTCTCTGGTTTGCATTATAACATAACGTTCCAGAGCTGAAACTTTTAAGGGTTTCTTCTCACAGCCATTCATGCTTTCAACATTCAACGGAACAAGTTTGAAAGATTTCAGCACCCAAGCAAGCATTGCAATCTGCAGCAATGTCCCAAAGTGAGTGAAGGCATTTTTGCGTCGGGCTCATCAGGGTACGGTTTCTTAAATTCATACCTGTCGAGTCTATTAACACCAACTAAAAAATTCACCCGGTTGGACATTCTTTAAAATTTTGTCTCCTCGCAAGGCGCCTCTTTGCTCCTAATGTGAACCTCATCCATAAATTGCTTCGGGTCCAGAATGTTTTGTTGCGGTTTTGCTGTGGGTTTGGATGCATGTTTAATCTAGCAGTTCTGGGAGCGATCGCTTTCTGCTGTCTGAAGATCGGCTTTCTCAGAGTAAACAAATTTAAAGAGACACTTGAGATCCCGATGTTTTATTTTTATTTTTTTTTTGTCAAGTCCAGTTAAGAAAAACAATTAAAGAATTTATGTCACGATCCATTAAATGAGGGCTTCATCAAAACGGGTTGGAACATTGGGGTTGGCTGTCTAAACCGAGACTAGCCAACAATCTGGTCCTGTATGTGAATCTTACACAAGTTTACGACGGCGACCTTTAGGGCCTGTGAATTCATTAGGCTTAGACCAGAAAGATTCACGCAAACCACTAATTAAAGGCAGCTCCAGCAGCCGGATGGCAAAGATGGAACCCTGAATGCAGCGGCATTCAACCAAAACAAATCACAGCGGGAAGAGACGGTTGGTTGGCCACTGCTTGCGCCCGATTCCTTGAGAAACACTCGACAGGTCTGAATCACTCGCAGGTTGAGCATGATGAAGGAAGACTCCAGCGTTTGTGGGGGGGGGGACCACAGACTTGACTGGTTTTTTTCACGTTGGAAGGGAGCCATCTAAAGGAGACGCCATACGTTGATACCCTGGGAGGACATCCCATATCCTGTTAACAGCTTTAGGACCAATAAATACATTTTCATAATAAATCTCTTTATTATGAAGCTTTGTAAATGGGTTAAGACCATCCGCAGATCATCTGGCTGTTACGCGCCATCATTTGCTGCAACTTCCTTAGTCAGAAAAAAAGAACAACACTGTATGACACAATAAAGCGCAGCGACTCGTGGTCCCAGTGCAGAAAGTCAGCCAGCAGATGTCACTTTGTTTCCTTCGAACTCCTGGTGACTGCTTTAACAAGCCAAGCACCGACTGCTGAGATAGAGCCATCTGAGGCAAGACGAGCAGAGACGGTCTGCCGTCTGTGTTAAATACTTCTGAGCAATGATCTCAGAGAAGCAACTGCTGCTGCTCCTCAATCTGCGAAAGGATTAGAAGGCCGTTTAGAAAACAACTCGCATTGCGGGCCGCTGTGGTGTTGAAGGCCGTGCGAGCGTTCTCCAAAACCAACTTTTTCTACCTGCCTGTGGTCATAATGTTAGAGCCAATATTTGTGGAAAACATTCAGTGCAGTTGCCAACCCCTTGTGGCTGTTAACATCTCCGCAAACTCAACAGCTGAGACCAGCAACATTTAGAAAAACTGCTAACAAAACCCCAAATAACACTTCCTAGGCTCCAGAACTTGTTTGCACGGTTCACTAGACTCAAGAACAGGACAGCAGAACAAAATGAATCTGAACAAACCACAAGACTTCTGTCTCCTTTAGACCAATGAGGCCAAAGTGGAGATTTTCATAATACGCAGTGCCACATTTGGTGAGTCACACTGTTTAAGGAGCCAGTCATTTTTCCCCCTATTAGGAATATACGACCATTGGTTTTACTTCCTCAAGACACTACCAATAAAAAAAAATAAAATAAAAACACTGACAAAGTGAGCCATCAGAATAACACTGTCCACCCTAACTTCTCCACAGCGCAGCTGTAATGCACTAAAGCTTTTGAGAGACATTAATGCAATTGTGATAACTTCATAGAAAGAGGTTATAATGCCTATCTTAAATGCTTTAAGATAGGCATTAAAGCCTCACATTCCCAAAGACATTGTGACAGAGGAAATCCAAAGGGGGGAATGCCTGGCCATCAGCGAAGGGTTTGGAGTGGCTTAGTCATCGTCCAGCTATAAAACCGAGCTTTAACGAGGTCGCTCATGCCTAAAAACCCCAGAAATGTGGCCGCGTTAAAACAATTAACGCAAAGCAGATCGAGATAAAATTCCGAGATGTGAAAACGGCCACTGCAAAAGAACCGATTCCGCATTCTCTGAGAACTAAATGGGCTCCTGATTGGGTTAAGTTATGAAGATAACTAGTTCAAAAATGTCTCTGATCAACTTTGCTGGAATAGTTGGGACATTATGTTTGGCAGGACCTTCATATAAGTGGACACTGTTCGTGAGTGGTGTTTATGGGTGAAATGTTGAGATAAAACTCTTGGATGAGAGGCAACGCTAAACATGGACAGTCGTGGTGGATTCACGACCAATAATTTCCCTAATCAGCCCCCCCCCAAAAAATTTTGATTTAGGTGAGAAGAACCTTGTACCGGTCTTTTGCTGTCTGCTCTTGTAGGTTATGTTAGAGTTTCAGTCTTCATGATGATTCTCATTGACAAAAGTGGCTTCATGGCTTCAAGACTTTGCTTTAAGGTATTGCATATCATTTAGGACAGTGTGGAAATTCTGGACACTTTTGTGACAGTCTGAATCACTACTTGGATCAAGACCAACAATCCCGAACAGTAACCCAAGTCAAAGAAATATCCACATTAGTACTCAAGCCTAGACTCTCAAGCACGCTCAGTAATTTAATTATGATATGACTGAGCGTTCCATTTCTGTCCTCCTTTCTCCAGGCAGCAGGGAGGCAGCGTTCACCTACGCCATCACAGCCGCTGGAGTCGCCCACGCGGTGACGGCGGCCTGTAGCCAAGGCAACCTAAGCCAGTGCGGCTGTGACCGCGAGAAGCAGGGCTACCATGACCGGGAGGAGGGCTGGAAGTGGGGAGGCTGCTCGGCAGACGTCAAGTACGGCGTGGAGTTTTCGCGGCGCTTCGTTGACGCTCGTGAGATCAAGAAAAACGCCCGCCGGCTGATGAACCTCCACAACAACGAGGCGGGCCGAAAGGTAACACGCCGGGGTCCGGTTGGATCAAACGGAAGGAAGTTGTTAACGAGAGGTGTGTGGACTTGAGTCACTTGACTTCAGACTCAACTCGGACTATAAAATCAATGACCTGTGATTTTATTTGCGCTTGGGCATTTGAAAATACTTCATACCTTACACCAAATAGAAAAATTATTCTGAGTGAGTTTATACATTTCTTGGGGGAGTCGACTGCCACATATGATAATTTGCTACGAATTGGGAGATCAGTCTCCCAATGATCTGTAGAGGTGCCCGTTCTCCTGAGACATCTTGGCTTCATTTAGCTGGATTGTCTGAGAGCTCCCTTTAGCTCCTCTAAACATAGCACATGACGCAATCATGTCAATATTGACCAAATCCTATGAACGTATCCAATACCTGGCTGACTCTATGCCACAACAAATTGGGGCAGTTCTCCTGGCATAAGAGGAACCAGCCTAGTACTGGGTGTACCAAATAAAATGGCCTCAGAGTTTAAACCTTCCGATTAGTCTATATTCAAAAATTTAATTAAAGTTCAAAAATACTTTATTGATCCCAATGGGAAGTTAAATAAAATATGAGGAATGAGTAGCTAATGGAGGGGTTCATTGATATTTAATTTGAAGGAAATGTGTTTTTTCACAAACTTGGACCGTTTCTGTCATTGTTGTAGAGGGATTGGAATCAGCCAAAGCGCCATTCCTTCAGGAACCGCCACTTACAACAAATATTTCATGTCCGAAATGTCTGGGTTTTTTCTCCAAAAGATAGTGAGAAATGAAGTCGCGTTACTTTTTATTTCCCCCCCTCAACAGTCCAATGATCCGGGTTTTTTTCTATTTGTAACAGTGGTGAAAATGTCAATAAACTGAAACGCTGACAAGCTTCCACACTTGAATCTTCCAAGTGAAAAATATGAACTAAAGCTAAGAAAGCAGCTTTATTTATAATTTAGCATTTTGACACATGTCCTGAATTATTCAGGAATTATTTAGTCTGGCATCAGGTTGCCTTTTTCTAGCGGTTTAAATTAAACACTTCATTTGTTACTCCCATTGTTTTTTTTTTCAATTTGGAGTTATCAGACTTAACGGTTAACAGGGAGAGCCGTCACTGGAAACTGAACTAATAGGACTATAATGCCATACTCATTGATCCATCTATCCATCCACCCATGTCTTCCGCTTATTTAAGATACTGTTGGGGATTTTAAGATACTGTTGGGGATTTATCAGGTCCACGACAGACAGCAAGAAGTCCTGCTCTACATTAACACTCCTCGGTTTATTCTGAGAAATCCTAAGGGATCAGAAAAGGTTGTAAAACCTCCAAAGGGAGACATATAAGGCATTCAGATCAGATAGAAGAGGCTCTTAACTTTATCTCTAAATCTGATCCCAGCCATCCCTACAAATGAAGCTCGTTTCGGTTGCTTGCATCAAGCGTCTGATTCGCGATTTGTATCACGCAGCCACAGGTGAAGGGTAGAACATGGACAAACTGGCGAATGTAGCGCCTTTGCATTTTGGCCCAGCTTCTTCTTCACCAAGAGAAACAGAAGAAGCATTCCTTTTCCTGCTCGGTTCGTCCATCACTCGTGAGCAAAGCGTTCAAGTCAAAGCAAAGAATATTCTCGCACTCCTCCCTCTATTCCCTTCTCAGCGACCGCATGCCTGCTTGCGTGCGCACGCTGATCCAGCCGGAGTCGAGAGCCGCTTCCAAAACCTTGATAACCCACCTCCGATTTGAATGATGATGTGTGCGAACAAGCAGCCCTCTGTTAGTGGAGCTTCAGTGACATAACAGAAAAAAAAAATATATCAAGTGTGGATCTTGATCAAAGGAGGCTTCTCCCCTATCCCCCCTTTACATCGAAATCAATCACCTGTCTACGAATATACACATGTAGAGTTACGCAACAGTTCTGGTCAGTCGACTCCTGTCACTCCATTCTGTGGTTTGAAGAAAGGTAATGTTAATTAGAGACTAAAGCTCGGAGCTACAAGCCTTTTCCCCTGGATTTTTTGACACAAAGTTGGCTCGCCGGTTGCGGTGCTGAAAGTTAAAGTGGTCGCAGAAATCCCAGCTCCCCAAAACGAGACGGGCTGAACTGTGTGCGATGACGTTCCATTCACCTAGCACAGGGTTTATGCACGTCTCTCGAACTCAAATGTAAAACTTTTTAATGTAAAACAATTTTAAGATGCGTATCACAGCAGTGGAGGGAAGAAATACAGGGGACCAAAACTGTGAAATCGCTGGGGTCTTTTTGTGGCTCTTGGCAGCAAGTTTTGTGCTTCTCACATGGCATAAAACTCTCTAGCAAGCCTGCAGGATTTAGCAGCTTGTTACCAGTGGCCTTAACCACCTCAAACATAATGAGTGAAGATGTTTGTGTGTGACTCAAACTCTTACTGGATAGAAAGATCACAAGAGAAAGACCTACATAAGATTAAATAGTCTTTGCCACAACAAAATTTAAGACCTGTGATTAACGTATTTAAGGTGATCTTAGGTTTCTTTAACAAATTTAAGACATTTCAAGCCTTCAAGTTTAGACAAATTAATTTAAGACTCTTTAAGGATGCGCTGACACCCTGCTGTCAGTATGTACTTTCGGCACCTGTCGGTTTTGTTTTTCTAAGACGTGCTGAGGCTCAACTGTCTTTGTGAGCAGATCCTGGAGGAGAGAACGAAGCTGGAGTGCAAGTGTCACGGCGTCTCCGGTTCCTGCACCACCAAGACCTGCTGGATCACCCTGCCCAAGTTCCGAGAGGTCGGCTACCTGTTGAAGGAGCGCTACGGCGACGCGGTGCAAGTGGAGCCCGTGCGGGCCTCGCGGCTCCGCCAGCCCTCCTTCCTGCGCCTGAAACAGGCTCGGGGCTACCAGAAGCCCACGGACACGGACCTGGTGTACCTGGAGCGCTCGCCGAACTACTGCGAGGAGGACACGATCACGGGAAGCACGGGGACGAGGGGCAGGCTGTGCAACGGCACCTCCACCCACACGGACGGATGCAACATGATGTGTTGCGGCCGGGGCTACGACACGCACCACTACACGCGGGTCTGGCAGTGCAACTGCAAGTTCCACTGGTGCTGCTTCGTCAAGTGCAACACCTGCAGAGAGAAATCGGAAGTTTTTACCTGCAAGTAGGCGCGAGGAAACGGGGACTCCGAAAAGGAAGGGCCTTGAGATATTTATTACATTTTGCACATTTTGGCATCGTATTTCGAAAGAAACAGAAACTCAAGCTGAATTTGAGCGGTGGGAGTCACTGGGAGCAACAGAGACAAACGACTTTTTCCCACATATTCTTATGCAACAGCCGCAAACGTCAACATATTTTTTAGGGATTTTCAGTGATAGACCAGCAATAAGTAGTTCGGTGATTATCAGCTTTGCACAAGCATGAAAAAAAAATTTTTTTTTTTTAAATGGACAGTAATTTTCACAACTTGGAAGATTGTTTTTTTTTTGTTGGATTTAGAGCCGAACTTTGACTGGGCCACTAACAGTCGCTGTCGCTCTGATTGTATATATTTTTATACGGATAGGTCTGCATTGAAATTTTCTTTCCACTTCACAACTACGCCTTACTTTATGTTGGTCTATCACATGAAAACGCTAAAACATATTTAGGTTTGTGGCGATTATTTTTGCAGGAAAACTATTGGCTTCCATACTGGTGTTAGAAGACGTTGCAGTACGAAGGCAAAAAAAAATTTTTTGGCAACGCGCAACGGCTGTTGGTTATTATTTTAACATTTGTGTTCAGGGGAACATAAATCAGAAATGTACTTTGGACTGCCCTGGAAGAAGCCTCCACATGCGACCCGAAGAAATGGCAGCCGAGCATCTTCTCACACTGTATTCTGTTTAAACACTGAAAAAAAAATATATATATATATATATTAAAACTATTATTTATGTAGAACATCTTGTAGCTGGGCATCTCATACCACTCAAACGTATTTCCTTCACAATGATCCTCATTTGTTATTTAAAACAAACTGTACGTTCTTTGGCACATTCAGACAGTCACGTTGCGCTAAACTTTGCCTTAAGTTTTACACTAAGGGCTGGTGTTGGACTGGCACGTTTTACGCATAAACCACCATCCCAAGGCCAGATGGGTTTGTTCCGCCAACAAATGCATTGCTTTAGGAATCCAACCTGTGAGTCTGAACGGCCCTCCATCCTGACTGCGCTCATTGTCTGGCTGTTGGACGAGCTGGTGCTTAGCAGAAAACCACGCAAGTCTCGTTGGGGAAATCCACGGAGGAGCGAACGGGGCCAGAAACATCCAGCGCCGCCGCGAGCGGGCTGAGACGGAGAGTCCCACACGGCAGCCTCTGCTTACACAAAGCCTTCCAGCGTGGTTTAGGCCTGCTCAGGCACGATGGCATGGGACCGTAACCGCATGGAAACGGGGAGCGAGGGGAAACGCCAAAGGCTTGCTATTTCTGGACAGCACTCTTAATGTATTTACACATTTGTGTTTTTTTTGTTGTTTTCTAGGCTTTGTACGAGTTACAAAACAATTGGAAGAATATATTTTTATATGAGGAACATGGCACTTTATGTCATTTCTAGCTGGAAAGAGTGTTTCTTATTCATGTCATTTTATTCATATTTGAAAGCTATAACTTATTTGGAATTGATGTTATTTTGGAATAAAGCTCCTGAAATGGAAATGCTCGATTGTACTTGAAGGAACTTGCCCACTTAAAGCGGGAGTTTCACCTTCTCGAGACGTCCATAAAAGCCGAGTTGCGCGACGTTGTACCAGAGAAGTTTCCGGAAACATTACTGGGACATCTCAGTCGCTAAGAATGTCATCGAAAACGAGACCCGTTTCAGTCATTTAATGCAAAACGGGAAACTCATTGCATAGATACGAGACATGAAACTGTTCATTTGGATAATTATTTTTTATAATTAAATTTCGCAAGCAATTATAAGACAGATGGCATATTTTTAAAACCCTCCACAACAAGGGTGAGCCACTAAAGTGCTGGCTGAATCCAAGCATATTCATAGAAGGTTGAGTGGAAGGTAAACTACACAAGGAAGAAGGATAACAGCAGCCTTACAAGGTATCGAATGCAGCTGCTTTCTAATCAGAAAGGGCGTCAAAACGAGTTTTATCTGGGCTGAGGAGAAACGGAATGCTCAGCGGTCCAGATTTTCCTACAGAGCAAGTCCGGAGGATGAGAGACATTACAGCCAACAATGCAGACGTCAAGCTGCTACTGGTAAAACTACCTGGGCTTCCTTTACACCTTGGCACAGTGAAGCTGATCGCCTCCATGCCACGGCGCCGTGATGCAGTAATTTATGCGACTCCTTTCTTTTGTTAAACTTTGTTTCTGCCACACGATTTCCTTCCGCAAAATTTTACAATTGTGTTCTCGGATGCCTCACCCTTTACAGTCGGCCTTTTTTAGCGTGGACGTTTTACCCTCCTAGTGAAGGGAGTCACTGACTTTCCTAAAGACCGCTTAGATCAAAAATATAGCATTTCTACATTAACAGATTTTCTGTCATATTCCTATTTTTTGACTGGATTTGGGGTTTTACCAAAGCACACAAACTTTTCAATGATATCCTAATTCGTTGAGATGCACCTGT
Organism: Poeciliopsis gracilis; assembly: GCA_911649635.1. NCBI lineage: Eukaryota > Metazoa > Chordata > Actinopteri > Cyprinodontiformes > Poeciliidae > Poeciliopsis > Poeciliopsis gracilis. Next base: position 2,614,618 of record CAJVRI010001121.1, read on the forward strand.
GGTTGAAAAGTCTAGAAACTTTGAAGGTTCGTAAGGCTTGACAACTAAAGAACAAATGCAAATTTTTTAATTCACACTTTATTAGACCTTTTCTCCCAAATTTAAAGATGATCTGGATATTATGATGCAAGGTGATCTTTGTAGGCCGATGTAAAATGCTGATATTGGAAACGGTAAAATTCTTGCATTGTCTGACTTGGCAGATGAACACCCGGGGTCCAGCCCTGCCACCTCTTTCAGCCCAGCTGACTTGCACACAGCCCTCTTTCCTGTGGGGCTGAAAAGCATTGCGGCCGGCCGGTCGAGCGTAAACTGAAGGCTGTTATGTTAGCCGTCTGAAATCCTGATGACCGGAACCCCGTAAAGCTTCCCCTACTGTGCTGCCGGATCGGCGGGGATAGTCCGTCGGATTGTTTTAACCCGTTTTGTCATTAAAAATCGGAGGCAGAGCAAACAGGGTGGAGCAGGGCGCGGGCAGACCCGAATAGCGCCGCATTGTCGAGTTGTCAGAACGGCTCAGCTTATCGAGCGGCACGAGGAGGACAGGAAGTTTTGCGAACTTGACACTTCCCACCCGGTTCCCCCGGTCTGTCACGCGTTCGTACGATTACTCTGTGGACATTTCCAAAGCATGCTGTGATTAAACAGAAAGAGCGGAATATAATAACCGCCCATCAAATATCGATAGAGTCAAATATGAGCTCCTCTGCCAAGAGACAGGCTGTATAAATTTGATTTTAATGAGACGGTTAATGATTTACGATGCATGCCATCAGCTTATTATACATGGAAGACGTAGTGGAAATCCCCACTATCAAGGAATAAACCCTTCAGTGCCAAAACTAGTAGAAGTGCAGTTATAAACTCATGTTAGGCAATTTAGGGTTTTTTTTTTATATACATGTATATATCTTTAAAGCATGCATATGGACAGATGTTTTCTCAGATGTGCAAAACAGAAATCTTGAACACAAAACAAAAGTTTCAGAAAAGACAACAGTAGTTTGGAAAAGTGACAATTACTGGAACCACTGATAAAGAGGTTTAACAAAGATCTAAAATTGTCATCGTATCTTGCAGTTGCACAAGCACACACTGAAAAAGGAAAAAAAGGGCAATAAATAACATATTGAACCTCTGTGCATAATCACTGGAGATAAGTTTCACCAATTACGTTTTAATCAAACTCTGGTCCATCTGCGAAAGAAGGTTCGGTTAATTTGGGGAGGTGTGAATGCGCAGCAAAACTCTGATCCAAAACATAAAGGCCAACTCTAGGTCTCGGTTCAGTCGAAGTGAACGCTGATGAAGTTTGAATGCGTACGTGAACGCAGAGACCGCTCCAAAAGCACAAAGCGGATTATAGCGCAGGGCAAACACAATCAAAACAAATGCGATAGGCTAGCGGTAGCGGCAGAAACGGCTCCTGGTTCTTTACTAAAGACAAAAGAGAAATCCTACAAGCGCCAATCCATTTTGTGAAGGAGGAAGTCACACTGCGTATTGTTCGGAGGCGTTTGAGTCGTTTCCTTCAGTGGCTCTAGTTGCAGCGCCACCACAAGGAAACCAGTAAACAGGCTTTTCAATTCGTTTGGATTGTTTAACACAGAGCAGTGAAAGCGACCTAAACCAGCTGAAAATGCAACAAATGTTACAATTTGGTCTCCAATTGAACTAAAGCTACTGATCCATCAGGTGTGAGAACACCATATGATTTTAGGGTCCCTTTTTTTTTTTTTTAGGATTTCTTCTCGTCAGTTCACCTCAAAGCTTTTCTGTTGGATTCAGATTAGATAGTTGTAGCACAAGATACATTTTTGTCTGGTCAATCATTTCTGTGATGATTTGGCTCCAAAATCAAGGAGCCAAATGGGAATCCAAATCTATGATTTGCATTTTTAAGTTTGTAGTTAAGAGTCCACCACATTGTTATTTAAAATGACCTGCTGTTCCAAAGACAAGCGGCCGTTACAGGATTCCGAGGAAAACTAAAAATTTTAAAAAAAATCGCAGGCCTACAGCATCACAGATCTACCAGTCTTCCTTTTGGGAGCTAGACAAAATATTGAAACACTACCAAAGCATAAAATCTTACAAAGTATTTTTGGTCTAGTTTCTAGTGCCCAATACCTTAGTATACTTATAATGAGACAAAACTAACTTACACATAGCTTTCCAGCGAGATAAAGGAGCTTGTTTCACATAAAAAAAAAAAATAAAAAAAAAAATTGTTCCACTGAGATTATTTCACTTAAAGACACAAGACTTTCCTCATAAAACAGTATAACTGGAAAAAAGATACTTGTACCAAAAACTAGACCAAAAATACTTGACAAGATTTTGTGTTTTGGCACTGAAGGACTACTTGGGTGAAATATCTGGTAGACTTTTAACATAGCATTCAAACTCCGCTTGCACCTATTCTGTCAGCGGGATGGAATATGGTGTTGCAGTAAAAGATTAATTTCTAAGCTTCTTACACATTTTTACTAAAGGTGCCAAGAACCATTAAAGGTACTATAGGTTGCGATGCTTTAGTTATTTGGTTTTTTTTGGTTGATTTCTGGAAAAAAAAGAAAAGAAAAAAAAGTCTTGTTTAAGATGCATTTCCCACCTCCCAGTCACAGCTTCAAGTTTTATTCTTGGATTAAATGTTTTCTCCCTACAATCCTAATAATGGGTCTAGTCGGACACGCAGTTATTTTAAGCGGTTTAATAAGCAGAGCTTCGTCCCGCGGCCATGATATTTTAATTAGGCGAGGCCGTGAGGGGGTAGATTACGTCACGTTTTAGACATTCTCTTTCATGGTAACGGCAAAAGCCACGTTTGGGCCTGAGATTAAACGCCAGCTCCTGCTGGTAACCTGAACCATGTTTGAAAAGCCAGAAAGCCTCGACCCTGCGGTGCTCTTGTCTTTGGATTAAACCACAAAACATCCACGTCTCCCAAGAGGTGCCAGCGTGTGTTTGCCACTCACCGACTCCTCATCCCCCAGGCTTGGAGCTCCTGACATCTGCGTCTATAGCATGCAGACCTCGCAGGGTCTTTAGTCTATGTGGAATAACTTTGGAGAGGTAGAAAAGTTCATTGTACAGACTTTTCTGATTTGAGTATTGCGAGTAAAAGCATCTCTACTGGGTAAAATGCACATTTCTTTAGCTGCTCTGCTTTAAAATCCACTGATGGGTTGAGAGAACCTTCGTCTTCCGACGTCTTTAGGAGTCTTTCCTCGCAGTTTTGAGCAGCAAGCTTCCATCTCGCTCCTCAACGAGGAACCCCAGCTCCCTGAGCGCGGAGTAGTCCACTGGGCCGCGCCTCTCCAGGGCAGCCACCAGCTCCTGGTTCTGCTGGTTGTTTTCCAGAAGGTTCCTGATGGCGAAGACGGCCCACTGGCTGATAACTTGAGGCGGTCGGTCAAGGAAGACAGAAGACGAACCGTAACCAAGATTCTGCTTGTGTCATTTTGTTTGTTAATATACAATGGCTTGCAAGAGCATCCCTATCCCTTGAATATTTCTGAAATTTGCCACATTATAAAAAAAAAAAAAAAAAAACATAAATCGGTGGATTATAAGTACAGGGTTTCTACAGGATTCCCCAATGAAAATGTAAGACATTTTAAGGCTAGTAATAGTGTCGAGCTTTTTCGAACAGAATGAAAGCAGAATAGTGCGGCTCGGCAGCAGAAAGTGAGACAGTTGCAAAGATGAACTGTGTCCAAAAAGTGAGAAATTTACACTTACCAAAGAACGAGGCAAAAAGTTAGCAGAAAGTTAGCAGTAGCCTCAACGGCCTAGAGTCTCAGAACACCGTGCGTACAACTCAAATGTCTGCCTGACAGAAAAGTCGAACAAGAAAAATAACCTGGAATACGAGATAAAATAGTCCTGCCACCACAAAACTTAAGACTCGTGATTAATGTGCTTAAGGTCAATAAAACGGTTTAGATCCAAGACTGTTCATGTGTTTTAACTTATTGCTAAATAGAATGGGAAAAAAAAAAAAAACTTTAGATTTGCAAAACTAATAGATGTACCTGGAAGGATTTGCAGCAGTAATTTCAGCAAAAGCTGGTTCTTACTAAGTACTGACTCAATGAAGCCAAATCCAAATACCTGCAACATTTCTCAGATGATTAAGGCAGTAAAAATGATTAAGATCCTCACATTATCTCTTCCCAAAACAGTGTGAAGTATTCACTTACCAAAGTACAACATGTTTCTGCTCGGTGCAGGTATTAAAGAAATGATCTCCTGCCAGTCGTCGTCAAATTTGGGCTTTTTTCGTTGTCGAACTAAAGATTTGAGTTGCCTTTCTGTTCATTTCAAGTGTTTACTCAGTTGGCTTCAAATGCAAGAATCTTTACAAAGTTGGGTGGGGGGGGCGTAAAAAAAAAAAATCAAACATATTTCTTAGAATTCTTCATATCTTGCAATTTTTTCAGATTTGAAGAATTATGGTAATCCTGAACATGGTCCAGCCTTCAAGCACCTGCTCTATTTGAATTTTATTTTTTCTAATAAGCTGCAGGGAATCAGCAGAATGGATTCAAAAACAGTTTCACAGCTCAGATGGAAACAATTATTCAAGGAACTCAAGCAAACTTCCCCCCCTAACGCCAATTCTCCAGCTTGGGATGACAAACTCCTGTCCGCACTGTGTTTGTTTTGGGTCATGGAGAACACAAGCATCCCAACCCAAACAAACCAGTTTTGCAGACGTGTTTTTGGGATCTCAAGTTTTCCCACTCTTATGTTTCCCAGATATTTTTTATTTTTTCCTTTCTTTTCCCCCCCGTTTTCTCCCCCTTTGCCAATCGTTTTGTTTTTGAAGAGAAACAAGGGCTGACAACACAGACAGGCAGACAGAGTTAGCACAGTTTACAACAAGTCTGACAGGACTGCATGGGAACAAAGGATCTCCTCGGCTCAGACTGTTGGCCTGGTAAAAAGCCAGTATTGTAGAGAAATCCGTTTTAGTGAACTAACAATAGCGGCTGGATCGACACCCAGCGCAGTGTAAGCTTACAGTTACGAGATCTGTTGCAATCGGTACACAGATTGCAATTAAAGGGGCATATGACGGTTCTGTAAGATAATGGAACGGATGAATACATCAGAACTTTTCAGGAAAAAAAAAAGAAACGTCAATGCAGGATCATTTCTTTAGAAATGATCCTGCATTGACGTTTCCCTCTGGATTAGAACCTCAGTGGTTGTTTGAACTAAATCTCATCTCAGTCCATTTGCCTCTTTACAGCTATCCAATCGTAATGCTGTAGCCATGGGAACCATCGCTGTATAAAATTATCTTGTAGATGTAATCATGTGTAAAACTATTCATACCGCAATGAAGTTACTTTCGCTCAAATTTGTTTCCAGTAAGAAATGACAGAAATGCTTCAAATAAAAATCAAATGTATTTTTTTTTTAAAGTATTATTTTACTTCACATCTAAAAAAAAAAAAAATGGTATGGAAAATATTGTTTTCAATCATCAACGGAAGAATCTATCTAGGCATCACATCGAAGCCTTCTTCAAAATACCAACCAGCTTTTCTGCAACATATTGCTAAAATTGAAAGATTTAAATCCACCATGGGATAAGAAAAATTTAGGGCCTAATTGTAGCTGCCAGCACATTTTCTCCTTTTTCCCCAACTCTTTTTTTTTTTTTTTAATAGATTTGCAATGGAAAAATAAATTTTGAATTCAAGCAGCAGCCTCACATGTTCCTTCGGTCTCCCAGCAACCAGCCTATCCACAATTACCAATCCGTATGCGCCAGAAGCCCAATAATGGTGCCGTGTTTACTGTACAGTGGTTTACAGTTTTGGTTGGACCTAGAGTTTTGGCAGGACACCATGTGCATTGCTTCCACAACAATAAAAAAAAACAAAACAAAACAAAACACTATGATCTCCCTACAGAAGGTAATGACTAATGGGATCCCGGAGAAAACTCCACATTCTGGCCGTAGCTTAATGTTGTTATGTGGTCTCTGTCCAGTAGGAAGAAGGCCTTAAAAATTGTGTTATATTAGATTCACATGATAATTACAGTTTGTTCCCCAATGGTACATACGAGGGTCAGCTAATAAAAACAAGAGTGGGAAATCGGTGTTCTCATTTCCAAATAATAACAATAAAAAATGACTAATCAATGCGGCTTAAACGTCTGACCACATTTAAAAACCTCTACAGCAGAATTAATGACGAACTGACAGTTTTGAGAGGATACCATTCAAAATGTTGAGCGCAATATTTAATCTCCTGCAGGATTGTTCTCCATGCTGTTGTCCAGGACAACTCAGTGTATTTTAAGCCTGGCGGGCCACCAGGCTTTACTTGTGCCCCCACCAGGCTAAGCGTTGCTTATTTTTTCCAAGTGTCTTTAAAATGTTTGCTTTTTTTTAAGGCTTTATAGTTGGTGTTCAGGTATTAATCTCCCGATCAAGTGATATTTTCAAATTTCCTGTCAACTTTAAACATCTTTCAACCAACAGGCTGTTGGATGAATGACGACACCAGCGCCCAACCACCAGGCTTAGCAAGTTTTCTGGGGGAAACTTTGCTGTTGTGTGAACTATTATATGCATTTTGCACACGTTTTCGAACAATTAAACAAGATCTTTCAACGTACAAACCAGTCTGGTATCTCATTTTGAGTGGCATGCTTGTCCACACAGAATGATTAAAGAAAATAATCAGGGAGCACGTTGGAACGCACATTTCGAAAGGATACAAGGGTTGTTGCTGTCTATGTTGCAGTTGTCCAAGATGAGCGGGATGCCATCCAGTTCCCTTACCTGAGGACACAAATATTTCAACGAATTACAGCAGAAACATTTGCTACTTAAATCAGCGGGAGAAAACAAAGTGTAACATTTCTGCTTTTAAGACATAAAAGCTAAAATCCAGATTCAAAAACCCATTTTCATCTCTCAATGTCTCACTTTTCATCGTCTATATTTAGAAGTCGCGCATGCAACTCGAGTCTGATAAGTCCCCTCAGTCCGTTTTTGGCAAATTTTTAAAGTGGTAATAATAAAAAAAAAGTGAATGTAATAAAAATCCAGACTTCATAGGAAACATGGAAAATTCATTCTTCATTGTGACCAAAAAGAAGACAAAAATGATTTTTTTCTTTTTTTAAACCAGCAACTAAATAAATGAACAAAACCTACCCACCATATCAAATATCCCTGTCTTTTTTTTTTTTTTTAAAACAAACAAAAAAAAAACAACATTTATCATCTTCCGTTTATAAATTCCGGTTTATTTCATGATTCTCAAACAAAAGAAAAGGTGGGTTGTCTGTAGCAGAACCTCAAATGTGAGGAAAGGCACCAGTGTTAGTCTAAGACCACCACACCGGGTGATCTGCTCTTCATCAGCTGTCTGATCCTATAGGCTTAATGACCATGTGTTGCCATTGCGGTTCCCCTCCAAACAGACTGGCAGGGAGCAGGAGAACGGCACCGAGTGCCGAGTTTCACAAAATGGAATAGTCATTTAGAGCGTCAAGGAAGCTCACGTCTGTGCTTCTTTCCACTTTGAGAACAAAAGCTGCTTACATTACGTCCAAACCCATAAAGGGATGAATAACAAGCGAGCAGACCCGTGACTCTCAGACCGGTACGAGCCGTTCAGAGCTTCGCATGCACATCTTAAATTACCCTCTCTGCCAAAAGGTGAACAGAATGACATTTGGTTTACTGGAAGAAATCCTCGTGAAAACAGATACGGGGTGATTTCTGACCACTGACGGACCACAGATCAGCATCCATAAATATTACAGAGAGGCCAGCTGAGGGTGGTCATCCCACAGGCATTCCACAAATCTGTTTCTATTAAGCACAACTGGGTGTATGAAGAGGCCAACTCTTCCCTGACTGCTTCGTTAACCGTCTGCGAGATGCTCACAGGCGGAAAGCGGACAAGATCTCCAACGAGTAGCTTCAAGTTGAAATGAAAAAGGAAAGGAGGAAGTAAGAGGACAGAAAAATTACCCTTAACCTAAGAAAAGTGTAGACATGAAAATTGTCCATAATTCCAGCTATTTCTTCTAAAATCCCATCTCAAGGTACTATTTTGAGGGAAAAGGGAGGCACAATCTGAAATCTTAAAAAGCAACTACAATCAGATCTTTATTAAACTTTCACAGAAATTGAGAACGCACCAATGAGGAAATTTGGGCCGACATAAAAAAAAAACAATAAAAAAAATCATTGAAGTTTAATTATAAAGCATAATTTCAGCAAAAAGGTAGTTAAAGTGCTTTACATCACAAAAATACAAACATAAGAAGTCACCAAAAACAACATCCAATCACCAATTAAAAAAAAAAATCTTTGGAGAGGGGGAACCCAATGAGAAGCTAAATGAAATATTGGTTATTAATGATCGGCCCAGTTTCATGTATCGGCCTAATACTGGCGATGTGAATCTTTCAGTGTCTAAACATTTGATCCAACCCCAATATCTGGGTCAGACTCTGAAATCATTTTTGATTCAGAAACATAAAAACTGTTTCTGAAAAATTGATTCAGAAACCGATTTTACTATTCAAATGTTTTAAAGATTCTTTAGACCGTTTCATTTAAAGTAATTCTACAAGGTCCCGTACTTATTGCATTAGTTTATATTTAAACAAAAAGTGATTTGAGCATAAAATTCTGCTACTGAAGTGTCCTATATCAGCGAGGTTTATCCTGAAATCAAATTAAAAAAATATCAAAGTAGTAATCAAAAAAAATTAAGCAAACTAAAATTAATTTTTGAGCATTTTGAATTGATTCAAAATTCTCAGGACGAGAAATTGCACATTTTTTGCTTCACCTCTAATCGATGCGTTAACCAATCCACCGATACCAATATCAATGTAGATATATAATTTACAAATGAGGTAAGTTCAGTCAGATTGGATGGAGATCGACTTCAAACATGACTTTTCAGATTCTCAGTTGGATTTAGATCAGGGCTTTGACTGAGCCGTTCTAACACATGACTATGTTATGATCCAAACTGTCCTTCTATCTATTTTTCTATATCTGGCTCAAACTACAGACTTGTTGGTCCAGATATGCTGGAGAAATCTGCTATATTCCTATGGGAGATAAGTCCATATGTTTAACCACTTTAAAGGCAGATTTTTGGCATAACTGAACCTCCATATGTCCATTGCTCTATGTGTGATACAGATAAGACGATGGCTGCAGCTAGGCATTATTTTAGTAATCATTTTGTACAAGTAATTGTTTAATCGGACAAAAAATATTATTTAGCACATTGTGCAGATTTTTCATTTAACCACTTATTTTACAAAACTTTAAAACTACAGTAACAGATGGAAATAAACAATTCAATTCCTTTTTTAAATTGCCTAAAACGCAACAACAAAGCACTCCCTGAGTGAACGCGTGATCATTTGTAAATTGATTAAATAATTTTTGAATTAACCAACTAATAATTAATAGCAAAAAATACTTAACAGGAGATTTTCATTTTTACAGAGTTTGAACCAGGTGAAGCTAAAACGATGCCACTTTAAAGTTCTAGGAGGAACATATTTACAGAGGTTTATTATGTTAATTGTACACACTTTTGCAGAGTTTTGGCTTAATTACTCTTATGTGTCGTTCTGTCAGTAACCAGCCTGTTTTGAAGTCTGCGTACTCCGCAATCAATCACTAAATTAGTCGATTAATCGTATTCGTTCTTTCAGCACACGATCGGACCTTGCTCTGATTGCTGGTGTTGCCGTGGCAGAGGTTTCCGATGAGCCTGATGAGGTGGGCCTTGAAGCTGACCACCGGGGAATCCGAGGCCGGGTCTTCCTCTCCGGTAAAGGGGGAGAAGTTCTGAGTGGCGCTGAAAATATTCCTGCTGGCCTTCCCGATAGCATGCACTTGCTCCAGAAGCTCTGCACGGGGAAAGAAACAGAAAAAAAAGAAGAAGAAGAAGAAGAAGAAGAAGAAGGTGGACAGGACAGGAAAGAAAAACGTGAGAAAGCACAAACCTCTACTGTTTAGTCATATAAATCTTTCACTCTCAGCTCTAAATTCGGTGGTTTGCTCAAAACGATTTTGGTGTATTTGTGCTGTGACTTTTTTACTAATCCACACCGAGGAGGTTTTTTTGGCTGGAATCTTAAGTGTCTGTCCTGATGAGGAATTGATGGGAACCAGGATATTCGGCCCCCAGTCAGGGAGCTTGTCTGCTTTTTCATTTACCAACGGTAGTCTCCAGAAGATCGGGATGGTCCTGCAGGAACATGAACTGCTTGTGGTCTGAGGTCATCTCACACAGCACGTCCAGCAGACTTATCACTGTTAGCGCCTCCTGCAGGACCTACACAGGATTACAGGAAGCGGATAAAAAAAAATATATATACAAAAATGTCTCAGAAAAGTGGAAACGTTTGGGTACAAATTTAACACGCTGCAGCATTTATGACCTCGTTGCTGGAAGCAGAACCCGTGGCTAGCGTGAGAACCGCGCCACAACCTTTCTGGAAGGAACTGGCCAGGAAACGGGCCACACTGGGGGGAACGCCACAGCCCCCCGGACACTCTTCTCTTAACTGGGCCAACAGCAGCTCCAAGAGAGTTACTCTGAAACCCCCCCCCAAAAAAGCACATGTATTTACTCTCTGTTCTTCTTCATACAGAAATTAAATATTTACCAACATTTGAATCCAAAAATTTTAGGTCAGATTTTGATCTTACCTGTCATGATGGGACATCCCAGAATACATGCTTTCCACCAGAGCTGAAGATTTGAGAAAATGTTGAGTTGCCATCAGGACACTGGATATGGACAAAAAGCAAAAATGTACTCTAAAGATCAATCAGTAAATCCTCAAAAAGAATGTTTCTTCACAGAACAGCAGTTATTTCATTTCAAGATTTTTGTTGACAACATTGTAGGTGTTGAGGAACAAATATCTTCCATTATGCAAAGGAAAACGTAGACTCATTTGCAGACTGTTGGAAGTAGGAAAGACCACACAAAAAAAAAACCATTCCATAGAAGAAACCGGATGTGGACAGGAAATGTACTTACCAAAACTAATATTTACAAATGTTAAACAATTGGAGGCCTCACAAATAAACCCAGGTTTATTTTGTAATCAAATTGAGAAGGGAGGTTAAAACAAACAAACAAACAAAATAAAACTGCAAGAGGAATCGCTAAAACGTCAGATTTCAAGTCAACATCTTTACCAGGTTAAAAAAAAAAAAAAAAACTGTCAAAAAAAAACCCTGCAGCAATTCCTCAGTGGTTTCAGGCTCTGGCAGCTTCAACAAACATTCTCTAAGTATTTTGTTCATTTTACTCCTCTGCCCCCCCCTCAAAAAAACAAACAAACAATTATAATGAGTTCAAACGTCTGGAAGCCACACTTACGTCCAGTCCAGGTCAGGCTGGGTCCTGCACAGCTCCATCACTTTGAGAGCCAGCTTGATGTTCTGCGGCTTTGACAGATCCTCCACTTTGGCCTCATCCAGACAAGTGTGGAGAACCATAGAGGTGTAGTTCACCACCTTCTCATCGTCAATGCAGAGCAGCTGCCTGTTCACACACAAATCTGGTGTAAATAAAACTGCATAAGGTCTACAAGAGCTGAAAAAATAAAAATAAAACAGACTGTGAAAAGGCGTCCGTTCTCTTTGAATAAAAATAAAACCGCTCTCACAGGAGGACGTCGGGGAAGCTGAGCCGCCACACTTCATCCTTGCTCATCTGGTTTCCGACAGCGAGGTTTCCAAGAAACTGGATCCCGCAGCGAAGAGCTTGAGCCGCAGACGGAAACAAATGAGTAGATGATGAGATGGGAAGACAGAAAAACAAATAAAACGCATATCGATGTCGTAGCAGTCATCATTTTTTCCATTTTTCACGATCTAAACACCGCATTATGCTGCCAATTCAACGGATTCAGACTTACGTTCATATAAGGCCTCTTTGGTCTCCAGATTTAGGGTCTGAAGATAACTGAGGAGTTTAATGGATATACCAATGAATCCAAGCTCCCTGGAGCATAAAAAAACAGAGATTTTGTACACAGTAAGTACAAAGTAGTAGTAAAACTTTCATACCTCAAACAAGTTTATTGGAATCCCAAAAGTAGGACATAATTAGAAAGTCACGGGCATTTTTGAAAGAAGGCTAAAAAAAAAATCCCATTTGAGATTCTGAAACACGGTGATGGATCCATGATGATGAGGAAATGCTTTTGTTTAGCAGGTATAGTAAATCTGCTAAACACGGGGGAGTACTGAACAAGCAGATTGGAGACGTGAGATGGGATTAACAACTATAGTTGACTAAGAGCTCTAACTAAATAATCACATCTTTTAAATCAAAAGTTTGACACTTTTTGCTTTTTAGTCCAATACATTTTGAAAAATGACTGATTTAATAAACTGATAACACTTGGTTTACGGTAAAGTGAAGCAATTTCTACCTTTGTTTAGTGGAGTCTGGAGTGTTGTAGCTTTGATTTGATCCCACCACACAGATCCACGTGCAGGGATTGGGTTTAAATGCCGTACGGGGATTTAAACCGGTAGCTCGATACGTCATTATCTTCCAAATTACAAGATAAAATTGAGAAAAATGTTTATAATCCATAGAGAAAGACTTTCTTTCATTTAGATTTTTGCCTCGAGTCTGTGTTTGCTCTTTACAGTCGCAGTATTTTAGTGCAAGTGTGATTTTGTTTTTCCTCCAAAAGGTGGTAGAAGGCATGTTGCTATAGCAATAGTAACACATACTCAGCAGATTTGTTTCCCTACCGTCTAACCTCATCAGAAATGTCTTAGACTTTAACTAGATTTACTCTCAAAATCTCAACGTTTGCAGTTTATGAAACAAAATGTGAAGAGACTCATTGGGTATGAACACTTTAGAGTCTCACTGCGTGACCAGTTCCACTTAAACTCTCATCTTCCTGCCGCTGCGCTCTCAGTGTAACCACCTGAGCAGTTTCTGGTTGCGTGGGCTTTGAACGCAGGAGTTCCTCTGGGACCTGAAGCACTCGGCTGTGAGCTGGAGCTGCAGGGCAGAGGGCCGCGCGTCGTTGTCGCCGCCGCCGCCTCCGCTCGCACTCCGCAGCCCGTCAAGCAGCCCGACGAGGACCTTGAGGAGATCGGAGAAAACGTCCTCCCCCACGGCGTCCCTGCGGAGAGGACAAATCAGCGAGAAAGTAAATTCATTTTACAAGATATTTCTATGCCATGGTCATCTTGGTGAAAAACAACTGTTTTGAATACTAGAAGTGGTGTTGTTGGTGTTGAAATCCTCAATGTAACTCAAAGAGCAGCTCAATAGTTCTCTACGCATGGATTTTTACTGGTCAATATAGACACCTTGAGGTTTCAAACTATCTTTAAGGTGGTGGATTTAGAAAAGGCTCATTGTTTCTTTTTTTTCTTGGTTGGCAACCTTCCAGTGCATTTTGATGGTCCAAACAGTTTCCTCCTTTCAAAGTAGAGCAGCAGAAGTAAATACCTGCGGGTTAGAGAAGCATAATAAAACACAATTCTCTGTCAACGTGTACTAAAAAAATTACAGTTTACTGGAACAACATGGCAACTCATTACCTTCAATAAAAAATGTTTTTATATCATTGTAGCCTCGTGAGACAGTAATATCTCAGTCAAGCTTGTAATAAACTTCGTTTATGCTGAATTTGCTCTCGAACCAACAATTTTCGAACAGTGCATCAATAACAGAAAGGCACGCGTTAACAAAAACAACCAAACATGCTGTCCAGGGCGTCGCGTGAGGCTGTACACACTGCAAGCTAAGCGTTAGCTTAGCCACCGAGCTTCACGTCTTCACCAAGACGAGAGAGCGTGTGGAATCAAACAGTACCTGTATTCGGCGTCTTTCAACGCACTCGTAAACGTTTTCAACACCTGCAAGTGTTCAGAGCTCTGTTCCGCGTTCAAAATGTCAGCGAGAACCGCTGATATTTTCTGCTTGTCATCGATGGGATCTGCCATGTTTCCCCGAGCTGCGTCGCGTCACGAATGTGGGCGGGGACACGAAGGCCGGACTCTGACTTCTTATTGGCTCAATTTATCGCGGAGGCGGAGTCGAAGCATGTGCTCGTGTTTGCATGGGTCGAACTGTTATTAGTGACAGAAGCGCCAACAAGGCTAAAGCTTTGGCGTAATAAAAAAAAGTATCTATATTTATTTACATGTAATATAATAAATTAATGAGGCATTAAAACAACTAATGTTATGTATTTTTATGTCATCATTTTTTTGTAGAGGTCTGTTTTCACTTTAACACAAAGGGTTTTTGTATTTATATTTTTATTTGAAATAAAAAATAGTGGATTTGAAAAATCAATAAAAAGAAGACCAAAGATTTTTATAGGCTCTGTATTTCTTGCATCCAGTTCACCTAGATAACTCAAAACTGCAAACACTTTAAATAATCAAAACCACAAGATGAAGGTTTTGAACTGTTTTTGAAGGGATGATGTGGAATGTCATGAAGCAGGTCATTCTCTTTCAACGTCACTGAATTTGTAGTCAAGTGAAAACCAATTTTCTAAAGAACATAACAGAATTCCTGTGCATCGATCTAAAAGTTGAATTCACCTTTGCAAACTTCAATTTGCATTTACTTGTTATCTTTGTCTGGTTTTTGAATTCAAATGTCTTAAATGATCTGAAACTCGTGAGACGAAAACACCAGAAATTCATAACGGCGCAAAATAACTTTTTCATATCACTTGCACAGAAAAGGCATGTCCCAATTAGCCCCTAAAAGACATAAATGATGGCATTTGGAATTGAAGGATGGGAATCTCGACAAATAGCAACCATACGACGTAAATCAGAACATTCAAATATGCACCGTCAAGTCAAGTTCTTATTTTTGTTAGTGAATGTACAATTTCCCCGACCAGCATTGGAGCAAACATTACAGCTGGAGCAACAAAATCACATGAAAATCACTTGTGACTTCCAAGAACTGCGGTGCACTTCAGATCCCTCCGTTTCTCCACGCGGCCAAAAACAGCACAGCAGTGGCTTGAGAAAGCTTCGTGTTAAGTAGAGTTGATTACGGATGGTAAGAAGCTTCCACCTCAAGCAATTTGTCAGTTTAACGAAGAAGTATTTGAAGAAGCAAATTTTCCAGTTATAGAAATCCAACTATTTATACACTGGAGTGGAATAACTGGAAATACCCCAACAAACTGGAAGTGGAACAGTATGATGGGGGGAATCTGAGCAGTTGGATTACAGGAAACAGCACATTCTATTGGATCTTAGAACTGTAGGAAACCTCAGTCATGCCAACTAGTTGATGGATGGTTTAGTCTGTTGCAGAAGACACGAATGCAACAACACACTACTGAAGGTTTTTATTATTCACAGATAGGGTTTCACAAATTTATATATATATTATATATACATATATAATATATAATACATATATAATATATATATAAATGAATTATACAAAACACAATTGCTTCAGTTAAATAGAAGCTCTTAAATGCAGAAGTCTGGCATCAGAAGAAGCAAGCCCACAAAATATGGAGTTAATTTCCCGCCAAAATGTTGCAAACAAATGAAGCATGTTGCACACATGTAAAACTTATCTCACAAACTGTCCTCGAGCACAAAACGAGCTCTTCTTGCATACGAAACGCTCGGCGCCAAACGTCACACCTTAGACAGGACCTTGACACTGTAGGAGGGTGATATTGAGACAACTGAAATGCAGTGTACTCTATAACCCATCAGAGTACATGGCTTTGTAGGGGATAACAGTTTGCAAAACAGAAGAAGTTTCTGCTAATAAAAAGGACACAAACATGTGTGTGCGAGGTTTGAGGACATTTTGTGTGCTTTATTTGCTTACAGATTTTTTTTTTTTTTTTTTGGCAGGAAAGTAACACCATAACAAAAACAGGAAGTTAGCGAAAGAAAGAAAACAACAAAAAAAAACCAAAACAAAGCATTTTCACAAAGAGTAAAGGCAACAACTCTAAACTGAAACACCCTTATGATGTATAGAAGAACTGACTGGCAACCTTTTAAATGGTTTTTTTTCTGCCATTTCCACTCTGAAATATTTCAACACATCTGGCTAATAAATGAAAGCTTGTCATTCTGTTAGCATTTGGCTAACAGATGCAACCTTATTGCGTTAGCACTTGGGAAACAAATGACAGCTAAGCTTTGTATTAGGGTCTCGCTACCATATGAAAGCTTAGCATGGTATTAGCATATTGCTAACATACAAAACTTAGCATTGTATTTCATACCCATATCTGCATGAGAGTGCAGCATTATGCTATCATGTGATGTAAAAATGAAAGCATAGCATTGTAAGAGCAAGTGTCTGTAGAAAGGTACGCAATGTGACTACAGCTAGCAAAAGAAATTACAAATATCAATCTATGTGTGAGGAGATGGGGCAAAATAATCACTTTCGTTGATTCCAGATTTCAGTTAGCATCAACATCCTTCATGTTGCTTCATGTTGTAGAACCACAGAAATACTCTAAATTCGCCTGGAAATAATATAAAATATTCTGGTGTTATATTTCTTTTCAAGTAATATTAGTAGCATAACGTGGAGATTTATGGCTATTTGCATCTGATCGTTTAGACTGACAAAAACTTTCACCTGTGAATCTGCAATTTTCTGTCAGCCGTAGTGTCACCTTTGCAGAAATACAAAATTTAAAAATGCTATTTGCCTGAATCGTAAACCAGGCTGTGCGTGCATACGACCTCACAGAGGCTGAAGACTGTGGAGCATGAAAATCTCTCCTTGCATGTTCGTAACCTCCACCGGTTACTATCAACACTTGTAACTGAATTCAATGTACTGTGCAAACAACCTAAACACAAACAGAAATCCACCACTACTTTCCTTGTTGATTTAGATTTACATTAATTATGTAATTTTGTTCCCAGTAGAATTATCTATAAAACTTTGACATTCCCTTCTCAGAACCAGAACTCGGAGATGAAGACGTGAATGAGGACGACGTTCTGTTGGGAAACGACTCCTGACTGGACATACTTCATAGACGCCTCCAGAATGAGCTCCTTCGGCCCCAATACGGGCTTGATCTGGCGGATTACCCCTGAGGGGAAAAAAATCGCTTAAGACAACAACGTAAATGTGACTTTATAAAGCGAAATCCCGCGTCTGCTTACCGACAACCATGCCGTTTTGCGCACGCTTTATCACGTCGAAAGAGAGCAAGTCGTCGTCTGCTAAAATGTCAAACGACACATCCGGCTCATCTGGGAGAAGGTCTCGTTTGGCTTCCGCGGACGTCCGCAGCAACACGATCTCTGTCGGAACAAACGGGTAAAAATAAAAAGCAGGGTCGTCTGATTGACCGATGACTAAACGTTTTTTCTGTCGCCGGTCTCACCCTCTGGCTCCTTTAAGCGTTGGAAGGTCGGCAGAGACAGGGCCGTGGAGGTGATGATGTGGACGGGGTCGCGAGCGCAGTCGCCGTCGTGTTCCTGGCACTCTTTGAGGCAACGCACCACGGCGGACGCGTTACCCGCGGATCTGAGAGCGCAGGGCCGTCGTCAGGGAGAGAGGCGAGGGAAGGTGAAGAAGCGAGAGGAGGGCGGCGGGGTCGCGACAATAAAGAAGGAATACAAAAATGACATTTAACAGTGAATCCCGCAGAACCCTGATCCCAAATCCAAACATTCCTGGAAGATGTTTCCCAGACATGAGGCCAAAGTGACAGCCATGAATTTCTACCACCAAAGTGAGACTGAAAACCATAAGGGGGAGAATCTAGTCATAAATGTGTGAGTAAAAATCAGGAACCTGACATTTGAAATTAATTGCTGGATGACCCATTTGTTGAGCATTTAAATTCACATTTCATTCTGTATTACTGATACATCCGAATTGCACGACCCAGCCCACAAAATCAACCATGACAAGACGGTAAATCTGCTTACGTCACAGCTGACCAACGCAGGCAGTGGCCACTTGCTATCGTTTTCAGCGAATTAACCGATAGCCACCCAGCGCCAACACTGAAAAGCCCATTAATCATGCTAACTACGACACCGTCCCACCAATAATTGAGCCTCAGTGAATTGGCCGAGCCCCAGGTTCCAAAAAATAAATGCCACATTTATTTTTCTTGCTGTCCGCTAAGACCGCGCTCGTCTTTGATGTTTTGGTAAGGCAGCTTGGATCGCCTGGTTTGGAAATTTTGGTTTTAGACGTGACCACAGCAGAGGAAGTACAGGAGAACTGGTGAAAAGGGGACCAAAGAGACATTATTCTCTGTCAATTTTTTGACTCCATGTACATAAAACATAAACAGAAAAGACACTAATGATCTGACTGGAAGTACAGAGAAATAATATAAGGCTGAAAAACTGATACCGGACATGTAGTGCTCCAAATCCGGCTCTTTGTCAAAGTCTTCAATATCCAGGTGTTTGTGAATCAATGTTTCCAGTACAGAATATTGATTTGTCAGTTTTCGAACACAGGACTAATTCTGATCGCTCAAAACTCACAACTATGAACAGCTCAAAAGTACAAAATTAAGGCAGGGCTAACATTGACAACAAAAACAGCTGAAAATGTAAATTAAGTGGTTATCACTAGATCGAAACCAAACAAATAAGAGCCAAAATGTCAAATGTTGGGAAGTGGAGAGCTGCAGTCGTTCTGCCCCCTTGTGGAGGCTGAGGGATGTAGCAAAAATATATATTTAAGAAGAAGAACTTCCAATTTGACACATTTGAAATGCTTTTAAAGCAATCTCAAGCTGCTTTTGAGAACAGAAATTAAAAGGTGGGCGAAGCTGGATCTCCACCTGTTGTTCTAGTTTAGCTGGCGATAGTACTGCAGCACAGCTGGATGCAGCAGGAAGTTTGAAAAGCAGAAGTTTAGAATGTGAAGGTCGTGCCACTTTCATCTGGGCAAGGAATCACTGTGGCGTTGAGGTTGACGCTCTAATATTAGTGATGGATCGCTACCAGGCTAAAAGCAATGAATCAAACACCTGGCAGTCGTCCTTTAGATGCTGTGAAAATCTAAAGCGATATCACTCAGAGGCAGAAGCTTTGGAAAAATGAACAGAACATAAGTTCAAACTCTCCGTTTGTTGTGTGATGATCTCAGGCAAATATCTTCTGACTTTAGCAACCTTCTGAATTCTTACCCCTTTCCTGCTCGCCTGAAGTTAGGCGGACAGTCAAAGGACAGACAGCGAAATCCTCCCTGGACGTTAAAGCAGGTCTCCTTGGCAGAACAAGAATGAGTTCCTGCAGCACATTCATCAATGTCTGAAAAAGACAAACATCAAAGACGCTTCATCAAAGTGAAACTCTTGGAGCCCCATGCAGCAGATAATGATAAGTTCATGTTACCGGCCATTATAGCAATTAATTTCAGTGATGCTCAAAATTGCTTAGAGTGAACCACGAGATTCCTCCCTTGTTCCTGATATTTTCCACTAACCCAGTGCAGCATTTCTAGTAGTTCTGGTCGACTAATACCTTTAAAATGCTCGTTGAAGATGCTTCTAGAAGTTTTTACCCCCCTTACCCTGACAAGTACGTCCGTCGAGCGAAAGTGTGTAACCGCTGCTGGGGCAGGTGCAGTTAAAATCACCAGGCGTGTTGACACATTGGTAAGAACATACGTTTGGCAGCGTGCATTCATCAATGTCTGAGAAGATGGAGACAACGAAAGGAAAAAAAGAACAAAATAAAACATCTTCCGTTTTCTGGAGATGAACACGGCCATCTTCGGTTCCCGAGAACGTTTTGTTCTGCTTTGCAGCAACGACACCTTCACACGTTATCCCATCGACGTCGTTCAGCCGGTAACCGCGGCGACAGTAGCACTGATATGAGCCGTAGACATTGGTGCACTCCTGGCTGCAGGGTTTGTCCTCACACTCGTCGATGTCTGTCGTCAAGCAGGTGGCCGTTTGGTAAAAGACCAAAAATAAATAAATAAATAACGACCAAAGTTTGTTTCAAAAGTACGTTTACCTTCGCAGACGCTGCCGCCATTGGCCAGCTTAAAGCCGGTTGCGCAGCTGCATCGGTACGACCCCTCTGTGTTCTCACACTTGTGGGCGCAGAGTCGGCCGGGGTAATGGGTGCATTCGTTGATATCTGAGCAGAGCGGGGGCCGGGTGAGAAAAAGAGCTTTAAAAGTGCTATTTGACTTTAACGGCAATCGAATTCAGAATTCTGTGACATGAAGGAGCCGCTAGGGGATCCCAATGAATGAAGTTCTTGGTTCTGTACCTTCGCACAGTTTGGTGACGCTGTTGAACATGTAGCCGCTTCTGCACTCGCAGCGGTACAGTCCCTCCAGGTTCACACACACATGCTTGGCACACTTACTGCCGACCATACACTCATTCACGTCTGTGTTGAAATAAATAAGTCAAAAACATTACAGAAAGTCAGGAGTTTTTCACCAATAAAAACGACAGAGTATGAATATCTTGAAAAACATCTCAAGCAACGGCTGACAACGGATGAGAATCGGTGATTCTAGGGGTTCTAGAAACCTTTTAGAAATAATGGCATCAGTAGATTACAAAAAAAAAAAAAAACTTCATTTTTAGGTAACTGTATGGTTGCCATGACACCACAAGCACAAATACTAATCTTGAAAAGGATTCCCATTTTTGGTTATTAGTAATAGTAACCGCACTTACTGTAATTGTACTGCTTCTGAAACTTATTGATACACTTGTGGAACACGAGAAAATAGTAAAAATATCATCTCAAAACAAAACGAGTCCTGTCTTTTATCCGACACCAGTAAATGAAATTTACAGACTCGGTGATGAATCAAAATCTTTAGAAGAAATCTTTCCCTATAAATGCAGAGGCCTCCTCTCAACCCTCGGATTATTTATAAAGCCCGCATAAACAAACACTCATAAGCGAAACAAAGCCCTGGATGGGCAGCCATGCATTCTTTAAACTACCTTCACACCGTGTGCCGTTCACGCTCAGATGAAACCCTCGCGGGCATGTGATCGCGTTAGTGCGGCAGCTGTAGGAGCCCACCGTGTTGACGCACGTCCGGCCGGGCTGGCATGGACTGGCGTGGGCAGAGCACTCATCAATATCTAGCAAAAGAGAGATCATTAAGAGAGCTGACCCTTAACCTCAGAGCTGCTGTCGCTTGGAGCGCGAAAGATAGATGAACACAAAGTTGCAAAAAATGCATTTATGTTGGACTCCCTTCACAATAAGATCAAATAAACGCTGCATTTTCTGGAATATAAGTCGCACTTTTTTCCATAGCTTGTCCAATCCTGCGTCCGATATTCAGGACTCTTCGTGAAACAGCTGTTTTCGACAAATGCGACGTTTACCCTGGAGCAACTGACACTCTGAAGGAGAGAAAAGAACGTTGCAGTAACCGAGGAATGTAGGCCCTCGTTTTAAGGCACATGATAAACATTTGTTGAAAAGGCTTTTCTGCCGCCTACTGGTACTTTAACTGGAAATATGTGTTCTAGTCTAATGAGAATACAATTGAGCTTTGTGCCTAATGTCAGGTAAAGTAGAGGACATGTAATGCTGAGGGCCTGCGTCTCTGTTAAATTAACTCTTTATGTGGAAATCTAAGGTATTTGTGCAAGAAACTAAACCAAAAATACCCAGAGAGACTTTGGGTTTCACGGCTCTTGGAAGCACAACCGGCAGGGCCAAACTTTTTCCACCACATTCAGTTGAATGCGTTCAGTTGCGTTTCAGATGACTTACCCTCACACGTCACTCCGTCGCTTTGCAGCCGGAAGCCGTCGCTGCAGACGCATCTTCCGTCACCTGCGCACAGCTGAGAGCAGTTGAGCTCTGAAAACGGCAGAGATGTGTCAGGAGGCACGTCTCACACAACACACACACACACACACACACACGACCACACACACACACCACTTTGTGTGTCGTTTAAAGACACCGTTTTCACATTTCAGACCACGACTTACGGTTTCCTACAATGTTTATCATCTGATAACTGGCTCTTGGAATTACGTATTACTAGTACTTGGGGCAGACTTTTCTGATTTCTGATCTCCTTACCAAAAATGATGTTTTAAAATAATAATAAAAGAAGCAATTGCTGTGGTATGTAAAGGACAACAGTTTGACTTTAAAAGAGCCGCGAACAGAAAAGCAAGAGCAACCGCCGGTGAGACGATTCGATTGACTTTTTCCCACAACAACAATGACAGAAACTGATAAAGTCAGTTTTTTCGATTGCCTCAAATGGAAACAAAAAAGGACTTTGATTTTGTTTGGGGTTTTTTCTAATTTAAAGACTTAGCAAGGACTGAATGTCTTATTTCATTCATATACATGTGACTTTAACATCTAAGAACCATAAAGAGACTACGGCTTCCTAAGACTGCAACCAAAAGAATAACAAAATAAATAATAATCATCAAATTAAAAAAAAACTAAACAAACCTCTGCAGGTGTTTGGCTCGTCTGGAGGCCTGGAGACTTTCAGCTCTTCTTGTGCCGAGACAAAATATGAGTAAAATGAAGGGAAAAAAAGTCACATTGAATGTCAAAAGGAAATAGAGGACACACTTGTGATGAATGACAAAAAAGAAGGAATGAACTGTAAAATTCAAGGATTTTTTTGGTCTTTTTTATGATTTGAAATAAGTCAAATAGCTTACAAGTCACTTTTCAGCAACATATAATAACATTTGAACTAATTCAAGGAGAACAATCTTGTTTCGCGGGCAGATTATTTCACTTACAGCAAGCATGTTTTCATCAATACTAAGGAATATTTTTACTTAAAAACACGCTCCTATATCTTGCTAAAACGTTTTTTTTTGTCACTTAGTTTTGTCTTATTTCAAGCATATCTGCACTAGAAACTACGCCGAAATGAATGTTGTTCTCGCAGCGGGACAGTGGATTGTGTTTGAACGCCCAATGTTTGCTGATGTGGAAATCCTACTGTTGCACAACCGGTCGGCGATGCGAGATAATACCGATAAGCGGCACGAACGATCGGCGCCTGAAGCGCGGGATTGCTTTGACCTCTCACCTTTCGCGGACGGGGCGACGTCCCGGGGCTTCTCGCAGCAGACTTTAGCCGCGTTGGAGCACTGCCTGTCCAGCTGCAGGTCCTGAAAGTCGCAGCTGAAGCCCATGCTGTCCGTTCTCAGACCCAGAGTGCAGCAGTCGCAGCACGACTAAACCAGAGAGGGAGGTTTGAGAAAACTAAACGCGTGTTGAGGAGAACGGAGTGTGCCTTCCCCGACATCCTGTGTGTGAGCTGCTCGTGTCGGGAGGCGTGGAGGAGAGAGTGGCACCTGTGAGATTTGCGTTTCCCAGCTGGGTCCTGTGAAGAGGGCCCGCTCGCAGGCCCCGCGACCACGGGCCGCCTTAACGCCAGTGTCGCAGGCTCGCTTTCTGGCTAAAGCCCGGCAGCAGTGCTCCTTGGCAATGCTGAGGAACGTGGAGTTAAACATGAGACTGCGGTGTAAAAATGAAGCACAACGCAAAGTAAAACACTACTTTAGTTATTTCCTTCTGTGCAGGAAGTGAGGAGCCAAAAGGCTTTTTTTTTTTTTTTTTTGACTAACGAAGATGAAAATAGCAATATCACAGCCAAAGGTTATGAGTTTTACAACAGTAGTACAGCTCACTGTTATGGGAAGTTAGAAAACATGTCAACTGTATTCAACTTAGCTTGGAAATTGGATCTGGGAATAAAACCTGGAATACAACACATCATGTTGGTGTATTTCCAACAAGGAATTTGGCAAATAACACATCCAAACTGAACACAACCTGAAGCACCTGTACATCGGTTTTTTTTGTTGTTGTTTTTTTTCCCTTCTTGTCTCGTTGTTGGAGACGGTCATGACATCCCACTGATTCTGGTTAAATTAAGGGGTCGTTTCTGTTTTCGGTGACTAAAATCTTTTACGCCCAGCGTGTTCACGCAGGATAATCGCCTGGGATTAATTATCCTGCGTGACATTCAGGTCTGTTCAAATCCAATTCAGCTGTGGAAGCTGAAGTATAAACCACACATACATCTCATGTGAATTATGCAGAACCTCTAGTCTACAGCCCTGGGGGGAAGTCCTCTTCGTTTTGTTGTTGTCATTAGCAACCACAATGCACACACACACAGAACAGAACAGAACAGGGCCCTTAGGGGACATGCTCTAAAGAGGCCTCTTAGGACCTACACTAGGTTTGCTTTGCCAGCTGTCCCTTTAAGTCACAAGAAGTGTCCAGCTGTTTCTTACCTGCAGATGTGGGAGCTGAGACGTGGGAGCGCCGTGCAGTCCTGCTTCCTCAGGGCCAAGGCCCTTCCAGCCTCACAGCACTCATGTACAGAAGTCAACTTGCTCTCTATAAAGCAGGAAAAAAGGTTTTAATGCAGAGCGGAATTTAAAGTCGCCGACTTCAGTCCGGTGTCTTACCAATCCCCGTCAAAACCGCGCAGAGGGAAAATAAGGTCACGACCTCGTGCGCCATCTGGCCCGGTTTGAACCCAGCCGGTGTTCAGAGCCGGACAATTTATCCTGAAGGCGGAGAGAGGGGGCAGGGGGAGGGGGGAGGCTGAGGTGAAGTGGCGGGGAAGGCGCTCAGTCGACCCGCTGGAGAGGCGTCACGGAGCGCGAGGGCTCCGACGAGCTGCCGTGATTAAAACACGCGCCGATAAACAAGCGTGTCGAAGACGTCATCGGCAAGATAACGTGAAGCCAGCAGCAGCCAAAACCAAAAGTTGCCACATTGTACAAAATCTACAGTATTCCGCCATCCTTCTTCTTCTTCTTCTTCTTCTTCTAATTCTCTGCGTGTTGTCACACTTTCGACTGTTTTGGTGGGATTTTTAAGTGACAAACTGTTAACTTTATCAAAAAAACAAATAAATTGACAAATCTACGGAAGCCCATTTTGACCAATCGAAAGAAAGACGCGATTAAAACAGGCAATCTCTTGAATTTGAGAAACAAAACCACAATTTCTTCTTTCAGCGTTTCCATTTGGACTTTTTAGTAATAGTAATTCGACACAACGTCATAATTCTGGCTTTTAATGGTTGAAATTGCTCTAAATGATGAGATGGTCATTATTTAAACATTTTTAATCACACTAATTGGACACCTTTAAAAAAATGTATTTTTTTAAAGGTGAAATTATGACTAAATATGTTGTAATTACAACATATTCTAAAATATGGAATAAATTTGCTAATGGTAAGCTTTCTATGTATTATTTTTTACACAGATAACACCTTTCTCATTTCCTTGTGAACAGGTAAACATTTGCTACAATCTTCCATGTTCCTCATCTCTTCATAATTATTGTTTTTTTTAAACCCGTAAAAAATATATTGCAAATGTAAAACTTTGATTTTCAGTGGTATGCAGACTTTATTTTGATAGGAGCAGGTGCAGAAATGTCTCTTTGCAGCACAGAGGTTGCTGCAGTTTTGACATCATCTGAAAATAAACGTTAAAGGGAAATGAATAAACCAAATTTTGGTAGTAAAAATAACTCACTATCAAACGATAAACATCATTATCTGCTATTGCTAGTTCTGTGCCCTGGATTGTCCACTCATACACTGAACATATTTAGAAACGGGAGGCGGAAATGAAGATGGTACATATGAATTTGTGATGCAAAAGTCAGTTGTGTGTCATGTAAAATGGCTCCATTACAAATATTCTAAACTCAAAGTCTTTTTATGCTCAACATTGATTTTGTTGCTGATTAACGGCATCGTGTCGCGACCCTCAGCGGTAAAGTGGCCGTGTAAACCGTCGCTTTCTAAACGACTCGGAAGTCAAATACTCAAAATGAAGCAATCGAGGTCAAAGGTCGGAAAACTGATTGCGACTGAGGCACTGAGTATCAGATCTCTTAAGTTGGGAGCGATAACAGTCGAGCAAATAAAATCTAGGATTATTTATTTATGAAAAACAGAGGCTCCTTTGTGATAAAACTGGAATTTTTCAAAACTGGCAGCACAGAGTGAAGGGAAACAATCAGCTTTTTTCCCCCCAGTTTTGTTCAGCTCTAAGGTAATTTATTTATTTTACCAAAAAGAGACCCAATAATTATTTAATATAAAAGCAAATGATGCCATTTTCAGATTGTTACTTTGGCTTGACGTGAAACAAAGGTATATCCATCTTCTTTTTAAGAAACCGAATCAATTTATTTCCTCTTGAAGGGTTTCTTCCCAGTCAATGAAAGCACTTAACGTTGGAATTGTTCAAAAAAAACAAAAAAAAAAACATTCAAGACAGTTTATGCTCCTCCAATGAAAGCGCCCGTTTAGATCTTCACCAGCAATAGCAACAAATGTTGCCATTTGTGTTTATACACATGTATATGGTACATATGCCACATTGTACAAAATCTACAGTATTCCGCCATCCTATACTTATGTTTTAATACTATAAATAAAAATAAAATGCTACCGCAAATGAGTAAATCTTGAACCGAAATGGCTAGAATGCAGAGCATATCAAGAGCATAGTTCATGCATTAAAAGTCCAAACTTGGCGGAGGGTTTTTTTCTACTTCGGAAACTGTGCTTTCATTATTAAGACGTATTTACAGTAATTCATAACTTAAACACGATCCACAGAGAAGCTCACGTGTGTGTGCTTTTCACAGTCGTCGTAGATAAGAAGGAACAAAGAGTTTTGTTTGCTCTCTTTGTTGTGCACCAGCAGCATTAACCGCCGTTAAAGAGTCCGTCCCACGCAGCGGCCGCGACTCTGCTTCGGACGAGTTACAAAGAGGATCTCATTGCATCTAATGGCGGCCCGACGCCATGACTCTGGAAGACTTCTCTGATCTGTCCTGCTGGAATCGGGGGGTGGGGGGGGCTCCGTCTATCCCTGCTGCTCCGAGGCTGGATTCGCCGAAGTGTCCGGTGTGCCGTCCGCAGGCAGCTGCGCCTTCTCGTCCTCGCCGCCGTCTTTAGTTTCCGTGTCGGAAGCTTGCTGGCTTTCCGCCTGCTTGCTATCCGCGCTCTCATCCTGCTTCGCCTCTTCTGCGGGAGGAACGCCTCCCTCTACGTCTGCAGTCCCTTCCTCTGTCTCCTTTTGACTCATTTCCTCCTTTCCTCCGGGTTCTCGCTCTCTGACGGAGCCATGGGTTGGAACCATTCCGCCGTCTGCGTCTCCTGCAGGGCTTTGTGGCTTCTTGTCCTCCGCTGCGGCGGCGCTCGGCTCCATCGGCTGCTCCTCCTCTTCTTCGATCTCGTCCTCTAAAGGAGGGATCATCTGCTCCTCTCTCCCTCCTGGGAAGACCTTGTCCGGGTAGACGAGCTTCAGCTGCTCCTCGAAGTAATCCTCCAGGTACAAGCCGGCACTCCCAACCTCGGATGTCGCCTTGGAAAAGGTAGAGGGCAACTTTTTTTTTTTTTAAGGTTGAAGGAAGAAAAGAAAGAAACAGAGGACCGGAAGGGAGACCCACCTTGTAGTACTTGGCACAGTTGAAAAATATGAGCCTGACGTCGGAAACGAACTCCTCCGGGCTTCCGTAGCGCTCGTCCTCCTTCGACTGCAGTTTTTTCTTCACCATCGTCAAATCCATCGGCGTCTTTATTAGCTCCTTGTACCGCCGAGTTTCCTACAAAAGCAGCACATCTCAGGTCTGCTGCACTTGTTTTTGGCTGAATCTCCTCACGGTTTCTCTGTCACGTAGCGCAATCCACCACTTTTCACTTTTAGTAGGAGTCGCGATGGATTAAAACGGGACAGATGGACAGAAGGACGATGGATGTGACCAATCGATTGGGAAGGGATGGGTGACTGGGTCATGTAGAGGATGGAAAGATGAAGGGACAAACTTAAGATAAAGTCGCATTCAGTTTGGGGCAGACGTTTCACTGATGTACAGATGTATGAATGGATGAGCAAATGGTGGGATGAATGGTTAGGTGGTTGGATGGACGGACAAATGGGTAAATGAAGGGTTGACTGGTTGGATGAATGAAACTCACCCCAACATAAACATAACTAAAATGATAAATAAGACCTGATTTAGTAAATAGTAAATTGGAAGTTTGGTTGGATAAATGGACAAACATCTATTCATGGGTGGCTGGGCGAACAGATGATTTCCCGTAACCCAGACAGAATCCATTCGTTCAACAACACTAATTAGTACAAATAAACTGCATGAATATCGACTGCAGACGGTTACCGATGGAGACGCAGGTTGCTGGAAGTCTGTGCTGAAGTCGTTGCTGAACAAGCGTAGCAGCAGTCGCTCGCATTTCTAGAATCAAGAAAAACACCACAGTCACGAGATTCTCCCTTGTTATTGATCCTAAAAGAGAATATTTTTCATGAACGGGTTGACAGGAAGGAGTGAGCGATGGTGTTAAAATGGAGTGAAAGTGGATGCAGTAGAGGGTTTAAAGTACCCTTTTGTCCACAGAGGGGAAGTTTTCGGAGCCCGGCCCGCTCCCTCTGTCGCAGTCGTACTCCATCTCTGGTGACTCTGGGTCCCGACAGAAAGAGCAGAACCACTCACCGCTGTAGAGAGGGAAAGACACGGAAAAATCACCGATGTTAAAAAACTCTGCTGCAAACGTTGGGACAAAGAGTTTTTCCACCACAAAAAGAACTTTAACATCAGCTGTCAAACGTTTTTGCTGACGTTTCAATGGAATTATTTTTGGTTGCTGGATGAACGCAGAAAAACAACCAGACACCAACATCGTTTTGCAAAATGCAAAGGTTTCTATGCTAGCATGAGGTGGTTTTTCTGATGTACTGAAGTTAATGTATTTTTGCGTCACACAAGTCATGCGATCAACAACCAGATGTCACTGCTGGAGGAAACAACATATTGCGAACAACACCTGTCAACCACCTGTCGCCTCTTGGGTCATATGCTGGAGCCGGCGGCCACGTCTAGTGACCAAAAACACATACTACTTGTCTCCAATACAAACAAAGTTCGATTCTTTTAAAAGCTTATCGGCGTCTCACCTCGGCGACTCGTTCAGAGCCGGAATGTGGCAGGAAAGGTGGAAAACTTTGGGGCACTTGTCGCAGCAGAGCAGCTCCCCGCCGTTCTGACACACGGCGCACCAGTCCTCGTTGGGGTCGTCCTCTGGCTCCGGTTTCTTTTCCGGGTCGGGCTGCGACTGGGTCTGATTGCACTGGTTGACGGAGGTGGACGCCGGGGTTGTGGACGCCACCAGTCCCTTCGGCGGCGGCCGGGGCTTCGACTGAGCGCCGGTGCTGCTGTCCGGTAGGCTCGACCCGCTGCTGGATTGCACCTGTGGACGGCAACAGCCAGAAAAATAATATGCCGTCAGTACAGCTGGTGTGGGGGGGGATTATGTCTGGATTTGAACGAATCGGACAACTTCGCTCACAAAACGAACTTCGTCCTCGTCCTCGGGTTCGTCCTTGATGACGATGACGGGCCCCGGAGACATCCTCCTCCTTCGCTTCGGCGCGGGGGCTGAGGAGGGCGCCGCCCTCCAGGACGTCGGCCTTCAGAGTGAAAATTAAAGATGCACTAAGATTCCGAGTCCTGCTCCGAAATCTCCTGATAAGTCCAACACTGTCTTACCCAGCGGTTCTGTCAGAAGAGGACGGCTTTGCCAACGGCGAGTTCTGCCCTCCGTGACCTGAAAGCGCCGTTTAAACAATTGGATGTCACATTAAAATAAAAAATAAAAAACTAACTTGAGACAAAGTTGGCAAACAAAAGCACAGACCTGTCACATGACCAAACGAGCTGATGCTTTTGTCCGAGCTTCCGGCTGCCAGACCCAAACCCATGCTGGGTTTTGGGATGGAGATGCTGACGGTCGGGATGGACAGACCGGCTTCGCTCCTCTTTAGGAGGGACGACTCCGGCATGCATCTCTGAGGGACACATTTTTGTTTGATTATTTTAATGAAAGCCTGAATTAATACGTTTGACGTGGGATGTTCCTGTGACACACCTGGTGCAGGGCGGCCTGGGGGGCAGACAGAGGCTGCGGGAAGCGGGGAGCGCCCTGCGATATGTCGATGGGTTTCGGGGGGAACGCGGTGCTGTGGATTAGTTCTCGTAGAGACTAGAAGAAACGCACAAAAAACAGTGAGTTCATCGTCTGATATAACATAAGTCTTTTTTTAAATCGTCGTTGAGTAAGAAGGAGGTTAAAAAACATAAACTCTGACAAATTTACAAATTTAGAAATGAGGCATTTTAAAGATATCGCATGAAAACTTAACTACTTATACTGATACTACAATCATCACAGTGTTATAGTTCATATGGGCTGCTAAATGTGTCATTTGTACTTTGGACAAAATAAATAGATAAGATAAATATGACACAAAAAGTACTGCATTCAACATCTGACTGTTGACTGAAGTACTTAAGATAAATTTCCTTTTGCAGGATCTTTGATTTGTTATTCTCATGATAAATTCTAATCATTGACGTTAACAACACCGACAATAATGACATTTTTTTATTTTTACAAGTTGCTAGACTGTTCAATGAGAGCACCAATAAAAACCAACAAATCTGAAAATATGATTTAATGCAGTTACTGTGAGCAGATTAGTGGGATAAGTCAAATTACGAATGGGAATGTTTCCCAAAAGGAGTTTTTTGTGTTTGTGGGGCTGCAATTGCTGTGACACACAGTCATAGTTAGACAGCCACCAATAAAATAAGTAATAAATAGTTCTGCCGCTTTGATCCTTCTCACATTAGGACTGCAAAGTGTTGCGATAAAACTTTAACCCCGTATCGTACAACCCGCGTTGTGTGCGGGACTAAAAGTTGCCACTTTTCAGGTTTTTACTCGTCGAACTACTTTGAAGCCCAGGAATCATTTCCCTTCTGCTCCACAATGATCACCTTTTAAAGGCCGCTTGTGTTCACACTGACGAATTTAAAAACTCCTTCAAGGGCCACGAAGAATTTCGAAGAGAAACTGTACAAATGTACATCCACCAAATTACCTGTGAAGCTCCGTAGCCTTGGCTCTGAATCATGGACGACGGAGGGCTCCGAGGGTTTGGGTGGCTGTTCCCGTACCTGCGTCCCGGCTGCACCAAACCGGGGGGAGCTTGGGAGGGAGAAGACCCCCCATGGATGGGTCTGGTAGGTGGAGGGGGGCCTGGAGGAGCTGGGAGCCTGACATTTTGGTACCAGGACCAGTGGTTAGGAGGGGGCTGCCTCTGGGGATGGTGGGAGAGCTTGTCAACCTTCGACAGGGCGGTGATTCAACAGGTTAGTAAATCTCTAGTATTTAAAGCGAGTAAGAAAAATGTAATACTGTTACCTGCATTTGGAGCTGAGCTAGAGTGCTTTGTCGCTGCTGTGCTGCGGCGAGGGAAAGCCCCGCGGTCGGGGCCTCCGGTCTGGGGCCCTGCTGATGGCTGGGGATGGGGGGCCTCCCTGGACATCGCTCGACCACCAGAGAACCTGCAAGGAAACGACGACGAGGAATTACCGATGCGTTACCACGACAGCTGCAGAAGAACACACATTCGGTTTTTTTATTTCCGTTTCCATTCTGTTGGAAAGGAGGATTTTCTCTCTACTGTCTCCAAGTGCTTTTCAATGGGAAGGAATATTTCCTTTCTATAGTACTAAAAGTAAATGTGTAAATAATTGATCACTTTAATTAGGCTTTGGATAATTAGATAAAAAGGTATAATAAATTAATGGAGAAGCACTTTTTATTCATTTTGCTTTGAGATTTGCGTGAAAAAAAAAAAACATTTTCTACACTCACCTTTGCTTTTACATACATATGTATAAAAAAAAACAAAACACACAACTAAAGAGTGAAATATGAGATGAAAATGATCCTAATCCAGATTAAAAATTGCTACAGAATTCAAAACGACTTCTTCTGTGGTCTATTTTCCTCCAAATCCGTTTGGTTCCCAAAAGCTCAAAAACAAAGACAGAGTAGTTGAAAATAATAACAACCATCATGTAGGTCAGATGAGATTAACACACTCTTGACACACATAGATAAGAAAAACAAAATGTCTTGTAAACTAGATCTGGATGCACCCATGAGAAAACCTCCCCCGATAAAAACGTGAATTTACCTCACAAAGAACTGAATGTAATGATATGTAAACTTACATTCCGGCTTAGTTTTCTGTAACTTTAAGCCTCTGCTGGGCTCTACGCGAAAACAGAAAACAGACGTACCGAGGTCTACGTTTGAGGCCCAGAAGCCCGAGCGGCACTGGAAGCGAACCGAGCTCTGCGGGACGATGGACGGGTTGTAGCTGGTTCTCATCAGGTAGTGGATCTGGTAGAGGATCTGAGAGGTGGAGAGACGGGGATGTTTAAAAACTACAGATCAGCGTTTTCAGCTGCAACCCGCAACACTGAACGAACATCTGAAACCACCCAGAGGTCCAGCACAAGCCAATCAATGGTCAACAAGACAAAAAAATTAATTAATTAAAAAAGAGAAAAAAAAAAAAAACACATCCCAAATTCAGGATGATTGATCTCAGTATAATTTTAGACTTTTACCACAATTTCTCCCTACCACTAAATAAATTTTATGAAGTGAAATGACCATTTATCATTTTAAAAAGGAATTGAATTATTTGTTTATTTGTGTTTTATCAAATTAATTGGGGGGAAAAAAAAACCAAAGAAAAGAAGAAATAATCTATGCCTAAAACAATCATTACTGGCAGCCCTAACAGAAATAATACCAGTCTCTTGCAGTACAGCAGAGCCGTTCCGCTGTGACTCGCCGTCGCCCACTTGGTGAAGCTGATCACGTGATCCAGCTGCCTCGTCAGGGCGTTGATGTCGTCCTGCTGCTTCTTCAGAGCCAAATCGTGGTCCTTAGTCAGCGCCTGAGGGCGAGAGCGGTGTTCACTGGATCGTCGCCAGAGGACTTCGGACGGAAGGGAAATGCAAACACACCTCGAGCTGGTTTATCAGGATCTTTCCCTTCCTGTTGATCTCCATGATCAGGTTACAGATAGACTTCTTGATTTCGTTCGTCACAGCTTTCCGGTTTTCCTCCACTTGCTGCAGACTGTTGAGGCGGAGATGGAATTTGGCGTTACGGATCCATATTGGCTAAATCCTCATGATTACTTAATTAGGGTTAAAACTGTCAGCTGTTTTGAAATAAAATAAATGCAAACAAGAACAAGTAGAAACTTTAAACGACTACCGGGTCTCAAAATTATTCAGCTCTTTTCTGCTTCCTGGAGGAAGAAGAAAGGCATGACAGAAAAACAGCAAGCACACATTGAGCCTGGTTTTGTTTCACATCAAATTGAGATCCTTTGTGAAAAACATTTGTGAGAAAACTGGAGGTATTTTTCTTCAGCTTTTGGCTCAGTAGTTCTCTATTTTTAACTTCTATGTTTAATGTGTGTTTTATTAAAACCTGTCAGTTTGTCAACAGCTTCCCTCTTTCTGTCACATCTTCCTTTTCTGAACTTTTTGGACTTCAGAAATCTTTAAAAGCAGAATACCGTCTAAAAATTAAACTTATCTTGCCTAATTTGGTTGTTTAAAAAAAAAGAACAAAGATTTCAAAACTTTGTGAAAAACCCAAATTTGCTGCTCCAGGTGATATCTGACTGCTGATGGGGATTAAATTCAAGTCAAAATTTCCAACTCTAGGAACAGTATTACAAACATTTGTAACCAAAGCACAGTGAATTAAAGCGAATCCTTTCAAAGGTGCTTTTGAATCCAGCCGTGTTGCAGAACTTTACCCGGAGTTGATACAGCTCGACACTTCTTCAATGGCTTTTCTCTTTTCCTGCAACTGCAGCGTCATGGTTTCCAGATACTGCTTATGGTTCCTGTACGCGTCCTCCAAAAACTGGTAGCTGGACACAAACAGAAAACAACAACATGAGGGTAAAAGACAAGACAAGAGGACCATTTTTTTTTTCTTTTTTGGAAATATCCGTCATGATTTGTGCTGGCGGTTTGGCGCCTGTGTGCAAAAATCCGCCCTTCTTGCTAAATCATCGGCAATATTACTTGTGGTCCTTGTGTTTGAGGAGCTGGCAGTCTCGACACGTGAGCCGGTCGCACGTCTCGCAGAACAGCTTCAGCGGCTCCTGCTTGTGAACGTCGCAGAAGACGGGCTTCTGCGTGGACACGCCGAGAGCCTCTGCGCAGGAGGGGAACACAGGCGGATCCGTTCGTGAGAAAACACAGAACGTGCCAATCTACTTTATCCGATTAATCGTCAGAACAGTCGACAGAATGATAAATGACTGAAATAATCAACATTTTAGTAGATTGGAGAGAAGAAAAGCAGCAACTATTTAATCAAACATGGATAAATTGCTATCAGCTACACACAGAGAAATAAAATGTCTGTTACCAGCAGATAAATATTACACTTTTAGAACTACCCAAATGCACAATTTGGATAGCTGCGCACCGCTTGGTTTGAAACCAAGAAATCTGTCGTAAAATGAAAGTAATCGCAATCTAATCAATATCCCAGCTGTTGCCCCATATTGACATTAGCCAGTCAAAACAAAGAAGAAAAAAAAAACAGTGTATTCCTCAATAAAAAGAGCAAACTTCACAATCGCTGCCATGCGTCTGCGCCCTACCTGGAGACATCTCCTCCTTCTGGCGTATGGTGTGGTCCCGGGTGAACTTCACCCTCTGGTGCGCCTCGATGCACGTCAAGCAGAGGAACTCCACGCACTCCACGCAGTAGCCCGTCGCCTCGGTGTTGTCGTCGCAGCTCATGCACACCTGGCGGGAGCAGAGGGACGAAGGGGAAAAAGACAACAAACGATGAGCGGGAAAGGAGCACGGTTTGCAAGGAATTTTTTTTTTTTTTTTTTTTTAAACGAGACGATCCGCTCAGACGAGAGCGGGCGAGGGGCCCGTGAGGCCGAACCTGGCTGGTTTTCTCCACCGTGCTGCTGGGCACCTCGGCGGAGTCCTTGACAAAGAAGTTGTCCAGCACGTCAACCTCCCAGCATTCCTGTCCGCACACCGGACACCGAATGGATCCAACTGCAGCAGGAAAAACACATTATTGAATGATTGGGTTTATTTAACCAGCAATACAACTGTAAATATGACATATGCAAATGTTTATTACAGTTTTTTTGTTGTCTGTAACCGAACGGAACAGCATTCCCCGCACCACAAACACCGTTCTTTAAAAAACATTCTCATTTAAAATAAGCATCTTCAGGATGCCACTTAATTTTTTTTTTTTTTAAGTATTTCTTTATATCCATAAACTGCACACAGTAGCTGCACTTATCCTGTTTTTGGATCTACTGATATTTATTGATGCTCTGCATATCAAACAGCAGCTTTTGCCATCATCACACTGTCGGTTTAGTTTTTTTAGTTACTCTCCCTAGTTTATCACAAAGTTAAATCAAAAGAAATCTTCCACAATTAACGATACAATCATTTCTCACCCCTGTGTCAGAGTGAGGTATGATCTGAGGTCCTAAACTGATTCAGCCTCCACACACTCAAAGCTTATTTTTACAAGTTCACATGAATGCACCATGGCATCCATTTGGTTGCAGCAGTTTGGAGTAACAATTCGATTTTCAATGAAATATTGGTATCAGAGCGGATCATCGATGTGAGAGGTTATTTTTTTTTTGGGGGGGGGGGGGATTTAAAGACAGGCAGATTAAAGGACACATAAAAAAAAAAACTGAGCTCCAGTGTCTGTGTTGGAGTGAATCTCATCACCTGGACCGTGCGGGTCCCGCCGCGGCTCGGCGCTCCTCAGCGGGGGAGGCAGGCACCTCCGGCAGAAGGAGTGCAGGCAGGGCAGCAGCTTGGGCTCCCTGTTGTGGAAGCTCAGCTTACAGATGGGACATGTGTCCATGAGCCCGAAGGCGCCCAGCTGCTTCACCTTCTCTTCCCCCGCGGGCAAACTCTCCGCCTCGTTCTCCACGATGATGACGAGGTCGTCGCTGTCGACAATCTCGTCCATTTCTGTCGCGTCACGATAACTCCAGCCGGTTAATGAGTGCGGCTAGCCGCCTAGCCTAGCATCGAAACGGTAGCCTTTTGTTTCACTCATTTGGGTGAAAAGAGTGGGCTAACATCGCACACAGAGGCGTCTTCGATCCCGAGTGCATAAATTGAAATAGTAAATCATGAAATAAAACAGGAAACGACACGAGTTAGCTTATTGCAGCTCGTTTGTGGAGCTATATTAGCGATGTAGCTAACTTCAAACGCACAAACGTTAGACAAAAAACGCTGTTTCCACTTTGTGGCGGTGGTTTTGTTTTTCAACCTGCAACACAGAGAGTCCAGTAGTCCCGTGTGTACAGAAAATAGGTTAGACGCAAGATATTTTCAGCTCACACGTCCATTAGCGATCGGCTAGCAGCCGTGCTTTCTTTTTTTTCTCTCTCTCAAAAACACTGGCTACGTGTCGTTCGTGGCCGAGTCGGATTGAAGTGCCGGCTCTTCGAGGTGAACGATGAAAGCCGGCGTTCGTTGGATTCGTCAGGGCGGGGACCACATGAGTGGTTTGAAAGTTTACAAAGGTTCTGAAAATAAAGAAACAGAAACCAAGTAAATGGTCACAAATTAAAAGGACAAACAAAATCGAGATCAAACTAAGCAATGTCAGGGGACAACTTGAGTTATTTATTGTTATTTTTTTATTATATTATTATCATTATTACAGTATGAAGTGATGGGCGGTGATATAACGCCATTATGTAAATAGTTAAAATTGTGGTGTCCCGAATAGGATTATTATTCTTCGTATGAATTAATGCGCAACTACAAAATCAATATCAAAGGGTGTGAAACGACGAAAGACCTCTTTCAGTGAAGCCATTTGATCCGGATCCCCAAAATTATCCATAATTCCCATCGCAGCAAAACCAGAGCACTTGAACCATACGGCGCAGCTGGATTTTGCAGCTACGGCGTCCCATCAAGGACAAACTATGTATTAAAGTCAACAGCTTTAAATTAATCAATGTCCTACACACGTACATGAGGAGTGGAGAATGGGGCCAAGCTGGGCAACCGGCAAAAATGAATAAAAAAACAAAACAAAACAAAAACAACAGATTAAATGAAAGAAAGGCATTTTTTACAGGAGGCTGCCAAATGTGAAAGACTTTTTCACATATTTTCCAACAAACTCTAAAGCCATTTGGGAGATATAATGTTAGGTCTAATTTAAGTGCACTATTAGTCATGAAGATAATAGTCCATTATGTTGCTAATGGCATTTATATTCCTATCCGCATATTATTCTAAGCAGAGGTGGGAAGTAACTTATTACTTAACCAAATTAATTGAGCAAGTTTCTGATGTTCTGGTCTCACAACAACAACAATATATATATATATATATATATATATATATATATATATATATATATATATATATATATATATTATTATTATTATTTTTCATTATTATTTGAAAGTTTTCAAATCCCACTCCATTAAAATCGATGCTGTGCACCAGTTACATTTTCTAAAAAAAGAAAAAAAAAAAAAAACGTTTCACTGATAATATCTCTTATTTACTTACAATCATAGCAGAGTACATACGTCACCAAACGGACGTCCAACGTTCGCGTGCACCGTTCAGCGGACGTTAAATTCATTTCGTTTCTTTTCATTTTAATTTCATCGTTTCGTTTCGTTTTCGACCCTCGGCGGACGTTCGTGGCCACAATCAGGTGACTGAACGTTCAATGCGAGCTGCTTAGGCAATGTTCGAGTTTTTATCAAGTCTGTTTGTGTTGACAGGAGGAGTTACCTGCCTCATCAGGGAGAGGGAAAACCCCTCTCTGCAGTTGGTGTGATTGGCACACCAAGCCTGCAGCTCTGGAGACAGTGTTCAGCAAACACCTTGGTCGAATATGGCACTGACACCCATAGCACACTCAGTTCCTTTGAGTGATGGAAACAGCATCCCTTTGATTTGGACTGGGTACCTATTCGAATCCTCAAACCGTAAGATTGTCATGTGGTCGGACGGTCAGACATGATGTTTTCTTGAAGACATTGTAGTCAAGGAGGATACGTTTGTTGACAGACCCCCAAAGGAACCGCCTTGGCAGCTGTCAGACGGGCCATCGAGGTTGGGTACAGGCACATTGATGGAGCCTTGCTCTACTGCAACGAAGACGAAGTGGGTCAAGCAATCCGAGAGAAAATTGCAGATGGGACTGTCAAGAGAGAGGACATCTTCTACTGTGGAAAGGTTTGCCTGTTTGGGAATGGACCGTTGAACATTTTCCACCCTCAGGATAATGTTCAAGGTCACAGAGACTACCTACTGAACAACTAACACCCTTTTTTTTTTGTTGTTGCTGTTCTTTTGGGGTCACAATGGTTTTTCACAGTTGTGGAACACATTCCATCCCCCTGAGTTGGTGCGTCCTGCTTTGGAGAAAACCCTGCAGTCATTACAGCTGGACTATGTGGACTTGTACATTATAGAAATGCCCACTGCCTTCAGGGTTCGGAACAGGTTTTTGTGATATGCATAGGGTCAAAAATCTTATTTGTGAGTTGCCTTTTGCCAGATTGAAAAGGTGCTGTTCATTTCTGAAGCCAGGAGATTCGCTCTACCCGCAAGATGAGAACGGGAAGTTTGCTTATCACAAGACAGACCTCTGCGCCACGTGGGAGGTGAGAAATCCCTGTCATTTAAAACGTTTCGTTCATACTTCTGGTCCAGATTTCAGACCCCAAAAGACAGTCGACAGCAGTTTACAGCAGTTGTGAGATAAGACATCCGAGGTCAAAGAACTCATCAGACTTTGTCATCAGGATTTATGATCTTTGTTTTCATGAAAATATTTATTTCACGTCTTGCACAGGCTATGGAGGCTTGTAAGGACGCTGGGCTGGCAAAGTCAATCGGCGTATCCAACTTCAACAAGCGCCAGCTGGAGCTGATCCTTAACAAACCTGGGCTGAAACATAAACCAGTCTCAAACCAGGTACTCTCATCATAGCACTGACAACATAGTTTTGACATTTTTGAAGATGGGGAGAATGAAATGACAACTTGTCTGTTACCAGGGCATTGCCAGATTAAAAAAAAAAAAAACTTGTAAAAGAGTAAATAGTTAATAAACCTGTAATAAATAATAAAAAAATCTCTTATGCTTTAAAACTTGTAAGGTGACATTGTTACGGCAGCTGCAAAGTTCAAATAAAGGCATAAAGATTGAGTTATTAAATGTCATAGCCTTTATGTCATATATAATGAATAAATAGATAATAAATAAGGAATAAACCACAAGTTACAAGTCGGCTGTAATCTGTAATGAGATGCTACATCAGGTGCAGTTCCATCAGGTGCAGTTCCATCATTTGACGCTTGTGCCATCCAGCTCTGTGGAGTCCTCCAGCACCAACAGAGGGTCCCTGGGATGTAGAAAGGACCCTGAATTGTTCCGAAGACAAGAGCGTCCTTTTGACTCCAAGGATTACAAACGGCACTGACCCCGGAGAGACTCATCCTGGCAGTTTGTCTACCAGCCCAAGCTTGGAACTTAGGAAGCCATCATCTTCCTGCTCAACCGCGTACACATGAGAACGATGTCGTTTTGGCTTTTCCAGTGCATTCAACGCCCTCCGTCCGGCTCTAATGGGTGAGAAGCTGACAGTGATGCCGGTGGATCCTCTCTTTGTGTCCTGGATTGTGGACTGTCTGACCGGCGGACCACAGTTTGTGCGGTTGGGACACTGTGTGACAGAGAGTGTTGTCAGAAACACAGGGACTCCACAAGGGACGGTCCTCTCTCCCTTCACCTTCACCCTCTATACAACCAACTACAGCTATTGCACCGAGTCTGCCTGTCGTCTACCTGTCCAATGCATAAATAAGTGATAAAATCAGTCATCATCACCCATTGAACTGTTACGAAAGAACAAGCACATATTCAGTGTACTGCTAATGCCAGGTACACCTTTGTATCCTCTGACTGTTCTACTAAAACATTGAGCTAAAAAGGAAGCAAACTTGTTTCTGAAGGTACAAAGAATTAAATAACAACCACATAGGACACTATATATTGGCAAGTCAGCACCATTTTATTATAAACCCCCTTTTATGTGATACATTGTAAATAACCAGTAATAAATAGTAATTAACCAGTAGATAGCCATTAATTAAGCTTTAAACAGTTAAACTATAAAACAGTTTCTAA
The DNA here is from genome assembly GCA_911649635.1 of Poeciliopsis gracilis. NCBI lineage: Eukaryota > Metazoa > Chordata > Actinopteri > Cyprinodontiformes > Poeciliidae > Poeciliopsis > Poeciliopsis gracilis. The sequence goes on from CAJVRI010001121.1 coordinate 2,654,826, forward strand.
CACAGGTTGAATGTCACCCGTACTTCACCCAGCCAAAGCTGTTAGAATACTGCCGCGAGAAGAACATCGTGATTGTTGGTTACAGCCCACTGGGGACAAACAGGGATCCATCGTGGTGAGAACTTTATTATTATTATTTATAATAGTAAACAATGCATTGTTCTGTTTATAAAAAAAACAAATAAAATAAATAAGCCATAGATATATTGAAATGATCGAATGTTCTATCAGCCATATTATGTATTGACATTAACCATGTCGTCCACTTAACACTGTCTGAAACAGGTTGGTTATAGTATCATCTTCTTTTTGTGAAACAGGGTAAACTTAGAATGTCCCCCGATGTTAGAGGACAAGCTTCTGACCTCAATTGCCCAAAAGTACAAAAAGAACACAGCGCAGGTGAGCCTCAGGTTCAACATGCAGAGAGGAGTGGTGGTCATCCCGAAGAGCTTCAACCTGGATCGCATAAAAGACAACTTCCAGGTACACTGGCACCGCGCCTGTTTATTGACGAATCCAAACCGGTTACAAAAACAAGACGCGAGGAATCGAGTTCTGGCTCATTCGTCAAAACTGCAGGTTTTCGACTTCTCTCTGTCAGACGAGGAGATGAAGGCGATCGAGGGGCTGAACAAGAACATTCGCTTTGTGGTACTCCCCTTGTAAGAACGTCATTCATGAAACTTTTTTTTTTTTGTTCCCCTTTTTGAACACAATGTTCATATTTCTTTTGACTGACTCCACAGTTGGGCTGATCATCCAGAGTACCCGTTTCACGAGGAATACTGACACCCCAAACATTGAATAAAAATATTCAAAGCAGGATTATTGTCGTCTTGTTGGTTCAACTTAACTTGGGGATATGTTTTTCTTGTACAAATAATTCAATAGAAGCCCAAAACAAGAGGCAGCATTCACACCGGTACATGTAAATACACATTTCTGCACGACACACGGGAAGCTTTACACAACTTTATTGTAGATTGTGTATAAATACACATGCACAATTCAAATGTAAACCCAAGTGAACTCAAGTGCAGCCAAACCTGGAAACCCCCATACATCATCATGCAAGAACATCTGAATTATCTTTACAAAACAACCCCCCCCCCCAAAAAAAAAACAGGAAAAAAAAAATCCTTTTTTTAAAAAAATATTCCCTCCCTGGACAAGACTTCGCAAACTAGTGTATAACTGAATGCCCCTGACTCCTCCGGGTCTTGCCAAGGCTTTAAATATATTGTCTGTTCATTATTAAATGCTTACATATAAATAAATAAACTTTATCAAATGTGCACTCACAGAGTGAACTCTTCTGTACAATGTCATATAAGCCTATTGAAGCGATCGTGTCTCACTCAGTCCAGATGGGGTGAGTCGTCCTAAAAAAACAAACAAAAAAAAAAAAACACGGGGCGGCCTGTTGAAGCCGAAGCACGAAGATGCTCGTAAAGGCGTGGTCTTCTATTCTGAGGCAAAATAGATGTCGTCTGCAACAAAGAACGGCTTCAAAACGAGTCACATGGATGGACGATTGTCCTGCCACGATATAAATTTCACTGCATCATGGTCCTGCAAGCCGAAAGGCGCCTTAGGCCGACTCACCCCACTGTTTTCGGTTGATCCCCCCCCCCAACCCGCCCCCACCCGTTTCCCTGCTTCAAATCAAAGAAGCGCACACACACACACGCACACACACACACACATACACGCAGGCGGAAATGTTTTCCCAGAAATTCATACAGCCAGCATCAAAGGCGGAGAAACCTGTTAACAGAAAGCGTAAGAGAGGGCCGGAAAAAAAAAAACGTGAGGGGAAATTCATAAACCGAAAGGCATCATTCACATACTTGTGGTCTTTGTTCATTCAGTTCACGGTACATTCTAGCCCTCTTGTGGGTTAAAAAGTCGAGACTTCCGACGCGAGACGGCAGCAAGCAAGAATGGAACGGACATTCGTCACGCGGCGTTTTTGACGTGAGAAGTGGGGTGGGGGGTGTGCGGGTGTTGGGGGGGTGGGGTTAGTCGTGCGAACAACAAGGCGACTGGTTTCACATTTCAAAGTTAAGGCCGAGGTGATTTCAATGACGGACGATGCATCGGATGTCTGTGACAAAAAAAAAAAAAAAAAAAAAAGGATGAGTGCAGGAATCGGACAATTACTCAGCACCGATTTCTTTAGACGTCGGTAGCAAAAGAAAACAAATGTGACCTTTTTGTTTGGTCAAACACATCATGTGAAGTTATTCTTTAGTAGTGTTAGTTGGGTGCTCGAAGTTAAGAGGGAACAACGGATGTGTGACAAAAGAGAAAGATAAGAGGAACAAAGTTAGTTAGTTTGACCTTTTTGAGCTTCCATCCATTATGTAACGGATCATGCTTTGTACGGAAACGTTACACATACACAATCCATAGGGAGAATACACAGGGAGCGCTAGCCGTGCTAACTGCTAATATAAAAAGGCTAAAGACGGTTTAAAATGTCAACCGAGCGATCATTTCGTCTCCGTTTTAAACGAGTAAAACCTTGTTTTGCAGTGCCTGCTTTCACACACGGTGTGACGTCACCTCTGCTCAATAATTAGCGTTTGCTCATGGCAGGATGGAAGGAAAGAAATATTCTGAATCGTAAAGATTTAAAATCAGCCAGAATCACGTCGAAGCAGGCCGAAGCTTTAGAAAAACAAGATATCAGAAATGGGCCGAATAATTGTGATCGGTGCGTCTCTGGTTCTTAGTCCCGGCACACCTTGAAGACGAACAGGAGAATACAGACGAGGACTAAAGCTTCAGATGGATACATTGACGAGAAGATTGGCAGTGTAGAACTTTCTTTCTAGCACATATTTACTGCAGAAGAACGCGCAGTATTGGCTAACACAGGCTGCTTTATCTCGCGACACATTCTTGGAGTTAAAATGCAGCCAGTCACGATGAGGAACACAACTGCGGGCATCGCTTGTCGACGTAAAGCCTGGGTCAGAGACCGCGAAGCCGGCTCGCTAAAAAGCAGCTGCTGCAGTTTGTCTGGCGTTACCAGGAAACGGGAGAGGTTGTGTTTGTGCAAGTTCAGAAAAAAATAAAAAAAAAAAATGTTTCAGCGCATCGTGAAAACTCAATGCAATTCAGTGTTTTAAAATATTTACAAAATTGAAATAATACTAACACGATATCAAAAACAATTCACCGCTCAAATGATTAAAAAAAAAAAAAAAAAGCGGAGATTCAGAGCGCGGCGCCTGCTGGGGGCGCCGTCGTCGGTCTCACTTTGTTCTGTTCACACAGCAGATGTTTCATGAGTTACCGTGGCGACACACTCGCTCAAAAACACGCGCGCACACACACACACACCCGCACACAGTGATTCACCCACAGGAGGGTCCTGATTTCTTAGAGTTGCGTACCGAGGCAGCTCCTCTCCCCGCCCCCCCCAGCCGAACAGTCGTCGTCCTGGCGGCGGTTCAGTCCGCGCCGTCGGGCAGCGGCGGCGGCGCCCGCTGCCACGCCATGCGTCCATATGGCTTTTTGATGGACAGATCCCTTTTTCCTCTCTCTCTCTCCGCTTGTTCCTGTAGGCATTTACCTCAGTTGGTTTTCATGGTAATGTCTCGATTGGATACCTGTTCCTCTTCGTCTTCCTCTTCTTCTTCCTCTTCCTGGTTGATGTCATTTTTACTGCTCTTGTTCTGGAGTGGCTCCTCCTCGTCGCTTTGCGCAGCGGCGCAGGCACCCTGAGAAGACGAGACAGTCCTTCTTTCTACCAGCTCTTCCGCTTCGTTCTCATCATCCTCACCTTCCTCTTCCTCCTCCTCCTCCTCATCCCCTCCTCCTCCTCGCGGTCGAGAGCAAAGTAGCCGGTGCCTTTAACAGTGTCCTGGCGCTGGTAGAACAACACATAGCCAGCTTTGGACTAGGCAAACACAGAACAGGGGAAAGTTAACAATAATGCCAAATATGCCAAAAATAATCAACATTATATTCTACAGTGAAAATGGTCCTGCCTGTATGCAGAGGTTTTCCCCAAACCAAAGTGACATCTAGTGGCAGAAATGAGGTAAGACATGAAACACAAATCGGCTGCTTCTCTGATCGACGCTCTCTCTCTCTCTCTCTCTCTCTTTTCCACCTAGTTTAGGTGGATGACTGTGTGTTATGTTCTCTTTCCATCTTTTCTTTAATTTTTATTCTTTCCATATTTTCATCAGAGCGATGCTCAATGAGACGTTCAAAGCTCTCACAGTAAAATTAAAGCATTTTTCAAGCATTTCAAGGCAAGTTGTCAACCGAAGCTAAAACAATCAACGTTTGGTCTAATTTAACTTCCAAGGAAAAAAAGGTGGACGTTTTTATTAGGTGCGCGAAAATGTCAGGTTTCGACTGTAAATTGTTTCCATGTATAGGCTTTAAGATTGAACTTTATCACAAAACTGTGCAGTTTGAACGTCAAGCACTTTCCAAAACACTAAATTCAAAAGTTTTGGTATTTTCCAGGTTTTCAAGCACTCGCATGAACGCTGGGCTTTATTATCTGGTTGACTCTGCGTACGAACAAGGGGGCTTCAGAGGAGACATCGTTGCATTTCGTTTATGTGAAATAAAGTTAAATTAAGGACACTCACCACTATTTGGTCTTCGTTGGCAGGAGACGCACTACTGTCATCGAAGTTGTACCACTTCCCATCTTCTTTGTTCTTAGCATACGCAGTGTCTGGGGAGAAAAGCTCACTTTAAATTAAAACAATAATATCACTGGATACTAAAATGTTTGCCTGGCTTGACTTATATTTTTCCAGATGACACAAAGCAACACAGCTCAGAGCAATTTCCAAATTGTTGAAATTTACAATACGAAGAACTCTGGACTGGATAGTCCACAGAAAAATGCAGAAACCTTGAAATTAGGTTTTATTGGTAATGTCTTCATGTCACTAAATTAAATTAAATAATAATAAAAACCCCAGATCAGGTCAATGAACTGAACAAAGACTAAATTAGATGCACCACAAAAAAAAAAAAGAAATCATATAAATAGAAAATGTTTTCTTTTATTTTTTCACGTTTTTTTTCTTGCTTTCTGATAACGAAGTGAGACCTCCAACCTTTCATTTGTTTACACCCAGAGTTTGGATCTTATTAAACGCACCAAGATTTTCCCCCAATTCATTTTTATTTTTTCTCACTAGAATTTGGTTTAATTCCATGTTTAAGACGTCAACATGTTCCAAACACCTTCAAGTGAACGCTTAAAGACTTTCAAGAGTTTTTAAATAAAACAATCCATGTGTAGAGATTAAATGAAACAAATTATTGTGTTCATATTTTCATCATGTTTAATCTGGCAGTAATCAGATTTATTTTTGTTAATAGTTCATGTCTAGGAACTGCCTAAATCGGCACAAACATCTAGATCTGGATCCCAAAAACATAAATAATTAACTTTAAGCAAGTTTAAAAGTGAGTTAAGTTAAATAATAAACTAGAAATCTGTAAACCTGTAAAGGAATTCAAACAGAAAACTGGGTGAAACTCTTACAATGGCCGCCTCCCATCCCGCCGTAGTGGTTGGACACGGCGATGAGGTCATAGCGGCAGGGCCCGGCGTTGGGGTTGATCAGGAACTCTGACATGTCCAGATCTCTGAAAATAAAAAACACAGCAAACAGTTTAACTGGTACTGACAAGGGAAAACATAACAGGTGTCATTTATTACCATGTATGTCCAAAATAAAAAGAAACAGAGAAATAGTGTCATATTAGACAGGCGCAAAACTGGATGTGTGTGTGTGTGTGTGTGTGTGCGTGCGTGCGTGCGTGCGCGTGCGTCCGTGCGTCCGTGTACCTGAGTGGGAAGTCGACCAGCGAGTCCAGCTTGTCCCTCATGTAGCGACTGTAGGAGAAGCGCTTCAGATGGACCACGAGGACGGGCGGCAGAGACCACAAGTCCAGCTTCTTGGTGGCCTGCTGATGCTGCTTGCAGTTTGGACAGTACCTGTAACATCGGGACACAGGTCACCAAGCGGTTTCTGGACTATTACGGAAACACAGAGGTGCAAAGAATGGGTAAATTTCAAAGATGAACGATTATTTGCTGCTGGCTTCTTTTTTCATTCGGTAATTGCTAATCAGACGACCAATGGTTAAGTTGATGAATACAATGTGGTTTGTTTACTTGTACGAAATTAGGTAAAAACTAGTAAACAGAATATTACATATCTATGTTTGCTCCTGAATCTCTGCCAATGCCAACTGCTAACGACGTAACATTGAGGTTGTTTTTACAAGTGATCGGTTTCATGGTTTCGCTTCTCACCAGGGATCCTCTGCACCCAGTTTCTCCTTGGTAGTGAAAAGCTCGATGCAGTCCTTCAACTTGAAGAAGGCTTTCTTCTGAGGCTTGTACTCCATGCTCTCGTGCTTGTCGTAGTCCTGCACAGAGCCACAATTACAGTCAGAAGCAGTCAGGTTTACGTGCGAGATTTAGCACGAGAGAAACATCCGCGCTACATTCCCCTTCCACCGCAACCCGTTGATGCGTCTAAGAGACGATATGAAGATGCATCGGGCGTTAAAACCAGCCAGTAATGCCGGAGTCAGCCTGAGCAGCAACAGAAAGCTGAAGACAGCTCGCGTGTTCGCTCCACAGCCGCTGAACCGATTCTGATTACATAAGCCACTTTGCGCACTGAGCTTTAAATTGAATTCGCCTGCACCGTAGGGAGCGAGATGTGACGACAAGTCAGCACGCGCTGCTTAGAAAAGCCAGTTTGTGTTTCTTTAAGGCCTTCAAAGTACAAACTGTCTTCATGCTGCAAACACACAAAATCCTGCAAAGATTTTTTTTCCTTCTTTAAGTCTATTTTCTATTACAAATATCTTAGGACACTTCAAACAAACTCCTTTTCGGCGTAGGAGCTTGTTTAAGTCAATGACTCATTATTAGTGATAAGGGTTAATTGTGTTAATTATTGAAACGATCATCCACTAGTTTAGTAATCGATTAATCACTAACAAAAAAACATATTAAGACAAACTACAAAAAAAACAAAAAAACATACATTTTGAACACCTTTGTCTATAAATATGTTTTAGCCTGAAATCCTCAAGCGACATAGTTTTAGTTTTACCCAGATTTACTAAAGGAATGCTGTGATGTTGCATTCTAGGCAATAAAATGTTGTATAAAGAAGGGTTAAGCAGCTCAATAAAAAATATGTCAAAAGTGGCATATTTTTTATCTGATTAACTGTCAGAATAATCAATAGAATTATCGATTACCAAATAAAGCTCCAATATCGATTGTAAAATGTACTAGTTCCACTGGCAGATTTTTTTCTTATTTAAAAAAGATATTTTCCCATGTTTTAAGTGAAAAAAAATCTCATAAAACTATTTTTTTTAAATAATCATTGACTTAAAACAAGCTCCTGCATCTCACCGAAACGTTACTTGTAAGTTAGTTTTGCCTTATTTCAAGTGTACGACAATATTTCCATGAGAAAGTAGACAAAAAATACCTTCACGTTTTCATTTGATTGAGCTGTAAAAAAAACATGCTTTACCTCGACAACAGTCTCGTCGAAATACTTTTTCTTGATCTCTGGTTCCCAGTCCAAAGACAGGTATGAGCGGTCTGAAAAGAGATCAAGATGTAAAAACCAGATGTCATCGGGGAAAGCCTCTCAAAGTCTGGGCCGTTTCCTACCGCTCAGTCTGAGATGGCCCTCGTCGAAGCGGATCAGCTTGGTGTCCTCCTTGATGAGCGAGAAGTCCGTTTTGCCCATGTTGTTGAACTGGAATGTGAAAAGCCTCTTTCTGTTGAGGCTGGCCGTTTGCTGGCTCTTGGTGGAGAGCTGCGGCGCGACCACGCCGTTCTCCAGCTCGTTGTCGCCTCCCACCGAATCTTCCGACTGGCTGTTCTCGTTCTCAGACGGCAGCTCCTGATCCTGGCTCGACTCGTCGTCCTGCTCGTCTGTCTCCATCTCGCCTGGAAAGTGGGGATGCCAGTTTGGATCAGTTTGCTTTTTGAACCAACATGAAACTGAACTTATCTTTGGACCTAAACAGGAACAATTCTAGAGTCATCACAAAGCTTCGGGTATTCCACTTCGAAACAGGTGACTAGGTTCAAAATCTGGCTGTCTGATGTTTTCATGACGTAAAGCTTTGAACTGCCTTCTTGCTGAAATGCGCTACGCAGACAAACTCACTTGGCGAGCCCTCCTCCAGCAGTCCGTTAGTGGCGTTTCCGTTGATAGCGTGCTGTGTGGGCGGTTGCGTCTCTTCGCCGTCCTCCTCCTCGTCTTCCTCTGCGGGAGACCGTACGAACCGGCTGCAAGCAGAGAAGCAATCATTCGGGTCCCATCCCGTGATTACCGCGTGCGCTCGTTCACCCGAGAACCTACCAGAGACGAGAGAGGAGCATGTTGTAGAGTTTGTCTTCGCTTAGTGTTCTCGGGACGGCGATAAGGAAGGGCAGCCCGAACAGCGGCGTGCTGGTGTGGTTGTAGCCCGACTGCTTGTATTTTTCCCTCAAGTGCACGGGGATCACGACGTGATCGGCGTCTTCTACTCTGTTCACCGCAACCTCGAAGCTGCAGGGAGGAGAGGACGTCTTCAAATCATATACAGTCAATGTTTTAAAGATGTATTGTAAGTAAGAAAATATATACATATTGCTTTGAGCGATGGAAGGTTAGTAACATGAACATAGGTACGTTTGTTAACTTGACACTAACGCGTAAATATCGTCCCGCTCCATGATGCTGCTGAGGTTTTCGTTAGTGGCAAAGATCCGGTGGAAACGGTGGTTGTAGATGTCGGTTACAATCATCTGAGGGACAAAAACACAAAAACATCAACATGATCGAGAGCATATGGACATATAAAACTCCTATTTTTATTTCATTACAATGATTTCTGAAGCCAAAGCTTCCAAAACTTTAACACTCAAACTCGTCTTGAAATTAGCACGTTGTGAGACTATCGCTGCGCCGAGTCGATACAAGTGGTTCCTGCCACTATTACGTTCATTAAATATTCATATTCGGATAACAAAATGTAAAGCGGTCGAACAACTGAGGCTATTGTGTCAATTTTGTTTCAAATTGTTTTGCCCAGAAAGTAAAATTTGAGCAAATCTGTTTGCATCTTTTAATGGAAAATGTTTTGGTGGGTTGAGCAACAGAGTTGACAAACAATTTTACTCCTCATCCTTTCTACAAGAAAAAGATTTGACCTGAAACGACTACTCATATTAATCATGACGAATTGATTATTGGGATAACTGCCAACTAATTTAGTAATCCAGAAATCGTTAACTGGAGCAGACAGACTCAAAAAAAAAGACAACTTGCTGAAGAAACAACACAGCCAGAGCAGCAACTAAGACTAAACCGTACAAAGAATATATACGTTCAAACTTCAGTAGTTTTTGTTTCAAATACTGTATAAAATATCTCTTATTAAGCACCCTTTGCTATTCAATTATTAAAGTTAATTTAAAAAAAGAAGTCGCTCTATTTGTTAATATTAAGTCAAGCAGAAAGGCCTGAGCTTTTCACATGTTAGACATATTTTGTAGCTCCAGATGCATCAAGTGTTCAGAAAAGGAATTCTGTTATTCCAAATTCATCAAATGTTTATTTTCTTTTGCAGACAACAAATAATTCTCTTACTATTTAAAATATTTTAAAGTATTTCTAGTTCCAATAAAAGAAGACAAAAATATCTGCAGAATGTGCCAATTTTTTTAAAACAAAAACTAATAATTTTGATGGGACTTTTATCAATTAATTGGATTAAAAAGTCCAATTAACCAATTAAATTTGCTTCCCAAATCGGCCTGATTACGGATTATTGATTGATTTATTAATGGAGGTAAAGATGACATTTACCATGTTTTTTAACTGCTCAGAAAGCAGCTGACAATGACGGCCATACCTTCTCAGCAGGCACACCAGACAGGCTGGAGAGGGAGGTGCAGAGGTCAGAGATGTAGCCCACCTTTGGCACGGTCAGTTTGTACTGAAAAGCAAGGAGCACGGGATCAGATCGCCGCATCGCGTCATGACGCGGCGTTCGCTGTCTGTGTTCTGCTACCTGCGTAGGTTTAGCAACTGGGTCCAGTCTGACGAGGTACACCTCCAGAGTCCGCTCTTTCTTCATGGGAAGCGGCAGGGTCAAGTAGCAGAACGGGTCAAAGGTCACAGAGACCTTGGCACACACGGGACAAACCAAAGTCGACTTGAAGAGACCGTGGAAGATGTCCACGATGATGGAGTCGTTCCTCTTGATGTGGTTCTCCCACGCTTCCTCGGCCACCACCTGGAATTTTAAGCCGGAATATGAGAATGTTCCTCTAAGAATCGGAATTAGAAATACAAGTTACAAACTCAGTTTTTAATCTAAAGTCGGTAGAGCGTATCGGTTGACTAATGAGTAATTGGTAAGCAGTGATTTTGGTAAAAACCTGCGTTAATTAATAATAATAATAATAATAATTTTTTAAAATAATCACTCAATTTTAATATTTTTGTCAGCCTACCAAATAAACTGAAAATTGTGTTTTTTCTCACGTTATTAAACCTAGACCTATTAATGAAATATTACAAAACAGAAACCTATTAGGTTGCTGAATAGGACAATAAAAGATAACTGCTGCTTTTGAAGGAATCTTTAAACTTCACTCTATGAAGTTTAACTCACAACAGCATTCAAAATCAGACATGCTAATTGGTATGTTTTCTCCCCCTCCATCATGTTACAATTTTCCTCAGTCAGCCACTTTGTGTGACCAGCAGCGCCCTCTGCTGGATGGTGGCCAAACTATAACGCTAAAACAAGGTCTAAGCAGACGTTGGTAGTCTGTATCAAAGATTTGGGAAGATGCAGCGTTTGCGAAATCCGACCTTGTCCGGCCGTCCGTTGGCGTCCTTGAGCTGGATGTAGGGTTTCTTCCGGATGCGGTTCAGGTCCTCGTGAAGGCCGTCCAGGAGGAAGGCCAGGAGCTCGTGGGAGTCCTGCTGCTGGTAGCCTGAGAACTGCGGGGCAAAGCGCCCCACTTGGGTCTGAAAAAGAAACAAAGAGTAACTTCTAGACTAAAATAATTTGCTCGTTGCTCTGGGTTGGGTCAGTTTTCACTTGCTAATATGAATGCTGTATGAATACCAGAGACGCTTCGAGAGCTAGCTATCTCAAGGCGGTTACCTTGAAGGGCCTCGGGGTGACGTAGCTGTATTTGCCGACCACAGCTGCTTGATGAGCTCAGCGTAGGCTCTGGCGATCTCCCCCTTCATGCCCAGGGGGTTGTCTTCGTTCAGCTCGTCTCGGTACTTGTCTTTGAGGAAGTACTCCGTCAGAGGGGTGATATTGCTTAAACACTGCGGGGAGGAGCAGGAAGTGAGAATCTCAGGACAAAGACGTGGCTGGGAGAGGCAACCGATGGCCGATACCTGCACTGCAGAGTTCATGAAGCAGGTGTTTCCCAGGTTGGAGAGCCCACAGAGGCCTGAGCGCTCACTCTGCCGGCTCTGTTCTGAGTAGTCATAGCTGTTGCTGTAGGTTGGGTACGAGGAGGGCAGACTGTAGCTGGAGTTCTTAACACTGCAGAGTCAAAGCATGCAGAATCGTATCACACGAAGTTCGAGAGACATTTAAAAACTGCTGAACGACTCGGCGACTTTCTTGATCATTTAAACCCCTTGAACCTTTTTTTTTTGCCATGTTAAAAAAAACAAAATTCTACAAACTGCATTCAGGATTCGGCCCAATTAAATACAATCTAATGGTGCAACAAAGAAGGTGGTGGCAGTGCCATGCTGTGGGGATGCTTTTGAGAGGAAGGTGAGTAATCCCAGAAGAAAGCCTTGAAATTGTTTGATCAAAGCAAATTCATGTGTCAGAATGGCCTAGTCAAAGCACATATGCTTGAATACCTTTGCGAGAGGCTGGTGTAAGCACATTCGGAAACACAAGGAGGTTTTATTGGATATATATGCATGCCACACTTTTCAGATTCTCCTCTCTTTTTTAAATAAATGTAAAGTTGTGCAACGTTTTTCTATCACATGTTATGCCAATAAGTTACATTCATGTTTGCTTTTTTGTTTTTTCCAAAGCAGCACAAATACAAATATATTCACTATTTTAATTCACTAAGAAAAAAGAAAGTTTTAGTTTTAGTACTGCGATGTTTGTCATTTTTAGAGAACGTCCCTACAGGCTTCCCTGAAAGCACACAACAACAAATAAACAACAACAACAAAAAAAGTAAAACTTTCAAGGAGAGCCTTTAAACCGCAGTGATCAGCAGACCTCTGGGAGGCGGGCAGCGCAACGTGAGACGTCTCCGGCTCCCACTGACCGAACGACGCTGTCGTGATGGTGGTGGACGTCGGGGCTTCGCAGGTTAGAACGCGGTGGTCCACCCTCCGGCTGTCCAGCTCCACCGCCTCAGACCTCAGGCACCACCAGCAACACAGGAGCATGACATCTCAGCCCCTCCCCGGCCCGTGCCGACCCACATGTCCGCACGGAAACAAATCGGCTCGAGTCCAAAAGAAAAAAAAAAAAAACAAAGAAAAACGTGCGAGTCGAGGTTTTTATAACCACGGGAAGGTAAAGTCCTGCTACTTCCTTCTGCTGTCGACTCCAAATGTTGATGCTATTCCTCTGAACTGATCGAGTCTCCTGGTTTCGGCGCGGTTGCCCTTGTCTTGTTGTCCTCTGTACCTCGGTTCTTCTTGGCTCTGTCCTGTCCACCGCTCCTCCCTTCTGCTGCTCTACGGGTCCCCGCAGATATTTATAGCAGCAACAGCAGCAAGGATGCTCAGGACTGCTACCGAAGCACGGGGGTGTACGGGAGAGAGGAAGAGGGAGGAAGGCGGGGAGGGAGCGAGGGGCTGACGGAAGAGAAACGAGATGAGCAAGGAGGGAAGCAGCTGATTCACTGCATTCAGCTGAGGCTGCAGTCTCACTCTCTTCTGCTATATTCCTCTCTGAAAAAAAAAAAAAAATCTGATGGTGGTTTTTCAATTCAGTTCCCCCACTCTGTCCGACTCTTCCTTGCAAACCCCTTCTGTTTCTGTCATGTTTGCGTGACGAGTTAAAAAAACAAAACAAAAAACAAAACCAAAACAAGGCCGCTAAACGAATCCCCAAACTGCCCGATCAGTATGCGGGAGCGAACTCCGACCACGAGAAGAACGCGCGCTGAAGGTCGGCGAGACTGCAGAAGGTGCGGTAAAGACACCGAAAGGAGGAGGTTGGGAGGGGTGGAGGTGGCGTGGGGAGGTGGGGGAGAAACTTGCTGCCGGGACTTGAGCAGGACCGCGCGGACGACCGCAAAGTCAGGGAGACGGATATCGCGCAACGCGGGAGCGCTTGATATGAAAAATAGAGGCCGCATGCATAATTAAGAGGAAACAACAGCGCTGACTGGAGTGAATCAGGGATAGGAGAGCTGCTGAGAGCGAAGATCCGATTTCTCCAAGTCATCCCGTTTGTGTCTTTAACGGCAAGCAGAAAAGAAAAAACAAAAAAAACAAAACGCAGCTTCGGATGCAGACAATGCAGAGCTGAAACAGGACGATTTATGGCCCCCCTCTAAGTACGGAGCATAACGAAAACCTTCTCCGTTTATCACTATTGATCTCTTCTGAGAGTCTTTATGCGTTTCTACCTGCCAGGCATAAGCACGGACACAAACACGCCCTGAAATGTGCAGGACATCTCACGTGAGTCAGGTCAAAGGTCAAACAGCTCCTTCAGCCTCTGGTTGCTCATTTGCAACTGATCTTCAAAGCAGTTCAGAAGTTCACATACACTCCTGGTGGCCAGGAATACATTTTAATATTTGAACGTCTATAATGGGAGCAGCTGAACTTCTCTTCATTTCCGACGTGGAACGAAAAATAAAACATGCAACTTAAACGAATCAAAGTGTTTGTGTCGGAAAATGTTCTGGTTTCAAGTTCGAGCGCAGTCACAGTAGCAAATTTTGCTAGGTGAAAAATTCTTCCAGTAATGACAGCAATAAATGATAACATATTAATAATGGCATAACAAGGCAGGTTGGCCCTCTCAAAGGAAAATAAACTTTAGCTTTGTAAGGAACGCTTCGCACCGAAACTAAATTTGCTTGACATATCCAAAAGAAAACGACAATAAAATCCACACCCGATCCAAAACAAACAAAATCAATCAAATTGCAGCTCAAAAAAAATATTAATCGTCACAATTAAAATGATCGAGCTCGTCTTGATTTCTCATCCAATCGTAAACTAGAACTGATGTGTGTGTTGTGATCATCCAACCGTGTCCAGCATCGCAACCAAAAAAAAAGCTGGACGTCAGAAGATTTAGAGTAGATATTCGGGTGTGGTCTCCTTTATTTTGGCTCCATCAACTTTACTCCAGTACCACCAGGTTTCATGATTCACAGCATTCTGAAATTCCTCATGCAACTCTGCAATGTCACCGTGAGGCATCGCTTTGCGGCGGCGATTTTACAGCAAGGCTGAATAGAGAACCGTAGCAGATTCAACACCCAAACACCCAAAAATCCCGCCCACCCAAAACCCCCTCCCAAGCTATTCAACCCGCAACTAGGCCTTACTTCCTGCTGTTGAAGCTGCTGTTATGATTGTTTGTGAGAGATGAAGGCGAGATCTTTGGCAAAGCAGAGAGATTGGAAGCGCCAGATGACCTTCAAAAGATAAAAGAATAGACCATGAGTTAGAGCAGGAAAAGAAGGTGTGCGCGCCTCAATCAAATCAAACTGGAATGAATTGGAAGCAGAGGGGGTATGTCAGCAACAAAAGGTCAAGCAAAGGGAGGCAGGGAAACTTTGGAAGATGGTGCAGCGGCATTAGATGAACAGCTTAGAGCTGAAAGCTTCGTAAAACAGGAGAGAATAGCAAGGATGGTGCCATTTTATATTACGCAACCTTTTTTTCATCCTTCAAACTGGCTGCAAACAGGCCGTTCAATGACACTTAACCTGCTGCTATCTGCACATCGCAGTGCAGGTACCTGCAATTTGTTTTGCTGGAATATTCACTTTAAAAAAAAAAAACATAAAAAGAAGCAGAGGTTTGTGTTCTTTACTCACTTG
The DNA here is from genome assembly GCA_911649635.1 of Poeciliopsis gracilis. Classification (NCBI taxonomy): domain Eukaryota; kingdom Metazoa; phylum Chordata; class Actinopteri; order Cyprinodontiformes; family Poeciliidae; genus Poeciliopsis; species Poeciliopsis gracilis. Next base: position 2,669,941 of record CAJVRI010001121.1, read on the forward strand.
GACGCCATGGAGCCTCGGGGCCACGTGCCGTCCTCGTTCTTCCGCTCTATTACGAGCACCTGTAGGAGACGATCCATACAAGAAGAAGAAGAAGAAGAAAAGGTTGTCCATTTGTTGGTTTAAAGGTACTAAATGTTTAACTGTCTGCTGTTGAGCTGAGGATGTCTATCTGTTGTAAGCAAAGAAAGACATGACAAAAGGACTCCACACAGATTTCTTATTTTTGTGTTGTTTTTTTAAGTCTATTTCCTGCAAGCAGAAATCAAAAAGGCTGGTAGGGGCGGGGACTGAATTGCATCAATAATCATTTATAGTGAAAAATCCAAAATATGATTTACGGTGTGCGGCTTACTGATGTAAATCGCACGTCTTTTATCAGTGTCGCCCTAAGGAAGCCCTGTGATTGGGAAGGTTTTTTTTTTTATCCAAAACAAAAATGTAGTGTAAGTTTTTTCATTCTAATTTTTATAATTTCAGAAGAGTACCACAAAACTTTTGCAACAAAATTCCAAGTCAAAAATGCCCACCATTTGAGGCTAATAAAGTTGAACCAACCTTGTGGTTAATCTCAGGAAATTCAAAATGCCACATGGAAAACTCACACGGTGTTTGGTTGGTTTGGAAAGCATTTTTCTCTTAATCATGTGATCATTTGAAAAACTGCTTTTTTAGCACATTTATGTAAATGTACTTTAAAAGAAAAAGACTGGGTTTGACTCAATTCAGCTCTGTTTTTCTGTATCGGATCGGTATCGACCGATACTAAACCTCATGTATCGGGTATCGGAGCTGAAACAAAGTGGATCGGTACATCCCGGGTCTCTAGTACAGTGGAGAAGCTCCTACCTGTCCTTGATAGAGGCCGGCGTCTTGGATGGTGCTGTCAGGCTTGTTGAGCGGCTCGAAGGTGTTGCTCATGTACCTGTTCCACAGCCTGGTCTCCTTCTCATCAGGGATGCTGAACAGTTTCCGCATCTCCTTCTCTATCATGTCTGCAATGTCACAACAGTTTCTGATGTAAAAGGGTCCCAGTTGGGTGCTTATTTGACCATGTAATTCTGAAAACTGAAGAAGTACTCAAACTGAGGTGTTATTGAACAATGAAGCACATCAAGTAAAGTCAACTAGAATGTTACTTATCGCCGTAATTCAAAGTTGTTGTCTAGACGATGACCCCCCTATAGAAAGAACTCCAGAATCCAACCACTTTAGAGCAAAACTATGTTTTTGTAATGAAAAACTAGTTGCATTTTGTAGTTTAATAAACTATCTAAATATATAAAAGATTATTTTTCTTTTTTAATAAATAAAAAACACAAGAAACTTCCAGTATATTTGGGTCATTTTGCACCTGTTTGCCAACTGATGATTCAAAAACATTTTCAGAAATATGCACATATGAGCAATAAATATTAAAAAGCAGTTAGTCAGAGTTGGTTTGGTTTAATTAGCTGCCAAAATCTTGATGTTTTAAAAGAGTGAGTTTATCATATGCTTTATCTGCCGTTACCTTCAAAGATTGTTTTAATGAAAATGTGCTCATCTCAATGAGCATCGCAAAAATACCCCTCTTTATGGCTGAGCTTTGTGAGAAAGCAAGCTGTATTATGAGACTGTTACAATCCAAATGATCCAGAAATTAGAGATTCATAGAAGTCTTTTTAAAAGGATTCTTTAAAGGGAAATCATAACAGGTTAAGATCGATTTCAGCAGAAACACTGATGATTCCCTAACCCTTCTTTAACAGCTTAACCCTGAGCAAAGTGATTATTGGAGCTGCTCATCCTCCAGACAGGATAACCACTCGGACTGCTATGAGCGATTCAAACTGAGCATCTCTGAAAATGTGAAAAAATAAATAAATAATAATAATAATAAAAAAAAACCCAACAAAAAACATCTGACCACCATTTTCAGATAAACGTCAGCCACGGCAACAATGCAGGGGATTAAATATGCGTATACATTTCAATGGCCTAGTCAAAGTCCAGACTAAAATCCAATTAGAATCTGTCTAGAAATGAAGCTCTCCATATAATCTGACTGAGACTTTGAGCTGATTGGCGAAGAGGAATCAAAGCTCACCTGGTGCAGACAAACCCCCAAAACTGTTCTGAAAACCATTCAGGGCAGGACACAAGTCACAACTACATGACTTCAATTTGTAAAAAAAAAAAAATAATAATAAAAAAATTTCTTCCACATCAAAATAACTGAAAATATGCACGGAAATCTGAGAAACGTTCAGTCGCTACACCTGTGCAAGGGGCCGTGCAAACACATTCAAAGGAGCTGAAATTCAGCCTAAATTGTGAACCCGGGGGATTCTGATGCGTACCTATTGTGTCGGCTTTACTGAAACGTCTTGTGATCACGTTGTCCATGTTGCCGTCTTCACAAAGCTTCAGCTCTGTCAGGTACACCTCCACCTTGCAGTGCTTCACGAACATACCCTGTTCCACCACCTGCAAACAAACCAAACACAAACGCATAAGTATATCCAGAAGCCTGGAAACTTTTTCTTCTTTTTCTGCGACAAATCCAGCATCTTATTTGTTCCTATAGAGGCTGCTGAGGATTTCACCGCTAAAATGAACACAGATATGTTTTGTTTTTTTTTGTCTCTCAAGCAGCTCGTTTTGCACAATGAAGCAAAATCTGCTGCCCTGGTTGAAACCTATCAAGTGCTATGACAGAATCAGAGTCGAAAGCTTAATTTAGCTGCACCTCGCGGAAACAGCTGAGGAGTCCCAGCCTATTTATTTCACCGCTGAGCCCCCTCTCTACCGCACGCATGCATAAACACACGCAGTACTGAGTTCACAAATGTCACTGGGGCCGGCAACTAGCAACAAACCCAGAGATATTTTAGCGAACTGAATCGGGGTACAACTGCTGGACGTCTGGGCGTTTGGGGTCGGCCGGACCTCTGGCCCGAACTCCTGGAGTCCACTCCCCCGTCCCCTCGAAGTGGCTATGCCTCTTCTGCACTCCTCCTGAAAGCTTTCTCTCAGTGTGACCTCAGCTGGCATTCCTCCACTTCAAAAAAGAACAACAAGGACGCAGCAGTTTTCCACCGGCGTTGGCAGTCAAACCAGTAGAGGACTGCGTAACGGACCGCAGAGCCAAACCTCTGACCATGGCCCTCCCGAGACTTTGTCACCCTCTTATCCTGCCTTCTCCCCACAACGCAGGAACACAAACCAAACAAAATCAGAGAGAGGGAGAGAGAGAGAGAGAGAGAGAGAGAGAGAGAGAGAGAGAGAGAAAAAAAACAAAAACCTAATGATGAACCTCCTGCATGTTGTGTCTTGTAGCCCGCTCCATGTAGCGTTTCTGTCACCCAGAACCGTTGCCTGAAAATAGAAACCCTGCGGCCACCCGATATGAGCCGTGGCATACATGGGAAAAGGGGGAGGGTCAATGGCAGGGGGAGAGAGAATGAAAGAGACAAATACATGAGAGAGGTGACAGCAGACAGGACCTCATGATGCCACGATTAGCAAGATTTATAGGGAACAACTTGATCCTCAACATTCCCTCCTGAAGCCCTGGACATACTAATTATCACCAACAATACCAAATGCCATTCGTATGGCCAAATATGCGGCACATGCTTGTTACACCTGACTATTTAACAGCAGAAATGGAAAACAAAATGACGTCACTGCAACTCCCACAGCTTCAGATGTAGAGATTGGTACTAAAACCATCATTTACAACCAATCTAGTGTTTACTGATGTTTTTCAATTCAAGCTACTAATGACGCTGTTTAACTACAGCACAACGTAATGCAGTCAGTTTTTCTCTGCTTTGCTTTTTTGTTCTGAAGGCATAATCAGTATAAAATTGACCCTCCGAAAACGAACCTCCACACGCACATACCTCCGATGACATCACAGAAGGCACAAACTGCATTTTCAGAGCTTTCAATATCCGTTTGAGTTTTCAGGATTTTTTTTTTTAAACTTCTAAAATAAAATGAGTGTACTTATCTATAACGTTTACAGGCATCAGATGACTCGCTTTAGTGTCTCTTGTGATGTCATCGACGCCAGTGCACGTAAGTCGAATTAGAGGTTTTGTTCAGTCTCTTCATTGTTTTTTTTTTTATTTAATATTGCGTTAAAAATATATCCGTTACTAAAGAGAAGGTGGATAATAAATATTTTAGAATGTTTAAAATCTGAACACATTGAACTTAAAGCCAAACTTTGGCTCTACAAGTTTCAAGTTCCCATTTTGATGAAATCAAAACAAAATGAATGAGGTCAGCATACTTCCAAAAAATAAATAAACTGAAGGAGGAAGCACTAAAGACATTTTAACAGCCTGCTAAAACAAATACTGAATTTTGTGCGAGAAAGCACCTTTTTTCCTGAACCCCACAAGCCTTCGTAGTTTTCAGGCGACTGACAGAAAGTCTACCTTGCGTGCGATTGGCTCCTGGCCTTCCGTCAGCCCGTACCAGCTGACAAGCTTGTTCCAGCCCTCCGTCGGGACCAGGATGTAGTCGAGCTCGTCGATGAGGTGCTCCTTGATTGCCAGCACATCCCCATCTGGCGAGGAACAAACGGGCAGACAGGCAGCACGTTTAGCGGGGGCAAAAGCGAAACACAGCAAAGAAAAGAGGGCATGCCGGAGAGCTTTCTGCGAACGCACAACTGAAAAGGCTACTCTGGAAACTCAAGACAATGTTCTCTGCAATTCCAGAATGACGACACTGGCTGCAGGTTCCACTTTAATCGTCAAAATATCAAAAGTCGAGATGCAACGAGAAATCGGCTGTAAGATAGGGGAATGCGCCGTACCAAAGCGACACCAAGTCACGCTAACGACCACCCTCTTTGGTGAGGAGGTGGTGGCTGAAGGAAGAATATTCCAAGTGAGCCTTTCTCTGGCTTTAAAATGAAGCAACAGGAAGCACAGAGATGAAAGAAGCTATCTAAAAAGACAATCACTTTTACAACAGCGTGCCTGCAATTCAGGGACACCTTGAGAGGAGGTAAAAATTCCAACAGGTAACAGGAACAGTGAATAGGAAATAGTGCAGTTCCTCTGTTTTGTGGTTCAACCTCATTCTGCCATGGATCATGTCACACCGGGGAAACGTTTCGCAGGCATTTGAGGATCTACACAGTCTCTTAAATTTAAAAATAACTTGACGCTAATGCGCAAATGTTCACCAAAATGGTTTAATAAGGCAAACCGTGTATTTATTAAGAATATAAATGGATCAGTTGTGCCTGTTTAAGTGTTTGGAGCAATGTTCGGATAATCCAAACAGTGAATTATTTTAGTTATTACAAAAAGGCACTTTTTTTTTTTTATGAAATTGGATTGGGAAAATATAGCTCAGACCTCAAAAATCAGGATCGACCAGAAACGATCCTTACGTCGCAGCTTTCAGAGAGCAATCGGAGCGCGTTACCTTTGAGGAGTCCAGAGTTGTCCACCGGTCCTGGGTAGACGTTCTGATCTCCCATCTGGTACTTATCCCAGCTGTCGAATCCCACATATTTCTTCCACTGTTTGAACCAGCGACTATCCACAAGATACCTGGACAGAAAGCGGAATCCACGGTTATCAGGTGACCGACAGAGAGTCGAAAGTTTCCCGTCTTTGCCATACCAAAAGAGCGAGAGAGAGGGAAAAAAAGCCTCCTTAAGAGAAGCTTAAAAACTGCAGCAGCAGCCTTAGTGACTCAGGTCTGAGTTCAGGTTGCTGCAAGCCTGGCCAGCTAACCTCGACACTTTGACAGGTGCTTGTTTTCCGACTCCGCCCTGCTGAAGTCGTCGGAGGATCCCTCTGACTGGAAAAGCACTCGGAACGACGGTTGCTAATCAATTAGCTATTAGCTTTCTGCTTAGCCGGAGAAAAGCAGCCGGCTCTGAACTGCATGAGAACGTGTTAGCCAAAATAAGACAAACGGGTGTTTTTTCCCCCCCTCAGCGTTTAATATGACAAGTCCGTGATTTAGTAGTTATGCGTGAGTTTAGTCGTTCTTCATTTAAGTGTACCAGCCAGGCTCCCGTTAGCTCCCTTGGATTCAGCTCACTGTCAACACGGCCCGTTGGCGTTCTCACACCCTTCGCGGCGTTGTCAGCCCCAGCCGGGCCTGCAGGCGGCCACGCAGCAACACCGAACGCGACGTAACTTGAGTCTTACCAAGTGTCTCCCTTCCGTAGCTGTGTTTTCAGCAGCGCCGCGATCTCTCCTCTCTGGGTATCCAGATCAGCCGCTCCGCCTTCCGCCATCTTTCCTCGGACATGACGCGTCGCATGGTAGGGAAAGCGTGGGGCGTCACTGAAGCACGCACGGGGAGACGCAGCAGCCAATCCGGGAGCTCGGCTGAGGAAAGTAGAACACGGGATATCCAGTGGTGTAATTATTCTAGAACGTTGGTTCAAAACTGCACTATCATTATGGCAAGCAATTGTAGCATATAAGTGGAACCCCGATAATACAATTCATTGCTGTCAAAATGACACTGAGGTCACTTGCTTTGTACTTTTACTTGAGAAATCTTACTTGAATACTTCTGGATCCTCGACCCACTGTTTCTCCAGTCATTCTTCACTTTTTTAAAAAAAGTTTAATCAATATTATATTGGAAGAAATTGATTATTTCTTTGTCTGATTTTGTTACTTCATAATATTTTCTATTTATGTTCATTTTGGCCCTTAACAATACCAAAATTCCCACAGTAAGTTACTCAGTAGTTGAGAACCCTTTTATTGAATAATTTATTCGACTGGGACTTTTTTGTTTTTGCTTGAGTAAACATGTTGAAATAGTGCTACTCTCACTTGAGTAAAATTTTTGGGTACTTTACCCACCTCTGTCCAAAAGAATAGTGAAAAGCATGAAATCAGAGTTAAAGCCAATGAAAAAAAATATTTTTAGAGGCTTAACGGATACTACTTGAAATTTAGTATCAATTGGATTATTACATTAATCCAATTCAACATTTTTATGTTTCTGAATCAATTGTATTGAAGTGCAAATTTTATTTTATATTTTTTAAAAATTGGACACAGTGTGAAGAAAAATCTTCAGTAGAATAATATTAGTTTTAGTTTACATTTTTAAAATAAATATCTGACTGCCATCTTCAACTTTTTCCACAATGTTTTTTCTGAAGAATTTTTTGAAATAACATCTAATAAAAGTTACACATTTTACTTGAGCTCCCCATACAGGAGGAGAGGGAGAACCGCAGCCAGAAAAGCTGATAACTCAAAGGAAAACCTGGTTTTATCGTGGCTGAAAATAAAAGAAGGGTTTGTGTTTTCCAAAAATATAATGAACATTTACAAAAAGAAAAAGAGACAGTCAAAGACGAGTTTATTTAACACCATACTTACATAATTCACTTTTTTTTTGTACAGTTAACATGTTATAAAAACAAAGCTACAGTTCATGTCTATAGCTACTTTAAATTTGTGTTTATTCCCATTTCTACAACAAAAGATAACAGACTAACTAGTTTAAATACCACAGAATGACTTCTGCAAGTTTTTATTAAATGAGATAAAAGAAGATCTAAAGATTACCTAATATAAAAGAACATTACGACGTTTACTTTTTCAATCCAATATCTGTTAATATTTCTTTAAACTTAAATAGTTTGAAATGGCACACTGCTTTTAAAAAAATTATTTTCACCCCTACTTTTTCTACAAATACACCAAACTCAGCGCTGAACTTGCTCTGTATCTTCTGAGTCCTTAATTTCACTTTTAGGCATGATTTCAGGTAAAGATGGTGACTTTTTATCCCCCTTTTTCTTCTTCTTCTTCTTCTTCTTAATGGTTCTGCATTTGTGAGGAGGAGCAAAGAACTCTTTGATGTTCTTCGTTATTTCTCGTTAAGACAAGGTGCTTACGAAGCGCCTATAAGGCGGAATCTCTCTCTGACACAGGAAAGTAGCCGTTTGTCGTTGCGGTCGCGTCGTCCTCGGGAACAAAGATAGCCAGTAGCCTCTCCTGCTCCCTTTTGGTTTTAGGTAAATCATCGGATGGTGTGACGAGCGCCTGGATGCGCTGCAGATAAATCGATAAATAAATCAAGTGAAACATAAAATAACGTCGAAACAACTGAGAATCTTTGGCTGTCTTACAAAGATGTATGAGGACAATTTTTCCTAGTTCTGCAAAGAAAGAGTGTCGGTGAACGACACAGGAGGGCTGAAGACAAACGCATGTCACTTTTTTCAGATTTAGTTAGTTTAATCTTAAGATAATTCATCAGGAGGACTTGCATACCTCTTTGAGTGTTCCCTGTGTAGTGCTGATCTTGTAAGCCATCCATAAAGGAATGCAGACCATGGAGGAAAGGGCGAGCAGCCAGCCTATGAAGTATCCCCACCAGGGATACACGTACACGTTGTTGTACTTCAGAGGAGTGTATTTAATGAGGGAGAAAGCAAATGTCCCCTGTAGAGGCAAAAAAGACAAGAACTTCAAACGTGACGCTGGAAAATCAAAAAATCCCCGCAATTTAAAAGTTTCCTCAGCGATGATCCTCACAATGCACGTGGCCGGGGTGAAGAACAACCAGCAGTACTTGATGTAAGGTCCCGGGCGGTAGCCAATCATATCCTCGATGTTGTCGTAGAAACGGTCCGCACCTGCAGAGATGCGACGAGGACGCACGTCGCGACACAGGCCGTTAAATCCCCAAGCATCGGGTCTCCAGAGACCAGTTTGTTGGTTGCTTACCATAAACCCAGGCGATACAGACGGTTTCAAAGATGGACATGAGGAGAAGACACATCCCGCTGGCTGCATAGTAATCGAACAGCTGGAAAACATACATTCCTCCCTGGAAATAAATAAAGCCGCAGGGGACCTCATTTGCAATAAATGTCAAGGTCAGTGGATTTCCCTCATTGCAATGTCTCCTGCTTTTTCTGAAACTCCCGTCTTCAGGAAGTCATCGCAACATTGCTCCGCTTTTAACCCTTTAGCAACGTTTTTAACCACCGTGGCCCTGAGAAGTAGCTCGTGTAGTGAACTCAGCTGATGTACAGTTCCACCAGGTGTCTGCTAATTGCTGCTGGCTAGTCTGAAGGAGCGGGTGAGTCGTGGGAGATTCAAGGATTCCTCAAACCCGCATGAAAGAATCAAAGCAACACCCCAGGGTATGTTTTTGATGAAGGAACAACATTATAACATGATCTAAAGCTAAAAAAAAAAGTATATTTTATCCAATAATTAAGATACAGTAGTTTAAGACTTACAATGTACAGAATATAGTCATATTTACAGATATTGCTAGCCACGCCCCTACCTCCATCAGCATGATAAGGCCCATCAGGAAGGAGAAGAGGACCACCCCCAACAGGAACAGTTCCCTGCGGTTCTTGCGGCGGAACACAGTTGGGTACATGTCAACGATGGCCGTCACCAGGCTTTCCACGCACACAAACTGGTAAATAACCAAACTATCAGTAAGGATGCAGGAAACCGAGGAGCCCCCTTTTTGTCACGGCGGCAGAAAAAGCTGCCAAGTTGCCTACCTGGCTGTCCAGACCCAGAAAAACTATCATGACGAAGAAGAGCGCGGCCCACAAGGGAGAGAAGGGCATCATGGAGACAGCCCGAGGGTAGGCGATGAAGGCCAGGCCGGGTCCTTTTCAAAAAACAGAAAACGTACTCATACATCTTTTACTTTTTGTTGAGATTTCATGCAAAACAAAAGAGCGCACAAACGTGGAGTAGAAAAAACATGGAGTGGTCCTTGGTCTTCTACACAAGCAGAACAAATAGGTGAACTCTGAAGACAATGGCTTGAGTAGGATTTTATCAGAGTGAAACCTATTATTTCAGAGTTTTGTTTGTGAAGAGTTTTGAAAACGTGGAAAACTCGGATGTTTAATTTGTGGTTGCAAACTTGTTATGACCGCGGAGGGTTCACTGTGGCCGAAGCGCAGAACGAAACGCTCGTCGATGCTCCGGCGCCGTTTCTAGTCTCACCGGACTCGGCCACTTCGGAGATGGGAACGTTTTGCTCGTAGGACATGAAGCCCAGGATGGAGAAGATGGCAAAGCCTGCCACGAAGCTGGTGCTGCTGTTCAGGAAGCACAGAGCCAGGCAATCTCTGCCAACACACACACACACACACACGTTTGCATCATCACAAATCTTCACAGCAACAACACGTTTTTGGGGTTAGGAAATAAGGACATTTGCTGCAGAATTTATGAAAGAAATTTTAGTGTAAGTTGAGTCACCTGTAGCAGTTGTTGTTATATTTGTTGTAGCTCCCCAGAGCAGTCAAGGAGCCGAGGCAGATGGCGTAGGAGAAGAAGATCTGGGTCCCGGCGTCCATCCACACCTATCATCAATTTTATTTTAATGTGCAACGGAAATTCAGTGGAGCATGAACTTATCTTAACCATAAGTTATCATCAGCAGCTTGACCGAACCTATACTTTATGATAGTGCAAAAAACCCCCCAAAAAATGAGATTTGATTGAATTCAAAACCACATTATTTCACACTAAATTGATAAAAACACAATATAATATTTGTTCTAACTGTAATAGATTTTTCCATTATAAAATTGATATTCTTTTGTTGATGACCAATGAAGAAGAAACTCTTCATCCGATTTTTTTTCCTTAACATTTGACACTAAGTAAAATGTCTAAAATGCGAGTTATGCTACTAACAGAGCGGATCAAAAATGATCCCAGAAGAAATAAAAACAAAATTTAGCAGATTGAATTCTCCTACTGACGCCAAAGAGAACGACAAAACATCTCAAGGCTCGTTTTAATTACGCCTTAAAACAAGCCTTACTAATGTCGTCTCAGCAGAATCTTTGCTTCCCAGCTGAGAATCATGGGATGTCTGGACTTTTCTGCCCTTCGCTGGCTTTTCTCAATTTGACCGGAGGGCTTTTCAAACGGATTCATGACCCGTTTCTTTCTCGAACCGTACCTGTGGATCAGCCAGTCGACCCAGATCGGGGTACAGATAGAACTGAATGCCAATCCCGGCGCCAGGCAGCGTGAGTCCTCTGACCAACAGCACAACCAGCATCAGATAAGGAAAGGTCGCGGTGAAGTAGACCACCTGTATCGGCGAGGGACACGAGGGTAAGAGACACGCAAACACGAATCCTTCCAAAACAAACAGCAGATGTTTCCCTTGATGTGCCTCCCAGACCCCCAAAGGCACATCTGCGTCTTGTGTTCGAGTTCAGATTGGGACAGTGCTTCATTTTCTGTTCCCGACCCACCTTTCCTGTGGATTTCACCCCCTTCCAGATGCAGAAGTAGCACATGACCCAGGCGACGAGCAGACACAGCGCCATGTCCCAGTTCAGAGAGCCCATTTGGTCGATGCCGGAGGAGATCCTCAGCGCTCTCCTCCTGCGCGGTCGGGCATATTCGGATGAGAAACAATCGACGAGAGAGCATCGTCCGGAACGGACCCGGAAGCAGCAGCTCGACTACTCACTCCCAGAACTCCATGACGGGAGAAGTCGTGTTCAGGTTGAGCTCGTCGGCGATGGAGGCGTTTCTCCTCTGGAACTCGACGCAGTTTTCTGCGAGGGGGAAAGGGCTAGGAATGACGGGAACTCGATGCTACGAATGGAGCGTTCGAGACGGTTTTCCACACGTTCCTTACCGGTGTTCCATGTGTTGTTGCAGGACGACCACGGCAGGTCCCAAGAAAAGGAGTAGTAGAGGTAGAAAATCCCCCAGGCAAGGACAATGATGTAGTAGAAGTTCAGCAGAGTCACAATCACCTGAGTACCGTAGCCAAGACCTGCGGAAAGGACAATTATGTAAATGTCTAGAATGGTCCAGTCAAAGTCCAGGGCTCGAAATTGAAAGAAACATGGCTAAAAAAATGATTGTTCACAGATGGGCAAAGAATCCAGACATGCAGAGCTTGTAGAGACAGATTTGCATTACATGGAAGTCCCAATAAAATAAACTTTATTTTGTGACTGTAATCTGAGAAAATCGAAGGGAAGTTTCTCGCTCTTTCCTTACCTTCGAACAGGGGACTGATTTTTCTCCAGCAGGTGATTCCTCCCTGGCTGGTGTACTGACCCAACGCGACCTCCAGGAAGAAGACGGGAACGCCGCAGGTGAACAGGAAGATCAGGTACGGGATTAGAAACGCACCTGAGCGTAGCAGAGAGGAGGAGCTGGATTATTTATTGCACACGTTGCCTCAATGTTGCAATGTTGTCTTTGCACAGAAACTTTATGTATTAAAAAAAAAAAAAAGGAGGAAGGTTAGAGGTCACATTGTTTTTTTCCCCTCTACAAAACTTTGGGTGTGCTCAAATTTCCGTCTCTCTGCGGGAACAGCTGCTGTGAAAGCGAGGGGCAACAACAGCTGTCTGACCCCGCTTTATCCTGAACTCTGACCCTTCCTGCTGCCCCGTGGAGGGACAGAGACAGGAGGGGCGTGAGTGGCTCGGGGGGGACGCGGTGTCCAGTTCGACAGCTACACCAACAATCTCAACCAACAATTTCTTAAACGAAAGAGGAAAATTTGCCCCTTCTTCAACCAAAGTTTCTGCACCAGCTGTTGACCTTTAACCTTTCCGCAAAAGCCCGCGTCGTGCAGTAGGCATCTCGACTCACCTCCTCCGTTCTTATAGCAGAGGTAGGGGAAGCGCCACATGTTGCCCAGGCCGATGATGGAGCCGGCCACCGACAGGACGAACTCCAGCTTGTTGCCCCACTGACCCCGCTCCTCCATCTTCTCCTCCGAGGCTGGAAGCACATCCTTGACGCCGTCGCTGCCGTTTGCCCCTGTGAGACGGACAGAAACCAACGGAGAATATCTGATTCAGGTTGGAAAAATAGGAAAGGAAAAAAAAAAAAAAAAATAAAATCAAATAATAATAATAAAAGAAACGCCGACCTTTCATCGCGCCGTCACCTCTGAAGCGTCTCTGGGGGTTGAGGGCGTTTGAAGATCTTTATCCGGAAAAGCTGAAAGTTTTAGTATTTAACGTGGCTGGGGAAAGGAGCGGGGGGCGGGGCTTTGTAACGCTAAACCCAAGGCTGGCCTTACGCTCTCTTTCCCCTCCGTCTGCCCCCCCTTGGGTGCAAAGTACATCGCCGCCCACGTCTCGACAGTTAAAATAAGGTGCAACATAAGAGTCAGACAGGGCGACCTTTGGCCCGCCCGATCTCCTGTGTCTGTTTCAGCTGCAGCGCACCTCTGCTGAATGAACGTGTTATGAAAGAAATTGAAAACGAGGGAATTTTGCAGAGAATAACCGCGTTCTAACCCAGCTGAGGCGGGAACTGGTGAAGGGTGGCGACATGAAGGTTAGCCATCCTTATTGTTTATTACATTGATGCGGCGCACGACTCCTCCTGTCCGTACATTGACAGAGGTGAAGCCGCTCACACTGAGGAGGACAGAAGCAGCCGGGGTCAGTTTCCGCCGGATTGGACTCGGATGAGTCGGCGCCCGCAAAAGCATCAGGCTCCGCCCCCCCCACCCACAAGCCTGTCCTCCTGCTGTTGGATGAAACAAGAGATTTTAAATGACCTGCAGTCTCACAGCTGACAGCATCTTCAAGGTAACGTCCAGGGATTTCATGAGACAACTCGAGTCCGAATAGCTTTGTCTAAATCTAGAGACTCGTTTTGTGTCGTCAGCTGATAGGAAACATAATTCATGCTTGGTCTAATTCTCGGTTCTCATTTGAATCTGAGCTTTGACTGGCGTTTTCTAACGCATGAATATGATTTTATCTAAACAAATCCGTTGTCGCTCTGGCTTTAAAGTTTCAGTTCGTCGTCCTGCTTTAACAAGGATGTGCAAATGAAAAAGAACCAGCCGTCGTTTTCAAATTTAGTTATGAAACTCAGGATTTTTAACAGTTTTCAGTTTACTCCTACAATACCCAAAGTGACATTTACGGCTCTACGCAACTTTTATTTTAACTGTTAGTCTTCTGAAGCTACTGAAGGTACGAAAGAAAAAACTTGCTTGTGCCCATGCAGATAAGATTCTGATCGCTGACAGTTTAGTGTCTTTACAATTATTATTTTTGGCGCAAACAAACCACAAACCGTCGATACCGACATATTTCACACTGGCAACGATGGGAGGTGCAGAAAGAGGAACGCAAATGTGTACGATTTGACTAGGAATCGTTTATTAAAAGGTGAGAAAACAGAAAGCCACAAACCATTTTTTAACTGTTTAAAAGTTATATACATTATAAATAATTCCCACTACATTTTAACCGTTTTTTTTTGTTTTTTGTTTTTTTGTTTCCTCCTAGTCTTGAGTCCTACACACTGAGATGTTTTTGTTTTTTTTTTAGTCAGAGGGCAACAGTGAGCGGGGCATAATGTCCCAGGATTGGGAACATGTTCATCTCTTCCAACTAAACCAAGCAGCTTGAGGAAATATGTGAGTGCGTCACTGTAAGTGAATAAAACCAGAGAACTATTTAACCCTCCTGAATTGTCAGCGCCATGTTCCGGAAGATATGACCGCTTCCTCAGTTCCTGAAACCACAATAAAAAAAAAACAAAAAAATCCTAAAAGCGCACGTGGGGTCCACTCGACCTCTCTTAGGGCTGCGGGAAGGTTAAGGGAGGAAGTGTTGTTGTAGACCGACACCTTCAACAGGGGGAGCATCACCACACCTCAGAGGTCAGAGAGAACTTTTTTTCTCATTAAGCCACGGAAAATTCATCATTTCTTGAGCTTCATAATCCATACGGTACCAGAAATCCTCCGAACAAGCCTCTACGCAGAGTTCTTCCAGTCGTCAACGCCCCAGTTTTGAGCGCTAGCTGTTTCTGCCGAGGCTCATGCTGTTGGTGCGAAGCCGCCAGGTTTAAGAGGGACGCGGCCGACCACGGAGCCACGGCCGCCGCCGAGCCGCACGGAGACAAGACCACGATGCTCTCCCCCGCCACGTCCTCCAGGGCGCTCCGTCGACCGCGCCCGTCGCCTTCTCGGAGCAGTCCACGCAAATGTAGTCCTCGTTTCCGCCATTTCGCACGACACGCCCACGCAGACCTGGTGGAACCACTCGTCGCAGCCGCCGTCGCACTGCACCCAGTCCACCTGGAGATGAACGGAAACGCAGTTAGGATGTTCTGATAAAAAAATGTTAAAAAAAGGAGGAAATAAAAGAAACATTTTTTTTCTCCCAGCATGTGCTGCCGGGTGGACACACAGAGCGGAGACTGGCCATTGGTTAACTTGAAGAAACATCAATGGGACGTGTTAATATGTAATGTGTGACTCTCTTTGAGGTGTTCCAGTGATGCCATCAGCTGTTATGTCAGTGTCGTTTGGTGAAATTGGGCAGCTGACTGAATTATCCAGGTCACAGTGAATTGATTACTTTAATTTAGGCGCGATTAAGCACAGAAACATCTAAGAGGTGTTACAGCTTTGAATATATCAAGTTTCCGCAGATACAAAAGAACTCGTTGGAAACATAAGAGACGTCATCTGGACAAGATGCGAGCTGCATATTTACATCCGTTCCTCCACTACTGAGCAAAGACAATCACAGAAATGTTCGCAGTGTTTATAACAAAGTCTACTTTGAGACTGAAAGTTGATGTTATCCACTGTATGCCAGACCCAATGAATTTAAGATCGATTTTTGACTAATGCACCTGTGGCTAACGCCCGCAAAGAAACCAAAAGTAAAAGATGAACCAACTGTTTTCGTCTTTGAAAGGAAGAAAACAGGACAGAATGAGAGAAACAAGAAGTTTTCTTTCTTGAGAAAGAAAACAAGAGAGAAAGAAAAAACAACCTGAAGAGAAGACAAAACGAAAACAAGACAGCAAAGAAAGAAAACGACAGAAAACAAGGAGGGGGAAACAGACCACTAGTTAGAACAGAACTTAAATGATCTACTTTTTATAAATTCTTGCATGGTAATATTTATTGAAGACGTTTGTACTCATAAGCAGAGCTTCGGTTTTATTGAGCCTGCCCTGTCTGCCCTCTGAGCTCCCCTGTCTATCAATCATCTATGTTTCTCTGTTGTGCCACTTTCTCAGCAGGACGGGTCTGGATCCACAGCGAGGGAAGTGCCCTTGTCCTCACCTTGTCTTTACACGGCCTCTGGCAGTTCTTCGCCGCGCACACCGCATTCTCATCGTTGGAGTCCTCGGCGCCCGACCAGTCGTATTTGGACGGGATGTCGAGGATCTTCTTCTCCTTCCTCTTCTCCAGGACGTCCTTGATGGCCTCGGCTTTCGCGGCTGCCTTCTCCTTCCTCTTCCTCTCCTTCTCCTCCTTGGCCAACCGCTTGGCCAGCTGTTTCATCTCCCGGTTCTTTTCCAGGTTGAGCTTCAGCTTCTTCTTCTTGGGCTTGCCGCTGAGGCCGAGCTCCAGGCCGACCCGTTTCAGCTCCTTGGACTTCTGCAGCCTCATGTCTCCCATGGCGGCGGCCGCGCTGCCGCCGGCGGCGGCCATCAGCATGTGGTGCTGCTCGGCTCTCTCCAGCTTCCGCTTTCGCTTCTTCTCGGAATCTTTAAATTTGATTTTGATCGGCTTCTCCAGCAGCGAGTTGTCAGGCTGCAAAAAAAAAAAAAAAGCGACGGAGGGGGGAAAAAAAAAAAAACTTCAATATTTTGCCAAAGTTTGACTTGCAGAAGTAGCCACGCCCCTAAAGTGGTTTATTTGGGTTCAATGTTCTAATAATTATAACATGGAAAAGTATCATAGATATTTCAAAATGTTTTACTTATAAAAATTAGAGCAGCAAACTAATCATTATTTTAGCAATCAACTATTCTGACAATCGATTCATTGTGTATATATATATATATATATGAAATTTACCATGTTCTGCAGATTTTCCATTTAATCACTTAAGCCTTTAACCACAAAATTACAAATAAACAAAATTGCAAAAAAACCAATTACTTTTTTTGAATA
The DNA here is from genome assembly GCA_911649635.1 of Poeciliopsis gracilis. NCBI lineage: Eukaryota > Metazoa > Chordata > Actinopteri > Cyprinodontiformes > Poeciliidae > Poeciliopsis > Poeciliopsis gracilis. The sequence continues at coordinate 2,686,861 of CAJVRI010001121.1, forward strand.
AGAAATAAGACGTATGGAAATGCACACAAAGCATTTCAATTCGTTCACACACAGCCCCAGCTCTCTCCTCCGCTGTTCTTCCATTTTTAAGATGTTGCAACTCGTTGCACAATCGACGCGCTGCCTTACCTCCATGACCTGCAAGAATCTCTCCTCAGAGGGAGGGTGCGTGGCTTGCAGAATCCTCCAGATGTGCTGGGTCTCATCCAGGGACACCTCCAGCAGGTCTCCCAGCATCATCAGGTCCTCCAGCTGCGCCTTAGCCTGCAGGGACAGTTCCAGCACGGGGGGCTCCAGGCTCCGGGGGACGAGGGGGGTCTTCCGCGGTTGCTTTCTGGGTGTGCCGAGGTCTGAGTGCAAAATATTTGGAAGTGAGACAAACTAGGCATCTGTATGTAAGGAAAATGTGTGTAGGAAGAAAAAAAAAAGAGAAAGAAGAAAAGCGTGCACTCACTTTGCACACAGGACTTGGAAGCTGACGAGTAGGCGTGTTCGGCGCAGAATGAAGGCGTGGCGGCGGGCCACATGTGACTGACCACCTCCTCAGACTTCACGGGGATCTCTTCATCGCAAAACAGGTAGGGCTTCACCTCACCCGGGTCCTGGACAAGCACACGCCACAATTACAGAGGAACTTTGGGGCCATTAGAAGGCAACTCGGGATTCTGACACACGTTCCACAAATTACACAATTCATTGATTACAATTAAGTTCTCAGTCCTTCCTGTTCATTTTATAGCATAAAACAAATAAAGTTTCATACTTTTAAGTTATGGCAAACTGTGAAAAAAAAATAGAGCCGGCCTGTAACAACAAAGAAAAAAAGAAAGAGGAGGAAATGAAGGAAAAAAAGAATTAAAGGTAGAAAGTAAAAGGAAGAAAGAAACAAAGGAATAAATAAAGAAACTTATTTTCTTCTTTTAAAAGAAACAAAAATAAAGGAACAAAGAAAAAGATACAAAGAGGAAGACAGGAACAAGTAAAGAAAGGAAGGACTGAAAGAAGAAAACACACAAGAAAGTAAAGGACACATCTAGACCACATTATATACGGTCTGGAAATACAAATGTCTCTTGTATCTCCAGACCAAGAAAATAAGTAAACATCTTATTTTCTTTTTCCATACTTTTCCACGACTGGAATATACTGAGATCATATTCCAGACCTTTTCAGGCTGCGTTGGAAATCTTCCAGCCCTCACTTACCTTCACGTCGTAACCATAAGTCTCCCTGATGTCCTCGTCTGAATCCGTTTCCTCGTCATCGTAGTCCACAGACGGCCGCGGTGAAGCCGCTCTGCTGAAGCCGGACTGCTGAAAGGTCTGGATGTGACCCTGCAGAACGGAGCAGGTTACAGCGTCTGAAGCTCAACGCTTGAAAACTCAGCTGGATGAGGTCCGTAACTTCCATTCTGACGCTTATTATTTTTTTTGAATGGATTTCATTTATGGTTTGGGTTTTTATTTCTATTTTATTGACTGTTTTTGGTTAAAAAGATGAACCAAACAGCGGCGACTTCTTCACAGACATTAAAGGGTTTCAAAGGCTCACCTGCAGGTCGGGGTTGGCGGCCGCTTTCAGCAGCTCGGCGTTGATGATCTTCTCGGTTTTCTCCCTCGCCGCCTGCTCCACCATGCGCTGGCTGAGCACGGAAAGCTTCGCCAGAGCTGAGGACAGCTCCTCGGTAGCCAGAGCTTGACGTGCTCGATCCTGAAAAGGCAATCGGGCGAAAAGAAGCAAGTTAATCTGAAAGCAAAAGAGAAACAAAAAAAAAAGAAAGAAAAGAAACAAAAAAAAATAGAAGGAGAAGAGTTTGGCGTGAATACCTGCCAGCTCATAGCCCGCTCCGTTAAACACTGCAGCGCCTCTCCTTCCGGCAGACGCACCGGCAGCTTCTGCAGAGAGACCAACAGGGACAGGATGGTCTCCAGTCTCGGCCTCCTCGACCTCTGGCACAGCGGACACAGGAACTTGGAGTCTTTGCTGTTGCTCTGCCAGCTGACGCCCACTTTCTTCTGAGTCCCCGTCTTGGGCAGAGGGACGCAGGCGCCGTGGAACCAGTCCTTACACAGCTCGCACTGCAGCATGAAGCCGCTGGCCGTCTTCCGGCACAGGCAGAACTTGACTTCCTCGATGTGGTCCGCCATGGCCATCTTGGCTAAGTTGGCGGCGCGGAGCGAGTGGATGGCCTCCACTTCCTTCTGCTCCTTGGCTTTGAAGGCGGCCACCACGGCCGAGGGGTCTCGGGCCTCCTCCGGGCTTTCCTCCAGGTCGCTGAGGGCGTCGGGGTCGTAGCCGCTCCGCTCCTTCTCCATGAGCTCCTTGACGCGCTTCCGCTTGCTCTTGCTGTTGCTGTACACGCCGATGTCCACGCGAGGACTGAGAACCTTCAAAAACATAAAAAATAGATAAGGGGATATTTTATTTTGCACCTCATAATCACACTGGATGTAACCTGCTTTTTATGGTTTACACTTTCAAACTGCTATTACTGAGTAATAAAAGAGACTGAGAAAAGTACTGAGAAAAATATCAAAATATTGACCATTTTTGCTGAGAACTCTGTATGATGAATAACTAAATCCAGGCAATTTTCCTTCCACTCCTCAAACAGATATGTGACAAAGTTCAGGTAGGGAATCCCAGGGTTTCCCTACCTGCAGCAGAGTGTAGGTGGAGTTCTTCTTGAGGAAGGTGCGGGCAGTCCGCTCCCTCCAGGCTCGAGCCGAGGCCACCTGAGACTCCACTTGTCCGAGCGGATCGAGCCGCACGGGGATGGAGCGGCCTCTGGCCAGCAGGCTCTCCAGCTGCTCCAGGTAGGCGTAGCTGCTTCCGCTGTGGATGGCCTCTACCTTAGAGGTCCAGTCCTTGGCCTTTTGCAGGGCCTCTTCCAGAGCCAGAACATTAGGCAGATACGCTGGGATGTTCCGTGCCTCCAGCACGATGCTCTCCAGTGTCACCATGCTGTGGCGAGGCCTGGGTTTACAGGAGGACACGCAGGCAGAGGGGCGGTGTTCTACATCACTTCGCTTCAACATCCGCACATCAGGAATTCATCAATATTTTAGGATGGAAATCGTTACCTCGCCTGCAGACAGGCCCGTGCTTTATCCTCCCATCTCTCTGAGATGGTGAGGACTTCCTGTAGCTCTGCCATTGCTTTCTCCACAGCGTGGTGCGGCGCTAAGCCGACTCCAGAGTCTATCAGCCGCTTCATTAGCTCCAGAGTGACGCGGTGCGGCTCAGCAAGGGTGCCGCGGACCTTCGGTTTCAGAAAGATGGCAGAACAAGCAGAAAATGTTAAAAACCTTCGTTTGTTTTAAGTTACACAAGTATTGTGTGACTCTGTCACCGCTAGCAAGCAATTATGCTATTTGGGACTGAGGGCTACAAGATGAAGATACTTCTCTTGACAGACTTTTTTAAACGTTTTAATTAAATTCATCGTATTGTCGAACGGTCTCGCTGCAGCCATAAGTTAAGTTTGGGTTTATATTTGTTAAATTGAAGGCCATAGTTTCAGATACACAAATATAAGACTTTTTTAGGATGCATTGATACCCTGTGAGAGAATCAAACCCTATTCGAACAGTATATAACCAGGGGTTAAGCACAACCCACATAAAGAGGCTTTAGTCCTCTAAACTAAAGGCAAAAAAAACAACCTTAAAAAACATTAGCACCAGCAGCCCACCTCATCAAGCCAGCGGGCCTGCTGCAGCTCCTGCTTTAGCTTGGGCAGCTCAGGAAGCTCCACATCCAGGCCACTTCCTAGGTCCAAAAGCTCCTGCAGCTTGGAGGAGTCGGGCATCTCGTCGGACAGAGCCACCTGGGCTCGCTCGTGGAAGTCCTCCACCGTCTCCAGCAACTCCTGGAGACACGGAGAGCATTAAGAAAATAAATCCAACACAGCAGGTGTTCGAGGGTGCTGAACGAGAAGGAGGAAGGTTAGAGGATTTAAGACTAACTTTGACTTGTCGCGCCTGGCTGATGACGCAGGGCAGCCGGAAGAGCTGCTCCACGAAAGCTTTGAGCTCGTCCACAGTCAGCTTGGTGCGGTTGCGGCTACTGTCAGAACGAAGGCGGCTGCTGCAAAAACACAGAGAAAACTCCTGGTTCTCATTTAAAGCAGATGAATGCATAACTAAACACGAGATTTAAAAAAAAAAAAGGAGAAAAAAGTCAACAACGCAGCACTTTCTTGATACAAATGTGACTAACCAGAGTAGATGTGATTACACAGAAACATCTTTACTGATGGATTCCATTAGCATGAACGTATGAATACAAAGTTTCACTCTCAGGGAATGGCAGATGTTTTTACAGTGATTACAAAGTAAAAGAACCAGCAAAGAAAATAAACTGCAGGGAAGGAAGAAAAAGGGAAAGAGAATAAAGCACGGAATCAGGACAGCCGAAAAAAAAAAAGAAAAAAAGAGTCTGATTTTAATGTTCTGAGAACAAAATACCAAGAAGATTTAAGTTTTTTTGTTTTGTTTCAGTGGCTCTAATCATCTTCTGTATGGACAGACGAGAGGGTGGATGGAATAAAGACTAGAAATGAAAACAAACAGTTTCCAGTGATTCTTCAAAACACTTCAGACTCAAGAGTTTTCTCAACCTTTGCCGTTTTGGAGCCCTGCTGGGAACCGACCTGTGCCTTTGCTTGCGGCTGAGCAGCAGCTGGGCCACAGAGGAACACGTCTCTGCCTCCTTCACCATCTCCCTCAGGCGGCGGAACAAAGCGTTCTCGGGATACTTCCTGTCCTCGGCGTCCTCCAGCAAAACCTTGAGCTCTATTAGATCTACCACAGAGGAAGAAGGAGGGAGAAACCAATCAATCTAGAAAGCAGTTCACTGGTGTTAATTACACTCTCACACACCTCTGATTTTAGCTCATTTTTTCATACATATAAAACTTTCCTGTTCTACGAGAAACATTCAAATTCCAGTGTTTTCTAGACTCTACACAAAACCTAAAATATCCATTTTATCATCATGTGGATGTGTTTTTACAGCTGAATTCAGGTCTACCTTTCTTGTTTTTCTGGTCTGCTGCTAAAGCCTCTGCGACCCGCTTGGCCCAGGTGTCGTAGGACTGGGCCCGCGTCTTCACGCCATACAGCATGGACGGAAACTCCTCCAGATCGTAACGGTACCTGAAGGAAACCAGTCGCACACATTTATCCGTTAAGCTGAAGATCCACAAAACCCATCATGAGCCCAAAAGAGGATCTCACCGGAGACACTTGCTGCCGAGGGGACAGTCGCAGAGATCCTTAGCGTGATGGAGACAGACGAGCCTATCCGGGCTGCAGGAACACGTCAGCGCAGACAGGAAACACGTCGTCTTGCACTTGTAGCACTGGCGCTCGTCGTCCGGAACGAGTTCGAAAACCTCCTGCTCCGATGAGAGCACTCCCTTCGGGGAGAGATGACAGAGCGGACGATGATTGCATTCATGTCTGACGATTAGCGTTCAGCTCACCGGAAAGGAAAGACTCACCAGCTCCTGGACAGCCTGCCTCAGTTTCGTTTCCTCCTTTATCATATCGTCCATTTCTTTGAAGACGGCCGCCGCCAGCTCCACGTCAAGGTTCTCGGGATCGGCCGCCATTTTGCACAAGAGCTCCTCGTGGGAGAAGACGCAGTAACGGTGGAGGCGGCGGTAGTGGGCGACACACTGACGACCCAACGGCAGCTAGGAAAGCAGAGAGGAGGTAAGCGCTTCTCCGAACAACGAACGGAAATAAAACGTAACAAGAGGAGTTCTTGTTTTCCGAACCCAGTCTGCGGTGCAGAAGTTCACAGCTTCTGCGAAGTTGTAGCCCTGGTTGAAGCCGCTGTGGTAGGCCCTCGGGAAGGTCACCACGAACTCCCCTGCACACTGATTGGTTCGGTAGACCTGGAGTAAGAGATTTTTTTTTTTTAATTCACACGAGACGACCCAGACCGAGTCAAATATTCAGACTTCAGGTGTTTGGGCTGCTTACTGGGACGCCGTGATCCATGAGGACGTTCGGATTCATGATGGTGACCAGCTGATGCAGGAGGTCTGGCTGAGAGTCAAAAAGCTCTGGAGCCAACTTTTTCATGACAGCCTCCAGTTTCTCTGCTGCAGAGGCCGGCACGCCATACCAGGTTTTGGGTTCTCCCCTGGAGGAAAGACAAAGGAAAGCAACAGATTAATAATAATAAAAAAACAAAACGAGAGAAAAAACATGTAGTTAATAGAACAGTTATATTGCTCATATTTTGAACGCACATTGAGATCAGAATAATTCCCAACAGATTTCCAGACAGCCAATGAGGCTAAACAACTGCATTGTCGTCAAAAGCAATTCATAAACACCACAAATGATATTTAAAGGCGTTCCACAAGGAGCTATTTTAGTTCCCATTTTGTTGTTTATTTTTGAAAATGACTTACAAAGTACTGACTGCAATCGAAGTCAATTTATCTGCCGATTATGCATTCATACATGTTTCCAAGCTCAAACTTTTGACTTGTAATCATAAAAAAATGTTTTTACTTCATTTGAAAGCATCTCCCCTCTGAAACACCGCTCTAATGCAATAACGGTCACCTCTGAATCAAAACTCTCTCACCAGTGAAGGAAATTGATAGAATAGCTCCAGTGGTCCTCGATGTGCCAGCAGAACGAGGAGAAACACATTCCCACGTACAGCCAGGGCACCTTCATGCCTGATATGTCAACATTAATGTGTGTGAGAACGGACTGCTCCAGTACTGGCATGTTGTTCAAGTTCCAGCCCGAGTTCGCGTATTCCTGTCAGAAGAGGAACCGAGGATTTCTTTACCAGTGGGTCAAAATACATAGTCACTTTTTCCCCAAAGTGATTTTTGAAAAAAAAAAAGTAAATAAATAAAAATCTATCTTTTTCTTTCCAAAAGATGTTTTGAGCAAACCCCCCCCCTCCAAAAAAAAAAACACTTAGAAATGACTTATTTTAGCAAGGTGGCATTATTACAATTATACATTTTTTGCATCATAATTGATTAACATTATACAATCATGATTAATGTAACAGGATGAGAAATTAAACTGGAACATATAACCTAAGAGTAAAAACAGATCCCATTTTTGTTTAAGCACAAAAGCTTATAGTGATGCAAAGCCTTAAAATGAACCAGAATTTTCCTTCATTAACTGGATTACATTGAAATATGCTTTTTGATATTTCCATGACTTATTTTGAAATTGAAACTGAAACTAATTTGATCAAAAAATGTATGACAGTGAAACAAGTTCTAGTATTTACATGTGTTTATTGTTGACATTACTGCCGCCTAGTGGCTAAGAATTCATATTTCAGCAGGTTTTGTTAAACAAGTCAGGGATGATTTTTTTTTTTTTTTTTTCCCAAATAGCAACTGAAACATATTAATTACATAATTCAAAGAACACAGCCATATGAGACGTATGAGTGTTCTCACCTCTTCATCTCCCAGAAGCCTCCTCTTGCCGTCCTTCATCGGAAAACCACTGCCCACGTCCTTGGAGCTGATGTCGGCGCCGTACTCTACGATGACGTCCTCCTCGATGCTGCTGACCAGGCGCCAGAACTCCTTCTCGACCAACTCTGTCGGAACCATCTAGTGACACGCGGAGAACTTTGCTGAGCTTTCAGAGTGAGGTGCAAATCGCCGTGACTCCCATTTCCTCACCAGCGGGTTAAACACAGTGACTCACAAAGTTTGTTCTACTCACGTGAACCGGCATGTTGAAATAGTCGGACTTAAAGTGGTCGGCCATTTCACCGAAACTCTGCAGAGTGTACTCCCTCACAGCCTGCTCAAAGCCAAAAGCCTCTCGGGGCTTACTGCACTCCTGTGAGGGAAACAGAACTGCGCATGAATTTCAAACAAAATACGCAACAGAAGACATTACGGTTTTGACACACAAAACTGGTTTAAATCTTATTTGGCAGACAGGAACTACTTTGTTTCATTTGGTAATTATAATTCTGGCCCCAAAAAAAAAAAAAAAAATGTGAATTGTGAGGTTCCCCAAGGGTTCATTGTTGGACCACTTCTATTTCACACCAATATGACTTCATATCTTTGTGTCACCGCATAACCCCAGTCCTCTATTCTCACTGATGCAGAGTGTCCACAACACAAATGAGGCTCAGTGGGTCTACAGAACACAAAGCTTGCAAGAGACCTGACAATAAACACGTTGCCTTACTGAGTAAACACTTGATAGCAAGTTTAATGGCTCTGGAGATCACGCGATCATTAAGTAAAATGGTTTTCTCTAGAATTTAAAGGTAAGTTTTCTTAATGTGAACACTCCTTTTAAAATAGTTTCGGGTCATTATGTAATGACTGATCAAGTAAATTAGAGTTGTCCCTTTTTTTTTTTTTTGGATCTAGTCTGAAAAAAGAAGTTGAATGAAAAGAAAAAGACATTTTGCTGGATGATAAATTGTCCAAGAAGTTATTGCGATAAATGATAATGTTGTTGTTTTTAGACCATTTTTCAAGTAATATAATGGAAATGGCATAATTATGATTAAAAACCATTCTCAAAGATCAATACACTTTAAATTCTAATGAACATTTAACACAGGAACTGGAAGACATTTTTAATATTCAAAATAAATAAAACAGCAGAAACAACAAATAAAATGAATCATGACGTCTTTGGAAACAAAATTCTTCTTAAGGAAAACAATAATCATGCATATGGAAATCAATGAAGTGGTTTTAATTCATCATGCGATTAAATCATTTATTCATAAATGCATCAGGGCTTTTTCTAACGCAGCCAGAGAGCATAAAAAACCCAATCCATACAGTGATAGCATAGGAGACCAAATGTAAAAGGTCTAGCTGGAGGTTTGAGCTCGTCAGGTGTCTCGTGGCCTACCTCAGCGACACACTTCGGGCACCTCCAGTCTCCTTTGGGCACCTCCGGCAGGGGCGGAATGAGGCAGAAAGTGTGGTAGCTGTCGTCACAGCCGTCACACAGCAGCAGCCGGTCTTCCTCGTCGCCTCGTCCGCACACCAGACAGAAATAAAGATCAATCTGGGGGAAGCAAAGAGGGCACAGGGGATAGAAAGACTGTCACAGCTCATCTACCCCAGAAAAACAAGACTCAGATTTGGAGCAAAGACGCCTGAAACTCTTACAAAGTTGACCTCCAGAGTCTCCTTGCGTGGTCTCATCTTAATGGCGAAGGCCTGCGCTTTGAGATGCCGCTGCTTCTTAATGAATCCATCGTCTGCATGGAACGAGAGCAGCGCACAAACGGATGAGTCCGCCTGATGTTTGCAAGTTGCACTTAAAAATAAATAAAACCTAATTCACCAGCTGACACAATCTCCAATCCGACCATCTTGGGACTCGTTCCGAAGATTTTGAGGCTTTTGGGCTCCTTGTTTTCCCTCTGTGGGGACAAAAACAGCAGAAAACTGTAAAACAGACGGATTCCGATGGAAGGCAGGAACTTAGTACAACTTATACTGTACAGGGATTATATCCTTACAACGAAGAGCAACAAACATACAGTGGGTGAGTGAGATCATGATTTTCTGCAACTGGTCTATGTGATTGGTGTAAACTGTCGCTTTGCTTCCTACCTCCGACTTTAGTCGTCTGGATCGCCTCTCTGAAGGAAGCCGATCTTTGGCGTGAGTCACGTCACCCTCTTTGTCTTTCTCCTTGTCGTTTTCGTCCTCCTCTTCTTGCTCCTCTTCCTCCATCGCCTCCTCCCCGACGCCCTCGTCCACTTCTTCGCCGTCTGCTCCCTCATCGTACAGCCGCTGGATGCCCTGATTAAAAGCAACCGGCCGAAACGGATCAACGTCGTTTTCAGGTCCAACGTGACCGCTTGCGTTTTGAAACAAAACTACATCCGTAGAACGACGGGCACCGCTTACGGTAAGGGTAGCTCCAGACTGGAAGAGCTCATAAGGGTAAAGGAATCTCTCATAATGCGAACGCAGAAGAGAACCGGTGCCTTTTCCCGGTGGGAAGCCCATGCGAGTCGCCACTTTGGACCATCTCTTCTCTTTGCACACCGTCTCAAATCCGCCTTCAGACGACACAATCTGAAAGGGACGCAAGTGTCCAACATAAGGAGGTTAAGCTTTTTGAATGTGTCCAGTAACTTTTAGCTGTGTTCGTTGTACCCTCTGAGTGCAGCAACAACTGTCTACGTAAAAAGGGGAGAAAATCTGGCTTCACCTTGCTGAGCTGATAAAGGTCCAAAATTTTTCTCTCTACGTGAGGGAAACGAATTTTGGACCCCTGCAGCTCCCAGAACTTTGCGATCTGATCCAGGAAGTTCAGTTTTACTCGCGTGAGTGCCTGTAAAAAAAAAAAAAAAAAAAAAAAATGAGAGAGAGAGATTAGAAACACAGACGCAAGAGTGAGTGTTTTAAATAAAACTGGTGTAGAAGTCCAGCTTGTTATGCAAGGCTTTAACGGAGTGTTTCTGCTGACCCGGGTTTTAACAAGGACGGTATAAATCTTCACAAAATGTTCCCATCAATGGCTGTAAGCTTTAGCATCTCAGCCACTGCCAAACATTATATTTGGCGAGGACATTAAACTTCATTTGATTTCATCTAACTGGCCAAACATATCCTCAATTTGCAAAACCGATTAAACAACAACAACAAAAAAAAGACTCACCTCAAGTTCATTGAGTCTTTGCACTCTGGGGGTGAAGCGGAAGTTGCGAACGTCACAAGCAAACGGAGGCTGCCAGTCCTGACAGACAGAAGAGAAACAGTAGGTACTCCCAGAACTACTTCAGAAATGAGGAAATGGAAACAATCCAAAGTGGAATGCTCAAAGCAGCAATGATTTTAAAAAAAAAAATTAATAAAAAAAAAAGCCCTTTAAGATGTTTCCTCCACAAAACTTGCTAAACTTGGTGGTTGGGCGCTCGGGCAGTCACTCGTCCAGCGGCCCGTCGTGTTTACGAGTTACAAAACGTTTGAAGTTCACAGGAAATATGAAAATATCACTTGATAATTATCTGTTATTGGGAGATTAATATCTGAACACCAACTATAACCTCTTAAAAAAATGCAAACATTAAAAAAAAAAAATTAAATAAGCAATGCTGAGCCTGGGGGGGGGACGACAAGTAAAGCCTGGTGGCCCACCAGGCTTATAGTACATGGAAACCCTGTAATAATGATAGCTATACATCCAATTTACAAGTGTCCCACTGTGCATTTTATTGGAATGTTTGATTGAGTTTTAATGAAATTAAAAGTAAAATCCCGGAGTAACAGATTCAACATATGTAAAGCCATTCTTTTTTCATTCACACAAATAAGAGCTGTCACCAGTTCAGAGTTGACATAAGCATTAAGGGCCTGTATTTCCTCCAATGTCAACCATCGACATTATTGATCTACAACTTAGTCGTCAGGACAACAAAAACTAAATGCAGGGGCCCGAATGAAGCTTTTTGAAACAGTTTTCACGACAAAATACCGAAAGCAGATTAAAAAAAAACATGACACAAAGGGCTGAGAAATTAAGCTCTGTTTGACCTTTGTTAGAGTCGCCAACTCGGAGCCGAGTTACAAAATTCAAGCAGGCCTGCAGTAAAACCTCAGCTGCGCACTTTTGAACGTCCTCACGAAGGATGAACCCGTGCTGACTTCAAACAGGAGGCTTTTCTCGTGCTCAAATGGGAGAGCTTACCTGGGGAGGTCTGATCTTGCAGATGCCCGTTTTCTCCGCAATCGGTCGGATCTTGTTGATGAATCCTAAAGGATCCGAGAATTCCTCCCAACTCGGCTCAAACACCGGGCACTCGGGAGGGGGAACGAACTCGGCGAACGCAGCCATGTCGAAGTGAATCCGGGGAAACAAGTCATTCACACACACAAAAACAAAACAAAACAAAAAACAAACAAACAAACAAATGCGCTCAAAATAAAAGAGTTGACATCAAGGATCCATGATTTAACAGCAACCGTCTTCTTGGGGAAGTTCCATGATTATTCTGCTAATCTCCCCGCGATGAGAAATGTTTCACATAGCAGAGATCGTGTCTTGATTCATAGCGAGGCTTGAGAGAAAATCCAAAACACAGGAGAAGGCAGCAGCTTGTGATGAGTGTACTCCCATCCTCCGTAAACAGTAGGCCAGGCCGGGAAGTGTTCACCTGAGACGTATGGCAGGGTCAGTCCGACACGCTATCATCGCTTTCTTCCTTCGGGTTTCTGCGTTTCCGGCAAAGTTATCAGCGCCGAGCTCACGCTTTGCTTCTTCTTCATAAGAATACCACCCAAACTGGACGCTAACGGCAAGCTCCCGTAGCCGGTCACTCTGTTCAACAACTCGTACTCAGAGGGGCAACAAGCAGGAAGCTAATTAAATCGGTGCTAGCTTAGCTTTAGCTGTCTGTTGCGCACCTTAACATTGCCGTCAGACGAATAAATCCGCCTAAGCGAGCCAGTCTTCTATTGTACAGTCGTGTTAAATTAACATATACTTTGAAAGCGAAGACACGTTTGTTTTATGCTTTAAAACGTTCAAGAGCGGTAGGTTTGCGCATAAATGAACGTCGTCTACGAGTAACATAGCTGCATTAGCAGACATGCTAACTAGCACTAGCAAGGAAGAGAGTGCCGTTGTGATGCCTCCAGAGAAACTCGGAAAAAACAGCACTTTGAGCACTAGTTCTGACAAAGTTGAGAACAAAAACATAAATGAAGGTATTTTTTTATCAATTTAAGTTCAAACTGATTTTTCTTTAAAAAGTGTCCAGTTTATATATATATATATATATATATATATATATATATATATATATATATATATATATATATATATATATATAATTATTGGCAAGGCAAAACTGAATATTGTTTTAGCAGTACAAAGAAAAAAAATAGTCTCAAGTGGAGCTGATTTGTGCCATAGTGGGTTAGGAACATAAATCCTTCTACTTTTACCTTCTTTTAAAGAAAATACAATTTTAAGAGAAGCTACAATTATAAATACATTTTAAATCAATACAAAAATAAAATAAAATAGGCGGAGATATTGTTCATGCTGAAAACATGAACAATAACATGAACAATATAATTTGACTTTATCAAATTAATAGAAGCTCTAGGATTTTTCTCTCTTCCACGTACCTCACCTTTTCAGGTTCTGACACAGAACTCTATCGGATTTCATAAACCCACGGAGAACAGATGTACTTTATAGAAGTGACCAGCAGGTGGCGCTCGCGGACAGTTTTGTCTTCCGGCTGATGTTTGGAGGCTCTCAACAAGCGCCCCCCCCCCCCCCCGCCACCGCCCCCTCCTCACAGCCCTCAAACCTGTGACGTTCCCCGCCAACTTCATCCAGTAGCGCTCCGCCACATCCGCCCATTCACAGCCGCACCGCGGATGCGGAGGGAAAACTCGTCGTCACGTCTTCGTGGTTGTGGTCGGATTTTGGACGTTTAGGTTCGCGTGGACGTGGGGCTAAACCAGCTTCCCCCCCACACACCTTTTCACCTCCGTCTGATGCAGACTACAAATCAGACTCTCGATGCAGCTGCAAGGCGAAGACCTGGGAAGGATGATTGATTTGTACACATGGATACGAGACATTTTGTGTCAAAACTCATTGAGCACAGACTGTACGTTTTGTGCAAGGATTTATTTATGTTCTTCCCCCCCCCCTCTCTTTTTTTCTTTGTTGGATTTAAGCATGCGTAATTATACTTAACATCTGCGGAGTGCGACATCGTCTCGCTCTTTTGGCACGCCTTGTTTCTTGTGCGCTTTTACGCACGGACGCAGACCAAAACTGGCGCAGGTTGAGGTAGTAGTTTGTGCTGTTGGCCGGGTCGACGTGCTGCCCCATATGGAGATGACTGCGCAATCTACTGCCTTGCCGGCGCTGGTGACTCGCTGCAGAGAAGACTGAAGACTTATTTAAACTACAATCTGGACTCAGTTTTTTTTTTCTTCCTTTTTTTTTTTTTAGATAAATGTCTGATTATGGCGTGGCCATTCTCTGTTAACTGGTGTCAAACTTGCACTAATTTCCCTTAGTAGTTATTTTTCTTACAGAGTTTTGATCCTAATAATAAATAATGATATAAATTCCAAATGTTAAAATGGAGAAATGAACTTGTATTTTTGCACCTTCTGAAATAGTTGGGAACCAACAAGTTGGTGGTGGAGAGATTAGAAGAAGAAATGTACCAGAAGCATTTTTGCACTTCACCTGTGTCGGATTAAAATGAAAAAAATGTCAATAGTGTTTTTGGTTTGTTTTAATTATCTTTCCTTTTCTATTTTCTCAGCGTTTTCCAACCTGTTGCAATGAATTTGTTCAATGGGATCATGCATGCGTTTGGTCAGCTACTTGCCGTTATCACAGCATGAAGTGATATCCAGCTCACCAGTGCGGAAAAGCATATTTAAACCGACTAAAATTAATGAATTAAGTCAATTTATGAACAAGTTTTCAAAGAGTACTTTCCTGTTTACCTGCTCGGTGACGAAGACCGACTTAAAATAACTAGTTTTGCGTGGATAAAGTCAACTGCAGTCGAGACGTTTGTGGTCAAACACACGCGTTTCTCTTGCAATTGAAGAGAACCACTTTTAAACGTTCGTCTTTAAAGCTCTTCAAGGTGGTTCAGAGTGTTCTTCTACAGAGGCCCGAATCGTAAATGAATTGACATTTTGAATGCCTTTCCTCAAGCTACCACGTCTAAACACTACAAGATAAACAGCTTCAGTAATGAGTGGCTGTACTGCATCTCCTTTGTGGTTGTTCTTTCTGAGACTGCCTGCATCTGGAAGCAGGACATATTTTAGCAACTCATTCCTATTGGCAGCTTTTAGTGTACTCAATTATCAGCAGGAGACAAATTGGATTGTTTGACATGGATCTTTATTTAGTCTTTTTCTTTTTGATTCCTGGGTAAGAAACACCGAAGGTAAACATCGCTGGCCTCCTTCTGTCAAGCTTGTGCGAGGAGACATCAAAATAGTAGTTTATCTCTCAATGAGGTTCCTTTATAAAATCACACTGAAGTGAGGGTAGCACGATAGTTGGCCAACAACAACCCCCCCGACTAGGCCTCAAAGTCGATCTTTGCTACAAAAAAACAAACAAAAATCCCCCTCAGCTTCACAAGTTTCCTAACCTGATAGTGTTACGTAGGAAAGAAACAGAACAGCGATTATAATACAGCAAAAACGACAACAATCAGGTAGATGGAACTGGATTAAAGACTCGTAAACAACGGTAAATCATAGCCGAGCCTGAGCCGATGTGCAAGAAGTTGGGTGACGACACAAATAAGTCGTACTTCACATTCCTCTGAGAAAAGGGTCTCGATCACTTTCAGATGAGCCGGGGCGCAATATAAACATGCGGTGAATTAGCAAGTGAGATTTCTTCAATGGAAGGTACAAGCGGAGCTCAGCACCACGTCATCTGCAGGAAATAGAAAACAGCTGCTGCTCTGATGTAATGCAGATGGTTTCAGTTATGTTAGGGGGGAAAAAATGTCAGAGACGGTTAACTTCAGTGCAGCAAACATCGGACAGCAGAAGGAGCACGGACCGTTGATTTTAAGTGCATTCATGAGAAATGAACTAAACTCAATAAATAGTTCAACCGAATGCTGAACGAAGTTAAATTAGCTAAAATAAGCTAAGTCAAGACATTTTAAGCCAAGCATCTGATGGTTTTGTGGTGATAACGTTCTTGGTTTATTGTTCAGACACAATACTACTTTGAAAATACACTTCTGAGTTCAAAGTTCTGTTCATTGCAAAGACTATAAAAAGTTTGGCTCAGCCTGGTCGTAATCTGAGGCCCTAACTATGCTAAGCTAGCTAAAATAAGCTAAGCTACATTGAGCTAAGCAGCGGCTTGCTGAAAGTTTCTTTACAGTTGTCGGCTTTGCAACCAATTTTTGGAGATGGTTCAGTTTTGAAAACACACTTTGGATCTACAATCTTAACATTTCAGTGCGTTTCAAATGAGCTGAGTATTATTCGTTGTTCATTTACCCTTTCTTGCTCAAGGGATTAAACATTTTTATCTAAATAAGAAACTAAACGACTGTTTTGCTGTAATATTTAGAGGCAATGATACACCTTGTATCATACTCTTTAATAGATAAGGAACAGGATGAAAAAAAAAGTTTATTTCAAGGTCGCAATCTCGACAAAATTAAGTTGAAAGAGCTGGTCTAAGCTACATCAAGAGAAACTTCTGCTTGTTGAAATTTTAGTCAAAAGTTCTGTTTATTAATGATGAGAAACAATTGTACATATTTAGAGTGTATTGATACTTTAGCTTCACCATGGTAACCATCAACGATTGAACAAAGGTCCATCAAAAAGGCCATTTTCTTTTTTTTAGCTCCTCAACTTTTAGCTGCTAATGCGATTAGCTTCACAGCCTTATTGCTTTCATAAGTTTTATTGTCTGCAGATGCTCTAATATTAATAACGGTTTATTATCAACCGATTTTTTTTTTCTTAGAATGGTTATTCATTTGAAAATTTTCTCAATGTTTTCTTTTACAAAAAGCTCATTTTAAAACTTAGCAATTAGCTTTTTCTTTTTTTTTTTGTTAATGGATGCTTCTCTTGTCTTCTGCTAAACTCTTTAGACTCAGTTCTCCTTTTAAAGCCCAGTAAATAAACTCAAACTGACACAAGCATGCAAAAATTGTCTATATTAGGATTGTACAAACCCATAAGCAATTTCTTTTTTTTTGTCATCCTGTAGCTTTCGCAAAAAATTTCTGGATGCTTCCAAAGCTAATGGAAGCATCCATTAGCTTTGGTAGCATCCAAAGCATCCAAAGCATCTGATAAACATCTTGTTGGGACATTCACAACAGAAATTACGAGGTACATCACATAAATAAAAAGCCCATAAAAAGAAAAGGAACAGCAAAATTAAACCATTGCACCGTCGCTCATCCCAGGCCTAAGATAAATTACTGCATGTACCTAAACTACATCCACACATCGAGATACTTTCAGCCGAGGCAGCGTCGACCTACAGCTTCTGAAAACACAGAACAGAGCAAAACGGCAAAAAACATAGAACAGAGCAAAAAAAAACAAAAAACAAAAAAAACTTGATGGTATTTTAGGTTTAGTTATTTATTACATTCTCCCTGCTGCAGGGAATATTTGCCTCCACGCTTTTCATATCTTGGCTCTTTAGTGCAACTACACTGGTACGCAAGTCATTCAGCCCAACATGGAGTCACTGTAGGGATTTATCTACCGATGGAAATTTGATGCGACAACTTTTGGTTGGCTTAGATTGGCACGAAAAGAAAAATGTGTATTTGCATGATGGATTTTGAAATGTACAAAAACTTCACTTTTTTTCCCGCCTTTCCTTTGGTCCTAAGAAGAAATTCTCCAGCCATTTGTGAACGTGTGAATTTGGATGTTTTTAACCAGTGATTCGTAGGATTTCTTTAGAGCTTTTTCTACACAAGCGAACTCTGAATCATCCTCAAAAAGCTCAACCAAACCCAACGTGGTACGTATAAATAGATAAATAGATCAGGTGTCGGAGCGATGATGACTGAACAGCAGTCAAAAAAAAAAAAAATCAAAATCAAAATCTTTGAAAGACTTTCAGGAAGCCTAAATCACTTTGAAAGGTAACAAGAAAATCCGACGCTTAGGAAGAAAAAATACACACACAAAAAAAATGAGGAGTAACAGTTCAGTAGACGTCAGGTTAAGAAAAAAAAAGTTTTTTTTGCAAGACCCTGATTTTTGGATCAAAAGTATTCATACACTGTTTTGGTTAATTTTGTATTAAAAAGGAGCTGAATATGGAAGCTTATAAATAGAAAAAGGATGGAAGCGTACAAATGCATGCCATGGCGAAACATAGTAGTGGCAGCATGATGCTGTGGGTGTAACATAGTTAATATTGTACAGAATTCCACTTGTCATTACTTCCAAGTTTGGTTCAGTTGTAATGGGTGAAACAGCACCCCCTCCTGGTGGTTGGCAACATTAAATATAGTGAACCCAGACATCTCGTCGCCAGTTCACGAGAGATGGGCGCGAGGTAGGTTCACTAGGAACATTGTAACGGTTCTGGGGGATGTTCTGCTAGTTTGTTGCTAACGCCAAATACTGTTTCCTTGTAGGGTGCTGTACGTCCTGTAGCGAACCTGGTCGCTGATTATTGTAAATTCTGTTCTACACAGGTACATATTGTGTTATTTATTTATTGTTTTATTTCCTTATAATTCTGTCTAATGTTAATGTATCAAATACGGCCGTTGGCCAGTTCACGAGAGATGGGCGCGAGGGTGCTGTACGTCCTGTAGCGAACCTGGTCGCTGGTTATTGTAAATTCTGTTCTACACAGATAAACTACATTTTTATCTCATCCTGTGTCCTGGTCCGGTGTTCACACAACGCAGAGCTGATGAAAGGCCGTTATAATTAAAAAGGTTACATGGGGACGCTTTAATCCACAGGGGACAGGGAAGTCTTCAATCCAATCCAAGTCCAGACTCAAATCTAGTACAGAAAGCTAAATTAATTTGTTTGTCCCGTCACCCTGAACACACCACTCCCATGGTAAAACACGGCGGTGGCAGCATCATTGTATCAAACAGCAACTCTGTGTTGGTCTATTGAAGAAAATTCCATCCAAATGCAGAGCAGTTTGTTGTTGCAACATGAGAAAATGGGAAAAAGCTTAAAGTGCTTGGGACACTTTAAGAAAGCGATGAAAAGCAAATAAATATGATTTTTAAAAAAACCCCAAAAAAGAAAGTGCATCGTCAAAGAACATTAACTCATGTCAGTTAGTGTGCAACACAGTGAAAAGATAAAACCGTAGACAAATTAAATACCAACCAAACTGTACATGAGCCCAGCAGTGTAAACTTTAGAACCAACTTCAGCACATAATGTCCCAAATGTTGGTTCAGGAGGTTTTTTTTATCTCCGGCCTTCAACGGCCACGCCGTTTTTCCGAGGATGGCGTTCATCAGCAACTGAGCCTTCAAACGCCACATTGTGGCAAAACGGAGAGAAAAAAGAAAGAACATAAAAAAAAAAAAAAGCAGCCGACCTGTCAGCTGGGTCCAAGTCCAGACGACGGAGGTATGATTCTTGAAATGAGATCGACCAAACAGGACGGGAGAGAAAGAAAGGGCGGGAAAAGCAGGACAAGAAAAAGTTTTTCTTCCCCCCACCCTCTCGTTTCATGTAGTCGTGTCGTTTAAAAGGTGCATCGCCGCCTTTTAAAACCTTCAAATATCAGTTTCTTCAATTCTAAACCGGCAGAGTCTCTGTGTGTTTATTTTACTCCTTCATTTTTGTTTTGTTTTCTTAAAAAAATTAAATAAATAAAATAAAAAAAGGGAAATAAATAAAATAGGTAATCAAAAGGAGCTTTCAGTGTTCTGGACTTATCGGTCCGGTCCACGGTTACGGGCCGCCCCGCGGAGACCGGGTCAGGGCTGCCGGTTGCCGTACATCAAGGGGATGATGAAGACGGAGATGTCGTCTCCGGAGCCCAGCCGCTCGTTGGTGATCCTCCAGCCTCTGTCCCTCAGCACGCCCCGCGCTCGCATCACCAGGTCTTGCGCCGCCATCGTGTACCTACGAGCAGAATTGCCGTTCGGACTCAGAGCGGACAGAGGGGGAAAGGTGAAAGCCGGAACCCGGCGGAGGAAACGCGGGAACCCTCACCTGTGCAGGTCGTCCGGGTCGCAGTTGGACAGGAAAGTGCAGACGGCTTCGGCTACCTCCTCGTTGGTCAGGACGTCCCAGAGGCCGTCGGTTCCCATCACCAGGACGTCGTCGGCGCCGTGTTCGTGCTGCGTCAGGTTGTACACCTTCACCTGTGGAACGCCGGTCAGTCCATGTCTTCGAATGATTTGAGACTTTTGTCGAAGTAACTCATCAGACGCCGAAAGAATCGCTCACTGCCGCCGCCGTCCGCATCCCAGAGTTAAAGCGAAGTCGTTTTGGTGAGATTGAAACTTGAAACCCAAACTTTAAATCTCCAAACATTTTAAATTAGTAACTAATGGCCTTCTGTATACCCAAAGATATAAAAACAGGGCTCCCACGCATTTGCTGCAGAGTCCTTTTTATGAAAAAGTTAATATGTAACTTAAAGGAATTTGTGTGGAGAGCAAAGTTTACATCGACCCGCATACCAAGAGGAAAAATGCAAGAACAGATGGACAGAAAGACACAAGAAATTAAATGAGGAATTAAAGGGGAGAAGGAAAATAAAAAACAAAAAAGACAGAAGGAAATAAGAAATTAAAGGGGAAGTGGGAGTCGGGGAAATAAGAAATGAAAACGATTAAAAAATTAAAAGGCACAAAAAGATAATGAGAAAGATATGAAGGACACACAGGCAGGAAGAAGGAATTACATAAGGAAGGATACAAGAAAGAGAAGGAAGGAATAATCCAAGGGAGGGAGGATGGATTGGAGAAAACGAAAAGACAGAGCAATCAGTGGAAGATAAAAATGAGATGCTCTAAACTCGTGCCAAAAACTAGCAAATTGTATCACCAAAATGTTTTTTTTTTTATTTATTTTTTTGCTTCTGTCTTGTTTCTTATATAAACTAAACTCCCTGTGTGTTTCCTAAGTGACCGGTCCTCCACACGCCGCTTTGTTCTGGATTTTTACATGACTTAAGGGATTGAACGGCGTCATCGCCGCATCCTGACACACACAACACACAGGAGGCTTCGGCGAGCGCCGCGTTAGCGAGCGGAGGAGGCGGTTTGACGTGAACCCGCCGTGAACCCTGGCGCTGATGAATTAAAGATCAAGCGCAGAGCTCAGAGAGGGGAAAAAGAAAACTCTATACGATGAACTACTTCGGGAGATGAAAGCGCTTTGAATCCAGCGCCAGACGGTTCAGACAGGTGAGTTCAAGTTTTCCGGCGGCGGAGAAGCAGCGGGATGAGTGCAGGCGCATATAGAGGAGGACATCAAGCCTCCTATACAGCGAGACGTGAAATGAATACGCAACTCTGCACGAGCAAGTGGAGCAGAGCAGTGTGGACCAGCGAGGAAAATCTGATCTCTGGAAGCAGATTCAGCTTCTCAGAAATCTTCTTTTCCTCCCTTTTTTTTTCCTTTTGGAGTTGAGTAACGGAGAGGTGTTTGCTCTGACCTCAGGAATGCAGGACAGGAACGGCTTGATGTAAATGTTGGAGTCGTGGACCTTGAGGTCGTGGTCACCGAGCCCCCGGGTCACTCCGATGGTCGCCAGGACCCGCGCCTGACAAGACAAAACACGGGGAACGATTGGCTTTAGGCATAAATGCGAACGCTCGGGGCATTTAAATATGAAAAACAAAAACATGTGCGAGTCTGATATCTGCTTCCGAAGCTCCTGGATCGACTCCTCTCTGATGTGCTGACATCTTCCTTTTGAAAACAGCAGCTTTCATTGGATCTGAGGCAAACTGGCTCATGCAATGTTTGCACCGGAGAGGTGACTGAGTTCATGTCTGGCTGCCGACTGCGCCGTCTAAAACCTCTTCCTGCGTCAAAACAAAAGCTCTGAAATGCAGAATTACGTGGACAGAACTTTTCCGAGACGGAAAAATTGTACAATTTTTCAATATGAATCAACTGTATTTGAGAAACAACCTTTGATCAGGTTCGGATCACCTGATGTCTGTTTACATAATAACCCCAATTTCTCCAAATTTCAAATCAACCTAGATAACATTTTCTCAACCTGAACCCTTCTATGGTTGTTGATTCATACCTGGTTGAAATTATTTAAGAGTTCGTCGGACTAAATGTTTTGACAATAACAGACTTTTACCAGCTATTAAACAGCCCGAGTTTTTAAAAATATATTTTTTATTGGTCTGCTGTAATGCACTGATGATAAATGATTTGTTTTCGTCAGCTGTTGACTAAGAGAAGTAAAGTCGTTAAATCGTCCCTCTTTGTCTAATTAATCTATATAATGTGATGGAGTCACTGAAATGCATAAATTTGCAAAAAAAAAATATTCTTCCCAGATTTTTATTTATTAGGAAAGGACGAAATCGCTAGAGAATTTTGCCTCCACCTAACAATTATTACAACTCTGTGCATGTCGGTCATAAAAACATAAAGGATAAAGAACCGGTTCTGACCCGTTACCTTTTTGCCTTCGCCGTAAATAAGAGGAAACTTGAGATCTTCGTCTTCAACAGTCTTGTACGCCCTGGAAGATAATAAAAGATGTTTAAGTGAAGCATCGCCTGCCGTCCTTCAATTGATGGAAGGTCAACAAATACACGACAACACGGTTCAAACTTGAGTTCATTTAAAGGCGACGAAATGACAAAATATATATATATTATTATTCCGGCTATATTGAGCATAACTTAATTCCTGCATACAGTTCTACCCTCAAAAAACAAACATTTTGCAATTATCAAATATGCTTCACAACAACTTTTAGTTTGGTAATTGCAAATATGCTGCTAATGACATTTCCCATCCTCATTAAATAAAAAAAAAAGAATAGGTTTTGCTTCATTTTGGGGTTTTTTTTGTCAGATTGTCAACAACTACAACAAAGGCCAAAGGAATTTGGTAAAAATGAATACAAATAACACTTAATTCAGTTTCCCTTAAAAAAAAAAAACACAAAACATTTGTTAGCAGAAAAAGACGATACTGAGGCTGGGAGAGTGCGAAGCGTTCAAAGCACAAATTCAAAGAGCAAAATCTGAAAAAAAAACAACACATTTAATACTTTGATGTCGGCTTCAAAAACCTCGGAGCCGCTTGCTGATCTGCTTCAACCGGCGAGATCAGATTTGGCACCGAAAGCCAGAGGAAAACATTAACAACTTCAAACGGCTTCACATCCACCCAGAGTTCCCTCTCTCTGTCAGACTGCGCTGCTGTCTGGCCGTTAAGACTTTCTTCGACGCAAGCGGTGAACTTTTCATGACCTCCCCGCGTCCAAAGCAGCAGATCCTGTCTGTCTCTCTGTTTTTGTGCCTTTAAGCGGGAAAGTGTGAAACGCCAGCATCAGCAGTCCCCCCTCCCGCTCCCCGTTCAGCCGCTCGTCACGCTCTGAATCGTCTTCCTAGTCTTTAAAATGATCGCTCTCGGCGATAGCACGTCGTGTTTAAAACGCGTCATCTGCCTGCTGGTTTCTGCTGCATGGACCGTATGGAACGGCATTGGGAAGAAAATAAAAAAAGAAAAGAAAATGTCACAACCAGACCTGAAAGAACTCCAGCTTGTTCTATAGGGCTGACGCAAATCTTAGCCCGAACATGCAACACTTGCGATGCTCAGAGTTCACTCCTCATTACGGAGAGGAGCCGCAGAGCCTGGTGGAAGCGCTCTGCGACGGAGGAAACTCACCATCCGTTCATGGTGAAGTCCCTGTAGAGCATCCTCTTGCCCACCTCCTTCCGCTGAACCCGGCGGGGGAACTCCAGGTGCGT
The DNA here is from genome assembly GCA_911649635.1 of Poeciliopsis gracilis. Classification (NCBI taxonomy): domain Eukaryota; kingdom Metazoa; phylum Chordata; class Actinopteri; order Cyprinodontiformes; family Poeciliidae; genus Poeciliopsis; species Poeciliopsis gracilis. Next base: position 2,710,330 of record CAJVRI010001121.1, read on the forward strand.
GAACTCGTTCCCCAACAGCTGCGGCTGCATGTAGCCCTGCAGGACGGACAACCGACGACGACGCGTCGAGTCAGTCAGAGAAACGTCATCGAACAACTCCGATTCGAAGCTTTTTTCCACATTTTGTCGACCACAAAGTGTTTTATGTGACAGACTGACAGCGAGAAGCGCAAAGGGAATTCCTGAAAGTTTCTGAAAAGCATGGCGCGCGTTTCTTAACCCGCATTTCCCCCGATGCCCCTAAATGAAATCTAGAAAACACATGAACCTTTACTCCCAAAGTGGGAAATGCGGATGCTGCATCAGTCATTAAAAAATTATGCTCACAAAAGAATTATAAACAAAATGAGTAAAAATCAATGCATGCATAATATGCCGAAAATTTAAGTTACATTTGAAATAATTTAACACTGTACGCTGGTGCTAACAAAGTAAACGGAGGTCTCACCAACTCCACTGTGAGATACGGTGGTGGCAGGATCATGCTTTGGAATCTTTTAAATATAAAAAGAAACTTAAAACTTAAAATATGGATTTATTTGCATTTATTCAGATGCCCTCAAATAAAATACGGGCCAAACATCTGGAAATTTCAGGAGAAAACATAGCAGACTTTTTCCTTCCCCTTCATAAATAATGCACTACTTCCCCATGAAATGCATGAAGGCTTGTGGATGCACTGAATTTAACACATATAGCAAAACATTCCCTGTGTTTTGAAAAGAAGAATAAAGTGAAAAAACAAAACTGTCCAACCAGGAACTGCAGTCGCTGCCGTTCTGACTCTGGCGTGAACTCCGTCGACATGGAAACGATCTCGTTGTCTCTAATGATGATGGCCCTGCGGGACGTGGCGGCGGAAGTTGCGCGATGAGAGACGGTCATGAAAGAGGCTTTGACTTCACGGCCGAGTCCGAGACATTACCTGCTGTCGCCTGCGTTCCCGACGTACAACTTCCCCAGCAGGTAAACCACGGCGAGCGCCGTGCAGCCGCCGCTGATGCTGTACACTTGCTTCTCCCTCTCGATCTGGGCGTCCTGAGAAAAAAGGAAACCAGCAGACGGTTTGAGGAAGACAATCGGAAAATCTCCAACGTCCACCCAAGCTCACGTAGGCAGCAGGGGGAAACAGTTTTTTTTTTTATTTTTGGCAGAATAAATCTTATATATTAGGTTCAAAACGTTCTGGAACTTCAAAGAGTTTTCTGCCACAAAGTTCCCAGAATCATCTTTTGCTTCATAATAGATCCAACAGATGAGTTTATAGCTAAAAAGAACTAAATGTAACTAAAGTTAGCTAAACTGAAGGGTGTGACTGCAGGACAGAAAAGCATTTTGCTCTGTATGACATTGTCAAATCTACGTGAGATGCAATTTTCTTCAACAGCAACATAAATAATTTAGATATTATGTTTTATAAGTGTATAAATTTTAGATATATGAGCTCCTTTTCACGCTCAGAATAGCAGAAACGAGGGTTTGGTTTATAAGAAGCTTCACGTCGATTTTACTTTTCTGAGCTGCAGCTTGCGAAGCCTCCCACTGTCATCTAGTGGACACACAGCAGAAATGCAACCCAACGCCTTAAAAAAAAAACCCTCAACCTCTAAAACAGGAACTCCCTCGGTGGTTTAATAAGAAAATAAATATTTGAAACATCTGGAAAATCCCTTTTCCATGGAAGGAGAAGTGAGTGACGCGGTACCAGTAACGGAAACATGAGACGTCTCATGTTTGGGGTTTAGCTTTACTCATTATTTTGAAACCCGTCACGAATGAAGATTGGGATCAAAATTTTCCAACTCTTCCCAAAACCCCGGGATGTTTATGTGAGTCGTCCCGCCTGATAGCACAATGCGTCACAAAACAAAACAGACTAAATGCCAAAAGCAACAGGGGCCATTTTCAAGAAGAGAGGAGATACAGGAGAAAATCAACACACTGACTGTTTTCTATGACTGAGAAAACAGGGAGAGGTCACCGCAGTTCAGGGCTTAGAGACTGATTTAAAGAATAAAAAAAAGTTCTGACGAAGAAGTGAGGTCAAAAACTGTAAATCTAGACTCCTTCAAAGGAACAGGCAAAAAAACCCCTAATTTTCTTTTCCGAAATTGCAAAAAGAGCTTTAATTCAAGTTAGGGAGCAGTATTTATCATGTCGCTGATCATCTTAACACATTTTTTTTTAGAAGGTTTTGATTTAGTGTTGTCACAATAAAGTCCTATTAATGATGCCAAAAACCCCTAAAACTCTCTCTATTGTCGGAGATTATGATTTTTTTTTACTATTTTTCTAAAATATGATGAAATGCGGCTACTGTGCGCATTTCAGAGACACAAATCACAACCGTTGATGTGACCGGTGTACTAAAGAAGAGTATTATAAATGGGAATGAGTTTTTAGAGCATGATTTGTGTGTGTGTGGCTATCATTGCTGCTCCATGCAGTCACAGCCATGCAGTTACCAAAAACCCCCCAGCAATAAACAGTTTGCATCGTCGCTTTTTATCCACTATAATATCGCGGTAAAACCCGAAGTCCGTATTTCGAATAATCTGAGTTCCCCGAGTGCCTCCTGAGCCTCGCCCTCCGTCACGCACCATCTCCTTGAAGGCGTTCTCTATTGCTCCGATCACCAGGCTCTCGTGCTGGACCTTCTTCTCCATGTAGAAACGCGGCGGAGGCGGGGTGCTGCTCGGCGAGCTCGGGGCGCCGGCGGCCCCCCGCAACGAGGCGGCCCGCGTCAGGGCGCGCTGCGGCCCCGGGGCGTTTCCCTGCAGGTAGGGGCTGCTGTCGGGCTCCTCGCCCAGCACGGTGGGGGGCGGCGAGTGGACGTTGCGCAGGATCTCTATGACGGCTTGGAGCTGGCAGGCGATGTGGTGCTGCAGCAGGCGGGAGGTGACGACCGCCGCGCCGGAGCCGGCGTGACCGTCGAACAAAGCCCAGTAGTGGAAAACGAGCCCTTCGCTCTTCCTGCAGGTGAAACATTTAAAACATAACAGTTCCTGAAGCAGGGTCATATCTAAATATCACACCCAATATTTCAAGCCAGCTATAGACTTTCCCACGGTGAAGAAGCTGGCAGAGGAAATGTAACAAGACCTTGTGCAAAACTGACAGAGAATAACACAAAACTCTTGCAAAAGGGTGACAAAAAGGGTGGTTCTACTAAACACTGATTTATAAATGTTCATAAACTTTTTCTGAAAAAAAATGTTGGAAACATTGCCTCATTTCTCTTCCACCTCAAAACTCAGCCCCGTTTAAAACCACAGCAAAATATAAAGCAGTCTGTGATCGTGAAGTGACAAACGTTTGCAGCAAAATTTCGGGAGACAAACGGGACAAAATCACAGCAGTAAATGTGAGCCTGTGTATTTATATGCGTCATTTTGAATTCTAAGATTTTACATCCATGTCAAAGAACAGTGACTGCTGGCTCTGAAGCAGCAGGTTTTGCTGCAGATGTTGGAACTTGGATTGCCGGAATGCACCGACGTGCATAACGGCAACGTTACGCAGAATTCCTCTGGGCTGTGCTGCTAATCTCTCTGTAATGCCATCGCTAGCAGCGTTGGAGGAGGTTGTAACCGATGACTAACGCTGGCTGGCTGGCATTGCTGTGCAAGAAGACCCGCCATGACTCATGCTTTCCATCAGCGATGGAGCCGGCGAGGTCAAACCTGCATGTAGGAGCTGCCATGATTTCTGCTCAGTGTTATCGGGCCGTCAGAGAGCAGAATCCTGTTCTTCTTTTCTGTCCTGTGGTTTCAGGGTGCAAGCAGGATGTAGATGTCTGTGTTTTATCTCTGTTCGGATTAATCCTTGCCTCCCACATCTCTGCTGTTCCTCTTACGAAGCACAAAGTGGGATTCAGGAAACGCTGCTAATTCGTCACCGTTCGGTTAACAGAATGTCTGGAGCAGGTCAGTGAACTCAGTCGCCTGCATTCCACCCCTATTAGGCTGGCTAAATCGTAACTCACCTTTTAAGAGTAATGACTAAAATATGATGATGCATTTATGTATCAAAGCACTTTTTAGAATATCGGAGTTCACTGTAACGTTGCACTTTGCCCGATTTTCAAAAAACGCAACTATTTTCGTGTCATCTGACTCGCTCTGTGTGCTTTTACTCCCTGCAGCAGATGTCTGTGAGTGAGAACTTACAGAGCTCTGTCAGTTTTATGATGTTCAAACAAAAGCATGAGAACAACTTTTTCTGGATCAGTAACAAGTCCCATCAAAACAAAGAGTAAACACGTAAACGTTAGTCTAGAACTTCAGGAAAACGTCGTTAGCAAGATCAAGAGTTTATTGAATGTCTTGCGTTGTGACAGATGGGCGGCATTTTAGGTGATTTACTGCCGGAAATTTTTGAGAAAGCAGTTGTCACAAAGCGCTGTGTGCAACACACAAAGTTATACACAGTATTTGGTTAAAAGCTGACCCAGATAATCAGGAGGCTGTGCCGTTCATAGCCTCGGACGCGACTACAAGAACTTTGAAACAAATTCTCAAGTACACAGAGCCGGTATAGCACCGGGGAGATATGAGAGACAAACAGAAACAACAGGATATCATCGGCATAGATGTGATAAAAAGTGTCACAAAAAGATCGAATAATTCCAGCAGGATGAGGAATATTGAAAGAAAATAATAAGGGACCAAGTACTGAGTCTTGTGGAACACCCACAGATTAGAGGAGCAGAGCAATACAGCATCTTATAGCGATCAAAATATTAAAGTCAATCATGCCACGCAGACGAAATCAGCGTTACGTCAAGACACTTTGGAGAATTTAAGTGATAGTGATTTTTTTTCACTTTAATGTATTATCCGATTGCTACCCAGTGAGGCAACATTTCATCTTTGCCTTACCAAAGGAATATCACAACCACCTTTGACATACACGCTAACTCAGTCATTCTGCTAACAGATTTGTTTGAGGTCCCATTAAAGCCTCATTTCATGCACCACTAGACATCAATAACGTGGCGTCATGTTAAGTGCCTATAACGATAAACAAGGGAAGCGCAGTGGAGTGGTGTCTGTCTGTCGTTTTTGAAAGAGAACTACTTGTTTGTTTGCATCCGTGTTCCTACCTCGCCCATCAGGTGTTCCACGCGGAGGCCCAGGGCCTCGCCGTTGGGGAGCGAGTTGCGTCTCTTGGCCGTCGGGGTCTTGCTGGGCGTGGACGGGGGACAGTAGCTCATCGGTCTCCTTCTGGCCACGACCACCTCGCAGCAGGCCTGGTCCTCGTTCAACGCACTCTTACCAGCATTGATCACCCTGAAAAAAAAAAGACAAAAGGGGGGCATAACGTGGAGAGCTGAGGCGATATCTAACTGCCCGCCGGTCTTTTCAGAAGGAGTTTGGAACACATTTTAGTATCCAGGTTTGCGCCAGAGATCCCAGGTGGCTGTTTGTGGATCACTGCAGGGTCACGGCAATTCCAACCTGTGCATTTATCAGAAGCAGCTGCCTCTGCCAGTTTTATGTTTTATAATCTGTCAGTTTGTGCTTTTGCTTTCTGTTTATTGTGTTTTTTTTCTGAAGTTATTTAAAATATCTTCCAGTTTCTGTGTTAAATCTGTGAGAGGGAAACTCTGATTATTATGCTGTCATTAACTTATTACTTGAAAATGGTCTTAAAATGACGTTACAGTTTATCGCAATAATTTCTGGGACAATTTATCATTGCTGTGGTCAGCCTCCTGATTTTCTGGGTCAGCTTTTAACCAAATACTTTGTATAACTTTGATGCACTTTGGTTACTAAATATGATTTGCTGATCTAATAATATGTCTTCTGGGAGGAAATGAACCACATTGTGTGCCTGACTGTAACAAAGTAGTTAAATATTCATTAGATTAATTATTCAGAACATAGATTAGAGTGCACTCCTGTTGGAGGAACTTCAGGCATGCTGATATTAGCGACTCTTCATCGGTACAGACAGAGCATCTGCATAGTGTAACAAGACGATAAATATTATTATCAGTTAACTTACCACAGTGAGTTATACTTTGTACTTTATACTAAGTACACTAATTTTCTCGAGGACCGCATCACGGAGCAGCAGCCCTGATATTTTATCTCTTCCTCCTATTACTAAGGTTTCCCCCAGAAAACTCGCTAAGCCCGGTGGTTGGGTGCTATGGCAGTCATTCATCCAGCGACCTCTTGCATTTCTGAGTCAAAAAAATGTTTAAAGTTCACAGGAAATTTGAAAATATCCCTTGTGTTATTGGAAGATTGGAAGTTTAATATCTGAACACCAACTATAAAATCTTCAAAAAATGCAAACATTAAAAAAAAAAACTTAAATAAGCAATGCTAAGCCTGGTGGCCCGCCAGGCTTATAACACCCTGAGAAAGACGGCAAAAGGCTACACACCAAGACATAAAAAATACGTTAGTTGAAAGGTACAAAAAAAACACAGTCCTTCGGATTGTTGCATTGCAAAGCATTCCTATCACACAGCCTGCATAAATTAGCTTTAGCCGCCCTCTCAATGTCATCGAACTTGTTAGAAAGCAGCTCAAAATAGCCAATTTAATTAGGCTCAAGAAAACAGTGGAAAAAAAGAAATAAAGGAAGGCCGGTGTGTCTGACAGACGTATCTGGAGGCTGTTGTCAAAGTGTGATTGTGTGAAATTGGCAGGTCTATTAATAGACTCGAACTGTGGGTTGTTTTCTGCTCGGCGGCGTCCGTGTCTGCTCCTCGACCCCAAAGATCTGTCAGCTTCAGACAGAAATAGAGACAACAGGGGGCGGAGGGAGTGGAAACCAATATCACTTGATCAATTTAATGGTGATGTTTAGCAGTTTTTCATTCATAGATTGTCTATTTTACACAATTAAAGGAGTTTTAGGTTTGATGTGAGTGCAAAGACTAAAAAAAAAAGAGTAAGATGACGTGCCACTTGGTGGTGAAGACGGTCACTGTGTTTCTTGTGTGGCTGTATCAAAAATGTTGCCAACAATTTAAAATGGGCGTGGCTACTGCACTGAAGAACATCCTGTTGATGAAACTGGTGGCCTATCGCTCTTGTGGATGGAATATTTGCGCCGTAATAAGATCTCTCTGGGGTGTTTTGTCAAACATTTTAATTACTGTAGTAATTTGTTGTGTCACTCAGAGCATAAAAGCCTTCAGATGTGAGAAACTGAGCACAATGACTCAGCTTGGCTGTCAAAACAATATGGACCAGGCCTTCTGACATCTATCCTATTATCTGCTGTGCACACTTTGCCCGTCTAAACGCCGAGAGCAAAATGGCTCTTCCCGTGTACGCCGATGGTACTTTATCTCAGCTGTGTTGCACTGAGGCTGCAGCTGGTGCCACTGTTTGCTCCCACAACTCATTTTGTCCTGACTTCAACCTTGGCAGAAAGAAAGACTTCACCGCCCTGCCAATCGCATTTTTAGTTTTACTCAAACATGAAAAGCATCGTGAAACGCATCTCATTTTCTGCACTATTATAAGGCCTGACATGCTTTTATTATTATTATTTTTATTTATTTATTTGTAAAAAATTTTTAAGCACAAGATTCTGATCAGACGCCGAGATGTAAAAGTTATTTTAGGCAAACCAGTAAGGCTGTGAGATACAAAAACCACAAATACAGTCCTTAAGAAATTAGGGCCTCTATCCAAAGTGTGTATAGTTTTTCTAAAGTATGTGGATAATTAACTTTAAGTAGCAGAAATAAATAATAACAGATTAGAAAAAAATATATTTTAACATATGCTCCTGGGAAATAATAACGAAATAAAAACTTTTACCCACTTAAAATGACCATACAACATCTAAAACAAACTTAATTAGCCAAACAATCTTAATTTATGCTGTTTTAACGGATTAAATTCGCTTCAATAGAAAAACAGGGTTCCACTGTGCCAGGGAGTGAGTAACATAGCAATTCCCTCAAATGTACACGGTGTGATAGCGTTATAAAACAGCTTCACATGAGAACAGCTCGAGTTCAGATGAGACGCTGACTTTTAACTTCTTTGTATTTTATTATCAGCTGGAAGGATATTAAAGTCCAACGTGCCTCCAGAGGCAAAATGGTTCCTGTAATGAGAAGAAAAAGGGGGCTTTAATTACAGATAAACGCTGATCTGAGCTGAACTCATTACCTCCAACAATCCGCTCGAGACCCTCCGTCTCTTTTCTGAGGATTACTGCGAGATGAAAATGCGATAAATTAAAGAACAGACGGAAAGGGGCTGGGTATTATTTCTCAAGGTTAGCAAACGTTGTTGCGTTGTGCTACAAAAATATCCTTTTAATAGTTGGAAATTCCCCCCCCAAGCCGCTAAAAGTAAGTGCAGGTCAGGAGTTTTGTCCCCCACGACTCGAGGCGTTTGAGACGAATTTGAAATCAGTGCTCGCTACAATAATTCTCTGCCTTTTCTTTTCTTTTTTTAAACCACATGGCCACAGTTATTACGTAAATCACTTATATTGCCAACTGATTAATAATAGACTTTCTTCCTGGAAGGTAGCTCCATTTATCGTCTCATTAAGCCTGAACAGCTTACAAGCATCACCACATTTGGAAAGTTATATTTTGGCCTCAACTTCTTTTATACGTTTGCATATTTCTTCTGCTTTCGTCTTGCTGCTGCTCCATGTAGGCTGTATTTATACATAGTCATCGTATCGTGATATCGCATCGCATCAATGTTTACATTTTTGGATATTGCTGAACATTTTTAGGGATATATCCGAACAAAAGGGGTTGGGTAATGCCTCCACGCCTGACAGATGTTTCATTTGTGGAAAACACAAACCCACCTTGGAAAAGAAAAAGATGGGGTTTCTGAAAGCCGATCACTCAAAAATTAAATCACTTAGGAACCTATCTGTAATAATTTTGCAAAACAAATGCAGGCTATAAATAGCTTACTTTTAAAGTGAAGGTTCTTTAAAAGAAAAAAAAAAGTCACTCTGAAAGATAAAACAAATTTCAATATTGAACAGCAGACATGGCATTTTTGGGATACCATAATAAAAATATATATGTTGATACCAAGCCCCAAAAGCCATTTTCCCTAGGCTGGAAATTTCTTTTGTAGACTGTCAAAGATTTATAAGGCTGCAAAAATGCTTCCAAAACCAATCTGACTGAGGAAAAATGTGAAAAAAATAGACAAAACAGAGAATTATCTTGACCACTCCCTAAATATGTATTTTTTTTTGTAGGATTTCAATAAAGCCTCAACTACCAGAATGTTAAATAATCTTATTTAACTCCAATCCATAACAGCACAGATTTCTGGGGGATGTGGGCAAAGCAAAGGTTTTAGACCCCAACCTCTATTCAAGGTTAGTGGCACCAACTACCTCGCTCACTCTTTGGTTGCCTAGCAGCAACCTGTTGAGTAAGGCAGCAGCCCAACAACTGCTATAATAATCATTATGGATATCAGCCGATATGAAAGGATTGTATCCCGATTGTACGGTTTTTACCCCCCCCCAACCATATCGTCCAACCCAAACTGATATTTGCAGGAGAACAAGCATCGCCAATCTGCCCGTGAAAAGCCAGCATGTGCTCGGAGGACTGCGGTCCTTTGGATGCCCTGCAGCCAGCCAAAGGCTTGCGTGGATGTGGGTCACAACAGGTGCACCCTGACCCCCCCCCCCTCTTCCACTCCCAGGGGCCTCCAGGAACCAATGCACAGCTCATATATTGAGCAAGACTCGCACAAAGAACATGGGAGCAGCTTTGAGGTCAGCTGCATTACTTACTCAGCGTATCCGGTGGCCCACGGTAATCTCCTGGTTTCCTTCAGGATGAGGATGGGCCGGGCTACGTGGTCCGCCGAGCACTCGATCTCATCCGCGGACAGTCCCAGGAACTCAGGTCTCATATAGGGGAATTTCAGCGGCAAATCCGAAGACGAATTCCCACCCGCGCCGGAGCCTCCCCCGGTCATAATCCCACCCATGAACCCGGCCACGGCCGTCTTGACCCGGGTGAGCATGTTGTTGTTGCCGCCGCCGCGCCGCGCCGCTGCGTCCGTCGGCCGGTGCGCGGCGCCGCGGCTCCCTTTCCCCGGATTCCCCCCCAGCTCGTCCGCGCTGCTGCTGCTGCTGCTGCTGCTGCTGCTCGACGACAGGGCTCGAGAGGAAGCGGTGTGGCTGCTGCTGCTGCTGCTGCTGCTGGCGGCGGGATGAGGATGAGGAGGAGCTGATGGAGGAGGAAGCTCCTCTGGTGGTTAAGGGCTCATGGATTCAATCGGCCGCCACCGGGCAGCGCGACGACAACAACAGCAGCAGCAGCAGCAGCAGCAGCAGCGACGATGCAGCTGGTGCAAATCCATAAAGAGTCATTGATAACTGCATGAACGCGGAAATACGGTGGAAGATTAAGGGGTCACGTGACGCATCCATGGACGAGCACTGCAAAAAAAACAAAACAAAGAAAAACACAGCCTGCACCATGCATAAGCTGCAGCAACGCACTATATGACCTACATTTTGACTCACCACTTAAGCTTGGATTTAATTGTTCAGAACAGACTCAAAGAATCATCTGCAGTAGTTGACAATGATGACAAAGGCCTTTATTTATGTTGCTCCCATAGCAGTGGGATTTAAAAGCCCGTTGAATCCTCTCTGTGGTTCGACTTAAAGGCTATTTTTTGCAGTGCAGGGTGAGCAGCTTAAGGGACCTGACAGAAGGTCAAAGGTAAATCAGTCCCTGACAGCCAAGGAAGATCTGAGAGGACTCCCACTGCAGTAGCACTGGAAATATCCCAATTTCTGGTCGGATGAGCTGAAAAGTGTCGGCTGTCCGGGTCATAAATCCGGGTAAACAGGATTTCATGAGGCCCGTAATGCGTGCAATTGTTAGTTGATTTAACAGAGGTTATAGCGATATTTTCCTCCAGAATCCGTTTTTAAATAGGACGTCCAGATTTTTCTGGCAGATTCGACGTCGCTGTGGACATTTGTGTACGAGACATCGCACTGATTTAGTTAGGTCAAAAAAAAATCACTGCTCCATATTTATATAGATAAAAATGGCGAGAATTAAAATGCTTTTTTTCTTCCAGCAGATAGCTGGTATAGTCTCCCAGTATTCACCAGGAAGCTCGTTGAAAGGACAACAAACAGATGAGGCACAAGTGTTCTTTTTCTGGTTCTCGGGTGTCCCGTCCCTTTCTAATGCCGCCCTGGGCGACTGCCCGTGTCGCCCACGTCAAGAACCGCCTCCAGCTCGCGCTTTGGGTGGATCCAAGTGGCTTAAAAGCAAAATCCATTCATCGTCGCTCCAATATCCGTTTGCCAGAGCCACAATTTCAAACATCTGCTCAGAAAATGTGTTTGAAATTTAGGTTTAGCCTCTCACATGCCATAAATGTTGAGAAAAGTGAGAACTTTATTTCAATTCCCACATTAGATCCTCCGTATGAGCTCCTTCATTAATAGTTAACCTTAACTTTTATGCAGCTGCTTTCAAAAAGATTCTTTTTTAAGTCGGTATCTAGAAGCTACATTATAAAATAATTATAAAAGATTCAGTGGTTAAACCCCCCCCCCAAAAAAACTTTACATTTAAAAAAAAAAAGTGTCATTAATAAAAGATTTGTGCAAGCAAAATGTTTTCACTACATTTTCCGTACGCCTGTACTTTTTGGAGCTCCACACTTTCTGCAGTACAACTCCAATTCCTTTAGAGGGCGCTCTAACATCAAGGTGCAGAGGTTAAATTCAATATTAACCTGTGAGGGACAGCGGAGGGGCTTTCAGAGAGAGTTTCCAGGAAAAGCTTCAAACTCTTCCGTGAAGCACTGGAATCCGTCCGCTACGTTCGCTCAACAATTTATCTCAAGTGTTTGGCTCTGAGCCAAATGAATAATGTTTTGGGTTTATTTAATCATGTTTGAAAAACTGTGTGTTCCAACTTGTTCTGAGATCACTGTTTTCACCGCTGTCATGAGAGCCACATGTGACAGGTTCGCCTCTTTGTTATTGTGTTTTTTTTTCCGCCCTCTGGGTCACGACAGTCCCAATCAGCTTCTGCTTTCACAGGATTTTATCATGACCCATATATATGTTTTTTTTTATTTTTTTTTATTCCACAATCTGATAACGTGACTGTTTAATAATCATTGATTATCCTGGAAGTGTTGGGTGCAATGTGTCACTCTTCCTTCCCAGCATCAGGTTCGTGTGTTGATCAAGACGGATTGTGGCGGTGCTCCCTTTCTCAAGTGCAGGAAAGTAAAGGTTTCGTGAGCCGGTCGGGACATGATGTATTGTATGCATCCAGGAAGGAGCATATAAGGAAGTTCTTTAAAGGCACAAGCATCTTTAAAAGAGTTATGGCGAGGCCATAAAGTGGTAATTTTACGATTTATTCAAGGGGAAATGTTGGGATATTGTCGGCGACAATCAATGTGATTACTGTTTGAGTTGATGACATCATAACAGGTGAAAGCAGAGGTATGCAAAAGTGAATACTACGGCCACTTTCACATTTCAAGGAGGTATTTGATGAATCGATAATAAGATATCATTAGAATTATGTGTACAATAAAGTTTTTTGTCTGTTTTTAGGGAGATCAGATTTGAAAGGTTGTTCACAAAATGCTGCATATTAGGTGACAATCTCTATCTATAGTGACTTTGATTGAACAGAATAGTCCGGCTTGTAGTTTTAAAAGTGGTATTTATAGGATAAATTACTTACAAACTCTCCAAAAGAAGCCTATTAAGTATTTTGAGCATCCCCCCCCGATATCTCAGAAAGTAGAAGAACGTCGAGCTGAAGAGGAAGCGGATTTCTTGACATTCATAGGGAGTTGCCAGAGGTAGCGGCTCTGACTGAAAGACGAAAAGGTTACATGTGGTTTGAAAAATGATCTTTTGACACTAACCAATACAACACATTCTGAGATGCTTTTTTTAACCTTAAGGCAGTATAGAGGAAATTTGGCTCTTTGTACAACAGCTGCTTTGCTCCCTGGCTTTGGGAAAAGTTTGCAACAATCAGCTCATCGTACCTGAACATTTTGTCTCTGACGAAGAATTTTTTTGCATCCTTTTCTATGAGGTAATTGCTACATATATATAGGGTAAAGCTGCCCAATTCACCTTGTTTTTGACGTAATAAACCATCAATTTTTCCGGTCAAATGTAGCCAACACTCTGTCATGCCAACCATTCTGCAAATAAAAGGCCATTTCTCTCCTTTTAATTTCACTCTGGGATCAAAAAAGTATTTTTGAATTCATAAACAAACGTGTCTTTCGTTGTGCGTTGATGTTAACAGGCTGACAGTAACTTTGCTATACCCCATTTTACCGTTTCACCAAAACCACTTTTGACAAAAGATTGTTTATTTAAAACTTGCTGATGTCAATTCCGAAAACATAAGCCCCGTTTTTGGACTAAAATAAACAAAAAAATAAATAACTCAGCTGTTATTTTAATGTACTTGCCAACATCTTAGCAAAACCATTAGAGATTAGGAACATTACAGAGCATCATTTTACTATTTTCCCAAGACTGGGCGTGATTTCTGATCCAGTATGTAGTTCAAGTGAGCTACGTTACCTCAAAGTTTGGGTGAAAGCAGCAACATATTTGCCCGTGTTACTTGTCATCTTTGTTCAAATGGACAACTTTCTCCAGACAGCCAATAGCAGCATTCCTAAGTCACAACCTAAGTTTACAACGTAATGATTAAAGGTTAGAGGATGTGAGGCAGTGGAGCCCCGCCTCCTGTCACTTCTTCATGTGCTCACCCCACGCTCCAAGCACAGATATCATCCCCATCCTGCTGCCTAGCAGACCTCACAGACCTCACAGACCTCGTCCATTGTGGATCCCGGTTTGACAGCACGTTTAAAAAGGAGCAGCAGTTCCAGTCTAAAAAGAAACAGATATGATTCACTGGATTGCCTTGCTGATTTCCTGCTGCTGTCTGAATGGAGCTGCAGCAGAAAGTCCTCAACTGGAGAGAATCAAGAGATGTCAGACCAGGTGTTCTCAGGTAAATCCTTTCTCTCAGTTACTCTCCTGCTGTCACCTGTTAACAACTGAGCCTCCATCTGCTGTTACGTTCACTTAAAAAAAAAAAAAAAAAAGAGATTTCCAGTAAAACTTATGCAGTTTCTCTTCCCTCTGGGTACTGCTTGCTCTGGTTTTCGGGGATGTTTGCTTCACTTTCAGTAAATCTTTCTGTGCAGTTTGTAAGGCAAGCATTGAGGGAAGCGCTCAGAGGTAGGGATAACCTTTCAGTGGACTTTGAAGTGACAGTAAGGAAAATGATGATAATGAAAGAGCAGAGCTGGTAGGTGACTTCCCCAAGACTGAGTCGCTTGGGATAACAAAGACATTCTCATGAGGCAGCATGCTGGAAAACATACCCAGGTGCTTAGGGACATTGAGTTTGCATACGAGTAGATTAAAAAAAGAAAAAGAAACAGCTGTGACCTGTGACCGTGCTTATTTCTTTTCATTCTCCCTTCAGCCGGTGCCGTTCCAGCTCGCTCTTTCAACAGCTTTTATGGGCTGTGCAAGTTTTGTCTTGTGAAAAGCATCTTTAAGGTTCGGCTTCTTACTCCACTGTTTACATTTTCCTAAAATAAGCAGCAAACAATCCCCACAAAAGGCTCAAAGATTGCAACGTTTTATAACTCCACAGGTTGACATCACCCTCATGCCACCCAAACTGTGCGACTTACCTCATGTGAACCGCTGTGGGACGTTTGAACGCAGTCCAGACAGGTGCTGGTTGTTCAGTGTCCCTGTGGTTTTTATTGTAGGAAGGACTTGTCTTTGACCTTTCTTTGTTTTATGATTTCGTAGTAGTCACATAAAAAGAATGAAAAGAATGGGTTTTTTTTTGTTCTGGCCACCAGTTTCAACCACAAGTTTTGGGTTTCTTCATGACTGATTTTTGGGTACCGACAATGTATGAGTTCATACCTTCCAGGGAGGGTTTTGGTACACGAGTGCTGGTCACTTTGCAACTTTTTCTGGTTTCGTAACGGTTCTTTTTCCGATTATACACCGATTCACTCTTTACTTGGCATTTTTGTGGTAATTTAGAGCTTATTGCTTTTCCAGGACAATTCTTTCCTGTCAGAAGTGACGCTCTCTGTGTACTCACTCTGATTTAAAGTACATAATCTGCTTGGTTTACAATAGGAACATGCGTCTATATGACTTGAATAAATAATAAAAGAGTCAGAATTTCTGGATGTCAAACTGTCCCATGTTGATTCAGCCCAACATGTCACACATGAGTTGAGATGATCATGTATTCCAGCCAATAAACACAGTCTGTCGAAACATCTGTAGCCAAAGAAAACATATCCAGTACGATCACTTCCCTGGGATGACAAACTCAGGAGGTGTTTTTTTTTTTTTAATTTTTTTATTTATTGTACATCCTCGGTTCTACTCACCGATTTACCCCATTAAAAATCCAAAGCCGTCCGTCACAGAAAAAGAACAGAAGCAAAAGGAAGGACCCGTCCACAATTATTAACATTTAAAATAAGCATCTTCCTGGTTAGAAAAGCGGGGCACGTGCCCACACCTTAGAGGAATGAGGATGCGGAAAAACCCTTCTTCAGGTCACTGTTTTTGTTTGCTTGGTTACAGTTCAGGTTTGGAAAACAGCAACACTACTGCTCACAATAATAATGGCAAAGGATTTCACCCGAACTCCCTCTTTTCTTTTTGTTTTTTTTCCTCCGCAGGGACTCAGCTGCAAGACCCGTCCTGATTGTGAGTATGAATGACGCGTGCACTAACACCTGCACAACACCTCTAGAGATCTCAATTTGCGCAGCAACAAAAGACTCTTTCTCTTTTGTACTCTTGACTCATCCAGAGTACAAAATGATCTGAGTCGTTTTACTGGGACTGCAAAAGCACAAAGGTTTCACTTGTATGCCAAATATTTCCTCCTAAGCATCCGACTCAGCGTCCTCCCTCCTCTCTGGCTTCAACAGATTGGTTTCCGCCTCCGTGTCAAGACCCGGACGAGGGCCTCAACGTCACCAGCGTGATCCACAACGTGAGCATCTCCACCGTCATGAAGTGCGAGGACAAGCAAAAGTGCAGACTCTACCTGAAAATCCACACGGTTGTGCAACTTATGGGTAGGTAGCGCCAACGACTACATCGCCGTCAACCTTGCCTATGCAAAGGTGCCAAGTTTTGACGTAGTTTCCACGTAAGCTGCACACAATGCCTCTCAGCAGCGTTTATGTCCTTTGACCTTATCAGGGTTCTGCAACGTTTCAACCACTATCACTTTGATGCAAGTTGCCTGGTTAGACAAACCGTGTCCTTTAGTGCGTTTCGGGGACAATCAACACTTTTGAGTGGGAAGCAAAGTAGAAAAGAAGCAGCAGAGTAATTTCTTTCATCCACAACAAATCCCAAACATGCAACCAGTCCAATAAAGCATAGTCAAATCAGAAGTCACACAGGGAAGAGGAAGTCTTGTGATAACCAAGTAAAGGAATAGCTTCAGCAAAACTCTTTCGGTAACGCTCAACGAGAGAGCAAACCAGATGAACACGGGTAACCTGGGGGAAAGTCTGATAAGGACGAACGGTGTTTATGCAGAAGCAACAGCTGGAGGAGCGATGAGGAGATAGAAAACAGCTGCGCTGAGAGAGGCTGAGCGACGGAACATAAGCAGAGCGACAGAAAGGAGAAAATAGACCTAAACGAAGGGAAAACGATGAAACTAAGAAACGGTAAGGCGAAGAAACTACAGCTGTAACGTCGTCGTTCAATCTTTTTTTCCGTCTCTCTTCAAGCGTAGGTCTGTATGCAGCAGGAGGTGAAAGACAAGTCACAAAAATAAAACAGGAAATGTTAATTTAATGCAATTCCCGGCAATAAGCAATAAAAGTTAAATATAGTAAAGACTCTTTGCTTTATTTACTCTATTCCGAGGGTCAGTTCCTGCTGACATTTAGCCAAAACCAGGAGGCCATAAATGGCCTGATGTAAAGTTGCCTCAGGTAACATTTGTCACATATTTGACCTCCATGTAGCAGACAAACTGCAGCTGGATCTCAAAGAAGCACCAGCAAACAAGCAAGTTTTCATTAAGACCCTTGGGCTATGTTTAAATTCCCAATCAGGTCAGCATGCCTGAAACATGCCATTGACAGGTTGCTACATGTGATGCGTGCAGCAAAGATCCACTTAAGACATTTGCATTGATTATAGAATTGGACAAATTGAAATTCTGAAAATAAATATACTTAATGGAAACATGGCGATTTTGAAAAAATAAACAAACCCAAAAAAGTTCCTTTTAAGTGCTGCTATGAAGTGGTTTTTCCAGCCATATCGAAACAAATAGATTTCTCAGGTCTGTAACGGAAAGACTACTGGCAGAAACCACGAAGAAGGCGAGAGGAAGTAGTCTTCTTTGTGGTTTATACTTAATTTTTTCCCCCGGACAATATAAAGCATTCCAACACGTTGAAGCCCCCAAAAACGCTGCATACGCTTTCAAGTAAAGCGGGGCTTGTCGCCCCAACGCCCGAATAAGACGCCAACGTCTGACTCATCAGCTAGCATATGAATGTATCTCACATAGCTGTTTAAATCCGTCACTGCCGTGATTCTTAATGACTCACTGCGAGAACAGGCTTACTCAAGCGTGATTTTAATTCTATTTCTTATTCAATGGAAACACAGCAATTGCGAAATTTTGTGTCTTTGACACGGACAAAGATTTGCGGCCATTTGTGTTGAAAACGCAGCCCGTGAGTCGAGCTCGTGGAGTGATTGTGACCTTCTTGGAGAGTGGTTCTCTTCTTGAATTGCTTTTCGAGATATTTTTGCCTGCTTCCTGCTGCCTGACAGGTTCCCTTAAGTGACTTCTGGCTGCAATCAGGCCAGTCAAACTGAAATATGTGACTCCTGATGTGAATCGCATGAAGCGAGATTATTTTCCATCTGGCAAAATAAACAACCCTCTTCACTCATCAGTATGCTTTTTTTCTTATTGTAATTAGTGAAACATGTTTTTATCAACAACAAAAAAATTAATTAGCTGTTGACATTAATACATCAGATCCTGATGACAACCAACTCAACTGTCAAGTCTTGTTTTTAATTTTTGTTCATCCTAAACAAAGACGAAGGTGCGGTGGAATATCAATCAGCAGCTGTGGTGATGGTCTTTTAAAATAATACAGAGTTTCTATTCACCACGTTCAGCTGCCAAAACACACAGCTGAGCGAGCGTACGCCCTTTGAACCCACACTAGACCTTTCCCTTCTTATATAACCTGAGGAGGAAGTCGTAAGAGTAATTCATAGGCCAGACTAATCTGGAGACTACTCAGGTTATGAACATATTTGATTGCAGGGCAGTGAAGAAAGCTCGTCACGTTCCAACAAAAATGGCCTTTGCAGGACAAAACAGGCCAAATGACATTTTATGTTTCTGGCAGCAGTAACAGTGTAAACAATAAGGCCAGATTCTTCTTCCTTTTTTACTAAAAAGGGCACATGCAGGCATATGCATTACATCCTTGTTTGTGTAAGAGAGATCCTGCAAAGCTCTTCCCTGTTCGGACGGAAGTGGGGAAATCCCTTAGGCCGGGATGATAAGTCATCCAGTCACTTATAAAAAAAAAAAAAACACTTGCCAAGTCGTAATAGTTTTCAACAGTTCGCGGACTAGTGAGCATTTTCTGTTTCATAACTGAGTTGTTTTTCTCTGACTTGTTTCCTTCTTTGTTCTGGACCCAGACTCCGTCAGCGGCGTTTCCATTTGCGCCAGCAGTGCCGGCATGATGACAAAATGTCAAATCGTACAATTCGCCAAAGCATCGAGGAGATCAATGTCTGGACTGCCGGTAATATTTGCAGGCATTTATGCTACTTTGCAGTACATTTTTAATAACATGCAGCATCCTCCATGTTCCAAAAAAAAAAAAAAAAAACCTTGCGGTAAATCATTGCTTCATTATAGCAGCGTGATGTTACAGAAAAGCATTGAAAAAGCCAACGCTGAAGTACACTAGCCTCTCTTGAACTCCCTAGTTACTTCTCTACCATCACAAAAGTAAAAAATGAATTGGAATTTTGTGTGCTTTATTCATAAATATAAAAAAGTTGAGTCGGATGGGTGTGAATCAAAAGCTCAGCATGTAAAGAAAAATCACCTTGTCTCCATTGTTAAGTGCTGTGGTGGAAAGTTTCTCTTCAGCAAAGTTTTATTTGCAAGACAAATTTAAAGTTGTATATGTTTTGTGAAGAGTTCGTATCCCGTTGCTCATTTAATGCCAGAAGATTGACTCAAATTTCTAGTTTGCATCGCATTCACATGCCATGCCTTTAGCTGTATTCAAAAGATGGTGAAGTCACTGAAGTGTGACATGGATGTTATAACCGACGTTTAGTTATTTATTTGCTTCCCCGTCTTTTGCCTGCAGGTGACAGTGGAGAATGATTACACTGAAGTGTCTCCAAACCAGCACCTACAAGTAATGGTGAAAACAGTCCCAAGTTACTGTGGCATAACTTGGACGAGCAACTACCGCACCCCTGGTAAGAAAAACAAACAAACAACCTCTTCCTCTTGGTTCCACAGATATACTTGCAGGCACCCAACTGGAACTGCAGATTACATTTCATTAAAACACAGGCAAATGAGGTTGCATGTATTTCCCTTACATCACAAATGGAAACAGGAACTAGCAGGAACTAGAGTTAGTAAATTGGTAACCATGACGGAACGTAACTAACTTGTAAAGATTAACCGGGGTGGATACAGGTCAGCCAAAAACATCACAACCAACTAAGCAATGCCCGCTTTGGTGCCTTTTTGTTGTTGTTTTTTTGCAACCTTTTGTAATCTTGTTTTATGGGTGTTAAAGGAGTATGCTGAATACTCCACATTGTTTGGTATTGAGTCATTTGCGATATGGTGTTCCTCAGAAGGGTTTGAGATCGTCCTGATAGAGTAAACCACAAAGCATGGAAGAGTTGTTTTACATGTTGCACCATCTCTTCCGCTCTCATTTGATGGCCTTGTTTTTCTCTTTCCACAGTGTGCTCGCATGAAGATTTGAGAAAAAATGTTCCTGAATGCATCAGTGAGTACATGACATGGTTTTCTCTGCGTCTACAGAACATTTTATGTTTGCAGGATCCATCTATCCTCCCACTACCTTACACTTCATACAGTTGTTGGTGCAACAGGTCATGAAAGGAAACCTCAACGTCTCTTTCCTCCAGCAGTCCTCTTAAATTGATTCTGCGAGGCAATAAGGCATTTCCAAGCCATGATTGACATGAACAGTTCATCTAGAGTTCTTGGTCTGCTTTGAGCTCTCCACCAACTTCAAAACCACTTCACCCTGAATCCGACAGACCAACCTACCCAGAATAATCATTTCATCAGACCATATCAAGGGTTGCGTTCTTTTGCTCAAGATCCTCATCTTCTTGGGAAAGTTGAGGGTTGGACTAGAGACAAGCTGGTGAATCAAGGGCTTCTTATCTCGTTTTGCCATGACAGACAGGAGCAGCGCTCAGATTCCTTGTTAGAATGGCCCTTAGCGGCAGGCTTAAAAGAGGAGTCTTGAGGCAGAGAGGTATAGTGCAGTCCCAACCAGGTGTTTAATTCCCAACATTTAACAAACAAACAAAACAGTCCTGCACACAAAGGGGGAATGCGTCCCGCAGCAGCCACACCCACTCTCTTGATGAGGGCAACCTGTAGGCATTTATAGTCCCTGGCTGCACCAATCCACAATCCCCACAAGCAGGATAAACAAAATACATATACACAAACAAAACAATACATTATCATATTCAACACTCTTCATTTCATAATCATTTCATTTCTAAAAATATCTCTATAAATATAACTCCCATTATCAAATTCTAAAAAGTCACAGTGTTTTACTCCCCCTCTCTATTTGGTCTTTCCCAGAACCGGAGGTCAGCCAATCAAAGTAAATAAATCAATACATTTAAGATGTTCTCTTACATGTAATGAAAACCTTCCTTACATTCCTGTAGTCAGTGACCTCAAGATACTTGAAGAAGTTACTCCTGACCCAGAAGGAGTGATTGCTCTTTTTGTGCATCCACATTGTTGGTATTCCTTTCCCACAACATCTCAAAAGAGAAAGAGAAGAGTCAGTGTCGTAGGGTGTGTTAAGATGCAATTCTAAGAAAAAGAATTGCTTGATTTTTCCCATGCAGCGGAGTCTTGAAGGCAAGTGTTTCTTTCAACAGGTACAGGCCATCTTTCACTGTTAGGGGTCATTAGGCGGTGACAGTTGAAAGACTGAAACGTAGACTTCAACGGCAGCGAGGCTACAGGCTGAGCGGGCTTCTCTTAACAAAACAAGTATGAAGGTTCTGCAGGAAGAAAGGACTTTGAAAATAAGCCAAGTCAGACCTCCAGATGTTTCCACGATTTTGTTCCTCGCCAGATCAAAATCATCGCTTTGTGTGAAAACAAAGTGGCAAAGGAGATGGGATCTCAAGCATGACTAACTGCAGAGTTGAGTAACGACCAGAGACAAAGCCAGGTTTAGAGGAAAACGTCTTAAAATAAAACCCAGACGCAAAAGATTACATCGAAGAAAGAGCAAGAAAATACCTTGTTGCATTTATTTTCTATGACTGAAGTGGATATCTGAAACATTTAAAGGCGCCACTTCAACCCATAAATAGCTATGAAATACCAGCTGTCAACTGAGTGTTCTTAACGTACTGAAAACGCAAAGACAGTGATTGAGTCTATATGTCAGGAAGGAATTGCAGCAAGAAGTGACTTATCTCTGATCGTACAACCAGTGCGTCAATTCTTCCATCCGTTGTGCAGTGTTTTCATAATTAGACTTGACATGGAGGAAGGGTTTGACTAAAGCCGGGATCAGGCTTATATTTGCTTGGAAGTACAAGACTGCACTGCAGATTTCACAGACCCTCTTCACAAACCCTGTGGAATAGAGAGGTGGAGCTAAGTGGATTGGTTTGTTTTCTAGTGATATTCTGACCAATGTGGGTTTTTTGCACTCATGTCCTAGAAAAGCACAATCTTAGGTGAACTTGATTAATTATTGTGCAGAAAAAAAAAACTAAGCAGGTTTTCTGCTGCTTTGCTGCATGTCTCGTCAATGTCTTTGAATGGAAAAATTACTATTTGGTGTTTCAGTAAAGGGTTATTTTGGAATCATTTCTTGCTCAAAGTCCTAACGTGCTGATTTGAGATGTGTCCTATTTTTGAAAACAGCAACAAAAATCACGTAGAATGCTTTCTTTGGCTTCAGCAAAACATTTTATCATTGCCGGAGCAGAGAAGGCGGGTGGTGGAAGGCACCGGTCGAGCAATCGCAAGGTGATTCCTGGCCTCCCCCCCATGCCAGGAAGATTACAGAAATTCAACCCCACACTTTCTTTTATCATTGCCAGATTCGGTTTCTGATTGTCGTTTTGTTTCGTCTCTTTCAGCTGGCAAGCTGTCTTACGCTGCAAGCCCAGAAAACAAGGAGCTGGCAGTCAGTGTGTCGGACATGCTTCAAGGTTACAACTACCATCTCCGGCTCTGCCTCAAGGATTTCATCTGCTCCGGCACGGGAGCTTCCGCTGTGGTTAGAAACTATGACTTGTGTTGCAAAACATCAAAACTTAAGGGCGGCAAACCTTGAAAATCACCACACGATGCTCAAACTAAAGAGTTAATTAACTTTGACAGAACACTAATACACTGTTAGATAGCTTACCTGAACACAAATATGCAGCAGGATGATCTGTTGTATTCTGTCAACCTGCTTTTGATGCAAAGTCTTTCCTCCCTACCTGACCACACCTACATTTAAAATAGTAACTTAACTTTTTAAAGTCCTACTTTAGACTATCCTGTATTACTTGAATCTCTTCTTGTGACTCATCGCTCACACACTTTGAACAAAGGTCAATGCCACAATCACTGCATTGTTACAGCCCTCATAAGACGTGTTTGGTAGAAACTACTTTATTGGACTTAAAGGGAAGAAGAAACAAAGACGTATTTTCTTCCCTTTCAGATAAAAAACGAGGAACCCCTCAAGACAGCTGTCCTCCAATATTCCAGACCTTTGCCTTGCCTTTGCATTGAGGTAACTTCCTTCCCAGCTATCTGGCCTTTGGATCGATGAGTAATTGCTTTCATGAAAGGATACCAACTTTTATTACTCATTATGTAATTCCTTGTAGGGCTGGTCATCTTTTATGGATGCCCCGAGAGTCCAGGTCTGCCCATTCAAAGACCGTGAGTCAAAAAACAACCGTGTTACTTAAACGTTCTTATGTCATTGTGTAGCTGAGACCTTATTATTATATGCTTGACCCGTTTTCGCTGCAGGTCTAGACGAATTGTGGTTTGGAATCACCTTTGATCCGCTGGAGGAGGCGTTGATATGGGAACCAGCTTGTCCCGTCGCAGCTGTGGCCGGTTTATGTGAGAAACGAGAGGATGGCGCCTGCGTGGATCTGCCCGATTCCTCACAGAAAGTCAGCAGAGAGAAGGTATAAGATACACCGTTGTGCTCATATTGGTGCACCACTGAAGTTCAAGACAAGCGTTGAATTAAACCCGACCGCCATATCCTGAGATGGTTAAAACGTCCAGAATGACGGTTTTCTTATCAATGACAAGTTTGTGACGGATTCTCTTCAAACGGGCAACAGTAAGGGGTCAGGGGTCAGGGATGTGGACGTAGCCTGGTTTTGTTACAGGAATACCGGTTCGCTGATGTAAAAATGAGGCATGATGTCAACATGCACACTCCAGTGTAAACAGTTTAACGCTTGCCAAGCATTCTGGATTTCTCAAAAGGAGCGGCTTTCAACAGGAACTGTTTACGCGTCGAAGTAAACCGCGTCCCTTTGTGCTTTACCACGTATCTGTAAAGTAATGAGTTTATCCCGACATTCAGTTTCAACCTACAGACGCTGTAAACACTGTAACATAACTGTGCAGCCACAGGAAAGCCGGAGAACAAATCTTCTTTGGCTTGAAGCCCAAGGCGTGTCATTTGAGTTTCACATTCTGTATTTGCTATAAAAATAGCCAATGAAGCTGAAAGTCCTGTTGGAAATTTGAGTAAAACAACCTAAACATCTAAGATGAAACTTAAGGTAAATGACCTTTGTGTTCACCAATGTTTTTCAGATAACATTTGCCAAAGTGGATCCCCACCCTCAACTGTGCATGAAGGTAAGGATTTCTATCTCTTAAGGCATTTTTACACTGCATAAATAAATGACATCATTGTTGCAATAGCTCTTAAGTCAATATATACATAGATATCTTTCAGGTTGTTTAGTTAGCAAGTCCTTCTCCTTCTTTGGCCCAGACAAATATGGAATAAAATGTTAAAAAACGTATCAGGTCAACAAAGTCCGCCTTTTATCTTTAGCCTTGCTGGTGGATGGAGTTGGAAACTTTGGAACTAGAAACTGTACTGAATTGGAACGATTAAATTATTATGGTTCTTTCCCGAAAACAGCCAAATTGCTTCCATCAGGGTTTGGCGCTTGTTGAGTGTATCGGGGATTTATTAGCGAGAGGAAGCATGCTGTACTCATTAGCAATGATAAAGAGACAAAAGCTTGTTTTACAACTTCGTTAGCATCTAAATTCTGAATAAAAGCAGAAGGGATTAGCCTCAGTTTTGGAAATTTCTAGGAAAATCGAAGTGACCTTTGTTTTGGTTCTGGGAATTCATTATCAATTAATCACAGAAGGAAGATTTTTCTCAGCTTTCCAAAGCAATTGACTCCAAATGTTTTATGTAGTTACAAACGTCTGAAATATTTTAAGAATATCATTAAATGACACACACATGCAGGAAAGTATTCAAATGTTTCCGAATTCTGTCTGCAATTAGCTGCAAGACGTAGCTGGAAACAAAGCAGAAATAGTTGTATTTCCTTTCAAATGTTTTTCATGTGTAGCAGGAATATTTTGGGACTTTTTCTGCATGTTTTTAACATTTCAAATCCATCAGTTTACGGTAGGCTCTCAGTCCTGGACCCGATGCCCCTTTGCTGACGGCATCAAAGGTGAGTTTTTGTTTTACATCATGATGCTGATGAGAATAAAAATGTTTCTGAACGAACTTCTGCATTAGGCCACATTTGAGGAATTCACTGTAACCTATATATACATATATATATATATATTTTTTCATTTTTCTCTAGTCTGGGACGTGATCGTGTCGAGCGATCATGGCCATGAAGAACTGCAGATTCTGTCGCGAGTTACGGCAAAGTTCTCCGTGGGGCCGTGGGGGACGTCTGCAGAATCGCCAGTGAACCAGACGACCCACACGATACTTGTAGACGTTGTAGGTTTCATCAAGTTATATGAATTTAATTAGGTCTTGTCCTGTTCTTCTTTTTGTTTTTGTTTTTTTACTAAACATGCTTGGACTCGTCTTTCCTGCAAGCCAATGTTTTTTGTGTTGCTCCAAACGTCCTGCATACGTTGCTAGGAAGCAATAGCTTTTCTCTCAGCTGTCTCCGTTATCAACAGATCCATAAAAGTAATTACACTTCCAAGATTGTGTTACGATGCGTTTCTGTCAACATGTCAGCCACATAAAATATACAGGAAGTTGGCACATGAAGCGCAAAATTACATCTGATTTCCATGCAGAACACTGGCATGGGTAATTATCAAGTCACTGCTTTTAGGCTTTTGACCTCACTTCCAGGAGACAACAGAGAGGTGCTAAGGTTAATCAAAACAATAAGAAAATGTGTACTTTAGATGTTGATCTGGGAAGGCTTATTTTGGTTCAGGAGCTGCAAGAGGAGACAGATTTGAGCATTCGCAGATCTTACAGTGCTCCAGCAGAGCGAAAAAAGCAACACAAACAACCCCAAAGTCTGACATTAAAAGGAAATTCAACCCCCCGCCCCATCCCAGCGATTATGGGAACCTTTAAATCTGCTACAGGATCTGATTGTAATGTTTTTAATGTTTGTTTATTTTTTTTTGTCTCCAGGAAAAACAGAAACCTGTTGACTTACAGCTACGGGGCAAACAGTGCAATTTTTGTCAGCAGGTACGTTCACGCTCTTAAAGATTCTTAAGAATGACCGTTTTTCTTCTGCGCATTCACTCAGCGGTGCTGAATGCTCCTTTTGTATTTGTGCAGGTAAAGAGGGTTGATGTGAAGTATGCCGCCACGGTCGTTCACTGCACCAAGCGCTGCAGTGAGTACGGCTTTTGTTACTGCCTGTCTCAGACTGTCAAAAGGACCTGTCCATCTCTATTCATGGGAAGATTTTCTCTTTTTCTTTCTATATGAGGGAATGCTCCAGCTTGACATGCAAATTGTTCCCAGAATTTGCTTCTCAGGCATTAACTTCCATCTGATCTACTGATGTTGATGTTTTTTTGAGAGCAATTACAAACGCATGAGCCCCCAAATCTTTTTTCTTTCGTTGTTTTGGACTAAATAAAAGCAGGACGTACTTCACCCGAAGGTTCTGACGGAACGTCTTGTTTTGATATTCTTCTTCGCTTCGTAGATGTAAAGAGCAGAATGTGCACAGTGTCTTCTTCCAAGAATTGAAATATTGGCCAAAGAGTATATAGCTTCTTCCCTACTCAGCTAGTCCTCATTCTTTCAGTGTCAAAATTAAAAACACGGATTGTGACATCATGCACTAATTAGCTGGTTGATTCATGCTTGAATACTGACTATAAAGTCTTAAAAAATGCAAATATATATATAAAAAAAACAAATAAATAAGCAATGTTTAGCCTGGTGGGGGCACAAGTAGAGCCTGGTGGCCCGCCAGGCTTATAATACACTGTGGGAAACCCTGATATTATACAACGTTTACTGGCCGTAAATTTGGGAGTTTCAAAACCAAAGACAGGAAGTAAGAAAGTAAGAAAGGAAATAAGGAAAATAGCTGGATGGACGAAGATGTAGACAGGTGTGTTGATGGGTGGATAAAGCATGAAAATGATGCATGTCATCAACTTCCTCCGGATTTTAAACAACTTCCACAAAATATCATTGGTACTCTTTAGTAAAATCCTAATTCCGTTTTTGCTTTTAAGCAGACATAATCTCACTCATGCAAAAATACATAAAAATAAAAATAAAAAAATAAGATGCAGTGTCCTGTTGTTTCAGCTAGTATCTCCTGAGGTGAGGGAGCAAAGTCAGAAAATACAAAACTTAGCTGCATTTTCATTCATTTCCTTTGTCATTACAACCAGGATGGAGACACATCCTCACACACGCACGCAGGCACACCAACACACATCCTCACACACACACGCAGGCACACCCACACACATCCTCACACACACACATACAGAGATTTGGACTTTAAGCTGCATGTATTTTCCGTGTGAAAACTGAGAAGTAAGCTGCATCATTTAAGTCACACATGGATATAAAAGCTAGTCTCAGTAATTTCAAAAAGATTTAAAAAAAAAAAAAAAAGAAATAAATCACATCAAGCTCAATTTCTCGTTCCAGTGTCCAAATCGTCATCCCCGACTCCTCCTTATGACTTGACACGGATTATTCTACCAGCTGCCGCTTGCCTCTCTGGCATCATCATCGTCACTCTGGTGCTCTGGTTACTGCTTCGAGGTAAGGGTGTAGAACAAACATTGCCGTTTGTGTAATCAGGAACTGATTCCTACTGTAATCGGTTCTGATTACAGTAGTAGCAATCAGTGCTGCATCGTTTTTGGGCTCGGCTCCAAATTCGCAACCTCGCAAAGCCATTGATCTGTTTTTCTGATTGGTCACAATGAAAGCACAAAAAACTTGTGCCCCCACCAGGCTACATCAAAGAGTTCCAAGCTGCTGTTGTTTGTGTAAGCCGGCGCGCTCCTTGCCAACCTTGTAAAATATTTGCATGCACATAATTGGCTTCCTTTTTAAAAATGGGTGGGTTGACGGACAACTTCAAATCGCCTCCATTTAGGTTAGGGTTCATTATAGCATGCACAGGTTTGTTCATCCAGCTCACCTGCTTCCCTATCTGCTCTTCCTCCCCGTGCGCTTTAGTTTATCGCAGTAGAAAAGGAAGAACAGGCGTCTGCCTCTCCGGAAAAACAGGTAACACTTTATTTGCTCGAAACCTTTCAAAAGGTCAAAGCTTCGCCTAAAACCCGTCTCTTCCCTCTCCCTCGCGCCGCTGCAGACGCTGACGTGTTTGACGTGCAGACTCAGCTCCCAGTCAGTCGGATGGCCCTCACAACCAGCGAGGCGAAGAGCGGAAACAACGAGAAGGCCAACTTACTCCCGAACTGACCCTGGAACGGCGCTCGGGTCTGAAGCACCGGATGCACTGTGCAGTATAACAGATGTTACAAAAACGCCAAAGTTCTCCATTGAATCCATTTGTGTTCCTTTTTCCAACATTTCATGTTTGTCACTGTTAACACGCTCAGTAGCTTGCTTTTTGTAGTTCTCTGCTGTTTTATACCCTGTTTTTGTGCTCTGCTGTTCGTTTTGGTGAAAACGAACTGAACGATGTCTTAAGTTAAAACCCTCGAGAGGAAATGCGTATTTTTGTTTGTCCTTATTTAAGAGTATATTTTCAATAAAATGTTGAAATGCATAAAAACGAACAAACTGGATTTTTGCAAGAGGTTTTGTGCAAGCTGTGGGAAAAAAAACCCCTGGTGATATTCAGCAGGTTCTCTGACATCTCACGAAAACCAATTTCATGGAAAACTCCAGCCCGATTCGAATTCACACGCTAACGCAAACAGTCCGGAGACCGCTCCGAAAGCGGGAAACAAACCGGATAGGACATTCTGGGTAAATGCAACCAAAACAAACGCGCCCACACTAGCAGAAGAGCTCACCCATGGTCTTTTCCAACCGCTGTAGTCTGACGCCACTCCCTTTGTTGTTTATATTTTGTCAAGAAGGAAGTTGCGGCTTCTTCAGACATTTTCTGTGATCTTCTGCAGATGTCAGAGTGCGTTTCTGCATAAGACATGACGACAAACCTTTGGCCAATCGCACAATTCAGACAAAGCTTTGTCAAAATAGTTCGACCCAGGTAAGAATGGATGTTTGCTTTTCCGCACATTTGTTGAAATTTGTGCAAGGTTTAACACGCGACACAACACGAGACACATCAACAACAGGGCAACGCTTCCCAAAGTGAAACACAGTGGTGGCAGAGTCATGCCGCTCCTTTTCTCCGGACTGGACGGTGGTTGGTTGCCACGGCAGCTGCGCGCCGATTAAAAAGGTCATCAAACCACCTATTTGCTTCAGGCAGATGGATATTTTGTACAGCCTTTAAAAAAACAACCTTTGTGAGGTGAACTTTCCAGTTTCCTGGTAAATGTTTCCATGTGTGTTTGCTAAGCTACGCTCTTGCTACTGTTTGCCACGCCTCCCTTTTCATCCTTTTTGTCTTTACCCAACTCTCGTGCAACGAAATTTATGGACAAAACAACATGAGTCGGATGACTCAGAAAGCCATTAGGAACATTGTTAAGTGGCACAAAGCAGATTTATGCCTCCCCCAAAAAAACAATTGAGTAATATAGATCGGCTGCGGAGGAGACGTTTGTATGTCTGTCGCCATTCTTAAGTAATTCCTGACGAACATGTTCTAAATCGTGCACGCCATGTTTCAGATTATCCACTTCTCCTTTCGTCGGTGCTTTATTCTGCCTGCGCCTGCAGCGCATCTGAAGAAAAGCTTTAATAAAAGACGCCCAAACAGACATGCACACGCGAAGTTGGACCTGTTCAGTTTTTTTTTTTTTGTGTGTGTGTGTGTGTGTGTGTGTGTGTGTGTGTGTGTGTGTGTGTGTGCCAGCGACAAAAGGATGTGCTTTCTGACTTTCTTCTATCGCCAGTAAACAACACATTGAAAATAAACGTGGATTGATTTAATTTTTCCAAACACACATCAAGATGAGAAGAGGTGGAGGAAACACTTGTGCACAAACAACCACGACCTTCAAGCTGCAAGTGGAAATGAGTGTTCTGACTCAGAACCGTGTCTGAATGCAGTTTTCTAGAGAACGAGCGGAACCAGGACCACCCAGAGTGGGTTTCTCCGCCCACAAAGGCAGTATTTGCAGATTACTGCTATTGGTGCTCAAATGTATTCCCAGCTTATGAAACTCAAAACGTATCGACTTTTTATTTAACTTTAGCAATAGGCTAAATATGGCAATTAAAAAAAAAAAGAAGTGGAAATCACTGCAAAAAATACAAAGTATTTTGATTTGGTCTCTATTACAGTTGAAATAAGACAAATGTAACTTGTAAGCAAGAAATGGAAGCAAGTTAATAACTTCTTAATATTATTTTAAAAAGTAATAGTTCCATTGTCAAATAATCTGCCAACAGAACTGAGATTTCCGTGAATATTAAGGAATTATTGCCGTACAATCAGTTTTCTCTGTAACACTTTATTTGCGTGCATAAATTTCATATTACACCCGTTTTGAACATGAAGAAGCCTTCATGAATGGTTATAGGTGCTCCATGAAGTGTAACATTCAGTAACTAATGGCATTTTTAATGCACAGCTGACACTTTTAATGGACTTTCAATACATGTTTTAGTACAACTTTATTGTAAATTTACAGAATTACACTTCATGACAACAGTCAAACATTCATAAAGACTCCTTCATGTTCATAACAGATGTTATGTCACGGTTATGTCATGTCAGTCCTATGCACACCCCTTCAGAAAACGTGTTACCGTTTTATCTTCTTTCAACTGCATTAAGATATTTGCAATAGAAACCAGACCAAAATACTTGCTAACATTTTGTATTTCTGCACTGAAAAACATATTAGGTTGACTGAATATTCTAAAATTGTCTTTAGATAAGAGTGTGCTTGTGCGTCGACCTTTTACTCTAAAAGCAGCTCAAAGTGATGTACAGACCAATAAAAACAAACAATCACCCACATGGAGACACACACAACTGTATGGAAAATGCACAAACTACACAGAACTGATCCAATTCAGGAAATAGTTAAAAAGATGGCTCCTCAACCTGCTCTTAAGGACAACATTTTCTGCAGGCCTCAGGACTTGATGACCTGGAGTTTGGTGCAGCTCCAAGTTCACATGTGTGACCAGGCAAATGAGCAAAAGCTTCTCGTAACAGTGTGTCCATCCTGGGTGTTTCGGGAGCTGCTGATGACGCTTGCCGTGAGTAAATAAGGAAGTAAGGACAAGCTTGCAATACAAGTTTCTTGGGAAAGCAAAGTCAACACCCAGAAAAAGACGAAGCCGCTTTATCTCAAAAATTTCCGTTCTGTTTACATTATGCAAATCAGGCTACCTTGTAAACGAACAGAAGCCTGGTTCAATCGGGTTCCCAGGCAGGCCCGCAGCACACAAGGAACTCTGATAATGAAAATGTTTGAATAGGTCTGTGTCCCTTAGTGCGTCCACAAAAAAAAACCATTTCCTTGTCTGATTTATTTTGAAAATTTATGGCGAGATACCGTTGTGTTGCACACAAGCATAGTGAGAAATTGCAGCCCGCTCGATGCGATAAGGAGAGTGCGACGCCCCGCAAAGCACACACGCTAGTTTAAAAATAACCATCGGATAACAGAGCAACTTTTGTTTCCAGACCTGCGCGTTCAGGGAAGACTTCCTCCCAAAAATATTCCACCGAGTGTTGAGGGAAAGAGACTTATCTAGAACCGTGCCGCTTGATTTCCAGGCGGATAACTTTGTGAGGAAATAGCAGAAATTGATCTGTTCAGAATCAGGAAAAAACAAAACACAAAACATCCACGGCAAGTGGTTTTTCCAAGTCAAGTCTGGAGCACAAAGTCGTTGAGTACTGAATTCTGGAGACATCCAGGTTAGCTGCAAGCTAACAGTAGCTCATGGTCTCCAAATGTTCAAGATTGGTCAAAGGACTCAAAATGCAATAAATATGTCAGCTGTGAGTTTACAGAGCTTAAAATCAAATCGTATCATGCCATAAACTCTCTGGCCCCAGTCAAGTTATGTGAATATGTAAAGCACAAGTTAAAGTCACAAATATCTAACGCAGGACTGCAAGTCAAGAGACAAATATCTACAAGGACAAGTCCAAGTCAAGCAATGACTTGACAGAGGGAAGAAGAAGCTCCATAAGTGGTAAACAACCGGTTTTCATGCATAATTTGAACCCACTATCCCAAATAAGATGCTATTCTGTAACTAGTTCCATCTGAGCCAAGTCAGACTTGTGTGAAAAAAAAAGCAATTTCCCCTGGCAGTGAGTCATGTGCACGTATTGTGGAGAAATTTTGACCCAGAAATATTTAGTTTCTGCCTCAGTGGGAGTTTTGAGCCTGAACGGCTCGTTTGATATCACGCCACAACATCTTAATTTGATATTTTTTTCCCTGTAGTTTGACTAGGCCACTTTAAATTACTAATTTAGTTTGTTTTCTTTTGTTTTTAAAAACCATTCAGAAGTGTTTTGGTGTTAGTGATCTGTCCAGGTGTGATTAAGGTTGGATTAAGGTCACAATCTGAAGGTTGGGGTTTTTTGTTCCTTCAGAATATGATAAGTAACAGAATTTGGGAAAAAATGGCTTCCCACACTTTGGGATGTCAGTGACTTTATTTCTAATCATTTCCTGAATGAGCTCAGGGCAGAATGCGCTGCTTTCCAAAGACGTCATGTTCTCAGACAGATTATATTTGGGAGACTTCTTGATTCAAAAGGTCAGGCAGTAATCCAGCCCGGGCGTGGCTGGTGACATTCAACTCGGCTTTCTGAAAATGCTTAGTCATTGTTGAAGAGGGAATTAACTTTCAGCCTGAAATAATCCCTTGAAAACTGAATCTCTCTGACATTTTGGTACTAAATCGAAGTGTTGGAAAGGAGGAAAAAAGACAAACATTTGGAGAAAATCCCGCTTTGCGAAAGAATTCACACCCCGTTTTACTTTGTCAAAATGTTGTACATTTTGTTTTGTACACCTGCCATTCTTGTCAAAAAGATAGCTGAAGCACAGTCGGTGAGGACGTGTGATACTCAGCCTTCAGCTAGCTTTCGTTCAGGACTTTGACTAGGACAGATTCTCCCACCTGCTCTATGGACCCCTGCTGTTTCTCCAGAGTCACTATTGTGGCTTATCAAGCTACTAAAGGGGGTTGCCACACTTTTCAAGTATTTTTTTTCTTTAAAGTTGAAAATATGAATCTTGTCATTGCCGGCTGATGCATAACTGCGAACTTCAGTCTGGTTTTTTGATATTCGCAGCAGGATTTCTTTTTGTTTTTACTTCCTTGTGAGTAATTTAAGTCTTCATTGTCAAGAAGGAGGAACTTAAGGAGACAAAAAAATTTTAAAACAGCCCGCGGCAAAGCTTTCAACAACACTGAAATTACATTTCTTGGCAAGATGCCATGCCAAGCCTACATCAGTCAGTTGGCAACTGCCAGGATAAACCAGCTCAAAAGTGCAGCCATTAATTGCTAATTAAGTTCAGGTTGGTGTACCACAATTATTATGTGTGAATAATCCAACTTGGGACAAAAATTGTCGTGTTGCAATGTTTTGTTTTCGCAGCTTGCGTGGAGTGCCCTTACGTCAGGTGTGACTCAGTTTGAGGATCCAGGTTAGCCTGACGTTCAGCAAAGGGCGACCGAAAAGGGAAGATTTTTTTTGAAGCAACTGGTTTAATAAGCCGAATATGCAGAGGAGAAATGTCAAGAGGAATCAGCCGAGATATCGGGACGAAGACCGTGGAAAACCGTCCGCCTGAAACTGTCACATTGATCAAACAGCTACGTGAACAGGGAAGGGAATCTCCAGCCGTCGTGCCCTGCAGGAAGGAAGCGGGATCCCAGGGGGGGAAATGTGTGAATCAATCAGACAACAAGAGGAAATCTCTGAAGATTCTGGTATCACTTTCCTCCTGAAAGGGCACGAAAAGACTGCGGCATGCAAATGCGCTCGCCGACAAAAGAAATAAATCTTTTGAAAATAATGCCCTGCAATTCGTTTAAGCTAAAATTAAACTGTCACGATCACCACAGTCACATTGCAAAAATGGGGAAGTGGCATACAAGCCCGAGACAATCAACCTGACCTTAAATTTATGGGGGTGGAAGCATCATGCTATGGGATGATGACGGTGTGAATCGATGAACTCATGGCAACACCAGGAAAGAACATGATGGAAATATTACGGCTATGTCTCAAAGTCAGGCAGGAAGTTAAGGCTGAGGCAGAAATTAGTCTTGCAAAGTGGAAAATTCTTCTAAGCCTGCCAGGAAATTAGTAAAGTGACTTGACATCAGCATGTCAGACTAATCATGGAGTCTTGTATTTGCAGGAAGAGCTGTGAACGTGTGAGTCAGCAGAGTTACCAACAAGCCTGACTCGGTTACTCCAGTTCTGACCAGAGGGACGGGCCGAAATTCCACCAAACTAATGGGAGACGCTTCTGGAAAGAAACATTCGACGCCGAACAGTTTACCAGGCGATTCAGTGAAATTTTTTTTTTGCAAACTTCCGAATTTTAAAAAAGCAAAACAATTCCTCATTTTTGTTCTGATATTTAGCAGTTTGGAAAAAAAAAAAAAGCTGATGACCCTAAAACAGGAAAAGTTCAATTTAATTGAAACCTCATTACATTTATTTTTATAAATCTTATGTGTAAAATGTTTTCAGCGAAATGTTCTTGAAGTTTAGGCAAAAGCTGTTGACTTTAAATATTACATTTCTTTGTATTGGCAAGTGTTTACATTTAATCCTCCAGATCTTTTATTTTTGTACTGACTATTCAGAAAATGTCCAATTTCCCATTTTGCTTTGCATGTTTTTCACACTCAGAGTTTTCAGAACATCAAACCAATTTAAATATTCGTCACAGACAACACAAGCGAACGTAAAATACCGTTTTTAATGAAGTGTTTCTTACTAAGGGATAACAAAAAGTCCAAACCTTCATGGTTGTGTGTGAAGAAATGTTTGCGGTAACTTGCATCGAGTCTTTTCCAGCTCATCTTTGCAGAACAGTTTTAAATTCTGAGAGTTTGAACATGAACACCCTTTTTAAGGTGATGCCCTTTTTCATGCCGCAGTGTATTTTTCTTATCCGAGTCGGTCTTCACCAATTGCTGTGGCCTTCAAGCCTGGACTTGACAAAAATGTGGACTGAGGTGCAATTACTTCACTTCTTTGATCTCTCGTTTGTTTGTTTTGCAAGCGAAGGGACAGGAGGTTTTTGTTCAGGTGACTGGCTGCCTTACGCTTTTGTAGGACTGCTGCGGTGTTCTTTCTGTGTCTCCGTTTTCTGTTTTTATGAGCAGCGTGCTTTGGCGTGCCCCGCTTGTCATAATAGTTGTGGACTCACAAGCAATATCTGAAGTGTAACTGCCTGAGTTTCAAGTGTGGCCCCAAGCAATCACTGCAGATTGTGTAAGCAAACTTGCCCAACTAGGGGTGTGTGTGGTGTAATTTTAATGCCAGGGTGAGAATGCTTTAAGAAATTCTTTGTAAATGCAAATATACTGTCTCAGATTTGCAATTATTTCCTTTGAAAGCAGGAAAGCATAACTATTAGCAAAGCATGTAAAATGATGAATGTTGACAGATTTGCTATGCAGGTCATAGAAATAAAGAGGCAATTACAGATTTGTTGTGACATGCCAACTGCACTTATGTGTCAACATTTAAAAACCATGTGGTGTGTGTACTGTGTTTGTAGATGTAACCCAAGCGTTTTTTTCCTTCATCATAGGATACGACAGTAAATGTATGCGTTGCGGTTTGACAGCAGTCAGCGCAACACATTTGTTTCTATTTTTAAAATGTGGCAAGTATGCATAAAACTTTCAGTATGTGGCTTATGCTTTCTAAGTATGTTGGTAGTAGTGGTTGTCCTCGGGTTGTAGAGCAAACATGTCAAACCCGGTTGCATGACAGGGTTTCCCCCCGTGCATTAAAAGCCTGGCGGGCCACCAGGCTTAACTTGTGCCTCCACCAGGCTAAGATTGCTTATTTCTTCAAATGTTTTTAAAATGTTTGCATTTTTTAAGACTTTAAAGTTGGTGTACAGGTATTAATCTCCCAGTCTTTCAATAACATATAATTATCAAGTGATATTTTAGAATGTTCTGTCAACTTTAAACGTTTTTTAACTCAAAAACACGATGATGAAAGACTGCCCGAGTGAAACCTTGCCGAAAATGCTCTGATTTGATAAAACTAGATGTTAGAGACATAAAAAATTGAGGAAAAAAAAAAGAAGGATAAGTCTTACTATTGAGGGGTAAGGATTCCTAGCTTTTTCCTCAGATGAAAAATCCAAGTTTTTAAGTTGTCCAATCAAATCACTTTCCTTCCAAGACATAAACCCCAAAAATAAGACTAGACATAAATGTGTCAAAATTTCTTAGTCAAGTCCCATTATAGTATTTAATAGACCATTGAATGTAGAAATATAGTTTTTAATAGACTATTAAACGCTATAAATTCTCGTGCGATACTTTTTAAAAAAAAAGTAAAACAGAAAGTAGCTCCTCCTTTGATCTGTGGTGTTCAGTTCCAAAGCATTGAGGAAGCCTCCACCCATTCAGTTGGCAGCATTTGTGTACTAAAAATAGAAAGAAATATTGACAGAGTGCCAGACAAGATACCAAGCACTAATGGCTAGCCTTTTGCAAGAACTGATGCTAAAGCTAGCCTTGTTAGCATGCTATCGGAGCTATGCCAACGGTTGTTCTGCGGATTATGTTAATCCTTCGGATGTTTGCACTGATTCTTTTATTAAGTACAAAGGTCTTCACCTCTTATTGTGGCCGTCAAGCCTTGGCTTGACAAGAATGGGGGCTTATCCGGGATCAGATCAACTGTACTTTTTGATCTTTAGTTTGTTTTAGTGATCCAAATAAATATTTTGGTATACATTACATTCAAACCTGAACTATTTTACCCTGACAGTTTGGAGTCTGTGAAGCCTTTCATCAATTTGTATGAACAAAAATATTGATGCAATTTCAACTCGTCCAGTTTTTGTTTCTCAGATTCACCGTGTGGTCTTTATTATCAATTCATTCACGAATACTTCTCAACATTTTCATTTTTATGAAGAGCACCGTTAGTGAAAGTTCAGACTCACATGACAAATTTCACCTTTATGTCAAACATTTTGTTTTATGCCTTTCCTGTTGCTATAATCGTAATGTCTGCCACTAGGGTTTGGTTGTTGATGATTAATTTTGAGGTTGCAATGACTCCTAGTGTGATGTTTTGTTTTCTTATTACAGAGAAAGGTTCAATCTATATTCAGCTGAACATAGATTGCAGATATCGCAGATATTTGTGCTGGGTTGCTACGATACACAGCTATATTTTTAAACACAGCTTGCTATTTTTAAGGGTTGAAAGATGCAGTCCACCTTTCTTTGATTTATCTCTTCTGCAAAAGCAGCCTTCCTTTTAAGATTTTAATCTTTTAGACCAGACTTGATCAAAAGCTAGATCCTCACTTTTTTACAAACTATTATTAATTTAGCCTTAAAAGAACAGATTATCTGCAATGATTTCGCCTTTCTAGGGAAGATTCCTAAATCTGAATCGAGGCTTTAGCGCAATATCTGATCTGGACTTCCACTCTCCATGCATTTGCCAAACATTAAATTGTGCCAGGATTTCATTATTGTGTAAGAAAACAGAATTAGTCCAACTCCCCATGCTGGGTCAGCCACTCCCAGCACTTAAGTCAATCTTCATCAATGCAGATTGAGAATCTGCATAGTGCAACATGTACCTGCAATGTACATACTTATGGATTTGTTGCTAAAACATTTGGGTTGCATTCACCTACATTCCATAACATTTGCATGTTGGCGTGATATATGTTGCTTCTCTTAGTTGCGCCGTTCTTTCTATGTATTAGTTTTGGCAGGTGCAAAGAATATGTTTGGGAAACATGCAGAACCACTAAGATGTCATTCAATTTGTTACACAAAGTCAAGAGATACTTAAAAAAAGACTAATTTGAGGCTTTTAAAATCGCTGTTTATGGTTTTACTTTGAACATGAGTTGTTACCATATGTGTCATCCTGTGGCACATTTCCACTGAACTTTAAATTATTACAAAGAAATGAGTGATGCAGAGAAAACTGTGTAAAATTAAACGTGACCTACAGTTGCTTCCACATCGTCCTAAGCCAATAATTTCTTCAGACAAGTTCAGAGCTGATTTACTGTGGGCTTTAATGTAGTTAATGTTGACACCACCCACTGACTCAAAAGGTTTTACAGCATTGTTATGTGGATTTTCACACGCACAATGTGGAGGCAAAGGGAAAAAAAGAACAAGACAGTGGAATCAGTTATGCAAACAAAATTATTTCTATATGAGAAGTGGAATGAGAGATTTATTCCTTTTTACTTCCTTTAGAATCAGAAATGAGCACATTTCTGATTCAAAGGTTTTGTTTTGTTACCAACTGAGGACAAACTGTGAATCGCAAAATATCTGTGAGCATCATCTCTGGGGTAGGCTGGACAGAAAACATACAACATATTTCACAATGTGTTTATGGAAAAATCGCATAAACGTGGAAACGCCCAGAAACTGGATAAAACATGCTTCTGATCTGATGCTTTGTAAAGCAGGGAAGAGGAACTACAATGACGGCTCGTCACTCTGCACACGAGATTAAAGATGACATTGAATGGAGTCCATTTCACTACCTTTTGAATTGAGATTAAAGGATGGTACTGATTAGGCAACTAGATCTGATAGTAGCTACAGAGACGTAAACACGTCCTGCTGGCACAGGAAGGAATGCCTTCCCCTTTTTTAAACGAAAAGCCGCCAACAAAATAAAGACTGTAGCTGCAGCAGCAGACAATATTTACATTTCTGCAGCAGGAATACACCACCACTTTTAGAAATGGTAGATTTAACACAGACATGTTGAACACTGCCATCTTCTGGCTGAAGGAATAAATGTTTTTTTTTTTGTTTGTTTTTTTTTTGGCAGAAAAAGTATTTGAAAAAAAATAAATAGCCACATATTTCTTTCCAAAAGATGATTTAGGCAAAACACAAACAAAAACAAAAAAACACTTTTGCCAAAAAATGACGGTCATTATTTTAGGAAGATGGCAATATGATATCAGCTTTTATTAAAAAATAGCAACATTCAAAAAGCAACATCATTGCTTTTTGAGGGGCTTCATCTGGGACAAACCGCTAAACAGATGAGCTTTGAACCACATTTGATGAAGCACACAGTCACAATTACAGCTTTTCCAGTTGTTTTGTCGAGCAGAAAGACTGAATTAAACATCAAAAGACAATAATGTCCATCACTTATGGGAAGACGAGCAGTTATTAGCCGACTGCAAATACTTAGAAGCAAAATAAACAACAGATAAAGTGAAACCGGAGAGTAGTAGGAGAAAGTAGCAGAGTGAGAAAGAATGCATCTTTAGAGCAGCATAGCTCCGGAGATCTTTAATCTTTCTTGAAAAGGAATGATTCAGTAAACAGAAACTGGGAATTATCCGTATACTAACAGACATGTTTTCCAATTGGAAAACTGCACAGAGATGTCGCATATAAACAGCAAGGAAATTTACAGGGTGCAATAGCCGAAGATGAACCACTGCTGCTTAGTCGAAACCGTTACGTCACCCTGATTTATGTCGCTACATGCACTTAGCTTCCTCCATGAGCGTTGCCCTATAAACAACTATTTATAAACGCAGCTGGGCTTCCCCCGCAGAAGCTTATCTGAGGCGGACAGATGAAGAAAAACACGTTTATTGACCTCGGCTGAAAATGCTAATGGTCTCAAAGATGTCCAGGACGAC
This sequence comes from Poeciliopsis gracilis, assembly GCA_911649635.1. NCBI lineage: Eukaryota > Metazoa > Chordata > Actinopteri > Cyprinodontiformes > Poeciliidae > Poeciliopsis > Poeciliopsis gracilis. Next base: position 2,750,186 of record CAJVRI010001121.1, read on the forward strand.
CGCTGTAAAATCATCACGCAAAAGGAAACGCCTGCAGTGGTTTGACACTGCGTGACTTGCAGATATTGGACAGACGGGGATTTGTAAAAGCTACTTATATCCAAGTCAAGTGTTTTTGTGTGGTAGGACTTTAGCAGCAAGAACATCCACAGAGCTTTATATGATAAAAAAAAACATCACAAAACCATCAACGCACCTAAGATTTGATCAAACCCCAAAGTCAAAATCATCGAAAGTAACAAATATGGATCATTAAAAATCACTTTGCAAAAAAATGTGCAAAGTGGGACAAAACTATGTATAACAAATATGTATAAGATACTGATCACTTCCAGTGGTGAAGAAAATGTTTGCTTTCTTTATTAGCTGTTGGTGTTGATCTATCACAATATAGTGAATTAATTCTTTAAAGTCAGAAGACATTTTTTGACACCTTTAGGAACTTTATCCTGGGTCGTAACTTGTTCATAAGGTGGAGTCCAGCTGCTGCTCTTTCAGACATCAGGTATTTGATCCAAAAGATATTTATGGATTCGGTTGTGAAATACATACATGGGTGTATTTTTTTATTTTTTTTTTATGGGTAATTTGATGGTGATGGAGAGAATTTACTCTAGAGTTTTATTGGAAATCATTGCACAATTGGATTAAGGCAGTTGTGCTGCAATACTTTTGCTTAAAAAAAAAAATAAAATAAAGAAATTGAACATTGTAGTTTGGCCGAGGGAACCACAAGATGGCGACAAGACCCAAGGCTTGCGACGCGCTCAGCGACTGTTTTTGTTTGGATAGTAACTTGATGCCACAATAACACCATTCATCTGACCTTAAAGGAAGGAGCCAGCATGAATGTACAAGAGCACAACTAAGACCTTGCTAATCTTCATGCCAATCTGATCTGCAGGTGCAGTTTTCACCTGTTGGGATTCTGTGAACTCTTCATTCTAATGGCCATTTTTGGTTTTATTGCTAAAAACTGAGCTTGACACGTGAAGTCAAAACTGACATCAGTGGTTGCTGATTGTATGTTTTCCTCGATGAGTCGCCAATTGGGAAACTTAATGCTGCAGGAAACAAAGTGTGATCACATCCCATGCTTCTTGTAATTAGTGTCAAATTTGACATATATATTTTGTAATATTTTAAGGAAATGTTTCCATGTTATCCAGTTGAACAGCATCTTCACACTTTAACTAGATATCAGAGTCTTCTTTTAGTTCAGCAGATTACAAAGATTTTAAACATATTCTTTTATTGCTTTTGATTTGATTGATTGTATACCACTGAAGTATATGTGATTGCTGATGGCATATCCTGTAAAGGATATTAGTGGCTTATGGGTATTTTAAAATGTTCAATAGAAGTACACTGTATGGTTTTGTAATTGGTTCTTCTACATGGATCAATGCAGTTTGGACAGCACATCTAAAGCTCCACAGAGTGGATTGATACTTTCATGGTGGTTATGTTGAATTTTAACCCAACTTTTTAGCTCTGGCTGCCCAGTGGATCGACAATTTCTGAAATTCCATATTAGCAAAGATTGTAGCTGCATTTTCATTGACCGTATAGTCACACAATGAGATTTTGAAAGTAAGATTGCTGAATGGAACCACAGCAATTTAGAAAAAAAAAAAACAACCTTTTTGATAGTTTTGCTGCTTGGATGAGCTGATTTTCTGGCTGTATCAACATTGGGTTTTTAAAAAAATAGCTTTTCACATCACGCAAGTCACAGGACCAACAACTGGATGTTGGTCGGCACTGGTGCAAACCTGGAAGAAGAAGCCGGGAAGTCATTGGAGGATGATTTTTAATGACTTATCGCATGAGCAAACTTAATCAGACAAAGTTTTACGTACATTTCTAAGGGAAACGCAATTCAAACTCACTTTAGTTCCCTTCTCCCCAGCCCAATGCTTGGTTTGACCTTCAACAAGTCATTGCATTAACATTTAGATACCTGCATTCATTGAGATGGTTCAGATTCTCCACACTTATACCTAACAAAGTGGCTGGCAACATCCTCTCATGTTTTGGATTCATTCTTCCAATTATTGGACAATGATGTCATGCAGTCTGAGCCTGACTGGGTATTTCTGGGAGAGAAAATGCTGTGGTTCAGAGCCAGCAGCTGTTTGTGGTAAAACTTTCTGTTAAGAGTCAGATCCTCCAGGCGAAGCATTACCTTTCTGTTACGCCTTTATTATGTCTGTCTATCTCCGGCTGCTCATCTCTGCCATCGTTTAAGCCCGAGCGATGAAAGAATGACAAACACGGGACACCAGAGACAACAGACGGGGATGAGCTAATCCTTGTTGTGTAAAATTCCAGACATTCCGATGGGATGCTGTTCCCAGAGAGGGCTAATCGGTGAGCGCCGGCGCTGCACTTGCAGCCAGGGCTTTGCTCTGAACAAACAAATACGGGGCCTCGCCGCTGTCGTGTGGAAATTTTAGATGTTAAAAGCGACGAGGACCGCCAAAGTGATTCTCCCACCCTTAAGTACACATGGAAAGATACATGAACCGACACGTGCCTGGAAACAAAAGAGGGGAACGCTGGGAAAATAGAGCAAAGGCGAAAGGTTCAAAAGCGCAAACAAGAACTTTAGATAGAGCCATGTCAAGACTAAACATCTTCGTAACAAGACTTGATAGAGTCTAAACCTTGATGCTACAATGCCACGAAGCGTTGAGTAAAGTTTTAAGTAAAGTGTGTTTAGGAAAAAGGAAGGGAGAGAGAGAGAGAGAGAGAGAGAGAGAGATAAGAAGAGGAGGAAAAGGTGAAGGGTTGCCAAGAGTCTGAGTGATGACAGATGACGGGGTGAAGGAACTCCTGTCGTTGAAAGCATAATAGACGGGGCTTTTGTCAGGCTGAGATGACAAGCCGGGAGAGAGAAGACAACAACTTGCCGGGAAGGTTGTGGAGGTGGGACGGTGGTGGGGGGGCGGGGGGGACAGGAGAGCTTTCGAAGGAAAAACAAAGTAAAGTGCCTGACGGTGGGTCCTGCTGATCAGAACAGGAAAAGCTCTGCCGCTCACAGAGGCCTCTTTGTGCCTTTTGTGAGTCACTGCAGAAAAGGCCACAGCTGTAAACAGTCGAGATCAGTCCATTAGGCCCCGAGGTACCGGAGCGCCAGTGTTGACTGTGTATCCGGAAAAGGAACGGCAAGCTTGAGTCATCAATAAACAGAACAGTCGGACGAGTGTGTGACAGTGTGTAAGTTGGGTAGGATAATGGGAGGCTAGAGAGAGGAGGAGCGCAGGGTTTGGGGGGCGGGAGGGATAATGGTGCAGAGTAGCACGGTGCTATGATCTCATGCCTCTTGCAGCTGGCACACGCCGCCATTTCCATGGACTCCTATCTCTATGTCACCCCGACACTCCATTAGTAAGTCTTCCCCTTTTTTGTTGGACATTTGTACTCATGCCCCTTAAGCCTCCTTTAAGAGATCATTCTGGATTCATATGCGAGATTCCTTTAAAATGTACTAAACAACCTGCTTGGTCTCTTAATTTAGTATTTGTCTGCCCCAGATACTAAAGATAATAGCTAGTCCAAGCTGGGCAATGCCAGATAGACTGTCTCAAAACAACTCCAGCGTCCAAACATAACAAAGGTTTATTCAAGTTTGTATTGGGGAGTTATTTGCAATTATTTGAAGTAGAAGCTGTTTGATTTTAATGCGACTTCAGTCCCAGACCAGAAAACACTTTACATCTCACAGGAAGCTCAAAAGATTTAAGTTTTAAGAAGGAATCTAGATTTTTCACAACATTGCCAGACATATTAGACGTATTTTAGACTGAGAGTAAATAACAGAAGGACCGGAGAGTTACAGCAAAAGTTCCTCTGCTTCACCTTTTTAAACTTTCAACCTGGATTTGGAAAAGTTAGCAGCCATTTGGAAACCTCCGACGCAGCATCTAAAGCGAACACGCAGCCAAATAATGCTAACGGACGCCAAACAACGTTTAAAAATGTCTTTCTTTAAAACACTAAACAAGCAGGGAGTTCCATCTCACTCAGTGTCATCCCGCTTCTGCCTCTAATGTGTAAACAATGAATGAAAAGTGCATGAAATGTTTTGACAAATCTACTTTTTGGTGAACTTGGAATTCGCCCAAACTGGAGATCAGAAACTGACCACCAGACTCTGATTGCTGCCTCCCCACTTTTAATGCAAATGACTCAATATAGGCAAAGTGGATAAGTATCCATCCCCCCTCTCTATACGTGGCAACATTATCACATCTAATTAAATCCAAGCTGTACATATACCTTCTGCTTCTTAATTAGAAACAACCCCCTCTCGCCCCCCCACAATTCCCCAACGCCAGTCAGCAGGGGGTGAAGCGGTAGATCTAATTATCAGAGACTTGACAATAAATGCAGGTTTATGCTGCAGAGCTACATTTAGAGGTCCTGAGTAGTCAGAAAATAAATCCCGGGCCTGTGGTCTCAGCGGAGTCATTGGCTTTTGTCAGCTTTGCTGACCTTTAACCTGTCACGACCCAGGCACACGCCGAACTGCAACCTCCCAGTTCCCTAACTGGCTTTTGTTTCCCTGTTAGCTCCTTATTTTCTTCACTTCTTCAGTGGCACGGTGCAAGCCATTTTCAACGAGGATTTGTTGGGGCCAACAAAGGCTTTTTTTTTTTTTTTTTTACCTTCACAAAATGTTCTCCAAAAACACAATCTGTCAAAAAAGCAACCTGTGACCCTGAAAACTTTTACTATGCGAGGTCGGACCGTGAGCCGACAGGTCAGCTGTGGAGCGTCCCCGCCCCGTGTCCAAGTGAGACACTGGCAGGGTCATCCGGACTTACCGGTGGGCAGCAATAAAGGCAACAAAACAAAGACAAAGACCACAGTGGGACACAATGAGCTCACTCAGCAACCGCATTGTTGCACAAATTGGAGCCAAACGTGTCGGGTGGGTAACATGAGGACTTTCTGCAGGGTTCCGAAAAGAACGGCGTTAAATTTGATCATTTTCCAAGTCGGGATAAGCAATAGAAATAGAAATAAAGAACATTGAAGTGAATTTACATATTTTCTTTCCTCCTAAAGTACAAAACCCTGAATCCTCCAAATACAAAAGGCTTCTATTTCAATATATTTAGATATGGCCTTCTATGTTGGCCGTATAGTTTCAGTAAGTCGCTCTCAGAGTGAAAGCTCTGCCTCGACCGGTCCGAGGGGCGGGAGGGGAAATAAAAAGCTGGGACGGCATGTAAATGAAATACAGAAGCTGCGTTTCTGGAGGGGATGCGTGTGTGTTTACTGCCCTCCCGCTGTGCGCTAAGCAGAGTGGGTTGGGGGAAGAGGCCCCGCGGGTGGATGCGTGCCAGGGCCTTCCCTGCGAGTTCTTTAAGCTCGTCACTTGACGGGCTTTGCTTGATAATCGCTGATGCGCCTCGTGTATGCGCCTGGCGGAGGAGCTGGCACGGCTTCAGAGGGATCGCCGAGCCCCCACCGGTGGCACCGAGGCGTTTGCTGAAAGGGCCCCGTTGCTCCACAAGCCAATCGCTCTGAAAGCACGACAGCAGGATCTCATAAAAGAAGAATGGGTGTTAACAGAAAAGGGGACGTTAAGTCTGAGTAATTAAACGAGGAAGAGAGAAGAGAGAGAGAGAGAGAAAAAAAAGCTCAAATTAATTGTTTCAAAGAAATGAAAGGAAGGCAGAGATGAAGCTGAAAAACGGTTGGCGATAAAAAGAATGACACTGAATTTTTCAGACAAAATTACACTCCATACAGTGCAACGCAAAAGTATTTACACCTTTGGAACTTTTTCTTTCACGTTGTGACCATATGGGATTTTATGCGCACAACTGTAAAATAGATACATGGTTTTGAATTTAATTTTGGTTGTGAAACAGAAAGTCTCCCCCAAACCGATACTTTGCGCAACTTTTTTACAAAATAGACACTTTTTTTACACTAAAAAGTGTCTGAAAAAAAATGTTAATGTGTTGAAGGTGGACCCAAAACCAGAAGGCATAAGCATAAAACGATCGTGAGTATTTAATGAAACGAAACACTCGGCAGTAGCAAATGTTACAATGGACCTAACTAGAAATAACTGATTGCAGGTGTGAGTGGTTGCCACAGGAGCTGTCTGAGAGGCGGGGAGAAGGTGGCAACAGGACGCTAAGATGATCCACTGGGGAAAACAAAAGGATGGAAACACCATGAAGCTGAAAACACTTTTAATTCTAAAGGAAACCTGAAGAGAAAAACAAACATAACAGCTGGAGAGACTAGAAGAACTGAAGAAATAACCTAACTAGTGAAGATGGACATAGATTCAGACAAAACAACTAAACCAAATAATCAAATAATAAAATGACCATGAAGGGCTAAACTAAAGTGAACTAAAACCAAACCCAAAAACCTGACATGTGAAGGAATTAGAGATGTCATAGTTCAAATATACAAATGATCATATGAACTATTGAGCCTCTTTTACCCTTGAGTTCTTTACTCACTGCGCTTATTACTAATAATGTGTCTATGGACAGAACGCTACGTCGGCAAAGCATCCTTTTACGCTGCATCAGTCGCCATAGCAGCGGTGGAAGGGCGGTCGAACTCATTGGCCTTTTTGTACTATGCGATAGGGTTGCAGGACCAAAAAAAAAAACAACAAAAAGGTAGAACAGCAGCATTGTTTCGGGCTGCACTCTTTATACCTGTGCAGCAATGTGTCCCGTCACCTCTGTGCATCCATATGGACGGCCTGTATTCCAGCTTGTGTCCTTTCAAACGTAGAGCCCCCGTGGGAATTCAGTTCAGCTGTAATAATAATGGGAACATCCTCCCACCTCATGAGCCGCACAATCCACGCCAAGCCGTTATTATTGGTGTCACCTCAGGGGCCACATGTCTCCCTGCTGGTCCTTGAACTGGTCCATCTCGTCGAAGAACTTTAATAAAGCCGCTAATCCACTAAATGTGATATGCATGGCGTTCTTCACGTGCATTTTTTTTTTTTTATGTAGCCGTGTTCCCCCCCAGTAGCGGTCGGTTTTGCTTTAAACATGCAATGTTTTTTTTTTAAACGGTGTAAGACGCCCCTCTCCCTCTGGGTGGACATCAGTGGCCCTCGGGCTGAATGCCCTGTGATTATACAACAGCACCCAGGGGACGTGGAGCAAACCCATTAATTTCAGAGCTCTGATGGATTGGCAGTTATTGTTTTCTTTTGTTTTTTTGTTCTTTTTTGCACTGCTTTATGAAGAGAAACAGAACAAACACCTTCAGCTAATTGAACTCATGGTATCATCTACTGAAAATCTGTAATTTTTGGTCTCTGTGAAGTTTTATTTTGACATACAGAAGATAAAAATGTTGAAATTAAGCATGTGTATTTCTTTTTTATATGTAGAAAAAATATTTTATTGAATTACTGACATGAAATTTACACCATGTATGTGCAAGGAATACTCAAATACTAACTAAGCAAAAGAAATGATATTGAGTTATGTATAATTAAGTATGCAAGGAATAGCTAGCCGACTTAATCGCATTTATGGAATAACTGAAAAATATGCTCTCTCTTGTTTTTTACTCTTATTATGAATTTTCTGTACTGAAACAGTCCTGATGTTTAAACTTTCAAAAACATTTTTCTTCACCAGTGGAGTCTTGCGCAGGGAGCCTTGCATAAAGATAACTGTAGCTGTAAGTGCACCAGTTTGGCTTTCTGTTAATTTCAGGTCTCTGTTTTGGATAAAGTTTTCTGATTATTTAGCAGATTACAGCCACATTTACACCTGATTTTCTTCATCTTTTCAATACTTGACCTTTGTAATTTTTTTATTTTGTACTTTTTCACCTAATTTAAAAACCCATTTGTTCTGATTTCTCTGTGGGCATGGACAGCCTCATCAAAGTCTGTCTCTGTGCGTTTAGTGAAACTTTAAAAGGCAATATAAGTTTTTAAGAGCTTCACATAAAAATCTTTGCACAGCATATTCAAGCAGGCCTCCAATCACGAGTTCAGTTCATGAGGTCATGGACCTCCGATGAGTTGACTGCGTTCAAATCGATGGCAAAAGAAAGAGGGAAGCAGAAAGATAAACGCGGGAGGAATGGTGGCTGGAAACGCACCTGCCTGCTATAAATTTTCCAGATGATTTCTTCAAATCACATGTGGAATTAATCAGACAATTACTGAGGCTTTGTACTCTGCAGTGGGTAAAGTCTGCTGAATGTCCACTCAGAGTGATACTGACATTTGCTTTGCCACATGCATCTCCTCTGGTTAATGTCTACATCATCTGAAACGCTGAAGAAAGACACTCTTCCCCCAGGTCTCTGGTTCAGGGGCTGACTGTAGCGGCAAAGTTCATGAACTAAAACCTGCTTTTAATGTCTTCAATCACAATTAAGAGCTGAAATAAACCCAGTTATCTTTTATACAAGCTACATTTTGGTCTGGTAAAACGTTGCCTAAATAACTCGCGTTCTCTTGACTTCTCTCGGCAAACTTGTCCACACCAAAGATGACACTTTTTACATTAATCATCATCACAGATAACTAGGAAAAAACGACAGCTAATCTTTGGAAATTCAGCAGATTCGAAACAAGTCACATTGACAACCTCATGTCAATAATGGTGAGTAGCTGCTCTGTAATGGAACACACACATGCGGACGAAAACACACACACACACAGGCATGCAAGCGCACACACACACACACACACACACACACACACACACACACACACACACACACACCACACACACACACACACACACACACACACACAGCAGGATGGCTTGTTTTCAAGCCAATCCACAATTCCTCTAGGTGTCAATCAGAAGTCACGACAGGCTGTCTCCTTCCACAACTGGAACAATACATCAAGACACAAAGACAGACACTTGTTACCACTCTTGTTCGTCTCTTTCTGCTTCTCCATCTTTTCTCCTTCTCATCCCTCGATCTCGACTGTGTGCTCATCAGCCGAAGCAGTGCTTTCTCTTGCTACAATTCTCACAAATCCACACTACGAATTCCCTACAAACCTTCCACCTCAGCCAGCAGGCCGTGCGACATGCATGTGACTGATGCGTTTTGGATTTTTTATTTTTATTTTTATCTACTTTTTCGTACATGTATGTCAGTGCGCTTGTTATGACCCCGCTGAGGCACATGTTCCCCGTACATGGTCGCAAAGCGTGCAAATGCAATTAGAGGGAGACGCGACGGTGGCGGCAGAGAGCACACACTCGCGCGCGTTAGAGAAACATATGCGCACGTGAGAACGTCTGCTCCCTGCAGAAACGAAGGAGCCAATCGGCCCCGAGGTGCTCTGGAAAAAGGCGGGAGAGGACGGTGGGGCGCTGTGAAGGGGTGGAGGAGGGGGCTGGTCAGGAGTCAGAGCAGATGGCAGACCGCGCTGCTGACACCCCCACCTCCTTGCCCTCTTTCTTTCTCTCCCCCCCTCCCTCCGTCCTTCTGAAGGCGTCTCAGCAGGTTATGGAGCGGGGGCAATTAGCGACAGTCGCTACCACGTGCGTGTGCCACAGAGGACCGCTCCATCAGGACGCACCCCCACTCACTCCAACCTCCCTCATTCATGACTCCATTAGCGGCGCTGGAGACAGGTGGTAAAAAACGTAAAAATAAAAAACAACAACAAAGAAAAAACAATAATAAAAACGCTTGACGCGTGTCAATCAATAATTCCATTTTCTAAGCCCAGATCAGCATTTAGGGTGCCTTGCAAAAGGGCACATTTTCTTATGTTTTAAACCGCAGACTTTAGTCGGGATTTTAAATGAAACGCAAACGCATCACTCCACGTTTTGAGCAAAGTTGGCTTTCACTTAAAGTCTCTGGTTTGTTGAAACTTGGTCATAAAGAACAAATAATACTTTGTGTTGTACTTTGTCCTGTGTAAGAAAATCATGCTGGTAACTACTTGTACCCTGATTACAAATTAAAAGTCTCCATCTGCATGTATCATTTTTAAATCGCAGATAGGGGCCACATAAAATCAGTCTGTGGGCCACATATGGCCCCCGGGCCGCACTCTGGTCACCCCTGCTTTATTGTGCTCAAATATTTGAAAATTGTAAAACTGCTTGGGACCGACTTGGAGCCGTCGTTATAAACCTGCTGATGTTCAGGGGACGTTACCCTTCTTTTTAAATGTATCTAGACGTGGACTTAAGAAATTTCCAGACTGCGAAAAAAATACTCGCTGCAACATGACATGTGAAAACATACTGGGGCATGTGAACAACAATCCAGACGCACTCAAACTGCTTATTTCACGGAATGACGCAACGTCTTCAGTCGGGAAGCGTTCTCTTTATCCTATTTGAGCACTTTCCTGGAAAAACGGCACAAGCTCTAAAATCTCCAAGCCTCAGAGTGACTGGCGATAACCCCATTAGGCGGGCAATCAGCTGCAAAAGCAGACTCCAGCCACCTTTCCTCCCCCTCTCGCTCATCCTTCCTCCTTCCCTCCCAGTGGCTCGGCCTGTCATGTTCAGCCTATGATTAGAATAATAAGACTAATTAAATCCATATCGCTGGTGCTCTCAAGCACAGCAGCGTGCGGGTGTGTCTATGTGTGTGTGTGTGTGTGTGTGTGTGTTGCTGCCCCGGGTCCTGCTGTTCGAGCTCGGCTCCACGCATGACAGTGGGGTTACTGTGGAAAGCCCTTTTAAAACATAAACAGACCATTATAAATGCTCAGCTGTTGAATGGAGCTCTTTGGGGCTTCACAAACAGACAAGCACGTATAGACTTTCCATTTAAGGCCGCATCCAAGAGTGGGAGACTCTCGAAAAGAGCCAAGAGAGGGAACAGTAACGCAGTGTATAAATAGCAAGACGCAGAGAAAGCGCCGCGAAGGCCAGGAGGGAGAATGGCAACACTGTGCATCAGCAGGAGGAGGAGGAAACAGAAAGTAAAATGCATGGGCTGGAGCCGGGACGCTGGGACGTCGCTTCCAGCTTTGAGATCTGTTTGAATTTATACGTTTCTCACCGTGTCATAAATGGCGACCGACGTGTTCGTGAAGCGACCTGCGCTCTCGTAAAGCCGAGAAGGTGTGTGGGAACGCCATGGATCTGAGTGCGTTTTCCACACAACCTTCACAACAACAACTTTCTCTAGAGTTGTTCTTATACGTTTCTGTTTGTCGATTACCACAGTATTGATGCCGACAGCAATATTGTAGGGTGAGGTCTCTACTTTGACTAGGCCGGGGAATCTTAATTCTTTTCTTTTTCAGTCATTTTTCGCTGCTGCTGTGTTTTGGGGTCATTGTCTTATTGATGACCCAGTCCGATCGTCTTGTGGTTTATTCTTATGCAACAAATTGTCGTTTTGTAACTTTGCTGCTGTGCACCAACATGCTAATTCTAGTCTGTCTAACAGAAATAATATTATCTTTCTATTGCTGTTGCTTTTCAACTTTTGAATCCACTTGATGGGTTTGATGAAAATGTTGCATATAAGTGAAAGCAAATTCAGATCAATCAGGGGGGAAAAAAACATAGTGGACTCACAGGAAATCATTGTGAACTAACTTTGAATTTTTTTTTTCATCCTTTTGACCAGCAGGGTGCGAGGATCTGAAGAAAAAAACCCCCAAAAAGATCAGAATCAGAGTTGAAAAAAAATAATTTCTGAAATAAATGCATTTATTAAAAAAATAGAAAATAATGGCTCAAATTAAGATTCAAAGAATGTTAAGAATGGGGATGACAAGCACTGATATTGACATTTGTAAAAAGAAAAAAAAAAGAGAAAGAAAATTCATAAATGGAAAAAAATGGATCAATGTTGCTGCTGATGTTGCTCTCGCAAACTCAACTCTTCCAAATTTCAACTTGCATATTTTGGGCTGGGAAAATATAAAAAGTGGCATTTAAGGGTTAAAATTCTGAGAAACTGCATCTATGATTTGAAGCTGCATATGATTTTTAAAGACCACAGTATTCATGAAACACCATGTGGAGAGAAACGACCAATACTTCACATTTCATTGGTACTTTTGTGTCATATGGACAGAGGTTAAAGAAAAACAGATCTAGATGTTCTGAACCAGTCTCCATGTGTATATCTATGTCACATTTGGACTTGCTTTGCTTTTCCTTGCACATCTTTCGCTGTATTAATCAACACAAGTGTTGCGACAAACATAAACCCCATTTCAAGGCTGTAAAAGTCCGATTTATTTGAGGATCACCTTGCATGACCTCCCCGTCTCCGTGCCTCCACAAGGCGAACTGGTAACGAGCTCATAAAGTCGAGTTAAGTTTAAATGTCTTTCTTATTGCTCATGTGGACGAGGACAAGGAGACCGACTTAAAGTCCTGAGCGCCGGAGTACAGAGGAGTCTTTCTGCTCCAAGAGAAAAGCTCACCTCCTCCCTCTTTACTGGCCCTTGTTCCCTGTTTGGAAGAGTTTACATTTTCTATCAGCCGTGCGGTGCAGACAGGGGCAGCTCGGGGGATCCCCCTACCTGATACAGGACGCAGACACACACACACGTACACACACACAGTGGCGTTCTGTCAGTGTTGCAGACTGTCTGTCTCCTTGTCGATCCGGCGGTGACTGTAACTAGGTGTAATGGCCAGCCTGTGGTTTGAGACTCTATGGCTCTATTCACCACTCCTCCCAAACCCCACCGTCTTCCCCCTTACACACACACACACACACACACACGCACACACACACACACACACACACACACACACACGTGCAATCACTGTTTACAGTGGTGTATTTGGACGGAGCTGCTAATTGAAACATTTCTTTTTCCATCCAAAAGAGTAAAAGGGCATCCCATTTTTTCCACTGTATGTGTTTCAGACTCGGCTCCCGTGTCCACTTTGGCCGCGGGCCAGAAACATTACCGCAGAACTCCAAAGGCCACGGCACCCCGAGTCTCTGCCAAATTATTAGAGCTACATGACTCGCTGTGACTCACTCTCAGGTAAAAAAAAATAAATAAAAAAAAATGCTCCTTTATACCTTGCTGGAGTCTTTAAATGTATTATGCATTATTTTCCTGGCCAGTCAGTATTTACGTATGGTTATTCCCACAGTGCCTCATGTGAAACGGCCTGTGAGGCCAACGGTACGCCACTGGCAAAGGCCTCGGAAACCTTTTGTAACTTTAGGGTGAAAAAATAAGGAGCAGCAAGTCAGAAGCAAACGTGCTTCTGTTGTTCTGGGGGAGATAGCTGAAGGAGAGCGCTCCCTCCTTCAGGTGCAGGGGGTCGAACAGGATTCAGTCGGGACGAAGACGATGGCTGCATTTTTCATTGCAGATCTTTCTCAATATTCTGCTCATGGGATTTTGCAACTGTGGCGTTTCCATGAAATAAAACGCAATTGAAATCGCACTTGAATATGTTTGTTTGCACGGTAAGTAATTAATGGACATGCAGCATCATCATCCTCCAACTATTTCCTGTCGTCGTCTTTGTGGTTTGGGCCGGGGGCGACATCTGGCTGAAGATCGTGTGACTCATTCGATGCATAAAAACTTATTTCAATTGGAGTTTTGAACTTGGGGTACAGTGAAGGAGGGAAGGAAAGAGGAGACAAGGAAAAAGAGAGAATCCAATGAAGAAATGACAAAGAGACAGAAGATGGAAGGACATAAAGATACAGCATAGAAGAAGGAAGGACAGAAGATAAAAGAGTAGAAGACAATAAGAATGGACAATAGAAAGAATGGAAGACGGATACAAAGAAGGAAGAAAAGTGAGAAAAGAAGGGAAATGAAGGAAGGGAGCAAAGGAAGAACAGTAGGAGAAAAGACAATGGAGGAAAGGTGGGAAGAAGAAAGGACACAACTATTGTCTAGATATCTTAGAGATAATCAGGAGTTAAATCTATTACCCAATTGGCTAAAGCATCACTATTAGCACAGACCTTTACTTTCTTGCCTGCAGTCAGCGAGATCATTCCAAAACGAACGATTCCTTCCTCGTCTCCCGCTGACCCCAATTTCACTTTTCCTGAACCAAAACCCGGAGTCCTGCGGCCCGGGCAGGGCGACCCAGTCACCCGCTACATCAAAGGTGTCAGATTAAGCCGAATTAGAAGGTCGGGAGGGAAAGTTGATGCATTGCAAATCTTTTGAGAAAGGTTTCTTCGGGTCACTCCGGCTACATCTGTCTTTCAGCTCACATTGGCATGATAAGGTTTGATGGACACGGCGCGTTTACGTGAGAGTGCGCCCTCTGCCCTGCAGTGTCCAGAGGGCGAGATAAGAGGAAGATTGATGGATTTTTAAATTTCCTTTTTTAGGAAGGAGTGGAAGATTAAACCAGCTTTCTGTTTCGGAGAGCGAGTGTAGAAACGGGGAGGGTGGTCTCCCCGTAAGGGTCTCCGTGTGAATCAAGAGAGAAAAAGTGCAGAAATAGCTGCAAACAGTAGCTGACAACGTCTTCACAAAAACCACAATATTCATCTACGGCTTTGCAGAAACAGCAAAAAGCCTGGTACTTGGTTTTTATAAAATCAGCTGCTGAGTGAATGTGACTTAGAGGTATCAAAGACTAAATTTACTTCAAATTCAAATATACATGTTGATAATATTTTTTTAAAAGGACTTGAAATCTACATCTACCAAAGGTGTGAGTTACCCCTGGTTACACGTGGCGATTATGCAGGTGAAGGTTGTCGTTTCTGAGATAACGACAAAGTCAGTGGCTTAGTTTTTATGTCATGCGTGGCAAAATGGACGACTTTGTTTCTTCCACTTAACTGATTGCGTTTGTGTCGATGCTATCTGATGCGGTGAGCATGAAAAAATGCTGGACACCTGTACCAGCCGCTGCTTTTCGTGTGTTTTAACGGTGTGAAGGTCGTCCAAAAGAAGATCATATATGATATGCAATTTAGGTTTTTAAGACTATTTACAGTTTATTCCTCTCGCAGTCCCTCTCTGATGAAATAAAAAGGAGCCATTGGTAGCGTTTTTTTTTTTTTTTTTTCTTAAGTCGGGGATAAGCCGAAGTCAATCCAGCCCTCCCAGGACTGATCTGCAGTTGGGTCAGTGTCCACATAATCCTATTAGTAGTGGGTGATTTCTTCAGATGCAACCTGGGGGAGCGAAGGCAAATAAAGACCGATTTACTCGACCTGAGGATTTTCTCTTAGAGATCTCCTGTAAATATTACACACACAGAGCTCTGTGGGAAGATATCGCCATGCAATTTCAGCCTCATTTTACCTTTTAAAGCACAACACTTGCACCAATGTGCTTAGTTCATCTTCAGCTGTCAAGATAATTCTTAAAACTAAGGGGTCATCTGAATGTTTCTTGTATTTGGATTCCAAAAAGCTGAGTGAAAATGATGCAGACTTCCCTCTCTGTCGTGGCGTGCGGTCAGTCGCCCTCAGCACCCCCACGCGCAAAACGTGGAGCAGTAATTGAACAACGTGATGGTGCCAAGCAGATTAAAATCTTCCACAAAGGAAGCACAAATAGAATTGCCATTTTCGGACTTGAATGGGTGAATTTTTATCCCACCTGCAGACAAGACCGTAATCGTGACATCTCCCACTGGGCGTATTTTGATTGGAAGGGATCGCAAAGACGGATAAAATAGAGCAAGGTTTGGTTTTAAAGTGACAATCTGTGACTTCTGCCCCCCGGTTTGAAGTTCCCATTCTGCCCAGTTTCCCCAAGGTTTGGCCTACTTCAGCGCCAACATTTGGAGTCACAATTTTGAAGCAATATTTGGGAATTAAGGTTAATCAGATAAACAAGAATATCGCTGATGCGTATGAATACGGTTGGGGAATTCGACCAAATTGCTGTTCTTAAGAAAGTTGCATTTTGTATAATCAGTCCACCATGATATAAGTATAAATTAATCAGTCAATAAAAGATCAAATCTGATATTCATGACCTTGGAAAACGTGTATAAGTATGTGGATGCCACTAAATCACAGACAGAAGATGTAAAATGCGACATGAACAGGGTGAAGAAGAAGGTCCTGTTCTGGGAAAGGAGGCCAACGTCCGACAGCTGCGTGTGAGAAACCGTTCACTGAAGAAGAGCAGCTACGTGTCGCGTTTGTGGGACCAGCTTCAGTGGAGGCCAAAACGCTGCATCACCTGCAATCACGTCCTCTGAACATTTACTCTAATTGCACGGGTTCAACAGATGGGTTTATTGTGTGATACTTTTGTTAGTTTTTATATCATCAAAATAAAAATATTCCAAACGCCTTCAAGAGAAAATATTTGTCTCAATATTTGCGAAACCTTTGGGGCAGTTTCAGCTACATAGATGTTCTTTAAGGCATTTCTTTTACCCAAAATCCACTCTGTCGGGTCTGAGGAGATTTTAAATTCTCTATAGATTTCACTCTGCACCCAAGTCACCAACCTGAAGTGGGAAAATTTGTTTTTATGAGAACCAGAACGACAAGAATTCAATGTGGTGAAGTGTTGAACCGATGCTACATCCATAACGACATGCCAAGCTGGACGAAAGGCAAATCTCACCACACATACACGCACACACACATGCACACACACACGCTTTACATCCATGCATACACGCCTGATGTGCTTGCTGTGCCTCCATAATTCAAATTCATACCTGATGTACAGCAGCCATGCATGGAAAGACACACAGCCAATGTGTATCCACAAATTAAATCAGGCGAGACCTCAACAGCAGCCTGCATACTGGGATGCACCTGCAGCTGCTTGCTGTGTTGTGATCAGCTGACCAAACAGGCAGCTGCTCACAGGTTCCCAATCATTTACAGTACAGCACACAATCACTCTGTACGGATATGAATGCTGATTATTTTCGGTCGCCTGCCCCCACATCCCCACACACACACACACTTGGGTCGCTCGTTGCGGAGCTGATTGGTCGCTGCCCGTCTTCACCTTTGTTTACTGCTGTTGTGATCTGGAGAACATGGTGTTCCCGTCAAAGTGTAGTTGTTTACCGCTCAGAAATTATGTAAACGCTTGATGTGGCCTACGTTGGGAAATTGACCGGTAATTTTCCGGCAAACAGAACCGCGGGCAACCGCCTGAATAAAAAAGACACAACGGCGTGTGCTGGAGGAGCGGGACTGAACAAAAACATCTTGTCCTTTTCTTTTCTGCGAATTTGGTGAAGAGAAGCCTTGGTACATGCTGAAAACATAACACGCTGTAGATTAATTTATGACAAAAAAAAAAACAAAACACAATCATTCAAGTCAAAAAATTGCTGCAGCAATGGCTTTCTAAGCGAGCAATATTCTTAGAAAGAATGTCTAGAAAACAGTAGCCATTAAAATCACAGGAAACACTCAAGGTTAAATCGTAATTTAAAGAAAAAAGAAGCAACACTCTTTTCCATAAATACAAACGATCATTTCTGCACAAAACAGATTTTATTAATACATTTTGGGAAGAACTTGGTCAAAAAAATAATTAAAACTGTAATCGTTGCTGAAATAGGTACTGAAATCAAGACGTTAGAAGAGGTTGTCTCCAAAATAAGCATTAGTTTTACCAGGTAAAACATTGGAAGGACCAGATGTTGCCTCCAATAAGCAAATGCTGTTAAATTCAAACCCCTGTTTGCATGTGGATGAATTAAAATACCTTTGATTTTCCACATATTCCACAGAGTTCACGACTTCTCCTTCGGATGAAGTGTTTTGAAAAGGTGTTGATGAGTGAAATCTTGATCCAAGATGATAATGGCTGACAGCAGGGTGAGAATGGGACCACCCAATCCATCAATGTGTCGCCATTATCTTGGCAGGAAAACCAAAGGAAGCCATCTTTTGGGTTTCATGTGCTAAAAGATCTATAGTGTCACATTTTTTTTTTTTTTGCATCCATTAGAGAACAAAAGCTTGCCAAATCCCTTAGCCTGCGTGCGTAATATGTGTTAACGTGTTTAAGCGCGGCCGGTGTGAGGATAGGCGGGCAGATGGGCGGGTTGTCAGTCTCACTGATGGACATGATTGATTAATAGACGGTGCCTTTGGCGGAGGGGGGGAGGGTTGAGTTCAGCACTATCTTACAGCTGTTCACTTCCACAATGTTAACAAAACGAATAAATAAGAAACACTCTGCGGGGATTAGAGTCATGTCTGCACAATGTTTTCGGGCATTGACGTATTTCCCCATACATAATGCAGCAGCTCTGTGTTTACACTGGACAGTCGACTGATCAATACGTTCATAAAATGCTTTCACCTGACGACGCCTATAGTAATCGCATGGGGTGGAGGGGGTTTGGTGAGGAGAGGCCTCTCATCTGCATCTGTGGAATAACAGCTAGCCCTCTCTGATAATTGATCAGATTCACAGCCATCAGGTGGGGACCCTCCCCCCTCCAACAACACAAACGCATAACCGGAACGCACAACGTGACCCTTGACCGAGGTGTAATAAGGTCATATTAGCGTAGTGGGAATAGGCCGTAAATGCCAGCGAGTGCGGACATTCCCCTCCTCTGAGAGGCTATCGTAAAAAAAGGAAATGGAGGAGAGGAGGCGACTTAGAGGGAACGATAGCAAATGGCAGAAAGTGATGGATGGGTAGATAAATGGATCGACGAACGGAAGGAAGGAATTTAAAAAAATGGTCCGGACCTTTGAACCTCTCAAAAAAAATCAGCTACTTCTTGCTGCAAACTAGTAGTATCCCAGTTGTCGCTTTAACATTCCCTACTTTCAATACCAGGGTCATCAGCATCTGTGAAACTGACACTGAGACGACCAAAGCCCTAAAATAAAAAAATAAATAAATAAATAAAAACTTACCCAGCATGCCAGTGGCTCATTTGATGTTTCAGGTAAACGCTCACAGTGGAGTTTGTGTCTGCATGAACGTGAGAAAGTGCCAAGAGCTAGATTAGCCTCTGGCAAGCTAGTTAGCAAGCTAAATTAGATACATAATTAGCTAGAATGACTAGATGAAGGATAGCTAGCGAAGCTAGATAGATAGCAAGCTAGTTACCTAGCTAGTCCTTGTGGGTCCAACACACCCATATCACTTGCATCATTTGCCTCAGCCCTCCAAGGCACAAGGTTAAATTAGGTCAATGGTAAGGCAATTAGCTAGCTAGATTGACAAGCTAGGTAAATCGCTCGATAGAAATTCAAAGCGAAAGAAAAGTAGAACGACAATGGTAGCAGCCTTAGTTCAAATAAATGAAAAACTATTACAATAATCCCTGCAATTTAAAACAAAAAGATCTCCAGCAGTGTAAAGGATAAAGGTCATCCTTCAATGACAACATGGTGGTGGCAGGATGATGCTATGGGGATGCTTTTCTTCTACAGAAACAGGCTAGCCGGTTGCCTGTACCTGCACAGCGACCATACAAACAGTAGCTGATTGAGAGCTGCATGCCACGCTTTATACATTTTTATTTTAAAAGGAATCGCAAGAAGCTGAAATAAAACACGTTGCGGTCCATTGTTGAACCAGTACAACATGTGAAAAAGTTGAAGACGTCCGCTCCAGTCAAGACGAGTCGAGGATCCTCCGCTGCCGCTAAGTGACAGACTGCGTCTGGTTAGCTCAGCAGGAGGAAGAGCAGCGATGGACACCCGTATCTCACTGGCTGCAGTCCACACCGCACGAGTCATCTGCTGCAATAAGCTCCAACCACACGCATGCTGGAAGCAAAGCCTGTCCACACACACACACACAACCTCGCACACACACATTTCCAGCAGCTAGCACATGCATATGGCTAAAGGCAAAAATGCATGGAAGGAAACCGCTTGACGCTTTGAGCCGCTGTACATTTAACAAGGGCGCCGACTGCTATGACAAAGTCACTAACAATTAGAAACGCACGCTCCGCGGGGGAATGTCTAGTGTAATAAAGGCTCAGTCACGCTATATAGTGGCTACCGCAGTGTTTGGATTAGAGCTCGCTCATATGGTAGGATCAGGGTCTTAACTGAAATGACTTAGACTTAAGAAAAAGAATATTAAGATGGCCTTATATGGACAAAACAAGCTAAGCTAATGGACCCTCCCGTCCATCAGTGGAGACATTTGAGCTTTGTATATGCAGCTGTTTGATCTTCAGACATGAGTCACCCAGAGTGGTTATCTAGTCTTGGCAGGTCAAAAGTTCATTATAGCTCTCTTTGTTCTCTTCTCTTCTCGTTATCCCTCGTTTTCATCTTTAAGGCTGATCTGTAAATCTCAGAAATGGTTGGAAAGTTTACAAGAATGTGACATTTAGCTGTAAATTACAGTGACTAAAACAAAAACTCAATAAGGATTGCTCCTGCTCTCCCCATGCCAGGGGCCAGCGTTTGCCTTAGTGCCTCAGTTGGAGGCATGAATTACAGGTTGGAGTGCGAGATGGACAGACAGGAGACAACGTTGTCTGCTCCTGTATTTAGTGGCAGAGAAAAAGCCAAGCTCAAATACTCTTGATTTTTCTGGCCTGTCTGCGTTGGAACCCTCACATATAGATCGCGACCCAACAAACAAATTCCCAGACGCAAGTAGACATTTCATTTCAAGCTTCTGATGGTGACGCATCCAAACCTAGAACCTGCTGCAGCAACTCCACCATTAGCATCGGAAAAACTTTGGATTCCTCTGAATAGGATGGAGGTTTCACTCCTAAACCAATCTTTAATAAGCAAATGATAATGGATTGATTATTATGATTAACAGGCTTTTTTGGGGTTTTTTGTCCCGATCTACTTGTGCCAAGGTTGCCTCGAAACCGTGCAAGAAAACCGCTGGTGAGAAAATCCGTTTTGACTCGCCCAACAGCAGGGCTGTCCAACTAAGCAAAAACGCTCTTGCAAAATTTCAGCAGAAAGCTGCAAAAAAAATACAAAAGGAGAAGTTTCTAGAGAAAACAATTTGCAACACTGACATTGCCTCTTTCCAAGGAAGGTTACTCGTGTCATCAGATACAAAGTTCTGATGAAATCAAACGTTTGATCAGATAGGAGACACATTTAATTCATTGTGTATTGAGTGTTTATTTTCTGCCAGCAAGGCTGTATATTTTGGCCTGTGCGCTTTAGGTCCAGATCCTCCTCTGTTTGGAATTTAGGGTGTGTTCACACGACCCTCGTTTAGTCCAAAACTCTAGTTTATTTGCCTAGAAACTCTCTCTTATTTGGTCGTGTGAACTCTGATGACAAAAAGCTAACTCTGGTCCCTCCTGGTTCGCTTCAAATTTGTGCGATTCAAATGCCAAGCAGACCAGAGACCTGCTCCAAGAGCAGCAAGTGGACTATAGCGCAATGTATTCTGGGTAAATGCAACAAAAAAAACAAATCCCACAACCGCTAAAATCGGACGCAGCTCCATTTTTGCGTACATTTTGTGAAGGGGGAACTCGCGCGTGTGTCTTTGTATGTTTTTGTGTCCTTCAGTGGTTCTTGGTGCAGCGCCACCTCAGGCGAGGGGTGGAGCAGGCGTTTCACAGGACGTGGTCCGTTCGAGAGTGCAGCGTGAAAGAGAACCGCGCCAGCTGAACATTTGACAAACATTGCAATTTTGGTCCCGACTGGAGTGTCGGGTGAGAAAACACCATTTCAAGCGTCAGGCTCATACAAACACCTCGAAATATGCAGGGAGTTTGCGAAAGGCTGACCTGCTTTTTCTGTTTACAATTAAGAGCCTTATTTATTTTTCATGCAACCTTTGCTTAACAAGGCGGCCCCATCCGAGAACAAATTCTTATTGGAGCAGACAGCCTGGGAAGGGAAACAAGCAGGCATGAGAGAGAGAGAGCAAGAGAGAGAGAGAGAGAGAGAGAAGAGATTTTTGTTTGGCCGGAGGTGATGAAAACGAGGAGAGCGCAAAGGATGGGGAGGAGAAGAGAGGGAAGAAGAGAGGAGTCGTGACCAACACATTAGTGAAATGCCACAGAGTGACAGCGGATGTGTAAAGCACTGCTGGGCTTCGGCAGGAAAGCAAGCAAAGGAAGTGGCGACATTTTCTCGTTGTTGATTTTGATCATTTTGTGTGTTGTTAATCCATTCACAGAACCGGTTTGGGATAGGATCAGCCACCCACCTCAAAGTAAATGCCGCATTTTACCTGGTAGCCCCACCTTGGAAGCTTTTATTTCACTGGAACTCCCGGTACATAATCCGAAGCAAAGACTAATATTTATTTTGCAGCACTATAAATGACTCATTGCACCAAAATGATAAGGATGTGCCTCTCCACCGTCTGTCTTCTGAAGCAGAGAAACAAGTTTAGACCAAAGCTTCTTTATATAATTCCAGGAAGAGATTTATTCAGAAGGAATGCGTTTCATAAAAACATTTTGCTCACCTTCTCCTTTCCTGGAAACTCCTCAAACTTTTTTTTTTTGTTGTTGTTTTGATCCTGTGCAAAAAAAAGGTGCGTCCATACACGTGGTTGTCGTGGCAACCGAGCTCAGCTGAGAGTTTTTGTTCGGGATGAATGCGGCGATGTAACCGAAGATGAGGAAATAGTTTTGTGAATGAAGGAACATTTAACTTTCTTTTTTTTTTTTTTTTTTTAATAACGAGAAACAAAGATCAGATTGTGATGAAAGGATTCGAGAACTCTTCAGATTCTGTGAATAGCACAGCTGTCGAACGCGTCGTCCAAACTTGCACCGTTAATATTTTCGCTGCGGTGGGAAAGAAAGCGTGTGAGGATGCAAGATGATCGGGCTTCACATTTTACGTTGGTCTGGAACAGGATCTGCGAATAGTTTCCTGTTTCTTGAAATGCAGACTGGAATACCGATGGAAATGTGACTCCTGTGCAAAGAATCTAAAAAAAGAGGAATAAAACCGGGATTTTGATGATTACGCTCATAACTCCAAGCGTGGAGTTTTTAAAGTAAATCAGTTGCAGTTCTCTACTAATTATTACTAATAATTAGCTGCAGAAGCAACTTGGTTTTTCTCGGTGTGTGAGCCAAACAAATCCAGCATTTAAACCTTCCAGTGAGCACAACCGACCTTCTGAAATTGAGTTCTTGTGAAATAAGAACTTTCCGTACCAGAAAGAGCTTCATATTGTTATTTTCACCATGAAATTTCTCTGTTCTCACAGGAATTTGCTGGAAATTCCTGTAATAGGTGAACTGATTATGTGAGACTTTCAGCTGCTTCCATTCACAGTTGCTATTTTGTGCACAATAAAGAATACTATTCTGGTTGCAGCACAGCAGGTTGACGCGTTTGCAAGGTCGCACTTCATACCGGGGGTAAACCGGATCGGTTTTGGTGCAAAGGTCACCACTTTGTCTCAAGAATGTAAAAGAAACTTGTGCATATTCACTTCTTATTCTGATCCCACTAAATTAAGATGGCACAATTTTTTTTAAAAATGTAGAAAAGTGTCTGTAATTGCATAATTTTTCGGTCAGAAGACCTTATTTCATATTGAACAGAACGGGTGCATGCAGGGACAATCGAGTTTCCCCTGCTGCTTGCAGTTCTCCTCAAATAACCTCCCTCCCTCCTCTGCTGCATATTGAACTGAAGAACTCAGATCACCTTGTTTAGAGCAATTACATTTAAAAACAGCATCTCTGTGATAAAGTCACTAAATTTGCTATGTGCGCGACAGAACCTGCGGTGGGGTAGCTGCTGCATGTTGCGTAGAGCAACATGCGTATTTGCATAAAGCCTCAGCTGTCTGCATGTGCTGATTAGACAGAGATAAACAGGTAAATGAAAGCATCACACGTGTAAATGGGTGAATTAGCAGCAGAATTGACTTAGCGGATGATCTGGGGGAAGTTTGAGCTCGACGCCGGCGCTGCATTTCCCTCTGTATGGTTTCAACATTTAAGTGTGTGAGATGATGCGTCAGGGACAAAAAAAGAAAAAAAAAAAAAAAAAAGAAAAAAAGTTTGGGACTGCATTGGGGGTTGCCTGACTCTTTCCTCTGCATCCTCCACTCTCTCATCCACCAGTTCACTTCTCTTTAATTCCGTGCGAAGGCGTTTCCCTTTTCTCCTGAAGTGACCTATTCATGACTTTGAAGCTGCAACTTATCTCTACTTTTCGCATCGTTTTGAAGTCAGACGGCTGCATATCCTCCCCCAAGCCTGAAATATGAAAACCCCACAATACTTCTCATTAAACTGTAATCCATCACAAGTGACTTTGGTGAAGTAAGTTTAAGCAATTCCTGCTGGGAGCCAAAACTATGGATATGCCAATTTTATGCTTGATGCCTGGTTGTATCTTTGTCTGTGCTACCCTGCTGCGCCAGAAAGGTCATCGCTACTCATTTGTGTGGCAGTATTTTGGAGACGTTGCAGATAGATAGCTTATAGATGAGGCCCGTTTCTTTCTGCTTTCTACAAATGTAAAAGTTTACCTGCACTATAATTATTCCTGCTTTAAAACACTTGGGGAAAGCCCACATAAAGGTATGATGGCACTGCAAGCTTTTTACAAGCTGAGTGGCTCCACACCTGCAGACATAGGTTTAGGAAATCAGCCAAGATACCAGGAAACATACTTTGGAAACCCGAACGTCTGGTTCATTCCAGGCTACGAATTGATTTGTTGAAGCAATTACACCCGAGACAGACTACCATGGCAATATCCAGCCATGCCTTTCAGGAAGTAGACAGGTTCAATGAACCAAGGATGAATGTCTTTCATTGCGAAATCTGTATTAATCCAAACAGAAAACAAAACAAACAAAAAAAAAAAACCTTTGGAAAACGTTTCCTTGATCTCGTCTCATCATCCAGGGTAAAGCGTTTCCCGTACCGCCATGGACTGGCACTGGCAACATTACGTTGAGGCTGTTATGCTACAGAACCGACTTTGGCACAAAGCAGAGGTCTGCATAAACAAATAACTTCAAATTTTTTTGAGAAAACAACAAGAAATGGATCCTGTCACTCATTCTCGTTCATCTTTTAAACAGCGCTTAAATCTCTGCTTTCAGCCCCTTGTGTGAAGCTTGAAAATGAATTTGAAACACACATTGTTGAGCTTTTTTTACTGCAGTGGGTGCGTGTGTGCTCAATTGCTGGTCTGCAGACTGTGTACCCCGCATGTTGTGTGTGATAGTGCCAGTGTGAAGGTGTGTGTGCCAGAGAGGGAAACAGACAGTGCAAACGTGACTGGAGTGTCAGGAACACCGAGTTCAGACATCGACGCAGCGTCTCTCTTCCATTTCTTCCTCTCCTTTTCCTTCATTTGTTCCCCCCCCCGTCTTTCCTCCCACCGCCCTCTCTCATCCTTCATCCTTTTCTCCTTCCGTCTTTCCCTTTATCTCCCCCTCTTTGTCTCTCCCTCTTTCCTTCATATGCAGCAACCCACTCAGACGTCGATGAATAATTCAGGCTGTGTTGCACTGCAGGTTCACCCCCCCCCCCCCACCACCACCACCCATTCCTTTCCATTTTGCCGCCTCCCCTCTTTTCTCTCCTCCACTGCATCATCCCTCCTTCAATCCTTCGCGATCAAAAAGTGACCTGATAATCTACATCTCGATTTAACGGTCGGCGTCGACGTGCGTTAAAAGCGGAGCCGAGGTACTCCGCGTGTTTGGTATTCCGCAGCCGAAGCTACGAGGGGATTTCTGTGCGTCTCTCCCGCCGTCCGGCCCCCTCCCATCAGCCTCTCCGTCGGCGTCACACCCCTCTCCGATTTGCGATCAGAAAGATCCACCAGAAGCCCCGCGTCGGAAGGGGTGAGTCACCAGGCAGAGGCGCGACGCAAAGTCCACTTGGCAACCGAGAAGCTGGTCACGCTGCGGGCTTCCAGGAAGTCATTTGACATTTCACAGTCTCTCCAAAACAGCTCAGACTCATCCCACCTGCTTTCCATGGAGGAAAGGCAGGGAGAAAGGAAAAGACCCCGGTCATGAGCTCTGACGCATCTCTGCATGCGTAAAACGCGGCAGCAGTCGCCACAGCAGCTCATTATAGCGCTGACCTGCAGGTGCAAAGCTAATCTCTTGTGTAACTTCTTCTATAATGAGTGATTTACTGGACGGGTTCTGATTAATCCCGAGGTGGAAAATTCTCCAAAGCGAGGGGCCGGCGAGCGGAAAGAACGGCTGACCTTTCCGTACGAGGGGCCGCCTGCAGGGCTGGTGGTCCGCTGCGTTTCAAACACATCCGATGAGTTGCTGCTCCTCTTCACGTGTGGCGCTCTGCCCAAAAATGGCAACGAACTATGGCAACACAGTGTGAAGGATAGGAACGATGACAAAGAGAGAGGGTCGTGGCGAGAACACAGAGGCAGGGAATTGCCATTAAAATTGGGGGGTGGATGTGGGGAGGCAGTGGTGGAGCAGGTGGAGCAGGGGTTAAGCATAACTAAGGGGGCCTTAGTCCACGGCGCAGCCGTCGCAGGTTCAATTCCGGGCCTGGTGACCTTTACCAATTAAAGGTCACCAGAATAGAGCCGTCAAACAAAAACACAACCGGAAGACAAACGACTAAAATGAAGGATGGGCTTGAGATCAAAGCGGATCAGATGACGAGTAAAAGACGTGGCTTTGGGGGGGGGGATAGGTGTATTTACATAAAGTTCCCCCTAGCGCGGAGGTAGTTGCTATGGAGACCGAGCCTAGGCGTCCGAATACCCAATTTGGAGGGGAAGGGGGCGGGCTGAGCTGCGGGGGGAGTGCGCCCTGGCAGCCAATGGGAACGCTCGGCTCGGCTGGGCTGTCACACATTTCCCACACGCAGAGCTCCGGCATTAGAGGTTGCACAACTCTCTCTCTCTCCCTCTCTCTACCTCTCCGGCAAACACAGCATCACAGCCTGCTTCCTCCAGCTGGGCGCGCGTGAGTTGAATTCAGGGTGGAAAATAAAAAGCAGCAGAGAACTGAGAGGGTGTGTGTGTGTGTGTGTGTGTGTGTGTGTGCGCGCACTGTCTGATCCAGCAGAATATAAAGCGACAGGACGCCGTAATTACTCGCCCGACGGAGCGGGCCTGAGGCTGTTGTGTACACACAGAGCGCAGGAATGTTCTGAGTCTCACCCAAACACATCATATGACCAGCAAAAACAAAATCCTCACCCCCCCCCCTCCCCACCCCGCCTTTATTGTTCCAAGAAAGAGACACCTGGAGCGTGAGAGGAGTTTGGAGACAGACAGTGATGTGCATCAGAGTGTGTTCTCATTGTTTCACTGTAAACATATGCTTATCATCAATGTGGCAAAGTTTGGACAAGATTTGGAGCAGATTTCCTCTCGCAACTCAATTGGTGTTAATAATCGTGAACAGACTTTTGGATCCTTGCAACTCCTCGTTATAGATTTATTGTAAGAAATTATTATCTAGTAAAATAAAGAGTATGAGAAACAATTTTTTAATGCATTTCAGAGACAGTGGGCAAAGTTGAACAGGGAAAGATTGTGCAAAGTTTGAATTTTGACCCTCCAAAAGTTCATGAGTGACCAGTGAATTTGTCAATCTCTGATCCACTCTAATTAGAGGTGAAACTTTAAGCAGCCGACAATGACACGGCAAATAAAAGTCTGCAAGTTTGTCATGTCCGGTTGTGTTTTATAGTTTTGTGAATTCTGTGGCGAACGTAGCATCATTGCGAAAGTGGCTGAAAGAGCGCCAACAAAGAACGGAGGTTTGAAAAATGTGGATTATGCCATCTGATTCGATTACCTGGCCAAGATGACGTCTTTATTAACCACCACCTAAAAAGACAATAAAAATGTTTTGAGAAAAAAGGGCCCCAAACTCTTCAAGGGCTGCGTTCACAAACATATTGATGCTCGATTACAATTTGCTGCTGAAATCCGATTTTTTTTCCTTCTGCGTGGAGCAGGATGACGTGACCTCAATTGGATTTCTGCGTCAACGTCACACAGCCGCTCCTCATTTACGGGAATGGGGAAAAATGCAATATGTCCAATCAGATTGTGAACTCCTTGAAAATTAAAACTCCTTGAAAGTGGAAATGTTACGTCCTCGTCTCGCAATGGTCTCCTTCGAAAAAGCCAAAGTAAAATAATTTGATCTTTTGGACTTGGTGAAACGCTGAGGAGACAATCCAACCTTTTGGACAAAGAAGAAGCCTAAAAGTTGCAAAGAGCACTTGAGTTTGATGGCCCTGCTGTGGAATAATCTACAAACCACCAAGTGAAACAAAGACTTGTAATGTGTTTCCAGTGAATGGGTTTGCCGGCTTCAAAGAAATTTGCTCGATTCACTGCTGCTGTATCACAAGACGAGAACAGGCCAGAGTTTGTCCTTCTGTTTGACTTTAATCCAAATTGGAAAAACTCCCAAGTTTCTCCCAATGACTCCATATACTAATTCAGGCTTCTGGAAGATTAATTATGTGAACTGTTAAAGTTGATCAAATATAAAAGGGAACTATGATCCAACAGTTTTCTCAACTTTCGGGATTTTGTAAAACATTTTCCTTTCACTGCACCATCACACTCTTGACTTTTATTTTTCTAAGCCGCCCTCTTCCCCCACAAAATGCGTCAAAGTTTGTGGCTGCGCCATAAATATGGACGAGTTCGAGGGGTGTGAAGACTTTTGGAAGGCACCGAATGCAAAACGTTCCCACAAGGATTCTCCTTGAAAGCCACTCGTGTGCCCACCGAATCCATGCCGCATGACAGCAGCAAAGAGACCCGCGTGAATTTTCATTTTTTTATTTTCTTCACGGTTTTGACAACTGGTCGCATGTGATGATGAACGAGGCTGAACGGTGCAGGGCAGGTAAATGAAAGTGACGCGTGAAAGCTGCGCCTCTGTGGTGTAAAAATAGAAAATATGCAAAAATAAGAAATCAAGAGGGTCTAAAATAGACTTTTCAGGTGGGATGAAAAGGAATGCTTTCTTTTCTTTTTTTTTTCTTTTTAAAGTGGATTCCTTGACAGCACTGCTTTTATTTTCCGATCTTACAAGCAAGATTGTTTCGGGAGATGAAAAATGCAACTGGGCGTCCACTCGTGCGGATTATGACCTCTGGACCTCAGCGAGAGCGGCACGAGGGCGCATGCCGACACACGGCCCTCTCCAGATAAACTCGGGATTAAAAAAAAAAAAAAAGAGAGAGAGGAAAAAAAAAAAACAGCACAAAACAAAAAAAAAGAAAGACGTCCTTATTGCCCGTCGACCAGTGAAAGGCTAATCCGTTTGGCGCTGGAGTTCATCCAACGGTTGACGGATTAACCCACTGGATCCTTGGACGGTCGCACGCATTCTCTGTCGCTCGCAGCGTGTCACCGCCGGTCATGAGTCTAATGACGCGGCGTTACCGGAACAAACCGGATAGATGTGGCGCCGGGCTGTAAGGCAGGAATGACTCTGAATGCGCCGTCAGAAACTGACCTGTTCGCTACCAGCTACAACAGAAAACGGCTTTAATACCGAGGCATTTATCGGCACGTAGTCGAAACTTTAAACGGATGTAAGAATACAAACGATTAATCGAGATTTACAAATATCAACATAATCGTCAATAATTTGATTAATCGCTGAAAGAGCAACATATTCAGAGCAGTAATTCAGCCAAAAAAAAACCCAATAAACACATTTTGCATTTAGGATAAAAAACAAAACATGTCTAAGTATTTTCTACCTAGAAGTTCTTAAGCTGTAGTTTTAGCTTCACCGGGGTCAAATTATTTTGAAAGAAAAATAAAAGAACTAAGCACCTGTTGCCGTCCGTTTATCAGCCCTACACTGTATTGACAAAGCAGAAAGATATTGATAAAGCTTTTCAATGACGCCAGGACTTTTTCCTATTTTAGACGCAGATGATCAAGCATTCACTAAACGAATCCTGTCTTTGCATTTTAAGCAATAAAACGTTAATTGTCTTATTTGAAAGTTGCATCTTTTAGTGCATCTTAAATATTATTTTTGTTTAAAAAAAAATCCTTAAATGAAAAATCTGCAAAATCTACCATTGAAAAAAAAAAAATCTAATCAATCATCAGAATAAATGGACAGATTAATCAACAATTAAAATAATCATTAGTTGCAGGGGCCTGATCCAGAGTGATTTTTTGCACTGATCCTCTCCTCTCCTCCCCTCTCCTCTCCTCTCCTCTCCTCTCCTCTCCTCCTCCTCTCTCCTCTCCTCTCCTCTCCTCTCCTCTCCTCTCCTCTCCTCTCCTCTCTCTCTCTTCTCCTCTCTTCTCCTCTCCTCTGTGATTCCATGTGTGGCCACGAGAGGCTCCCTGGCGTTTGTGCAGCAGCCCTGAGGAGGGGCGCGGCTCTGCGCTCTGATTCAGGTCAATGAGTTCCTTGTGGTGAGAAGGGAGAGGAATGGGGGGGAAGTGGGGGGACAGTAAGCCTCCATGCCAAGCGATGCGCACACACACACGCACACACGCACACACACGCACATGCACGCAGACGGACGGACAGGCAGGAAAACAGTGTGACAGCACATTCGCTGGTGTTATTATTAGCAGCTGTAATATTTTCAGAGCCCCCTTGCAAGCTCTGATACGTGGCTCAGCCTGATGGCTTGATTGGTCGGAGGGAAGGCGCTCTCCCTCCAACGTGTGAGGACAGGACGTACAGTACATATGCCGTGACCCACTGTAAGCACCGGCGTGAAGATTTGACACGAGCGTTGGGAAAGGCAAAAAGAAAAAAACAAAAGTGATTTACCTCACAAGACCCAACTAGGACGTCCGTGTGCATTTGCGCCAAAAGCATGAGGGATCCATGCATGCGTGCATGCAGGCGTGTGTGCGTTTGAACCGGGGTTAGTTTCAGCGAGGGCCGCTGTGCAGCAGCGAGGATTCAGTTACATGTATTAAGTGCAGGGTGGAGATCCAGGAGCTGTGAAGTGAGCCAAGCTGGCTATTAAAGCTACGGGCAACTGCTTGTGACTGCAACACACACACACTCACGCACTCACACACAGACACACACACACACCAGGTTGGGGAAAAACGAGGTCGGCTTGGCGCTTTGTCAAATTTCTCCCTGCCGCCCTGCTCTCTCGCCAAATGCTGCATAGGATGCTACGCTCCGACGCAGAGGGGCCCGGCTCCTGCTGCAGCGTTTTATGAAGAAGGGCTAGAAGTGCACAGCGTGTCCACGATGCCACACGCTGCAAAAAAAAAAAAAATAATAATAATAATAAAAAAAATGAACCAAAACAAACCCTGAACCGATGGAAGAAATGAGGACAAGTTAATCGCACTCAGAGAATTCAGCCTTAAGCCTTCGCAGGGAGAATTCAGCTCCGAAACATCAGTGTCTACTTTGCATAAGTATGCCACTCAAAACGTTTTCACATTTTGTCCTGTTGCAACTGAAGCCTTCGCTGTATGTTAACAAACAGTGGCGCACATCTGTGATGTAAGGACATGGGATGGTGTTCAAAACCTTTGTACGCATAAAAATCTAGAAAGGTTCGTATCAGGGGAGCCTTTTTCCCCCCCTGATACTCTTAAATAAAATCCACAGTCCGTCTGAATTTAGTTCATCCTCAGTGTGTCTCCATGTCTTCTGATGAGGCGTTCAGAGATTTCTGAATGAGCAAGCAGCAGCATGGAGACCCAGGAACACATCCAGCCGTGAAAACATTTCTGTCGAAGTTAATAGAAGGACCAAGACTCTGGAGGAGCTGCAGAGACCCACAGCTCAGGTAGAATTGACTCTACGAATCCAGCCTTTATGTTTTTTACTTTGTGTCACTTCACATTACCAACGCTAATATGTGTCGTAGTATCGCATAAAATACCAGTAACACGAACTGAAGCACAAGTCACAACATCATCTGGTTCCGATTTGTGGGCAATTTGTAACTTGTAGTATTCCATGTCAGAATAACGCACTCCAAGATTTCTCTAATTTCTCTCCTCGTAGCGCAGAAGCCTCTTTATTCCTCGAACAACTCAGTTACTCTTCTGATGTGGCTTTCGGTCGCTCTTGGCGACGCCCCCATCCTGACAGCTCTGACGCCGAAGGGAAGAGGAAACGGAGGCTGTGCAGCCTTCCAGTCCTTCCAGTCCAGATTTATGAAAACCATCAAACCCAGTGTGAGTGACATTCAGCTGCTGCGTGTTTCACAGCCGACTTCTTTGATCAGTCTGTTGCATAGAGGCAGGGTTTCCCCCGGTGTACTGTACGCCTGGAGGGACGCCAGGCGTATAATAAGCATTACTTATTCATTTAAGTCTTATTGAAATGTTTGAATTTTTAAGACTTTATCGTTGGTGTTCAGGTATTAATATTCCAATCTTTCCAATAACACACAATTATCCCATTAAGGTATTTTTTTTTTTTTTTTTAAAGTTTGGAGAATCTGGCTAAATCCAATTCCCAATCCCTGCTTTTTCAAGACGGTATTCAAGACATAAGGGCTGGAAATATCCAGGTTTTAAGTGAAGACGAGGACTAGCAGCCGCGCCTGGACGTCTCGTGTTCAAAGAGAATCTTCTTGGATTTAACTATGTGGCTCGCTTATTGCCTTTTGACAACGCTGTGAACCGCACTGAGGACGCCCTGCTTACCCAATCTGCTTTGATTTTACACCCCATTACAAAGAGGAAGAGATGCGTAAAGCAATGCCGGTTGCCCTTTGGTGACCTTTTCACTGCTGACATTTTATTGCTTCCAGTTTGGGTCGTGTTGAAATAAAAGCGTGTGTGCGTGCGCGCGCGTGTGTGTGTGTGTGTGTGTTTCTGCGAGCAAACTGTAGTTTGCTATTGACCCCAAACACTGAGCGGTGGACATGAAACCGAAACTGAAGGATTTTTAACTTGCAATGTGTGCAAAAAAAACGCCCACAACTTTTAATCAATTGTCAGTTCAAACAAAATACAGCCCTGAATATGATCATTTCCTGCAATGAACAAATAAGTACACTAAATTTCTGTACAATTATCTTTAAAATCAGAGTTTCTGGAGTCAAACAAGATGGCTGTTTATGCTAACTCAACATTTGGAAGCGTGGCCATTGTGGACTAAATAGCTTTCTTCACTTCTTCTGCTGCCGTTACTAAAACCAAAGAGATTACAAAACTAAACACAGCAGAAAATTGACGTCATCATTCGCAATTTCTTCAGTTGGCTGATTGGGCCGGTTGACGTTCTACCAGAGGAATCCAAGTCAATGGGAGAAAGCGAAGAAAGCGAAGCACTGAAGCGAGATTAGAATTGAGCGGAATTGCAATGGCCTATTGTATTCAATCGACTTTTTTTTTATTGAAATACTTAAGTTTCAAACATAGCTAAACGCTCCGCTTTTGTTCTGATCAAGCCGTTAAAAAACGTCACACCCAGGAGGCCTCGTCCATAAACACCAAAGCGTCCGCTTGCCTTTTCTCCGGGGTCACGGTGTGACGGGGCTCCCTGTAATTTACCTTCTGTTGGGGCACGTAGGGCTGTTTGCCCGGCATTCCTCCGCTGCCCACCACAACACATGAAAGCCTCGGCCGCAGCTGTTATAGATGGGGAGAAAATGAGTCCCAGATGGCAAAGTGTTTCGTGCGCGCGCATTCGTCCATGTCTCCTGCCACATGAGACGCTGCTTTTACTGTACAAGTGGCTCGGGTCGCATCCCCAGGGTAATGTGGGGAAGACTATTGCAGGATGGTGGGGAGCGTGTGGGTGGATGTGAAAGCTTGCTGGCTGTCCGCAGAGCAGCTGGTACATACAGGACCCGCTCTCTTGCTTTTACATGAACGACATACCTGCACTTTTAGTTTGCTAAATTTATTTGGGGGGGAGTTTTGGGGGGGGGAAGGTTACAGCTTTGAAATCCAGGAATTGCTGCCATTGAAAACCCAATACGGCTCAAAAGCTATTGATTGAGGAACTGCGATCAGGATCCACCCTGCTGCTGCATTATGCCTGTAAAACCATAGAAGGAATCCACCAAATGATGAGATGATCCTAATGGTGTAAGACGGCTAAACAACTTTCTGTTCGCTTATCGAGCCTCGTTTGCTAATTCACGCACAAGGGCTGCTGCAAAATTTCTCTAGTCAAAATCTGGAAGGAAGGAAGGAAGGAAGGAAGGAAGGAAGGAAGGAAGGAAGGAAGGAAGGAAGGAAGGAAGGAAGGAAGGAAGGAAGGAAGGAAGGAAGGAAGGAAGGAAGGAAGGAAGGAAGGAAGGAAGGAAGGAAGGAAGGAAGGAAGGAAGGAAGGAAGGAAGGAAGGAAGGAAGGAAGGAAGGAAGGAAGGAACCACAAAAATCTCATGC
The DNA here is from genome assembly GCA_911649635.1 of Poeciliopsis gracilis. Taxonomy (NCBI): domain Eukaryota; kingdom Metazoa; phylum Chordata; class Actinopteri; order Cyprinodontiformes; family Poeciliidae; genus Poeciliopsis; species Poeciliopsis gracilis. The sequence continues at coordinate 2,784,331 of CAJVRI010001121.1, forward strand.
AGCAGAGAATCTCTGCTATTCACAACAGCATTGAGCTTCAACGACCAATTGCTATAAATAAATCACAATAAACTGCACTCCAAGTGAACAGGCTTGTATTTTATATTTTTAAATGATTTTTTTTTTTCTTTTACAACTGGCTGTACGCATCATCACACTGAAAAGAATCAGAGGGTCAATGATTTCTCTTCTCTGTGAGAAGCGTGGGTGAAGAGCTCCACTACTGAAAGGTGTTTGCGCAAAATGAGATAACCCTTTTGTGAGCTGCATACGTATAATTTTCTACGGGTTCTACAGATAACGTTGACAGTCTTTCGTCTAAATTGAAGCCTTTGATTTTGTTTGTGCTGGTTGTAGTAACGGGCTTGCATTCAACACTCGTTACAGTAATATCACGAGAACTCTGACAGTGATGACGTACATTTTTTGTTTGATTTTACAAAGGCGATTCCAGGCAATTTAAAACCAGTTTCTTTTTAAAAAAAATCCCTTTTATACCAAGTCATTGAACAACAACAAACATTTTGACTGAATTTTTGGGGGAAATCTGAGCAGAGTGCTTTTGAAATCCTTATCTTAAGGAATTATAATAGTTAAAGTTTGTTTCCCATATGCTTATAGCAAGTCAGTTCCCATTGACTGATGTGACATACATCTAGAAAGATGGAAGTTTTTTGTATTTTAATCACAAAAAAATGGGCCAAAACCAATCTTTGACCCATTAACAGCTTCTCCTACCACCTGATTTATTTATTACCGTATAACAACAACATGTAATGAAGCAAACAAGTGCTTCAAAAGCAGATGAAACAAGCAATGAATGAAGAAAAAAAGTTATAAATATAAAATGCAAAAGTGATTAAATCTTAAAATGGAAAAATCATTGCAAGGAATATCTTAGATTGTTTTAAAGACCCTCACGTTAGTGGATCCCTCAGTCAACTGGAAACCTCAGCAAACAATATTACAAGCAAAGTTATCAAAGAGTGGTATCAAAATAGAGAGGAGTTAGCCGTTAGCTTGCTAATTCAGCGAACTGCTTCCTACGCAAATATCTCTAGTAAAAATACATCTCACAAAAACGGCAAATAATTTTTATTTAAATCAAATTTATTCAGGCTATTTTGCAAATTAAGTTGTTTACATAAATGTAGTATTTTGAAAGAAAAAAAAAACTAACTAAAAAACAAAATTTGTGGGAGAGCAACAAGAATGTGTTACAAATTATCACTACACTCAGTGACAATTAGCTACTGATACTAACCTTGGTTAGAAAGTCTTACAATGTCCTGTTCCATAAAATATCTATATATCGCCATCAAACATTACTGTGACATCTGGGTTATTGTAATGTGAATCTCTGCTGACTTTAACTCTGGGCCAGAGTTCACGCCACATGAGCGTTTTCCTCACAACTCAAAGTACACAAGTCATTTGTTTTCATCTTAAAAAGGAAACAAAGAACACCCGAGTATGACTTCTAACATGATATGGATGCCAAAGGTCACTGCTGCGCTCAGACTGACGAAGAGAAATTGGCGAAATTGCAGCATGTTGTTGAAAGCTGTCTGCCAGAGTTAGGTAAGAAGGTGAAAGTTCACATCTTGAACTCTAATGTCTGGGTGAGAACCACCACAGGAAAGACGGGAGCCTGATAAAGAACGCCTGGCTGATTAATTCCCTCGTAAAAACGCGGCTTAGACACTTTCCTCTGCGACCGCGCAACATATTTTAAACTTCAAAACCTTTCATCACACTCTGTATGTTCAGCTAACAAAGACAAGCGGATATATGCGCGCTTTAAGATAGCGTCGAGGTTATCTTAAATTTTTCTGAAGATTTATGGCGAAAAAAAGAAAAAAAGCATAAAAGCTTTTAAATCTTCTTGCGTTGAGGCCTCTCGGGTGTCTTCTGCACTCCTTTGATTTAAGAGGATTTTCATTGAAGGCTATAAATCTGTTGGTACTTAAACCTTCCTCTGTTCCATCTGTGTGAAAACCTCCTCTCGTATGTAAATGTTCCCAACATTTACATTTTTAAGTGAGTAAACTGAACTTCAACTTACCCCCAGGGTGTCATACACTCACTGACCTTAAAGGGATAGCTCATATGTTAAAAGGTCATAAGCAGTTCGTTTCTCACCTGTGGTGAATAACGCCGCTCTTAGCGGAAATCCAGACTAGACGGTTCTAAACGCGACACGATAAAGTTAGTGGACTTCCAGCATCTTGAACTTACATCCGTTTCCCAAAAAAACCAAAACAAAACAACTGCAAGGGTTAAGAAAACACTTTGTAGGAAACCGCTAAACTGTTACGTACAAAATTAGGATACAAAATAAACTCTAAACGGCCAATGTCAGTAAGTCAGACACTAAATAAACTCTAACATGCGTCGACGCACGAAGTAGAAACTGACTCTGCACAACAGCAGAAGCTACAGTTTCCCTCATCGAAGCTTCGGGGGAACAGCCATTCAGTGCCAAGAGAAACGAATGCAGCTCTGGGATTGGTTGCTTTGCAAATGCCAGCCAATAGCATGCCAAGAAGCGTTGCACCTTGATTTTTCAATTTCCTAAGCAGCACTTGCTGTTATTGTAATAAATAAAGAAACTGAAACGTGCAAAGCACAGAATTGGACCGAATAGATGTGCTCTTATGGCTTTGACAGATACCCGATCTAGAACTTTTTTTTTCCAAACTCGGGGCCAATAATATTGGATCAGCGCATCTCTAAAAGCAAGATGCAGGGCTGTTTCAACTTTTCTTTTCAATCTTAAAAGTTTTAAGGTGGACATTTTGTATTTTGAAGGAAATTTTGTTAAAAAAAAAAAAACTGGATAAATTTAAATCTGGGAACGTGTGGAACAAAAGTGGAGGAATCCTGGGAATTAAAAAAAGGAACTCGTAACCTATGTGAAACCTTCGGTTACCTGGGCGATACTCTCACTTTCCGCCCCATGACCTTGTGTGTAAGAAAGATGCTGCTTGTTCAGGTCTGGAGAATCCGGACAGACAGGCGCCACGCTCGCGGTTTGTGCGTCTGGATGCAGCCGACGAGCCTCCGTCTTCTCTGCTCTATGAAACACGGGGTGAGAAATAAAGCGCCGCTGTGTATGTTGTGCTCATATGTGGTGATGTCACCTTGCTGCTGCCAAGGGACCAGCAACTCGAAAGAGGGGGAAAAAAAAAAAAAACAACCCCAAAAACAAACTTTGGATCGTTTTCCCTCATGTTATTAATTCCTTCCTCTTCCGTTTCTGTCTTGTCGTCTTTCTCAATTGCTTTTGGTTTTATCTGCACTTGTCACCCCAGAGCAAACACACACACACACCATGCACAGCGTGGAGAAAGAGGCCTCTGTTTTGCAGAGACAAAAGCGCCTCTTTCTCCAGAGAGGGGGCCGACCTTCCGGTTGGGGCTCACTGTGTCAAAGGGGAGAGGAAGGGCAGACGACAGGCCAAGAATTTGATATGAAGCAAAGCGACTACGTGTAGCATGTTGGCTTCGAATGTCGTTTAGTGATGTTCTGATCGTGCGTGCCAGGTGTGGGAAGCCTAAAAACGGGGGGGAAAAAATGTCCATCTAGCAATGCGGTCATGTTCTCAAGGCATATTTTCTAGAAAGTGTGTTGTGCGGGTGGTCCCTCGGCGCGCTGAGGGCACTGAGTTTGTGTCAGCCTGGTGTGAACCGGTTAACCGGCCCCTCTGCCCCCTCGCAGCCCTTCCTCCAGTTAGAATGATTGGTGGCCAGGGAGCCGATTAAAGCCAAGGCTCTCTGCCTCTCCTCTCCTCTCCTCCATCACACATTCATTCAAGTCTTCAACGTCCAGACAGGAAGCTTCTCCTCTCCAGTCATTTGTCATCGCTCCTTCTTGTTTTCGACTCGACAGGATTCCTGGACGTTTTCCCCCCATCTCAGAACTCCAGACTCAAATTTCAGGATTAAAGTTTTTTTTCTCGGCACACTTTTAGAACACACTTAGCGTTTAGAAGAAACGATCTCTCTGTTTTAGTGTTTCTTTAGCTGTGCATTCTGATTCTGCCTTTTGATTCAGCTTGGTGATAAAGGACGATTCCTCTACTTTTTGGGGATCTGGGTCAATATAGATCAGCTTCTCACCAGAACATACTGAGAAAATCTTGACCGGATTATTCTACACCAAGTAGTAGTTTATCTAGTATCTTGTATACTTAAGTAGTAAACATTTTCTTAGACAATGCTTTAACCGTTGTCAAAATTTAGTCATTTAAATCACAAATCAAGGAGCAACCAATGACTGAAGATGTCTTAATTGGGTAGCATGGGAAAGGGCTATTCCAGAAGTTTTAAAAACTAATTCAGATTATTATCTATATGGCAAATGTTGTGTCAGAATACCTTTGAACAAACGGATATTCAATACCAATTGAAACTGTCAACTGAGATCATCCCTCAATCTGGCATTTCAAGAAAAAGAAGTTCATAATATTTACTGAAGCAGCACACTGGATATTTTTGCCAACTCTGCCCTTTATGGAAGCTCAGCTTTTTGTATTGGAAGTGTCCATTTTTTGAGCACTTGGAGTGACGTGAAGGTGTACATCGTTTAAAGAGAGTCCCAAGACGTCCTGCTTAATGTTTACGACAAGAAGTACATGGAACCAAATGCGCCGCATCAGCCTGAAATCCCCGTGACGTTTCTGCAAACCGGGGTTCCTCAAAAGGTCCCTTCAAAAGCATCGACTCAGAATTGACTGTTCCAATTCCCAAATTTGCTCTAATTACGTAGCTCTAATAAAATAGAAAAAAAAAGCTTATGATTGTACCATGACAAAATCTTTCTAGAGCCTGCGTGTATCAAGCACACAACCAGGTGATGAAGTGGACGTAAACACACATTTTCCTTCCCGCTTTCCCTCCTCCGTGTCCCCGGCTATCGATCTTTGTCTGAAGCGTTGAATAAATCCGCCGCGGCCGACAAGAGGGAGGATTGCAGGTGGCCTAGCTTGCACAAACACAATCCGGCAAACCTAAATCGATGGGTTTATATCAAGCCAATACATGTGTAGGAAAATATCACTCAAGAGGCTGTTGAATTGTTTCCAAATTAACACTTGGAAGGGAGACAATCGATAGCATCACCCCGCAAAGGTGCTTGCATGTATTTGGGTTGTTCTCTGCAGCGTCGCATGTTTTCCCATGTGTCCGCGTTTTCGGCGTACGTCGTGTTCTCATTTGTTCACGTTCACGTGGTACGAACAAGTACACTTCATTCAGAGTGCTCACTATGGATCTAAATGCATGCACGTATAGGCCCTCCAATGTTTCATACTCATCCGTGAAACACACGTGTACAGTTTGCTCCCACACAGTCAAGCAGACAGGCAGAGAGGGAGAGAGAGAGGGAAGTGGTACATCATGTTCTGTGCACTCTATGTTCTGTGCATCATAAGCCCTGGCTCTATTCAAATTCTCTTGCTCTTTTACTGAAAGAAAAAAAAAAAAAACACCTGGAAAAAACTTTTTGATCATATCTGACAACTGCTTCCCCTGTCTTCGAAAAAGAACCTTCAACGAGCTAAAATTCGGCCAAACTCTGTGAAAACAGATGGATTTAAGGTCAGCAGGTTACATAATCCCGCTACGGTTTCTATGCATTCAAAGCATGTTTGTACACCGGCTTGACTTAAACTGAGATTCTGCATTTATATGATGACAGCGTGGACGTCATGCCAAAACAAGGAACGCTTTCAAGAACTCAAAGTTGGACAAGAGAAGTCGGCGCAAAGGATTCAAATTAGACAGAATGACTCTGAAGAGGTACAGTGACAAAAGAAAATGTACTTTTGAAAAAGGATGGATTAGCAGGTAAAATTATTTTCTCAGATTTTCAACTTTCCAAAAACAATAAGAAAGAAACTATAACTCTGGAACAAGGATTAAATTCCAGCGTTAGTCTTACTAAGGCCACTAAAAACACGTTTTAGCTGTAATATGTAACAATTCAGAAACAGGTTATTGCAGCAATGAATTGTGTACAACAAATAAAATATGCTTGATGAGGACAAAAGTGATTTGGTTGGGAAAGGTGGTAAGATGGAGGGTTTAGGGAGACGTTGAACTGCATCTATAGACAATTTTTTTTGGGAACAAAATCCAGAAATACAAGAGCTAGAGACAAAGCTAAGGTTGCCTTGATGATCATATGAAAAACCTCACCTGGGAGAAAGAAAATAGAAATGAAATGCCTATAAATTAAAGTTTAGACCACAAAAAGGTCAAGTTTCTACAGTTTGACCCTCTCAGCGCCTCAAACAAAAACGGGATTCAACAACCCTTGCTTTGTTTAACAAGCCGTCTTGTGAAAACATTTGCCAACACTTTTAATGTAAAGATTCATCAACCTCATTCAAACTGAGTCCTTAATGGTCCAGCGTTTACAAACTGTTAGCATCGACAGCTAACTGAGTTCAGAGTTTCGAGGTGGAGCTACCTCAACTGTTCAAGCTTTTAGCTGTATGAAGTGTATGGTTGAGGAAACTAAAGAGTACGTCGGTGTACAAAATTGTTCTTAATGACTTCAGTAAGAGTTTTCATTGCATAATACCAAGCCAACATGTATTAAAAGGTACATAATTTGTAGAAGCAGGAACATTTAATTCAATGTCAACATCTATTTGTGAACAAACAGCTGCAGATGACCTTTACCTTGGTTTCAAAAGGACATAAAAATCTAAATTACTCATTATTGCCAATTGTTCCTCCAACAAAACAAACAAACAAAAAGAAATGTTGCATGCCGCGCCACTATTTGCACACACTTGACTGTAGATCTTCTGGGTTGTCATACGAACGGGATCCATGTGGGACGTCTCTGTTGTGCATGGCTGGGCGAGGGGACCTGCGTAGTCAGCCAGGTTGGAGGGAAGTGGTGCGTTAAAGCGCGGCTAATTTGTTTGTGATTGAGAGTGAATGAAGTCGGCCTCAGGAGAGCCGTGAACACACACACACACAAACACACACACACGCGTGCACACGCTACACGCTTACAGTGGTTTTGTCAGAAGTCGTCTCATGTCTTATCGGTTGTCTTCCATAAAGACAAAAATATTTGTGAATTTGCTTTTTGGGTTTTTTTTCCTTGCACTGAAATAATAGTGTGTTAATCATGTAAATAAGTCAAAAATTTGCAATTGTCCTGCAAAATTGAAGAAATTAGTGACATTTTTCTTGCTTTGGAAAAGTTTTTGACTTCCTGCAAAATAATAAAAGATAGCAACGTGTTTGAAATAAGATGAATGTCTAGAATTTAGCTGCTCAACAAGTACTGAGCACCAAACTGTAAACCTAAACCTCAAACTTTATGAAAATATTTTCTTAAGCCCCCAATTGAAAGTCTGAACAAGTTAACTTTCCAGGCAAAGGGGAAGAAAATCTTTCAATAAAAGCCTTTAACAGGGAAATGCGTGACTTGGTTTCCACAGCAATGACTTGAATAAGAATATATATTTGATTTTAATGTGCTACATGAAAAGTTGTGACTTGTTTTTTATTTTTCTTAAATTTCTGAGAAATCTTTTTACAACGGAGAAATTGTTGAAAACAACTATCTGTTTTTTTTATTATTTTTTTTTGTTTTTTTAGCAAAAACACATTTCTGATGTCATTTTCATTTTCCAACACTCTTCGCCTCCATCAAATTAATTTCACTCTATTTTTCATTTGACTTTGAGACAATCTGAAATATGACTTCAGGATCAATCTTGTTTTATACGAGTGCAAACTTTTGACACATCGGAGCTGCTGCCATTTTGATTTGCATAAAGTTTTTTGCATAAGTGTTCACACATGTAGAAGCTGTACATTTTGTCCAGATTTTAGAACCATAAGTTTACCTGTACTTTATTGAGATTACTTATGGTAAACCAAGACAAAGTAGTTGGAGAGACTAACCGTTGCCTTTAGAAGTTATCTAGTTGGCAAACAAAACCACTGGTGAAACTGACTCCTCACTAGCTTCAAGTCTAGGCTTTAACTGGGCCATTCTAACAGAAAAATATCATTTCTCCCTGTTTAGAGTCATCGTCCTGCTTGAAAAAGAACCTAAGAGGTCTGAATCCGTTTGACTGGCACTGTAAAATCTAAGAATCACCGAAACAACGACAACATCAAAAAAAAACACCCTACTGAGCAACAATACGTGCCGGCAGAAAGTTGGAGCTCTCTGCATCCATCTGATCACATTTGCATTAAAGCGCTCCATTTGGGTGTTGGCAGATTTCATCACCTGTTCACACTGTTCACGCCGTCTCTGGAAGTCAAATTTCAGCCTATTGACACAGAACTTTTTCTTTCCACATATTTTTGGCTGTTGCGCCGCGTTTGCATCGCCCCCCGTCTGCGCCGCGTGTTGAGGCAAGACGGCCGAGTGCTGATGCAAGCAGATCTCGCTATGGCAACTTGTGCCGCGCGCGTACAAAGGCAATAATGATGTAAAATCTGACGGTGTGGACTTGTGATGCTGCCCTCGTTCACCCATCTGCAACCTTAGGATCCCTGCTGACGTCTTCCGCCGCTTCTAGTCTTGTGAACAGAGCATCAGACGCTCGGTCCACAGACAGGCGTCGGGGCCGTGATACTGGGTGCGGCTCGCGCAAACACGTATCGCATTAACCCCGCTTCGCTCTGAACCTTCTCCATTAGCAGCAACAAAGCTCTCATCACTGCCAGCCGTCCCCGCTGCGCCCCCTCCTCCTCTCTTCTTCCTTTTGATCTGTGTTTTCCACATGGGTTGGGGGAGGGCTTTTTGTCTCCTCGCTTAACCTATAACTTGGGCACTGAGGGATCATGCACCGAGATGAAGAGGAGGGGATAAAAGCATCGCACTATGTTCTGCAAGCTTCGTCTGAGAGCTATTGGGCAGCATGAGGAAATTTTAAACACTCTGGAACAAAGGTGGCTATTGTACAAGACGGAGCTTCGGTTCAAAAAATATGTATTCGTTGTTGTTTTTTACTGCTAACATACGAGATTATCAAACTAGACGTGCAATTCAAGTTCATACAATTCTTTGAAAATGTCTGCTTTATATAGTTATGTTAACATGAACTGAAAAACACTGGAAATATCAGCTTTCAGGACGTATTTACAAAAGAAACTACTACACTGAATGTTCCTTATATTGTTGTTTTGATTATGTATGTTTTCCTGCCTGACATAATGAATTGAATGTCATTTTGTATAATTTTTTTTTTTTCCAATTTTTTCCCAAATTTGTAATTGAAATACATTTTTGGCTTATCAGGGTAATTTATTTTCTACGCATATGTTTCTGTAATAAATACATTAGGAATCAGGAAAATGAAAGACCGTATCAAAGCTCACGCTCGCTGGTTTCATCTCTTAGAAAAGCAGCCGTTTTTTGAGCTATTGGCAGATTTTGTTTCATGTCAGTGAGGAGTTGATTGTTCAGCCAGCCGTCATTAACTAATCAAGCTCAAAAGGTGTGAAATTACTTTCTTCACCACCATTTAATCCAGCGAGACCCGAGGCCTGCTGCAGGTCTTTATAGGTTAAACATGACTAATCACACAAGTCGCCTTTTTTTTTCCCTTCTCGCTCTCAACTGTTTTCCCAAACTGGCCACTTTGCCGTTGGCAGCCATTTTTCCTTCAGTGAATTAAAACATCATTTGAAAGCCGCTTCTCGTTTTACACGGGTTAATGTTGTCTGGTATTGAAATGAGTTTGATACGACATTAAAGAGCGACAAAACAGCGAAAACGGAAGAAATCTGTAAATGGAGGAAGTACTTTTTTACGGCACAGTGCATCAGCCCGATCCTCCCTCGTCGTCTCGTTTCGGCTGCACCTCATCTGCCTCGATTTCCTCCTCCCTCGGGCTACCCGTGCAATAATCACGTCTCCAGTCGCAGGATTGTCTCGCATTCAAATTCTTTCATAATGGCAAATTGAACTTGAACGCAGCGTCAACATCTGGCATACGAGGACTATCTGCATATTCTGTTTCCTATTAACCAAACAAGCAGGCGATGTTCTCAAAAACACCATGCAACTGTGTGAAAACATGTAGTAACATGTCTGCTCGATTGCAATGCTGCAACATGATGCAATATTTACAATTTCATTATAAAAAAAAAATAAAAATCAGCAACACAACAGCACTTACAGCTGCAGAGTCAGCATGGACGCAGATTTATTGCCTGGTATGAACCCACTATATAATTTTAATATAAGACCAATAAAAGGGAACTGTGCAATAACAGGAGGTGTGTTTAAGTCCCTCAACATTAAAAGACATTAGGAAACACATGTCAGTGTAATGTGACGGATGCAGCAAGGATCCAATAAAACCGTTGGCCAAAGTAGTCCACGGACGATGCTTAAAGCCTAAGAACAGGAAGAAAACCGACCTGGAAGTTTAAGGTAGAATGAAGACATGGGTTGTTTGATGGTTGGAGTGTCACTCACTTCACATGTCAAAGTGGACTGCTCTTGAAATGACTGTGTTTTACAGATATGCATTTCTGAAAAGCAACAGGAACTTCAGAGTATAATAATCAGACCAAATCTATGCTTTTAATCATACTCTGGCTAATTGCTGAAACAAAACTTAAAATACTCAGTCAAGTTTCTGAAAATCAAAATAAACTGAATAATCAGAAAAATAAGATAAGGATAGCTCTTCAAGGTCTTCACGCAGCCGCCGCGTCACGGACAGCAGGCGAAGCAAAGAGCCGCCGCGGATCCCTTCAGGGCTCGGATTAGTGGAGGAAACCGGTGCGAAAATCTTAACCCAGATAACTCAGCAGCCAAACATACAGCTGGCCCCATCTCAGCTGGCCGACTCAACCGGCTCTCGCTCTCGTTCCCATTAGTTACTGCTCTGGAAAGAAAGTTGAAGTTTTATACTCTACAGTTCAGTGGGGTTTTTTTTTTTTTGTTTTTTTTGAGCATCAAGTCTGTTTGGTTTTTTTGTGGAGGTGGCGTTTTACAATGTCCAAAAAAAAGATTTGTGACTTTGTTGGGCAATGAAAAATTAAATGCCTCCAATAAATATTACTCGGTTACACGTCCGCCTGTCGACTCTACTATCAAAGGGATTTTTTTTCCCCCTCCTTTCTCTAGAATGCCTCATTTTCATGTCGAGTCGTTTCTAATCAATAAGTCTGTGACTCTTTGTTTTCCCACCTGTCTGCCCCTCAGTGGCAGCTACCTTCCTTCTGTCTCCTCTGCTTCTCTTCAGAGAAGGGGACATCCCTTCAGGAAAGCATTATTGAAGCTCTGTCCAATCTCAGCCTGTCTGTCTTCGGGGCGAACAGCTTGTGATGGCGCTTAATGCACTATTGATCCCTTTCACCCCGCGTAACGTACTTGCTGATGCACACAGCGCTCGGGATAAAACCTAAAGAAATCGGATATCGCATGTATGAGTTCCACGGACATGTCAGGATGCGTTTAATTCACACCAGTATTTGATATCGGAGTCGTTGCTGAGTGGTTTCATTGTGTTTCCAGAGCCGATTCGGAGTAAATCACGACATGCACAGAGGGAATTCATGTAAAGTCACAGGACAACAATTCAAAAAATGTTTGAAACAGAGTTTCAGTTGGGAAAGTTAAGGTGTAATCTATTAATGGATCAGTGCTCCTTTTCTCATATTTGCTTAAGACCAATTCGAGGTTTGGAAACATTTCCAGGTAAAAACATGGGCCAAGTGTCTCATTACCCTTCGACTTTGTTTCCAATGTATCGGTGTTCGATTCAAAGTCAGGTTTAGGAATTACACTTTTTTCCCCCCCTAAATCTTAAAGTCAGTATTTTATTTTTGCTCCAGTTACTCAAACTGTGAGATTCCCGCCGGGCCTTGTCTAATATAACCTGCCATCAGAAGGGATTCTCCAAAAATGACTCACAGTGGATCAGAAAGGGAGGGTCACTATTTTCCGAAGCATCTCCAGCTTGAAAGAAGGGCTTTCCTTATGCGCACACAAACACAAATGTCTGATTGTGAGGTGTGTGTTTGTTTACACGTCCATTTTGGGTGTTTGTGCTCTGATGCCGGCTGTCGCTTCCTGGCGATGAGGGAGCGGCGGAAAAAGCACGCCGTAGGTGTTTGCACTGCAGCGTCCGTGAGTTCCAGCAAACATCTGGAACGCACAAGGGGTTCCTAAACACGCACAGGGCAGTTGATGCACACGTGGTGCTCGGACGGCGCCCTGACGTTTCCGCTCCAGGTTGTTTGGTTTTCATCTCAGAGGAAATGCGGAGCGGGTCGGATCGTTTAGGGGTGAGAAGAAGTGAGTGAATATGTGTTCACTAGACACACATGCCTGTCCTGCAGGAAACATGTGGAGTATCATTGAATAAAACTATCCTGTAAATCACATGTGTCAAACTCGAGGCCTGGGGGCCAAATCCGGCCCGTCATAGCTGTTTATGTGGCCCTCTAGATTCTAGACTAAACGCTGAGTGTGCTTAAATATTATATTAGCAATCAAATCAATGCAGCTTTTATCTGTTTACTGCCAAATTATAACAATCGGTCCCTCCAATTTTTTTTTGAGAATTATTGAGGAAATTTATGCAAAAATAAAAAACGCTTCTTTTTTCTGCACTAATAATTGGGAGTTTATTACTGATTTTTTTTTTTATCGTCAAAACCTTTACTTGTGCTAAACAGCTGCCTCAGCCTCAATTGATGTCAGATTATAATCCATGATCTATACACCCTGTAATAAAACGTTGCATTTAACATCATAATTAAATATCGCAAATATTTCCAAATTAGTACCACAAACACTTAGATTTTTATTGCAAAAAAAATAAATAAATAAAAAATCACAAAAAAAATCTCAAAATCCTGAAGGGACTGAAAAATGTTCAATAATATTTCATTTTAAAAGTTTATTGATCTTTTACCAGTTTGTGAACAAGTTTTATCAATACATTCTGGCACAACCGGCCCTTTAAGGACATTCATGATCTTGATTTGACCCAAAACAAAAAATGAGTTTGACACTGCTGCTGTAAATTAGCGATACTAGCCACTGAATAACTGCTTGCTGGGCCAGACATAATTTCAAAACAATTACCAAGAGTGGATTTTAAATGTTCAGTCTTTACCTGTGTGTTTTAAGACAATCTCATCCACTGTAGAGTGATAGAAGTATTTGCACCCTTAAAGATTTTTTTTTTTTTATTGCAATTAAATCTTTTAGATCAGACAAATTATAATATTAGACAAAGTTAACCTGAGAAAACAAAAGCAGATATTATTTAAGTAGAACCTTAAAAAAATCCAAAAACCTTCTCAATGGACATTGCTTATCTGAAACCATCTTCAGCAAGAATCAATGGTGATGCTTTCAAAAACAAGAATTTCTGGAGTCTAGATTTATAATTGATGGTGGACTTAGGGGGAACGTTACATTAATTAAAATCTATTTTCTTTCCCTTCTTTTGTGCCGATGTCTTTCTAATTTAAAAGGAGCTTGAAATGTGTTGAACAGATGTTGAATACTAATCCAAACAGAAATGAGGAGGGGAAAAAAAATAAATAAAAAGCAAAGCACTGTGCCTCATTTGACAGAAATTCAAAACTAGATAAGGAACAGTAAATGACATCTAGGGGGCTGGAAAAGGTTACAACACCATTTCTAAGAGATCCAGACTCCCTGGAATCAATGAGAGTCATTATCCAAAATGGCCGCACGCATAGAAAAGTGGCGAACGCTTCCACAGGATCACAAAAGAGCTAAAAGCTAAAGAACATGTAAAGCACTGCGGCCCTCACCGCCCTTAGTTAAGGTCAGTGTTTGTGATTCCTCAATAACAAAATGGCCTTGGAAACTCTCCCATGGATGTGAGTTTAGTCCAAACACCAGCGCTGACCAAAAAGAACACCGAGGTCCATCTGATGTTTGCAAAAAAATATAAATAAATAAAAAAAAAATACAAAATTTTGACGATGCCCAGGTCTTCTGGGTAAATATCCTGTGGACTGACGAGACACAGACGTTATTTTTTCGTTTTAAACCAACAGCATTTAGGAATCAGAACATCAATCCAGTAAAATCACAACGTGGTAGTGGCAGAGTGATTGTCTGCTTTGCCCCCTCAATCAGAAAGTTTCTAATAGAAAATCACATTTTTCAAAGGGTAATTAAATATGTAAAAGGAGTGTCAATAGTGAAAAAAACACTTTTATAATTATTTATAAATTTTTTAATCAGAAAAAGAGAATTCCAGCAAAAAATGATCTTTCTTTGCAAGAATTCGATGGAAGCACTCCTTGCCTTTCACCCTAATCTCTGAAATGCTTCCTCAGGTCAAGACTAAATATAAGTTGGGATTTAGACCCATGCCTGCAAACGTTTCATGCTTTGCACTCTGGAGTATAAAGCAATGACACAATGTTTGAACCTTTACAATTTTGTTTTCCTTTGGAGCATGCACAGATTCTCCATCCAATTCAAGTTCAAACCCCTTCAACACTTTGATACTACGTTCAGTTCAAAGAAATAGATCCCATCTCAAGGGAATTCCTGGTAAAAAATAAATAAATAAATAAAATAATTAAGGTAAATATAAAAAAAATGTCTGCACTATTTTTCTTTGCTTCTGCTTCAAAACATTCACTTTAAACATTGGTTTCAGGCACGCGTGTATACTGGATTCTATGTTGAACTGCATGAGTATTTGTACCTCCTGGATCCCTACGGGAACTGAATTCCCAGCTTTGATTTTATGCCAGTAAAACTTTGTGCTTCTGTTCAAGCACAATATGTTTTGCTTGCCAGTAAACGTTGACCTCAGCTTGGGTGTTTGCCCACATGAGCGTGGGCTGAGGTGACTCTGCTACTGACCTCTGGGAGACTGAATGTCGGGAACTTCTACCCTCCCCTGGGACACCCACTGCTGATGTTAGGGTGACTGACCCTCACCTCCTCTGTCCTGTTATCGAACGTCACCTTCCTGCGGCTTTCTTTTTTTTTTTTTCTCCTGGTCCCTTTAACCTGTTTTTCTCAAAAACGAAATCGCATTTTTTCCCTTTATTTCCTCTATTTTTTTGTTGTTGTTTTTTTTTTTTTTTACTTCATCTACTTTCTCCTTCCCTATACTGAGGACGGTTTCTGATAAGCTTTGGCCTTCTCGCTTTCATCTCCAACAATCGCCAAACAAAAGAAGCAACAGACAAACATTACTGAGCTGATAGGGAGCCTGATCGAATCTTTTTGGCCCGTAACTGTTTATTCAGGCGCTGCCAAACTGACCTCATCAGTCTAACACACACACACACACACATACACACCACCGTACGCATACAACAACGAGACACACACAGTTACAGGAATCGGTTTGATAAGAGTCTGCTGGGTCACTTTTCAGCCCTGCTCCATGTAAACACCCATGTAATCCCATTATATCTAGTCCGTTACATGACTACTCTTAAATAACCTGCACCCAAACAGATGAATACACGTTCACAGGCACAACAGTGTTTCTTTTTTTTCCCCCTTTTTTTTTTTTGACAACATACTGCTCCATTGTTATGAAGACACAAGCCGCGGTGAACTCTGTGAACCAGAAAAAAAAAACAAAAAAAACAATTGGCTCCAACTTCCTGCTGGCTTCCTCTGGAGTGGGGTGTGGAGGGGGGGCCGATATCACTACGACTCTCCTCCACCCCCCCTCCGACCTCCGCGCCCGCCTTCCTGCTCCGGCTTCCACACACAGAGAGCGTCAGGGTGGCATGCCCCTCCATCTTCTTGCCATCCTGTTTTCGAGCCCGAGCTTATTTTGGTCATGTGCTGGATCCACGCAGCAGGAAGGAAAAGTCTCGTTTTGTGTGTGCGCGCTCGGAAAGTTCGGGACAAGATTCCTTTCCGAGGTATTAACAACAAAGCGTATTTGGGGATTATTGTGGCAGAAGGATTCAGGATACACTCAGGAATGTTTCCAACTTTAGATCCATGTTCTGAAAAGGTTGTGTTTATTGTACCTCAAGGCGGTACATTTGGTCCCGTTTTTTTTTTTTGTGTGTGTGTATATTGACTTTCCTGAATTTCCTCCACCTCATATTACACTAATAAACTAATATTGTACATTTATAACCTAACAACTAGATGCAGAAGTACAAGTTTATCTTTTTGTTTAGTTTTTTAATAAGTTTGCAGCTTACTTTTAAAACACGATTAGAAGGCATTAAAACAATCATTTTGATTCATTTTAGAAAAAAAATACTATACAAGCAGCAGATGATAAAGAGAAATTTAGAAACTGGTTATATATCATCCAGTTTACATATCATTGCAGGGTTTTAGTTAATAGTTTCGTTTGGGAAAACAGGATCACTTAAATGCTGACTTTAGTGCGGCGTAAGATCTTGAACTCGATAAATGAAGCGGATTCAAAATGTTTGTGGACTTTAACTTAGATGCAATTGGGTGTTTACAACTGAATAAAAAAAAAAAAAAAGAAAAGAAAAACTTCTGTCATTCGTAGTAGTGTCAAAAGGCAGTGGGTGCTGTTGCAGCGCCTCCTCCTTCCCAAAGCACTCGCATGCGGCCCGGTCCTCTCACGGCTGCAATTTAAGAGGCAAACACAAACTTTTTCCAAATGTGTTGGGAACAGGAATCAGCTAACAGAGACAGCGTTGGTATGCAACCGTTATGACTACAACAGCTGATATGTAAGCAACCCCCTCATGTTACGTGAACTGCGAGTTTTAGTTCCTTTTCCGTTCGTTCGCTCACACGACGGCGACTTTGTGCTGATTCCTCTGCTCCAGGGCTCCAGCAGTGTTTGTATCGAAGCAAAAATGACTAAGAGACACATACACTGAAACCCTTCTGTCTTTTATCGTGACTCAGCATTTAGTCAATATTGAGAATGATTCATTCACAGAGCAACACGGTCTGTGTTTGTTTGATGCCCTTCCCGCCGAGCGCCGCTGACTCACGGTGGCCAATTAGCAGAGAGCGCTCTGAATAGGCTGTGAAGATTTTATGTAAGGAAAGCACCACGTTGTCAGCCTTGTGTTTGTCGCAAACTGCGACCGCAGACCAGAACGTTCCTTCCCCTTTTTTTTTTTTTCCTTTTTTTTTTAAAGACTAAGCAGTTTTGTCATAGATGTAATTCTTGGTGCACTCCTAAGTGTGTTCACACTTGGTACATGGAATTTGTAATGTCTGTCTGCAGCGTGTTTATTACAAAGCCTTAAAAGGTAAAACAAAGCATGAATTAATTGTTATGTAACTGATGACAAACCATTACTGTGCAACAGTTTTGCCTGCATCTTATTGAAATAAAAATATTTATCAAAGTCCTTTAATAAGTTCCTAACACTTATTAAAGTGTGTGATTTGTTTCTTAACGAATCACCACAAGCATAGACTCTAACCCTAAACCTAACCCTAATATATTGAACGAACATTGAACATTGAACAAACATTCAATATTCAGTAATATTAAAAAAAAAGTCTGATCAGTGTATAATTACCCTTATCATGTTTGTATTAATCAACTTGCATTAGAGACGGTCAAGTACAATTCAGACTAATTAAAATACCGGTTTAGCTTAGCTCTAACAGAAAACTACAAATTTGATGCTAGCATTGTTCGCTTCCAATAGAGAAGGCTTTATTAACCCAGTATCAAACATTAACATTTATTCCTATCTGGCTCATAATATTAGCGTGGACTCATTTCAGCAGATAAAGTCACATAATGACAACAAAGTATTGATGAAAAAAATATTGTGCCTTTTAAATCAGGCTTTGATACATCCTTCATAAACGCAGTCTGAGAACACGGTCTTATTTCTTTGATGTTTGGTCTTGCAGAGCTCCATCATGTCTTTTGTTGATAGAGATAATTTCGTGGGGATTGCCACCAATAACAATCGCTTGACTTTCGGAATCTCACAGGCTGCAGGTGCAGGTTTAATGCTGGGTGAGTATTTACACTTTTTGTGTTGTTGAGGAAAGACAAAGAGGTCGGTGCTACTCTGGCCTGTAATCTGAGATTTTTGGGGAGAGTAGATTAAAGATCTGTGAGCGATACAAAAGTCTCACAAAAGCTGCATAATTAGCAAGACAACATTTTCAAAACTGCAGCATAAACATGTTGCATCTGTTTTCATGAAAGGAGTCGCTGACAACTGACTGTGCAACATCTTTATGAACGGGTGTCTCCATTTTATTGCCAAACATCACACTCACTTCTCCTTAAGGCTTTAAATTAAGGACCAAGAGGACACTTGAACTCTCAGGGTAAGGTAACGGTATACGGGATTACACCTAATAGGCTTGTAAACGATTGCTATACGGAGGCCGTTTGGGTGATATCTGCCATGCATGCTCAGTCTTCAGCACTGCTTTGGAGCGTAGTCATTCAGGGGGAAATATTGGTGTGATCCACCATGGATGGGCAGTCAGTGGTGTGGTGACCTCATGCTATGCTCCATTTCCTGTTTTCCCCTGAGCCTTTGTCAGTACTGGCAAGTGGGATACAACTGTACTCGCATGCTAGAGTCCTGCTGTGCTTTATAAAACCCTAATGTTGAAAGAGACAAGGCGAACACACACGCACAAACCAATCTAAATTAAGCAAAGTGTTATATACTCCCTGACAAGCACTTGGAGCAAAAGTAGTTGGGGTTATAAGAGTTGTCAAACCAAGAGTTTGGTGTTAATTTGCTGTATGTCCTTATGCAAAACCCAGCTGTTAACTCGCAAATTCCAGTGGAGCATTCTGGAGCAGTCGCCTTTGTTTTTATGAAGCGGGAGGGTCAGAGGGCCACCAAGGTCAGCTCAGAGTTCAGCACGCACACGCCCACCAACCCACACAAACACACGCCACCTCAAAGCCCGCTCACCTTGTTGTGCACTCGATGTGTTTTCCTCCCTTCCTTTGGCTTCCCGGCAACCGCTTGGGTCGCAAACGCAAATACAGACTTGCACAAACCCGAGGACAGAGTGAACAGTAAATAGGACGGACATTTCCCGGTGTTGCTGCGTCCAAAAATTTCCGGGGTTATGCAACAGAAAATTAAGACGCATGTAAATGAAGAACACAGCGATGTTTCAGGGTCTTCGGCTTGCCTTGGAGAGGCGCCCTGCTGATCGTAATCAGCTGTTTTTCTCTCTTTTTTTCAGCACCCCCCTCCCCCCTCCCCCCCGCTGCCGTCAGCACCATTCATGTCAGATTATTCAAGGTAAATGGAGGCAACAAGGCTCCGACGTCTCTGGGAGGCCTTGAGGTTTAACTTTAGCAACACTTCCTAGAATGAGGAATTCATCTTAATGACGCGTAAACGTTTGACTTTTCAAACCCAAACCTTGAGTTAAAAGTGTGATAATGGAACCTAGTGACACACATGGATTTAAAAACCAAGGGGTCCAAAAGAAAAAAAAAAGATTAAATGCCTCAAGGACGCAAAACCGCTTGATTCTCATTTTAGAAAAAAAATAAGGAGTTTATTTTGTATATTTTGTATATTTTCTGACTCCAACAAGAACATAAGATGCTTGCTTGTAACGCGCAAGCAAATGCAGTTTTCAGAAAACGCCACTGAGCGACTGAGATTCAGACTGTAATCCATCAATTGAACCCAACTTAACATTACAATTCCCCCCCCTCTCTCTCAACACTTCTCTAATAACTTGCAAATGTCAATAGTGAGTAATGTGCAGGTGGAATCGCTGCAACTTTTTTAAAAGATTGCACACAAAAAGCGAAATATTTTCTTGGCTCTGAAATGTCTCATCTTGCGAAGTGCTGCCTTGAGATTTCGAATCTCCTATTAATCCTTTAAAAAGCCAGTAGTGCCCTTTATTGCCCAAGTAAGAGCTTCAGAGTGATCCTTCAAATCTGATTGGAGGTAATCTTTAACAGCGAAATTATTTGCTAAAGCCGCACCATGATGATAAATAATCAGTGCATGCCAATAATCAAATATGTGCATGGACTAGCTACGATCACAGCTCAATATGTACGCAATACGTGCACATAACGTTGGTGTCCGATGCTTGAAAATGACTTATAAAAGCGTGGGAACAGGAAACAAAGCTAACACTTGTGTCCACAAATAGCACACTCGTTGGATCTTTGAGAACAGCTCGTGCTTACAGTGAAAGTGTTTGATAAAAAGGCTGATTTTTCTCATTTTAGAACGCACAATCACATTTCTATTTAAGTGGCTCCGAGTGAATGTAGCACGTCAAAAAATAGCCTCTTTTGTTGGCGCGTCCTTGTGGGAGAATCTGACTCAGTGCCTGTGAGGCTGCAAGTAGCTGCTGCTGTAGTTGAAAAGAGTCAGTTTAAGGTTTAAACACGCTCAAGAGACGTCAAGTGATTAGCGTCGGTCGGGTTTTTACCCCTGTACTTTTTTTGTACTGGTGCATATTCCATATGACGAAGTACAACCAGTTGAAGTTGTGTCCAGAAAGGCACGCAGCTGTAATTGCAACAAAAGATGGTTCTATTAAGTCCAGACATTGGGGTGGAAGACGTGTAAAAGAATAAAAAAAACGTATTTTCTCTCCATTTCACAAATTTTAAGTTACTTTTTGTTGGTCTGTCCCCATAAAAAATCAGTTTTGCAAGGCGCCACAACTGTTAGTTTTTCCTATATTGACACATTCTGGCAAGAGGCTGATTTTAGTCACTGGGCAAACATGTGGACTAAAGGAAAGAGTTCAGCACTGATAAGAACTGAGACGCATAAATAATTGTGTAATTTTGGAGCAGTGTTTGGCAACCCCGACTGTCTTAGCAGCTCAACCTAAAACTGATTCAATCATGAATTGGTCTGAATAAGAACAATCAGTCAGAAGAAAATTTTTCTGAACGCCGTGCCAAAATGCACAGACACACACGGTTTATGTTGGTTAGCGTTGATCGGGTCGGTGGTTCAGACCCTGAAAAGTCCCTGTCGGGTTGCTATAGTAACTGGAGCCAAAATGCTGCAGCCGTCGAGACGGCGGTGGCAGCTTCAGCTGGCACGCCTTCAGCGCGCACACCCCCAGCAAACAGGAACAGACACAAAATAAATCCCATTTCAGAGTGCTGAAGGAGAGCAGAGCGGTCTGATGCACAAGCAGAGACTGAGCACCAGATGATGGTAGTAAACCCCCATTTTCTCCTTCCCGTTAGGCCTGTTTACTTTCCGGAGAAGACACATTGGCAGCTGAACTTCCACACAAAGATGCTCTGCCCAGGTACGGGTGGCACTGCTCTCGCTGCCGTTTTCCCACCAACTCCCTGATTTTTGCGTGTCTGTCGCCCATGCCGAGGGGGCACACAGGCCGGCTGTTCCTAGCAACATACCGGGAACACACTGAGGCCTGCTCCTCCTTTCCCTTGGGGTCTTAGTTTGGAGCTCGATGAGGGAGAGGAAGAGCATCTCTGCAGTTTCAAGCTGGCGCTCAGGACTCCTGCAGAGATAATCAAACCTCAGTGGTGAGCTGTGGCCAAATGGTGACGGCACCAACAGCATCGGCAGTTCTGAATGATTGAAGAATGTCCCTTTATTGTGTCGTCACTGATGGGCAAGGGGCGCATTAAGTAGGGAAGCTTTATAAGTCTGGAGGAGCAGCAGAAATCTACAGCTCAGGTGGAATAATTTATGAACAGAACAACTTTTCGTCTTGTATCCTTCAAGTCAGGCTTCAATGGAACTCAGGAAAGAGGAATTTGTCAAAATTATAAAACGTTCCTTTTTGCACATATTTTTGTCTCTTTTGTGAACTTCATGTGGTCTAGGATGAGTTTCACATTTATTTTGCCTTTGATTTGAAAAATTATTGTTTTTAATCAACCACGGTCTTGGCAAGATGCTCAGGAGGAGCACGGCAGACAGCAGGGAAGCGGGTGGGGATTGTCCCGTCAGACCGTCAGTTCCCGAAACCACATGCACTCGAAAAAAAAACCCCAACAACAACTTGTAACTCCACACATGGTGTCAGTGGAACCCCAAACAATGCAAAACACTTGTGGGGTCCAAATAACCTCCATCTATAAGACTGCGGGATGGTTAAAACTAAAACCAATAACTCAAATATTTACTGATGAGTGTTCATTTTCCTTTCAACTAAATGCACAGACTCGTTTTACTGCGGTTTGGAAATAATGTACAAAGCACTCAAATGCATTCTTTTACAGCGACTGCACAAGTTTTCAAGTTATCAAAGAGAAGTAGACTATACATACCAGCCCACAGTTACACAGAGCGCTGGCTGCTGCATATTCATCTATCATAATCTAAACATTTTGGTCACAGCTGTGGGAAGAGGTGGTAAGAGTCCAACAGGCCTTCTGAGTCATTTGTGAATTTACATTTCAAGCAGACGGTCTGATTCAGAGCAGCGTGGCACACAAAGCCAAACAGACCGTTTTTGTCTGTTTTGTTTTGTTGTTTGGATGTAACCATTCACACCTTTACCTGCATTAGGTGAGTTTCTGGAATCACACGTGAGTAAAACTGAACCATGCAGGTATTTCAGCATGTCATCTGGCTTTGCTATAAGGATGGATTAGCCGGAAACACCACATGCTGCAATTCTGATGATAAAATGTGACTTGACCTCCAGAACACAAAGACGTTTTTGTCTTTCCACGCGACAAAACGTAATACTCTGAAACCTTTTATAGCTACACGACTGACTACCTGAGCACCAAGAAACGAAAACAAAAACAAAACCTGAGAAGATCTGATGCTGAGGAAATTGCGAACTTGTTGTAATAAAAGGGTTTTCCACTATGCTGGTTAAAAAGAAAATAGACAATACAGTTTCATGGTTACTAGGAATTTGGCGTTTCCCCAAGATCAAGTACCAGGATCAATATTTTGTCATATACGTGACATTTGTAAAGTTTTTAAAATGCCATAATTTGGACTGTGAGCTGATGATGCCACCACATTTTGTTGCAGAAATGACTTAGAATAGATCTAAATCTTTCTTACCCAATTACGTACTTTCAATCTAAAAACTAAATTTATTATTTTCATGCCATTTTGTGATGATGGATGTATAAATCTGATGCACAAATCAATATTGGACATGCACAAATTGTTCTTCCATGCTGCTAACTGTTGAGAACTAACACCATGAAAAGCAGACGTTTCGCTAAATGTTTGACCTTTTGTTGCATTGTGAATTTCTGCAGAATATTCCTGCACAAAAAACCCCATTTTTCTCTTGTTAGCTCTGCAAACTCAATATCTATACCTCTCAATATCACCAGCCACTGCACACAATGACAACCAGCATTGCCAAACTTTCATTGAGATGGAGGCAAGAGTTGCACAAAAGCTATGTCAAATAGGATTCATAATATGTAAAGTTACCCTTTTAACAATAACTTCAAAACACCTAAGAAAAATGTTAATATTATCCAAATTAAAACAGATTCAGTCAATCAAACCAGAAGCTTTTTGCTCTCTCTCAAATTAATTTATTGTAATCATTGAAGTTGAATTTCTAATTTATTTACACTTATCTGTATTTCTGTTTTTCACAGTTCACTTAAGTTCAAGTTTGATGGCGATACACAAAACGATACTTTTCTTGTTTTTTTTTGTTTCATTCCAGCTCGTCTAGGCTTTCTACAAAGTGGCTACTTGAAGTCTGTCTAAACAAAGCATATAAAATGCAGGAGACATTAATGTCAAGCTTTTCAGTTTCTGCAAAGACAATCAAGCTGTAAGTCTGTAAAGAAAGAAAGAAAAGCTCCCAAGAGGGCTTTTTGTTGTAGCTCAGCAGTCCTGTTCCTGCTCTCAGAGCCTTGACAACCACATACACACATGCTTTCTAGATAACAAGCGCACTTTCTAAGAAGAGTGATGAATATTCATGGATATACTCCAGAGACAGTCGCACAGACATGGCATGAGTGTCTCATTACATGTATGTTTACATGACTAAATCTTTAAAACAATCTTCTTTCATCGTTACCAATTCCAGGCTATAAAAAAAAAAGGCTTGAAACCCTTTTCTCACTCATTTACATGCTTGAGGAGCTTGTAAAGAGTCCCGCCACCCCCCTTCCTCAACACTACACACACACACACACACACACACACACACACACACACACACACACACACACACACACACACAGTGTAACACACAGTAGTTGTCTCTCTAGGTTGGGTAACTTCATGACTCCAGTAAACAATCTGTTCCAGCTTCCATGGTTGCCAATAAACACACACAGCAGCCAAAACCCAAAAGTTCACCGCTGTATAAACCTTCTGCTACTGATGGTGCAAAGCCCACATGTGCTTCGTTTAGACGGCTGCTGCTTTGTGGATACTCTCTGCTTCAGAGCATGCGCTCCGCAAATCTCAGCGTGTATTAAACTCGTCGTTTCCATTGGCAGCAGCACTTACGCCCGTCCGTGCCGCTGATTGATGCAGCAATCGTTAACATATAAATGGATCCCCAGAGACGGACCAGAGGAAGCGCCGATTACTCCTCCAAACCAAGCTGAGAGCAAATCAGGCTGACGGTCAAAA
This sequence comes from Poeciliopsis gracilis, assembly GCA_911649635.1. Classification (NCBI taxonomy): domain Eukaryota; kingdom Metazoa; phylum Chordata; class Actinopteri; order Cyprinodontiformes; family Poeciliidae; genus Poeciliopsis; species Poeciliopsis gracilis. The sequence continues at coordinate 2,808,855 of CAJVRI010001121.1, forward strand.
CACAATGACGTCCAATTTGCTTACCGTTTCAACCTTTTGTATTTTTTTTAACTGTAAAAGTGTCGCCGCAGTACAGCCGCAGGGAAAACGTGCAAAACGCCTTTGAATAAACTCCATAGGGTCCCTTTGCCATTGAGGGGGGAAATAAATACAGGTTCTTAAATTTTTTTATAAAATAAATGAAACAAAATATCTTGTCTATGTTTTACTTTATATTATAATCTTTTTTTCTTTTTTTTTTTTTAGAAAATGTCACATTCCTGATAGGAACGACAAGGAAACGCAGCAGTAAAGTAAAAATGTGTGTGGAAATAACTGGACTCCTGTGAAAACTACTAGAATAAATGGATAAAATAAACCGCGAGACATAAAACTTTTCTACAGTTCAAAGACTATTAAATATGAAAAATGAAGAGAAATATTAAAAGATGCGTAACAACACATCCCTACACAAAAGTCTGAAATTTTGTTTTGATAACGAGAGCTTGTACAGACAATGAAATGCTTGGTCAATAAAAGAAAAAGCAGTAGCAAGTGATGAACACTTGCTTGGCTGACGTCTAAGTATATTTCAGGTTGGGCAACAATACGTCACTGTAATTATGAAGCGGTGATTATCGGCTTTCTATTCATTTATCAGAGTTAGGCTGTCAACTAGTTAAGAAAAAAAAAACCCAACTGGCTTAGTTTTAATGTCACCGGCACAAATAGAGATATAGAAAGAACCAACTGTAAAATAAAAATTTGAGTGAACCTTGGGGAAAGCCTAAAGAAGCGCTCACAGAAAAGGACTTTTAGCTCTTACTGAGAAACTGACTGATGTAAAATCCAACACAGTTGCTATTGGATCAACGTTTGGAAATGTTTAGGGCTTAACAAGTTAAAGTATAATACAAACCCAGTGAAGAAAAAAGTTTAAAATCTAAAAATGACTCATCCATGACTTTTTTTCTTTAGGAAATGAAAGAGTTTTACGCTAAATGAAATCGCTATGAAGCTACATGTAGGCAGTTACCATGGTCACCTGAGACAAAAAAAACCCTCTTATTACGAGTTTGCCGGCATTTAAATCTGCTCGACCGTTTTGCACGTCCCCCTGAGGTCAAATGAAGCACTGATAAATATTTTACTCCACGTCGAGGCGTCGAGGCCAGGGAACTGGTCTGATGAGGCGGCGGCCTGCTGGGACCAGCGGGGGACTCGGGTCAATTTCTCACCAATGGCCTCTCAACCAGTGGCTCTAACGATAACAGATGATGATGTGATGTCAGTTAATGGCGGACGTGAAATTATTTCTACATGAGTGCATGTTTATTGTGTCTTCTACAGTCTTCGGTGCTTTTAACTACAGTTTTTGCTTTTGTTCTCCATGTCCAGTTAGCCAGTCCGTAAGCAGTGAGGCTCTTTCGGCTCCTAATTGTTGTGGAGGAAGCATGCGTGGGACTCATATTTGTCAGTCTCTAGCAGACGCTCATAAATTTTGTTTGAAGTTTTGAATGAATTGCACAGTGTATTTATAGACCGTGGCATGTGATGTCATAGTAGGCATTTGAATCAAACAGAGAAGCAGCAAAGAGAACCATGGCAACTCTGTAGGAACTGCAGAGATTCTCCGCTCACCATGCGGGACAAATATTAGTCATGCACTCCACAAATATAGGGTTTTAATATGAGCGTGGCAACAGTAAAACTACGAATTTTCAGCAAGAAGGGCTTAACCGAAGTACATGCCACTCTTATTTGGAAAAACTTGCGTCGTTTTTCTTGCGATTTGTGGTTGTAAAGCGACAACGTGAAAAGTACTTCTCCAGCGCATTGGTGTCATATGAATCAAGATGGCTTTTCTCCAAAATAAATGCTCATTTTTATGTCTGCGTGACTTTCTTACTCTTTCATGTCGCAACTGTAAATACAAATTTGCTCTTAGTCATCTCAGCTTGCTAAATAAGGCTCTTTTTTTTTGTCTCAGCCATAACATGGTAAATTATCATTATCGTGTTGCAAAACACAGATAATCATGTGTGCCACAGCTCTTGTATGCATACACTTATGCTGTCAACAAACTGCTCGCTATCCCACATCCAAGGTCATCATAGATTTGACAGAAAATGGGAGCAATCGCAAAGAGAGGAGGAGAGCTCTTGTGCTATGTTAGAAGGCTAACAGGTGATAAATTCATCAGCTCAAAACGCAAGCTTGTGATGACAATAGGTCGATGCCTCAGTTAACATTGGAATCATGATTTATGTACACGTATGTCATTTCCATAAAACAAAGGCAGCGTGAAGCATACTGACTAGAAGATAATTCCAGTCAGTTTCGCACAACTGCTGTGAATCCAGTGGGGGAAAAAAAGCATTTCTTAGCTCCCTCTCTCAGATTCACATGAAGTCATTTAAAAATTATTCAAATTGCCATTAGTTGCACAACAGAATCTGGGTTTCATGTTATGAGTCAGATTTATAGTCGAGAAGGAACTCCTTCCACGTTTTCCGGTGTTCCACAGGGCTCTGTGCTCAGTTCTATTTTATTTATATTTAGCTGCTTTTTGCCATTTTACCTTTACGTGTTACACTGCCCAATTAACACCAATCATAGACATTAGGGACCACAAAAATAACACAAGAAGGATTCCCTCAGGACAAGTTATGAATCTTTGGGGATCCCAGCTGGCAGTTGTTTTACAGAGTATACCCTACAACCTCTATTATCCAAAGTAAACCAACTATTTACTTCATACTTTGAAATTTATAGCATTATTAATATAACTTCTAAATTCATTCAAATTTTAAAAGCACTGACAAGTGAACACGTTTAAACCTGCGACGCAAAATGTTTAAAGTTTGAGGTTTATGAGGAGCTATGCACTTTAATACAACATTTCATGATTAAAGTCATAAAATTTTAAGGTTTTGGATGCTTTTGTCTGAGCTTGGATCACATAACCGTAAATAAATCACAGGAAGTATTTGGCCCCAACTTCAACGCCATGGAGTCTTTAGTAAAACACTGTTCAGCAGACGTGAAAGCATTAGCAAATGAGCTTAAGAGAAACCAAAGTCTCCACATTTTAAACAGCCGATCTTTCCAAATCACCACTGGCCAACTAGTTGCATTTAAAATATGTTGTCTTAAATTCACAAAGTACAACGATTAAACTACTGTGTGGCGTAACCAAATAAAATTAGCTTAAGCTCCCATTTTGATCTTGGGATTCGCTTTGCTCTGAAACTTGTGGGCCTTAGATCCGCACAGATCCAATCCAACACTATGAAGCAAACTACCGCCGTTCATACTCATTAATGCTTGCATTGCTGGCATATTTTTCTAAAGAATGAGGTACGAAACAGACATGACGTTTTAATGTCTAGAAGCAGGTATAAATCACCATTACATTATTCGTCAAACAGAGAACAAAGACTTTTTAAAAGAACAAACCGTACCTGAACTCGGACACTGGAGTGTCTTGAGTTCAGTGTGTTCAGGGGAAAAAAGAAGAAGGAAAAAAAAAAAGAACACTTGCAGCATTGCGTCATTTGAAACATCCATAACAAAGCCCCTGGTAAAACCAAGTCTCTTGATGTTTCGTCTTAGGGGTAATGCGCTGCAAAGTTACAACAAACAGTACATACAGTCCATGCATCTAAAGGGTAATCTTTCCAGCTAAAGCGACTGATAAGAGCCGCAACTCTGATATCAGCATGACAAAAACTTTCTAGAAAGGTACAGTACAGATTGCACAACCTAATCAGAAGCTGCCGCAGTGGGTCAGCCACGGTCAGAATGCAAGCCGGCACTCAGACAACTGGACAGTGAGACCTTTGAGAAAGGTCAGAAGTTGAACTGAGGTGGCTAAAGATAAACACACACACGCGCACACTCCGATGATCCTCATGAAAGTAGAACTGCTGAGTCACAGAGAAAGAGCAAAGGTAAGATATTTCTGGCTGCTTTAACAATCACGTGCCAAACACGCACTTCGCTTGCATTCCTCCAGATGCACAACAACTGTGAGCAGTAACTTCTGACAGCCACAGAGGTCACTGTCCTCAATAACAATGTTTAAACTGTTGTGCTCCCTCAGCTCCAAACTACTGTGACCTCTGTCCACAGTGTGTAATCCATATACGTAACTAATCACTTCTTAGCTGCAGATTGTAGCTTTGAGGTCAGTTGATCATTTTGTTGTAACACATGGCGTTATGATCACAACACACACTTGCGTTCTCCTATTAGTTCTGCTCGTCTGGATAAGAGTTGTTTTTACCAGTGAAAGCTCTGGCATTTTGAGTTACATCTTTACTAAAGGAAACTTCATTTCCTGGTTAGTCTGTTTTAGTCAAACTAGTTTGATTGTCTATCGAAAGTCCAGTTCTTTTGGGGAGGCATGAACGCTCAATACAACTCTGATTTGGAGCAAAACTGCAAAGTCTGGTCCGCCTAAAAACGTAGGTGTCAGTTTTGTTAAAGTGAACTTTTGTGAGGTTCAAATGCATATGTGGGTGCAAGAGTACTGAAGACCGCTCTAAACGCAGGAAGAGGTTTATAGTGCAGGACCTTCTGGGTAAATACAACCAAAACAAACGCGAATCCTGCTCAAATTTAACTCTACTCTATTTTAATCAAGAAAGTTGCGCTCATGTCTTCTGACGTTTTCATTATATTTCCTTCAGTAGTTCTCGATGTGGCGTCACTACAGTTGAAAGTCAACAGGTTTAAAAATTGGTTTGGATTGTTTGACACAGTCCAGTGTGAAAGCAAACTGCACCAGTTGAAAATGTCACAAGTGAAGCTTAACGGTGCTGAAGGCTGCATGTCTTAAATAGATCCTTTAACATAAACCTCACAGTAAAACGTTTTAGGTATAGGATTGCACTTCTCTCTTGCAGAAAAGGGGGAGGTTGGTCAGAGTTGATGGATACCATCTCAGTCTGACAAAACATTCATTTATAGAGTCGGAGCAACGCTTTCTTTCCACAAAGCACAGAATGTTTGAGAACCCTAATCCACTCTCTTCACCTTAAGTGATCTTGCAACACTTTATGGTACAAGGATTTACACATTGTTACATGCGAGACCTTCAAATAGCTGCTTTATTTACATTCTTAAGGTGATTAGGGGTGTTTCTTCTTAACTGGGTGCTGCCTGCTTGCTTAACAATGGGTAATCCCGTTTTCTGTGGTACACATGCGCGTGTGGGAGTGTGTGTGCTCGCTTTTGAGTGGCTGTGCGCAAGCTTATGTGTCGTAAGAGCCCTCACATGATAAAGTAGTGCGAGTGCATCCACATGCCCAATCACATTCCCATCATAGCTTGCATTTATAATGGACGATTATCAAAGAATGCTGTTTTTTGTTATTGGCGGAAGCATGTGACCAGAAAGTAAGTAAGTAAGCTCATGTGTTGACCGAGGACAACTGATCAAGTGGTGGCATGATGCGGCTTTGAGTAAATGCTTTAGAAAAATATTGTGGTTTTGCTTTGCCAAGGACCATCAGCTGATTCAAATGGCTCATTACCCCAGCGCTTGTTTACATTTTGCGCAAGTTTTCCGCCATTCACTCGACTCTGAATCTGATTTTTATCTGGTGCAGTTAAACCACACAAAGATCTAAGGAGTGCGGCTCATCGCACGTTGATGAATGTTCACTGGTTTCAACTTAAAAGTCTTGGGATCAAATGGTTCTTTGAACCTTGTACGATTTTATAAAACTGCTGCCAGAATCTAAAGTTTAAACCATTTCAATAAAAAAATATGTTCTTCTTTGGTGCCAATTCCAGTCCGAAGATACTTAATTATTGTACGCCCTACTTTGTTACATAGTCGCCAAGCAAACTAATATGGCAAAAACAGGAAAGATTTTCTTCTCACTTCACAGATTAATAACTCCTAAAGTACAAAACAAAATATAAACCACCAACAGTTAATAAAAAATAAAAAAAAAACATCTATAGACAATCTGCAGCATTTGGAAATTCATTTTAAATACTTTAGAAAATGTATTTTCAATAATTTACAAATTCGCCTTAAATAGTTAGCAAATTTTAAATAATTTATACAATTTATTTTAAATAACTTACTGTCTGTTACACTTTTTATAGGCACTGTACTTCTACTGATAATTCAGCCCAGTAAATGATAGAGAAAACCCAACATATATTTATGCTTTGATCAGGGTTATGTTAGTCCACAAGATGAAAAAGTCTTCAGAAGCAACACGGCCCTCGTCAGCGCTACAAATAGATCAGGATAGTCGCGCATTGCATGCTTCTCTGCGTTGCTTTGGTATTCACCTGACTAGTTTGAACACAACCTGAGTTTCTTTGCACGTGTGTGTGTGTGTGTGTGTGTGTGTGTGTGTGTGTGTGTGTGTGTGTGTGTGGGGGTGTGGGGGGTGTGTGTGTGTGTGTGTGTGCGTTGGGTCGGCTGAGTTGAGTAAGCCCCATGACGCTTGGCGCGATCATAAGACACAAGTGCAATGGCAGCGATGGGTGAGTTGACAGAGGAGGGGGGGGTGTGCGCGATCTGAGGCTGGAGGATTTGACAGGAGAGGAAATGGGGCCACAGGTGGTCAAGTGGAGAAGAGATGAAGCGGAAAAGGGAGGGGTGTGTGTGTGTGTGTGTGTGTGTGTGTGTGTGTGTGTGTGTGGGGTGGAGAACAGCCGTTTGGAGGCGAACCGGGAGGAATGAGGCAAGAACGATGGTGAAATAATATTAGGCCTCAGAAAAAATAAATAAATAAGAAACCAATTTCAGATTGATCAAGCTGTTCAAGTTGGGCAGATTGATACCATGGAAGCAGGGAACATATGAGAATAGGAGGCAAGTGATGAGGTAATTGTGTAGGGGGGGGGGGGGGGTTGAAGAAAGCACGGGCTGTGAATTTCTTTCGAAAACATTCCTCTATAATGTCATAAGGTAGGAATCTGGCAGTTGTTTGCTGTGGATGTGGTCAGCGTCCCTGAGGCCCATGATGTATGAGGCAGCATGTGAGGGGTTTCTTCTTTTAGAGGCGTAACCTTATACTGTATGTGTTGTTAGCGGCTTGATTTATGGACTATGTGAGACCCAGCAAGCTCAGCTTTGATGTCTGATGCAGCTGTCTGGCTCTGTCAGTCGGTGTCCCAGTCTTTATATCCTTTACGCCTCCAGCTATACCTCGTGATTCCTAAATAGAGCTTGAACTTTGTCCTGAGCGAGAGGTTTTCTGGGGGCTTCCGCACAGTTGAGTAGGAAGGCAAGCGCCGGTAAATGCAAGTTTGTCGTAATTCTGCGTGCTTTTAATACCGAACTGGATGACTTTTCCAGAGAAAATCTGCAAAATGAACTCACCCGTCCAGATATAAGTAAAAAACACCTTCATTGATTTGTTCAAAACAAACAAAAAAAGCTTTACATATGAAGGAAAACAATGAAAGAAAAATATTTTCAGAGTAGAGGTTGCACTGAATCTGTATTGACTCAAGCATGGAGACAAAATTGTATCCCCACCATTTAAGATAAAACAAAACAAAAAAATCCCACAAATAACTTGAAAAAGATAAAAGCAATAATAAATAAAATTGTATTGAACATTAACCAGTGAAAATCAAACATTGCTTTTGAAATGTGGTTGAAAAGGACCATAAAAAAAAAAAAAAAAAAAAGACAGGCATGGACAAAAATGATGGTCTGTCAGAGCATTGTTAGGTCTGGTGTTTATCTTCTTTTTGACAAAATTCCAAAGAGTCTTAGTGCATTTCAGGTCAGGTCCAGTGAGTGATTCAACGATTATCAAACCACGTTTCGGTAGTTTTGCCACCGTGTTGATCCCCCATCGTGCTTATTTTTCCAACCGCACTTTCTCCTTTCACAAAGCTTTCTGATGATAAATTGGAGCGAAGCAATCTAAACAGCCAACTTCTTTAAAAGCAATGACTTTTAGTGGTTTATCAATCGTATGCAGGGTGTAAATAACTGCGTGCAGTACAACTGTGAAGTCAGCAGACTTCCAAGGTTGTGTAGGCAGCAACATAAAATTTCTTTAATCTTTAATCGTCGGTCTTCTGATTTACAGAGAAACTGAAACGCGAGTAAATGCTTATGGGTGTCATAAATTCATAAAATATGAGTTCTACTTTCTGAAACAAAAATTCTTGAAATAAAAACTCAAACTTATCGCACCTTTGTGCATCGAATTAGATTTATAAATATGCATCCTATGGCTGGTTTAAAACCCTGTTTATTTCCTTGTTTTTCTCAGGCCTCCTCCTGCTGAGAGAAGGTGACAAAGTGAAGTAGTTTGCACTTTATTATTAAGATATTCTCATTGTAAAATGGTCAATGCAAAGAGAGAGGGGGGAAAAAAGAGCACACTGATAAGATGTGAAAAGCAAGAAAGGAAAGAAATCTGTATGCTACGAATGAGAAGAGAGAGGAAAGAGCAAAAGAAAAAGGGAGACGGTGGGTGATGTGGCGAGTCGGGGCGGGGATGCAGTCGGGAGCTGACAGGGTAGTGTGACATTTTCCTGTGAGGACAAATTGTTCACAAAAATCAACAAAGCAGTAAAAGAGAGACAGCGTGACACTGCAGCAGAGAGTCAGCTGCAGCGTCCCTCGTTTGTTTTCGTTGTTTGACTGCTGAGCTCTGCAGCCGCCTCTAAAAGACGCAGCCTAATCAAGCCTAATCAAAGATTTGCTAATTGGCTCAAAAGCGCCACACTTCATGCGTGGTCTTGCTTGGCGCCGCACTAAAGCCAAAGTGTGTGCCGGATTTGTCCAGACGAGATTAAAAAAAATAAATAAATAAATACATTTTTTTTCGCTGCCATCTGTCCACCGCCATATCTCGGTTAATCTGCTATTTTCGTCCTCCGAGCTCTCATAATGTGAAACTGTGGCGACGTAAGAAGGCGGTTATCCACTTTCGGCTGGTTTACTAACCTCTTTTCCCAGCCATGCGGCACTACTCATCCTCTCCTCCTATCCCTGCCTCTCCCGGCGTCCACTCCCTCTGAGGGTTTCTAAGGACACGCCGTACTCGGTGACCTTCCGTCCCGGCTCCTCGCTCATCTCCTTCCCCCCCCCCCCCCACTCTTTTTTTTTTTTTTGCTTCACTTTCTCTTTCATCCCCCCCTCCCCTGCATCCCCTGCTTCTCTTTTCACCTGCACTGTGATTCCAGCTTTCCTGCACACCTCTTTTCTATCAGCCCGCGGCACCGCAACGCAAAGCGGCGCCGCATAGCTGGCATGCCACCGCCGAACATCTGGTCTCCAGAAAAAAAGAAGAAAAAAAAACAGAAAAAGAAAAGAGGCGCTTCTCTTTCTCGTAAAGATTAACAACAAAGAGGAGCGAGACGGTGAGTAGGGCCTTGCACAAAGGTGTGAGAAGAGTCAGCCGTCATGAAGAGGTGATCGGGAATCTGTGTGCATGTGTGCACACACCCACATGTGCACTTGTTTGTGCAGCCGAGGGGATAAATTAGGCTCTGCTCTCATGCAGGTGTATGTTTAGCCATGAATTCAGCTCTTGGCACCAGCTGGTATTTGGCATCTTCCTGACAGAAAAATCCCAAGAGGAGGTCAACGCACACACACACACAGACACACACACACACACATATGGTGGTATCAGGGTGGACGGAATGCAACAAAAGGGAAAATTTGAGTCCTGTAAAAAAGAAATTTGCTTCTTTGCTCCAGATTCTTCGGTTATGTCATTTAGCTGAAACCTTTGAAGCACAAAATAAAACACGCATTTCATTTTGAACATGCTGAACTTCAAATGGAAGCCAGATATGGTAAATCCGGACAATATGGCTGAGTGAATCACAATCTCATCACTCTTCCTCGTTCCAACCGCGCATCCAAACAGACGTCTCTTCAGACGCTGCACTCAATGCTTCACCGAAGGCCGTTGCCATCAGCTGTGCTTTCTTTTTTTTTTATCAGCTCCCTTCATGTTAAGGTCTTGTGACAACGCCGTCTGCTCCCACCGCTGAATAAACTTTAAGATTGATCCACAAACGGCTCCGTCTATTATTACTTCCATAAACAGTTTGCTGTGTGACGTCAACGTTCTTCTTCTGCGTATACGCTGGTTGCTTTGGGGTTGAAAATCGCCCTCACACACTCAAAGAGTCTGATTGTGGCCACATTAAAGTCTGAACGACCATGCAAAAAAAAAAAAGAGAAAAAAACTGAAGTCACAATTGTTCCACAATCCCGTATTATTGTTCACCGTTCGTAGTGGTTATCTGGTGGATCTGGGGTGCAATATTGACAGGTCAAAGGTTGATGTTAAAGTGGCTAAGTTTAAACTTTTTAGCTTGGCTGGGCTATGTTACTAAACCTGCTACTATTTACTATAAAAGAAACATCAAGATGCATCTGTTGTACAGGTTACGAAGCAAAGTTTGGCCTATGAAGCTAGACTTTACGTTGTGTTGCTTGAACAACCCCAAATCCTTAAATACTTTTACGTTTTTGCTAGCTGAATATCAAAATTCAACAGTTTTTTGGTTGAAAACCTGTACAGGGAAAGGAACTGGATTTTCATTTTACTTTCCTTACATTAAGCTGAAAACCAAAGCAGGCGTTGCTCCGGGACTTTATTTGTGTTGTGGCTGGCATACACGCCGACTTCCAGCCCCTCTGACGAGGAGAGCCTGTCTATCAAATCCCAAAATTTTATGCACACTTGTCTGCATGATTGGCGGATGCTGAGCGGAGAGCAGAGGTGGGCTGACAAGTGTCACGATACGAGGGCCTTTGGGGACTTCCATGGGAGCGGGATTTGGAATCGAGAGCTGGAATCAGAAAAGGAGTCGACAATCAAAAGCAGAGGAATGAGGGGACGCTCTGAAGGACGGGGTCCACAGTAAGACGAGCGAAGACGGATCTGGGTAATAACATAGTCGGCGATCCAATGTGCCGCTGAGCTGCATGGTTTGATGCAGCCCCCCTGAGAACCATTTCTACAACCTGCACGTACAGCCGCACAGACACTCGCAGCATGTTATGAATATTGCTTCGCATTGTGGAAGCCGTTATGCTGATGTATGCCAATTACTCAGACTCCGGTGGCAAAAAAGGGCATTTGTAGTTGCAGAGGAAAAGCTGCAAGACTCAAAACTATGGATCTAAACCTCAGCTTTCTAAGTATGGATGTGAATTTGGTGTCAACTCTGAAGTCTGTTTTTGCAACTTAAGTGTGACCCGGCTCAGATCCGCTTCTGCCACCCTATGTAAATCAGTTAGTACTCTGCAAAAATCCTATCAAGTTGTTTTGGTCTAGTTTCCAGTAAACATCTTTTTGTACACTTGAAATAAGATAAAACTAAGATTTTTGCACCAAAAGTACTTGGTAAGATTTTTGTGTTTTTGTTCTGTAAATGACTTTACATACAGTCCAGAAGACAATTTCATATCTTTATTTGTTTTTTGTCCGTTTTCACATGACTTTGCAACGGAAAGAGGGGGGACGGACGCAGTCAACTGGCCACGTTCAGCAGCTTTCACTTAGCATACAGTTGAGCCCAAATTTATTACTCCCCCTGTCAAATTTTGAATGAAGATTATCTTCCACAAAGATCTTTGTTTCTGCTGGGGAAATGCAGGGTCAAACGTACCTGCACAATTTTTAGAAACGTAAAATAAGTATCCATTTAGAAAATATACACGTATATGTCTTAAAGGACATTTCTCATCATGCAAGTATCTTTTTTTGTGTTTTCATTTATAACTGAAAATGAAATCTGGCCCTCTATGAAGACAGAGGACTAGATTTCATTAAGCGGGCGGAGCCGCACCTGCAAACTACAAGACACAAACAAAGAACAAAAATTATGCCCACATACACATCCACTGATTCCCCTTCAAGTGATATTACTCTGCAATGCTCCCATGTCGCCCATTTAGTCTTGAGTGCGCTTATTAGGAATTGGGGAGTATGTACATGAAAGCGGGTAAAGAATGCCCAGCAAAATGCATTACAGAAGCTTAATGCTTTCTCAAAAGACACACTGGGTTTACCTTGCATATTTAGATTGCCTCTTTTATAGAGCACTTACGCTGCAGACATGCAATAATGTATGTAATTTAATGGGTGGCGATGTCTTCTGCCTCTAACCGTGATTAGAATTGAGTACACCACAGCTGTAGTAAACCCCGATGATTGACAGAACGATGTCATTTGGCAGAGGGTGTGCACGTTGGCATGTACGCACCGTGTTCTCACAACAAAATATGCCATTAAAAGCCTTGAAGGGACTTCACGTTGTAAAAGTACAGTACTTGAACGTGTCATCAGTTCAGATGGCAGCGATGTTGCCTGCTCTGTAACATCGGTATTTGTGTTTTTGTCTCTCTATCTCTCTCTCTCTCTGTCTTGCTGATAGTCTGAGTCGAGCCCTCCACCCCCGTCTGACAGCTTTGGCAGCTCGTCAGGTCGGCTCCCGTGAACACGCCAATCAAACCCCCCGTCCAGGCAAATAAGCAATTAATCATTAGCATCCGCGAGCAGCCGATGCAATGAAGCCAAGGAGCTGGAGGAGGGGAGGGGAAGAAAGAGGTATCAGGGTTCACTGGGTTTGTTGGAGACCACGCCCTCTTCTGTCTCTCTCTCTCCCTCACACACACTCACACACACACACACACACACGCAGAGTTCCCTGGTGAATTCTGCTCTGGTGACTGTGTAACAAGGGGATTATCGTCTTAATAAGTCAAAGGATGAATTATGGAAATGAGCGAGAACTGGGCAGCATATGTTGACTAACACAGCAAACTAGTTCCTTTAGGCTCTCCTCTCCACTCACAGTAACGCCGGCTAGTTGACTGATCTACAAGTAAAAGGTTATTTCTTTAATAAAAACACAAACACATTAAATTCTCCCATTGAAACCAAGTGCGGTCACTCGTTAGCATTCGTTTCTCACCAAATATCCGCTCTAAAGGTTACTCCTGACAACTGAGCTGCTGTTACCTTGATGAAAACCGACAACCAGGAAGACTCCAGGATGTCTTCGCTCGAGGCCACGTCCCACACATCGCCCCCGTGTCTCCGTTCCCTGCGTAATTTTGTCACCCTTTGTGGATTAAGCAAATGAGGCAGAATATTTGACTTAATTAGTTTTACCTTTAGACCGAGCCGACCTTGCCTTTCAAGCACCGGATCAATCTTTCCGTGTTGCACTCAACTGGACTGGTGAGGCCTCCCTACCGGAGAACAGACCAAGGAGAGATTTGGCCGCGCAATATTGGTTTTAGTTGTGTTTAACCTGAATTTAGCTCCACCTATGGGTAAAAGAAAGAGTTTTGCAGAGTGATGCTACACACACATTTCACTGTAGAGACAAAGTGTTTGGTGGGGTGTGTGTTCATAGGTTTTCAACACCGGTGCTGCACTGCCCTAAATGGATTATAGCGTACAGACAAGAAAATCCAACTGATTAATCTGTTTGTCTTATACTAAGATATATAGAAGGGTTTCCATACTTTAGAACAAGTCCTTCATGTTTTGACATTACCCTGAAGTTTTACTTGCCTTTTACTATCTCTAAGTCGTCTCCAGGAAAAGCTCCCGAGTGTTGCATCTTCCTCTTTCAATCTAGTTCCATGCAACTCTCAACATGCTCCCATCATCCCCCACAATTCACAGTCGGGTTGTTGTGTTCAGGGTAACTAACATACAGCAATGCTTTTCTACCAAACACTGTTCTATACATGAAGATCGAAAGTTCCACGTGATGTACATGTTCCCGAAAAGTCTTGAGGCAAAAATATTTAACCAAAATAATATAGGACCCTATTAAAAAATATTCACTGACCAACAAAGACGAGCCGCCTCAGAGTTTCCTCTGAAAATTCAAAAATAAGTGTACAGTTCATTTGCTTCCCGAGTCTCCACATGCCGTTATGTTCAACTCTTTGTAATCAAGTGAAGGCTTCAAGTTTATGATATCTAAACCTCCTGACACATTGGGTCCTCCTCTTGACTGGTTGCAAAAACCATGCCATAGAATAATTTATGTTTCTTAAACTTTCATCTCAACCGTCTCAAATTCCAAAGAACAAACTTTCAGTTCGTCCAAACACCTGTGTGGGCGTTTATGCATTTTACCACCTTCACTCATGTCTTGCAATCAAATTTTATACACTCTTATCATTTCCGCTCTCTGTTTACACACGGCCAGATGGAGATAACGGGTTTACTGATAACGTCTCTCCTTCCTGGCGTGTCTTGTAACCGGTCCAGAAGGGTGGATTCTCCTTACTTGCCATCCCCGGATCTTCTTTCAGTAGCCGAGGTGTCCAGGTCAGCCTTAGACCCCTTTTCTGGATAATGTCACATATCCAATTACGTTCAGGATGACTCCATTTAATCCTATTGGGAATTTGATTATGACAGTAGGGGGGGAGGGGAAATATTTTTCTGTTGTGACTGGAGGCAAAGAGGTTAATAAAGTTGGCTTAAGATGAGGGCTTTTAACGGGATTAAGTCCAGAAAGCCAGCGGAGAGAAACGGTTTCATCAACCACTGGTAAAATTCAATGGTGGGTTGAGATTTCGTTAATAAAGAAATACCCCTTCCTACTATGCAACATTGCACCCATCTATGTCATAAACGGCGATAGCTGACAGCTGCTGCATACATATACAGTAGCAGAAGCCAAACATGAAGGGTTTTGCTTCTAAAAGGGAGGTGGCAGATTCATTTCTCCCAGAGTCCTTTGGGGATTATCTAAACAGTGGGAGAGGAGTCCCATGTGTGTGCCAAGTTCTGCTCTAAAAAAGAGCAGCATTGTCACGAGCGGCTCCGTAAAATAGCAGCATTGTCACGAGCGTGTCCGTACCCTCCGTGTTTTTACACCCCGGCAGCGAGTCGCAACAATGCACCTATCAAATCCGTGTCACCTTTTCTCTAAACGTCCCGATACGCATCACTTTATCCGAACGGCGGGGCGGCTCCTGCAGATGGTGACGAACGATAGCAGGCTCTACCTGCCGTAAAACGCAACACTACTCCCAAGTCCTCAGAGTAGAGATATCTACTACTCTATCCACACGGACTTTTGGCTGCATAGACACAGAGGCATGCAAAGAATGAGGCTTTGACGGATAGACAGACAGACGGCCTCTGGTTGATATCAGATCTATGGCGATGAAGCCTGTAGATAAGGTGTGGCATTTCTGGCTGGATGTGGGACAAAGCCTTGCTAAAGTCCAATCAGGTCCGCAGGGACCTATTACAACAATTTGTGATGAAAATTAGAGGCTCCCCATGAGTTTTTAACCTCAGAAGAATCCAGTTTGATTCTTTTATGTTGTGTTGACCCAAATCATCTCAGTCAAATTCAATGGATCGTTGAATGGATCATCTCATCCTGATAAAACGTGGCGTCGGTAAGGACTGATGACGCTCTCTCAACAAAACAAAGAGGGAAAAAAGAAACACCATGAGCAGAACAAAGTTCAGCGTGAGCGGTCATCTTTTTTGAGGTGTTGAAAGAACAGAAAGCCGACTGAAAAAACCCCCCCAAAAAAACAGAAGCTCTGGGCAAGGTATGTTTTCTATAAAAATATACATATAAAAAAAAGACATTAAAACTACTGCTGGCAATAGCTAATTAATGCGTAAATGGAGAGAAGAAAGAGTAAAATCTCAGTAAAAAGTGGTGGGTACTGCATGTCCTCCAGCAACCTAAACCAAATGGAACCAATTATGCAGTTTAGTAGCTTGTATACAAATTTTAGGATTTTCTTTTTCTTTTTTTTTCTTTAATGCACAACTCACTATGGGTATGACTGACAATCTCACAGTTTCACAAGCAGATTTTACTCATCTTATCTGCAACTTTCAGTCTGTAATTCAAAAGAACCAAAACTGACTAAATATGTCTTTCCTCATCACTCAGATTGTCACGTTTCTGCAAGAAACATCAAAGATCTACAGTCATTACAGATACTTCGAAAGTATCTGTAACGGAAATCCAAAATTTCATTTGTGTTTTCTAGAATCTGCCACCTCCGGTCGGCTTGGCTGCAGCGTCTCTTGAAATTTTTGTGGCCCTATCCTGTAATAAACGTGATTAGATAAGTGCTTCATAAAAATCTGGTCATGCTTTCTATCCTCAGAGCTACACACTGTTTTAATCAGAGTATCGTCCCTGATGAAAGGAAACCTTAGTCATATTAAACCCAAATGATCCCTGAACAACCAGCGACAAAGTAGAAGCAAAGGTCAGATAGTGGCTCATTGATTCCCTCATCAATACAAGATGAAAGAAGCAGCGACTCTCACATGATGAAGAAGAAAATAAAGAAAAAAAAAAACGTCGCCCTCACCGCCCACAGAGTAAAGTTTACGTTTGTTTGGCGGCTTCCGGATGTACTTTGCTCTTTGAGCTCACAACACTTCAAGCTGTCATCTGAAGGTTACAACACCGTATCAGAGTTATGTTTTTGTTTTTATTGAACACTTTGAGCTGTGACACGTCAGGGACAGCTATGGCCTTCGGCTCAGGATTGTAGAGGCACTCCCTAATGCTTTCCCGCTCTCGGTGTCTCTTGTATCCGGATCTGCAGCGTCCGCCTGCGGCCGCGTGGTGCACAAATTAAAATATGTATTATGATATACTTCAAATTCAAAAAAGGAGGAAATCAGGTGAATGCCCTCCCTGTATTTTATCTTTTCGGCATGTATTTGTTTCTCTCTTCTCCAGTCTGCTGCTCTTCCGTCTCCCTGGAGCAAAGGGGAAGGCTGCTTGTGCCTGATAAACGCCTGGCATTTGGCACGGCGAGAGATGGGAGACAGGGAGCAAAGAGGAATTAAAAAGAAGGCAAGGAGTGCGGCACATCGATAGAAACAAGGAGGTAGTGAGGATTAAAGAGCAAGGGTTTTTTTTTTTTTCTTTCTTGGCAGTAACCGCCACGAGAAGCAGAGAGGAGGGAGGGGAGAAGATGAGGTCTAATCGTGACCTAGATTCCTAGACGCCCAGACATAATGGCCGGGCCCTTACCCCACGTGAACCCCCCCTCTCTCTCCCGTGAACTCCACCTCAGTCAAAACAATAACAGAGAAATGAGGGAACCGTTGGAGGAGGCGAGGGGGCCCCAGTTCGGGGCCGGTTCCAACCCACCGACCCTCAGATCTCCTCCGCACCACGCACGGCTCTCAGGCCGCCCTGTCATTAACTCCCAGCAGCTGTTGGGACCCAAACTTCTGGAAATTCCTGGAAAGACGACTCGAGGAATGCCGGGCCAAATGTTTGAATTAGCTTCTGCTGGGCGCTTTTGAAGTGTGTCGAACTTTATTCAATTGTGCAGCGTCTCCTTTTCCAGGAGGAGTAGAAGCCGCCAGGTACAAAGCGTGGCAACAAAATGTGGTTTCACTCACAATTCGGGTAAAGCTAAAAAGCGGACATTTCTGTCAAATCAGTGAAACTACCTCTGGATGTTCTTTTTTCTTCATTTTCACGACTTTTATTAGCGCTTTTATTAATATATATAAATCTTAATGGCAGTTGAAAACGTAGGGAAAAAAATGGAGAAAAGTGATGATTTTGCCTCTGGAATGAAAAATTTGGTCCTCAATACATTAAAGTGAAACTACGTCAAACAAATATGTCTACATATTCGTTGAAACTGTCACTACGTCGTGACAAAACGAGAATCTGTAGCAAACTCAGATCCTCTGCCTTTTCTAGAAATTAGAAACAACCAATCAGAGCCAGGAGGAGGGTCTTAACGCTGTCAATCACACATGTGTATTGTGCAGCCAATCTCCCCATGCTCCTCAAGTTCTTCCTGATAGGCGAGACTAGTTAGCACAGCCACCGATCACAGCAGATAAACAGCCGTCCTGGGACAGTCAGTTGTTTCACCCCCATTAGCAAGAGCAGTCCATACAGGAGGATGATTGACAGCACTGAGATGCTCCTCTTGGCAGTGATGGGTTGTTTTTGACCAGGAGCGGTCAAAAACGACATGTGGTGGCATTTAAAGGCATCCTATAATTTGAAACGCTTGAAATGGACACTGGAATTTTTACTCACTATTTTATGTCCATATTCTCCATTTTGCAATTCATTAGCTGTGCTTCTACTGTCACATTTATAAGTGAGAAAAATCATGGTCATAAAAAAAATAATAATAAATAATTAAAATAAAAATTCAACTTTGCTACACTGGCAATCGATTTATATTTTACAAGTTCATGTCGACCAATCAAATCATTTCTATTTTTATTTCTCCGAGTTCACTCGGAGGAAAATGCAGATTGCTTATCCGTGTGTCAAGAGCAAAGATTTGCCTGCGCCTGGTTTTGTTTCACCTTTCTGTGTTCTCGTTGTCGTCTCCATCTCATCTTGTACCTGCCGCGGCGTTGACAGTGTCAGATCCAGACAGTTTGATGGCCGATGTCTCACTGGGACGAAACACGTGACCCGACTCAGCTGTCGCTGAGATTTCTCTCACTGTCCCTGGCGGAGACACAAATACACATCCAGTGCAACACATTGAATAACCATTTTAGAGCTTTGCTCTCCGTTATGGAATTAGATCTTCTTGTTGAGGTTAATGTCAACAGCACATGCGAATGAAGAGCAGACCTTTTTGATGCCCGTTATACAAATTCATTCAAAAATGTGTGTCCGACGTACTTTAGGTTTAGCTTTAAATTTTTATGAATAATACAAGTCTGTAACCTGATCAGGCATTACATTAGGACCACCAAGAGGTGGTCAAAGTGATTTCCACAACAGTTTTACATTCCTGTTTACTTGATATTTATACATGAAACAAAATGATAAAGGAGGAAAAAAAGGCATAAATAAAATGAAAATTCACTAAAAGTCCAATAAATGGTTGTCTGCATTGCCTGTGCCTTTATTAGGAAAGGTTATTATGTGAATAGCAACAACAATTTTAAAATTTGGGTTCAAAGTATAAATATAACAAACAGAACTCAAGAAGAAAAAAAAAATATGTAAAAAGCAGATAGGTTAAAATATTAGGTCTGCATGAAGGTTGTATGGAAAACAATTTGTGCCAAGTCAAAGGCTCCCAGACTGCAGCATGCCCCATATTTCGAGCAACAACCACGTTAATCTCAACACTTCAGCGCCGTGTTGTTCAAACGACTAATTGCAGTTTACAAATGGCCAAAAACAGATGGGAAATGGGCAGATCACAGGGATATTTGAGAACCCAAAGTCAGCGGGTTGATTCGAGTTAAACAGAGTTTAGTTGGGGAGTTAGTGAGTGCAAGCGTGGGAGGTTTGTGGGTTCACTGTGCAGCAAAAAAGAAGGGAAAAAAAAAAAGATTGTGGGAAAGGGAGGCTCATCCCATAGCCACCAGCGACAGTGACCAGCCGTTGGATGTGCAAACTGCAATCATTTCAAATAGATGCTGTGCATCCATAATAAGCATTTTGCACTCACACAAAGTGACAATTTGCACGTAAATACCACCGCTGGACAATATGGTGGTCTATTTTTATTTCTGGCTTCACAGGGGAAAGGCTGAATTGTTGGGAAAAAAAAAAATGGATAAGTATGGAGAGAGGAGCTTTATCGCTCCATACTTGGTCAGACTTTCAAATGCAAGTCTTGTTGAAAAATAAAGCGGTAAGCAGGACAGAAATTGTGCTCCAACTTGATGAAGACACTATGCTTTTATATATATATATATAACCACCCCAGAGACTGGATATTAGAAAGTACAGGAGAGTAATAAATAGAGGGTATAGAGGAGGGAAACAGTCAAGCTGATTGTACTGTGAGAACATGCAATTACCCTGCAGCTCATGTGTTCACACGAGGCCCGGGGATTGTTGGTGTGCTCCAAAACAGCCGAATCCTCCCAGTCAGATGGCGTAACAGCTCTAAATCTGGCTAAAAAGCAACTAATGTAACCCAAGTGCTAAATATAACACAATACAGCTGGGATATAAATAATCCACTTCCTCTCTTTGTTCTACGGAGAGAGAAGAGAAGTAAATAAAGAGCGAGGGAGACGGAAAGGAAACGTGGGGCGGGATTGCATTAAATAAATTGGAGAGACACTGTGGTCGGTCAAAAACAAAGAGCGTTGGGAGTTTTTGACACACACACACACACGCGCTTGCGCGTGCACACACTCTCTCTCTCTCACAGCGTAATGATGTGGTCCTGCCATGGAGGAGAGGAATGTGACAACTTTCCCTGCGACAAAAAGACAAGTAGCTTGAGGCCAACGAGGCCAAGCGGACACTTTAATTACACGCAACAAAGTAATGACAGAGCCAGGCAGACTTGATGTTTGTTTGCTCAGGAGACAATATGATTGTCTATACAGGCTATTTGTGGTGGAAGTGGGAGAAGAGAAAAAAAAAATAAAAATAAAGTATTGTTGTCGGCGCAAGAAAGAAAGAAAATATTAAATGACGGAGCATTCCTATCCATTCACGTCGAAGCGCGATGAAGCCAGCAACACAAGGAAGTCGGATGATATTCTAGTTTGCCCGCGTTTGAAAATAAGACGTCTGGTGACAAATGTAGCTCCAGAATAAAAATCAAGCAGGTCTAAAAATATGATTCCGCCGACTGCTTTGGGTCTTAACAGCAGCCTTTGGAGTGGCACTTAAAAGCAATCCACTCTTTGCTAAACTGGGCCGCCGATTGAAAATGCCAAAACTCATTGCATGTGTGGAAACTAAGGTTTTCCTTTCTGTAAATGAGAAAAGAAGGGAAAAAAAGAAAAAGAAAAAGAAGCTTTGGCTTTGATCTACTTGGGCCCACACTTGGAAGCCACTCAGGTCTATGACATGGCTTGAGATGGGGTTAAAGTACTCTCTGTCATTACAGAGCTGCAGCTTGCATGGACCGCTATTTCTGAAACAGAGGCTGGCTGGTCGTATAGTCGATGATAAATAACTGGATGCAGATTTTTCCTTTTCTGTGTAGATGAAATAGGCATTTTGTAAATAAGGTCCTGGTCAGTACTCACAAAAGTGTGATTTAAAAAATGTTTCTTACCAAATGTCCATAACCAGGAACCCTGTCCAGGGTATATATCATTTTTACACATTCTTTTTGTCATTTGTTCAGGCTTGTAGGTACAAATCAAGGAAATGCCAGGGAGCTGAGAACACATATGAAGGCTAGCAAAGAGCGATGATGCCATGTCTGAAAGAGTGACCTCAACACAATAAATAGACTCCAGCTTGGATACAAGTTCATAAAGTGAACATTTCTACGGTTAGCTAGGCAGTAAAGAAGGAGTCAGAAGGCATTTCTGAGTGCAAGAGATAGGAGACTTAACAAACTAGCATCTTACAAAGCGATTTAAAAGTTCTCTGTGGCAAGCCCAGTAAAAGCCGTGATAAAACCACAAAAAACCCTGAGACCATTCAGTGAAGATGAATGGTCTCAGGGTTTCTGCTCCACTTCTAACCTTCATTATTACTCAGATGTTAGCCCTCCCATTTTTCAGAGCAATTTCGTAACCAGAATATTTTATACTAACACCCGAGGTTTCCCCCAGAAACTTGCTAACCCAGTGGTTGGGTGCTAGTGTAGTCGTTCATCCAGCGGCCCGTCGTGTTTTTGAATTAAAAGATGTTTAAAGTGGACAGGAAATTTGAAAATATCACTTCGTAATCGTGTGTTACTAAAATATTGAAAGAGAACTACCTGAACACCAACTCTAAAGTCTTAAAAAATGCCAACATTTTAAAAAAGACTTAAATAAATAAGCAATGTTTAGCATGGCACAAGTAGGGAATCCAAGCATGCATCCATATGCACATTCATTTTCTTCACATTGAATCATTAATAAGTTTTTGAGTGGCCTAGCCCAGTGTCCAGAACTAAATTGGGGATGTCTGAAGACCTAGAGACACATGAGGTTATCTGAAGAGGACAGTGTGGAAGAGTTGTACTCACAGTCTGAATAGTTTGGAAAACTTCTGCAAGGTACAGTGCACAAGTATTACCAAATAAAGATGACTATTCAGACGTCTGAGAACTAAAATAAACTCATGTTTTTCTCTTCATTTATTTTAGATAAACAAATGAGATAAACGTCCTACCAAATGAAGCCTATGAGTAAAGGGGGTCCTCATATGTCGCTGTCAAGTCAATTTTTGCCTCCCATCTCCTAAGCACACACACACCCAAACACCCTAAATAAAACTGTATGCGCACAGATTTGCTTTGACAGCCGCTGATCGACGGCCAGCAACAGGTGCAGCTGGCTGCCGGAGGGAAACATATACACACGTGCGTTTGCTCATGTGAAATAGAAAACAGGCCCGCTTTTTAACCACTGGATGCATGGAGCCACAGTAATGTGCCTTTTCCTCAACCCTTACATTAGCAGCTTCAAGTCGGGCGTAGAGGGGGGAATCACTCGACTGGCATGCAGGAGAAACCCCCCCCCCCGTTAATCCACCACATCAAGAGGAGGAAGACATATGGCAGGAATATAATAACAATGAGTTCAGCTTCGGGTACTTTCTTTTTGGCGAGTCAATCATATGAATAAACATATGATTTCTTTGCTATCACGACGGATTTTGAAATCGAATTTGTCAAGTTAAAAAGCAGAAACGTCCTCAAACGCTGGCGCTTCTGAGATAAAAAAAAAAATAAAAATAAAAAATGCTGAGTGATTCATGTGCGTCTCTTTTTAGCCTTCTCTAATCTCTTGGTTTTGTCAGCGCTTCGTCAGGCGCTGCGAGACGCCGGAGTCTGCTGCGTGTGAAAGCTGAGCAGCAGAGATATGACCAGGCATCTGTTCCCATGCACGTCCTGCAACACAGCCAGCACAACCTGAACCGTTGGGTATGCAAAGACTGTCCCACCCCTGAGGCTACTCTGTCGCCCGGCCACGCAAGTAAACCGGGAGCGATGATGCCTTTGAAACGTCATGGAAGCCACAGGCTGCTGACCCGAGCTGGGGGATATGAAACGTGTAAAGAGTTGTGTGTGTGGAATCTAAGTGTTTTGCAGATGTACGCAAGTGTGTATTTCTGGACTTCATTCCACATCCATTTATCTAAAAACTGAATCCACCTAAATATCTGTGTGTCCAACCATCCAACTGATTGGGTATTCAGGGCCGTGCAGAGACCACTAAAGGGGCAGGTGCTCAAAAAAATATATATAAAAAAACAAAAAAGGGCACATCTCATCGCATTTTAAGTATATTAACAAAGTCGCACAGTTTTCAGAGTTTTATTAACAATGATAAATTACAAAATTGTGAGACATACAATCAAAGAACATCTGCCTGGGTTGCTGTACTTGCAGTCGAGATGAAGACGGTCCATTCAGAAAAACAGAGCTGCATCAAACTTTAACGTGGCACTGCAGAAAAAAAAAAAAAGTATAATGTAATTAATGCATGTCACTATGAGAAAAGACTACTCTTAACATAATAAAAGCATAATAGCTGCCTTGTAATATTAAATATGTGTTCACTACCAAAAACTGCAGGTTGATGATGGTCAGAACCTTTACTTTTTTTGTTCTTACCTGTGGTACTGGTTCTGACCCAGTTGGTCAACAATCCAGTACCTTTCGCTGCTTCTAGCAGATCCTTTCTTTTTTGTTTCTGACGTCTCTCTTTAAGTGGCAACTCTGAACTGAAACAAGCAAAACATAATGAATTATGATCAGAACACTATAATAAACCACACTATGAGTTCTTTACCCTTGTGTTTAAACCAATATGTTTTTCAGTCCACAGCATAACAATATTAATTTCAGAGAAAATGAGACCTCTCCATGATGGAGCTGATTCTGGTTCTGGACGGGCGATGTGCCGCTATTGCATCAGTAATACTGCAGAATGACTGCTGTCATTAACAATACAGGGAAGCTTTTAGCTATCTTGCTTTGCTAGCAAAGTCATTAGCTAGCAGCTAGCTCATAGCACAACAGCAACAGCGTAATGTCTGATGATAAAAATACTGGATCGATAGATAAGAACAGCTTTTCCTCACCTGGCTGTTTCCTCCCGCTCAGTAGATATTCAGAGAAAGGCGGACTCAGAGAGCGGACTATATTTTCCTCCGCCTGTCTTTTTATATTTCATTTCTGCTTAAACCGCGACTTCATGCTGAAGGAGAAACGATACAACATTTAACGTTTCCGTTTTCTGACATGTAGCAAGCCGACTCCAGTTTTTCACCAAAACTAATTTTTTTTAATTCACCAAAAAACGTTCGCTAGCTTGAGCTCCGCAGTTAGCCGCCTTACCTCACCGCGCGAGAGGCAAGTGCGGGCAAAAGGTCAAAGGTAACAATGTGACCGGAGGGCTTATTGTGTTGTTTTTCTTGCAAAGTAATAATAATAATAATCATAATA
The DNA here is from genome assembly GCA_911649635.1 of Poeciliopsis gracilis. Lineage (NCBI taxonomy): Eukaryota > Metazoa > Chordata > Actinopteri > Cyprinodontiformes > Poeciliidae > Poeciliopsis > Poeciliopsis gracilis. The sequence continues at coordinate 2,833,189 of CAJVRI010001121.1, forward strand.
ACAATAATCATAATAACAATAATAATAATAATTGTAGTACATGTGTAAGAAAAAAAAAAAAAAGACCAAAGGGGCACTTGGGGTCATGGAGCAAAAGGGGCAGGTGCTCAAGCCTTAAGCAAAGGTCACCAACACGGTGCCCTCAAACACCACAAGTACTCCACCGACCTATTCCAATGTTAGATAAAGCTTTATGTGCTCAAATTAAAAGTAAACTATGTGTATCAATTTGTCAACTCTTGAAGTATCTCTCAGTTGCAAAAAGGTTGATGCCTCCTGCTGTAAAGGAACGTTGAGGGAAAAATAAGTGAACTTTATTATGTTCGCTTTAGTAGATTTTATTTAAAATCTGTAGATTTTAGACTTTTTACCCAACTATGAATTACTTTGAAAAACACACACACAAAAAAAACAAGGAAGCAGAATGTAAATATATCTAAAAGAACAAAATAAAAAACAAAGCAAAACACAAACCCTGAAGAACATGGAAACGATCTAAGACAGAAACCAGGCTAAACGTGTTGAGTTTTTACATTTTTTTTATTTTTATTTATTTTTTTATTCCTAGCCACTTGAAACAAGTAAGTCAGGGAACAAATGGGAACAAAATGGAAATTACAAGCCGGGGATTGCAGCATGGCTGTAAAACAAATATGAAGAGCACAAATAGAGACACGGAGCCAGTCTGGTTGCTGAGAGTTTGAACACAAAAATAAATCAGTGTTGCATTTTAAAATTTAAATTTAGAGACGATAATGTAGTGGTCAACATGGTTGCATCTGGTGACAACTTTTATTAAGCTGTGAATGTATCCAGTTAGACTTTAGCATAGGATCACTTTGACATTATGTCAGCGTGGACCTGCATCTGAGAGCTCATGACCCTCCTGTGTGTGTGTGTGTGTGTATAGTGTCAGGTCGACCCGCGCTGTGTGTTTACTGTTAAAACAGCGGCGCCCTGCCCGCCGTCACCGAAACAAGATCCATTTCACGACCCTCCGGTTCGTGTTCCTGCTCCAGGTTCTTGTTGATGAGAGAAAAATGTAAATAAATGGAACGGCGTTACATTTCACAAGATGAAATGCGCTCAGTTCTAAGGGCTGGAGTTAAAGGATGCTAGGTTTTCTTCATGAGGCATCTTTGCAAAGTGTCCACACCGCATTTTGTCATGTTACAACGATAAACTTTTAAGATATTTATTGGGATTTTGTGTGATGGAGCACCAAACAGTGGGAGAGGCTGAAGAAGAAAATACTATATTTTCTACAAAAGGTTTGCAAACTCTGAAGCTGAACGGCTTCCCTGTTTGCAGCCGCCGTCAGACTGGTCTCAGATCACCTTTGAGGATTAAGTCTCACCAGATCCTCAGTTAGATGGAGATCGGGACTTTGACTGGATACTCCCATAGCGTAATTCCGCCTCCACCGTGGTTCACCCTGGATAGTTCAGGGTGACGTGTATTGTTGATTGTCTGCATCCATTGCCCTAGGTAAGTGTGAATTGATGAGCTTAACTTGGTCTCATCTGGTCTCATGTTTAATGTGTCGCTCGCAAACAGCAAATTAAACTCCTTGTGATTTTCTTTCAGTGGCTCGTGTTCGAATTTCCTTTATGGGTGTTTTTGCACCCATAAAGGTAGAGGTTTGGGTAACTCTAGGTCAAAGCTTATCGATTAGCTAGAAGCTTGACTTGAAAAACCTGCACTGCTGAAAACATTTGCAGTGAAATCTGCACATCGTGAGTTTTATTGTTTTAGGCAGGCTTGATACTGTTCAATTCAGACAAGTTGTATATTTTGACAGGGATCTTGACAAAGCATTACTAGCACCGGCTGTAAAACAAATAAAGGAAAATTGTTACCCTGCTGGTAATAAGTTTATCTGCTTCCCTGACAACAGGAAGTTGTCAAATATGTCTGGCAGTCCAAAAACTCATTGTGAACTCAGATGATATCTGCTCTTGGGTGTCTGGTGTGGGTCAACTCAATTAAATTACTCATTGTTTGCCTTCCAAAATGGGTAAATTTAATTGTTTTCTTAAGACTGCGCTAGATTTAACTCAAGGCCATAAGAGTGAAAGCGCTTTACACTTTATAGATTTTTAATTTGTAGCAAAATAAAAAAAATGTTCTGTTTTCCATTCCTCACTCCTCCGTCCTTGGATGCAGAAGTTCTTGAAGGTTCCTGCCGAAAGCGCCGAGCGGTGCTTCCCCTGCCTCTGCCAAATAATCAGGATGTTACATTAATATAATGGAGCTTCATGCGGCGAGGAGTGACAGCCAGGCTCTGCCTCGCTTTCACTTACCTGGGCTGCACGGATGAAGCCACGCAGCCCCGTGAGTGAGTGATTGATGTTGATTGAAAGTCATTACTTTATCCCCGCCTGAACTCCTGACCCCACATTGCAGGGGGGGGGGGGTAAAAGACCCCCAGTGCAAGGTCACAAGCAGCTTTTGGTTCATCACCCAAATGAGTTCCCTCCATGCAGACGTCGATGTGCAGGCCAGTCTTGCACAAAAAGAAAGTACACACACTCACTCCAAAGAGGATTCAATATCATATGCCATAATCGGCCTCTAAGCCCGAACAGAGGGGGTCTCTGCGATAGATGAGCTTAGAGCGCTTCAATCCCGTTTTATCTGCTTATATTTCCTGCGCTCATAACTTTTGGGACTTAAAACGAGCCTGGGTCAAGGTAAGGTCAACCTCTCGTTGACCCCGAAAAGGTATGTAATAGTTATGCTATACTAGAGTAATACCACAAGGTTGTATTCACAGGATAAAGCCTTCTGGCTTTATTCCCCCTTCTCTCTCTCTCTCTCTCTGTCTCGTCGTCAACTTTGTGGGTAGAAAGATCTGTTGGCTTTGGATTTTCAGTCATCTGTGTGGAATAATGCACAATGAAAAAGGAAGAAAAAAAAACTTTCCCCAGGACCACATACAAACACATTATGCCCACAGAGATCCTATTTACACACCGAGCCGCACCGTCTCCTGGGAGCCTGTTTAAACAACCAATGAACATAACAGAGGTGAAAAGGAAAAGCTGAAAATTGGATCACAACATCTCAGGCGTCGCCTCCAATAACCCCCCGCCCCTCCGCCCCACTCCCTCACACCCAGCCACCTCTCAAAACTCTCTTCGCAATAGACGGTGTTTCTCCTCTTGCTGCCTTCTAGGAAATGTGCGATTTCAACTGTGGGCTCCCAGGAGGAGATTGTAGGAATTTGGGCTTTTGTGCCCACCCCACCAGGGCGGTGGGCTGGGCACGATGCCTTCAGAAGAGGGAAAAAGAGAACGAAGGGGTGGGGGGAATCTCATCGCTGTTTTATTAAACCCTTTCAGTTGCATTTTGTTGTAAAAAAAACAAAAAAAATACCAGTGCATTGGAAAAACGTGAATTTGTCTCGTTATTACCACGCACTCATTTAATTGGACTTTATTGTAGGGTTGTCTCCGTAACAAATTTTGCTCGATTATAAATTGTTCCAGAAATTATCACGATAAATGATAGTATTGTTGTTCTGAACCGTTTTCAGGCACATACTGATTATAAAAAATAATAAATGAATAAATTAATTAAAAGGAAATCAGAAGCCCACCCAACCAAAAACCATAAATAACAAAGATTATGAAGTCTCCGTAAAACCAACAGAAAGTCTTCATCAGACGGTCTTCACCATCGTCTGGTGTGAAACATCCTGGATTTGAAAAAAAAAAAAAAAACATATTTGACTTTTTGGTTTTCCACACATCTGTGTGTCGGTGTATCCACAAACAATCCCCCCGTGTTTTCTTTTCTTTTCCCCGGTCGTTAAGTGATGAAAACGCAGCGAAATAAATTGAGGGGTATAAGCGCCGTTGCAAGGCACCGTGTCTCCCCCGATGCAGTTAGCACATCTTTATTTGGCCGCCTCGCTTTCCAAAATAAGCATTAGGTAATTTCTGGCTCTCCCACACAGAGACTCAAACACACATCATCCACGTGCAGCGTTACGGTTAGATACAGTAACAACGGCTCGCCTCGCTCCCCCCCCACCCCCGCCCCCTCGGGGGACCTTCACGCGACCTTATATGGGGCATGAGGCATGCGTTCTGTCATGCACCGGGCTAAACAAATTGCTCCCAATACGTATTTCCCGGCAACGCCAGACACAAACCAGATGTGAATTCAGCATGAATAAATCACAGGTACAACAGCATGAATATTTAAGGGCAAGCGTGCAAGGAGGCCAGCTTGAGAAATGCAGCTTCATCTGTTCGGGGGGAACATCCGAGAGCGGAGCGCTCTCCAAGAATTTTTGTCACTTTCAACGTTTAAGATTTACGACACACTGGGATTTCTTCTTCTTTTGAAGAAAAGGATAGAAAGTGTCTCAACTGCTATGTCTTAGTGTCCTTCTAACAAGAGAAGGAACCTAATCCTGAGCTACCAGAGCATATGCTGAGTGGAGGCTGGGGGTGGGGCAGGGCAGGGCAGGGCAGGGCAGGAAGAGGTGACAGATACAGGAAGAGAAAAAAAAGGTGATGTTAAAAGATCGAGAAACACAAAGAAACCGGCGATATGAAGACCATAAAAGACGGAGACCTTAAAAACGACCGTCAAGCGACACACGCACGCACACAAAAAAAAAAAAAAACTTCTGGTGAAGAGGGAAAGACAGCGGAGATAGCGGTGAACTCATTAAAGGCTTATGCAGCAGGAATTAGCCCGAACGGCAACCTGGGTGAGGCAGGGTTAACTAATCTGAGCCACAGCTCCTCTTGCTGGGATCTGGAGCGCACACGTTGCTCCGCGCACAACTACTGGAGCTAATAAGATTGCAGGTGATTTCTTTTCCCGCTTCACTCTCTCTCTCGCCGTTCCGTACAAGACGGGGTTCGGGTCGCAGTGCTTGCTCCAAGGAGAGCCTCCTGAGATCTTCAACTCAGGCTGGAGTTGAAGATCTATGAGATCTAAAAGAAAATTCAGAAGGTTTGAGCAACAGGCACGTGTTCGTAAAGAGTTCTCTTTTAAACAACCAACTGGTCATTTCTAAAAAGAAGAAAACTTGATGTGACGCTCTTTTGTCTTCTACTTAATTTACCATCCGTTCGTCATGCTTTCAAAACGCAAAAAATGAATCGTGAGCGGTGTTTGATGTCCATAAACAAAACCTTTTTCTTTTTGTTTTTTAACATGGGAGATGGAAACCAAGTTGCAGCTGCTTTGAGACGGAAAACAGGCGCAAGGGGAAAGGCACAGCAAACGGATACAGACGTGACTGAATGGATGGTTGGGTTAAAATACATGTCAGCCTAAGTTCAGTCATTGACACGCCAATGAGCGTTTCCAGTCATGAATAAAATAGGTGTCGTTTTGACTGTTTTTTATTTGTTGATTGGACTTTAAAGTTAGAATTTCTGCTTAAAGTTAATGCTGAGGTCATTTTCTTTTATTTATAAACGACGTGCTCGTTTGTGCCGATCTCTCAAATTAAAACCCAAAACATGAATCTTTCAAGCACCGTTAATCATTTTACAAGACTCTGCTGTATTTTTCACTCCACCATATTATCCACTTGTTTCCAAGGTTTATGCCTAATGTGTAAAAGAAACTTTTCTGTCAGTTATATCACACCAGCTGCTCTATCACGTTTCCACAGTTTTGATTTAATTCATTCCACTATCTGTTCCGCCGTCTCCTGAACGCCGACTTCAGGCAGGTTTTTGAGCTCTAATCATCAGCTGATCTCTAATAACGCGGTTCAAACGTGAGTTTCCTTTTAAAGATTTAAGACAAAGTCGAAATGTTTCTTTAATGATGCACTTCCAGCAGAGTCTGCACGCGGTTACATTTTCGAGGAAACCCCCGAGGCAAAGGGAGATAGATTTATCTCCTTGTATTTTAGTCATGTATTTTATTCCTCCCCCTCCTCTTTTTTTTTTTTAATTTATTTCTTTCACATCCACCTTACGTGATTGTCTCAATGATTATTTACATCCTTTGTTTTCATCCCTTCTTTCCACTTGGTCAGTTTCACTCGACCTCTTGTTTTTTTTTTTTTTTATATCTTCCTTTCTCATTGTCTCTTTCTCTCAGTGTTTCCAGACAGTAGTCTTTACTACATGTTGTCATTCCTTCTCCGCCTTGCTTTACCCATAATTGGCTGTCTGAATTCATCCTCTGCAAACACACACACACACACACTCACGCGCACACACGCGCGCAGGCATAGACACACGAGAGCGTGAACAACCAGACGCAGAGAGGGAGACAGAAAGGCAGGGAGAAAAAGGGAGAAAGGAAAGGGGAGTGGCAGATGCCGGCGCCTGTGTCTGGTCAGTGTCTGCTGCTGCTGATCGCTGTTGTAGTGATATTTAGTTTAAACACCAGTGGACGACTGCATGTAAATGTCAGACCACCTTAAATGGGCACTGTGGGCTGTTATCAAAAAGCAGATGGATGCAGACGGAGGAGCGTACACAAATACAAACTGCTGTATATGCACACACACACACACAACATACACACACACACACACACAGTCAGAACATCATTACCCTAACATACACTGTTTGAGCTGAAGACATTTGTCACATTTTGAACACAAAATTGTTCAATTAATTCATGGGTGTATGATAGATATATGATAGAAATTTAAACAGTTAAAAAAAAAAAAAAAACTTACAAAAACGAAAAGTGCGCTACGCGTTCGCATGCAGCCAGTTCGCGACTCTGAACTTTGCAGGTCGACCTTTCGCTTGTTGGGCAGAAACTCTACAGGATCGGTTGTGGAGCAATTTTCAAGTCTTGCAATCATAGTTGGACTTGGACTGGGCCGTTCAAACAGATGGGTGTTCTTTTTACCTAAAGCGTTTCAGCTCTGACTGCGTTTAGAGTCACAGTCCTGTTGGGAGATGAAGTCTCAACTATGTCCTGATCAGAAAAGCATTCCTAAAGCATAATGCTACCGCCACCACATTGTGCAGTTGAGGAAGTGTTCGTTTGCAGGCCCAAACAGATTCTTGCATTTAGGTCAAAAGGTTTCGTACATGGTTTGCAGCCGTTTGCAAACAGAACTTTTTATGGCTTTATCCTCTTGCCACTCTCCTATAAATGCCACATTTGTGCAGTGCATGACTAATAACTGTGCTTTGGATATTATTTTATGACCTAACCGCTAATGTGCTGCACAACTTTAACTGAACTGGACGTATCAGATATAGCAGGAGAGGAAACACAACACAAATGCCCCTTATAACGATCCCTGAAGCTGATTGGTAAATAAATGTTTCTCTTTGTAATAGACTGACATGTCATGTAAACATCATCTTGAGTAGTTTGCATGCGCTGCATGTAATCATTTTTAACCTAAACCCATTCATCCTTAAACTTCCAATTTAACTGGCTTTGTGTCGTAATCCCTTTATCGGTCCCAGAGAGATTTTTTTTCTTTTCTCTCTTTTATTTTTTTTTTCCCGCTGAATTCCTCGTCTTCTGTGTGGAATAGAAAGTTTGTTGCCCTAGATTTGTCTGCCCTTGATACTCCTGGGGGTTTAATGGGAACATAATGATATTAGCGCAGATTTACCTGGGCAGAGGTCTGCAGATAAATGGGTCAGAGGGATGTGAAGATGATGGTGCCACTCAGCAGGAGGAAGACCAAACTCAAATCTTTTTATTGTAAGGACTCTAAATAGATGGCGACACAGAAAGCCTCCCTGCCCCAAGTGGAGGAGTTCAAGTATCTCGGGATCTTGTTCACAAATCGGGGAAGAAGGCTGTGGGAGATCGGCAGGCGGATTGGCGCAGCGTCTGCCGTGAAGCGGCCGCTGTACCGGTCCGTCGTGGTGAAGAGAGAGCTGAGCCAAAAAGCGAAGCTCTTGATTTACCGGTCGATCTACGTTCCCTACCCTCATCAATGACCATGAGCTTTGGATCATGACCGAAAGAGCGAGATCACGGATACAAGCGGCCGAAATGGGTTTGCTCCGTAGGGTGGCTGGGCTCTCCCTCAGCGAGAGCCCAGCCGACATCCGGGAGGGACTGAGAGTAGAGCCGCTGCTCCTCCACATCGAGAGGAGCCAGTTGAGGTGAAACAAAGCTGTCTGGTAAAAAAAAAAACCCAAAGTGTTTTATTTGACTAGACTAAACCAGATTAGTTATCAAAAAGGCACAGGTGAGGGAATACCTCCATTTTGGTGTTTGGTTTTGTGATGAGATAAAAAAAAATAGCAACAATATATACCATTAAAGAGGAGCTAATATAGCAGGAGAAGGTGTGAAAATCCATACAAGTGAGAAACTTATGACTACGAAAGAGGCGAGATACATCTGATGAAAATGTAAGACAGAAAACTAAGCATCTAACACTGTTATAAACAGGATTTTGAATCTTACAACCCCCCCAAAAAATCCTTGCATCAGCTTGTTTTGGAGCTTTGGCTCTTAAAATTTTGATTCGATTCGTCTCAGTTCGGCTCCGATCCACTCCGCCTTCAAAACCAGCCAAAGATATCTCTGTTTGGTTACTGAATGCAAGCTGCACCACACAGGGGGTCATTTATGCAACACAATGACAGCCTCTGACATGTCGGCGCGCCTGTAAAGCAGTCGGTCCATCTGTGCTTGGCCTAGTTTTTGAGTTATGTGGTGCATTTCCAAACCCCGTTCTCAAAGGGGACAGACAGAGGCGCTGAGTGTGTCTCTGTCTGGTCTGTCACTGGATAAATATAGCCATGACATTCAACCAGCCCGTAGTTTAGTTTGTCAATTCATTTTGGGAGGCACAGCATAATTAAATGCCCCAGCAGGGAATAAACTCACAAGCCAGAGTCTGAATGAAAAGAAAAAAAACAAAAGGAAAAAAAACAGGAGCGTTGCACAATTGCGTTAGCTTGCATTGCGAAGAAGGAGCACGCGCATAGTTTGCATTTACTTAGACGCAGCAGGCATGAACATGCCTTGCGTCAACATGCTAATTGTTGTTCTCAGGAGAAAAGTAAAAGAAGAAGAAGAAGAAAAAAAAATCTGGCATCCTTTGACTTCACTCGCAGCTCCGAGTATCGGCTCAAACAAGTGCGTAATGGCTACCAGCAAGCGTAGCTAATTTGGCACAAGATGAAAGGGGGAAATCTCTGGCATCTGAATTTTTATTAGGGAGGGAACATTAACGAGTTATGTGTGTGAGTACAAATGAGACACCTGATAGGAAAAGTGTGTTACTTTGCGGGGGGGAGGGGGAGGGTATAGAGAGCTCAGAGGTTTTAGAGAGCGAGGGTATCCTCTGACGCTTTACTCCCCTTGCACATTATCAGCGGAGAATCCGCCGGCTTGCAATCCTGCTGCAGGCGCATCTCGCTTGTTTGTTTGTGTACCGCGGTGACATTTTCCAACATGCATTTACTAAAATAACGTCTTCCTTGTTTGTCCTTTCCTTAAGAGTTAAAGAATGCATCACTTTTGGGCATAAGTTGCTCTTGTGCAACTAGATGTAATAATAAAATGTTACAATTAGTCCCTTCATCCCAAAGAAGTCTTCGATTGCTTGAGGAAACGACTTCCTCTGGTGATACGAGTCTCGGATATGAAAGTGAGCCAACATATCTATGTTTGCGACTTTTATTCTGATGTACTCTATGAAAGAGAGCGGCTCCTCAGTTCCTCCCTGGACTTACTGATAAATCCATAGTAATGAAACTGGAGCAGGTTCCCTTTTCAATCAAGAAACTTGGTCTACATTTGCAATAATAAATTGGTATTCTGATCAATTTTATACGAAAATAAAATGAATCGGATCGACGTGTCGGGGGGGAAAAAAGTAATGCACATGGTTATGCCGGAGGTATTGAAAACACACATGAATTAGCCAAACATTCAAGCAACAACACCTTGACCAGGCATAACATTATGACCATTAAAAAGTGACATATAAAGAAGATATGGGCAAGTCCAACGAATTTCAGCTCATATGATAAAGGCCAAAATTCCAAATCGTGACGATTTTATCACTTGGTAGGAACATCGTCTAACCTCTGGGATGATCCTGGTCTGCCAACTATTAAAAATGATCCAAGGATCCAGTGGTGAAGCGGAAAAGGAAAACATTGATGGCGGTCGGATCCGACAGACAAGCTGCTGTAACTCAAGAAGTCAAAGCCGGTTTTGGTAGAAAGGTGCCAAAATGCAAATTACATCTCAGTTTGTCGCATATGAAACTGCATAGACTTGTCTTGACCTCCACATTCAAGCACTTGTTCAATGTGCTAGACAAAACAATTCTGATTCATGGAGGCCCCACTAAGCGATTTGTGGACTTTCTAACATTTCAGTGCCAGCCAGTACCCACAGCACATTTCCCAGGGACCTATTGGAGTAAATGTCGCAAGAAGTCAGGGCTGTTTTGGCATCAAAAGGCGACCAACACTTCAAAATAACTTTTTCAATCTCCAGTATTATTGTCACAGTTTATAATTCGTGGTATATCTGAAATCTTGCCTTATCTCATCCTCATAGAGTCAAATTATTCAATATTTCACATTTCAGAAAATGAAAAAAAGAAAAGAAAAAAAAGACTGGAGGAACTGGTTTTTTGTTGTTATTACATAACTGGAAGCAGCCCAGTTGACTTTATTCATTCAGTTACGGGCGACACCACAGGGGATTCATAACCATTTAAATCAATCCAGTTATCTAACCTTTCTGCTTGTGCATAAATTACTCCAAAACAAGTCCTTCCCCTCGCAAGCTTGCGGTGTAAAACTGTCACTGAGTGCTGAAAAAAAGAATTTAGGTTAGTGTGTTCACCTGAGGGCAGGACAGCCTCTCTGTACTTGCTGCTACTGCGGCTTGTGTAAGCTGTGCTGTGAATGAATGCGTAACATGTAAGGCGAGCGGTCTGGGCTGGATTGATGCGGCTGAGTAGGGCATGAATAATGGAAGCTGGAGCAGAGCGAACGGGGCTGCAGGAAAAACCCGGGGCCTTTTCTTTGAGGATGCCCCGGTGTTTCCAAAACCCTGCATACAGGGGGGGAAAAAAAATAAAACAAATCTCTTTTTACGATATTTAAACACTGCTGCTGATTCAAACCGCTCGGCTAATGAATCACTGACGATTTGCATTCGCTTTGGAAATGTGTGCTCTGGTGTGTCACTGTTGAAAAAGAAACCATAGCAGCAGTGCGTGGCGTGAGTCAGAGTCAATATGACTATGTTTAAAATGTTAAGGTTGGTGTTGTATGTTTGTGCAGATTAGGCGAACACCAGACAGCGATATCCCTGGGAATCTGGACACTCCTTGGACCAACTTCGACTATGAACTTAACCTCTTAGCTTGGTGTCAGGTTAACCGATCACACCCTCTGAACTCACAGGCTCACTCTTGGACATTACAACAGACCATTACATTTGGATGCAAAAGAAAAAAGGGAGGGGAAAAAAAAAGGTAATCTTTAATTGCCGTATTAATCACCAAATCATATGGGCGGATCCCTCGGTGCAAGTCTAGACGGTATTACTTTGGACTTCAGAGAGAAGCTGATTTTTGACCTCAGACAAAGCAGCTTGTGCATCCACATACTTATTAGATTCAATTTGCACGCAACAGTTTTCTTATAAATACACATGAAATGTGATTATTTCCTAATTGAAACCAAATAGGTACAAAGACTTCTTTCCTCACTCTCTGAAATTAAACCAGAATCAGTCATATATTTCAATCGATAGTTATCCCAAATTATTTACTGACCCAAATAAATAAATGTATGTAAACTTTTGAATTCAAGAAAACGCATCAAAGTTTTCTGGCATTTAGCAAATAGAAATTTTTTTTAGTAATTCTAACTGAGCTAAAACAAGAAAGGTTTGGTGTGATGTGACCTGAGACAGTGAGAAGAAAAGTGTGCTTGTGTCTTTTTATGTGTCTGCAAATATTTGGTTTCAACCAAACCATTCATTCATTTCTCTTGGCGAATTAAAACAAAAGCCGCATTTAAATATCCTTTATAAATTTGATTGAATTGCCCCGCGTAAGTCATCCACTTCTTGTGATTTCGATCCCAGTCTGCCCCAGTTACTATGAATTATGACAGATTATTACGTTTGTTTAATAATCCATAATGGGCCACATCAGGCTGGATGTTCAAAACAATCCAATTAAATACCAATTTATGAAACGGTGGAGTGGCGCCACTTTCAATTTGCATTTTTATTTGAATTTTAACAAATGGAACTAATTCATATATTTTTACTCATTTCAAGGCCTGTGTCACCTGTAACTTATTCTCCATAACTGTAATGAATTACATATTTCCTTAACTGAATATAAAAATGTGCATGTTTTCTATAAACAAAACATACGCTTCTTGTTTCTTATAGAAAACATTTTAAGATTTGACTCCTGGAAAGAAAGAAAGAAAGAAAGAAAGAAAGAAAGAAAGAAAGAAAGAAAGAAAGAAAGAAAGAAAGAAAGAAAGAAAGAAAGAAAGAAAGAAAGAAAGAAAGAAAGAAAGAAAGAAAGAAAGAAAGAAAAAACAAATCAACATGACTATATTTGAACTATTAAGGTATTTTATACAAATTTTACTGCATAGTATTGCATTTCTTTTTCTTATTTTTTGTGTTTTTTAAACACAAAAGAAGGGAATTAACTATAATCGGCTCATTCCATTCAATGCTAACATTTTATTAATGTGTACAGTCCCGTTTAAAAAGATTTAAAAAAAGATAAAAAATCGAACTGACCTCCAGGAAAGATATTTGACCAACGGCTATTTTCCATGAAAACAGAAGTGAAAATGTTTCTAAAGGTTGAAATAAACACCTACAGCTTGTCCCACTTGCTTGTTTATGCTTGTCACACAAAGAATTAGAAAACATCAGACCAAACCATTCTGTTTGGTTTATACGTACTTCATAAAGCTAGTGCGTCATGCATGACCCAGCAGCCAATGAAGGTGTTAAATCGGTCAGTTTGGGCTTCCACTTATGCAGGTATCAGAAATGATCACACTTGTATTTAAGTGCAACGTTGTCAACAATAACTCCCCCCGAGAAGGTCACACGTGACTCTTTGGTCTGCATCAGTTATCGTAACCTACGCCGACTCCCCCGCTGTGTTTGTTGCCATATCAGAGTGTGGATTGCGTCGTATTGACATTCAACAGGACTCGCCGTGGCCGCTTGTCAACAGTGGAAGATTCTTCGGAGGGCAAAGGCTAGAAGAGACACGGGAAGGTGTCAGGGCGGAGCTTTGGCGTTACCATTTTCCAACCGAATAGTGACAGGCTTGATTCATGCATCTCCAACAAATACGTGTTCTTCCAGCTATGCTGAAAATAAAGAAGATACGTCTGTGATGCCTCTATCTATTTTGACTTTCATCACCTCTTTTGCTATGTAAATCATCTGTTGTTTCTGGCTCCAACACCCTTGTCACTCTCTCTCCGGGAACACTTTGTGCTCACGCTGGAGGATATCATTCCCTTGGGGGCACAAGAGGTACCATGGACATGCTGCGGCGGTACATCGTCTTCCCCATATCGCAGTTTAAATGCTTGACATTGTTCTTTGGCTGTTTAAGAATTCAGGAAGTTTGGGTTGAGTAATTTATGGATTGTCAGGGAGCCTGGAAAGCTGTTTCATAGTAGGCCACAGCTGTTGTCTCTTTAAGTAATTACGGTCTCTGGGAACACAAATTTAACAAACTGACACGTACAGCAAAGGCCATTTTTGTCAGTGAGTCAATCACTTTCAACAGCTGTTGAGTTACGTATGTAAACTGGAAGAGGTGTTGGAAAAATTTGCTGTCGCGGAAGAATTTATTACTTTTGTTTTATTACCGTATCCGTCATGGTTCTTTTGAGATTAATTGAGAAGAGCTTTCAATCCAGCCAACATTCTTACATTTAGGTGATTATAGTTTACAAATGCATCCATTTAATTGAGACAATCCATACCCACCAGGGAGATGTTTGGTATGACTTTGACGAAGGAGGATTTAAAGTAATTAACGTAAAATAAAGGGTTAACGGTCTCAATTCAAGACCAGAACCATGATAGGAAGTAAAATCAAGCATCAAGAGAATACGAAATTTGAATTAGATTTACTAGTTAAATTTTCGGACTTGTATTGTATCTTTTTTTTTTTCTGAGTGTATTGCAACTTCATGCAGATCAAGTGATGAGCTGTTGCATTGGCGCTCGGATGGCGGAGTCAAATCCTTACCTCAGTCATAATGTCAAAGTACTGGAAGCCATCCCTTGCAAAATGGAAAGATGCATTGAAAAACTTACTTTAAAGTCAATAATCCATGTTTTAGTACAAGTGGAACAATTTATTTTGCAGCACAAAGCCAAAGTCCTGACTTCACCCCCTGTTGAGGCGTGGGAACGGTTCAAAGTGAAATTTAATAGTAAGAGAGGACCTGTCAGTTATCAGGTGTCAGAGGTTGGCCAAAGGCAAAGCAATCTTTTGGAATCCCGCCAGCGTGCGAAAACCAAAGCATACCTTCGAAAAGTTCTTTCAGCTTGATCTCAGAAGTATGTTATTAATTCGGCTTAAGGTTGAGTTTCATGAAGCTGCTTGGCTTGGATTCAGGTGTAGCCTTCAGATCTTGATCCGCAACATTAATAGGGTAGTAGAACTTTAATTCTTTAAATTTTTTTATTTTGTATTTTGAGATGGAAAACAAATTAAAGAACTGGAAATTCCCATTTGACCCAGTATAATGTCTGTAAGTGTAATTCTGACATTTCATTTTGGTTCCACTCACTTTCTGGTTTATACTGAAGTATTACTATTTTATTGTTTAGATGTGCTCAGTTCGAGAAGCCACAAAGGCAGGACTTAAATAGAAAGCTATTTAGAGAACTTTGCTTTTTACGGTGTCATTAGTAGAGACATAGAAGCCACCTATTGACATGGAATGGGCACTTCACCATTCTTATTGAAAATGGACAACATTTGGACGACATTATGACAAGGCACCCTGTTTCTAAGTTCAAGAAACTCCATTGATGACAAAACTTGTGGATTGTTCTAACTTCAAACCTAAGCTGAAGAAAGTTATGTATGTCAAACCTTTTGTAACCAGTTCCTAACATACTATGCAGACACTCTGTCTGCACTCACAAAGACTCAGTCACTACAGCCTGAAGACCAGGGGTGGGCAATCCTGCAACTCTTGGATGTGTGATTGAGTGAATTAAATCACTCAATCACCTCCTAAGTGCAGTCAAGTTCTCCAGAGTCCTGCTAAGAGACGCTAGTGATTATTTGACCTCATGAGACCTGGAAGCATCAAACCTTCTGCATGAGATGGTCCGGTAAGACATGAGACGTCACAGCAATGCACCCATAACTAGTGAATGTTTAAATCTTGGTGACCAACTTCCATTGTGCCATCCTGCAGTACCTCTCATGTGCACAGGTAGTCCGCGATGACGAAGGCCAGCTGCTGATGGGAGCACAGGCACACCACGTAAACAAACCGTTCAACACCAAGCGCACTCGACTGTCAGTCATTCACATCCAGATGATCGCCTCTCAGCCATTCGGAAATTTCACGCCTTTGAGCGTGAACTTTGTGTCAACTCTGTCATGACAGCAACAGCCGGAGCGCACCGATATAGACAGAATGTGTGTTTGAGTGTGCTTCAGGGGCAAGAGAGGGGGAAGAAGGTGTTTCCATACTCAATCACATGTTGACACCAGGGACTGCTGAGGTGCCACGCAATGCACCGCAAAACGTCATAGATGCCAGCTTAAGATGAAAGAGAAAGGTACAGCAGACTGCTAAAACATTTATTGACCCAATTTATTGACATAAAAGGTATTTATTAAAGCAAATAACAAATGGGTTTAATTTTAAAAATTTGGAAAGATTCTGGATAATTTCTGTTGAAAGTACATTTAAAGATTTTTCTTTTCGTTGTCCTGCAACAACATTATCAAGAAAAAGGATGGATTGTACAGAGAGTCATGATGTGTAGTGGTGATGCAGGAACCAAATGCAGCCAGGCAGTAAAATTTGAAGTTTTAATTAAAAAAAAATAAAAAATAAATAAATAAACAGAACCAAAACAAAGGAAGTGACAGGATTTAACAGGAGGAACAGGCAAGGAGTGACTGAGAAAAGGTCGTATGTGTACTGGGGAGAGTAAGAGACATAAAATGGTACAGCGGCGTGAGGAAGAGTAACAAGAAATATGAAACTAACACCAACAAAGAGATAAGGAACAAAATGAAACTAAAGAACAGAAACAAAGTTGATCTATGTATTATGTGTAATAATAATAATAATAATAATAACCCCCAAAACAACTCAAAACCACCCAAGACTTGACATACAGTTCAGTACTCAGACAGATATATATGGGTAAGTACAACCACAAAGTTGATTGTTTTTGTGCTGCAAGAAATAGACAAACCCAAATAGCTTTAGAATTGCAAAGCTGAAAGCAAACAGCACATGGTTTTGAATTTTTCTTTTGAATGAAAATAGCAGCCAAGAATCAGTTGCAATCCTCAGAACTGAGACTTATGAGCGTGAACCGTTAGTAAAGGAATGCCGTAAGAAATTATGTTTCCAGTTTGCTTCATAGCAAACATGAAAGAAGGGGGGGAGATTCTCAAACTGCACTTTTGGGAATAGGGGCAAAATGTTTGGAGCCATACCGGTGGGTTAAACAATTATTGTTCTACACTCAAATATTTTTGGAACATGCTTTGGCTTAAGTATGCATGCCGTTTTGTTTTGTCTGAAAACAAAGTTCACAACAAGTCAGAAGGCTGTGTAAAAAGGTGGGAATTGTGAAACAGTCTAAAAAGTGAAAGAGGATACTTTGCAAATGATGTGGTTGCAAGGACGAGAAAAAAGGTATACAAATTTCACAGAATCTAAACCTAAACATTTGTGCGGCCTAATGGGTGAGTTGCTTAAACAAAAGATTTGAGTCTTGCTTTCTCTCTCTCTGTGTTGACAAAGCCCAACGTCAAACAGCTAGAAGTTAAGCAATTTCATCTCCAGTAAAAAGAAGCAAACATTCAAGGAACATTTCACTTTTTTTTGGTACAAAACAAAGGGGGAAATGCAGATTTTGCGACTTATTCAAATAGCACCTCTCATCTCAACTCGACCCAACTTCCTGGTTAGGCAGTTTGATATTTGCACCAATCCAGAGTGCAGTCGGAGTTCACATTTGTGGAAAATCACTCAAACGCTCAATCATCTCAAATGATTGAGCAATTTATATAAAATCTTCCTTTGAAAAATGGTGAATATATTTTATTAGCTAACTGAAAATACCTTCCACGGATGTAAAAACCTGAAGCAGCTAAATTAAAACGCTTTGCACAATCTCGTTCTGGTGAGCGCAGTCAAGCATTTGCGGACAGGAACAGAGCTTTCCAATAGCACCGAATTTGTGGGAACCCTTTTTATGGTATATGATATCAAAACTAAAAACTCAGAATACAAAAAAACAAACAAAAAAACCCCCCAAAAAACAAGCTGACAAGACGACTCTTACATCAGTAAGAAGACCACTGCTGATGTCTAAACACGATCGAAATGTAGTTCAGGGACAATCAGACGAGTCTGATCGACATTGATTCGCTTTGTCTAAATTTGGACATGTTCTCTTAAGAAACATGTCATATTTTCAGTAAATTCTTCTGGGTTAAATAGCGACAAAAACGTCCCGATATGAAAACAAGATGTCCATGGATGTCCACTGTTTGGAAGGCTGTTTTAAATCTTACTAAGTGCAGTTGCTGTTTGCTGCTTTAAATCCAGCCAGACACGCTTGAGGGCATTGGATCTTGCCAGGGTCTCCTTCCTCCCCTGTTCCCACTAGTCTGGTGTAGAGGAGGGGGGAAAGGGGTGGCTTACCCTCTGTGGATGAAGAAACCCAAACCTCAACAGGCCCTTTTGTGCCGCAGCTTCAAAAGGAGCGGCGGTACGGCGTGGGGGCTTTGATCCCGGGGCCAACACAAGAGGGGAAAGGGGTTGGTTTTGGGAAACGGTGAGGAGTAGACACCCCTGCTCGTGAGCTAATAAAGAGACTAAAACGCACAGGTGCAGAGAATTTTGGGGGGGAAAGAAGCGCGGACCCATTGTGCACACACAGACGTTTATAGTCTCATGTACGCATTGTCACATGACTGACAAATGATGGCTGCCTCTTTGATGCCCACCTGTGTTTGTACCTGAGGGCAAAGTCGCACAATTATTCTGTGTTCTGGTTGCGGCTTTGCGGTCTAATGTTTCACTGTGAATGCCTCTGAAGGCTGAATGGATCTGGCTCTGCTGGAATTTATGAGTTTTGCCCTAATGTATGCCAAAGTGAGTGTGCACACACTCATTCATGCTGAGAGTTAAACCAGCGAGCAGGACCTTTTCACCAGACATAGGAAATTATGCTTGCCGATTGCATCAATGTCATTTTTATGTCTTTTAAAAGAATGTTTTAATCTGCTTCTGTGAATCCATTGTAGTAAGGCAATACTTTACCCCCACTTAGCAGCGGTGAGCAAAGGCAGAGTGTCTGCCATATTTAAGGAGGCTTGACCGAGCCGTACCAGGGTTTGATTCTCGATTCTGGGATCTTTCTCTCTACTCAATTTTCTGTCCAATCTGCTGCAAGAAAGTAACATTTTGAGCCCAGGAAACCAAGTGAGAACCATTATCCACAATCGGGGAAAACATGGAAGCGTGGTAGCGTGGTGGTTTGGAGGCAACCTTACTTCTTCATGGCCTGGACGTCTAAGCCGTAATTAATGAAAGCAGGAGTTTTGCTCTCTGCTGAAAAGGAGATTGTCTGGCCACCATTTTTTTAAACCTGTCACTGTCTTGATAAGCAAGACAGTGACCCAAAGCACACAGCTGCTCCAAAGAATGGCGAAAAAACACAAAGTTATGGCTTCATTTGCTTACATCTGACAGATTTAAGGTTGCTCGTGCTCTTAAACCTTCAAAACGATCATTGGGCAGGAGAAAATTCCTCCACAGTGACAACCTTGACGGGAGTTGTTTTGGGGTTAGGGTGGAATTATCAGTAACTTTGTATTTGTTTATGTTATCTCAGCCTGACAATACAATTTAATGATCCAAAACATTTAAGTCAAACAACAACAACAAAAAATACACAAATGCGGAGGTTTTCACAGCACTGTAAGCATATGAAGTGAAAATAGATCAAGAGAGCTAAATAGATCTCAAACTAGTCTGTATTACCCAGCGATTTACTAACGGATGTTTTTGGTAATTCAGCAGACCCCAGTGAGTTTTTTTAAATTTTTTTATGTCTGATGACTTTTTGCCAGCACTGCCTTTCTCTGGGAAATCTCTTATGGTATTTCTCATCTATCAACTGCCTCCCAGGCCCCCTTCTGCAGCATGCCGAGCTAATCCGTGCTCAGATGCACAGCGGTTTATGTTACTGTTACCGACTAATGGGAAAGAGGTGACCGGCACAGCAGTGTGCAGTCACAACAGCCCTTAATAACGAGGGGAGCTGTTGGGGTGTGTAGATACTCCAAACACATCAAAGCTAAAGAATGTTAAGGGTTGCTAAAGTTTTCGCTGTGGTTTTTCCGCGGACGAAAAGGGCAAAGCGAGTTCTCGAAAGACAGAGAATACAAACAGTCTGCTGGCTTCCTGAGACCGGATCAAAAGAATGCTCTGTTAATGATTGCACCGCTCAAACAAAAGAGGCACAAAAAAACCCCAAAAAAACCTGCAGACAAATAAAACTTTGCCTGGCCAAATTTAGGTGTCCTCTTTTATGCCCACGACAGTCACATGTGGCGGGGTTCCCAGCGGGAAAAAGATCAGAGGGTGAGAGCTGGACACCCGCAAACAAGCCGGCGGTCGCCTCGCAGCAGAATGGTCAAACAACGGAAAGTCACAGCCTGTCTTCATCGGGGGGGGGTTAATTATGTTCACTGATAAGAGGTCAAAGAGTGGCACCAAAATTAGCCTGGCGATAAGAGCTTGGAAACAGTTAAAACTTGCAGTGGTTTACAAACGTTTATGTTCAACGTCAAATCCAGAACGTTCTGTTGAGTTCTTGTGACACGCCAACTCAGAGTAGCGCGTAAACGTGAAATGGAAGGGAAATTTGTAATTTTTTTGTTGTTGTTTGAAAAACGTTCCAAGAAAACTTTCCAAGAAATTTATATCCAAATAAAATAGTGAAAATATTAAAAATATTCACGTTTGGATGATGACTTTCAGCCAGAGACGCAATGGGATGGTTTAGATCTGGCATGTGGGCCAAAAATGTTGAAGGCCACAAAAATCTGATTTAATTTAAAAATTTGAAGGAAAAAAAAAAAGGATATGGAAAGGCATATTTATTACATAAAGATCTCTCCATCATATTGATCCAAAGTCATCCATTTCACAAAGATTTCAGTTTGTTGGTAAAAATATTTTACCATCTGCATCAAACAACCAGATTAATTGCATTCCTCAGCTGTGGTAGGGGGAAACGGAACACCTCTCATTTAGATCCAAATATATTCATGTGTTAGGATGGTGTAGTCAAAGTCCAGATGTAAACCCAAATGGGAAACATTTAAAAATAGAGGTTCGTAGACATTTTCCATCAAATGTGGACTGGCTCGAGCTATTTTTTTTGCAAAGGGCAATATGTTAAGATTTTTACGTCTCACATTTCATAAATGCGTTTATAAATAAAAACAAAACATCCCCATCACTGGACAATTATGGACTAATTTGAAATCTCTCGTAAAACCCAAACAACGCTTGCGGTTGTATCGTCGTGAAATCTCGCATTCTTGCATCGACCAGACATCAAGGCTGGCTCCAGACTTCACAACACTCCTGGCTCTGTTTGGAAACTGCCAGCTGGAAACGGCAAACCGCGCAGCACAAGAATGTGACTCGGGGACTGTTTGCACACAAGCTCCGCGCTGATGAAGGACAAAATCCGACCAATGAGAAGTCGAGGTGTTTTCCCTGTTGTGGAAAGTTTACGATAACTGCAATCATAGTTTCCTAATCAGCTGACAGACACGGCGGCTCTTGGAAACAGTTGGCTGTGTGGTCACACCCCGTGTGATTGTGTGTGTGTGTGTGTGTGCGTGTGTGTGTTGAGACATGTATGTTTAAGGGTCTTTTGGAGCAGCACAGGCAGGGGTTTTGTTGATGAACTATATAAAAACCAGAGAAAGAATGCGCCCAGCGTGCTCTACCTGTTAGACTATGGGCGATGGGGAGAGTTGGTGGAAAATGTCAGTTTGCCTCTTGTCAGTTCTCACATTCGCTTTTATCACCAGTAGGAGACAAGAACAGGATGAGACAAATTGTAAAAGTGTCCCCACAAAAATTACAGGTGTTAAATTACCTGACGTAGGCACACAAAAGGCGGAAGACCCCTTTAAAGTGCTAATCTCCCACTTTGTGGTGAATTTCAGCTCTTTCTTCAGACAACAGATGGAAAGCAGAGGACTCAGGCAATAATTTAGATAAACCTAGTGTGTAATTGTCAGCATCGGTATGTATGCTGACATTTCACACTCTTTCCGCTGTTTTTTGCCAACGCTGCAGAGTGATTGCTTACAGGGACAATGATAAAGTAATACAGATACCAATGCACAATAATGCTCTGTGATGCTTACAGAAAACATCATTCAAATTTAAGTGCGACTGATTTTTATCAGCCACTATTCATTCACTCAACCCTCACTTCCAGGGAAACTGCTCTATTTAACTTGCAAAAACGTTTCCGTAAAAAGCAGCGAGTGGCCGTTCGGCGGCCATCTTTGCCGTTCAAATGCTTGACTCTGTGTTGTTTACGTTCTGATGTCGGCGCCTCGGGTTGACTGGCTCGCGTTCCGGTGAGTTTGGTCTCAGCCGCGGGGTCCACTTAAAAAGTTTTAAATGATTGTCCTTGTTCGTGACTCTGTGCACGAACTGGAAGATGTCACAAAAAAACAAAACAAAAAAAACCAGCAACAACAAGAAAAAACGTGGCCTGGCTCAGACTGCTGTTGACTTTTCCAGGATGAGGTGTTCTCACGAAAAACGTAGGATTCGAAGAACAAATCACAGCAATCCATCTTCGGAAAAAAAATAAAAACGCCACAGGGCCGGCGCTATAAAAGAAAAATACACATGAAGTGGCAGCGGGTTTTTTTTTTTTTGTTTGTTTTTTTTTTCTTCAACTTCCCCATTTGGTTTTATTAGTCTGTTGTTTCCTGGTTGTCACACGTCCAGAAAACCAACGCTTTATTTTGTTTTTCCACCAGTGTCCACATAATGGTGATGCGACATAACTTTTCTTTTTTTCTCCCTTTTCTGCTGAAAACATGTTAAATGGCCAGACAACCGATAACCTGATGCCATCTTGTCAACAGATGCAAATTTGTGAACTCTCCAGAAGATCTAAATTGTAGATTTATAAAATTTGACTTTTTTTTTTTTTTTTTTGAGAACTCAAGTGAAACTTAAATCAAACCACTTTAACAACTTGCCAGTTGGTGGCCAAGAATGTAAGTTTAAGCCACCGTAACTTTAATCAGTTTACACTTTCTTTCAGACTCACTGTACATGCAATCAGCCGGTAGGTGATGCTGTTTGCAAATCTGGAAAATAATGTTTAATTGCATTCATTAAAGGTCCGCTGAACTGCAAAAAATAAAAATAAAAAAAATGAAAGAAATCCGACCTCGCCTCTGGGAGTTACACCACTTTTCCTTTTGGTTGGCAACGGATTGGCAAAGACTGAAATCCAAACAAGTTTGAAACCCTTAAAATCCTTATAAAGCGCTTGTGAAAAAAACAATGGCCTCGATCCAACATGGCCGACTTTCTGCTGCGCTGAGGGCAAACCTCCAAGAGTCTTTATTGTCTTTCTTGGAGAGTTCATCATGTACCGAGTTTTATGACTTTGGAAGACACTGTTTCAAGGTCCTACGGTCTTCTTCATCATAGTGATCAATGTGTGTGGACAGTTTCATGAGCTTACGGCGATGTTCAGGCCTCCAAAAATGCAATTAACTTGGAAGAAAAAAAGAGCAGAAGTCAGAAACTGAATTATAATAAACATTTACATTTCAATAGGCCTGCGCACTCTTTATTTTCTCGAGCCTAATTAATTACAGCTTTGAAGACTTTCACATTCTTGTGGTAGTAAAAAAAAAAAAAAAAATTAGAAGAAGAAAAGTTAAGAAAAACGTTATTGAAGCCTTGCTGCTTTTATGGGGATTTCAGATGGAAGAGTAGCAGCTAGGTGCTGCTAATTAAATGCCTTCGCCTCTATAAAATGGACAGTTTGTCTCTTTGGAGCGTAGAGGTTTGTGTTAGCGCCGTGCCCAGAATAAAATACATAAAAACAACCCGACGGTTCACCAGCACAAACAGCTTATGCTAACGCTCGGCGGCGGCAACGACACGGGCTGGTTTTGAAGTGGGACGTTGCGAGCACGTAGTTGAAAATAAACCCGCGTGTGCACCAAAGTGCTTCTGGGGTCAAATGTGAGGCTATCTTTCCGACTGCTCAGGCTCGGCTGGAATTAGATCACCGGCAGGAGAATTTATTCTGAACATGGCAGCCAAATCGACAACAGAATGACTGGAAAAAAGGAAAGAATCGGGGCGTCGCTATGGCCCAGTCAGCGTTTTATGCGTCAACCCCTAAAAATGAGAAGAACTGCACAGAAATAAATTCAGACAAACCTGAGTTCGTACCACACGCGGTTTGATCTTTGCTGTCGATGTACAGCTAGCATCGGGAGCCTCAGCAAAATACAGCTGTGCGAACGTAAATTAGGACTGCCAGCGAAGGAACGCCAACAGTCTGATGCCGCGAATCGGTCAATAATTCAATCGTGTTTATTTGTGGAGCACATTTCAGCGGCAAGGCAGTTCAAAGTGCATTGCGCCATAAAAACACAAAGTTGCAAAGTTGTAAAGAAAACGCCATACGGTCAACAACTGCAAAAACATCACATTTTGATGAGTGCCATCGCCAAAGTTGTGCATATCAAATACATTTTGTTTATTATGGTTCAAAAGCACTGGGGTTTTTAGTTTGTGTGTAAAGAAACTCAGTGTTTCAGCCGTTTAGCAGTTTTCTGGACGTTTGTTCCAAATCTGTGGTGCAAAGAGGCATCGTTTACGCACTGAAAACATGTCAAATGCTGCGTTAAAAACACCCCCGTCGATGTTCAAATGCATGGATTGTCTTTCGCAGCCTATCAGCAGGCAAATTTACATCCTCCCTGCTTACCTCCCTTCGTTAACGACTGTTTTCCGCCTTTACTGGGGTCTCCTTTTACTAGCCGAGGTCACGCGAGATAAAAGAAGGTGAGGGAAGAATGTGGCGGTGCGTGGAAGAAAAAACAAAACAAACAAAAAAAAACGCTTTTTGTGTGAAACAGACTGCTGCAGAGGCAGCAGTACAAATGAAGTGGCTTCTCCTCACAGGTTTCCTCTCCTTTGAAGAGGGGATTCCTCCCTCGTTTTCTGAGAATGAAAATGGTAAACACCTTCATTGTTGCCATGCTGACACGCGTGTCCCTGGGAGCGTTCCTGCCCACAGATCAAGGCGACCCTGTAATTACTGACAATGTATCCACATTTTCATTGGCGGGAAAGCGACCGAAAAATAATAATAAAATAAACAAAGGGGATTTGGCAGTTACTTGCACTGTTTTTTTTCTCCCAATATGACAATTAGAGTTGGAAGATCGCACATATTTAACGAGGCATGTGTCAAACTCTTACTGAGAGCAACACCGTGACATTTCTTGTTACTTTACTAATACTCTTTATTTCATACTTGTGGTTTGGGTTCATTTCAGTTTAAAAGTAGAATCAATTCCAGCACAGTTGCAAAAAAAACAACAAAAAACTGTCAATACTTTTTTTAATGCTTTTTTTTCTTTGTAGAAAATGAACCATAACACTAGTTTTATTCTGCCTATAAAAATAAATACAAAAATGCCATTTTGAAATGTTTAATTTAAATCAACTTCCTTAAAATGCATCAATTTGCAAAAAATGCTATCTTCAAGTCCAAATATATGAAAACGACACATATTTCATATTTATGTATTTTATTTTAATTTTGTTCCAAATTGGGTTGATTTAAAATCAGCCTCAATAGAATCCACAACTGCGTGACCGGATTGACATCCATTTTAATTCCAATTGCAATACTCAGGTCATGTTGAGTAGATTAAACTTCAGGTTAAGAGTTGTGATTTCAGTGCAACAACTTGCCAATCAAAACCAAACACTCAAGTCTTGTATTTCAAACCGCTGATCATGCAGAAGACTATTGACTCCCAATTAGTCTGGTTTTTGTTGGGCGGCCCTCCATCGCTGATGCTTCGTGATTAATTCTCATTATTCCGCCGACTCCCACTTGTGTGTGCATGTAAGAGTAGTTTTTGCAAGTAGAAGACAAAAAGGTGTGTGACTTTTCAATGCACACACCCTATTCAGGGTTGTTATGGTAATTAGTATCACTACAGAACAGCTTTGGAGGTTTTCTTTGTTCCTTCTTTGGATCGTCTCTTTGCTAAGTGTCAGCGATGACGAGTTGACAATCACAACACGTCCTGACTGTTCTCATGCAAAGCCATTGCTGGCTTCGACGTCACCCAACGCAGACGGAGGCCCATTAGCAAATGCAGCCCATTTATTTCTGTTGATCCAGCATCGAAATGTCTAAAGTCTGTGTCCTGTATGGTTGTTCCAACTGTTCTAATAGAGAGAAAGATGAACGTTATTTTCGTGTTTCGAAGGTATTTGGTCACAAGGGAGTTGATCGTTATCATAGACTAATTATTTAGTCTAAGACTAAGTAATAGTAGCACATAGTAGCACAATGTCTGTTCCAGCCTATTTAGGGCATTAGCGTACTGTTGTGATCTGTTTCACTTTGTTTTGAACTGGAGAAATCCGCTTCCGGCCCTCCATCTGAATTTCGTGCGTCATCCGGGTCACGTTTCTGAAACATAGCAATATAGAGGTCCTGATTGCACAGACTCGCATCTCCATTTCCTTATTGTTTAATTTCAGTGGGAGAGCTCGGATGTAAAGAAATTGAGCCTCGAAAGCCTGACTGGGTTTGTTTTGTTTCGTTTCTCTTTTTGTGCTGGTGTCACAGGTGATGCGGCAGACGGGTCTGCAGCTGCCTCTCCGTCCTTTGCCAAAGCGTCCCAACATCAGGACCTGTGGACATTTCTGCACAATGTGGTTGTTACATGCAGCTACAGGTATGCTGCTTAATAAGTAACGATGCGGCCACAGGCAGAGAGGCAGAAAGAAGCATCATCGCGCCGTTAACTGCACAGATGCAAGGACGTGGGGAATGAATCAGCTGTGCAATTAGATGTGGAGTCGCATAGTAGCCTATTGCAAGATAGGTATGGAAATGCAGTTTCTTTTTTAATTGCTGTGCTATGGTGAAGAGAGTGCTTGTGTGTGTGTGCATGTGTGTGTAGACTGCTGACCAGGCAGCATTATGCCAGAACCAGGGCCCTCAAAGACACAAAGTCAGCACAATGCCTGTCACAGCAGCCAGCCAATCAGAAGCCTTAAAGCACCGGGAAAGAGTATAGGCAGGAACCAATAGCTGACAGAGCATCCGCTGTGGTTCAGATCAGCGGATGCTGATCTATATATATATATATATATATATATATATATATATATATATATATATATAGAGAGAGAGAGAGAGAGAGAGAGAGAGAGAGAGAGAGAGAGAGATATGTATATATATATATATGAAAATTAATCATCCACCAGTTCAAATTACACACCCTTCTTTAGAATCCACAAATTTTTGAATATTCAAATTGTTCTTTGTTTCATTAGTCACAGTTTGGCTACGACACAATTTGAAACGCTGTAAAAAAAAAACACACAACCCAAAACGCTCACACGCAACCAGGAGAGGTGAATTTTTAGAATGGATGACTCAGACATCGACTCAAATCCAAAGAACAACTTCCACGACACTGAGTACGTTTCATAACACAACCGCATTCTGCTGCTTACAGAGGCTGCTCCTCTTTAGGACAATCAGTTAATCAATGAATGCTGCACGTAATGTTGCAGTCGTAAAATAGTGCAAAAGCGCTCACCAACCACCTGTGTCAACTTTCTGCTGCGACGTGAAAACACATTCAGAGAAGCAACTTTAAAGTGGAGTGCCGAGTTCTTCTAATCAGAATCACTTAACATAATGCATAACTTGGACTCGTTGGACAATCTCTTGCCCTGCTGTGCCACCACCCGGGGTCATCGGCCCGGGGGCGGGATTTAAGGCTTATGTCACAGTATCCTCTTAAGACAGGAATGGGCAGTTAAAAGGATCAACTCATTGGAGGGAAGTGGAGTGCTTAAGCTAAAAACTTCCATACGTACGATGCAAGGAGAGAATATGAGGCAGCTTTGTTCGTGAGGATTAGCCAGAAAACGTAGCCGCCCGAAAGCCAGACTTCAAACAGAACTGACCAACACACTTTGAATGTGATTATTGACCATTAAATACCAGTCCCTTAATAAGGCATTCAAGTCAATGGTTAAGTAAAACTTGCAGTTTTGCTTTGATAGCACAAATTGCAACCAGACTGCGGCATGAGGAGACCCCATTAAAGCCGAGAGCAGTGAGTAAAAAGCACCTGTTTTGAATTTTCCATCAAAAATGTGCTAATCTCTCCTACCGCAAAAAAATGTTTTACTGGTTAGCTGTGAGCTGCATGCAGCTTTTATTTCTGCATGCTTGTTCTCAAAGGGCCAACCCATGCGCACAACCTGAACTAATGCAATAAATACTTCTTCCTATCCAAAACGTTGAGGGGGGGGGAGTTGAGTTTTTTCTTTTTGTTTTTTTATTGTGAAATCTCCTACTCAAGCCCCGCAGCATGTTCTGTACCGTCTTGCAGTGTTTTTTATGTGGTCACACACACGCGCGCACGCCCACACACACACACACACACACTGCGAAACACACTGACCCGAACAAAGAACGCAGGTCCGACAGACGACGGCTTAAGATGAAAAGTTTCAAAATGGCTGCAGAAATTCTGTGTGAAGTGGGATTTGGAAGCAGAAGTAACACAGCAATGTTTTTTTGAAATTTATAGATTTAGTGAGGCTATTAGCTCACCGATGGACAGTGAATGCAATCAGATTATCAACTAGATATCTTTTTGCAAAACTAGTCTACCTAAGATTATATTCCATGTGTAGATTATTTCACTCTCTCTCTATATATATGTATAATGTGAATTAATTATTTAAGTTTCTCTAAACTGTGGCTCCAAACCTACAAAGCTAATGTTTTTGATTATGGCTGCAATGAGAAATTGTCATTTTAGACATTTTATTCTACAGTCTTATAAAAGTAATTTCCTTCAAACTATGCTGCCTATCTCTTTATTTTTTCCATATATGTAAGAAAAGCTCAAATCATTCAACAATATTTTGTTTTAATTTTGTAATGCGGGATTCGTTTTAGTCTAAGATTTAAAATGAGAAATATTTTTGTTAGTTTACTGTTCTTGCTTTCCGTAATATCAGAAAATTGCTGTGTTGTGTTTTGTCAACCACAGGGCGTAAAACAGCTAAACCGTAGCAGACTCTCCTCATCAGACCTAATCTATCTTTTACATTAAGCTAAAGTGGGGGAATGTTTCTGGCCTGGCAGACACCCAACAGTCATGCAATTTCACTCATCTGCGTTCGTTTGCACATGTGACCCGGCGCCACGCAGCCATGTGGGCGCTCAGAGCAGAACATTAGGAGACTCGTATATATTGAGCAAATGAAACACAACAGCGTTAAGGTGCGAGGGATCGTGGAGAGGGAGGTAATGGACAGTTATGCAATGTGGCTGCCAGATTAACAGACTGACTGGAGACCTGACATTGTTACATAATGCAGAGTCCAGACACTAATCCATACGGCAACCTGGCTAGGAGGCTGCAAACACGACTAGTGACCGAAACCCGTGGAGAACAAGGAGCTCTGACGACGAGTTTCACCTGTTTCCCAAGTTTCCCTGATACCTCCATGGAAGTTTCTTTCACGCTTCCTCAAAGACCAAGAGAAACTACATCACGCAATACACAAAGGCTTCTTCTCATCACATTTGCATTAGTACTCTGCCATGGAAAGCATGATTGCAGGGAACTTGATGCAAGCGCGCCCCACTCACAGGTTTCCCGATGCAACCACAGCACAAGGCTCGACAAGGTTTGGTTCCTCACATTTCCCTGGCAGGGAGAGTCGCTTATCCGAGCCAGATCGATTTCAATCGGCCGCTCACCAAAATGATGTGGCTGCCAACGGGGCTATCGCAATGGAGCTATAAATACCCCCGCCGGCAGGCCATGTTGCGGCCACGTACGCAATGGTGAGTCCAGATTCACGTGTCCACCGATGAAATCAAATTACAGACGCAAAAAAAACCGGAGGCGTAGCTCTCATCAAAACTCTTCCCACTTGCTGACACGGTTTTGAGAGGCGGCAATTAGAGCAAAAGGAAAATGTGGGGCATCCTGGGCATGCAGGAAAGAAAAACTGAAATCCCAAAAATGAAGAAAGGGCAAAAAGAAAGAAAAAAAAAAACTAACTTGGGCGGATAGAGTTAGCTCATCAATAAGCCCACAAGCCACATGTCTTTTGAATTATCCACTTGATCTCTTTTTTTTTTTTTTTTTTTTTTCCAAATGAGTAGTGAGGAATTCCCACGGGATCTGAGAGCAACTGCGTGACCCACGCTCGTGTCAAAACGATGTCGAAACAACTGCCCGACTTGGCCCTCAAGTATTTCACCAAATCAAGTGTGGAAACAATCATTATTGATCAAGTCAACCCTGATCAAGGCAAAATCTTGATTAGGGTTGATCAGGACAAAGTCTTGATTAGAGTTGATCAAGACTTTGTCTTGTTAGAGTCTGTGAATGATTGAGACTGGAGCCCAGCTTAGATAATGTAATCTTAGATAATGTAATCTTAGGCTCAGTCAAAGCCCATATCTTAATCCAATTAAAAAGTTTTGTGGCAAGAACATTCAAATCGTTGCCCATTACGTCACAAAGTGATAGCATGGCTCCAGACGTTGCAGAGGCAGATGAATGCAACTATGTTCTGTCTGAGGTAAATGCAGACTCATTATTGGGACAAATTCAAAAGGTCTGAATCGCCTTTATATGAAATAGCAAGAAGGTAGGTGAAGGAGCGGAGGGGCGCCTAATCAGTTATTGAACATATCATTTGAATATGTAGAAACAGTTACCACTATTAAATACAGAAAATGCAGAAATAAATTTTGTGCAATCGTTTTGGCGCCCTCTCTAGCATGGCGCCCCCATGCATCACAAATAGGGCATACCTACTTGTTGCGTCAATGTGTAACGAAAAAGACTAAATATGTTTGACTCTGGTTCATTCTTATCTGGTTTCTCTCTATGACTTTGCACGACTCCGGACACACCCAAAGAAAGTATTTCGTTCCACCTGTCAGACATGTCTGTGGTGGAATGCGCCAGGCGTTATTCCACGCGTTTCACTGTGATCCAGACTTCTTTCAGTCCAGCGACTTTGTGAAAAGCTCAAATAAGCCGGTAACCCAGAACAACAGAGTAGTTCCAGCTCACCTGTTCTCACTTGTTTGGACTGTAGGAGGCCATGCATGAAAGGGTTTTCAAAGTTCAAGGGTGTGGAAGAGTTTAAAAACCCTTAGAGAAGAGGAATACATTCGAATAAGACTGAGCCTTTTAACCGATTGCTATTAATAGGATCTTTATCATGGAAAGACGCTGCAGGATAAGTGGAAGTTGTACAGTATATTTCTGGGCATGTTTCCTTTGAAGCACAATCCATTAAACCTTTGAACATTTTATGCAAATGCATCATAAGATAAAAGCAAACAAACCCCTGAGGCTCATATATCCCCACATAATCTGCATGCACATAGTAGTATATCCTATAACATGTAAATTAATAAAATACTGTACATATATGGTGAGGCAGCTCACCAAGGCAACCTAGAGACCTAAATAATGAAAATACGATCCCAAAGTTCTGCTTGCAGTACACACACGAGTTACAGATCAACTGTGTAAAGTGGATCGCTGCAGTTCGACATGCAGTATAGGCTGTTAATCTGCTCTCAAAGTGTATATGTGTGTGTGCACATTTACATAACATTCCAGCCGTATAGAGAGATAGCATTCCCTGGAACTCCCTGATGCTTCTGTTTGGCTAGCGAGTGGCACACGCCCACACACACACACACACACACACGCACACACACACACACACCCCGACAGACACACACACACACACACACACACAGACACACACACACACACACACGCACACACGCACACATGTTCATGCAGAGAAGGGCATCAAAGGTAGCACGAGATAAAAAGTGGAAAGTTCACAGAGAAGCAAGGCCACGTTCAATGTTTGACATTAAAACTGGAAAGTTTACTTGCCGGAATGGACCAGCTGGCTCCTCCAGCGCTCTGATTACATTCCCATGTGCTTGCGCTTATTGTTATGATGCTGTGAGCCACTGGTATGTTTTCATACTCGGGCCTGCGAACGGCTTGGCGTTCTCATGCAGCATCCCTAAAAATGACAAGTTGCACATTAAAGTTTCACCGACAAATATCTGGAAGAAGCACACATGAATCGTTGGAAAATTACTGCGTGCACGTGCACTGTAGCAGAGAAATTTAGAGAGTTGGAATTTTATATCAAAGACAACAGAATAATTAATTCTTCAGTTTTATGCTTCTTTTTATACTTTCTAATACTATGCAATTAATATTTAACAATACTAATTTTTATATATATATATATATATATATATATATATATATATATATATATTTTAAATTAATCTAATTAATAGAAAGTAAGTCCACACACTTGTGACAGTTTAATAATGTCCAAACTTTAGATTGATCTCAAAACACACAAAGTACCAATGGAATGTAAACAAACAGTCTCAGTGAGTGTCAGTAGTTCTAACTTCTCAGCTGCAACACACAAGCTGCCATAGTTTGTGTTGTGCGTCTTCCTGCTGCAGAGCTGCAGAGGAAAAGAGGAGGGAGGGAGGGAGCGACGGAGAGAAATTGCCGCCACGTGCGCTCAAACGACTCCTTTATTATGAAAACTTTGCCTGGATTGGTCGAGATGCGAAACACTGTATTTATAGACGTTTTCTAATTGGCTGTCTCCTCCGAGTCGATAGGATAACACAGCGCGCAGCCTCCAGACAAGGGATTCTTGGGCGTCTCGTACTATGAGAAAGTAGTCCGTCTGAAAAATACATATTTCGAAGAATTCTTTCCTTAAAAATCTATTAGGACCTATGAGAATTCACATATATTCGATTTAAAATTTTATTCTGCAAATATTTTCACGCTATGTTTTAAAATTCACGTGGAAACATTTGTTGTTGGAGCGGAGGGATACCAAGCCTCTAGGTTACGCGTCAAAATATTGGCTTGGGAAGACCGCGCCAAAGCACAGACAGCGGCCACTCTCCGGGATAATAACACACCGCAGTGGCCCCTTTAAACTCACTGTACACTTTGTACTCTCGTGCTACTCGCCTCCATACGGACTTTCTCTTGATTTACAAGCTTTTTGTTGGGAATACTTGACGTCGAGACACGGGAGTCGGAATTGATGCCGGTTTTCGGGAAATAGTGCGCGACTTAACGGTCGTGACACGACTTTCTCCGTCGGGCACCGTGTGCGGCGGAGTTGGCGCAGAGCTTGGACCGGGCTTCCCGTACGGTCCGCGGCGCCCGCTCCTGGTGACTTTTCCGAGCAAGCCGAACGGGACCCGTTTACGCCGGCGTCGCTCAGCTCGAATATGCTGCTGTCAAAGTTTGGTTCATTTTCGCACATTTGCACTCCCTCGAGTATGGACCACCTACCAGTGAAGATCCAGCTCCCGCCCGGTATGTCGCCGCTCCGCTTTCCCATATTGGATTTCTCCCACCAAAGAAATAATCATTTCAAGGAGATTATTTTCTCATTTTCCCCTGTTTTTTTTTACTTGCAGTCAAAGTGGAGAAGGAGCCTTTCGAGAAGGTTTACCAAGTGGGCTCTGTGCTCGGCAGCGGAGGGTTCGGGACGGTGTACGCCGGCAGTCGGATCTCTGACGGCGCACCGGTGAGGATTTCACGGCGGGGTTTTTTAGCGCAGATAACGTGGATTTGAACGTGCACCTTTTTTAATGTGTGCTCTTTGGTGTTTTCCCAGGTCGCTGTGAAACACGTCGCGAAGGAGCGAGTGACAGAGTGGGGCACAATTGTAAGTGTGCGGTTTGTTTTGGTCCCCCCCTCCCTCCCTTGTGCTGCAGCTGGGTGCGGGCGTTAATATTATTATTACCTGTGTTGCACTATTGTTATTAAACGACGCCATCTTTTTTTTTTTTTCTCCCCCCCCCTTCTCTTATTACAGAACGGAGGGATGGTGCCGCTGGAAATCCTGCTGCTGAAGAAGGTCAGCTCGTCTTTTCGAGGAGTAATAAAGCTGCTGGACTATTACGAGCGAGCCGACGGCTGGCTCATCGTCATGGAGAGGCCGGAGCTCGTGAAGGACCTGTTCGACTTCATCACCGAGAAGGGAGCCCTGGACGAGGACACGGCGCGGGGCTTTTTCTGCCAGGTTCTGGAGGCGGTCAGGCACTGCTACAGCTGCGGAGTAGTACACAGAGACATCAAAGACGAGAACTTGCTGGTGGACCTGCGCACCGGGGAGCTCAAGCTCATTGATTTTGGCTCAGGGGCGATTCTCAAGGACACGGTCTACACTGATTTCGACGGTAAGCGACACTCGTTGCTATTACGTCCGTGGTGGGATTTCGTGAATGTAATTATTTCTTATGCGTCCGCGTGGGCCGACTTGTGTTTTTTTTTTTTTTTTGCCCTTGATGCTGCTGGCTGTGCTATATTCAGACGCGGAGGCGATAACGAGGCTGTGACGCAGTGATCCGTTTTTGGTCGAGGGTTTTCCTCACCAACATCCCCTCGCGCGCATTAATATTAGAAACGCAAACCGGATAAGCATGATGATGATGATGATGATGATGATGCTACTGCTCCAGACAAATCTCAGTGAATATTTGCAGAGGTGACTCATCGATATTATATATATATTTTTTTAAATCGGTGACGCATTAATCTCTCGTGAGCCGGATTGTACTTTAATGTTTCCGGTCATGATGTTGCCATGGCAGCCTGAGTCACGGTGTGTGCAGTGGTGTTGTGGATCTAAGGTCAGTGCCACCTAACATCTGTTTGTTGTGAAACTAGAGTCGGGGCTTCACGTGATGGGCTCACGTTGCTTTAGTTTTTTTTTTTTTCTTTTTCCAAGCGCGCCACAAAGGGGGGTGGCAGAAGGGGAATGCCCACCCATAGGAATTTGCATAATATATTTTTTAAGCGAATTTAAGAGATTAAGGTGAGATTACGCTTCAAAAAGCTTGCAGTCCATACATGCCACAGCGTGTCGGTTTTTATTCCACACACCCAAAATCCTGTCATTGCTTGCATTGCTCGCGCCTTTTTTTTTTGGGTGTGTGTGAATCCACTGTGATTCTGTTTTGTGGGTTTGTGAGCCAACACTTTGCTTACGCTACTCCTCATTAAATCCCCAGGTACAAGAGTCTACAGCCCGCCAGAGTGGATCCGCTTCCACAGATACCACGGCAGGTCGGCAACGGTGTGGTCGCTAGGCGTGCTGCTGTACGACATGGTATGCGGAGACATCCCCTTCGAGCAAGACGATGAAATCCTCAAGGGGAGGGTTTACTTCAGGAGAAGGATCTCAGCTGGTGAGTGTACACAAGTGCATAGCTGGACTCTGTTGCCCTCTAGCAGTATTTAGTGGTATAGCAGTCTACTACATATGATGGGTCCATCCATACAAAGGTTAATGATGACACTCTAGGACAGCCCTCTTTCTTCAACAAGAGAATTCTTTTTTATTTATTTATTTTTTATTTTTTTGACATTTCACTAATGTCTGCTTTGAAAATCTATAATCAGTCTAAAATTCAATCCAGATATGACCAGTCTAATTAGACCCATTTATAAGTAAAAGATTTATTCCATTGGGAACATCTCGTTGAATGCAGTTCAGACTCATTTAAAACTGAAATAAACCTTGTTAAGTGGGGAAACAGGAATTTTCTTACAGTCCTCCCCATAATATGGACGTACCAGTAAGCAATAAAACCAGTCATTTCTGTTGCCTCTCACTGGCACAGTGGCGCCCTAGGTGAAGAGCCACGCGGTGAATCGCTAGCAACTTTTCCACAAGCTTATGTTTGACTCCGCTGATGTTTCTTCGTGCAGAGTGCCAGCAGCTGATCAAATGGTGCCTGGCCCTGCGGCCCTCCGACCGGCCCACTCTGGAGCAGATCTGCGACCACCCCTGGATGAGGAACGCGGAGGAGTCCCCCAAGTCGCCAGAGGAGCCGGCGGCGGGAGAAATCCGCCTCAGAACCATCGACACGGACTCTTCGTCAAGCACAAGCTCGAGCAAGGAGAGCCTCTGAGCGCGGTTCCGATGGGACTCAGTGGACTTTGTGAAGAAATAGAAAGGGGGCCGGGGGGGATGGAGGGGAGGAGGATGAAAAGAGGGGACAGACACGGACTTCTGCCCACCCAGAACTGTCAGCGGCCATGTGCTTCACTCATTTGGCCCAGAGAGAAACAACAGGAAATAAGAGTAATTTCATTTATTTTATTTTTTTTCCTCTTTTGTAGGGAATTTTTATTTATTTTTTGTTGGTTACACTTTATCCTATTCGTCCCCATCCCCTCTCCCCCTTTTTTTCCAATTCAGTTCTTATACTTTTTCCAAATGGGGAACTTTTCTGTTTGGGTGGTCTTACCAGCACTATTTATTTCCCCTCCCTTTCTTTATATTACTAGGCAGATATATATGTATATATATGTGTATGCATATACATATATATGCATATATAGAGCTGGCAAGGCCCTCCTATTCAGACTGCTCTCATAGAGCTTGGAGAAGAGTTTTTATTTAAATGTTTTAATTTTGATTTTGGAGTGCCTTTTTTTGGAAAGCTGCTTTTCTTGGGGGACTTTTTTTTTTTTTTTGTCAACAACCAACAGTGAGGGTATGAGGGGGGGGTTGCAGCCTGTGGCGTGGTGGTTAGATTGTCTGTGCTGTGATGGAAGAAGCTTCAAGAAGTAGATTTTTTTATTTTTTTTTAATTATTATTATTTTATGTGACGTTTTTGTCTTCCCCACCTCCACTTCTCTTCATCACTGTAAGGCAACGCCTCCTGATCCGAGAGGCGGAGGTGGAGTTTAAGTGGATAGTAGATTGGGGGGGGGGTGGGGGGGTTCTTGAGGGGTTGGAGAAGGGGGGTGGGGGCTGTTTCTTACAACAAAATACTTGAAAGCACCTCTTGTCGATCTCTGTAAACGCTGCTTTATTCACGCTATAGCCTGAACAGGTGTTTTTGTAAACCGAATCCTGTCTTTTTCTGAATGTCTACAAAAATATCAACATACACCTTCCTTCTCTCCCCTCCCGACCCCCCCCACCTTTTGCTCCACCTTTTCCCTCCCCCCCATGCCTGTTGCAGGGCGAAGACAGGGAGGGGTGTGTGGTACTTCTTTTTGCCTCCCACCATCTCAATGCTTGACACCACGTGCCCACCTTCCCCCCCACCCCTTCACGTCCCTGGCCTCCCTAAGGGTTTTGGGGGTTTAGATGCACAATCAATGCAATATTCATGGGTTCAATTGTTTTGTTTTTTGGGGGTTTTTTTCTACAAATATTGTACAGCGTGTTTTTATTTTTATTTTCCCTTGTTTTTTTTTTTTTTTTTTTTTTTTGTGCATGTACAATTTTTTTTTCTCTCCATTTGCATTCAATTTATTCATAAACGTAGACATTCCACACTCTGTGGCTATTTATTTATTTATTTATTGTCTATGCTTAAGAAACCCTCCCTGTTCCTCCACAAACACACA
This sequence comes from Poeciliopsis gracilis, assembly GCA_911649635.1. Classification (NCBI taxonomy): domain Eukaryota; kingdom Metazoa; phylum Chordata; class Actinopteri; order Cyprinodontiformes; family Poeciliidae; genus Poeciliopsis; species Poeciliopsis gracilis. The sequence goes on from CAJVRI010001121.1 coordinate 2,870,208, forward strand.
AAGATTTGCATAACCCACTTGGCCTTTGGTTTGCATTCCTATGACCTATTTTTACATTTCAACTTTTTTTTTTTTCTGAGATGTTGAGGATGCACTGAAGCGGTTGTCAATGTAAAGCAGAATAAAAAGACGTTTACTTAAATTTAAGCAGAGCATTTGAATGTTATTTAATTTACTTTAAAGGAATACAAGTCTGTTGGTAATGTTAAATGACTACGTATCAGAGTAATAAATCTGGTTTGTGTACTGTCCAGGTTAATTTAAGTTCTATGGCAAACTAAACAATAGGCAGAGCATTTTTTTTTTTATTATTATTGTTTTGTCACATAGCCTACAAATGAGACATTTCACTTTAGCTGTGTGACCTGTGTGAAGGACGGATATTGCTATTTTTTGATACAGAAGTTTCAATTAAACACCCATTTTTATGTACAGAAATCAGTCTGGTGTCTTGCTTTTTTCTTACCAAAACAAAGATTTGTTTTGTCTCCTGTTTCTTTTATACACGACTATGAGATTCTGCTGAACATACATTGCCGGCTACACTTATTAGCAACCAGTCAGGTAGAAAAATAGCCTTAAAATACAACAACCTTGTCATACCGTGGAATAATCTCGCGCTGAAAAGCAGATTTGTATACATGTTTGCACTTTATCAGGGACCAGACATGTTTTATTTGATCATTTATTGCAGTTTTTCTGTAGTACAAATATGAACTGATAATTACTCTCAGCTGCTCTATTGAAAAAAAAGTAAGAGAAGTGAACAAATCATGAGACGTTTTCAAGATACTTTCAAACATGAAAGTGTCTACAACATATTTACATCCGTATACCAGCTCATGTCTATACTCCAGATAAACACATAAGATAAAAAGGTGTGAAAAAGCGACTGGAAACTTAACAGGAAGCGTGTGATTCAGAAGAAAATATGCAGAAAATGTCCTCGTTTTCAGTGATGGGTATGATGCTGTGGGCCTGTTTTTCTTCCAAGTGACATAGAAACCACACCGGACAGCATTCTGAGGTTTGAATTAAAATGATTATGAGTCACCTCTCCTAGCATGTAAATTATATCCTTACCACTGTTTTTTTTTTTTTTTAATCCAAAAAATATGGAGAGAAAATAAAAATAGGCATGTATAAAAAATGGATGGATGTCTCAGACATAGATGGATGGATTAATGAACATAGATGCGGATGAGAGAGTATCAAAGTAATAGTTTTTCCATTTAATGCCCTCTGCATTTCTGCCCTGCTGCCCGCAGAGAAAGTAATAATAACCCGCACTCTATGAGTAAGAGGCCGGCGAGTAGGATTTCCAGGAACCAAGAGTGAAGGAGAAATGTTTATTGTTCTTTTTTTCTTGGGACCTCTGGTAAATTCGCCGACGTCATGTCACACCTTCCGCTTGCTTCCAGGAAATAATCTTAACCCCTTCTTCTCCCCACAAGCATCACCCCGTTTCCAGGACTTTGTCTCCTTGATTCCCCACAGAAAACGGTCATCTTTGCTTACGAAAGCAATCTGAAACGCCCCCCCTTGACGCATTTGCATCTGTTTGACTCCTTCCTATTCAGCCAGAGCGACGACGTATTGGTGTTTGAGGACTTGACAAGACGACTGGTGCTCACATCTTCTCGGGGGTCTGATTCTCGGTGAAGTGTTGGTTTCATGCATAGATAAGAAGAGCGGTTTCTTTCAAAATTACCACTTGGACCATACATATGGATGTAGAAAACACCACTCGACACAACCTTCCAGTGCTCTTTGCCCAATTGTATGTTCTCTAGGGTTCTAATGATCTGCCTTTACATAAGAAGGAGAGGAGAATATAAAGATTGGTGGGCATGAATGTTGACAATTTGAGGCTTTAACCCTGCCCTGATAGTTCACCATTAGTCTTCCCAGAAGTAACAGACCAAAAATGCATTTCTTTTTTTTTATCCAGGTCGTCACAGTTCGCTGGACTCTTGACCACTTCCTCCTGACAGGACGTTCGGATTGTCCGTGGTGGCAAATTCAGGAAACGTTTTAATTGTGGAACTCTTTCCTGGGTCGACTCAAGCTTTAATCTTTATTATTTATTCTCGCCAGCCAATGTAAACCCCTCTCCCAACCAATCAAAATGCAGCAACTCATCTGACTTAGAGTAATATGCAGTGGACACGCACAAAAGTCTCAACAACAAGCATTAATTGCATATGGCATGCACAAAAATAGAACATTTGTCCAGGGCATAACTGAAATAACCTATTCCATCTGGTAGACATCTGCGCCCCTTTGTAATGCCACCCTGAGCAACTGCCCACATGGCTCGTATTAAAAATTGATACTGTATACATTTAACATCATAGAGGTTAAAACAAACCACGTGAAATATAACATCAGTTCCCTTTCAAAGACTGCATATTGATTAGGAAAAGTGAGCCTAAGTTAATTAAGGCATAAAAATGCAGCCATGGCAACATATGTCTTTTTCCAGCCAATGTGCGTGACGTCTTCCAAGCATGTATGCACCACCCTGTGATGAAAATCAGCCGGAGTACATTAACATCTGTGTTTCTATATGCATCCCCACTAATCCTCCATTGTCTTGGAGTCTTGGGGCTTATTGACATGCAAATGAGTGGCAACTTCTCTTCATTACAAAACCCTCCTCTCTCTGCTGAAAGCTGCTGCAGGTCCTCACCGTGAAATCCTCATTAAATGTGGCGGGGCTTATTCCTCATGGTTGTCTCCATTAGGGGAGCATCATTAGTCTCTGGTACATTAGTCGTGGCAACAAATGGGGGACGGGGGGTATTTGAAAAGTTTACGGCAAAAATTCCTGCTTTATTTCTGATGTATTGCATCAAGGTAATATAAATTATTTATTCAGCCATTGTCCCTTGACTCCGCCTGTCTAAATGCAGTGCCTTGCATTTGTCAGCCATAAACTCTGATGTACAGGATGAATTAAGACAAACCCTGACCCTGAAACCTCAACACAAAAATGTGCAAAATGATAAAGTATAAGAATTATAGGTTTGGGTTTTAATATCTGAAAGCTCTATTGCAGGGCGCTCTGCATTTTTACTGACTTGAGGTTGGCCAGTGTTAAGTTTCGTATATTTTCCCGTCGTGGACTCAGGGATACGGAGCCCCCTAGCGGACATGGGGAATTTCTTTCTTTTGCGTGCCCTCGCAATACTTTTGCGAGGGCACGCAAAAGAAAAAAAATTCCCCATGTCCGCTAGGGGGCTCCGTACAGGAAGCCTTCAATGAGCGTCAGAAATTACCACTGGTAGAGAAATAACTTATGGAAATCCCGGTGAGCGATTTTTAACTTAGCTTAACTCGATAGCTAAGCTAAGTTAGCTATTGCGGCTAACGTATATATAAGATTAAACAACCTAATGCAGAGGTATGTCTCTCTGTAAACTATTCTGGAGTTTTGTCGAAATTTATTTTAATGTTTTAAATGCTTTGGTGTGTTTTATGTCGTGTACCGTCAGAAATAAGAGTAGAAATGCTGCTCGCGCTGACACTGCTGCTAGCGCTAGCCACGGCGCTAATGCTGAAGGCCTTGTTTTTCTCAAGGCTAAAATTAGCTCTACAATCACAGAATGCTTTTGGTATCGGTTCATTAAAAGTACACACTGTTCAGGACATATAAAAACTACTATAAGTTGGTTTGTGTAAAATAATACGCTGACGTGTGAAAAATTCATCAATCAACATATTAGAAGTAATTTGAAGGTAAAATGTTTTATATCTCTGGTTTGTAAATCATCCTAAAATTGATTTTGATCAGTTCCAAGTTATGCATTGCATGTTTACATTGTCAGTATGTTTTTAGTTCATCATTCAACATAATATACAGTAAACTTAACAACATTTTATTGCATTTCATGGTGGTTCACCATCAACTGAAGCCAGCAAAGCTAAAAATATACAAGGAAAAATATGTTGATTGTGCTCTTGAAAGCAAGCATATGAAATCTGCAACAACTGAACGGAAACAGAACGACTTATTTTCTGCTCTTTACACAGATCGGTTTTGATTGCGATGCTGAGCCCATGTGGACTGTGGACGGGTGTGAGCGGTGTGGCCAGCCGGGACATCGTTTACGCAGAAGAACCTTCACAGTCCGGAAACTTCATTTTGGGTTACAGATAAGATCCCATACACAGCACGACCCGGTAGCAACGTTGCCGCAGAACAGAAATCAATTTTTATTTCATTTTTTTCAAGAGGGGAAAAATGAAATAACGTTTGTAAACAAAGCCATCAAAGTTTAGCTTTCAGGTAACATACCATTACTCTCGGCAGAACCCAGTAGATGTCTAAAATGAACCTGATATTGGTTCACTTTAAGAGTGCTACATAACCAAATGTCTTCAGAGGTCGATTGAAAATGACTGTAAATGTATTATAAAAATAATAACCTGAAATATATATATATATTGCTTGTAAGTAAGGGGTTCTTTTATTGAAGTTTACAAAATATTAGGCTAGAAGTAGCAAGCACCTAGATTAGCAGGAAGAAGCTAAATCTCTAAGTATTTTGCTTCGGATTCTGTTTTAAATTTAGTCAAGAGCACAAGCAAAGAGCTTCCTGAAGGAATGACAAATAGCTATCTGGTGAAAGATGTCCCAAGATGACCTTAAGACGGCAACAACATGACAAAAAGTTTGCACAAAATGTCCCTAAGGACGTTATGAAGTGGCACATGGTTTGTACCGATTGCCTCTGGTAGAGGGTACCAATTTAAACATTGTTAGCACAAAATGTCCCCAGACTTCAGGTTACAGAGAGGGCACATGGTTAATAAGAAAGATCCAAAATGGCAGGTCAAGGATAACTGAGTACAAAGTGCATCTGAGACAGGTATAGAGTCACACGCGTTTTTTTTTTTGTTTTTTTTTGTAGAGCCCCAAGATGGGTTTGAAATAGCTCCCAGTAAGAACAAAATGGCACCAAGAAATATTCAAAATCACTCATACTTTAAGTTACTTTAAAACCCATTTTAAATCCTTAAGAAACTGTAGCTCTTTGAGCTTAGTTTAAAATGTAAGTAAAGCACTCCAACTTGTCAGCTGTGTCCGAGGTCACTGTTTCAATGGCTTCTATGTTGTATTTGGTACCGTCTGAACAACACTCCTACATATTAAAGCTGTCAGTGGTGGCTGGGGTTGGTGACAACTTGCTAGACAGTAGTGGAAGACGCCAGATGGACTTTGGGCCCGAGGGCCCGGATGGGCACAGATGGGTGGGTGGGTGGCACCCACACAGCCATCATCGCTGCCAGTGCCAGACTAAGACAAGGGAAAAAAAAAAAAAAAGAAAAAACAAAGATCAGACCATTGCTACTGATACTATCCGCTCGTTTTTTATTTTTTATGAATGTGTGTTCGCAAATGTGACCGTTAAGTAAGGAAGAGGAACGTGTTTGGAAGTCCACTCTTTCTTATAAACTTTTGGATTTTAAATAAGTCTTGGTTTAAAATGGAGGATTTCAATTAGTTTGGAAGTGACTATTCCGGCAGGTGTGCTTCCACTACAAACGTGCGCAAAACTTTGTCGATATTAGAACGTAAACACAGCTTCGCAATTGTGGCGTTTCCAATTAAATCGCATTAAAATCACACGTGAATAACTTCATTCACGAATAAATAATTGAAGAACATCCCGCACCATCATCCTCTTATGACTTCCTGTTGTCTTCTTTGTCTTTGCTGTCAATAGTGACATCCGGTTGTTGATTACATGATTCGTGCGGTGCAAAAAACATGTTTCCATTGCAGTCTTGCAAAATACGCAGATTTCGATATTCGGTATTGTTCAAATATTTTGCTCGTTTAAAAATGCTGTATTTCTACTGAGCAACTTTATTTTCGGAATTCCAATTTATGCAATTAAATGATTTATGGGATGGCAGCTACTTCTTCTTCTTCTTCTTTTTTTTTTTTCTTTTGAAGACTTTGCATGTTAGGGGCCCCTTTCTGCCATGTGAACACTTTGTTCTCAACTGCATGTGCTTTTTGGCGATTTGCATGTTGCAAAACGTCTCACTGCCTTCTCTGGCGGTCTCCCTGCTTCGTTACTCTGAGCAGAGGCTCCACGGGGACTTTCCACAACTCGGGCACGGAGTTCATTAAAACGCTGCGCCCGTGCCAGAGAGGAGAACCTGGCCACCCGGCTGGTGGGAACCTGCAGCCACTGCCGCGCGCCGTGAAGGCACTCATTGTTCTCCGCTAACAGGACACGGTGTAAACATAGGAGCAGAGTGTGTTTTAGGAAAGGAGAGTCAAGGGGAGACTTTCACACGAGCGGGCGAACACACACACACACACACACACACACACACACACACACACACACACACACACACACACACACACACACACACACACACACACATTCAACTCGCCTCAGAACCTGAGACACACAAAGAGATTCCAGAGATGAAACAGAAGCTAGGCAACAAAGTCAGAGTCGAGCCTGAGCACTCGGCTGCTGTTGCCAAGATCCCAAACAACAGCAGCAACAACAACTGCAGATCTCTGCAGGTGAATCGAGGTGACTGCAAGCTGACTCTCAAAGGAGAACAATTTGTCCATCACGTCTGATTACGAGTGGTTGTGGGAAGGGTTGGGATGGCAAGAATGTGAGAGAGAGAGGAAGGTGAAAGGAATGGAGGGATTGAAAGGGGATGAAAGAGAGTCCTCACGGTTGTACGCCGTAGGAAAGACAAGATGGAAATCTTAATCGGCGAAATCTTGTAATGTGATCAAAAGAATTATTGACCCGGTGCTTATTTCCCCCCCGCGGCTGTTATCTGTTTCTCCAGCAGGATGAGAGGAGGCTCTGCTGCTGATGAACTGAGACCCCGTCTTCAAAAATATTTGTCCGAGACCGGCAAAGCTTGTTGTTTCAGGTTGGACCGTAACAAGAGTCATCAGGTTAAGCTCTCCGCTCATGTTTGGAACAAATTTGTGCTAAATGAAGCAAATTCTGACCCAGTTACACGACAGCAGAAATAAAAAAAATATATAAAAAAAACGAAATTTCTTAAAAAAAAAATGTTATTACCCCTATTGGAACAACTTGAGTTAATCAATTCTGTTCTTCTGAGGTATTTGGTTATAGCTAGATCATCAGGTGATTGTTAAAGATGGGGGAAAAAGAAACCCTTTGAAAATATGACTGGCAACCTCACAGTAAAGTAACTCCCTATTGTTGCAGTAGCACAATGCAACATTTACACCCTTTTGCCAATCCTCAACCACTACACAAAAACTAAGAGTATTTTCCTACACCCATACTTAATGGTCGTAGGAAAGAGCACCTGCTAAAACTAGCTAAGCACATCTGTGTCAGTTCTAGCACAATTTGTTATTACACTGCAGGTTTCACCTCGATAGAACAACATGAACGGGATTCAGTGCTCTGAAACTGAAACTGCTTAGATGTGAGGCTCTTTGTTTGGTTTACAGAATCTCATCCGGGTGGGATTGTGAGAATTGTTGTGTTGGGAAAGCAAATATGGGGTTTCAGTTTTCCCTGAAGTCTATCGTGATAATAAATGAAAGGTACTGCAAGATCCACCGAGAATGGATCAAGCACTGATTTAACACTTTGCGGCTGCTTTGGAAAGGTAAACGGTAGAAGACATTAGTGGGGTTTCCTATTGACTGCTCTCCACAAGCCTATATCGTTACTGCTACCTACGTCATTACTAAAGAAAGCAATGCAAATTTGTGAGTCTTAGACATACAAATCCAATCTGATCTCTTGCAAATCCCAATGCAGAAAGTTTGTCCTCGAGATTATATTTGACAAACAAAAGCTGATTTGCCTGCCGACTGCACACAACCAGACACCTACCTGTTTCTTATGTCTATCAGTAGCCCATTTTATTAACTCGTGTCTTTTCCTGATTGCTTTGTTTTTGACTGTCGTACTGCTCCATTCGCTCAATTCCTATGTCAACTCCTGTCCTTTCGTCAGTGCCAGGTGCTACAAAACAAAATCAAATACATTGTTTGTTTTTGGTTATGCCCTATGGTGCCCATATCAGAAGTTTAGGGTGCTTGACTTTTTGCCAGATTGTTGTACGCTCTTGTCTTGTCTTGCGGAAGAATCCTTGGCTTTAGCACTTGTGGGTTGGTTTCTGAACTCGCACTCTCCCAGGCTTCTATAAAACCATCCACAAACAATCAGGTTAGTCCGAAAAGAATAAAACGGGACTCCCATGTTGGGCATAACTCAGATTCCTGTCTCAGCACTCTGCACAGTGGGATAGGCTCCATCCTCCCATGAACTTACAATAGACGGGTGATGGGAATTGTTGTTCTGTGCTCTCATGACGGAGAGTGCTTACTGGAGGTCATTTTCAGTCAGGTTTGGTTTCAGGCATTCCCTTAAATTGAAGGCAAATGTGGCCCTTGTAGATATCAAAATTTCATGAGCCATTTCTGATCATATTTCAACTGTCCTAAGTGTAGCTACCAAGTTTGAGGCATTTCATCCAATTTTATCTCTGACCGGCTTCTCAGACTAATGAGCTTTCTTCATTCGTTTCAGTGTGAAAAAGATGAAGCGCATTTTGTGAAACGTCACATCTATGCTGATTTATTAGATTAGGGTTAAATTAGGAGACCACTTAAAAGCTATAAAGCTATAATGTATGTTTATGTCTTCTGATGCGTCTCTATTTAGTATATTATGTGTATATCGGAATAATACTTGTGAAAGTTAGTGCGTTAAGGCATCAGGACAGAGTAAGTTACATTTTGCGTTTGTTTGTTGATGCTTAATGACTACAGAGCCATCTTGGACTGAAATTTCAAGGCTGTGCAAAGTCTATGAATGCCCAAAAGTGGCCAAGCAAATATTAGCTGACTTAAATGGGAAATTAGTCGGAAACCGAAACATTTTGCTGATATGGCATGCTAATGTGCTTGAACTTTTTTCGGTGCAGACAGAACGTCTGCACAGTGCAACATAAGATTATGGTCACTACATTGGTCATTTCTGTGACATCTATGCAAATGACGTAACGGTGGCTCATATTTGGCATCTCTTAAGTTGTGATACTAATATTATGAAATGTTTGAACCTGTCCAAAACTTATCAAATGACATTTGTGACATCATCAGATACATAGAAAGGCTATGCTTGAACGTTGTTTGCTTAAGGCTACGTATTATTGGTTTCTAGTGAAAAACAAGGTATACAGTGTGACAAGAAGCGTACCACTTTTTTCTCATTTATATTTGTTTGCTTTTGGTTTACAGCTAGCCCTGGCAGGCATGTTCCCCATTTTATCCCCTCCTGTTTTCTCTTCCGCCTGGTTTGAATGTCTGCTACATAAACAAACCAGTTGTATTGTCGTGTGAGTCGTGCATTTCAATCCTACCTACTGAGACTTCAAAATGGCTGTGTAGCTTTTATTTCTACAATCCATGCCAAATTGCCCTAGCTCTCACACATGTCCATTAAATGGCCTCATAGGTCCATAAAACATTAAAATATATAACAACTGGGCAAGCTGCTCTCTTTGCTATTTAATATTTTAACTCTGCTGCTTCAAGCTGTTTCGGTTAAAGAGATTGCAACAAAAAACCTTCTTTGCCACGCATCCAACACAGTGTAGCTGACATACCAAGTTGAGTCAGGTGTAACGTTTAGACTTTTTTCTTGTTTCATGGCATGTTTTAAAAGAAGGATTTCCGTTTATTTTATCCAAAGGCATCAAAATGACGAGTGTGGAATACAAATGCATTCTATACTTCTCAGAATTGTATTTGTGAAAAGAAAAATTGAAAGTCCTTATTTTATTTTCACTCAATACTTTTGTGTGGAAAAATAAAAAATTCCTATGAAAGCGTTTATTTGCATTGTCCTCATATTTGAAGTGAATGCTTGCTTGGACCTTCAGATAATTGTTCTCCAAGGTGTTTTCGCTCCTGATAGACCGGCAGACTCGGTCCAGTTGGGGACTAAAACTGCAACATGCTAAATTTTTAGCCGGTTCAATTTGTTTTCATATCACACTGTGTTAAATAAAACCAAGTCTTTGAAAAAGCTGTTCCCCCGTTCGCCTGCGGTGGCACTGCACCAAGAATCACTGAGCTACAGGAAAACCTTCGAAGAACACATTAGTGCAACTTCCTTCTGAGCAAAAATGGAGCAGCATTCGTTTTTAGCGGTTGTAACATTTTTGCTTTTGTCTTTGTTAAAAGACCTTGTGCCATTTTTCCAGCTAGCATTAGACTCTCGCATTTGTTTTGGGTATGTTTACTCGGAATACTTCGGTCGATCCGAGACCTCAGAGTTTGTTATTTTTTTCGGTCTGCATCAGAGTTCGATTGTGCATTCGCACCTCCCCAAACGAATCAGATTTTAGGCAAACAAACTAGAGTTCAGTTAAACCAGACTAAGCAGGGCTGGTGTGAATGCACCCTCAAATACAGTTCCTGAGTATTATACATTTCAAAGAACGCGTAAAAACACAAAGAAGAAATCCAGAAAGCCAAGTGCTTTACACGAGGAAGTAGGAGCATAATAACAGTTCTGCTTCGCAATTCTTTCAGCTGAGTAAACACAACTATATGGTAGATTTGGACAGTTTATACAGGCAGAGCTTCAATAATAAACTGTGAGAATGGCAGTGCATCTATCCTCCCACCCAGCACTGTCACAAGTCCCCGGCACGGCTCCACGATGACTATGATTAAAGGGCACGTGCTGGCCACAGGTATGTGACAACCACTTCAAGCCGAGGTTAGCTCCCCTCGTTCCAACAGGAATGTATGGAAGCTGCTCTGAGAGGGGAGAAAACTACCACTGTGTGGGGAAACTACCCATTCATTTGTGCCCCACCTCTGAGCTCCTCACCCAACCGCACACAGCAGACCATCGGGCTGTACTTTCACCACTTTGCTCAGCCTGCGAATATATGAGAGCACCATGGGAACTTTTGGGAAGAGAATAGAGGGAAGTGTACAAAAAGGTACTGAAGTTTTGGTTGGTTATGAAGGTACGAGAATGACGTGATTGTGAAGAAGCTGGTATGTCTAGAATTTTACGTTGTTGCTTCAAAGGTGGAGTAATGCTGCTGCTGGAAGTTGCCAAAGCACACAACGATCGAAGCCGTCAGTCAAGACGGCCGGACACAAAAAAGACGGGTTGGGTTGGATTAGTGGGAGTTGTAGGGATTAGATTTGAGTGCCACTGTGCTTTGCATCAGGCCAGTTGGTTGTTCTGCTGAATTACTCTGCACGTATGAAACATGCAAAAGTTTTACAAAGAAACGCACAGAAAAATGATCACTTTTAACATATAAATACGTTTTATTTAACATTTTGCAAACAGCTTAGCTTTTGCAAAGTTCACCAACCAGAAAAGAGAAGCTTTCTATAAAGAAAAAAAAAATCTTTTTAAACAAGACAATAAGATATCTTATATTAGCAATTCTAAAATATTCTTGACAGGAAACTCTTTGAAAGAGTGGCGTTTAAAGTTTTAATTTAGTCTATCGGTATAAAAGAGGCTTCAGTTCCAAAAGAGATAAAAAAACAAAACAAAATCATTTGTTTGTCTTGATTACAAACAGAACTGCTAATCTTCCTTCTGCTCTCAACACACTGTCACGGCTTTCTGCCCTCTCCCTCTTCAAGGTGACCGTTCACCTGCACGTCGGAGCGGTGTGACTCAGCACTGTCGCATGTCAGCACCACTTCCTTTTAAAAACAAAAGGTCCGTCATGGAACAGCTCCGGAACAGAGTGACCCCGATGCAGTGCCAGCGCGTCACAGCTAAAACCCCCAAGGAGCTGGAGCTGTGACAAATGCCACCGCTTCCTCTGGCCTCTTGTCGTCACCGGAGCCCCATTCGTTCATCTGATTTTATTTTTGTTTACCCTCTCCTGCTCCCCCGTAACCCGCCGCACGTCGACATCAGAAGCGAAGCCACCGAAACGTCTTGGAGGGCTTTTCGAAATTCTCGACAGAAATACGAGCAGGCTCTCACCCTCGGGTTGTTTCATCAATGAGATCAATTGTTTCCTCAGACTCTCGCTCACGCCCAAGATGGTTTACATAAGAGTTTCGCACTGGCATGAGAGGAGGACGAAAGGGAGAAATGTGCTTGTCTTCAGTTTTATAAAGAGTGTAAAATTCTTCTCTTCCGTGTTATTGGATTCCTACTTGAGTCGCTTGGAAAGGTGACGACGCCTCAACTTTCACATTACAATCGCAAAATTGAATTGAGATTTTGCGCGACAAGCCAACAAGTGGAGCGACTTAAATTGAAACGGAACGTTGATTTGCTTGTTTTCATGTTTTGTTATTAGAAAATGTGGTATGAACTTGTATTCAGCTCTCTCAGTCAATGGTCTATAGAACCAACTTTTACTGCAAAGACAACTACATTTACCCTGTATTTTTGGCCTGGTTTCTAGATCAAATCAATTAGTACACAATAAGACAAAATTAACTTAGAATTAGCTTTTCAACAAGCAACGGGAATGTGTTTTATGCCAATAATTCCTTGAAAAAGTGAAAAAGATTATTTCACTTGCAACATAGGAAAAACAGGTTATCATTAATGAAACAATCAATTCAGTGAAACTAGTACTAGGTGCATTTGTCATTTGACACAAAAACAGCCTACATGAAAACCACATGAACACAAAATCCCCATAACGAGGTAGAGTGGTGGTAGCGTCATGCTGTGGGAAACCAGAGAAGCTAAATAGAAATGTATAAATTACAATTGGGATGCACAATATATCGTCGCCGTCATCGATGTCGACCGGATACAAAAAAAAAAAAAAAAACCTGGGCCAACGATAACAACCAGTATTGTTAACATCGTATTTATTTCCATCTTGTTACTGTTTGTTTCGAGAAGGTTGGTTACGTGGTACTTGTCTAGTCATGTGACATAGTTACAGTTATGCTACACAGGATTGCGGGGAAGTTTCCTGAAGCTGTCTTGAAGACAGTAGTTTAGTTGTTTCTTTTTTTTTTTTTCAAGGTGTAGAAAGGTCAGTGAAATTTATCGATTATCGGCCATAATGGCAATTTCAACATTGGCTAAATCTCGACCCGGATTTTCACATCTGCACTTCCCTAAATTATATCTTACTCTACTGATCATTGGTCTATGAGGTCCTAGTAAAATACAGTAGACCTTATAATCGCAATATAAAATAACATGGAAACGTTTAAGGGGTATGAATACTTTTGCAAAGCGCCGTCCTCAGTCAACATCCTCCTTCTGGTCAGTGTTTATACTCGGCAAAGTCCTCCTCTCTCTCTATTGTATTCCTCATTTTCCACGCCTTACCTGTCTTCCTCGACTCCTCGCCACCGATACCCCTCCTCCTCCTCCTTGTTTACCTGTAACCCTGTAGCCACGGTGATGGCTGCGGTTGTCACAGTGATCAGGTTACAACTAGGACAGCTAGTTCCGAGAAAGGGGAAACAAGGGATTCCCAATAATGAGCCACTATTGTTCCCAAAAGGCTCTTTCACTGCCACTCTTCTCCCATAACACACGCACCCACGCACTCACGCACACACGCACGCACGCACACGGATACTCTCAGAAAAGGACATCAGATAAACACTCTGCGAGACGTTGCACACATGTACACACTCAAGCTATGCACAAACAAACTGGGACATATTGTCCCAGTTTGTCACCTACATAGCACGTATAGCGCACGTCCAGCTTTACATGCGGAGCAGAGCAATCTCTGAAACGATGCATTGTGTACGTAAACGGCAAGCAATACAATCAACTATAGCAGAAAATCCTATATTCAAAAACACATCAGTGCTTTTTGAAACGATATGAATGCAATCTAAATGTAATCCAATGAAATCTACTGGGGTGAAAAGACCTACTTAGCAACGTCTAAAGCAGTATTATGTGCTCTATGCTTTTAGAGGCACTTACTACCAACTGAGCAACTTATTGTTTAAATAATATATGTCAACATGGCTTACGTGCCCAGGCAAGTTTCTGCGAGGTATCCAAGGTCAGAGTAAAAAGAAAGTACTCCGGATTTTAACTCTACGGCTTTGATTAAATAATCACCTGCAAGCGAGACCACCTGTAAGAAAAGCAGCAGTTTTGGGAGTTTTCTGGTCAGAAGCAGGATGGCGTGCAGTTCCACAACGCCAGGATGGAAAACCAATCAGCATTGACCTTGGAGAATCAATTTAGAGAAAACATACAGACAAAGAAAACGTTAGCTGTTCAGTATCTTCTTTCTTTTTTTTCTTTTTTTTTTCAGCATATCTGAAATGCTTGAAAGAAAATGCAACTTTGGAATCTGAAATAGCTACGCAGCATTGATTGGTGCTTTGCAAAGCAGCCAATACAGGAGCAGCGTTTATTTTTCTTGGTGTGGATTGGCTGTACCCTCAGGAGTGACGATAAGAAAGACTAAATACTATCTACTTCAGGTAGGATCAGATGGCTCCCACTGGGCAGATTAGTGTGTAGTAAGGTATATTTAGTGTTTCAGCTATTAAAATAGGAATTTATATTGATTTTTGGAGGGGATATAGAGTATTTGTGGATTGCATTTCATCAAATTTAGAATTGTGTTTGTTTGTTTTTTTCAAAAAGGTTTTAAAAAACCCCAGCGATGATCGCTGCTTTGTTCAAGTCACCCTCTTCCCAATTTCTAAAACAGAGGTTGCAGAGTTAGGAAGCGCCGCGAGACCCACATTTAAGGGAAACAGGGTGGAAACAAACAGGAATTACACTCGAAGTGTATCATTATGAAGCAGGGAGTATTGTTCTGGGACCAGTGTTGAGTAGTGGAGATGCACGCTCGTCTGCAGCTGTGCACGTATTCCCGCAGCCTCTCGGTTCTACCAAACAGCCTGCACTGCAGGACGCTGAGCTGGGTGCTTTTGGTTTTAAGGAAAAAGCAAATCAGTGCAATGCAGCACAACCTGCAGGCAACCGAGTCACTGGCCAAAAAGAAGTAGGTCAGATCCAGCGTCACAACAGCCACGCGACTAGTCGTGCCCTACTTTTTGCCTCTTTTTGCAAACATGCTCATTTCAAAAGTTATAATGTTCGTAAAAGTGGTTTGGCACAGAAAACGATGCCCTGATTCTATGCTTGCATCCCTTTATTTAAGGGAATAACAGTGTTATACAACATTAGAGCCGTTTCCCTGAGGCTCTCATTGTGAGGGACAGGAGCTTTAGATTTAAACCTCGACACTAGCATTCACAAAACGTTGGTTTGTTCAAAAATAATTCTTCCGCTTTTTCCTGAGGCAAAAAAAATCAACAAAAAAGGTCTGAAAGTGTTGACGCACCTCGGCTGAACAGGATGAGAGACACAGCGAGCACGTAAGCTTGAAAACAGTGTTTTTTGGTGATCTCTGCCAAGAAAAACAGCAAAAAGACAAAAAAAATACAGAAGACCAGAACGAGTTGAAGTAGCAAGAGAAAGCGTTGGAAGTTACCCAAAAAAAGATGCAGATGTAGGTGTTTTGGGTGGAAGTCAAAAATATCTGGAGACTTTGTTACCCAACGAGTTGCATTGCTGCCAGGGCTGTGGACCTTCCAAGCCCAATTTGATTATTTTTAGGATGAGAAACAAAAAAGCAATCCAGTACCGTGCCTTGAACCTTTCAGTATTCACATTACAACTAGGAACGTCAGTGTTTGTCTTATTGCCGTCTCCTGCAGTAGACCAATGCGACGTAGCGTTATTGTCAGGCCAAAAGCCTGAAAAACTGAACACTTTTCATTCTTTTAAAAACAAAAGTCTTAAACTCAAGTTTATAGTGAGAAGGTCAGCAATTGAACAGCAATTCTTCAAGTTTTTTTTAAAATTTAGATCTGGGCCATTTTAACAGTTGTCAGCTACCATTCCACTGTTTAAGCTTCTGCAGTTTTTTTCTTCAGTGACAGCGTAATATTTAGCTCCATCTATGAATAACTTTAGCTAAGTAGTGGGAATCTTGCAGAGCTCCTAAGTGTGTCAACAAATCCTACAATAAACAAAATTTCTATTATGTCTTCCAGATGACAAAGGGCTTGCATTGCCTTTTGGTCATCTGTGTGATTTAAACCAGAAGGCAATATCAGAGCTTATGAGTATCAGCTGCTGCATCTGCTGCAGCTTTTGTGTTGAGCAGAAACAATAAAGTTAAACCGGTATTGCGTAAATCTGTGATGTCAGGGATGTTGCTGACGGGGCCAAATCAACATGAAATTAAATTAACTTCCCAGCTCTGTGACATTTAACCCTAAACCACAAGATACAAACACCGTGGCATGATGTCAGTGAAAACACGGATGACCAGGAGTTCATTCATAAGCTTTTGCTACGCGTTCAACGCCTCGCAAAAGGATTCATGACTCTTGAAGCTTTCCTTATTTTATCACTTCTACAACCTCAAACTTCAGTGTACAGTGATGGGGAAAAAGTATTTAGCCCCTTGCAGGTTTCCATGGTTTCTGCATTTTTGACTTTAGATAATCAAAAGTATTGACACGTATTTTGTAGTAAAAATTTGAGGCAGACAATGTTGGAAAACAGACAAAGCACGAGCAGCAGGTTATTGTGACAGATAAAAAGTTGTGCACAGCTATGACGTGGAATAAAACAAGATGTTTCAAAATGGTCTGTCAATAAAAAAAAGGTGAAAAGCTTGCTTTTGTCAGATACCCCTCCAAAACATTTCAGGTGGCACGATAACAAATCCTTTGGAATTGCACCAAAAACACTTATTGTGTTGTATCTGTCAAGTTTGCTGATCTCAACCACTTTTTGCTGCTTTGTTATTCAACCCTGACCGAGTGACGTGATTCCCAGTCACCCTTTTGGTGAATTTTTGTTTTGCAAAACCGGGCACTCGTCAGTCCGAGTGCCCCGGGTGCCGTGAAGCGTCCGGGTGACGTCACCCAAAGGCAAATCTCGGGTGCGTGCACTGTTGAGAGCGGCTCCACGTTCCGTGCGTTGCACTTTAGAGCACATGCTGCACACGCGTTCACTTCTCATGACGCATTTAGCATGCACGGAACACATACGCCCTCTTGCATGTGAGTACACAGGCTTTTCCCCCAAATTGCATCCTGCGTGAACTCTTGGAGGAAAAGAACATTCAGGATGTTTGGACATAGTGTGGCAGCGGGACTGGTAAAGGCTACTGAAGTGCACGGGGACAAATGTAATTGAAACAGACAAAAAAAAGGCACGGAAGAATCCACTGACCCATTGTACATATATATATATTTATATATAGATACAAGATCCCTTCATGAAACCAATCCATTAATGGAGAGGATTCTTACCCGGGAGGCTTTGGTGGAGGGGTTCACTGCAAGGACAGAGTACCAAATGAAGGTCAGCACAGGCTGGAGGGAAAAGCCTATCTACTTTAGCAAAATCACAATCTCTCTCACTTATGCATATTATATTTATGGCATGGTAATTTGGATCCTCTTCGGATTGAATAATGCGAAGATGAATTCATTTCACTGAAACAGTATGGGACACGCTTTTGCTACGAAACTATTTGACTTACAGCACATCTGGAACTCAGATGCTGATTTATTTTATGTATTTATTTGTTTTTACAATTTTTGTTAAAAAAAATGAGTAATTTGTGGTAATTTTTTGTTTTTAATATTGGCTATGTAATTATCCAGGTTTGGGGGCCTCAACTTAACATTTCGCTCTCCCAATAGATGTGTTTCCATCCCATTACCATGCTGAATTTGAGCAAATCTTTAAAATACCGCAAGAAAGAAAATGTGAATTAGTTGTGTTTACCGGTTTGGAGCGAATCATCCAGGCTATGCATTTCGTCTATGTCTGATGCTATGTATGGCTGGAACAAACAAGATATAGAGGTCGCAAACCGGCATGGACCAAACATCTCAGAAATATCGAAAGCCTTTCCCACCAAGCTGTTGGTTTAGACTTAAACATTTTTCTGAATTTCATGCTTCTGGTAAGTCACAGACTTGTGACATCACTCCCACCCCAGCCTAGCCTAGGCACTTCCTAGTTCAGACGATGTTGCTCACAAATGGCTCTGACGGAGCCCTGGGCTGCGTTCTTGTTCCGCATCAGACGCATTTTGCAAGTTCTTTTCCACGACTGTCCTGCATTTAGCTCTATTGGTCAACTCTGACAAGCTCCCTTGCTACAACATGTTAAGTAGCGTTGCGCTCAGGGATTTCAGCTTCCCAGGCTGCATTTTCTTTCATATGTGTTCCCTACAAGAAGATTTGCGACAAGGCCGATTTTATGGGAATAATGGGGAATTCTGTCCCACAGGAAAACTGTTTGTTGCCCTTCTCAGGTTTGAATTTGCAGAAAAAGAAACAAAAAACAATTTTTCCATAAAATGTCATAACAGGCAAAATGGGAACAACTTTAAGTAATTTGAATTCCTTTCCAAGGCACTATAGTGTGGGAAACCCTTCATAAGCCATCAAGTTTTTATACATAAGAGTTTTGAAACACGTCGTGCAATTTGCTGCCTGTGTGTAATTACCTTTGCGATAACATAATAAGCTCCATTCTTTTTTAAAAAGCACCACTTATCTTTCCTGAAACAATTATGACTCGGTGCTTTTGCACTGCTGGCTCTGAAACTTTGAGCGAGCGGCACGTGGCCGTCGCCGCGGCGGCGAGCGCATCCTCTGTGCGTGCATCTATGCACGGACATGCACTGCAGGGGGCCGGGAGGGGGGAGCGGCCAAGTGTCCCAGAAATGAAAAAAAAAAAAGCAGAGGATTAGGTTTCCGTGTGAATGCATATGCTTGAATGCGAGCATCCATATGTCGGCGAGTTTGTCTGCCGGCTTGCGTGAGCGCTTGCCTCTTCCGTCGCACGGAGTCACGGCCGGGCCCGTGTTGAGCCTGCCAGCTAAAAATAGTCTTATTATTTATCGGCTCGCTGAACAGCTCAGCGCTGCTTAATTATTGAAGATCTGCAAAAGGCTGAGGACTGCCATTTTTCATCCCTTCCCCGTCCCTCCCTGCCGCTCGCCGTGCTTTGTTTCCAGCACACGGAGGGCTGGCGTGATGCAAGAGCCTGCGTCACGGCTGACTGCGTGTCACTGTGTCATTCTCTCACTGCTGGAGGAGAATAATATTCCTGGCTTTTCCCCCTAATCACACTGCGTGTGTGAGCATCCGCATTCCTACTGTTTATGAAGAACACCCGAGAGGGGAAGGCACAGGCACCATCCAAACTATAAGCTATAAGCAGTCGCCTTCAAACACACAACTGTTACTGCTCTTTGGGAAATATTTATTTCGTCAGCGATTATTAATTGGATTGCATTCTTGGGCAGGCCAAGAGCAATTCTCGGCCACTTTTAAGACGTAAATGAAAACAACACGTCGTGCCGGTGAGACAAAATTTCGCATTTTGCCGCTCGGTCCTTTGCTTTGACCACATAAAAGTCAAGTTTATTTGATGTGTAAATGTGTAAATTTCAGCAACAAGGCTGTTCGAAGTGCTTTACAGTCACCAATTGTGAAACAAGCAATGAACATTACATTTTGTCAAATGCCATCATCAAAATCAGCCAGCAAATATACATCTAATATATTGATCAATTGTTCAGTTATTGTTACTCAAAGGGAATTTTAGGCTTGATTTAATGTTTCAGCTGTTTTGCAGTTTTCTGGAAAATAGGAACTGCTGCTTCTCTGTTTTTGGTTTTGATTCTGGGAATGCATGATGGACGAGAACCAGAAGACCTGAGTGATCCGGAATGTTTTTAGGTCTTTAACGTATTTTGGTGCTAGAAAAAAAAAAGTATTTTCAAGACTGTTCTCTGAGCCATAGTGAGGCAGTACAAGGGTCTTACAACTGTTGTGATGTCCTCTATTGTCCTGGTTTTGGTCAGAGTTGACCAATCTGAAGACAAATCTTCCCTCAGCATGATTCGACCACCACCTTGGTAAAGAGTAGGATTGTCAAACTCATTTTTGTTTTGGGCCATATTAAAATCATGAATGTCCTCAAATATCCGGTGGTGCCAGAATTTATTGGCAAAACCCATTAGCAAATCATTAAAATATTAATAAGTAGCTGTTTCTGCATTTAATAAGCACTACCATGTTTCACAGATAGCCTGGTACAATCAGGGTGATTTACAAAAGGCAGTATTTAAAAAGGGAAATTAAAGGAAAGCAGTTTTGGAATACCGAAGGACGCTTCAGTGACGCTTATTGATGTCAGAGCACCCTTTGTAGCTTACATGTCTCATCTCTAGTGCCAGTCAGCAGAGTGAGAGCTCTTTGTTGGTGTTGGTGATTGCCTACAAACCTGTGCGTCATCCTGACAGACTCTTTGTTCCCAAAGATTTCAACCTGTTTTTGAAGAAGCAGTGGATCCATGTAGATCTGACTGACTCTTTGGTGTTAGGAGAGGCTACGGTTAAAGCTAAAGTTATCCCCCCCGTCCGTATTTAGGTGTAAAATTATTTTCTTTCAAAAAGATAAGACAAATTATAAATAGGAGTTTTTAAAAAAAAATTTAATGACATTTTATTATAAATTACACATAAAAAAATATTTAAAAATGTATCTTCATTGACATTCTTATAGCTGCTGTCTTGCTTTTTGCATTTTTACACTCATATTTGGAGAATATATGGAAACGACTTTAAAGTCGTTACCATATATGGAATTGTGCACTCAACAAAATGTGGCCTGCCAGTGTTAAAACATTCAAAACGAGTCTCTGCCGTGGTCTATCAATCAATGTTTTAGTTATACACGGCGCACACAATGGATTTCAATTTGAAACCAAACCAAAAGGTGTGAAAACTTTTGCACAGCACTGTAAGTCAGCATGAGGTTACCCAACTTCATTGCTACCACATGGACAGTAGATGCCATGTTGAGCAAATAACACACTGTACATTTCAGTCCTAGAGGTCACTAAGTCCATTCAGCCATACAGGACACATGGCCTCAATGACACACACACACACACACACACACACACACACACACACACACACACACACACACACACACACACACACACACACACACACACACACACACACACACACACACACACAAATGGACGAACTCCTCTGACCCCCCTCTGCCACATAAACAGGCGAGCATGTCAGGAATGCCCACGTGCATTTACAGACAAGTTTTGTGCCAATGATGGGATTTGTTTGGTTAATCGGTTGGAGAAGGCAGCAGGACCTTTTGTTATCATCTGGAGCACAGGGCGGAGCCTTTTGGCTCAAAGAACCTATGGGCATCAGCAACATTCAGCCGCTTTCATCAGGGAACACAGGGCGCATTCATGCAACATGGAAGATTAGCTATGCGGAAAACGTCTCCTGTGAGTTAAAGACTGAGGAAGCAGAGAGAAGCCTCGTTTTTCAAGACCAAAGCTTAACACTTCAGCTTAAAAGTAAAACGAATGGCTTCAGGGAAACAAAGAGTGCGTATTTGTAACACGTGCCGCTCGGCGCCGCAGTTTGCAGTGGTGTTGGAAAGCGGCAGGAAGGTTCTGGGTTCAAATCCCAAGACCTTTCCAGCGTTTCCTGAGCAAGCATAACACAGGCAAAATCCCTATGCCGACCACACGGACATGCTAATTGGGTACCGTTAACAATTTCTTGCTGCAATGTCTGAGTACAAGTCCAGTTTAGGGTTAGGGTCTCCACTACAATATCGCACACATTTCTAAGGAAAAGAGTTTACCTAAGTGGCAAAAGCTTTCAGAATGAGTTTCATGCTTTTGGTGTAATAGTTCAATGACACACATAGATTTTGATCTAAATTGTGAAAATCATGTGGTTTTGGCCCGATCACATGGAAATGTCAAAAAATGCAAGTCGTAGAGACTCTTACAAGGCAAACAGACCAAACACAGCTATACATCATTCCTATTGCCTGAGCCAGATGGAACCTTTTGAACAACCTGCATCACCAACACTTTGATGTTACACGAGACTGGGTGAAGTCAGATGATTCTTACGTGAGATGAGGACAAAATTTCTTCACTAAGCCACAAATAGGATAGATTTCATTCAAGAGAGATGCAACAACTAGACCCCGCCCCCATGACCAGCAGTCAGAGGTCTGACTCTTACGTCTAACCGTGAACAACATAAAGGAGCCATTGTTCAGAGTGCAATTACCATCTGAGATGATTGTAAAACTCTCACAAGGAGCCGCAAACAAGGTGAGAGAGAGAGAGACGACAAGAAAACATTGTCTGAGCGTTAGTGCCTGCTCAACAACACTATTGTATTGGCTTTCGTTTGATGGGTCCAGGTAGGGGGAGGTAGACGGACAAAGCGGGAAAATCCACTTATGACAGCGATTTACCATGTCTCGCTCTTGACAAAATCCACATTGTTCCACATTGAGACAGCTGTTAGAGATGAACTACAGAGAAAGAGAGAGAGAGAGAAGATTGACGAGGAACTGAGTTTGATGTTTTCATGGGTCTCAAAGGTGGCCGTAGCTGCTGGTGAAAGCAACGGCGAACACGCAGTTCAGATCCAAATCCAGAGGGCTGATAACCTCCCTCACTAAACCTGTTGTTTAACTTAGCAGAGCTACGAGGAGAGACGGGGGGGAAAAAAATGACAGAAACCATGGCGTAAGGGAAGAACATGAGTCACAGAAGATTAAGAGATGTGTACGTGGCAGAGGTTCCGTCTGTTCTCAGTTACTCCAACCTCCAAGCCCTTTCCTCCGCAGCTTGTAAATGGTAGCTTTCTGCCAACAATGTGGGGTTGTGAGGGACAGTGGGCTCGACTGTCTGGCAGAGGAAACGGGCGAGATGAACCCGATTAACAGTCACATCTTGTTCTCTTGTGATCCCCAGTTGCGTAAGGCTCGTCTTTGCAAAATCACAATTTGTAACCATTAGCTGCAAGTCATGTTTATTGATTTGTTTCAGTGTTAACCATGTACTAATCAGATTAGATTTACATTTCCTTTGATGAACTACTGTTCATGTTCTGTACAAAAGTATGTATAAAGCAACTGCTATATTTAACACATTCTTGAAAAAAAGATTCACCAAGTTGCAACAACAAACTCGTTCAGATTTTATGTACTAGACAAGTAAAACTAAGAAGTGGATGAAGGAAAATTATAGGTGGCGTTCAATGTTTGATTTTAAGATGTGTGTGTAGTAGCTTTGCTGCCAGATAATGACACCTAACGTTTAGCAGGAAATAGTAAAATAGAGGTTTGAGAATGATGAATGTGTTCAATTTAGGTCTTATTTGAAAAGCTTCTTCCTACAAGATTACTAACGGCCTACATCCCCATGTCTGGCCGACCATGGAAGCAGACACCAGGATGCTAAGAAGTTTTACAACACCCTAAAATGCAATCAAGACTTTGAGGCATAGAGTTGGAAGACCTGACTGCCTCACAGTCATAGGACCCTCCATGAGTTGTCCTGTGTATCACAAGGCGTTTAAAATGTGAAACCGTCTGGAAGAAAAACTCAAACTTCAGCAGAACCGGACCCTGCAACCCGAGAGTGAATCAAAACATACCAGTAAATCCACCAACAACTGACCGAGAGGGATGAAATGGGAAGTCCTGGACCGAGTCAAAGCCCAGATCTTGATGTAACTGAGATGACTTGGGTTGACCTGAAACAGGAAACCGATCAAACATCTCTGAGCTGAATGTTCTAACCTCTTCTTCAGCTAAGAACTCATTTTATATCCGCAGTTTAATGAGTTATACAAGATTTCACTTGCTTTAGTTGGTTTAGGTTGCCTACTTGCAAGTAAATGAATACATATTTGTCAATGATGTCTGAATATTTATTGAGGTGTCTAAAATCTTTCATGT
Source organism: Poeciliopsis gracilis (assembly GCA_911649635.1). Taxonomy (NCBI): domain Eukaryota; kingdom Metazoa; phylum Chordata; class Actinopteri; order Cyprinodontiformes; family Poeciliidae; genus Poeciliopsis; species Poeciliopsis gracilis. The sequence goes on from CAJVRI010001121.1 coordinate 2,894,065, forward strand.
GATTGTAAGAAATCGTCGACTCAGTTTATAATCCAGTTGTTCTTGGAAGGCTTTGTATGATGGTTTGAGACTATTAATGGAGAAAAAAAGGATCATTTAGACCAAGACAGACACAAGAGAGGTCAGGGAGAGAGTTTTGGAGAAGTTTAAGTGAGATTGTTCAATCCATTCTTCAAAATAAGAAAAAGACAGTGGCACTGTCGGATGCTGTGGTGGAATCGTGGTTTTCTTCAGCCGGGAGCTAAATCCTGGAAGAAACTATGTTTAATGCTTCCAAATTAAAATTGCTTTTAATCCAAAGAAATAACCAACAAAATCCATTGAAGTTTGTGATTGCAGTGTGATAAAATGTGGAAAAATATCAGGGGATATTAATAGCGTTGCAAAACACAGAGACAAAATTAAAGCCATACATCCCAAATGTGTTACCACAACTGACATAAATGACAACTGAAGGTGTGAAAAATAGAAGTTTATGTCACACATAAGAAAAAGCAGCCAACAGACTGATGCTCTGTGAGCCACGCAAAGGCATCGGTGTCTTAACATCGTCAAAAATCATCTTGGTTCTCGCTTCAAAGTTTGCGGCTCGAAAACAGGCCTTTGTTATGCAACTGCTGCTCTGGTAGTAGTCCATCTGGGAGTTCTGTGCTGGCACGTACAAACATGTGTGATAGCGTGTCAGTGTGTAGGCAGGAGAACAAGATGGAAAGAGGCAAAAGATTGAGTGCGGCCCTTTGTGTTCGCCGTCAGTTAAATTCACGTGCGATTTAAGGTTTAGCCGTTTTACGGTTCTCCACCTGACGGCTTCGGAGGCTGTGCACCAGCCGCCGTGGCCGCCAATATGTTCATATTCCTCACTATGTGCGGAGGTTTGTGTATGTCTGCGCGTGGGGGCCGCATCAAGCTGGTGAGTGGGCCGCTTCGCCGCCTTTTCCTCCTCTCCGCAATCGGAGACGCTTTCTCAACTGGAGCCATTCACAGCCGTGGCTAAATAGCCCCAGAAACAGGATGTGCGCCAAGTTGTAGCTGCTAGTGCTTGGCTACAGGAAACCTGACCAGCTTCCAGCATTATGTAAAACCTGCCAGATCAAGCTGTGTAGTCATTTGGTCACACGCTTAATTTGCATTTTCTGCAGCAGAATGAAAAGCACCGGAAGCTCTTTTTCTCTCGCTCTCTCTCTGCTTTTTGTTTTTTTCTTCTTCTTCTTCCTCCTCCCTGCTTGTGTAGGGACAAAAGTTTGGAAGGAGGCTAATTTCCTGATCAAATCTGCACATCAAAGACTGACTGAATGTTATGTCACCATCACTTAACTGACTCTTTGTTAGATTTTAGACCAGAAAGAAACTGTGACAATTGGTCAATAAGTGTTAAAAAGATTGAACCTTGCAGTGTTCATACCCCAGATTACAGGATCACTGTCCTGCCGGAAGCTGAACCTCTGTGCCATGTTTTCGTAGCTTCTAACAGGTTTACTTTCAACTCTCACCAGCTTACCTTTCCTTACTGCAGACAGGCCTCAGTGTCTTATAATGCCACTGCCATGTTTCGCCATGCCGACAGTCAAGTGGATATAAAGTGGTTATTTTTCCACCTCAAAATTGTTAAGCCAAGAGGTCCAGCTGTGGTCCCGTCTGGCCAGAGGACTTTCTTATGCATCAGTCTTCCCCAAAATGCTTTGATTTGTGAATGATTAGTCAGTTTATTACTGATCACTGATGAATTACTGACTAATAAGTCTACCATAAAGTTTGTGACGTATGTGCGATGACGCTCCCACCTGAGCCAATGCTCTCTGCTGCTCCTCCAGAGTTACCATGGTAATCTTAGCAGCTTCTCGGATAGGTGATGGACTGAACACAGTGCTCTGTGAGATCCATGCATCCATACATTTTCTTTCACCCTTCTCCCTAGTGGGGTCAGGAGGGGTACTCTGTAAAAGTTAAAAGACATTGTATACGCTAAGATATTGTTTTATACTCTAATCCTGCTTTAAATGTCCTCAAACAATCTTCTGAGGTCTTCACAGAACAGCTGTATTTATGCAAAGATTACACCGCAAACAGGTGGATTTCGTACAAACAAGGGGACTTCTGAAGGCATTCTTTTGATCAAGACATTGATTGATTTGCATCATTTTCCTTTTAGCTGGCACTGTTCTGTGTTGGTTTATCACATAAAATTCCATCAGACTTCTGTCTATAATGTCATAATCAATAAAAAAAGTAACTAAACATATCTAAAATTACACATACACCTACTTTACCCAAAAAACAAGGCTTATGCGACTAATGGTCATTACCCAAAGGCCATATAAGAACTTCAGTTAAGTTGTTTGCAACGCTCCATCGAGGATCAGCCTCTTTAACACTATAATGAAAGATTCAAGCCCTCAGGAGAAGAGGCCCATGCAGCTGAGCACTGTAAAACAAGACAGACCACCCCTGCTGGCTGATTCCCGTCCACAGCTGTCTCTGGCCTCTCAGATCCTCGTGGGTCCACATGTTTTCTGGCCAGCAGCTCGCCATGTGTGGGCAGCCGTCCGAAACCTGACGGATCACCTCTTTGCATGCAGGGTGACACCTAGCGTTCAAAGATTAAAAGACATAGATCATCGAAGTCAGAGAAAAGCCACTTGCTGGTGGTTTTGTATGATTGAAGGAACAGTCCCCACTTTTTTTTTTTTTTTTTTTACATGAAATTGCAGTTGGTGCAAGAGCATTAATCTCACTCAAAAAACAGTCTTAAATTTGAGTTAGTTTAATTAGTGAGAACATTCAGTTTAAGTAAGAAGACAATTGCTTAACTTGCCTTTATGAAACTATTGATTTACAAAGACATAAACAAAAAAAAAATACCATGTTGAATCAAAGTCTTGGATAATTTATGATCTGATTGTTAAAGATTTGACCTGCTGATTCCAGTTCTAGTTGATTTTGACTTCATCTCAATGAAGTTAAACAAGAACAGTTGTCACTACGTCCTTGCATTAGGAGCGGTGGCGACGTCACCTGCTTTAAAATAGGATTTTATTGGGTAAACTCGGATTCGCTGCTTGTGATTAATTTTAAAAACTTGTGGAACATCGAGTTCTTTCATATCTTTGTAGTGCGTGTGTTGGCTTTGATGTGCTCCTGCTGTGAAAGGTTTGTGTATATTGGGATCAGTGGTGTGGAACTCAGTGTTCTGTTGCATAATGACCAAGTAAGTTACTTTTCTTTTGTTTGTGTCTATGATTTTTGTCCCCCCTCACATTAAAGGATTATGGATCTATTTGGAAATAAAATTTCAGTGATTATTATCATTGTTCTCAGATAATTATATAATCAGGGCACCATATGATGGCTAGACAACCATGTTTATTTTAGCTAAAAAAAAGACAACATTCTGTTCTATGTCAGCTTTTCAGTGCATCTCTGGATTCCATGAGAATCTTTTAAAGTTACATGTTTAAGATCTGTTGGATTCAGTCTTTAATCTGCTTTTGATTCTTTTATGTAAACCTGCAAGTCTGAAAAGGCATTTCAGAAGTTCTTGAGCGCTCGACTTGAAAACCGTGTATGTGAATAACAGGATGCGCTGGGTGTTCTTCAGTGCACTGAGGTACTGTGGGGAATGCCAGCGGACCGGCAGCTCTACGCGGCAGATATATGTCCAAAAGTGCTGAGCTGACAGAGAGGTGACAGGCAAGGCTTAGCTGACCCAGCAGTGCTCACTCTGACTGCAGAATCATCAGCACAGACTTCAATACGGACTGCACTCTTCTTTTCCTTCAGAGCCGACCCGCGGAGACGCTCAGAAGAGACAGAAAATGTCTCAGGAAGCAGGCTGCGCTTCGAAACGAGGCTTCATAAGAACTCCGATCGTAGAAAAACAACAGATTTTGTTTTTCCCCGAAGGTTGTTGAACTGAACGCGAATCACCCTTTGTGCTGACCGAGAGTAGCCCTTTCTGTTGCATAACCGCCATCAGCGTGGTGGTCAGCGAGGATAAGCTGCGGAGCCCTCCTGTGTTCGCTGCTCTCTCTTCTCTGGGGTCCCCGTCCAGAAAAAACAAAGCCATATGAAGCGATAGCGGCCAGGAAATGAGTTCCACGCCGAGTGACACAGAAGCCCGCGAATGGCACGTTGTTTGCTGCTCGCAGTAGACCGCGCTTCGCTTTCATGTGGCTTTTGAAGGTTCATGAGAGAACTGCGTCCCCTCTTATTATGTTGCGATGGAACACGTCCACTAAACAATTCAATAAAACGAGGATCAGAGTGAGCCGCGTTTAGGAAGCTGGAGGAAGATGAGAGAATGGTTTGGAGCTCCAGCTGCCGTCCGTTGTATTCTGAGAGTACAACTGACTGGGTCAAGAAGTTGGCGTTTGAGCACATGCTGCTTGACACAACAAAACAATTATTTCGAATTGGAATTGGAAGAGAGTAACTTTAAATGCATGTGAATTATCTCCAGAGTTAGTTAACAGCTTGACCTTTTGGCCTACGCGCAAAACACAATGTGAGGAGGAAAAAAGCAGCAGGCCGTGGGGATACCTTTTCGTGGATGGAGCAAGAAACAAGGCGCCACAATTTAGTTTGAGAACTTTTTTTTTTTCCCTTTTAATAAGAAAAATCATCATCTTTTGTATTTATTCCGGTTATTTTCGTCTGATGTGTAAAGGATGCTTAGTAATCTAAAGCATTAAATTGTGCCCAAAAAGCAAAAACAAAAAGAAAAAAATCTGTGCAGGACAAATACATAACTGTTAAAAAGCCATAGAAGTTATTACGAGTTATTACAGAAAAAGATGCGGTTTCTCAAAGGGGAAAAAAAAAAAAAGAAAAAATCAAAACAAATAAAATAAAGAACAAATTCATGAGGAAAACATGTTTTTGTAACAGTAAGCATAAACGCTCTCTCTTCCACCCTCAGCAACGCAGTTTATCGCCAAGACTTGTGTCATCTGTGACTCCTTCTCTCCCCTACTCATCAACTCCTTGTTCCCTTCCGTCCTGTTTACACCCTCCAGTGTCAACACCACCTGAGCGCCATGGCAACAACACACTGCTATATGGAGAAAGGAACAGAGGTCTCTGCCTCCACCAGGGTTTTACAGCTGGTTTTGGACAAAAAAAAAAAAAAAAGGTCTGGAAATCACTTTGAAGTTGGGTCCAGCAGTGCGGGGAGAAAAATGCCTTTGATGTGGGTAACCAGAAAGTGTCTTATAAATGCCCCAGGTGTTACAATAGGTGAACAATGCAAAATCCTGCTAATTCATCACAAACTCAATGTTACATAGGCCAATGCTTCCAGACGCACAACCCCTGATGCAGCTTTTTAAAATATATATATTTTCTTTACATTTATTTCCAGTAGAAGTATTGCTCGAAGCGTTTTTGACAAGGATAAGAGCATACCTGACGTTCCTATTTCAACCAGCTGCTGAACATCTGGCTCCGACTGTCTGTGACTTTATTGGTGTGCTTATGTGTGCTTATGGGATCTCCGTGTTAGGTTCTCTAGCCATCCAAGGATGACTTATCTGATGGGGGAATGTCTAACATTTTACTACCTGCACACATGCAACGTTTGAGCGCTAGTTACGCGTTGGTGCGACAGAGAAACCACATGCCTGATCCCAAAAACGGTTGTTCAGAACTCCTTAAGCTTTATAAAGGAAATATAATGCAGGTCATTAGGGAATTCCACCATGACAAAAGGTTCTCTACAAAGAATATTTAGGAAAACTATCACTCATTGAAGAATTCCAAATTGATGAAGCAGAATTTTCCTGACCTGTCCAGGGTGAATGCCAGCTCTTATCCATTTGACCACCAGTAAGATACACCAACCGTGAAAGGATGAAGGAATAACAAAAAAACTCAATGGATCTACCTACGTGGCTGATCTTCTCTACTGACACCTGGATAGATGGATCAATGTTAGGGGTCATCAGTGCTACATCTGGCTTCATTCATTGATCTTGCAATAGAAATGAAGTCTTACCTTACACTCTTCCTTGAAGTTGTAAAAAGAAAATTCTGGTGTTATAAAAAATTGTTCTTGCTCTGCTGCCCCGGCTCCTTCTCCAAGCACTCCATGTTGAATTTGTCCCCAGTCCTCTCTCACCTGGACTACCTCCTTTGACACTTGGGCAAGAATTTGTCTTCCATAAAAATCCATTTATTGTCTTTGATCCATCACTGACGTTTGGGCTACTCTCCACTGATGAACCTAACCCACTAAATCAAACCATTCTGATCAGAAATCCATACAAATTTAGTTGACTCCCGATGATGCTAAGTACAAGCTCCTCCTTGATGGCCAAGCTTCTCACATCATCAATGAAGATTGGGCCAGCCACACTGGATAAACCTGATTTTGGGATTGTGCTCCATCCACTTCTTTATAGCATAGCTGGGACATACACTAAAATGTCCCAAATTTTAGTCCCAGTAAAATGAGAATCTTTCCTATTGGGTCAGTTCCTATACCACAAAAGTCTCAAGCTTTCCTCTCATTACTGCAAATAAAACACCAAATCCATCGATTTATCTACCTATGCCCCTTTGAAAAACACACTATCTGTTTACAACAGGTCACATCACATTCTCGAGCAGCTGATACTGAAGCAGCATGCTAAAGAATTAAAACCATCTTAGAATAATACAAGAATATGTTGAGGTAAAACATCAATTGGCTAGGCATGTAATGTTCTCTAGCCATTTGCAAAACAACTTTCTACCCAAGATGAACTCTTTGGATATATCACAGGGACAGAGGCATGCATCTGGACTCTAAAGCTCCCTGATAAAGAAAAAAAAGGGATCTCATAGTGGTTTTAGGAAAGATGCCCAATCCACATGGCTCAAGGGATCTACTGCTAAGCATCTTGGTCAGAGGCACTCCAGGAGAACCCCAGATGTTTTTCCCCCCACATACCAAAAGGACAGAGCTGTCTAGAAGTAAAAGAGGTGCCTGCTCAGTTTTAAGCATTTGTTTATAAGTCCACAGTGTTAAAAGGTGTGTTTGAAGGATTGCCAAAGGGAGTTTGAGCTGACTAATGGTAAAAAGGTGGAACTTGGGTATAGATAGTCACGGTTTTTAAACCACAAATATTTTCCCGACAATTTTTTTTGCTACAGTTAAAATTCCTTTTGAAAGGGTTGTTTTCAGAGGAAATGGAGTCACGTAACTCTGCCTCGCTTATTTCAGCTTGTTGTCTCTGGCATTTCTCCTTTTGGCCATGAGCTATATCTGATGACCACTGGAGTCTCATTTTGATTCTCCTCTTTCCTCACCATGACAGACCAGAGCAGTGACCACATTACTCCAGGCAAGGTCCCCACCCACCTACCCACCGTTCTCTCTGGTGAACAAGACAAGTTATTTGAACATCTCCTCTTAAGTCGCAGACTGATCCCTACCCCTAGGAAAGCAATCAACCTCTTTCCTGGTGGTCCATTGCCCCATGCTGTTAGAGCATCTGCAACAAGCTGGGGTGAGACCCTGAGGTAGCCAAACCCTCGTCACAAATGCACCTTGAGATGCGGTTCGCGAACACCACAATCAGACAAAATCCACCTTTCACTGGGAACAAGTTACACTTTGCGCCAGAAAAGCCGACACAGCACTTCCTTTGGCGATTATCCCTTAAAAAGAACCCAGGAAAGATGCAGAATCCCCCACAAAGCACCTTGACTGGACTGTTGTAATCCTTCTGCAGATGTGGACAATACGACCAAAGTACCTTGAACAACTCAGCAATTCCATAAGCGTAAAGATCTGGTTCCAGAGCCAGTACAGATAGTTCATTAATGCAGATAAAAATGTCTCAAAGTTTTCATTTTTATTTGCATCTCAACAGACAAAGGGCTTAAGCCTACAGCACTGAGATCAAAGTCTCCTATCTGTCTCCTCTCATTCCTGATGGCTGCAAAAGATCAGAGGCCACTGATTCAGTCGTGACGTATTGCTGTAGATGGAAAGCACACTGGGCCTAATCTCATCACTCTGATATGCTCAGCACATGTGCACACCTGCACATGCAGAGAGACAATTCTAGACCTGGATCCTGGCTTCAGAATCAAACAGATCATTGTAAGGGCAGCCTCTGTTCAACACTGAGAATAGGAAGGATTACCCCTCTGAAAACTGTCCAGCCTCAGTGGATTGTAGAAAAGAAAGTAAAACAATGCAATTTTCACTCAATTGAAGCATATTACAAACAATGGAATAGATTGTTTTCATTCTCAGCGCAATGAAACAAGGCAACAAAACACGCTGAATAATTTAAAAAAGCTGGGATTGGCTCTGTGTTGTTATTGAGTTGAAATGGTCTCAGGTAGAATCTAATTTCTGTACATGCAATCAAAACAGCAGTTATTGAATTTTCTGCTGCTTTAGGGGCCATAGTGTGTTTTCTTAGGTGGAAAAAAAAGAAAAAAAAGAATCTTGTGACCTAAATAATTCAGATGTTGATTATGTTTCCCTGTCTTTTCTCACCAAAGGTCAACTGAATTTACTCTGGGAAATACCAAACAGAATCCAACCGTAGCAGTCTCTTCAAGGAGAGAAGAAATCTGGATCAAGTGCTTTTGATTCTACTGTTTTCTGCTAAGATGCAGCACAGACGGAAGTGCAAACTTTATTGTATTGCTTGAGCTCTGCTGTGATGGGGGGTTTATATTTTTGTTGAATGTTGGCGGTTTTGGGCATCAACAGGATGCATAACAAATAAATCCTAAACGTATTTCAACAAGGTGTTAGTTTAAGGATGCACATTTATGCAACCAGGTTATTGCGCTTTGCTATTATTACTTTTCTTAACTTTTTCTTCTCCTGATGAAAACTTAGGAATCTGTTCAAGTGAGGGAGATGTGGGGGATGATGATATGCCGGATCTTGCTGAAGGTGGTCATTTGAGCTCCAGGGGTCACACAGGCTGCGAGTCAGTGCGTTAGATATCGTTCGCAAACATAGCAGATTTCCAATTTCTCCCTCCTCAACCCAAGGCAAATGGCTCCAGCTGTTCCACCCTCTTCTAATGCTTTCACTTCCTGCCAGTGTCTACATCTGATGAGAAACGAGGCCAGAATCACGAGGGTTGGTGTCACTCTTTTGCACCTCGAGCGAAAGAAGTCGTGGGTCTCGAGCTCCAGCCCACGGCGTCCAGTTTGTCCGGCCTAATCGTCGGTGGTTGGGAGCCCAGCTGGCCGAAAACAAGGCGAAGCTGACCGCATCAGAGAGGGCAGCAAGTTTAAGGAGTGCCTGACATCAGAGGCCGTGCAGACCGCTGACAGACAACAAAAGCACATGGTGCCACATCTGGCTTCTAGTTTAACATGCAGTTTCCCTTAGAGCATCTCGGCACTGTGATTATCCCCGTCCCACCGGCCTATAATGGAACAATGAAGACTTTCGGCTAAGGATAGCTCTGGGAAAAAAGCTGGTTTGAGATGAAACCCTTGATGACTGAGGAAGAAGAGCAGTAGATTTAGATGCCCAAGAAAGGCCACTGAACCAGAAGAGGTAAAACACATTTTATACAGATTTTGGCGCCATCACCCTGGTGCCCCTGCGTTTTTCATCTCTGGAAGCGTCCTAGTCGTCACCCTGCTGCAGCTGGACCATGTGCTTCACAGCTGAGGTTTACTGGTAGCGGAAAACCACCAAGGTTAAAAGAAAGTATCGGGGTGCCCCTCCAACCACAGAGCGAGTGAGCATGCATGTGCAAAACTGAAGCTAGGTCGCTTTACCGCAGGAAGGGAACGGGGAGGGGGGGCAGCATTCAGAATAAACAATCCCCAACAAAAGGAAAGCCTGGTGGTTAAAGGAGCGGTCTTCAAACAGGGTCACAAGTTCAAAGCACTGAAAACCAGAAAGTCATGAAGGAGTATTGTTTTCTTTTCCCAGAGAGTGAAACATTCGTTGCATCATTTCCAAGTTATTCATAAGGTAAATGAATTTAAGATGTGGCCCAAGAGTAATTTGCCAAGTCAGAAGTGTGGATACACAAAAAAGCAATTTTAGGCAATTTGGGGAAATCCACAAGGTGACGTCAAAGCTTTATAAAACTCTGAGGTTGTTGAGCACGTGGACATACCTTAAGGAACTACTTAACTACAATGCTGCCTTATCTGACATGATGGAAAAAAAATCTAAAGCGATCAGTCAAGATATTAAAAAGACAATGCTGTACCCCTACAAGCCTGTTTCATTTGCCTTCTGGCTCTTATTGGTTGTTTCTAGTTAGCACTGGGAGGACATAAGTGAAGGAAAGAAAGCAAATCTGCTTTGACTGTCATTAAGCATCAGGTTCCTGCAACAGACTTTCCCACTAAAGCTGTTACCGAGGTAGGCTCAGTGGAGCACATCTCATCTCCAGGACATAAAACATCATATCAAATATGCATCTGATGAAGGCTAAATTCACCTAAAAGGGAGGCATCAGTATTAGGTACACTGACTCATGTATTAGTCAGGATGCTGACTCACGCTTCTTGCCAAGTACCTCATATCATCCATCTCCTAAAGTAAACACTTTCTCTTTTTGAGTTATGGATAAAATATTAAATGACACAAGATAGTTCTAACAGCGAGGCCCATGCCTCCGCCGCGATGAGCCCAGCATGCTGAGTGCGAGGGTCGGAGTAGGGCAACTCGGCATCTCTGCTGCCGGCTCAGGCAGGTCTCAACTGGCTGCCTCCTTCCACCTTCAGCAAGATCCGGCAAATCAAAACAACTTACATCATCCCAAAGACAGAGGAGAGGGTTGATCAGGAGGAGAGACTGAAGGGTGGGCAATTGTTGGGAAGAAACATGACTACTTCTCCTTGTGTCCAGCTCGCATAAAGTAATTTAGATTTAAGACTAACCTCTTAAATAATTAAGCTTTAAAATGTACTTTTACTACCACAGACTGTAAGAGGAAATACTGTATTACTAAGGATTCTGAGTGCACAGTAAAGATGATTTAAAACACCAACGCAGCATCCCGCGCTTTCTGGATCCGTTCCAGACATGTGAGCGCGGCAGATCGAAAAATTCCAACAGCCAACACTGCCACCGTGTGGCAATCCCGAGTCACTGCGACACGATTGCATATAGTTTTTTTTCCTCAAATCTTTACACACACAGACGTGACTTGTTTCTTTTGGCTTGCTAAAAATAAATAAATAAAAATTGAAAACTGTTAAATCAAATAGTTACTTCAAATAACTCAAAACTTCAAAATGAAATGTCTATAAATCAATTTGTTTAAAATACCAAATGTATTTTTTACATTACAAAGCTGCCCAACTTTAATAAAACTCAGACTTTATATTTCAGTTTCATGGTATTATGAAACAAATTTTACTTCCAAAGATCTTTTTTTATAGCATTTGATTTACCAGCACTTGTGTAATTGCCTTCTATGCATACAATTATGCAATTTAACCCTTCACTATGAGCCTGAGAGAGAACTTAACACTGCCATCATGTGGTGATTTCAAATTACTGCAACAGTTACCATTTTCCTTCTTTTGATTGTCCAATTTTTTACTGCTTCAGTTAAACTTGCTCCATTCTTAAAGTTATGAAATAAAACAGAAAGATTTGATTAGTTAACATAGAGTCACATTGAATTCAACATTATTCACTTTTATTGAAACAACTTTTATTAAAACAAATGAACAGTGGCATAAAATGTCCTGTTTCTGTCCAATTCCACTGCTGGAAAACACTGGTGGGTTTTGAAAACGTGGGAAATTGAATGTGGTCCAAGTTAAAAAAAAAAAAAAAAAAAAAAAAAAGTCAATAGGTTCAGTTTTGTTAATATACTGGTCCAAGTTTAAACATCAGAGCTCCCCATGTGGCTCTGCAGTCGTCTCCGATGCTTCAGACTCCTCCTTTTCATCTACAGACAAAAGGAAGGAAAAAGGTGAGAGAAGTGCTACAGATGGTGAAATGTTTGAGTATTTAACGTAGTGACCCTCACCGCTCTGTTGGACACACTCGCCATCTTTCTCCTCATAGCCACTGGAGCAGATGCAGATGAAGCTGCCTTTACTGTTGACACACACCTGGTTCTCCTTCACACACGCAGGCTCCGACTGTGAACATTCATCAATATCTAGAAAGCAAGTACAGCAATAAGCAAAAGACATCTGCAAAAATTACTCTGAACACATCGTAATACAGTTGTTTTCTTCTATAATTTACAGTCCTACCAGTGCAGGTCCCTTCGACATCCTTGTAGCCTTCAGCACAAGTCTGGCACTCATCAGGACCACCTCCAGTGCAGCTGGTGCACGCCTCGTCACAACCTGTGTGAGTGCAAGCCGACCAAAACCAATTAATTCAATGTTCAGCTGCTGTAAAAAGGTTGAAAATATTGTGATTATTTTATTATTTCTGAATTTCTTTCCCCCTTTAATCTGAGGAAACGAATCGCAGCCTTACCATCGCAGGAATAGGAACCTTCAGCATTAAGGCAGTATTGATCCTCTTTGCACGGTGAAGGCTCTTTGGCACACTCGTTCACATCTGCAACACAAACGTAACCGTTTCAAAATGTGCAACCCTACATCAAGTCTTTCTTCATAAGTCAATCCCACACAGGGTCTGCAGAACAGGACGGTATTCCTCCTACCGACACAAGCTTCTTGGTCATCCTCCTCCCAGCCCTCCTTGCACTCGTCACAGTCCTGATTAGTTGCGCCGGTGCAGGTCTTGCATGACGTGTCGCACTCTGTGGCAGGATGTAAACCCTGAATCATTGACCAATTCACTGAACCGTGTCGCTTCCTATACAAGCTGGCCTAAAGTTTACCTGCACACAGAGAGAAGGTATCGTTTCTGACTTGGTTGAAATAGCCATCGACGCAGTCTAAGCAGAACTCCCCCTTATAGGCGTGGTTGCAGCTGCACTTCCCGTTGCCTCCGCGGGTCCCGTCGCCGTCACACAACCCGTTTCCATGACACGGTCTCTCCGAGCCCCCGAGACAAGCTTCAGAAGCAAAATTACAAATATCATCGGGTGCATCAAATGTTACAGCCAGATCTATTTTTCCTCTGGTTTCATTAGAATAGTTTCTTACCATTGCAGTCAGGCCCAAATGTTCCCTTTGGACAACAGACCTCGATAGTGTCTATGCAAAACCATTTGTGCAGATCTGGATGCTTGGTTTTCCTGCATCACAGAAGGGAATGAAATGGGTAGAGGTGGATTTCAATTAATGTAGAAACTTTCTGCAAAAGCTTGCTAAGTTCAACTGGTTTTTCAATATTTTGGGGAACAGCTAGTTCATTAACCCTGATCGTGAAATAATCCAAGGGCAAAAAGGTCCCAGATTAGATAATTGCTTATGTTTAAACACTTTTCAGAACATCAGCTCATGCTCACTGACAGTTCCTCTACCAATCTCAGCGACACCCACTTTTTAAACCACCAGGTCTCAAATTGCTCCTCGTGTTCCTCCACCATGCGGTTGCACTCGAAGCTGCTGCTGTCACACAGATCCTCCAAGATCTCCATCAGGCGAATCTCACTGCAGGAAGACAGACATCGGTATATCCACACAGGGCACAGAGGAAAAGCAAGCTGGGAGGTACGACACAGGAAGCGACAAGTAAAAATAAAGGTTCTCCGTTTGGTGCAACCTTGTTGCTTAATGATCCGATATCTGAAAACGTAGATAAGCTTCCACCGCCCCGAGGTCAAACGGCTCTGTATCAGGTCGACCTGGCGTTAGAGGACCCGTCTCACCTCGTCTCATACTTGGACAGTTTTCTCTCCTCCCATGCGGTGTTGCCTCCTCCAAAGTTCTGCTTTGCTGTTCTATCATAGCCCTGAAAAAAAAAGAAGAAAACCACAAACACAAGTTCATTTTACCGAGTGGAAAGAAGTAGAGGTTTTGCACCCTAGACCAATAAGGTCAACTGATCAGATGTGACTTTGGTTTATGATCCAACACTAATTCTTCCTCTCAAAAGTTTCACGCCTGACCTTTCTGCTGTGTTCATAATGCAGTCAATTTGCAAGCAAATGCTTTTGACGAGCTGCATTCAATTTTATGTAGGAATGCCAGATTTGAAAAAGGAGCGAGCACAAATGCCCGCCACACAGTTCAGGTAAAAAGCAGCAACTAGAATGCATTAAAAGCGTGAATGCGTTTCCTTTCGTCTAGAGAAGCATTTTGTTCCGCGAGATTGAATAGTTTCGCAAGATCTCTGACCTTGTTGAAGTTCTCAGTAATCTGCCGGCAGGTGCTGCAGGCGCTTTTTAAGTCTCCTTTGGTGTCGCCGGCTCGGAAAAGCAAAACAAGGACAACGGAGCAGGAGATGAGCCGCAGCTGGGGAAGGCAGGGGGACCGCATCTCTCACCCAAACAGACTCCAGTCACGCTATCATGGCAGCAGCACTCTTCGCTAACTGGTTCGCAGCTCGCTTTAAAGTTCTGTAACGGACGGAAATATTTAAATGAGCGGTTCCTAACATCAAACCTGCGATAATTGCGTCTACGCAAAGCGCAGCTAAGTAGTATTTACATGCCGGTTGTAGGGAAAAAAAAAAAAAAAAAAAGATGCTTTCCTAGTTTTCCGCGTCAGCCTCTAAGGCTGATTGTGGCTTTTCGTAATTGGTTAAAATGCCTGTCAATCATTGCAACAGCCAATCACAAGCCGCCACGAGCGGGACGTAAAAGCTAAGCTACACGTGGAAAATTTAGCAAACCTATTTGTTTTATTCAGAAACATATTTTTTAACTTTAGAAAACGTGTTTATTGCAACACCAAACAGGTACCGACGCGTTTTTGGATGAAACTACTAATATTATGCGACTTCAAAGCGCTTTGAGAGCGTTCACTTCCTGTGTTGACCGGAAGTAAAACCTTCCGGCTCTCCAGCTGTCATGGCGGAAAAGAAGAATGTTTTGGAGATGCCTTTGCTGCTTCTGTTAATTTTTCTGAGTTTCCTGCATTTATTCATTTGTCCTTTCACGAAAGTCGAAGAAAGCTTTAATTTACAGGCGACGCACGACATTCTGTACCACAGACTTGATTTTGACAAGGTAAGCAGACTTTCAGTGATGTAGACTGGAAATCACGCATGCGCACACAGGACACGAACCAAAACTTAGTTGCTTAAATGTCCACAGTTCACGCCTTTATTTTGGCTGTTATCAAAGTACAAATAAAAGATACATTTATATTAAAAATAATACTTTTTAAAAATGAAATTTTGATGTAAAGCACTTTGAAATGACTTGCTGCTGAAATGTGCTATACAAACAAGATTTGATTGATTATAACTTTTTTTATTTATTTATTTATTTATTTATTTTTTACCTGATTTGTAGGTGTCATAGAACTTGTGCAAGATGAATAACATTTTTCTGACACATTTTGTCATGATGTTGTTATAGCAACATTTTCCGCTATAATATCTGTTCATCATAGTTCATTAAGCAATATTTGAGATGTTAAGGTTTTGATTGAGAAGTATCAGATTCATAAAATATGTACTGGCCTTATATCCAGTATCGTGGTGTATTATGGTTTTAAAAAGGTATAATTTCAAAACTGTAAAATATTCATACAGCTTCTGAAGTTCTTTCACTGAGAGCGAAAATAAAACTAGGTAGAATCATTTGAGTGTGGTCCCCCTCCCACACCTATTGCTGCACCCAGGTAGCTGAAAGAAGCCGACGCATTTCCCGCTATTACAGCAGAAACATTAAACTCATTTGGAATTGCATCCAAATATGAAAAGCAAGAACACTCAATTGTGGAAACTTAAAGACAAACAACACAGTTATTATAGCAGAAATCTGTTTGGTTTATAACCTGCTTAATAAGCTTCTTTGCTCCTTAGATAAGTCACTACTTCCCACTCAGGAGGAAGGTTATATATTGTTTAAAACGTAATTGTTTTCACGATGTTTTGAATGCGCAGGAAACTAGAAAATATCGCTTCTCTCTCAGTATGACCATCATGAATTCCCTGGAGTTGTGCCGCGTACTTTCCTCGGACCCCTGTTCCTCTCCACGCTCTGCTCCCCGCTCGTTTCTTTATCATCTCTGCTGGAGGCACCGAAATTCTACACTCAGCTTATAGGTAAGTAAACAAACAGACAGTGACCGCTTTAACCTGAATGTGAGGATTTCTGATGTCCGTTCTGCTCAGTCCGGGCTTCGCTGGGGCTTTGCGTGATCGGCGCTCTGTGGCATATGCAGAGAGAAGTGCGGAGGCAGTTTGGCTCCACGGTTGCGTGTCTTTTCTGTCTGACCTGCGCCTCCCAGTTCCACCTCATGTTCTACAGTACCAGGACACTCCCCAATGTCTTTGCGCTGCCAATAGGTACGCTACACTCACATCTTTACCGCAGGAATCTTGGTACGTTACTTTCTTTATGGTTGCGTAATTCCTCCCAAAGTTCTTGTCGCGTTCACGTCTTGGATGGCTCAGAAACACGGCTGGTTCATCGGCCTCTCCGCTTTGGTCATCACCGTGATCCGGTCCGAGCTCTGCATCTTGCTGGGCCTCATGCTGCTGATGGCGCTGCTGAGCAGGAGGCTGGGGCTGCTGCAGCTGATTTGCCACGCTGCTCCTGCTGGACTCTTGTCCCTAGGTGAGAGCAGAATTTACAATATCTAATGAGGTTGGCAGGACCCTTGGAATCTCTTAAGATAGATGGCAAATAAAAGTTTTTTTTTTTTATTTGTTTTATCCTTAATAATTGCATGAAATTAAACCAGAAATATGTGTGCTTTATTTTTTGCTGCAGCTCTGACGGTGACTGTCGACACATTCTTTTGGAGGAAGCTTTTGTGGCCTGAGGGGCAGGTGTTGTGGTACAATACCATCCTTAATAAAAGCTCCAACTGGGGAATATCCTTTTAAAGGGAACGTATAATGCAAACGTCATATTTTGCTTTTTTTGTACTTCCATTTGGGTTTCTTCTGCTTCTAGAAACAATCCAAGTACTTGACAAAACAACAACAACAACAGAGCCGTTTTTTTAGCAGTAAGTTTTGTTTTTCTAGAAAATGAGCCGTTTCAAAAAACTTACGGAATATGACGTCACAAACCAACAGGCACTGCCCCTCACCTAGCAACACCCGGCGAAGTCCAGCCTCTTACTCAGCAACCCGAGATGAGAGGCTATGTTCGAACGGATCTGCTTGAACCTGGCAGCTCAAGCTGATCTCCAGCACGTTTGGTCAGCTGGTTTTACCTCTATGCGCTGTACAATGGCTGCTGGAAAAGACAAGTGTTTTGTGTGTTTTCTTCCCATCCAGATACCACATGCTGAATTTCTGTTTGTTGTGCTGGAGGCCGGTGGCCAGCCAATAGCAGTTTGGATGGGTTTAAAGTGACAGAGACCTCAAAAAAACAGGTCATTATCAAAGAATGATTTTGTGCAAAAAAGGCAATGACAATTTGTATAGGGGAAAAATGTACAACTGTCTATATTTTTTTTTGTTTTAAAATGGAAATCCTAATGACTACCCCAAATATTTCTTTTCTGTCCACTCCCAAGTTCTCCTTAACTCCTCTCTCCATTAAACCTCGCCCTTTCTGTGGTATTTTTACTCCGCCGTGCCTCGAGCCCTGGGCTGCTCGCTGCTCTTCGTGCCTCTCGGCCTCCTGGACAGGCGGATTAGGCCGCTGCTGCTCCCCACAGTTGGCTTCATCCTCATCTATTCGCTGCTGCCTCACAAGGAGCTGCGTTTCATCATTTACACTTTCCCCGTGCTCAATCTGGCTGCTGCACGCGGCTGTTCCTTCATGCAAGTTAAAGTTGATTAAAAAAAAAAAAATCTTATATCAAGTTGTATATATATATTTTATTCCAATATTTTTTTACCCCTTTATTTTGCTTCAGATTGTGCAACTATCAGAAATCCTGGATGTACAAACTGGGCTCTGCAGTTGTGGTTGTCCAGCTGCTGATCAACTCATCGTACACTGGCCTTTGCCTGTATGTTTCCCATCACAACTACCCGGGTGGCAAGGGAATCCAGGAGCTACACTGGCTGCTGCCAGCCACAGCAGGTCACAACTGCAGTTAAGCAAACTTATTTCCTAATACCAACACGCACGTCTGGGTTTTTAACGTGGCGCGCACATTTTTCCTCCCCCCTCCCCCACCAGACGTCTCCGTTCACATCGACAGCTTTGCTGCCGAAACAGGAGTGTCACGCTTCTTAGAGCAAAACAAAAACTGGAGGTAAGTGTTGTGTAAACATTGCTCTTCACAGTTATTGACACCCCTGCTAGAGAAATGTAAAAAGCATACAATTAAACCCATCCCAAGCTCTTTTTATTGCCATTTTCTGACTCAAAAATGATGAACAAGCTGCTTGAACGGCATGTTTTCTTGTCTTTTCCATTTTGAATATTGGGTTTAGAATCAGCACTGTCACATAATAACACCCTAAAGAAATGAGAAGTTTTGCTACTTAACACAACTTCTGTGACGCTGTACTTTAAAAGGTAAACTCCTCATTGAAAGGTTTCATATTTACTTCGTTTTAAAGGAAAAAAAGCAATTATCTCCAATCACTCCTCTCTCCAGTTTGTTTTTCACTGTGAACTTTTTCTACTATGTCAATCATTTTGATGCTTTTTACAAGTCTTTACCAGATACCAGTGAATTGCGAGTGGGAGGATGCTACTTTTGTGCCATTACATAAAAAACGCGCCTCATTCTGGTCACCTTTCTAATAAATAGTCTTCAATTCTACAGATACGACAAAAGAGAAGACATAAGCACCGGAAGCCCTGAGCTGCAGCGGTACTCGCACCTGTTGATGGAGGCGAACATCACCAAGATACAGCAGCTGCAGCACACTCATAAGCCCCTGGTCTACATCGAAGGTTTCAACAACATCGCCTTTAGCAAGGCTCACTTCCCACCTGTCAGAGTTCACCTGGCGAGGAAAGCTGTGCTGATGCAGAGCAAGACTTGGGAGGGCACACCGAGAGAAACATGAGCTGGAATGTAATTTAGAACTATCAGGTGACTAAAGACAATTAAAAATCATGCTGCTAGATTGATAGAAGAAAAAATAAAAAAAATGTCTTGCAGTCACATACCAGCACAGATCGCCTATGATCTTCTGCCCCAGCAAACGCATCCAGCTATTGTTTACACCAGAGAATCATTTATACATTTTGATTTGTATATGAATAAAAGCCAAACAGAGAAGATGAAAGCATGTTGTTATCCTTACAGAGATAGTTCAGGAGGTTTTGGAGAGGGGTGGTAAAAATCCAGAGTGGTTGGTGCTGGAGAATAAAGCTAACGGCTTTAGTTGGTTTGAGGCCAAACCAAAATGTTCGTAGCCTTAGATAACATCTTAAAAATGTAATTTGATTTGTGTGACAGCTATAATTGCTGACTTTGCATTGGATAATCATTTTCACGGGTATTTTAGGTGGTGCTGATGTAGCGCCGGAAATCAGGAATAATGTAAGAATATTTTTGTATTTTTTTAAATGGTTACATTCTTGAAAATGCCCTGGAAAAAATAAGGCAGCAGCATTCATTTAAACTCCACATTTCACCCTTTTATAGCAGTTATTGTGAGCATGTAACTCCAAAGTCTAAAGCAAATTTAAAAGAATAAATAAATAAGACAACATTTGCATAATCCTTTGTTTTGAGACCGCAGTTTCTCATGGTAAGAATCAGCTTTGGGCTTAGCTGCTCTATGCTAAATGAAGACTAGAATCACCTACTGCAGGTAAAAAGCTATTTGTAAATATAAATAAATAAACTCCCTCTATCATTCCTGAACTATCCCTTTAAATCCTTTAAAAAAACTTCACACAAAAGCTAGAACAATAAAAAAAAAGAATACTGTTCAAGAAAAACCTTTATTTACAAATGACCACAAAATTTGCATGTTTCCAGTCTGTATGCTAAAACGTTTATCAAATTAGGTTCAGAAGTCATTTAATATAAAAATGTACAGTACACTGTTCATCAATAATAAACCCATAATTTAATCCCCTGGACATAAACTTAAATTGTGCTTGAGAGACAACTGGTGTATTCCAAAAACCCCACCTTATTCTGAAAATACAGCCACATTATACATCATCTTATTAAAAACATTTCAGTGAGTAAAAAAAAAAAAAAATTTTTCTTAGTGACAGTACCGTAAGCCTCAAATTTACAAAGAAAAATTAAATAGCATTAACTTAAAACATATTTCAGTCACAGCATTTGTTTTTGGGCCAAGTTGTCATTCTGAGAAAAAAAAAAATTCCTTGCATCTATGTTTAATTAATAATAATAATAATAAAAAAAAACAGATCCTGATGCGATCAGAACAATTTCTATAATATTTACAGCATTTTGACCTGAAGTAGTTTTGGTTAAGGCACAAGGAGAGAGTAGACAACAGAAAAAAAAAAAAAAAAAACAACAACAAAAGATTACAACCAAGCACACCATCACTATCCCCCTACAGCTAAAAAAAAAAAAACAAAGAAAGAAAATCCCTCCCTGATACACTTCTCACTGAGACGTTTCATCACAACAGCTCCAAGTGTTTAACAGTAGTACACAATACAAGAAACCCTCAATCTGGCCTTTGCATTAAGAATCAGTGTATAAATCCCTATCTTACAATTAGCCCCACACAAGCCCATCCATTTCACAGCTATGCAACTTGGTCCTTGATAGAACACTTCAAATTAATATTCAATAACGTTCAGTATTGAAAATAGATCAAGGGGAGGTTGACCTTAAGGAACAACAGTCCCTCTAAGTTGTCCAGCATTGGCCTGGGCTGGTTTAGCGCGCAGTTGACGCCGGCGGTGCTGAATAGCGTCTCTGCTGGGACGATGGTGGGAGGGCAGCCCACGTAACGGGCGGCTACTTTGGCAAGATCGGGCCACAGGAACTTTTTCAGGTTCCAATAGTCGAGGGGGTCACAGCTTTGATCTAAGATGTCTTCCTCCAAATACTCCAGCACTATCATCTCTGCTGACTTTTCCTCTTCCTCCTCCTTTATGGTTTGCCTGAATTCAGGCATCAAGGGCCAGAGGTTGTCTCTGGTTGAGTGAGGGTTGTCGGGGGAAACGGAGTCCTCGCCGCAGCCGTTGGGGAGGAGAGAGTTAATTGAAACTGAGGTAGAAGAGGACAAGTCCAGCTCCTGGATCAGGTCTTGTTTGCAACGCTCTGCTTCTTCCTCTGTGAACAGTGATGTTTTGTATCTCGGGTCCAACATGGTGGCCCAAGTATAACGGGGGTCTTGCAGAGTAGCCGACATCCTGTTCATCATTGCTTCCTTTAGAGACATCAGCATATTGTCGATGCCAACGGTCTCATCAAACAAAAGATCTATTTTCCTGGTGAGAATGTGAATGAGCGGTATGACTTGGCCCAGAGTGGCAGTGCGGTTGCTCAGCTCCCTGCTGGCCACTTCAAAGGGTTTCAGTGCATTGCAGACTGAGAGCATCACCTCCCACTGGTCAAAGCTGATTATTTCCCTGAAATTGCACTCTATCGACAAGTCGTCAATAGCTATCTTCTGCTCAACCAGGCGTTCCAGCATGAAGAAGGACGTCATCCACTTAGATGGAACGTCCTGTATCAGCTGGTTTTCCGGCAGCTGGTGAGTCTTTTGGAGCTCGGCCAGTCTTTCTTTTGCATTTGCCGAACGGTGCACACGTTCGCAGATCTTCCGCGCTATGCTCAGAAGGTTCTGAACCAATCTCTGGCTTTTTATGGCTTCGCTTACAATGAGGTCTATGGTGTGTCCAAAACACTGCACGGTGAAATGGCCATGCTCCTCCAAGGTATTTTTGATGGTGTCGTTATCTGTTACTGTGAACCCCTTCTTCAGCCCTGGTGAGGTGATCCAATTGTCCCACAGGTACTCAAGCTGCTTTGGGATGTCGTGCATATCTTGGTCACAATCTATTTGCGAGACACTTAGGAGAGCTGAACAGTGGAAGTCTTGACCTTGAGGTCTGAGATTTGACTCGTATGCTGCCCAGTGAGCGGTAAGGGTCAAGTATTCTCTTGTCTGGCTGCTGACCCAAATACTTGTTGTGAAGTGGACAACGCCGCCTTCAGCCTCTTTTAGGTGGGTCAGCACAACATCTTTCACCTTACTGTACATTTCTGGTATGGCGGTGCTGGTAAAGTAAGAAGAAGGTGGAAGAGAATACTGAGGCTGGAGGAACTCTATCAGTCTAGTCAGTCCAGAATTCTCTACCATAGCTGATGGCTGAAGATCCAGTGCGAGCATTTCCGCAATAAGCTTTGTGGTTTTTTTGGCAACCGGGTGGTGTTCATCAAACCTCGCACAGCTTTCCTCTGGCTGATAAACGGTGGCTTCCATCGGCTCCTGTTTAATACGAACTTCAGCAGAGGGCACAACACCTGAGATAGAACTGTTACTTTCGAGAAAATGTCCGTGGAACCTCTGCATGTGCCTGAAGAGGCAGCTTGTGCCGAGGTTCGTAGTCTTTTTGCCTCTGCTAATTGTGCGGCTACAGTGCAAACAATTCACCTTGGTGGGATCGGTGTCAGAAATGGAGAAATGATTCCACAGTTTTGACGTCCTTTTGCTAAAAATGGGCAGGTTTGTGGGTTTTTTGTCAATGCCAGAGTCGTCAGCGTCTTTGGCTGAGACTGGATCTGTTGAGGTGAGCATGGCGTAGGGGTGAGGGAACGATTCCTTCTCGTCTGTGCTTTTTTGGTTTTTCATGACATCTGGGTGACGTCTCATCAGATGCCTCATCAGGCAACTTGTGCCAAAGTCGCCCCGCTTGCCCCGACTAATGACACAAGGACAGTAACGGCACAGTGCTTTTAACTGGTCAACTGGCGACACTATGAAATGTTGCCACACTTCAGATTTCACCCGTTTCATAAGCTTTTTATTCTGTTGGAAAACTAAATGGTTCTGACTGAGGCTGGGGCCTTCAGAGAGGTATGGTGAGGAAGTCAGTGGTGTATCAGCCCCCTGAGTTTTAAATAAATTAAAAGAGGAATCCTGCCCTGAGAGATGCATAAGGTCTCTCTCCTCCTTAATAAACATGCTTTCCTCTAAGCTTTGGGGTAGTTCATCTGATATGGTGTCTGGGGAGGAGATAAGAAAGGGTGGCTCTTTTTTAATTTCCAGTGCATCATGTATCTGTGAGCGGGACAGCAGCGAGGGTGGGTTTGTATAGGGTGGCGGAATGTGGTTGCCATGTCCGTTTTCCTCAATCACAACCTCTTTGTGGGCTCTCCACATGTGTCGAATGAGACAGCTTGTCCCGAGATCCTTTCCGTTTTTACCCCTACTGAATTCATTCATGCAGTGGATACACACAGCTTTGGAATTGTCTGCAGGTGACAAGTAGAAATGCTTCCACACGGCTGACCGGCGACGGGAACTGGCGCCTTTCGGGGTTCCCGGAGGGCGATCGGGTCCTCCGTCTAACAAGTCGTCGTTGTTATTGTTGTTTTCGCTGGAATGTGAGGATGGAAAGGGTGGAAGGATGCTACTCAGAGGGTCGACATTTGTAAACGGTTCTATTTTTTGTTCGACTTTGGGCAGCACTTCTTTGGATGACGGGCTTGAATTTTCAGCTGAGGATGTGGACGGTGACGTGTTCTTTGAGGGAGAATTAAAAAAGTCTCCGTTTTTTGGTGAGCCTGGGGAGGGAGGTATCAACGATGAGGGAAAAAGAGGCAAGCTGGAGAAGGATGCATCTGTGCCGTCCTGTATAAGCACAGTCGGGTGAGCCCTTCGTACGTGCCTCATCAAACAACTCGTGCTGAGGTCTTTTTCGTTCTTGCCCCGACTGAACTCTTTCATGCAGTATAGACAGATTGCTTTGGTATTGTCCCGTGGCGAAATGAAGAAGTGATTCCACGCTTGAGATTTTTTCCTCGCGTTGCCGTGACCCCTCATCGACGACAAAAGACTTTGAGTGACGGCATCCATAGCAACATCATAAAGGGTGCTTGTGTATCCGCTTAATAAATTACTATAGTCATCACAGTCTCGGCTTAGAAATGGGGCTATGGCGCCACCAAATGCTAGCCTTTCGTCATCTTGCATGTCCTCTTCCATCCCATTTGCATCCCCAATATGATCTCTGACACTTTCACTCAGTCCACCACCGTTTGGATACTTCTCAATGTCTATATGTCCATCATTGAGGGACGACGCAGCAA
Organism: Poeciliopsis gracilis; assembly: GCA_911649635.1. Classification (NCBI taxonomy): domain Eukaryota; kingdom Metazoa; phylum Chordata; class Actinopteri; order Cyprinodontiformes; family Poeciliidae; genus Poeciliopsis; species Poeciliopsis gracilis. The sequence continues at coordinate 2,918,224 of CAJVRI010001121.1, forward strand.
TGTCACATACTTTCTCTAAGTCTAACCGTTTGTCTACCTGAGAAGATAAATGGAAACTAGGGAGGGAATCTTTATCCAGTGTTGAGGAGCAGCTTGGCGACTTTGCATCCGTGACATTGTGAGGGATGAAAGCTGTAAGACTTTAACACATAGCCTTCCTGTCCCTCGATTTTCAGGCAGGTCCCTTTCGCCTCTCTTTTTTTACTTTCTGCAGAACTGTCAGACACACAGAAGAAATCCTCACTCAGGCGAGGAATGTGCTCCTCTCCATCCATGGTGGCAGCCCAATCGTTTCTATGGATCAGTCAGGCTTGCGGTGTTGGGTGTTCTCACTTCGTTTCAGCTGCAGTCATCGATAAGGTGCTTCTCAAGCAGGTGTGGTATTGAGCGTGTTGCCTTCGTTGACCCTGAGTGTCTGCTTGTTTCCCTCCATTTATAAATTAAATGTTTTCCACTTCTCTCCACACAACCTAGAAAGGGAAAAAAATAGATAGGATCAGTGCAAACGGTAAAACTGGATTCCAAAAGCAGGTAATACAAGTGTACCATAATGATGTAATCAAACCTGTATGTTTTGGTTTCTTTTTTCCCCTACTATATCCTGTACAAGGCAAATAAATGAAACTGGTTTGTAAGATCAGAGCCAAACACTAAAAGCTTTAAAGTGTATTAATGTAACAAAATTGTTATTTAGAAATCATCGGATTAAAGGGCAGTTATTTCATTTCTATTATTTATAGAAATGGCAATATTTTGTATGAAGAAACTCAACATACGGCGCTGAATTAGGTTCAGTTTCAGTTCTTTGTTGTGCAGGTTTTTGGCTCACTAATAGTTTTCATTTTTGAACACCAAAATGTCTTTTTGCAGAAAAGTTGCCCAAGTCTTTGTGCAAATTATGGCATTTTCTTGTAAATTTGTTTAATTTTGCCTGAAACTGTCTCCGTGAAACCGTTCATTGAAGGATGGCCGTTATAGATGAAATTTCAAATTGATTACAACGGTATAGCTTGACGGCTGTACCGTTACCACCAAGGCAACGGGATTTGATGGAATTTAGCTGAACAAGTCTAGTATTTGCCTTCACTCAGCATTTACTGTCACTTTAAGAGAATGTTACTTGAAAATCAGCTGGAAATCTACATGCAGGTTCACTAATTGAGGAGCTAGTATGACTAATGAACCATCTACTTTCTGCTTAATTGATTGATTGTCCATGCTTTGGTTCAATATGCCAAGCTGGTACGTTACACATTCAGGTAGGTACAGAACGGCCGTACTGGCTTTCCTTCGCCAATACGAGAATCAACCCTTAGGCTTTCTACTTGATGTTCTTTCTGAATATATATAAAAAAAAAAGGAGGACTGCTCACAGCATGTATATCTGGAGCATGGATTTGTGGCACATCACTGAGCTAAAACTGGAGCTGATACTGAAAACAGGAGGGTGCTGCATAGGCGTAAGGAGATGTGACAGATTCTGCTAAATCTGTAGAAAATAAACAGGAAGAACAACACCTTTAAGTCTGTTTCAAGATCAAAATATCATAAATAAATGTGAAAAACAGCTTTAAATAATATGTTGTTTCAGAGACGGTGGGAATAGTTGCAACTCAAGCTACATCGATTAAATCATGTCCGTTTTTGTTATACATTTGTCGAAATAACATGAAACGATTTCATGCTGAGAACATTTCATATTGATCTACTCCTGATTGCAATGTCGCATTCTATACTCAAAGCAGAAAGTTTTTGAATTATAGAAAGCATTAACCAACTTGATGTATTCATGTCCAAAATGATGAAGAGGACTATTTCAGGTCACATTAGAGTAACGTTGGGTCAACTGTCAAATTATTTAGCCTGTAATATTCTTCCTCGTCTTTCAGAGAATACGCACTAATTTGGTGACCCTCTACATCCAACAATTTTTAACTATTCACACAGTAAAACCTGCAAGAAGTCAACAACTAATTTGTGACTAAACTGATTAGGCAAGCAATCTTTAAAAAAAAAGAAAAAGAAAAAAAAAATCAACAGATCTGAGCCTTTTTTGTGGTTATGGTTCTGAAGTAAACAATCAAACCAGGAAGCAGAGTTCTGAACTACAGAAGCAAAACCAGAACAAAAAGACATGCACAGTATTGCAGGGGATAGTTCCTTTAACGCAACAAAAACGTCTCGCAGCGCTGATTTACATAACAATGAAGCCCGCGTAGACTGTAATCTCTTAACGGCATTAGCATTAAATTTGGAGGCTGAAATGAACATATTGCAGGCTAATTAACCATTGGTGTACATTTAGTGAAACCCTGCAGTCGTGGACAAAAGGCTTTCAATTCTGCTTTGTTTGTGTTTGGGTTGCTGACATCACAGAAGGTCAGGAAACCGAGCCGACCAGCTGATTCCAGTAAACCCTGTGCTAGAATAAAAACAAAAAAAGAAAAGCAATTTTGAAGTAAGGATTTAATTAAAAAGAAAAAAATCATGTTCATTGAGAGAGAGAGAAAAAAAAGGACACATAGACATGTTTTCATTCCTTATAGAGAAGGATCAGTATTCATTTATGAAAAAATTTGAACTAAACTTATGGTTTCAAGTACCTATATTCCAGATGCCAATTGATACAAGGATTAAGAACCTTTTAAATCAGATTATGGTCCATAGCAAGTAAGTCCTAAATTTGTATTTTAATTTTAGTACTTAATTAGAATAACCCATTGAAAAATAATGCAGCCTTCGGCCTGAATAACAGGACTGTTAACTCTTCATTTTTCTGAGTAAAAATAGTCATAAATCATCCTAGAATCTCAGACATACCTCTTGATTTTTCACCTACACACCTGATCTTGATATCATTTCTCTTTTATGTATATTCTTTAACAGTTGTGACAACACACAACCATTCTAAACAACCATAAATATTGAAACTATATAATTTATTTACAGTATGCCAACACCAGAAACCCAATGGTTTGAATTCTTTAGTTGATCATAACAATGATCAAGCTTTAACAAATTCAATTGATTCATTTATCCTCTCCAAAGAAAAGCAATAGACTGCTGGGTTTTTTTGTTTTTTTTTGTTTTTTTTTAATCAATCACCACTCCGAACAGAAATCCTGTCAAGTTTTCTTATTGATCACCGGCGGCCAGCTTTCCGGGTTAAGCTTTTACGTTGCTAGTCAGGAAGATGCGGAGAGGATAGCAGAAAATAGCCACGGTCGGCGGCTAGCGATCACCTGCTCACTGCAGCCCCACTTCTAGATCAGTGCGCTTCCCCTGCCGGCTCGTCGCTTCGCCACGATGAACTCGAGCGGCCACGATCGTTACACTCCTCCAGGCGCCACATAATGGAGTAGTGTGAAATATTGTTGGCGGATCAGGCTACATCGTCAGTAAACACGGCGGTGGCTATGTCGGAGCTAATAGTTAGCCAGAAGGCTAATAAACACACAAAGGCAATTCACAGGTGAAGCCGCTCTGACGCGTGAAATCTCGCTCCAGTACCCACGGCCACGATTTCCCCTGACACACACACACAGGCTGAATTGTCACCACGCTCTTAAGATATGTGTCTCGTTACGCTCGGACCGCAACCACGTCTGCTAGCTGGTTAGCTGCCAGCTAGGCCACACACAGGACATACAAGCTAACCTGGCGAGGCAGAACCCAGCCGAGCACACGAACCGCACGGGGAACCGAATCAGGGAAGCTCTCAACCACGACGTCCCGCCCGCATTAAGCCCCCGATTTCAGAGCCCCGCATCCTCCCGGCGTACTTACTGTTTCCTCTGCCGAAGGGGTCGCGGGGTTTCGGCTCGCAAACGGTTAATTGGGACACATTTGATTGATCCGGAGGGGGGTGCGGGGGGAGTTCACTTTGTTGCTTTTGTCTCCTGGTTTTGCTAGCAGTTCGCGTTCGGCCGGAGAAGCAGCTCCACGCAACGTCGGACGGAAGGAACGCGCTCAGTGATGTCACCGGGCTCAGAGTCTTTCATTGTGGCCAAACGGCCGATGACTTCAAATGTTCGCTGACATCACGGGGCCTCGCGATTCCGTTTTCACGCGTATCACTTCTTTTTTTATTATTTTTTTGTTTATGTTTTTTCTGTGCTTCCGAAATGAGAATCGGTTCCATTCAGAAATGAGTTCTTTCATTGTTTATCACTGTTAATTTGTTGCGTCAGTCAATTGAATTCGTCCTGCAAAATCAGTTTGTGGTGCGTTTGAGTGCTGGTCATTGAAGGTTTTGGTCATTTTTGTGGCTTACTTTAAAGACAAGATGCAGTTCAGTTGTCGCCACATTGGCAGTGTTTCTGTGAAACCTGCAGGTTTCCAGTTGTTTGATTTGGGGATCAAAGAGTCCAGAACATTTTTCTGTCAATATTCTTTGTTGGCCAACTTACCTCTTCAGTAAAGAAATAAATACAAGACATGATTTCTGATTAAACCATAGTAACTAAGGGACTTCCTGTCGGTTGATGTGAGTTAACAGAATCACATATCCACATTTTATTCTTTGATAAGAGTACGAAAAATGACTTTAACTTAATATGCTGTCAAAGTGGATATAAATCTGTTGTCTAATGTAGCCTTTATGGAAGAATAAAAGCTCTTTTTGAAAGAAAGAAGAAAGAAGTCCTATTTGTCACAACCCACGTAAGGGACAGAGCAAACGCGTGGAAGAAGGCACTCAAACACACCACGAGACACGGTAGAGGCAGCATTATTCTGTGGGGATGTCGGGAACAAGGAGGCTGTTTAGAATTGATGATGAAGGAACATAATTACCAGTAAAGTTTGTATTTATTTATTTTCTTTTAAAGATCCTCCTGTGTTGCGTTCACGTTCTAGTTACCAAATAGGAAAAGAGAAGAATGAGACATTCAACAGGTTTTGTCCCACATTTTTTTTATTTTTTTTTAATAACACAATCAACATTTATTTTTAATGCAATTAAGCATAATGTACACATGAACTATGAAGACCTAAACAAGAACCGACAAACTCTGTAAAGCAGAAAAACCCTCCTGAGATCGTGGGCTGTGATGAATGGCGGCGGTTGGTGTTACACCTGTCACCTGGGTGGGGCTTTAAACCCGTTTTTCTGTCTCGCGTGCGCTAGCTCTGTCAGTGCAGGTTAAAGATTAACCCGAACCGTGACTTGCTTTTTTTTTTTTTATAAAAACCATTTCCGTTCGATCAAGTCAAAACAAAACACGTCACAGCTTTACTCCTACTGCACCCCTTACCCGACGGCTTTGTGTACGGAGCTTTGTCTAGCCTGGACTGACACACACACACACACACACACACACACACACACACACACACACACACACACACAAAAACAAAAAAAAAACAGAGGGGGGCGGGTGGGGGGCAATGCATCGATTGTGTGACAGATGGGGGGGCTCTTTTGTATGAAATCCTCACCAACATGACCTCCAGCGTCACGCGTAGAGTTGTGCGTACGAGTGGGAGTTGTCTGCTGCTGGATAAACGCATTGTTGTGCTGGGGGGATGTTCCATCCTGTAGCGCTGCTGTTCCTGCTGTTTGCCTCTGCAGCCTTTGAATGGCCTACAAAGGGAGGGACTGTGTCTTCTCTGTATAAATTTGCACAGAAGCCAGCACGGGCACCAAGCAGACCTCTTTCTGTGTTTTGCCAGTAGGTGGAAAGACCAAAGTGTCCCCCCCCCCCCTCTGCCCCGGTGGATGATAACGTTGTGCAGGGAATGAGAACCGTTCCTCGGGCCGTTGCTTTGTAAGGCTGCTGGCTAGCTACCTACTAGCAAAACTGTCCGTTTATCCGAGGTATGTGCTTTGCGTTTTTACCGTGCCTTTTGCGCTTTTTAGTCACGCAGCGCGCCCCGTGTGCTTCATATTAACCAAAACGTTTGACTTGAACGAGGTAACATTGTTTCAAATGGCTTTTGTTTTGTTTTGACACCATTTGTTCCGTTTCGGGGTGGGGGGGCGGTTAGCTTCTGATGCTAGTTAGCCTACGTTATTGTTAGCATCTAAGCAAATTCCTCCTGTGGCTAATTATTGAGTAGAAAAGTGTTAACTCTGTGTGCATTTATGTTGTGAAAGCACTCATTGGGCACCACCCATTGCGTTTAAATGCCTCAGCTGACTGACTAACGCCCTGCTAACATACTGTTTACAGAATAGCTAATCGCCGAGCCTTGGAGTGCTAGCATAGCTCATAGGTTAGAGTGCTTTTATTTACTTAAAAAGTAGTACTAAAAGACAGTTTTTAGCCATTTTTTTTTCTTGGAGTTATTAGAGCTCCTTAGTGAATATCACAATGTGGGAAACCGTTCAAGTTGATGTAAGTACTTTCCTGGTTAGAGTAAGTTTGAGAAAAGGAAATGGGGGCATAGAAGAGGAAATGCCCAGACCTCACAGCCCCATTCCATTTTCTCAATTTTGCATCTACCACATACACATACCACATATACATGAACTGATCTAATCTTTGTTGCATTCACCTATTAATCCATGTCACTACTTCCAGCCATGCATCCATCTTCGATCCATTCACTCATTAATCCACTCGTGTATCTTTTCGCTTTTCTCCAGTTGTGCAAAGATAAACCTCAGTAGATTTATCTGCCACAAACGCACAGTCAAGTTTTGTATTTACTCATTTAAAAAAAAAAGAAAAAAAGAAGAAAAACGCAGACTGAACAGGAATTTACTGCAGCGGCGGTGTTAGTTGCAACGCAATTTCCTCACGCCGATCTTCCATTCTTGATACCACTCATACAAAAAAACTGTTATTTATATTATTAAAATGTACATTGCAACTGCATTTAATGATATTCTCAAATCTACTGATATTGATCAGCATTTTTAGCTTTTAGATGAAAATTCACGCAATAAGTTTGCATTATGACAGAAGTATAAGCTGTGGTTCTGTTTTGATCCCTTAAATTGAGCATTTGCATTGCACCTTGCTTCTTCTGCATGCTCTCTCGAACTATTTCATAACCTGCTAGATAAAAGTTCATCTGATTTTGGTAGTGCTTAAGGAGATAAATAAATACAGAATATTGAAAATCATGTATAACTTTCCTTCCACTTCTCAATCCTGCACTAATTGGTGTTGGTCAGTCATAGCCTTCCTATAAAACTCCTTGGATTTTGTGGTCATTATACCTCAAATGACCTTCCGTCTGTCACTCCCACAGCATCACGGAGCGCCAAGATGAAGAAGAAAGCTCGGCAGCACCGGCCCGCGGTGCCGCAGAGGGCGCAGTCTCCAATCAAGCCCTCTCCCAACAAGCAGATCCTGACCTACGCCCAGGCGCAGCGCATGGTGGAGTTCGAGCTGGACGGCCGCATCCACCGGCTAAGCATATACGACAAGCTGGACGTGATCTCTGACGACGACCCCATGGTCCAGGAGATGATGGAGTGCACCAGCAACAAGGAGAACGCCGACAAACCCCAGCAGCAGGTCCGCCAGAGGTCCGCCAGACTAAAAAACAACCAGGAGAAGAGGAACGCCGCGCTGGGCATCACCGGCAACGCGGAGGGCGGCGGGCATCACGCCGCGGGTCCCGCAGCGCCGAAGCTCCCCGAGCCGAAATTTCGAGCCGTCGAATACAACCTTCCCGCGGTTCCCAAGCGCCCAGCCGCGTTTTACAAGTACACGGAGAAGACGGAGGAGGAGCTGGACGAGGAGACGGAATACGACATGGACGAGGAGGACTACGCCTGGCTGGAGTTGGTGAACGAAAAACGCAAAAGCGAAGGGATGAGTCAGGTTTCCCACAACGTTTTCGAGTTCCTGATCGACCGCTTCGAGAAAGAGCTGCACCTGGAAAGTCTGGACCAAGCGAGCGAGAAGCAGCCCGCCGTCGACGAGGACGCGGTTTGCTCCATCTGCATGAGCGGCGAGTGCCACAAAAGCAACACCATCCTGTTCTGTGGAGTCTGCGGCGTGTCCGTGCACCAGGAGTGCTACGGCGTCCCCTACGTCCCGGAGAGCCACTGGCTCTGCAGACACTGCCTCCAGTCGCCGACGCAGCCGGCAGACTGCATCCTCTGTCCCAACAAGGGGGGAGCAGTGAAGAAGACGGACGACGACCGGTGGGGCCACGTGGTCTGTGCCCTCTGGGTGCCAGAGGTCGGCTTCGCCAACACCACCTTCATCGAACCCATCGACGGCATCGGGCAGATCCCGTCCGCTCGCTGGAAGCTCACCTGCTACATCTGCAAGGAGAAGAGCGTGGGCGCGTGCATCCAGTGCCACAAGGCCAACTGTTACACGGCCTTCCACGTCACCTGCGCCCAAAAGGCCGGCCTCTTCATGAAGATGGAGCCGATCAACGAGGTGACGGACACGGGGGAGCCCATCCTCTCGGTCAAAAAGACCGCCTATTGTGGAGCGCACACGCCCAACGGATGTGTGAGGAGGCCACTCGCCATCTACGAAGATGCCAAGCGGAAAAACGGACTCTGTAAGAGGGCGAACAAAGGCAGGGGAGATGATAAAGAACTTTGCAAGGGAAAGCAGCAGCAGCAGAAGAAGAAAGGCAAGAGCAAAAAGGCTGAACCTGACGAGGAAAGTGAGGCTGCAGCTCCTGCTACTGTGCCCAGTTTTCCTGCTCACAGGTATAATCAAGCGGAGGCCCTGTAAAGCATTTCAACTATGAATGTTTTTTTTTATTCTAAAGGTTTCTTACAGACTTGAAAAGAATGGTGTTTGAGTTTAGTATTAGCTTAGAGGGTAAGTTGCTTGTATGTGTTGATCCTAATTGTCCTATTTTCATTCTTCTTGTACATTTTCTTCCTTTCTTTTGTCCTCATTTCTTCCTTCCACCCTAATTTTCCTCTATCACGTTTTGTTTTTTCCCTTCACATTCCTGCCATCCTTCCTACCTTATTGCATACTATATTCATTTCTTTGGTCCTTCCTGTTGTCTTTACTTCTGCTCTTCCTTAACCCTTTTTTTTCCCCTTCCTTTCTATCTTCCTCCTTGCCTCCATTTTTCTTTTCTTCCTTCCTTCCTTTTTACTTGTGTTTTCTTTCCATCTTCCCATGTGTCCTTTTTTCCTGCACCTCCTTTTTCTTTCCTTACAATGAACGAGGCTCGTGGGAAGTTGAGTTTACACAAACATCAGTATTAATCCTGTTACTTGATGATCAAAAAACAAATTAGCTCTGAATATTTTTTTCACCTTGTTCTATCTCACTGGGTCTAATATATTTTCTTGTGCCTTGTCAAAGGCTCCAGACCATTCTGAACCAGGTCTCTATACAGAAGAAGAGAGCCTTTGTGGAACTGGTCCTAAATTATTGGACTCTGAAAAGGCGATCCAGGAACGGCGTCCCCCTGATCAGACGCCTTCAGACCTGCCTGCAGTCACAGAAGAACTCACAGCCGGTACCATTCGCATTTTCCTTATATTATTTTGTGTTGCCAGTTTTTGGTAAAGTGGAAACTCAAAACAGTTCTTGTTGTTGAAGTTTATCGCAGCCAATAATGAACATACGAGTTTAGTTTTGTTCATTTCATATAATTTCTGCATTCACTTATTGAGTTTCTGTTTTTTTTTTTTTCCTCTTTAGAGGCAGAATGAGGAGGAAAGCAGGGCGCTGAAGGAACAGCTGAAGGAATGGCACCGCCTCCGACACGACCTGGAGAGAGCCCGACTGCTGCTGGAGCTGATTCGCAAGAGGGAGAAGCTAAAGCGGGAAGAGGTGGGAGAGGACACATTGACAAATTCAGGCCCGTTTTTACCCGTTCCCTTCATATTTCTTTTGTTCCTCATGGCTCTTTTGCAGATTAAGCTACATGAGACCGTCCTGGAGATGAAGCTAACGCCGTTTAGCATCTTGCTCCGGGCTCTGTTGGACCAACTTCAGGCAAAAGACCAGGCCAAGATCTTCACCCAGCCCGTGGATGTCAATGAGGTGATCTACAAGAGAGGCTTGAACATTTTGTTTTTATTTTTAGGGTTCCTTGCATTATGAAAACGTCTGGGCTTTGATTGGAGTTTTCCCAAGTTTGGATAATTGGATTAAAGAAGATGTTTTATTTCTTTTGGCACTTCCCAAAAGATTGTATTCATCTATCTGTCCACTCAACTGTTCATTCATTTTCTGTGCGCTTAAGCATCATCTAATTTTATCCATCTTATTGTCTGAGTTTATCCATCCATCCATCCCACTGTCTGTCTGTCCACTTCTCCATTCATATCTTCCTTTCTTAGTCTTTTTTAATTTTTTTATACAAGATCTTTCTTTACATCTTGACTACGGCGCAAAAAATTGAATTTTTGTTTTTTATTCATACCTTTAAAAATGGGCAATAAATGGACTTGTGACTTCAGAACATTAATTTTCAAGATGTATGGACTTTTGACAGGAAGGAAGTGTAGAAAACTGTATGTTGTAAATGTTAAATAATCTGTCAAGCTTTCTGAAACTTGTCTAAAACTGAAAATTTGCAAATATGCTCTAATCTACTTAATTTTCAGCCTATCAGGATGTTATTTATAAAAAGGGACATTTTTATCCAACTTGTGTAATCAAAGGCTACACGCATCCTTAGAAAGTCTTAAATCCTTTTGTCTAAAATTAAGGCCTTCAATTAATTAAAAGGTAAGTTGGGCTAATCACAGGCCTTAAATTTTGTCTTGTACTTCAGTCATATTCTCATCCATATGGCTCCGTAATAAATTTTAAGCGGGCCCCACTTAAACTGTGACAAATACGAAAACAATATGCAGCGACTCGCTACACAAACATCCCAGCTGGTGGAGGGATCAATTCAATTTTCTGTAAGAAGTAATAAAAGCGTCTCAGTTGTGTTGATTTTCAGATGGATAGAAGACGACACGTTTCTTAAAATAAAGTTGCATCTTTATTAGTCGTCTCTTTTAAGCTTGTGGAACCCTGCAGCTGCAGGCTTCAGTCTCGCTCTGAGCTGCGATTCGGGTCATAAATCGCAGCCGCCCACCTGGTGGAGCCCGGGTTACGCAATGCGGTTTCCTGCAAAGCGGAATTTGACACTTGAGAAGTCTGCTTGGCAAGCCCGGCTAGCTCAGTCGGTAGAGCATGAGACTCTTAATCTCAGGGTCGTGGGTTCGAGCCCCACGTTGGGCGCTGCCTTTTCCTTTCAGCATGAAAATAAAATATTGACCTCTAGTGACGGGGCGTCAATGACAAAATGCTTCCTGCAGGTTCCAGACTACCTCGACCACATCAAACGCCCAATGGACTTCTCCACCATCCGGCAGCGCATCGACGCCCAGGCCTACACCAACCTGGACCAGTTCGAGGCCGACTTCAACCTCATCGTTGACAACTGCATGAAATACAACTCCAAGGACACCTACTTCTACCGGGCCGCCGTTCGCCTCCGAGACCAGGGCGGCGTCCTGCTCAGGAAGGCCCGGCGGGACGTGGAGCAGATGGGCTTCGACGCCGAGAGCGGCATGCACTTGTCGGAAGCTCCCGAAGTCAAAGCGCCGCCGTCGTTCTCTTGGGAAGACGGTGAGAATCTTTGTCTTCAAAGGTTCGGTCCAAAACGATTGGTTGATCTTCTACCGAATCTCCTTTTATGTTGTTTAATTCCTGTACCCTCAGTGGACCGTCTGCTGGTGCCGGCCAACCGGGAGCACCTTCCCCTGGACAAGCAGCTGCAACTGCTCCTGGAGAAGTTCGACCTGACCTGCGCCATGAAGACCAGCCCGTCCCGCAGCAAGCGCCTCAAGCTGCTTAAGAAGACCATCAACGACGTGCGAAACGAAATCAGCCTGAAGAAACTTCTGCCCTCACACCATCACAGTTCCGCCTTCGCAGCCGCTCCGTCCCCTCCGGAGCTGGACAAATCCACAGAGGACAGACAGAAACCCAACGGGCATTTTCAAGATGACGAAGGTACATATGCATTCTCTATTTTACTCAGTTTTGATTCTGAAAGGCAGACACAGCATTGTTATTGATATGTGACAGCTTTATTGATTAGTTGTCACAGTGATGGATGTCTCTTTAAAGCATCAAAAGGCACTTTGAAGGAGACATTTGTCCTTGCAGGACGTGAAGGTATGGCACATTTTGATGACACGTAAAGACGGTTTTATGTAAACTGCACCTTGAAGACCGTCTGGTTGAGAGTGACTGTTTTATAGCGGATGACTTCCAACAACCTCCTTCTTTAATTAAACATCACTGGATTGAACATGCAGCTTTGTTTCAACAGGTTTTTGTCATCAATGGGTTCCACACTGTTTCGTCCTTGTAGAGGAGAATAGAGGTTCTCACTTTTTCTCTGTAGTACATTTTTTTTAAAAGTCTTTTTCAAGCAGATTCTGCTTTCGGTCTGGGTTTGAACTTTGAGCCGTTCCAACACATTGAAATTCCCAAGGTTTATATCCTGTTGTGTTCATACTGAGCTGGACTCCATGCTTATCACAGATTCAGGTTTCATGAGAGATCATGAAACAGGAAGTTAAATCACAAGGGGGTAAAGGGATTGGCTCATTCAACCCAAAGTGTTTCAGACACAGAATTATATCAAGTGCTTAACACTGGACTCTGAATTCCCTCCCACAAGTCATCTTCCTGTGTGGTTCATGGAGTTTTCCTTAAAATGTTACAGATTTTGTTGTCCTTGTGATCCTATGGTGATGATGAATGTGTGTTTACAGCCCGTTTAGTTTCAGCAGGCTGTAAAAATGGAAAAAGGGGAATATACATTAAAGGAGAGCAGTTGTGTAAAAACAAACCCTATTCTTTCATTTGTATTCATAAAAAGCTGTCAAAAGATTTAGAGAAATACGCCAGCTGTGATAAAACAAACCCCGCCGGCTTTGATCTCTGTGCTGTAAAGGACGGCTTCGCTTTAAACTTGAGTTGTTCAAAGGCTTGCTCATTCAAAACAACTTCTGTGAGGTTGTTCTTCCTGACTGAGCCACGCTGAAACGTGGAGGTTTCCTTGCCAACGGTGGTGGCGGTGCCGAAGCGGAGGAAAGGTGCAAACGCCTTCCGAACTCGGGAGATTCGCATTGTGAAAAGTGACATTTTGACATGGAAAATTGTGTTGGAACTATAATGTTTTCCCTTCGTAATGGAAACTCAAGGAGTGGAATGGGGAAAAAAATAACCAACTTTTCCCAAAATGAAAAAAAAAAAAGTTTTTTCACAAGCCAAAAGTTCATTGAATCAACTAGAATCGATTGATGGAGTTGAGGTGATTCTGCTTCCACTCACCTGTGCTTCCATAATGTCCCCTCCACAGGAGACAAGTCTCTTCCTCCTAAACTGGAGCCGCCGGACGCTCTCCCCCCGCTCCTCCGCTCGGACGCCGATTCTGAACCCCCCACCCTCAAACCGATCGACGACGCCCCGGAAGGCGCGGAACAGACTCGCGGCAAGAGACTGAGGCTGGACGGGGACGCGGCGGAGCTGCTCTCCTCGGCTCCGCGCCTCAACGGCCACTCCCTCCCGAGCGCTCTGCTGGACGGCGACGTGAGCGTGCTGGCCACGCCCACCTTCGCGGAGCCCACGGGCACGGCCAACCACCGGACGGCCGTTGTCTTCCGCAAGTCGAAGGCGGCCGGAGCGCACGGGCCGCCCGAGAGCGAAGACCAGGAGGACGACGGGGCCGACGGCGGGTTAGCCGAGCAGGACGAGGAAAATACGGACGGCTCCCAGCTCGGCGCCAAATCTTTCCTCTCGGTTGTCATACCGCGGCTGGAGACGCTGCTTCATAGCAAGAAGAGGAAGCGCAGTGGCAGCAAATGCACTGAGGTGGAGGAAGAGGAGACTGAACACACAGAGGAGGGGGCGTCTCCTGGGAAAAGACTCAACACTGGTAAAGACATCCTTAGGAACTGTTATTGCTGAAGAATTCAGTAAGGAATCTGTTGGACAACAGGACAAAACGTTCGTCTTGGCTTACCAGAATATTACCATCTAGTTGTCAGATATAGAGAGTGCTCTTCTGTCTTCTGGCTCCTCGCAGGCCTGTCGAGAGGTTTCCTGGAGATGGACGAGGAGAAAGAAGTAGGGAAAACACGACGGCCCAGCAGAGCGGTGGAGCCGCGACGGCGCTGTGCCTCCGAGTCCTCCATATCTTCATGCAGCAGTCTGCAGGGAAGCGCCAGGTCAGACTGCCAGAAACGCAGACGAGAGGCAAACCTTTGAGGCTCACCCTTACGCTTTAGTTACAGCTGTTCATCCAAAGGTTTTGTTCCAAGTAAAGTAGTTTTGATGTGTGTGTGTGTATGTGTGTGTGTGTGTACATTTTCCTCACAGCACCATTCTCAGTCTTCCAAAATGTGGAAAGGGGAAACCAGCTTTAGTCCGAAGAAACACTGTGGATGATAAGAGCGAACTCATTGCCTGCATCGAATCGGGGAACTTTGCCAAAGCTGCTAGAATTGCTGCAGGTAAATATGGTCAAAGGCAACTTGATAAAGTTTCTGAAATGTACCTTCCATACATGCTTGCTTTTTTTCTGAGAAGCTAATATAAATGATAAAATCATGATGAATGTTTCTTACTCATTGGGTTGATACCCCTTGAACTGTTTCATGTTTTGTCATGTTAGGACTACAATTGAGCACGAACTCCACACTTGGGACGTTACTTGAAAACAAAACGTTGTGTGTTTTGTCAGAATGCTGTGTTCTGGTTCAGCACTGATGGCTTTTTGTGGAAAAAATAGGCTTAGAATCAGTCGAATGAATACGTTTTTACGACTTTCCGCAACTTCCTAATTTGATTTAGCTGTTTACTTTGACTATGCCGTCTTTTTTTTTATTTCTTTTTTTAGCTAACTATGCTTTGACCTAACCCATTTTACAGGAGCTCTGGTTGTAGTAATTGTCAGACCCCATACAAAAATGGAAGGAAGGAAGGAGTAAAGATCGCTGCTGTGCATCAAGTTTCTCTTAAATAATGCAAAATAAACCGAGCAAACATCCTTTTCATTGCGCTTCAAAGTTATGCACTACTTTGTTTTATGAACTAGTAGTTCATAAAAAGAAAAAAAAACACAGGAGGTTTTACTTCTAATGTGACAAAAGGAAAAGTTCAAGGGGAATGAATGTTTTTGCGAAGCCAAGGCGCTTCTTGGACTAAATAGATTAGCAGCATCCCTGATGTCTGCAGATATCTCTAAATTATCTTAATGCTCTTCAGACTTAATGTGATAAAACCTGCAGACATCTGGTTTCAATTCATGCCTAAAAAAACAACACATATTTGGAAAGGAGCATCCGTTACAAGCCAGGGTCTTTTGAGTGTTGACGGTGACCGTTTATTTATTTATCTCCCCGCCTGCCCCCATCAGCATCAAACCAGTCCGCAATCTGGCCGCCGCCCCATTCCCGCCGTCGTCTTGCCTTCGTCTCAATCTCACATTTTTCAAATCGAGCACTTAAAAACCCCTGACTAATTTAAAGCGTTCGCTCCTCGCTGCACCTAATTTTCCTCCCAACAGCTCCGAGAACACGTCTCTCTCTGTCTTAACTTCTCTGGTGTCGTTCCCGCTTCCGTAGAGGTCGGCAACAGCAATATCTGGATGCCGGCGAGTGCTGCAACAGTTGCCCTGGAACCTCTGAAGCTCGTCTGGGCCAAATGCAGTGGCTACCCTTCCTACCCTGCTTTGGTGAGTTTTATTTTGCCATCACATCCAACTTAAACGTCACCTTCACATTCAGGACTCACTGGAGCCAAATTGTAGCCGTCTCCCTGAAGTCGGAAGGAATCGAGACCGTTTGTCCACAAGATGGCGCTCCAAATCAACTATTTGACGTCTGCCTTGAAAGAAATCCAATTCTTTTTTTTTTTTTAATGTAATCTTTATTAACAAGTGACAATCACACAAAATCAACAAGGAATCCCATTGACTTAAGCCAGCAGTGTGCATAGGACCCTCCACCGCTACCTGGCTGATCCCCCCCCCCCCCAGATCATCGACCCCCACATGCCACGCGTCGGCTGCCAACACAACGGGGTGTCCATCCCCATCCCCCCCATGGACGTGCTCCGAATCGGAGAGCAGATGCAGTACAAGGCCGAGGAGAAGCTCCACCTCGTCCTCTTCTTCGACAACAAGCGCAGCTGGTGAGTGCCGCCCCGTTCGTCTGAGTGATTTAGGCCGACGCCGGCTCCTACAAGGGTAAACCTGTCAACCTCCCCGTCAGCTGATCATTATTCTCCTCTGGCTGCGGAGCATCAGTTGTCAGGAGAAAACAAATGGCCCTCGCCTCGAGAGGCACTTGATATTTTCACCTCGACTCCCATTAAAATATTGCGAGAGGATGCCGGGCAATTTCAGACGTGCAGCACGCGCCACAATTACCGGCGAGCGTCGGCAGAGGTTGTGTAGAGCGGCTTGAGAGTAAATTAAACTCTCGCTGGAAAAAAAAAAAATTGAGGAGAATACAACCTGTTAATCTATCTATATTCGGTTTTTCATTTCTACTTTTAACAATCTTATATTGTTTACTTTTGTTGCCAAGGCTTTCTAGATAGGAATATTCTTACTCAATCATTGCTGTAAGTGTGATTTGGTGGAGAACAAAATAGTAATTGTGAGCATTGGGATCCCCAGGCAGTGGCTTCCCAGGTCCAAGATGGTTCCCCTTGGCATCGACAAAACCATCGACAAGATCAAGCTGATGGAAGGCCGCACCTCCAGCATCCGCAAAGCGGTCCAGATCGCCTTCAGCCGCGCCATGAACCACCTGAGCCTGGTGCAGGACGAGCAAGTCAGCGACCTCAGCGACGTCGACTGAGGATAAGACCACTAACCAAAAACCTCCTCCCCCCCCCCACACACACACACACACACACTCTCACTCACACACTCACTCCTCATTCCCCTCCTTCTGTCTCTGCGGGAGACTTCGATGTTTACCGGGCACCTGCTGCAACAGGTGGCGTCAGAAATGAATGTGTCCATATTCCCTCACCCTCCTCTCCACCCTCTCTTTCAGCTTTGTGACTGTGCCGAGGTTGGAGGCGTTTCTCTCCTCCGCTCTCAAACACCTCCACTGCCATTTTTGTTTTTTGTGTTTGTTTTTCTTGTTGTGAACAGCTGATGTAGTTTGTTTTGGTTGCCTTACAGAATCCCGTTAATTTGAATAAAAACCTATTAAGCTTACGTCATTCCCACAGGTTTTAAGTCTGTTTCTTTCTTTTGTATTTAAACTGTAAATAACCTGTACAGTTGCCTGACACTAACTTATTTTTTATTTGTCGAACATGCCATTGGTACTGTACAGTTGGTTTTTTTTTTTTAATTATTATTTTTTAGCATTTAGTAGGTTTTGCTTGAATGATCGAAAAGAATAGAAAGTTAGGGCTCAAGTGTCTTGTTTAAAAAAAAAGAAAAAAAAAGAAAATGAACAAAAAACTCTAAAAGCCTTGTTTTTGTCTAAGTTATTATATTGTAAACTTCCATTTTATTTTATTTTTTTTGTATGAAAATAATTTTGGTATATTTTTGTTCATATAAATACAGTATTTATATTTGAATACATTGTATGCTGTCTTGTTTGTCTCTGTCGGGGGGGGGCAAAAGCTCAATTCAGCACGTAAATAAGTTGTTAAATAAGCATTGGACAGACGTGACGGTAAAACAAGCGAAGCAGACATTTTTGATGTGTTAGTATTTTAATAATTAAAAGTCACTCTGAAAATGTGTAGAAATGAGTTTTCATTAGGTGGCGAATCAATTTCTTGTCGCGGCACACCGCAAGTCGATTTGACCCGTCAACGTCGAGGCCCGTTTCGCGAGTCCTGATTTAGCTTCACGATGAACTGATCCGTGACATGTTCCATGTTTTGAGGTATGACACATAACCTGTGGACACAAATGCATATTTCACAAATTATTTTGCGTCGGATTGCACCACTTTGGACTCGGTGTGCGTCTAAAGCTCACAGTCTGTCGTAAACACGGAACATTTTGTTCTAAAGAAACCAAAAATGTTGCTACCCAGATTATTATTATTATTATTATTATTATTTTTGTTGTGTGATTTTTCATTTTCTTTTTTTCTTTCTTTTTTGGAGAAATTGCCAAAAAAAAAAAAGTCAATTGTGTTTTGTTTTTGTTTTTTTTAAGGTAAAAAAAAAATTGACTGTTGCTTTGCTGTTGTAAAAGAACGTGCCTCTTTTAACTTATTGTAAAGTATTTGCATTACTTTATATGTGAAGAAAGACATGCAGAGTGATTGTGAAGTGACACATTCTGTGGTGAATATGCCTTTTTTAACGTAACCCTTTTTTAACTTTTGTAGCTAGACTTGAAAGACAACTCTTCTGTTTTTTTGTTTTTTTTGTTTTGTTTTTTTTATTTTATTTTATATGATCGTCTATTTTTTCTGGGTAGCACCGGGTAGTTTTGATATACTTCATTTTGTACTTTACTGTAGTGTTATTTTTTAATGGGAGGGGCATACAGAATATTGCAGGGGACTTTTTTTTTGTAGCAAAAGAACAATAAAAATACAAAATAAACAAAGTGAAAGTGATTTTTGATGTCCATCTCAGTGGGTTTGATACTTAAGGTTGCGTTTGTGTTTCTAATATTAATTTCTATCTCGAAAAGCTTATTTTCTGTCTCTTCTGACAAACAATACATTTGTAACTGATAGGAGTGATTGCACTTGCAAACACAACAAAATTGAGTTTAATTTGGGTAGTGCTAGAACTTTTTTTTTTCTGTTCTAACAAAATTATGTTTACAGTCCTTTTATTGGTTTTTATTGGTTTGTACTTTTAAAAACCTTTTTTAATTTTATTTAATTTTTTTAAAACAAAGTAACAAATGAAACATGAAACTTTTTCATAGCTCAATTGCTAGTGATTACCCATTTTTAGAAACTTAAAAAAAGAAGAAAAAAAAAAACGACCAGGAGCTATTCTGAGTTTTACGGTATTTTAACACACCTGATTCTAATAACGGGCTGATAAGGAGCACCGTTACGTCATGCTGGGGGGAGAGAAACAATCACCTGTTAGGTGTGCCGGAGCAGACCCACCTGAAGTAAGGAGGAGGCTTTTTAGAGCAGCAAGAAGCCCATAAGTGACTGACTGTGAATTCATTTAAAGTTAAACTGTGTTGGTTAGTAGCTTTTTTTAGCTTATGCGCTTATTATTAAGATATGTGAATTTTGACCGGGGATAAAGTTTGTTTATAGCGCAAATCGACATTTGAAGAACATGGAAACATTAAAAAGCATTAAATAAAGCCAGACAAAGTTGAGTGACTGTGTTGTCTGGACTGCAATGAATCGTAATCGTGAAGTTTGAATGAGGAAACTGCGCGAGCTTCTCATTGTTTTAGCTAACAGAGACATATTTGCCGTTAGCTTATCTCTTCGAACAGAAGAGGCTGCAGTTACGCCGCTGTCCTGAGAGGGTCGCTGTGGTTCTACATAACACTTCCCACGACGCTCAACCCAACCCAGCAGACCTGCGTGCCCACCTGCTCTTTTCAGCCAGAGACACTTTTTCTCCTTAAATTGGGGAATAAAAAATCCGCATATAAACTGTACTGAAACTGCAAAAGGAGGCAAATTGGGAAGAATGCGAATTGTTGCTGTATCAAGTTGAAGATGTGGTTTTCTGGTTTTCTGGTTCTCCTTCACACCAGCCAAAACTTTGTTTATGCCACAAGCTGCCAGCTGTCCTCTGTAAGTGCTTTACGTGTTTATATGCTAATGATCAGGTGAAACTTAACAGGACTGCATACGGGCCCTGCTGTGTGGGCAGGCTTTGAACCCGCGGGGCCCCGCTCCTGGAGTCAACTCCACAACCACCATGGATGACCCCCCAAAGCCGGGTTCGCCTCTGATGCAAATTCTGCAGCTATCTGTTGAAATATGCAT
The DNA here is from genome assembly GCA_911649635.1 of Poeciliopsis gracilis. Classification (NCBI taxonomy): domain Eukaryota; kingdom Metazoa; phylum Chordata; class Actinopteri; order Cyprinodontiformes; family Poeciliidae; genus Poeciliopsis; species Poeciliopsis gracilis. The sequence continues at coordinate 2,938,097 of CAJVRI010001121.1, forward strand.
TTTACTTCAGTCATTTGGGGGCGCTTCTGACATTCAGAGAGGTAAACCCGCTTTATGAGGATTAAATGAGCCGGTAATGGGGAGAGGGGCCCCTGATGTGGAAAGCCACCTTCAAGACACGGCAAAAGACATCTCCCATCTTCATAAACAATTGGGAGCTAATGTGGTCGCACAAACAACCGCGGCAGCGGCAGAGGAGTGCGTCTCCATCCCTCTCTCGTCTGTCTTCAACAGATACTAATTGTGTGGGGAGGTAAACACCGCAGTTGAAGCAGAGAGGACGGCGAGTCAAGCGTGAATATCAATCTCCCCACATCAGTGTCATCAGATGACTTTGACTGAGCTGAGGTGGGCTCATTAGGGTGCGGCAGGCGCCAATAACATCCAGGTGGAGAGCTGCAGTGTTGTGGAAACCTGTGGTTTGGTGTGTGTGTGTGTGTGTGTGTGTGTGTGACATGGTTCTGGATGTGTAATCCAGCCCACCTTTTGGCAGAGGTGTCGCCAGAGTTCAGGGGAGGAAGTGTCATGCTCCCACACAGGGCCGCTGTCAGTATGAGGCATGAGCAGCCACACAAGTTCATGCAGAAAGTGTGCCGCCGCTGGGTTTTTTTTGTTTTTTTTGTGTGTGTTTTTTTTGACGTTTGCCTGCCTGCGCTGGCGAGAAGTTTTCACACCGCTTGCTTCAGCTTTTCTCGCAGTTCTTCACGCTTGCAGCCACGAACTTTATCGAATTTTCTCTGCATTTTATGCGACGGAGTAAGACGAAGTGGGGCACGACTGTAAATCGGAAGGAAATGAACAGAAATTAGTCTGGTGACTGAGTTAAAAAAAAACTTTTTAATTTTTTTTTTTACTCTTTTCTTTCTCCTAGATATGGAGAAATGTTTATGTATTTATAAAACTATTATCTCCCCTATTACTTAAGTAGGTCATTGCACTGAGTGAAGGTGGTAAGTGCATGCAAGCACTCCTGGTTTTCAGGACTTTTTTTTTTTTAAATGTAAAAATGACCAAAACTATAATTTTCCATACACTTTAGAGTTATGTGCAACTTTATTGCGGCCAATCAGATAAAACTGCAATAAAATACATTTGAGTTTGTGTTGGTGATCATGTGAAACGCTGTGAAAATGTTAGCGCTATTGGCACTTTTGAAGGACATTTGCTTCAATGTTGTGACTTTTTAGAATTCAAAGAGTCAGACATCCAGGAATAGTTTTAAGAAAAAAAGAAATTGCTGTTTCAGTTTGTAGATTCCACAATTTATGCGTTTTCTGTGCAATTCTGGACTCTGCGAATCTGTTGCTTTACATAAAAACAGTAAAATTAGAAACAACCCGGACCGTTCTGTTCATGACCATAATAGGAAAAACAGAGTTTCTTCAGATTCACTGTGATACGGACTGCTGCAGGAGATCAGCATCCACTCTTTGCAGAACCTTGAATAGTATGAATTACAACATAAAAAGGACTTTTTGGGATCACAAAAGTATTTTTTGATGAAATTCTAAAGTAACATTTGAACTCTTAAATGTGGACTCATCTTGTGTTTCATTCGTCGTCATATTTTTCTTCTTTTTTTTTCATTTCATCAGAAATGTCTGGAGTTTGATTCAAGTCAGCCATTAGCGCAGAGGAGCTCCGGTCGCCAGCGAACCTGGGCCGCCCTGTGGCAGCGGAAACAACCGGAGAATATGGCAGGAACACCAGGAGAGGTCAAATCAATATTTCCACTACATTGGAGGAGAACAAAAGGAAGCAGTGGTCAGCCTGGCATCCCAATGAGCTGAGCCTGGATGATAATGGCGGATGACTGCAAGTAAGGAAAGATTCCTAAGAAGAAATCTTTGTTCGATATTTGAATATATTTGTTGCTGTGTATTTAAATACTTGCAGTACTGTTTTTTTTGTTGTTTTTTTTTTTAATTAGCCCAGTGTTGAGGTAAAACTGCAGGGCCAGGATGTGGGTTGATTTTTATCGGTCAGGAAGTTGAACCTGCTTATAACTAACATGTCTAACTAAGCAGCAGGCAGTAGTTAGAAATTGTTTTTTCTTGCAACAGCGATTTAAAATACAGCAGAGCTGCTTTCAAGGCATAGTCTGAAATAAAGTTATATTGATTTAAAGAGTTTGACAAAAAGTCCAAATATTGTAGATATGCAATTCCTAAAGTTTTTGCATTAATTTTGACTTGAAAAGCCTCAGATTTGAGACGAAAGTCCGTAAACATACCTTTAGGTTTGATTTTAATTACTGGTTTCTTTTTTTTTTTTTGCAAAATAGCCTCAAGCTCAGTCAGGTTGGTTTGAGAAAAGTAGTTTTTTTTGCTGTGTTTGGGATTTTGTTTCTAGAGGCTCAAAAGATGTCTGGAAGCTAATGAGAAAGAAATGGAGCTTAAAAAAAAAAGGCACCTCCCACATCACAATGCTGCCATCACCGTGTTTTAGGTGGCAGTGGTGTGTTCAGGGTGACAGTTTTCAACCTTTATATCGATTTTTTTATTTTTTTTTTGCATGAATGTTTGACAGCAACGTTTGTCTGACTGTTCCTTCCACTGCACAACTGCACACTAGTTTTGTGATGCTGTAGCACATAAAATGCTGACAATCAAAGAAAAGAAAATTCAAAATTTCATGCAGGTGTTCATACATTTGGAAGGTTTATTTAGACTGAATCACCAGGTGTTTTTTTTTCCCCCTCAGAGTCTGAAGCTTCAAAGAGCTTCTTCTGAGCACCAAAAAACTCGCACACAAAAAGAAATGCAGCGCCTAGACTTGTGTGACTGAAGTTTCATGAGCGTGTGAGGTGACTTGTAAAGGAAACAGACTCTGAACCGTGCAACCATTCTTCTGCATTAAACATTTCGCAAACCCTCCACTTTCCATTTTGGGACCTGCACGAAAAAAAAAAATATTCTCCAGCACCAACTTCTCTCCTTCAAGCTTTCTTCTTTTGCTCTTTTTTTTTCTTCTTCTTCTTCTTCTTTTCTTGGTTCTCCCTCTCCTCTTCCTCCCCTCGCTCGTCGGCGGGTCCTGATAGGCCCAATCTCCAGTGGCCACGTCGAAAACACCGGGCCAGAATAGCACGGGGTTCAAGGTGGATAAATATTTATGGGTTGCGTTTGCTCCGCACCACAGAAGAGAAAGTAGAAAATAGCGTGTTTCCAAGGTGAGCAAAACAAACAACTTCAAAGGAATTTAAATGCACTCCATGTAAATCCCCCCCCCCCAGCAGTCGCGTGTTTTCTGCAGAGATTACAGTCGTACTGTTAATGAAGGATCTTGTGCTTGGCGCCAGCTGACCTGATTATTGTCTGTAGCCCAGAGGTATTGACAGGCAAGCCAGATAGTGTGAGTAAAAATCAGAAACGCACACAAATATGAGCTCTACATTCCAAATTTTTATTTATTTATTTTATTTATTTTTACCATACATTCATTCCTGTAAGGCTTCAGTTTAAAAAAAAAAACCCCTCATGGATCTACACCGTTACGGCCAAATAGAGAAAAACAAATAAACAACAATCATCTGCAGATGCCATTTGTTTTCCGATCGTCTGTGCAGGTGAAAACATCCCGAGATCTCTCTCCAGTCTCGGTTCCGTGATCTCTCAAAATTCGGCATCTCCCGATGCCAGACGGTTCGCTTTCGTCACATGTTGCCCCCCCAAACCCCCACTCCCTCCCCAATCAAACCCAGTCAGGCGATCGGCTTAATTATCCACTAATGTCATGATTCAGCTGGCTCAGGAAACGTGATGATGGCGACGGCGTGTGTCGGGGGCCAGGCAGGCTCGGTTGTTTGGGAGCGAGAGACGGAGGGGAGGGGATCAGCAGGGCTCAGAGCGAGGCCCTTTGATGTGGAAGATAATTACTTGTGTAGTTAAGATAATTAGCACAAGTCCAGAATAAAAGTAAATAGGCTAACTGTCGCTTCCGCTGCAGCCGCCATGAAGTCAAGCTGCGAGTGGAGCAGCATGTAATTTTCCTGTCTGCTGACAGCGAAGAGAGATTAAGCATATGCATTTATTTGGCTGAGCACGGCGTAGACTCGTAGCACACAGTGGGGATGAAAGATTGGGGGCCACAGGTCGGGGGGCCTTTGAAAAAGTTTTGCCACGCTACGACCAGGGGTTTACGGCGATCAAATGCTCAACATGAAACACAAAATCAGATTTTTAAATATGTTTTTTTAAATGTAAGAAGCTGGTCATTTTCGGCGACAAAACAAATGCGAGCACCTCCACATTTATTCCCACACAAACGGCTAAAATTACACAAAGAGAAATCACATCAGGTGCACATGAGAACATTGCCGGTAAGCACTTTTTTTTTTTTTTCTTCTGGAGGTTTGCCCTGCTTAAACCTCAGACGTTTAGTTTGCTGCGCGCCCGACTGTTGGAAGTAGAGTAAACTCCTCGGGGAGATCCAAAGAGCCGTCTCAGGCCTTCAGAAAGCAGGCTGTAGGAAAAGGATCGAAAGAGGTCACAAAATGACCTGGAAGAACTCTTTATATGGTGCAGATTTATAATTCAATAATATAAAAATGATGACCTTTAAGCATGCGTAAAACATCCCTTTCATCAATTTGACACATACTGCTCTGGTGTAATATTCAAATCTTGGATGTTTTTATTAAATGTAAGTAGAAAAATATAATTAACACAAAGACTGTGTGAGTGTTATTTTATCTATATAACGTGTTTCACTCAGTGAATTGATTTTACTGAATTAAATGTGCTTTTCATTTGGATTGAATATGACTATAAATGACACATTCCCAGCCAAGGTCTGGCCATGCGAGCTAGTTCACTCCAAAGCAGACCGCAAGATGCTAAAATGAGTCTCCAAAAACCCTCGGGTGTCGTCACTGGTTTGGCTCTTATTAGAAAACACTGAGTACTTGTTTGCTCATTCATAAGGTGACTGCACACGCTTAACTATCATGTGAGGTGAACACAGAGGAGACCGTTTCTCAATGAGAAGAACAGCGGTGACACCAAAATAAAAATAGGATCCAGTAAAGTCCCAGCAAGTCAGACTGAATGCTTATTATTTTTGATCTTAACATAAAAACTGCACTTAAAGCAAAGAGCATAAATAGCATATACGAACAGTAACTCTCATCTCTGCAAAATGTAAATCAGAGTTGAATATTTTTTATAGAGAACATTTTTTAATTAAAGATCATTTTGAAGATGAATAGTGTATTCTCTTTTATCTTTTATCCCTTCTGAAGCTGCTGCCCCCGCGACCCGACCCCAGATGAAGCAGGAGAAAATAGATGGATGGTATTATAGTTGTATATGTGTCATAGTGTATTTTGTAAATGTTATCTTTGTGGTTGAGAGGTGCCTCATGCAGACATCTGTGCAGCCCGAGGATGTAAATTGCGACCTGTTTAGTGAATATAAATAGTCTTGAATTGAAAAATGAGCGGCGGAGTCGAGCACAGGGGGACCCCCCAGTAAGACGCGGGTTCTTGAATGTGCCAAACCAGATTTAAGGAAGGTTCATCCCCGCTTTCGTGCAAAAAGAGACTCCCCTGCTGCTCTCATCACCATTCTGCTGCTTTCCAAGGGCACTCCTGTGATTGACGGGGCTTAATGTGTATCTTGCCAGAATTGAATTTGATCCTGGGGGCTCTGCCATGGGCCTCCTATGTTAGATTTAAACCCCCACCCTCCTCTACCTCCATCTTTTTCCTATTTTTTTTTTTTTTTTTCCTCCCCCTCCCTCTCCGTCAAACAAACAGAAACAGAATTACCTCGTCTGGAAGAGCTCCTGCATGCTCGCTTGCTGCATTCTTGGGAGATCATGTGCGGATCTGTGTCACAGAGTGATTGTGCCGCTTGTATTTTATGTTTTGTTTTGTTTTTGTTTTTTTTCCAGGGGTAGTAGGAGGAAAAGGATTTGAGCATTTATTCAGAATGACAAAATGTGACTTTATTTTTGTGACGCACGCCATATTTATTTATTTCGGTACGTACAGACGAACATTTTGGCATATGTGCCTCCATGCCCATGCACCTGTTTATGCCTGAGGCATGGGGGGGGAGGGGGGAGAGGAGGACTGAGGGCGGGGTATTTTTTTCCATGCACCTGCTGTCTCAGAGCTGTAATTTCCTCTGCAGAGTTTAGCTGAATAATCGCGCTTCCCCCTGCTGGCGCTTCGCAGTTCAAAGCACTGACGAGATGAAACAAAACAATGACTTGTCAGAAACGCCAAACACCGCTCAGGTTGAGCTGGAAGGGCCAGCTCCTGGTTACGCAACACTCTAAATTCTGCCCACCCTGCACACATCAAGGCCTAAACGCATCGGTAATTGTCGGCAATATGCTCGTGGGGAGGTGGAGACGTCACGCAGGGCACTTCAGTTTAAGGATTTTAAATCTCCATAAAGAAGCGATATCAGCAAGCAGTAGAAAGCCGCGTTTTTTGCACCAGTTAGCCGTTTTCCTCTCCCAAAGCGGTGGGCGAATCGACAAGGCCTCATCCTCATCCTCTTGTCTCCCACAGATCTGTGACAACAACATCCTTATCGTTTGTAAAAAAAGCCCTGCCATTCATGTATATCCATTCGGCTGAAGACTGATATTACCGCTGTCGCACCACAACCCCACTCCCCCCCCACCTTTCACTTCATCTTTATCTTCCAGTGAGGCTGAGGAATGGCGCACGGTCCAAGACAGATTACCACTTCAGCTAAGAGAGAATCAATGGTTTTCTGTCTTGGTTTCACGTGGAGGTACTGTTGAAGCGGCGTCTGTTTTTTCCGTTCATACGCAGTACGATGCTTTGCTTTTAATCTGCCTTTGTAAAGCTTTTATTTTTAACAAATCCATATCTTCTACAAATGCTTCACAGATATTTTTTTTCTTTGTACACGTTTGACAGAAAAAATGCGTGTCCGCACGTTGCGATGCGGCCCCCACGGATAATGATGCAGTAGATACGCCGGGCCAATCGGTGGTGCTGTAACATTGCAAGAGAGCAAAACAAAAACACACAGAATGGCGCCATGTTTGTTTTTGAGAATGCGGGAAAGAGTGACAGACATGAAATTTGATGTCATAATTAAAAAAAAAAAAGTTTCAGTGCAAGGTGGGATGGATTTATGCTATCATGCTCATAAGGCCAAATTCTGACAAGACTACTGAGAATAATTGGACCAATCTGTTATTGTCAAGCCGTGTTAAGCTGGTGTGAACTGTTCTCAATTTTCCGTGATCTTCTGCTTCAGTGTTTTATGTATTGTGCGTTTGGAGAGGGCATTCTGCATAGTAACAAGTGGATACTTTGCTCCTCTCTTGACTTCCCATCATTCTGAACCAGCCTTGGTCATTTTCTTCTGACATCAATGAGGCGTTTCCATCAAAGTAACTCCCTCGCAGTGGATATTTTCTCTCTTTTTCACTGGCTCAAATCCTGGTGGAGCAGTGATCTCTGAAATACTCTGAACAAACAATCCCGGCGCATTAAAAGTCACTCTCATCTGCTTTTTCTGTTCGGATGCTCAATTTGAGCTTCAGCAACCCCGAATGCTTTAAACTGCCTCCATGTGATTGGCTGATCTTATTTGTCTTAAAAGCAATTAAACACTTTTTTTTTTTTTTTTTTTACCCCTAGTTTACTCTGTCTTAAATACTGTATTATCTCTTCCAAACCGCTACATTAGCTGAGAATAACTTATGTAGGGACTGGAGATTTATCTGATGCATCTGACCTCCTAAATGTTACTATCCAGCTGGGTTTTTCTTTTTGCATTCCCAAGTGTCTGGATATACTTTTAAATGTTTAGTCCTGCACATCAGAACTTTTTCAAGTTCCTTCTCCTCCATCAGTTTCTCTCCGTCTCAGCTAGCGCCTCTGTTGCAGCTGTTGATAGTAAAACAAAGGGAACGGACTCGGCCTGACCCCCATATTACGAGTGTGCGGCGTATAATTACCTGTGCCGCTCTCTGCTTGTATCCCTGAAGAGGAACTTCTCCCTCCTGCTCCTTCAACCTCCACCTTTACCTTCAGCAGCAGCAGCATCATCACCCTTCCTTTTAAACAAACCCTGCAGCCGAGCCAGTGGGGCAAAAACATCTCAGCGAAATGAAACATGTCAGCTTTTTAATGGAGTTTGTTTACTTCGCTGTGTTTACTTATTAATGTCATCTATGATTTCATCTGCATACGGGTCCTGTGTTGAGCGAGAGTATCATTGTGTGTGTGTGTGTGTGTGTGTGTGTGCGTGCGCGTGTGTGTGTGCGCAGGCCTGCCTGGAGGCTCACTTTAATGAATTAAAACCTAAAAATAAGGCTCTCACCACCATAACTTGCAAGAAGCAACTGTCCTGGATATCTTTTGACAAAAAAAAAAAAAAAACCTTCAGTGGGACCAATGTGCAAATTAGGCAAAGCAGTTAGTGAAAATATCGATCACATGAGGATAAAAGGGGAGCAGTTTTGCATGTTGTAGCTCATTAAGTAGAATTGCTTGCATGAAAAATAATTAGCATCGATTAAACGACTGCAGCCACTTTATACAAGAAAGAATAAGTAAAACTTTTGTCTTAAGGTGGCTTTGTTGAAGAATTTATAGAATATTTAGAGGTTGAATAGATGAATTAGTAATTCTTTAGAGCGTCAAAGAGCAGACTGTTTTTTTTTTTTTTTTTTTTTTTTTTTTTTTAGGTTTTGATGTCTATCAGTCAGCAGCAAAGAAAATCAAAATTTGTGTGTGCAAATAACGCACAAACGCCTCCGAAATAAACAGAGGTTTGTGACGGTAACGTAGCGAAATGTGAACAAGTTGGAATACTTATGCAAGACACAGTAATTTGCACACCAATGGAATAAATTCCTACTGAAGCACATAATTGCAATCTATCTGCTCCGTTATGTGCGTTAGATGCACAAAAAGATTCTAATTCTGAAACTGTGATTCACAACCCCGAGTGCTTGTGCTCCGTGGGGTGCATCTGTTGTTGCCAGAGGGAATGTTGAGAGATGGTAGAGTTGTCCAAAAGCTGTGGGGTGAAAAAAAAAAAAAATACAGCAGCCAACATTTGATTCACTCAAATGGGTCACGATTTGTGTTAAGAAAAGAAATAATCATACGAGGCCGCACATCACCAGGCGCCAAAAAACAAATACCTTTGGCAAAGAAAGCGGAAGACAAGTATATTTATTCAAAAAGCTCTTATTTTTTTTTAATTTTTTTTTTTAGTGGAACGAGGAAACAAAAAGGAAGACCCACCATCCGAATCCTCAGGCACATCAAGAGATTCTTATAACTCTCATAAAGCTTTAATCAAGGTCTTAGTCTTAATGAGCTTGCTTGGGAGAAGAGTGTGTTGTTGCTGCTAAAGGTCATGTAACGCAAACTGTAGAGCCGAACGAGCACGGCCCATTTTCCCAACAATTAGCAAGGAGGATCGTCTCCAAACAGCTTCCCCGTTACCACCAAAATAAAAATAATTGCCGCAGAGGTCAACACAAGAAGCCTGTAAGTTGATGGTTAGAGGTTTTAAGGTAGCACCTGATAACCAACACAACCTGAAAGGAAAAACTTTATAATTGAGTTTGAAAGACGCATAAAACCTTTTTTTTTTTTTTTAATGGGACAAAGTGCCCAATTTTATTGTTTGGAACCAGTAGCACAAATGTAATCTGATGAGGTGCCTTCAAAATCTGCACATGTGTCAAAACAGAGTGGATTTGTACATTTATCACATAGTTTAATGAACAGGTGAAACCAGGATTCTTCGGGCATGGAGTTAGATTGACGACGGTTTGGTTTTGGGTTGCATTCAGTGTCGCACGGAGAGAGATTTTGCTCTGGAAAACATTTTCTAAAAATAGTAGAATATAGAGTTTGAATGCAAATAAAGATGTACAAGCAGCTTGAAAAGTTCAGCCTTAGACATTTTTGGTCTAAAATGTCAAAATGTGCATCTGAATTTTCCATGTTCCGTGTTTCCACGCCATTACACATTTGCCAATCGATACCAGAGCACAGAAGAAAGTTTGGTTGTTGGATGGATGACATTTACTTACCCTAAGTAAACTTTATCTTTTATGTTAATGCTAAAACCCAGATGATGCCATGTTTTATAATCTTGGTTTCACTATATTTATGTCGTTGTGAACAGAATGGCCAGGCCATTGTTACGCCCTCAAGAAGTTTGACAAAAAAAAGTTTCATTCTTTCAAGTTTGACTTCTACAGTATTTATGAAACGACTCACGTCTTTATTTTTCTGTTAAGGTTGTGAATGATAGGGTAAAAAAACCTTAACATATTTGAAACTGGAAGAACGTTTGCTAAAAGATTCGTCACTCTTACGTCAACAGCCAGATGTCAGAAAGTCTGCTGGCGCAAAAGTGGCTTCTGCTGATTTGAGAATAACAACCACGAGGTGAATAAGCAGAGTAGAAAAGTCTTCCGGCTCAAATAGCGGCTAAAAGCTGTGACACAATGCCTCTTATTTCCAACATCCAACATGTGGTTTTTAGTTATCATTTTTTATTTCTAACACGGCCGTTTCAAACTGTTGGCAGTCGGCATTTATACCCGATCCAGTGAACACATTTGCCCTGTCACATTGTGAAACACGGAAAATCCCCCAGAAACACATTTCAGACAGAGACATTTTTATTGTTCAGTTTGTAATTTTGTAACTGCCACGGGTTTAAAAAAAAAAAAAAAAAAAATCCATTTACCAGGGGTCCTTTATAGCAGCCGGAGGAACGGAAAATGTGTTCCCCCTCCTTCCCTTATCGCCGCTTCTCACAAACAACAGCATGAGATTTAGCACAGTAGTTAGCACATTGTAACGCCACACATGTCAGCGGTGATTAAATATGGGGAAATACAATGAGAGCTTTCTCGTATCACGGTTGCATTCCTGTTATTGAGCTGTATCATCCAATTTCAACAAATTATGTCTCAGTTATCTCCCAGCCTAAGCAATGTTGTTTTCCTCCTTCTCCTTCTGTTTCATACTTATGCAAAAAAAAAAAAAACGAGGTGAGAAGAATAACAGGTTCCCAATAGACTTTAGTTGTCTGTTTATATTGTGGGGAGATTAGGAGACCTGAACAATTGCTGCTTTGTTTATGTTATTGATTTTTGATTTGTATGCCTTGTGAAGCCAGAATTGGCGAGTTCTTAAAATTTTGAAATGCTTGTACTCTTCATGGTGTAGAAAGGGACTGTTTGCATTTTTGGAAATTAAGGGAATTTTAATATGTCTGGCTAAAATCGCCAACTATACAGATCCATCTAGCTGTAAATCATCAGCTATTAGACTTGGGAAAGCAGTAAAACATCCAATGTTCAATGGATTTGTACCAACTTGGTGGAAAGTCCAACCGTTTAGACGAGGCTTAAGCAGTCACAGCTAATGGGGGAGAGATCGTTGCGCTAGCTAAACAGCATTAGACTGATTAAATGGCCTATACAAATCTTCATTTTTTTTATGATTTCAACATTTTTAAACTGAGGTTAAAAAAAACAACAACAATGTGGCCTCCCTTTACTTGTAGGAGGCCGCTATCTTTATACCGTTGGTAAAAATCCAGATTAGTTTGTTCTAAAACATTGCAGTGCTATACAGCGTTGTTCTGTCACTGGACAAGACACTTCACACGCCTCTAATTGCCCCAGGGGCAGCTGTGGCATCCAGTAGCTCACCACCATCGGGGTGTGAATGCATGCGTGAATGGGTGAAAAACTGAATGTTGTGTGAAGCGTTCTGGGTCTAAAGCGCTATTCGTGTATGAAGTGCCAATACCGTTTTATTCAAACACCAATCATTGCATTTGGCTGGTGTTTGCAGGAAGGCATTTGGTTAGCAGCAAAGGAAGTAGCAGTAGGAAGTGATGCGTAGTTGCTCTGACTGAAAGTGCTTTACTTTTTCTGCTTGGTGAAGATCGTTGGTGGTGCTCTGCCTCCTCAATATCTCGTTTTTTCATAGGTTGGCAGCAGAATTTCACCATCGTCAAATACTTTTACTACTACTATTTTTTTTTTTCCCGCCCCAATTTGTAAGACACAAACGGGTCTGGTCTTTGGAGATGCCAGGTTTTGACAAATTTGCTGTGGAATTTGTCAAATGAATGCCAGTCCCAGGAATGAAAGATGCCATTTTTCTAGGTAGAGCTATTTTAGGAGCGGCTCCACCTTTCCATCTAGTTTCAGAATTGTAAGTATAGCAAAAGTTTGCCCAGATTTGACAATTGCAAATATTTTCATGAATGTGCAAACAAAAAAAATATGTATATATTTTCCTTCTATTCGCTGCAAGTGCTTTATCACAGTTTCATTTTGCCCCTCTCATCCTCGATGCTGAGGCTGCTGCGGGTCAGGGCGAGTTCTTTGAGCTTCCATCCGTCTACCGTCCGACAATGCCTGGCCGGCTGCCAACCCTTTAGCACAGCCATCAAATGCCAGCTACCAAAGTGGCCATATGTACTCCTCCTCAAGATACCAGAGGTAAAAAGGTCTGAAGCGCAACAACTTGATGCATCGCCCACTAGGTACAAATTAATGAACAACACAAGGGCCAGAGTGAAACACTCGCACTGAATTACTTTATCTCGCAAAAAACAAAAATCGATTAAAATCCTGATAAATATCTGATGCAACAGCTTTTATGTTGCAAAGGGAAAATGAAGCGATTGAGTACAAAGAGTGTGGGTTTTCAAGTGATTATTTGCACCAGGGAGCCAACTAGATAGAGGTATGCTGAAGGTCAGATTAAATAGAGCAAAAAAAAACAAAAAACAGACCCAAACATCTTTCTCTTTTGTTTACCTGCAAAACAAGTTAAATCAACAAGCAGGAGCTGATGGAAATTGGATAAAACCCGTCAGGGCTGACCCAAGAGAGGATTCCATTTTCATTATGTTTGGACAATGTCGTAATTCAAGCCGCCCGTTTGGGCCCTGCTTTTAGAAAACAACAAAAGAGAAGAAGGCACGTCGGCCGGGGAGGTATTTCTCATTTTTCCCAGACGCTCACGTGAAATGGGAAGGGGCAGGCAAAAGGGAGGAGGATAAAGTGGGGGGGAAAAAACAAAAAAAAAAAGAGGTTAGTTAAGGGGATCAAGTCACCACCTGTGATCTGAAGTAAAACTAAACCCGCTCATTCCCCATCCTCTCCTCCGTCCCTCATCCTTTTGTTTTTTTTTCTTTTCTTTTTAAGGTCCTCTGAGGATATTGCCACCATATTCTTTCAGTGGTAAAAATGTCCCCAGGCACAAAGCTATTTCAGATCCTTTACCAGCAGGCCCATGGTGATAGAAAAGGCGTAATTTGTTTTGACTTTGCCTCTCTCGCAAACCAATCTCCTGGTGTTATTTAAGTCCGCACTCTTGTCTCACTCTCAGCAGCGCGTGGCGGCAAACAACAAATCTCAGGTTGCCATGGATCTCTGCTATTTATAAAGCGCTCGTGTGGCTTTGTGCAACTGTTTCCCCCCTTCTTCTCGGTTTCCATAATCCATTTTAAATTCCGTTACGACGGCCGTCCATGCTCGCGCGCACCAAAACGAAAAAAAATAAAAACAAAAACTTTGAATTAGACTTTTATGAAGTATCGCCGCCTTGTTCGCAGCGTGCTCGTATCCACGCTTGTACGATCTGAGGACGCAGAAAAGAAGTCTGCGCAAGTCCTCAAAAAAAAAACAATCTGCAGATGGACTTAAAATAGAATAGCTTCATTATGCCAGAGCAAACAGGGATCCAGCCATTTGCCTGATTGAAATGCGCTCTTCAACTACAATACAATGCTAAAGATTAGACCTACAAAAGCAAGTGCACCCCTTACGTTTTGTAAATATTTTATCATATCTTTTCATGGAACCGCACTGAAGAAATGGCTTTTAAACAACGTAAAGTTGTGAAACGGTGTCGACACACAACCATCAATGTCTAACCCATTGGCAGCAATGACGAGAACAGCCCTAAATTAAAACGTGTCAATTTACCCAATTAGCCATTTTTCTTCCCTGGTGTCATGTGATGCGTAAGTGCGCTCTCACGCTCTCTCAGTCCGGTCTTTGGAAGTTCAACGTAGCACCTCATGGCAAAGTACCCCCTGAAAAATAATGTATAAAAATGGCATAGGCAATAAGAACATCATCAACATCCTGAAATTGGGCCGCAGCACCGTGATCAAGACTGTACAGCTGTTTTACTGCACAGTAAAACAGCCGCTTTGTTTTACCGCATCATCTCCAGAGGTTGTCTTTTCTTTTTTTTTCTTTTTTTTTTAAATAGATGAATGAGTGCCGATAGCTTTGCTGCAGAGGTTGAAGGGATAAAGGTCAGTCTACAAACAATTTGCTGAAGACAAGCTAAAGACATGGGACATGGGGGTTTCTGCCAAGCTTGAACATCAAGCTTGGCAGAAACCCATTGAAAAAGGAGACTCTGAAGAGGCTCTGCCACCTCTGCCAGACCTCTCTGTAATAAAGTTAAAGCTCTCCGTTTAAGTCACGCCATTCTCCACAGAGATCTTTCTTCTCTGGAAGCTCGTTGCTCTGTGAGTACACCTTTCCCTCCGTATAGGTGCCACATATTCCACCTTCTTGGATGTCAATCCCTGGGGCAAGGACAAGAGCCCATCTAAGTACAGCACGGCCACAGTGATTTTCCACCGCCACTTCATTGCTCAATGCTCCAGAGGTATCGGACGGTATCGGAATGCGAAGCAAAGGAGTTTCTCCTTTTAGGCACGAAGCAGACAAGAGCAGCACAAAGAAACAGATTTTCCCAATGAGCTGATCAGAAAGTGGTTTTGTTGCACTTGTATGTTCAGACTGACAAGTGGAAGAATTTCTCTTTACCCCTAATATCTCCAGGTCAGGGACACCGAACCAATCAGTCGATGACGGACGGGTGGAGCTCACGTCATCTGTCCCCATAAAGTGGGAGAAGGGTTTTCTTCACCAGGGAAAAGCTTTTTCAACCTTCGAAATAGACGTGGAAATGACCTGGCATCAATATTCAGAAACAATTCAGAAACAAAACTCACATTAACTGAAGCAACGCATTCCTTTAAATGTGTAATTAAAGTTTCAGCTGATCAAACAAGATGATTCAACTGTTCAAATTTGTCAGCTGGAAGGAAGAACATTCTGTGCCTTAATGCTGCCAGAATTCTGTATATTTATCATTCCAAGGTGTTCAGCTTAGACTGAAGAAACTTATTGTCCAGTGGAGCCGAATCATTGAGGTTACACTGTGCATGACCTAAGAGATAAATAAAAGGTCAAAATGTCACACCTTGGGGAACCTTTATGCCCCAATAATGTGCTTCAGAAACTGACCTACACAGTAAATTAAATCAGGATTTTTTTTTATTAGCTGCAGCAGCAGATGGTTAAAAATGATCCCTTTTCAGACTTGCAGCTCCTGCTTTTGTTCGCGCCTCGTCTCAACAAGTATTTGGGAAAAAATGAGGTGCCGCAGTGGAGAAAAAAAAAAAAGAGGAGGTGGCGCCGTACATGAAACCCATCTCAAATACGGGGCTCTAATTACTTCCACGCTCCTCCCTTGTGTCTTAGATGGATTCTCATGAGCCAGAAGTGGAGGATCAGCACTTTCCATCCCTCCTACTAACTCCGTTCTTCCTTTTTTCTTCTCCCTTTTCACAGTGGGGCTTGTGTTATTAACCTTCTGTCTGCTCATGCAAATAGGACTCTATAGCCTCTTTTGCCCCCCCCCCCTCTCTCTCTCTCTATGGAAGCTCATTTTAGACAGCTGAGCTTCCTTTAGAAAATTTTACAAGTGTTGTTTCCTGTTATGGAAATAGTCCAGCATTCGGCCAGAATCCAGAGCCGACGAGAACGGGGAACCGATCGGGAGAGTGAAAGGAGAGAAGGAACAGACTGCTGAGACGGTGTGCGACTCATTTTGCTTGATGATGAGGCAGAAATGCGGAGAGAAGAGGCGGTAGAGGAGTTCAAACTGAGCAGAAAGAGGATGGAGTCACATTTTTCAGTCTTCTAACCCAATATTGACTTGAGAAGACAAATGGGTCAGGGGTGTGCTTCGTTTTGATGGTTTGAACCTGTCCACCCACTCAGCTGCTATTTTCCTCTCAGGAAACTTTCTCTGTCTCGTTATTGGAGGTACTAAGCACCTCTTAAGGCGGTTACCGCTCCTCTCATCATGAAACGGCGCGGACGGGGCGATGGTGACGGACGACCGCTGGGCAGAAACAATTGTAATCATTAAACATGAGTCACACCGAGCTTTTGTAACGCGTTAAACCGCTGGCTCCGCCTCCGGTGCCGCTGCCGGTGCTAATCCCCGTCCTACATAAAAATGACAGCTGCACAAAGTGCTACTGTAGAGCCTTTTACAGCAGACTCAGTGAGAGAAACTGTCGTTAAAGGCCGCTAATGGGACAATTATGGGAATGGAAATGCTGCGTACAAAGCAAGAGAGAGCTGAATGTCTGACCAAATGTTACCTTTTTAGTTTTTTCCATCAGCACTACTATTGCACATTTTCTGCAAATGCACTCAGATTTTTCATTATTAACACTTCAGATTGTCTTTGAAAGGTATTTCCATGCTGCAGCCACAGTAAAGCCTTTAAGATTGAAGACCAAAGTCCCCCATTCACAGATACTGAAGATTCAGAATCAAAACAAGTTTGATGCAGGCAACAGGAAAAGAGTTTTGTTTTTTTTCTTTGGTTTTATATCAAAGAAAAACTGTTCCTGGACATGCTCTCATCTGTTTCACTTCAGTGGAGTTGATTACTGTTTTTGTTTTGTGGAGGCGGTTTTTCTGCCTGAAGCCAATATCAAATGCAAAACTAAATAAACTCTATTTATCTGTACTGTGGTTTTTGTAATCACATTGATATTATAAATTTTGTATTTGTTTCAAATACTTACAGAAACTTAGCTTTTTTTCTTCTTCTTTCATTCTAAACTTCTGTTTTCTTTAACTAGGAAGTGTTTTGACATGTCAGCTATTTTGGCCTTGATTGGCCCAACACATGTTGCTCATTTCAAACGAATGCCTCGTCTTTACTGTCTAAATTGGAAACGACCAAATTTGGCTTAGCGCTGGTTTATCAAAATAACCCAAACATAGATTGATTTAGCCTCGGTTTATTGGTTTGACCCAGAATACTGGGTAAAGTTTTTGGAACTCCAAAATGGATAAATTGACTAACGTCCAACATTTATACTACCAAAGACGTGGTTGAACAGAATGACCTCCAACCCGAAATATTAATCTGAAAATGTGATTCAGATGTACCTAAGCTAACATTTTCATATTACCTTTTAAATAGTGATAGCTATGCTCAGCATTCACACTGGAACTAGTCATAAATTCAATATAGACAGTTGTCATTCCATAATTGTCATTCCATACTATTCCATAGTATTTTATACTTCACACTTCATGTAGGTTTATGTTTGTGGGAAGAAACAACAGTAACCAGAGAACCTGCATGTGCACTGGGTTGAAAGACTTCTGTTGGGATTCAAACCCAAGACCTTCTTTCTGCAAGGCAACAGGCTCAGTTTAATTATGCGTCTAAAATGCAAATTAAGAACAAAATTTACTCCCTTGAGTTCATAACCAAATGCTATATCCCTTCATTTTTATTCCCTTTAAACAAATTATTTCATGTTCATATACCACTTAAGCCATTGGATATTAGTTTATTTCTATTGTTAAATGTAAATGCTGAACAGATTTCCACTTTTCCCCAGACATTCCCTTTTATTAGGACCAAAAAGAGGCTTATTTCACAAAATGGCTCACTGGATGCAGGGATAACAGCCCGTATTATCTTGTTAGAAGCATTTCATGGAGGCAGAGTGTAGCTTGCCTTTCTTTGGCGCATATTTTCAAAATAAAGAATTATGTATGTTGTTCCACAATTTTCCAGATCACAAAAAGATGCAGTTGTGTTCACGGAAGGGTTGATATGTATTCTCCATGTGCAGGAGACCTCACACATGAAGAATAAAGTTTGCGTCTATCCACAGTTTGTCAGATAGATCTATTATATTTTCCCAGTAAAATTTGAATCCGAGGTCAAGTCATTTTTTTGTAATTCCTGAAAGTAAATGCGTAACCATTTTATTAAAACTGGTTGCAATCTGGTGAACCCTACCCAACTGCTTAAATCAAATGTTTTATTTATTTACAGTGCTGGGAACTTCAGCTTAAGCATATTTAATTTAGTCTGAGGTGAACCGGCACATGGGCTTCCAAACTCTTGCACCCACTTGTTGTAAATTACAGCTGGCCTTGCAGGGATATGAAGATGAATGCATACAAGTGGAGGGAGAGACACAGAGCTCTTTCACTGCCTAATCACACTGCAGAATACAATGAAGCACAGAGTATAGAGCCTAATATTGTTTGAATCGCTCTTTTCATTAGAAGACCCAAAAGTGCCATCGGTTCTCTTCCCTATGTGTGATTTGATGGGTTGTCATGGAAACCCACAAACGCTGAATGTCAAAGCGTTGTCGACTGTTGTGGAGGAAAGGATGTGCAACGTTGGAAGACATTGTGAGGGGGTTAGTAAGCGCGACACTTTGTGGTCAGGTCCAACTTTTACGCTCTTTTTGCCGGGCCTCCGTGCGATCGATCTCTTATTTGAGGGTTTCAGCCAGAGCCAGAACAGAATCTCTTGGGTTAAAGCGTTAGAATGGCCTAGTCAAAGTCTGTGTTGTTCCCAGGTGTTCTCCATGAGAATAAAACACATTAAAGTTCGCAGTAGTATCATGACAAACTTGTGAAAGAGGCGAGGGGTAATGACTAGTTTACCCCGGATGTCGTCCCCATGACAATCGACTTCTGACCGTAGCTAAATAATAACCTTCTCTACAAGATATGAAAGCACTTCTGAGCACCTGCTACCTGATATTTTCACTGAGCTAAAAGCTGCCACGTTGCCATAAAGAAAATATGGGATTAGATTTTGCAGTGGTGGCTGAATTGAACCAAGGGTAAATGGCCAAAAAGAAGAGCGTGATTGGTGCTTTACTGTGATAATGCCTCAGAATGGGCTAATAAACTCCCCCCACGAGGTAAGCACAAGTTGTGCTTTTTAAGTAACGTCTCTTTGAGCTGCTTTTTTTTCCCACTTGCGTCGAGCAGAAGGAGTGGAGGCACTGCTGAAACTCATACAACAACTGCCTCGGAGGCCACACGTATAGATAAATATATGTTGTTTATTTTTATGAACACAGTGCCGTCTGACCGAACGCAGACCCACATGATGAAATCCAATCCCCCTCGGCTGTCTCTCTTTACTCCCGCTGCTGCAGTCGAGACGTATCAGATTTCATTTGGATCAGATGGCGTATCTATTTCCTCTGCGGCCAACGACAACAAGCAGGCTGCCTTCCCTACATCAAACAGCCCCCTTTCCCCTGCCATTCCCCCTCCACCAAGTGGCCTACCTACGATTGCCGAGTAGATGCAGCGTTGAGCCCGACCTATTATTTCCAATTTCTTCTTGAGAAAGTTGATCTAATGAGTATTATCGGCAGCTAATGGGAATTATAATTAGTCAGATGCAGCAGATTATCTGCGCATAATTAGCTGTGTCTGTCAGCCCCAATTAGTGCAACAGGAATTAGGAGACTTTGGGGTTGAGCAAGAGAGGTGAGGGAAAGAAGAGAGAGGCAGAGGGAGAGTGGGTGGCTGGGAGAGGCAGGTTTTTGGCTCTCGGCTCCGTTGTGTGCCGAGGAAGAGGGGGATAGCGCGACAGAAAGCATGATGGGCAGGAATGACTTTTTTGGCTCGCGCAGAGCCAGCGTGCTGATAGAGAAGAGACTTCGGTGGAGATGTGGACATGTGGCAGGGTAGACTAATTTGATTCCCTCAACATGTGCCCATTAGCGTCCTGGGGAGATCCGGAAACCGCTCTACAGGATTACTTTTTTAAAATGCTGATCATGGACAAAGGTTTATCGAGTGAAAATGCCAAACTGTGGCGCAGAGCAATATGTTATTCTGCAAAAAAAAAAGAAGAAAAAAATCTACAAGCAGCTAAATCCTTCTGCATCACACAGTTGGCAAGAAAGAACATAGATGGGTGAGGAGAACTTAATCTGAAAGGACTAAACCTTGCGAAGAAATTTGCACCCTTTATGCCTTGCCACAGTAGACTTGTTACAACCACAAACATAATTGGGTTTTTTTTTGGATTGCACATCCAGAGACTGAAAGTTTTGCCCATCCTTTCTTCTCATTCAAAAGCCTTTAGTTGTGATCGTGAGTTTGAGCTCACCCTCGTCTATGTTTGAGGTCTAATGATTCATAACTTCCAGTCTTCTCTACTATACACTCAACTGAGAGACAGAAAGTTTGTCATCTGCACCAACCCTCTGTGGTCCAGTGAGGGTTTCTGCAAATGTCAGCCCAGTTTTTTTGGGGCCACGTTTGCTGTGCTTGTTAGTGCTACCACTTCAGAAGTGGAGCATGGCAGCCGACAGATAAAGAAAGCGAAGGTTTGGATTATTGGCAGGAGAACAAAGCAGTGATGAACCTCGTTAAGTACGAATACAGCCGTGTGCTTGTCAGTGGTCTCCAACACAAGTTGTTTGGGTCAAACATGTCAGTATCTTCAAAATCTTCGAACATTTGAACATATGAATATAGCTGTTATTCATAACCTATAATCAGAATTGATCAACCTTTTGGATTAGAATTGACAGAGCTTGTGGAATCATAATGTATTCCATTTAACGACTTGGGATCAATTTTCAGTTTCTATTACAGAGGTTCAACTGGAATTAGGTCTGGATTATGACAGAATTATTTGAATGGGATTTTCCTCTAAACCTTTTAATTATACCACTCGCTGTTGATCTCGGGTTCTTGTCTTACTGGCAGATGAACAAATCTGTTGCAGCCTTTGTTTCTGGATTACCTTGTTTTTAGCGACATCAATCTTCCCACTAATTCTGACCAGCAGCTTCCGCTCTAGTCTATCAGAAGAAACCCCAAGAAAGAGATTGGTAGTAGGGAGAGTAGTTTCCTCTTCTGTACACTAAGGTGTCCTTTTGCACCATCCCTCATGTTTCCTTTTGTTACAGCTACATTCAGACATATGGGAACACAGGCTAGTGTGAACGCATGCTCGGTTGTCAGTTGTGTTTTTAGAGCTTGTGTTTTCACAGTGCTGCTAATTAAATGAACACCAGCAGAACAACTCATTGCAGAAACAACATGTTCATGGCGGATGCTACTAATATTCTTGCAACAGCCTCAATTACACTAAATAACACTCTCTGCACATTCATTATTGGCATAAGGGCTTGCAATCAAAATAAAAAAGAACATGTAAAACATATTGAAGGCAATCTTGTGTGGGAGTTTCAAGTTGTGCCTTTAACGTCTTGGAAAAGCAGTCTTTGGTGCAGCGCTAATGATGGCTTGTGTGTCGACAGGAACTGAAGATTCAGTTTCAACTTGTTTTTCTCTCTGTCTGTTGTAAAACAACCATCATATACATATATATATATACACAGAGGTATACAATGCATTGTGGTACAATCCAAAGTTGCCCTTTCTGTCCATGTTTTCCATTAGTTTCTCTGCATTTCCACCAACATGACATTACATCATAACCCCTACCATAAAATGGGCAGTGCTTGCATGCATCGATCCAGCGAATCAATTTTGTTGTATATGTATAATGCACTGAAGGCATTTTATTATTTTCTTTATGTATATGTTGGAGAACATTTATTTGCACCCAACAGTAGTTTATCCATTCATGAACTGCTCGGGGGAACACACAATTATTTTAAATTTTGTTCTTTCACACTCAAACTCCACATACACTGTTGATCCTAGAGATTCTAAAAGTAGAATGCAAAATTTTGCTTAGCATTCTCCTCTACTGTGGACGGTGTCTTTGTCCATAAGTTAGACACCATCTGCTTTTAGGATCAGGCAAATTGGTGCTGCTGTGTGCTTTAGCTGCTAGCTTCTGCTAGCTTCTCTTACTGCTCTCTGTTAATATTGAGGCAATTGACTTTGCATTCTCTTTTTTTTCTGTCATCAAAAGTGCTGCTGGCCTCGTGTATTTTTCTTCAGCTGGCTTTCCTGTTAACTTCTGGTGCAATTGACATGCAGTTCATGGCAGAAATGCCTATACTCTTTTTGCTTTTCTTTCCCATTGAAAAATACTAATAGCCTGAGTTTCTACGGGTTATTCAATCTCCGTCATAACCTTGAAAAGTTTAGTCGCCTCTGAGTTCCCCTCGGTAATTCATAAATCACTGCAGGAGCCGCACAGCTGCTAGTTCTCACACATCAAGCCAGCAGTCCCGGACAACGAGGAGGAGGTTGATGCGTCATGTGGCATCAACCTAAGCGCAACCCGTAAAATCTGTCTCTGCATAACCATAATCCTGCCTCGAAGTAATAGGAGCTCATATTCAACTTTGTATATTTCCTGAATTGATCCATTGGTGAAGCCGTTACTTTTTTTTAAGCGAACTCTGGTTCTGCTGGAGTTGTGCTGTTAAGAGACGCATTAACAGCACAGTCAAAAATCTTAGTGCCATCAGCTGGACTTCCCGACAACGTTTTAACAGAAAATGTCTGACCTGTGTTTGACTGCATTGCTTAATTTCACATGAATTTGACTATATAGTAAAATAAAGTGGATTACTTTAATTTGTACTGAATTCAGTTATGTATGACAACACAAACTGGAGTTTTCCTTATGTAAAATTCCCAGAAATTACATTTGTTATAAATTTGTGGTGCATAAATAAACTGAAATCAAATATTTACTAGAAACCAATAAGAAGGAGTTGATGACCTCTGTGTAAAGTACACCGAATCCAGAGACCCAAGCCCAAAGTGAGACATTAATAAGCCTCTATTGTTCATGTCTCAACCAGTGTGAAACTTATGCCTGACTGCATATCTTATCTTTGTTGGCTTTCTCTGTTTTAACCATTTTTTATGATATGAACAGGGGATGTTAATTGGACAAGCAAACATTGTTTTCCACGTTACGCAACAACGTGAAGCAACGCATCCATATAAAAAAAAGATATTGATTGACGCAGGTTTATATCATTCTCCCCAGGCAAGAAGATGGTGTTTGCATTGCATGTCTGACAACAATGCAACCAAACGAGCTTCTTGCATCTTGGTAATATAACACTCATTGCGCACTAAGAGAACACAAATTTGTCTGGTGTTCTTGAAGCTAAACAAACCACTTTGCATTGTTTTTAATCAGTCTCATATCACCATACCAACTCCACCGGCGGGCCCTGAGGGAACTGTCTCAATGAACACGTACAGGAAACTACACAGGCGGCTAAATAGCTTTTGATTGAGAATGCATTTGCATAGATTATCTCCATCTATTTGACCAGGCTGTGCGTGTCTGTAAATAGCTGTAGTCAACAGTGAGAGGCAGCCCCACATAAAGTGTTTAACCGCTCAAACAAACGGTGCACACAAACACGGCCAAGATAACATGCCTCACCTGTAAACAAACATCCTCGCGCGGCCATCTTTGTGGACATACAGCACATAGCGCAGATGTAGGAGAGACGGATGTTGTCTGTAAAGGAGAGCACACGAAGCTCAACGTTTCCCAGAGGAGGCATTTTGTTCGGCATGACTACAGACTATTGCTTCATCTCTTTCTTGTTCATCATCAAACGGTTTTATTTTAATCCTTCAAACATTTAATCACCTTTAGTGAGTTCGTGAGTTGTGTGGTATAGATTTAACAACATCTCAGACATTCTCTCTGAGATCTTGTTTTTTTTTTTTGGGTTTTTTTGTGATTATGGCATCAGGTGATATGTAGACGGTTGATGGAGATTGGATGCCTGATGCAAACCTTCAGTTTCACCATATCCCAATGGTTCAGCCATCATACAGTGAACTCATATGAGCTCACTGGGCTTTGGTGTTTAAATCAGGGTTGACTGGTACCACTTGAACTGCTGATACAAGTTGGGTTGTCGCCATGCTTTCATGTTTTTTTCTGTAAAATGCTGACCCTGTTATTTGAATGTTGCACCTCAAAAGGAGACTCGTTAGACCAGACAATATTTTCTTCAAACTCTGATCGTCCAGTTTCGGAAAACTTGTGGGAATTGAGGGATGTTTTCTCTTTTTGGATCATTCTCTGTAAGTCCAAATAACGGCTGTGAGTGAAAATTCAAGCAGATCAGCAGTTTCTGCACCTTCAAAGTCACTTCAACCCAATTTTCCTCATTCTGCTGATCTGTGTGAACATCAGCAATAGGACTAAGGTGTTATTTAAGCTTATGTAGAAGTTGAGGTTAGGAATGTACATCTAATGATCAAGGTTATGGGTTAGCTTTAGGACTAACATTAGGTTTAGCATGCACTCGTAATGGTTTGGTTTAGGGTAAGAGCTAGGCTATAAAAATGGATGCTAATTAATGCAAAGTTCTTGTTAAAATAAGAATATACTATGTATGTGCATGGATTCAATAACAACTTATGCTGTGACATTCTGCTGGTAAAGAAATGTCAAAATGTGCTTCTTCAAATTGACTCTTAAATTGTGAAGTCCTTGATTTTCAAAATAACTTTTATCCACCAAATAATTCCTAGGTCGGAGTTATGTTTTAAAAAGTCTTTTAATGGTCTCGACTGGACTGAAGACGAGTGGAAACAATGACTGAAGCGTATGTGGCAAAAAAAAAATATTCGGAACCAACCTATAAATAAAGTAAATGAACGACTGAGGCCATCTGCACAACACTGAACTTATTCGATGCAATATACCATCAAGACAAAGTAAAACTGAACAGATACACCAGGGGCTCCTCAAATCAGCACAATATTTGCCAGCATTTTAACTAAATGCACTTTATACATTTTCTTTAATGCAGCAACTTTTAAATTGTAATTTAGGGTATTTAAATCTGTAATTGTGTTTGACACATGCCTTTTAGATACAGATTTCTGTGAAAATGAACACATAATGAGCTTAATTTCTTTTGGCCTTTGCAGCAGATTCTCAGGAACAAGTCTCTAGATACTGTAAGGAGGAGAATTTGCATCGGCAGTCACACTGTTTGGGCATTTTGATTGGAGAGGGGGGGCCCTCACTGCGAATCGATTTATGCCTGCAAGGGTGGACGTGGTTCAAGCTGCGCCGGGCCTCCCAGAGTCAGGTGTGTGTCTTCTGGGCAGAATCTGTGGATTAAGGGAGGCCTGAACTTGAAACGGGAAAGGACAGAGCAGTCAATAACACACTGATTAATGATAATGGCATGCAAGCCAGGGGGATAATCTTTCTAAGCTCTTTTTATCTAAGGCACGAATTGACTGAAAACATGGAGGACGGAAAGGAAAACCTACCAATCCCCAGCCACACTGGGGGCTTCCAAACTGGGTAAATGCTTGTTTATGTCTTCGGTTTTTAAAAGATTGATTAGAAATTCTTCCGCCGTCACAGCAAGCCAGGAGTCAGCTTTTATGTGACAGTAACTTATTCACAAGTTATTTGTGAATCAGAATATGTATGCGTTTTGATTGGGCAATATCAGGCTGTAAACTATTTTTCCTTGGACCTAATTTTTGTTGGGATTGTCTGGCTGCTAATAAATGCATTTATGCACTGCCTCTTCAGGTGACCATCTGGTTGAATATTTCCTTCCCACGATTGTGCGCATCATTCTGCATATGCATCGTCAATCTGTGCCTCCATCAGTACCGTTTTTCCCCTCTGTCACCTTGCTACAGAATATCCTCATAAAGCTTCACTTATCATAATAACACCCCAAGCCACCACCTCCCACTTTGTTTCATCCCCCTTTATTAAATGCTTATTGACAAGGCTGAAAGGGAAATTATAGTTTATCCAGGCCCCCCCCTCTAATCAATCTGTCCCATTTGTGACTCTCTGTGAGGTTCTGCTCAGAAATCTGAGAGGCGTTGATCCCTCGCTTAGGCCTCATCCACTTGCCTATAGATTCGCCACAACTCCCAGCTAATTTATGCAGTCTCATGGATGCAATTATTCTCTGTGTCCACGGTTGGAAAGAAAAGTAAGGGGCGCTCATGGCATAAACATGAATTGGATGAAGGTTTGCCTCTTGTTTATCTGTGGAGTTTGTCAACCCTTCCGGATCAGTCCCAAATCAACGTCCTGTTGATTCGTTGGGTTTTTTTTAATCATTTGAGAGGTTTTCAGTCTAGAAAAAGTCTGAAAAATATGGAAAACATTTTGTATATGGAGATTTTTTTTCGCCATACTTTGTTACCCATTTAAATACTGTGTTCAGAGATGCAGAAACAGATATAAAGAATCTCATTTCCTAGCCTTGAGAATTCAGAATTGATTCAAAAAGCTCATTTGATTGTAATATGCGTTTACATTTTATGTTCTTGAGTATACCTCATCGCATTACGTCTCCACTTAGCCATCATAACCATCTGATTTGACAAATTTCATATTTTAAGCCAGATCACTGTTGAAATATCTCCCTTTATTTATAACCTCCTGTTTTCATACAAAATGGGATAAAAGATGGACATCCTCATAAACCTGAGCATAGAAAGTATGGGATTAAGTCTTGCATTCCTGGGCCAACCACTGACTCCTCCCATTCCCCTTTGCCTTCATTCTTGCTTGATTACCCCAACACTTTTATTCACTCCACCCAGACACAAAAGACATCAAGCTGACTGATCAGTGGGCAGCAGCCGAGGCAAGGCTGATCAATGAGGCCTTGGGAGGATGGATAGAAGAGAGAGGCAAGGTGGGTAGGTGGGGTGGGGGGGTATTAAGGTGTGCGGACAGGTAGGCTGACAGACGCACAATCAGCAGCACAATCGATGGGAACTTTTGCTGAGCTCAGATAAGAGAGTGCTGCTTGTGCCGGGTTCACTTCCAGACTCTCGTTGTGACAGCAGCTTTTGTTTCCTGCCTTCATGAGCTTAATAGTTCTCAAAAAGAACAGTAGAAAAAGACAAAAACACACGGTATTGCACAGGAAACAAAAGAGATTCTGTCTGATTGATTTGCTTACCTTGGCAGAGACTCTTCAAAACCCTTGTTCATGGTTATTTGTGCAAGATCTGCTAACGCGGCATGATAAATACCTTCCTCTACAATGGAACTGGGCATATGAGGGAGTATTAAGAAGAATCATTGATTGACTTTAAAAGGTTTCTTCAGCAAAAGTGCAAACAGTGTAGATTTATTGAATCGGAAAATGGTGAAAGCAAATCCACTTATGTTTGAAGATATTTGTAAGAAAGTCTCATGTAATTCCCCTTTGTAATTCCCCACCATCCTTCCTGTTTTGAATGTGTTGGACGGTTCTTAAGCCATTTTTAGTAGTAAATGTTTTCTTTGCTTGATGTATGCCAATGATTTTACCCTTCTGTAACAGACTGGCATCTTTTCCATAACCACAGGATATGTCTTTAACATGGTTAAGAAATGAGAAGTCATTCCTGGCACCGGTTGAGGTTAAACAACATGTTGCCAGCTGAAACATAATCACCCATGCAGTAATTATCCATTAGGAGACTCGTACCTATTTGCTTAGTTAAATCCAAGTGGCAACTTTTGTTCTTCTGGCCAGGCAGTTTATCATACGCAGCATCAAGTACGGACATGAAAAGTAGGAGATTGCTGTTTTGGTTCAACTTAACAGAAATCAGCGATACCTAAAATGAGTGTGAAATGCTCAGTGCAGATGATTTTGTTTCCCCATCATTGGGCTTTTTCACTCTGGCTTCTCTCAATTAACAACTTGCCGTCTGCAGCTGCTTACAGGGGGGGGAATGTCCAATAAATCTGCAGCGAATCCCTTAAGCACACCAGTATATAGTGCTACACATCATAAGGAGTATGGAAAATGTGTTTTAGCATAATCTTTTATTGTTTTATCCTTCTGAGGACTCTGTCTAGGACAAGCGTATGTTTTATTTAGAAAGCTGCTCTGTGTGTCCTGTCCTGTCTTTTGTTTCTCTGCCTCCATGCTGCTCATGTAGCTGTGTTGTTGTGGTCAGGCTGGTTGTCAAGCGAGCTCTTTGTGTGTCTCGATTTGCCTTTGTTCTTCTGACTTGTGTGTGACGGTGGTACTGCTTTCTCTTCACTGAAGTTATTCTTGCAAGACAACAGTACCCAAGGTTGACCAAACATGAGCTTGATAGTATATCCAGCTGTAGGGAGGGAAACACCATATGTGAATTATTAGATAAAATAACATTTGTTGGGACATTGCGCTCCTATTTCTTATTTCGTTTCGCCTTGAACATGGTTAGTATGTTACTTAAATTGCTGAATGGCTCGGCAACAAAAATATATTAAAGACTTGTTGTTGTTGTGGCAACCTCTCAGACCATTCAGGTCTTGTGGTTCTCGTCTGCTCTGCATCCTCTGAACTAAACACGGAGAAGCAGCGTTTTGTTTTTTAAGCACCAAAATTCTGGAACAAACTTCCAGAAAACTGCAAGTTTGCTGAAACACAGAGTTCCAATCTAGGCCAGAACCCCCCCCCCCCGTTCGTTTAGAGATGCCTCGTATTAAAAACAGTTGATATATTTGATGCGTGTGATGATTATTCTTGATGATTTTAGTAGTATATGGCCAAATGTAAGGTTTGTTGCTTGTTTCGTGGCTTATGCTGATCATATAAATCACCATCTGTTGCTAAATATTCTGAACAAATAAACTTGACGGAAGAGGTGTTCTGGTGTTGGGCACATTTCTTTTCATGACCCCTGTCTGTTTCACAAATAAATGGACTAGAGAAGGCCACTTACGTAACTCAAGACTTATCATAACCCTAAAACTTAACCCTGATGTTAGTAAAAACAAACCACAAACAGAAGCTGTCAAACTGGATTTCATTCCTTATTCCTTTGCAGACGAAAAATAGGAAGAATTCAGTCTGTTGGGACTTGAGAGAGGAGAGCTCAGTGTAAGACTCAGTCTGCAGCTAGATATTGGCACAGCACCAATTCCCCTACAAAGTGTTTTTCCTTAAACACAACAATCCTGCTGCTGGTTAAGAAGTAATTGGACTTGAATCTACAACAGTGTTTCTCTGCATGGAGTTTGCATGTTCTCAGCACCCATGGATCGTAAATGGATAATCCGGCAACTTCCCTAAGGTCTGATTGTGTGCTGTTTATTATGCAAGTCCCTGTGTGGCTTGTAATGGATTGGTGGCCTCCCCATTTCATACATCTGAATATTAACACAAACTATTCCGACTGCATAAGAACAAGAATTAGATGGGTGAGTCACTCTTTATCTGCTCTGTTTGGCGCCACCTTTTTAACCAAAGTGATATTGTTGCGTAATTTGCTATTTTCATGCTCATCCATTCTGTAGCTGGAAAGTCTCGACACAACTCTGACCCTCAGAACGTCTGCCGCTGAACGCTTCCCATTTATAACTCAAAGTGGACTGGAGCTTATGATTTGTTAGGTGCTAGCCAAAACAGTAGAGTAGTTACAATTTAATTGCTCTTTGTTTTAGGTCCAACTGGCTGGTGTTCAAATAACGAACTGATTCTTTCCCTCTTGTGTTTGATGCTTTTTCACTTCGCAAGCTTTGACATATTACTCTCTTGCAAGACATAAAAAGAAGACACCCATACGCCTACTTTGCAGGAATCCTTGTTTTGGCAAAAGGGAATCCTTTTTTCCTTTTGCCAAAGCAGTGGCTATCTTCACCAGTTTCCTCCATAAGTTGCATCACAAATATTTAGAGGACTGCCATTTTAGAAATTTACAGCTCTTTTTTTCTCGTAGATAAAACAACATTCAGTTAACATTGCTTCGGGACTAAATCATGTATTTAAAATAGTTTTGATCTCTATAGTCCAGCCTGTTGGCTAGTGGTCAGAGGAAAATATGTTAAATCAACGAAAGACATTTATAGAGCTACACTCTCAGTAATTGCCATCCTCATGGTGTGATGGTGACATTATTAGAATCCCACTTTTCTTTTTAATCACTGGAGGTTTAACCTTCTCTCCCTCTTGCTTTGTCGCTCTGGAGTTCAGACCAGCCGTCACAGAGACACCCACATTATGGCGACTGTTGGAGAAGATTCTTCAAAAGTAAGAGTAGCTACCTTGTATTTCGATTTCTTTAATTCCCAGAAATGTTTAGCCAAACCATTGACGTTTTTGAGTCTTCTCGGCGTAAGTCTGTGCATTTTCTCTATGAAAATTCACTCCTCACACTAGCAGTGTGATCACGTCAACTACGACATTTCCAGAAGATGCTTGCAGCCCTCAGTGCCAGCGCACAAACCTTACATGGATGTATGCGTTTTCCTTTTTTATTTACTCGTTGAAGCAGTCGTCTTGCAATGACAGGGACATTAAATGAAAGGGATTTCCAAGCCAACTTACCACTCCAGCATACCTGGACGGCGTCCAAACCAACCCTGCTTGTCCACCTCCACTGTGCGGTGAAATCTCAACACAACTTGAGAGTAAAGTGGCCACGAGCCCAGTCTGTGAAAGCCACTGCGCGGCAAGAGGGTTGCTAGCTGATCGATACCAAGCTAATTGGAAAATAGCAGCAGGAAATGTGTTAATGGGAATGTTCGCTCTGGTCTCACTCTGCTTACTCTCCCTAGTATCTTCCACTTCTCGGGGAGCCCGCTCTCGGTCCTTCAATCTCGCGCTTGCTAATAAGACTTGGGCCACTGTTTAACCCAAATGAAAAGTGCGGCTGCTTTAATTGAGCCACACAAAAAACTCAGGAAGGCCGCAGCGTTGTCAGAGTGGCGAAATGATTCTCAACACATTATTAACCACGACCGAAGACCTTGATCTGGAACCACCATTCCAAGAAGGATTTCATCAGCGGCTGGAGAAAAGCCTGGCTAAAAGATAAAGAGGCATAAAATCAATAAAGTTATTTCCCCATTGTAAATGGGAAAATAACAAAAAAAAGCATGAGGAAACTCCAAGGGTTGAAATGGATTCAAAATAATTTGAATCCATTCAGGGGTTCTCAAACTTTATCCTCACAGGTTCATGCATAATTCCTAGATGAACTCAAAAGTCTTAAACAACTAATGATGGGCAAATTGTTATGAAATCTCACAATTTAAAGCTAAAATAACTATCATGTTTTGACAGTAAAGTTCAACACAATTAACTTAGGTTTTTTTTTTTTTCATTGAAAAACTATATTTTGCTACACATGAATAAACAAAATAAGAATAGGGGTCAATTCACACCAGTTCTAATTGATCTTTCTCCTTGCAGTTCTTTGCATACATATAAGAGTTCTCTTCTGGTGTTCCATCTTTCCCCCTGTAGTCCAAAAACATGCATGTTTATTAGTCACTGTAGAAACCTGTGTTTAATTCTTTGTTCTGTGATGGACTGACGAGATTTTCTCCACCTTTTAAATAATGACCTCTGGAAGTCCCTCTGTTTACGTAGCACATAGGAATACAAAAAAAAATGTTGGGAGTTGCAACACTTAGCTTTTCTCTTTGTTTTGATATGACATGTTGACAGATCAGTTCAGAACCTGCTATTTGCACTCTCAATCAATATGAGCACAGAAAGCGAAAGAGGAGTTGTTATACTTTTCTAAACGTATTGCGTTGGTTCTCAAACAATGTCTTTATTCATGAGTTGTTTTAACAATGTGATGCACCAAGCTCCCGGTCCCGTCCACATGATTATGGACCTTTGCCAACGGTGTCACCAACTCGCATTGAGGCGCCGTGATGGACGTCGGAAGTATTGAATGGAGTCACTTGGATTGGTTTCCCCGAGTTGTTTTTGGTTCTAGTTGTTGAAGTCGAGCTAATTTGTCTGTGGAAGCAGCAAACCGGAAACGGCCACCTTCTCCCTGTGGTCGTGTCTGCTAATTTGATCAAATGTGAAATCTCACATAAAAATTGGAAACGTTCATAAACTTTTAAAAATTCCTTTTGCTAAACATGTTTATGTTCTTCAAGTGTGGTGTTATGCGACCTTGTTGAACACCGTTGAAGCTCAAAGTGTCCCTGAATATTTTTATACCTTCTCGTTTGTTCCTTTGCATGTTTTTTTCTTCTTCTTCTTCTTTCTTCGCAGTTAGTGGTGGCTGTTTTCTAGCTTGTGAGATGATGGCAAGAAAAGCTGTGATGTGGGTGTGTCCACGAGTTGAAAAGGGTCATTTTTAATCTTATCTTTTTTTCCCCATGTTGACTCACGCATTTTTCTGGCTGTAAGAGAGAAAGTAAACACTCAAAAAGGAAACTTGGGAAAACACAAAGCAAACCAACTAGAGACATGAACAGAATCAGGGAGCTGGGATATTCTGCCACATGAAGAAGTTGGATTTGAGGAGATGGGCGACTTTGTGTATTTGGACAATTAATGCTCTGGAGACTAAAATGACATTAAAACTGCATCAAGTTTTTTTGACCTGGGAATTGATGAACCGAAAAATTTCCTATTATTGTTTTCCACCCATAATTAATTCAACTTTACAACTACAAACTTCTACATGTTCACTGGCTGGAGTGCACATTTCTTTTCATCTGCTTTGACCTACAGCTAATACCACTCCGTCTGTTAGTTACATAGATTGTGATAGTTCAATGAAACAGAGCATTATCGAAAGGATCAAATGAAGGGTTTTAAGTACGATTTAGAGAGTGTCTATCCTGTGTGTGAAAGAGGGAAAGGAAAGAGGGAGCCTCTCGCGCCGTTTCAAACTCGAGGGACTTTTTATGTCATTGGAACATGTTGTGCTGCCAGACGTGAGTGACAGTGATGGCCACAGTGGGCCTGGGATCCAGCATTTCCACTCATTCCAATTCCCCCTGGCCTGGCCTTCCCTTCCATGACAAGAGAGGGTGATGTTTTGTCAGCTCAAGTGTGACACTCTTACTCACCCATTCATTCACTCACTCACTCACTCACTCGTTTGGTCGTGGCTATTTAGTTGTTGTTGTTTTTTTGCTCTGCCTCCTGTTAATTTCCCGTTCCTCGTTTGTAATTCACTAAGCCACACTCCCCTTCTTCCCCCTGCGAGTGTTTGCCTTTCTGCTTCCACTGACTCTCACGCTTGTAATCTCCTGTTCTGGTCCTCCGTCTCTCATTTAGTGCTCTTTGGAATGGCTGTTCTGAAGGGGTTGGCTCTGAACACAAGAGCAGATGGTCAACACCTGCCTGCTTTCCAAGATTACGGCCCATCTCTTTGATAAACCACAATTTGTGTGCTTCAAAGACGTCTTTTAGGGTCCACTTTAGAAAAGCACAAGACGCCCCGCGGAGCCGGGGGGCGCCATCGGCATCCCTTATTCAACGTCTACACTCAGGATTCCTGCGGACATTCTGGGTCGTGGCAGCTCTCCATATTCTCAGGTGGCAGGTTTTTGTTTTTTTTTTTCCCTGTGAGCGTGTATTTTAAAGGCAAAAGCAAGTCGTGAAGTGCGCGAGAGAGCTCCCTTTGATAATACGAGGCACTTTGCATTTAGGAAGAGATGCGGCAACAGCCCTACAAAGTACATCTTTAACAATCTAGAGTGGTTTGAAAGAAACAAATTGCTCAGCAAGGAAGAGCAACCCATTGACCTTCAGACGTTGCAGGATTCCTTTTTCTTTTTTTTTTTTTTCAAAGGCAACACAAGGTTCCATTTCTGCAAATTTGGCAAGTCTTGACAGAAGAGCAGAAAACCCTTTGGTTGTAAGAGTCTTTATAGCTAGCTGAGATTGAGCTACATGTTTTGCAGAATGTCAGGGTTCTGTGTTTCTAAAATAAGTGTTTTAGGTAAAAATGCACAAATCAGACTTCAGGTCCCCAATTTATGTTGTCCAGTTTTTGTAAATCTTTGATCTATTAATACTTATTGTAGTCATTGTAAGATTTCTGTTTGGGCATTATGATCAACAACATTCAAAATATGTTGTTTCCAGCCTTTCTGCTGTGAGTGGTCTTTAATTGTTTATTATTAACAGAGGCCAAGCAGGCCTGGGACATAAAGCGAACTTTGCGACTGTTGAATTTGGGTTAAAACCCTCGTTCTATTAGTAGAGAGGAAAAGCTTCATATGTAGGAGGAATTTCTTTTGACAGAATACTTTGTAATAGGAAGACAGTTTGAATAAATGTATATTTAAAGTGCAGATTTAGGTTTAAAGAGGACTTTTTATTTTTCCAACATCCTCCTTTTGATTGGAAGTGATGTTAATGTATTATTGATTTGTGTTTATAATTGTGAATGTGAACAATTCTTTTGGACAGATGTTTCGTAATTTTCTTTTGGCAAATTCCCTCACGCTGCTGTTGCCATGTAAAATGAAAAAAAGTGATTTATTTTAATTTTCTTTTCAGGTCTGCATATTCATGTGATTTAAAAAATTTTTTTTTTTATTTTCCTGCAACTTTAGCAGGTAGAACAAATGGGAATGAGGTTTGCTCACCCATATTCACCACACGCGATTGAGATTTAGCTTTGGCTTTGGCAACAGACAATTAAAAAAGTTAATGTGTCTTTTCCACAAGCGTTAACTTCTGTGTCCAATTACCAAGCTTGCTGCTTAAGAAAGTTCTCGCCGGTTTTCTATCCACGAGAACTGCATTAAGCCGTCCGTTCCCTTTTACCTTTTTTTTTTAATCACAGCTGGCCTCTTATCGGGTAAGTTGCACCTTAAAGCAGTCTCTCCTTTTCTTCTTTGACTATCTGAGCCTCAGCAACGCCATTTATTTTGCGCCGAAGACAAGCCAATCTTGTTTTGTGTGTGAGCGTCGCCTTCCTCTAAAGCTGCCTCAGCTTGCCCGTATCTCCTGCTTCATCGAGCGCCTGATGAAACCCATACTGGCCCTACTGCTGATAAGGTAAGCCAGGCAACGAGATATATCCATCATTCACATACTTACAGTGCGCGCAGAGGCACGGGGACACACACGTTTCCAAGAAAGGGTGGTTTAGCGAAGGCGGGCGGATTTCTAAAGGAGGGAGACTATAGAATAACAAGATTAGGATTAAGAAAAGGCAATCAAATCAAACCGTCTGTTGCCTCACAAGTAATCAGAGTTGTGACGCTCATGAAGGAACCAAATCTCTCAACAGCCTTTTTAGCACACAAGTCCACACACTGCTAGTCCCTAAAAATCAATCAACAGGTCGGTGTTTATTTGACTGAGACGGCTATGAATTAATCACTCCCAACCATCCTTTGCGTTATCTCAAATTATTTAGAGACGGCGATTGTTTTCTAGTTACTGTATCAAATTCATCAATTAATTTATCATAAGTTCTTGAACTCATTATTCTGACTGCTGAAATCAGTTCCTTGAAAGGAATGGCTTCAATAGATTTTGCTCTTCTTGAAGAGCTGCAAATCCCATCTCCACAAGTGACCTTAAACAAAGGAGCGCTTCATTACTTCTTCATGCTTGGTGGCTGCGCAGAAACTCCGTTTAATTATTCTAACAAGATAAAATAAAAAATAATAAAAAACCCCCCTATTATTCTCATATTTAACACAAGAAAAATGCAGCAAACCCCATAAATCGAGTTGTGGGACTGCTGCCAAAGTGGTGCCACTGTTCTGCGGAGTACTTAATCATCTCCTATATTGTAATAATTCATGTAAACACGGTTTACTCACCAAAAGAGCATTGGCCCTCTTCCTTGGCTCCCGTTAGCTCTCACGTGTCACTGGATTTAGAGCTGGTAGTTCATGAGCAAATGAGCCAAAGGTTGCAAGGTGTTCATACTTCACTCCTGGTGCCAACCAGGAGCGAGAGCGTGGAAAACCAACTCGTAGGCATTGGAATCGGTCACCATGACAGCGGCACTTGAGCGGCGAATTGGCTTTGAAGGCAAATATGAACAGATAAGATTAATTACGCTCAGGCGGAAGAGGTTTGACGCTCCTGTGGGCAGGTGTGCATGCCTTGAGCAGCTCCATCTGCGCTCCCGCCAAAAAGCAGCCTCCACCGCGTCTGGCCTCTCGTCAGCCGGTGTGGCCAGAAGTCTACGGAGGCCTGTGAACGACGCGATTTCTCTCTTCGCGTCCCTCGGCCGCCGTCTTCGGCTGCCATCCGCGGTCACCGTGTATACAAGGTCATTTACCTCGTGATCAATAGCTTGCATCGAGCCTGCACTCCCCTGCACCTCCTCCTGTTTCTGAAACGGCCGTTAAATCGATAAGAACAAATGAAATTAAGCTCCTGGGTGGCTCACGCGAGAAAATGATTTTCCCGTGATTAATAACACACTGTAAACACATCTGTGCCTGGCATATCACATAAGAGAGCGTTTCCCCGCCTTGGCTTCTCCCCTTAGGGTAACACTTAGGGAATAAACCTGCAGTGGATGTCTGATAGGACTCTAAACAAGAACAAATGGTTGTGTTTGTGCAGGTTTAAGTATGTTACGTTTAGAGACTGCAATGCTAAAATTCACAAGTACTTTTCACAATATTATCACATCAGGTTATTGCATGGATTTCTGAGGTAAACTAAATCTAAATACTTACTCCTTGGCAATGATTCACTGTAGGCGGTTTTATTGTGTTGTCACCTTTTGAACCTTTTCGCACGTTGCCTTGTTACAGCCAGAGTTGATCGTTGTGGATATATTTAATGTGGCACTTACTTCAAAAATCTTGAGTCAACACTGTAGAACCAGGTTTTGCTGCAATTAAAGCCACAACTCTTTGGAAGTAATTCTGTACCAGATTTGTACCTGTCAGTCTCAGTTGGCTTGAATAATAGCAACCAAGAGTTTGATTTTCAAGCCTCCCCCATCGATTCTTTTCTTTCACTGGGCAATTAAGAAATTCATATGATTATTAAACCGGCAGTGTGCAAATTCAGTCTTGGAGAGCAATCCTACAACTGTGAGTTGCATACTCTTTAATGTTTTCATAAATTAACAGCTGCTGCATAATTACCATACACCTTAAAATTTTTGAACAGTGCTTAGGATGTTGTCTTATACCCTGATCATGCTTTAATTATCTCTAAACCATACTCTCCGACCCGTCTGCTGTGCTCCTTGGTCTTCATGTTGCTGCCTGCTCTGTAATGTTGTCCAAAAAATCTCTGAGGCCTTTACACAACAGCTAGGTTTATACTGAGACTTTCATTTGTAAAAGGAAATATGAAACCCTCGACTTTCCTTTCACATCAGAATGTTGCAGTAGTTTTTCTTGGTCTCTCTTAAAATCCAATTGAAGTTCATTATAGGAAAGGGTTCAAGAGGTATGAATACCTTGGCATTGGATGCATGTTGGGAAAAAATTTTATTATGGCAAAAATGGCGACAGCAACTTTCTGACTGTCCTGAATAAAATATTGAAATATAATTTTTCTCACTCAGTATCGACTATATCGTGCGATATATGTATATACATAGGCCTGCCACAATGACAAAT
Source organism: Poeciliopsis gracilis (assembly GCA_911649635.1). Lineage (NCBI taxonomy): Eukaryota > Metazoa > Chordata > Actinopteri > Cyprinodontiformes > Poeciliidae > Poeciliopsis > Poeciliopsis gracilis. The sequence goes on from CAJVRI010001121.1 coordinate 2,975,478, forward strand.
TTTGCTGCATGACAAATTGCTGCAGAAGTTATTGCAATAAATTAGATCTCAATATCACCCTATCAAAGATAAATAAACTTTCATTTCTGAAAATATTTAACCGTCTAACTGTATCCAAAACTAAATCAACAACTAAAATTGATACTGAAGTCTCTGTAAACAAAACTGCCCTACAAGAAATGGTGCTATTTGAAACCAATGAAACAGATTGAAGCCTTTTGCCACACAGTCTTTGGTAGAAAGAGAGAAGAAAAACAATCATGCAAAATGGAAGTTATTGAGTTAGTTTTAATTTATCATGCGATTAACTGATTTATTGCTTTATTTTGAGAATACGAAACATTAGCGATATTACTGTAGAATGGATTTCAGCTGCTGTTAACTTCGTCTCTATGCATGGTCATCCCTTCACACAACTTTCCCCAGCTCCAGCCGTTGCCGCGTCCCCCCAGGAGTTGGCCTGCATTGATAATTTATCCTTGATGCCGAGCTGGGGGCGTGTGCCAGCCATGAGCGTTCCCTGCCAGTGCTGAAATAGACAGAATCTGGTCAAAACTGTGTAGTGCTTTTCAGGATGTTACCCCGCTCACCTGGTGTTGAACTTGACTTCAGAAATATTCCTCCTCTGCGCCCGCTTAATGTGCTGATAAAACAATAACCAAAGCATTAACTCCACTGTCTTTGAAGAGGCAGTGAGGTGGTAATGCGGAAACCCTCTTTTTTTTTCCAGCAAAGCAGATTTCAGTGGTGTGCAGTGTATTGGGAGAACAAGGGAGAAGCCGAGTTTGATGTGCAAAATAACGCAGGAGATCCTGCTACTTGATTACGTGGCGTACTGTTCTCTGTCTGCACTGATTTCAGTAGAACGTAAAAGAAAAATGAAAAAGCGAGCAGAGAAAAAGAACATGCCTCGCCACGCAGACTCTTATTTAAATTATGAAATGGTTCGAATCTGTGGCTTTAACACCTTGTTCTACTCTCTAATTTAGATATATATCATGGACTTTGGACAGTTTTCAGCTTTACTGACCCGGCTCCAGAAACTTGAATTGTATCTTTATGTGATCGGTCTATACTTAGCACGTGAAAACTACCAGTTCGGCTTTTCAGTCTGACCACTAACCACAAAATCTTTCACTGTGTATGTTGTTAATGTAGGAAGAAATTCAAATTTTAGTGTGAGAAGGACATTCAGCAACACCATTTTGTGTTGTAGTTGTTCCTGTGGTAAGATGCTTTTTCATATAAGGAGTAGTTTAAGGTTTTCCCAAATATTTAGCAGCATTTTCTGCAGTTCCACAGAGTGACAAAAGACGGTAAAACGCTCGAAGAGAGCTTTTCAGTCTGGTTGATGTGGAAAGCATCAAAACATCAGAACCACAAACTGACAATGCAGCGAGATCATCAGCTTCTGCACCAAATTAATAATCTGCTCCATAATTTTTTTTTAAATTTATTTATGTGGTCATTTTTAATTTGAAGTCAATTTAATTAATGCTTTTAGTTTTTATAGGTTGCATCGTTAAAAACTTATTTTTTAATTTTTCTATCCTTCTGAGAAGTGAATGTGTTTCTGGTTGTGTGCGGAGGTGGCAGAGAGGGGCAAAGGTAGGGACTTGCCCAGGGCATGAGTCAGGCCAGGATCATCACTGCATCGAACATGATGGATTTGAAAATGTTGGCACAATTTTTGAAATCTTATAGGGAATACTTCTTCTGTCTTCTGTTTACAGTTAACCTTTAACCAGGGATTAAAATACTTTGAATAACTTTTTTGTTATTTTTTTGTTATCTTTATAGCAACATCTCTCAAGTCAAAACTTTACAAAAATCATAGATTGGAAGTTGACCTCAAATCTCTTAAACATTGCATTTTCACTCTTTATTTTGTTTATTTTTTTTCAATGCCGCTATTAATATTATTTTTTTTTCAACCGCATCTGGATCTTTTTATGTTTTCAAGAGCCATAATTATTGCCACTGGCTGCCAGGAGAGCTGCGGGTTCAGCAGTACTCTGGCCTTACACGACCCCATGCGAAGTCTGCTTTGCTCTGCCTCTCTGACACAGAGGCTCCATATTTCTACAGCCACACAGATGGGTTGCACTCTTTTATTCATAAGGGCCATGCTTACTTTGATCTGGCTTTGCATGTGCAGCATATGTCAGACTGAGGTGGTGGAAAAGAGCAGGAGGAGTGGGAGGCTGTCCGTTTGGCCGGCTGCAGCAACTTGACGCTCTGATTCTGGGTTTTTTTTAATATTTTTTTTTTTATGCTCTTCAGCTCCTTTGGGCTTTCAGTGCTTTCTATTATGCATGAGTGTCATAACCAGTATTGTTAATGCACTGGCCAGAAACGCAGGGTGAACATTTCCAAAAATGTGGGCAGAGGGTTTGTTTGCCTTTCTCAAATTCATCACATTACACTGAGTTTGGTTGATTTTGTATTGGTGACAAGTGCCAACTTTGAGCTTGGGGAATTGGAGCTCCTGGATGCTTGTCGTGGCTATCTTCTTACTCACACCTACCATGTTTTCTAAGCTTTCTATTGTAATCTAATGCAGAAGAGCCACACATATATTTACATCTTAGAAATGTACTTTTTCATGTTAAAAAAAAGCAAAAAAAAACAACAGAAGTCCTCTGTTTTGAAATGTCACCCAAGTGAGAAGTGAACCCTCTGACTTGGTTCAAATTTCCATATTCAGATTCTCCCCTTAACTTGAAACTGTCTCCATCTGACTAATGAGATAGGACTCCCTTATGAGGATGTATAATAATGCTGTTTTTTTTAAAGAAGCTAACACTGGTCCCTTGTTAACGAAATGTCTACAAATGCGTATATCAAAATCCGGTCGTCGTGCAATTATTCTGCATTCTATTAAACCTCGTCTTTTCATCTTTTCTTTGCAAATCGTTTACTAGAGGAGCAGACTGAGGCGAGATAACACTATTGTTCCAAAGACCGTGTGTTGTTGTTCCAGATTGTTCTAGGCTTTGACATACCAAGCATGCAAATATAATGCGTCTATCATTCTGTCGATGCTATATCCACCTGCTTCGTATTCCAGCGGTGAATGAAGACGGAAGGCTTTGAATAAATGAAGCCTTCACTGGATCTTGTGGCATTTTGATGGTAGGTGAGACTTCTGCAAAATTCCTGCAAGGGCTCCTCAAATGTCACTGCGATGACTCAATAATAACATCGTGCCATCGTATGTTTTCCTCGAAGCGGTTGGCCCAACATTTCTTCTAAATTTCTTGGCTAAATATGAGTTTGCCACTGATGTGGCGTGCTTCAAGTTTAGTTCTGTAACCTGCAATGCTAATTATGTGAAATATCAAACGTCAGAAAGGATCTTTTGCAGATCAAATAATATTTAAGTTGCTATTAATGACAGGAGAGTAAAATGCTGATGTTTTGTTGAGTCTTGAGGTCTCGGTTACACGGTAACGGCATTTCGGCTGGACAAACACTCAAAAATGCTGGTTGCCCATTATTGTTAACACTTGATTGGTTGCTCTTGTTGCCAAAGGTGGCACAACCAGTTATTAGGTCCTGAAAGCAACCATTTTGGGGCCAGGTTCGTTTGAACGGCCTCTATCGTGTGACAAAGTAGCAAAAACGTAGCTCTGAAACAGATCAAATACTTTGCTGAAGTTTTGACAATTTTTTTGTATTGAACATGAAGAAAGTTGTTTAGGTGCAGCGAACATAAAAGGCTCATGCGGTGCTTGTTTCAGCCAGAATGTACAAATCCTCTTTCAAATGGAGCTCAAAGACCCATTTGGTCCTATGTTGAACCTGCGTCAAGAAAGCAGGGTTATAAAGAGCGAAACTGTGAATTATTAAAAATGGTCTTTATTCAATTCGTTAGATTAATAATGAATCTTCAGCAGGAGAGTATTAAGCTTTTATGCCCTCAAATCGCAGGATGTTGGGAATTAATTTAAAAACAAATTATTGGCCAGATCAATTGAAGTGCGTTTCGCGTATTTGCATACCAATGCTCTGGACCCGGAGAGATAAATGGGTTTTCTTTACTCCTTAAAGCTCAGAGCCATTTATTAAGGTGTGTTTATCATTTATATCAGCCCAGGTTAAATGTCTTGAGACTTATATTTAAAGCTGTGGGTCCCACTTGGCAATTAAGTACAATTCATTACAGCAGACACGCAGCCCTGCAGGGGGAAAAGTAAGAGCCAAGACTAAACACTGTGGCAAGCGAGGAAGGGAAACGACAGAAGGCGGAAGAGAGGAAGTGTGAAACTGATGTGAAAAATAGGGGGACACGTGTAGGAGGCACAAAGTGTAAGAAACGTGGGAGATTGTTTTTGTCGAAGACGTGTTTATTGTCCCGAGGAACAGAATTAGACTGCAAAAAATATTCCTGGTGCGGACGGCGAGAGCAGAAGGAGAGGTGGGGACGTGTTGACCAGCGATACGCAGCATCGGCTGCACCTTCACCCGCCCGGCGGTGGGGGTCTGCGAACGCTCGCTCTCACAGAGAATTTCACGCCTTTCATTTGTTGCATTTTGATGTAGTGCGGTGTGAGATGTTCTGACTTTTTCTTCTTCTTTGCCCAGCGGAGTGGCATCCTGGTGCTGATAGTCTTTTTGAAGCTGTGAACTCCAGCTAGTAAGAGCGGGCTTAAAAAAAATAAAAAATAAAATAAAGTTTTTATTTACATGTGAAACATCCCTAAAGCTCTTGAAATAACAGATTCAGACGCATCACACTCAACAGAAACACCGTGTTTGCGTGGAGGATCTTTGATTTTCTCTTAGTCGTAGTAAATACTGATCATTTAAAATATGACGATTTGGACACTAAGACACGGCACCATACTGGGACATCCTTAGGTTTAAAGTGTGAACAACATTGTAAGCACTTTGTAATAAAACATTTCCGTAGATGGCATGAAATGTTTAAGGACTAAAATTTATTTTCAAAATACCAAGAACTAGAACTCTCAAACTTGTATTTTATTTATTTTATTTTTTAATCAACTTTATCATTTTGGTCCTAAAGATCTTCACAATTAAATTTTGGTTTTCCCCATTTTACAGCGTTTAACAGCAGAGTTAATCTTGAACAAAGCGATTTATTAAATAGTTGTACATGCAGCCTACTCCCACTTTCAGTGCAACGTTGAACGTAAGGCCGTGTTTCTGTTTGGGTATGAGGCACAATTCATTTGACTCCGCATGTGATCAATAAAATCGAGTTCTGTTTGGAAATGGGATTGCATTGTGTCTGGGTGTCCCTTACTGCACCGGTTCTGCACAAAAGTAAACAAAACAATGAATGAAGAACGATCTTAATTCAATACGAGCCTTGTTCATCCGTTAATTTCACAAACTTTTTGTCAGGTACTTTAATGCACCATTGATCTTCTTGTAAATAGGCTGCGGTGTATTTATAGAGCTTATCTGTGTGAGTGGAGAGTTTTCTTTCTTTCAGAAGTTCTGTCCTTCTGAAACCCGATCAATACCCCTTTTCCTTTTTTTAAAGACTCCATAGCATGATTAGAAATGGTAAATGCAGACCGTCTCGCACCTGAGTGAGACTCCAATCTATATGCGTCCAGTGAAAAAACAAAAAAAAAATCCTCACCACCATCTTTTCGCCATAAATCTGTTTCATTGCGTCTACATCAGCGAAAAGAGGCTGCGGTGATTTTTCGAGTGGAGCACACGTTTTCTTTAATCCAACAGAGTGTATGCCAGGTCTTTCTTGTGTTTTTTTTTCATATTGCGACTGAAGGAGCTCTGCATCTGGAGGGCTTAATATTTGGATTTTTTTTTTTCAAAATCTGAATAGCTTTTTGCATTTTCTCATTTTCCACCATCAGTGTCAACACGGCACGGCCTTTCTACTAAACGCTAATGCCCTTTGAGCTGCACTCCAGAGCTTGTGGCAACGCAGTTACTCTTTAAGTGGGGTTTCTTTCTAAAGAAGTACTGCCCATCAGACGTGCTAAATGGCTAACCTTTCCTGTTTTTTGTTTAGTTATCTCAAAATTTCCAGGATTAGCTTTCGCCAGGAGACTCGTGCGCACCTTTTCAGTGCTGTGCTGATTTTCTTTGAACAGATATTCAGGTTAGCTGATGGCTGCTTTCTCTATATTCGTCAACCCACTCTGCAACCAAAGTGGCTGTGCGCTTATTGTCTTTGCTCTTTTAGACAACTCTTTTGTCCCTAAGCAACACTTCATCAGACCACAGAAACGAATGCATCTGCAGTATAGCACAATATTACAGTGTGAATGACTGAGCATGCACTTTATTTTATGCGTTCAACTTTTCCTTTTCTTCGCCCCCTCCCTCTGCAAAATTTTTAATTTAAGGTTTCCCATCCCTAATGTTTTGTGCATGCTTCATTTGTCTTTTATGTCATAAAGTTTCATATATTTCAGATTCAGGTTTCTGCAGAAAGCGTCAAATCACTAATCCTGTATACCTGCCATGTACATGCTAGCAAAACGCTGAGGTGGCAGTAAGAACATGGCAATTTGGAGTGTTTGCCTGCTTGTTAAAATGATGTGTACAATTGTCAGAAGCCTCTCCCATGTTCTGTAAATCCTCGGTAAGTGGGGGACAGCTGTTATTAGTCACTGCTGATGATGCTGCAGTTCTCCGCTCTGCTCTGTGGACTCTTCCCGCTCGATCCCGACTCCCACCACACATCGCTTCGTGGAATCTGATGCACTGCACCCACCTCAGATTAACCCCTGGCTCTGTCTTGCTTATTCCCGCAATCCCACACCATCGCAAGGGCTGAGTCACGCACTCAAAACCTTTCCCACATGGGAACCCATCTTCACACACAGTCTTACAGACCAAAACAGTGTTGGACACACACACACACACACACACACACACACACACACAGAAGGGAGAGACAGAGAAGTGAAGCTGCCTCATTGACAGGGTCACAGAGAGGTTATAGAGAGAATGAACAGGCATCCTCCTGCCATTCACAGCAGAAAGGCCCTGCAAAGGTTTAAGTCCAATAGGCTCAGGCAGAGTCTCAGGTAAAGAGGGGATCAACCGCACAGGTTGACAGTCTCACACAACGACAATAAACATGCAAACGTATTCAGTCCCCATGAAATGTCTTACAATAATCTTACTATAACCACAAACGTTTGGTTTTCACTTTCTTTTTCAAATAAAAAAAATCTATAAATTGGTGAATAAATTTGAGTTAATAATGTATCTGTACCCTTTTTTTTTTACTCTATTGGCTTGACATCAAAATATGCATGATCACAAACCTCTAGCAAGAAGAATATGTTCGTAGTACTTAAGAGAAAGTCGCAAAAATTTGGTACGTGCCGTGAAGATGGTCAGAGGAAAACAAAAATGATGCGTCGAACTGAAACTTTCCAGTTGATTTGTGCACAGCCAAGAAAAACCCTGATTGTTTTATCTATAGTATGTTGGATTTTCAGATGTTTGTAATTGCTTCCATTTATCTTCACTAAAACATACTTCAGATCAGATCAGCAAGAAATAAGTATTGCTTGGGGATCAAATATGTTTTCTTCTCTGCTTTTAACCGAGAATATAGTCCATAATGGTTCAGAAATATGTTCCAGATATATAATTTAGAAGACAGAGAAAGGGGGAAATCGTTTGTTCCACACAGGCATAACAGACACGAGGAGATGAAGACGTGACCTTCACTCACTGAAGGCAGTTTGAATTTTAAACACAAAAGTTTGATTCTGAGAGTTTTCAAGTTTTTGTCCCCAGTAACCCACGTGAACTTGGATTGTTTTTTTTCTAACCTGATATTTTACATCGTTGGCACTAATTGAGATGTATTCTAAAAATATTCCCCAAGGACACCTGCTGGATGTGCTGAATCTGAAAAAAAAAAAAGCTCGAATAAAGATGAGAGCTGATTAGATCAACTTCGTGTTTGTGCTTTCAGCTCAACCAGAGAAGGCGTTGCGGATAAAACCCCCGTTCTGTCCTTTCAAATGTCACCTCCAATAAGATGGATGCCAGTGATTAGATTTTATTAAGTTTTGCTTGCGTGGCCAGGGTTAGAGCCGCCACTGCCCCCGTCGTGATGTCCAACAAATTGAAGTGACAAAAAAAAAAAAAAAAAAACGTAAAATGGTGCATAAATAACATGCTTACGTGGACATCATGCATCGCGTCTGTGGTGTTGAGCATTTATTACAAAAAATTAAGATCGTAACCCTTTGGCTTTGAGCGACGGCTAAATTAAAGCATCAATCATAAATTATTCAGGTAATTGAAAATAATAATAAAAGCAGAAAACTAAGTACCTGCTGAAACGGTTGAGTATAAGGATCAGCATTTATATATTTTATGATGGGTATCAAGAGCATACACTATTTTTATAATCAGAAACAATTTTACTTTTCAGCCTGCATGCAAAGTGCTCTGTCTGGGGAAAAAAAAAGCTCCTCTATACGGTAAAACGTGGTGGCAGTGAGGTGAATGGAAGCAGCTGAAAATCTCCCTTTTCTGAGCTAACGCTCAATTTTTTCATTTCTTTTACTCGACGGTGTTTGTCTACTGCTGTCCTTTTTCTCACAGCATGTTGGTTGGCCCTGAAACATTTTGTGAAGCTAATTTTATACATGTGATTGGAAAAGATGTCAAAATACTGATTCCCACTATACATCAGACAATCGGAAAATGCAAGTCACTGTTGCTAGTTGCAATGGATGAACCCATTCCAGAGGGTTCTGAGTTGGGCAGAATGTGAACATTAGGCAGTGGAAAACTAACCTGTCTAGTACAAATCTGACGTCTGTATTTTTAATGTTTCAGTTTTAGAGACAAGGCCGCTTTGAAATACAGTATTAAGATTTATTTGATTGATATTTTCATCATTAAAAAATAAAAAAAAAAATTTTTTTTGGCTTAACACTACCAGATTTGCCTCTGAAAGTTTTCTTCTCTGCTAAGCTCGGAGTTCGCAGAAGCTGAACCGCGGCGCGAGTGGGCCTCGCCTCGGAGTGAGAAATGACAAAAACAATTTGCTGTCAACCAGCCTCCTGAGCCGAGTTGACCAGATCACAGAAAGCGGCTTTGACTGCTCGTCAGTACCCAGGCATGTGTTAAAAGCCTTCCCGCAGTGCAACGTGCCCCGGACTCATTTCACACCCCTTTTCATTGTGAAGGAGCCCAGCAGTGGCTCATGTATGTTTGACTTTTCGCATCAGGTTTCTTTGGGTTGAGCGTTTGCATGCTTGCAAACAGATCCAGCTCTTCGCCACGTATGTCCCTGTGCCGTGTGTGTGTGTGTGTGTGTGTGTGTGTGTGTGTGTGTGTGTGTGTGTGTGTGTGTGTGTGTGTGTATGTCCGCGTGCAAATTCGAGTCCGTGTTAGGACTTGTCATCCTGGCACCGTGGCCGGCAGTAGAAGCAGCTATGGCTCTCAGCATGATTCGTGTCGCCTAGAAGATTCCACTTAGTGTGGAGCATTTTCCACACGCCCGCTCCACTTTCCACACTCGGCAGGGGATCGTCTCGCTAATTCGATTTCGAACCGGAAAAACATATCTACCGTGTGGAGAAGTGACTGTGAAGATATACTGCCTTCTGTACATGTCTTATTTGCTCTTCTGTCTTTCTTTAAAAGGTCTTGATGCCCGGTGAGGCGATGGGCCGTCCAGCTGCTGAACTTGGACCTGCCCAAAGCAGAAATACGTGAGTGTGAAACTACACCTACATTTAATGTTTTTAGACAAATTCACAATATCAGTCATGTAGATTTTAATAGTTTTTCAGAACATTGTATAAAAATAATCAGCGTAAACGGAAACAGTTTTTCCACCATTCTGGTGCTTGGCTTAAACGTCAGTGAATCATCTCCATGACAACTCGATGCCCAGATCCACCGGGTTATTGCCATGTGGTTGGTCGATTATGTTGAAAAGCAACTGAACACGTGTGTGAAATGCAAGACTGCGCCGCTAAGTACACAACCGTACTGCAATTTTCATCTTCACAAAACATGATATTGGCAACTTGCATCACGATCTATATGTTTACAGACAACTTGGTTGGAGGAAAACCTTCTGGTCAGTGGGAGTTTTTCTATTGCTAATGGGTAAAATTGTAAACTTACCTCCATTATATTCCAATTTCCATTAAACTTTGTGAATAACTACAAGGAAAAGATGTATTTTGCTTTCTTTTAATGTAAATGACTACTGCTGTTTATCTTCTTCTGAATATGATAAATTATTTGCTCAGGTTTGACCGGCGTCCTAGCAACAGGTTGCAATCGGTTGTCTTTTGCCGCTTCATATTTGAGTAGCGCGCTTATTGATTTATTTACATGCTTTGTCCTGACAGAAGACGGCGCAACGGTGAATTTTCCCACCTCTGGGAATATCACCCTCTTGATTAAGCTCGGCTGTTTATCCTGCTAGCTGCGCGTCGTAGCCGGGGCTTGAATTGGGCAGCATCTTCGCCTCTCTAGGAAGATGAATGCAGAAGGTGTTTCAAACATTTTTCACCTCACATTTACTTTCACAAAGCTTGCCCGCTTTCTGGAGAGCAAGACTTTTGAGAGAAATAAAACACTTTGTTCATGTTTTGCCAATAATAAATAGATAGAAACATTTTCGTTGGGGGGAAAAAAAAGCCCTGATTTCTGGTTTGAATAACTTGACAGCTACATATATAGTGGTACTATTTCTGAAAGGAGAGCCTATGATAGCTGTATTATTATTATTTTTTTCCCCAGAAAATTGTTTCAACTTTAAAGTGTGAGGTAGTATTCTAAAGACTTATAATTTAAAAATGTTTTTGGCTTTAAATTAGAACCAGAGATGCTTTTAAGCATTGAAAAACACTTCAATGCTCTACATACACAAACACTCTCAGTGACACACGTATGCAGTGTGTTATTCTAAGAATTAAAAACGAATCACGTCTGAAATATATATATATATATATATTTTTGCCAATTGTATTTGATCTTTTCACAATTAAAATAAGTGGTCGAATATAACAATAAGCAGAAAATGGTCGACAGCCACTTCTTTGAAATCCTCCTTTTTAAAATATGCGATCAAGCAAAAGACGTTTAAAGATTTTTGAGTTTGAGAGACTAACTGTTAATAATTTATGCTCATTAGAAAGTCCTCAATAGTGGGACATTAAAAGAGCCAATCTTTATTCATCCAAATAGAGGTCACCCGCACTTGGTGTCTGTCTTCTGTAGATTATAAATTGCACCTTCGTCTTTCTCTCGGCCGCTTTTTCCCCCCCACCCACCATCTCTCAGCGTTTGAGAAAGTCGACTGAATTTAAATGGGATAAATCATAAATCTGATTAGGTGAATATTCTCTGTGATCTACAGGGCAATATGGAAGAAAGGTGATGAATTGAAAATGATGAGGAGACTTCTTTCATTTTCCTCCCTCCCCCTCCCTCTTGCTCCCCACTGTGTCCGTCTTCCCATCGACTTCGCCGTTTGGATTTTCAGCTGAATAATTTACCAGCGGGGCAATCATGTGGGCTGCCTCATTAGACGGCCGAAGCGCTCCGGTTGTCAATGACGACGTCTCCTAATAGAGAAGCTTTTGATGAATTTTGATCAGAATGGAGGAAATTTTCCACATATTTACGATAACTTTCTGCTGACAGCGGACTGGAGTCACTTTCTCCTACAGAAATGGACTCTTCTTCATTTTTTCTTCCTCGTAAAGTTTTCCCATTAGAAATACGAGAAGGTTTTTTGTTTACATGGAGGCGCTAACGGCTCCAAGGTAGAGCAGCAAACCTGAATTTCTGAATAATATCTATCAGTTTTAGTAGGTTTTGCAGTCGTTTCTGCTTTTGCATGATGAATTTTGCAAGATTCCTAAGCGGCTTCGATGAGCTGAAAGGACAGCATGTGCAATAGTTGAATATATTTTATGGGAAATATTAAAGATACTAATAAATGTAGCACCAATCGTAAAGTAAAAACATGTTGTCTTTTTTTTTTTTCTAACTTCATAAATGATCTCCACCTAAACGGTTGGATATTTCAACACAGTGCGTATATTTTAACTGTCCTTAGACATCTTTCCCAGGCGCGGCAATAAATGTGGAGGGCACTATGGAGAAAACATCAATCTTCCACATTATATAAATGAAATAAATATAACCCCATGTGCTCATATTAATCTTAACCTCTGCATTTATGAATGTCAGTACCCTTGAAAGTATTGATAAACTGCACTTGTTTTTTTTATCTAACCCCAGTGACCTTAGCCAGACACATTAGATGGAGGCTGGACTCAGTAAGCATACAGAGTGAGAAGTGTTTTATCATGCCAGAGACTCTCCTGAGGAGAAGCCATTGATCTGTGAAAGCACTGCGTTACACCTCTCCTCTGCCCTGTGAACGCCGTGTATTAACTCCGAACCCGCGAGTAAATAGAAAGCTTCATTCCAGAGGTTCGGATGATGATGTCGGCTTGTTAGGATCTCCACTTTTGTTTTCTTGTTTTTGTTTTTTTTTACTAAAAACTAGAGACTGGCGTACTGCGGCACAAAGGGGAGCGAGATAGAAATTTAATTAAGGCTCATTAGTCTTCGGAAAGAAGATTACAAGTACATGCTGTCAATTGTTGCGGCGCTCTCTGTATGAGTTCTGATAAAAATGGTTGTTCAAAGGACGCTTTTCTGACTAGTTTCTTCGTTTTCTCATTATTTTCATTCTGGCTGCGCCAGTGAAGGACAAAACATACAAAGTTTGTGAGATCTGCCCGTTTGAAATTCGAAAATATAAAGTGTTTTTCATCCGTAATCAAAAACTTAAGCAATACCTTGTTGGGCTAACACAACGCTCTATTGTGGAAGGTGTTAACTAAATTACATTTGCTGGTTCGATCTTTCTGCATATTAAAAGCAACCGCCTGCCTCAATCCAAGATTTAAAGGAAATAACCGATGGAGAGAACTTAAATGAATACCCAGAAAGACCGAGCAGAGAAATCTTAGGATTTTATAACCTCTATCTTCCCTGGAAGTCTCTGGATTCGGAAATATTTGCGACCTTTCAGAAATCTTCAAGTTAACCGGAGAATCTGTGTCTTTTCGGGGGGGGATACGCAAAGAGACTTTGTCGCACTACAACTACCGAGATTAAAGCTGCTGTCACTTTGTGCTCGTCTCGCCATGTATCCTGGCCCATTAAAAAGCCTGTCTCAACAGGAGACATTCTTTTCACGTAGCATTGTTTAGTTGAGTGTCACAGCAGCGTAATGTCTGCTCTGCTTTGCCACACACACACCTGCTCCGGCATCCAGCAATTAGATACGGGAGGAGAACTGATAACTTGAGGTACTTGGTGACTTTCCCTCCATCCAATTTCTTCCACACATCTTCCATCATTTCTACAACTAAGTAACACATGAACTACCTGAGCCTCCCCCCCAGCAGACACGCAGCCTCTATATCTCCCAAAGATATAGTATCACCCTGACGGGCGCATTACAGCCACAAACTCCTCCATTTTTCCATTGCTCAGTCTCACTATCCCTCCATCATGAGCTGAGCTGGGGCATCAGAATGCTATCAGGCCCCAGGCAATCAGAGATACAGTCATATGTCACAAATAGGTGTCAGCTCCTATTACAGCAAGGAGGGGGTCGAAGGCAAGTGAAAACTCAGTTATCAGAAAGGACACATGCAACCCGCTCCACTGCCTCCTTACTCCTCCTCCTCCTCATCCTCCTCTTCTTCCCTCCTCCTCCTCCTCCTCCTCCTCTTCGTCCTCTTCATTTTTTTGCTCCCTTCCTCCATTTGCCCAGCCCCCGTTCTGGATATCACCTCTTTCCCTTCACAGGGCAGCAATATTTGACCAATAACACAAATGTAATACTGCTCCCGTTTTCTCTCTCCGCCACAATCACAGTTGATTTAATGGACCTGTAAGCTGCCAGTTTAGTTTATTCAGTGCTTTTTTTTTTTTTTAAAGGATGGGCGGGGAGGGAGAGCCTGCAGGTATTACAAGGACACACAGAGCTTCATCTCTCCTCTCAGTCCCTACCTTTGACTTGTTATCAAGTTATTTGGTGGAAAGTGCTGTGATTTATTGGTTGTTGGTGGTTTTGGCCCAGTTTAGCGAAGTTGGTATGAGAAAAGTTTTTATATCTCTCATCATCTTTCTCCGTTTATTGCATCTGCTCTTGCCTCCAGATGCGTCTCTAAACAAAGATTCTTGCTCATGTTTCTACAGGTTATTGTTAAATTAGCAGCAAATATCTTCAGGTCGTGATGTGTTGTCTGAGAAGTTCATAACATTTGACATATTATATTGTCTCTTCATAGTCAATCTTACTATATAATAATCTACGGAAGATCTAACTATTGTCATGCAACATATAGTCACTCTGTTCATAACTATACTAAGATCCAGACTATTTCATTTTGAAAAATTACACAATTTCGAAGCGGTTGACAGAAATTTTGGAAATAAGTTCCAAGTCTCAACATAAAATTACAGCTTATATGATCAGAAAATGTTACCCTTGCTGAATTATGCAGATCTACAGGCGTTGATCTGGATGGCAGGGATGAAACCTAAAACCTCCTGGGTTGTTGCAACTTTTAGTCAAATAATCGGGTCATTTTGAAAGAGTCTGGAGATCTTGACTGTGTACCAAATTGGTGATTCATATGATTCAGGTGTGTTGGACCAGGGACATCTAAAAGTTGCAGATCCTGAGAATACAGGGTTTCATGTGACGAAAGGTAGCTTCGGGTTTTTTTAAGTTACTCTCACATGAAACGGTCCAGGTTGCTTAGAAGAAAAAATTAATAATGTGGGGGGGTTTTTTTTCTAAAAAGAAAATCAGAATTTTTTTTCTTTTTTTTTCTGGTATTCTCTACTCTGCAACTCTCTTTCGCTCCTTCAATCAGCACCATTGTTAACCATCCTGCTAATCCTTTTTCCAACCTCCGAACAGTTTTGCGAACTGATTGCTTTCATCAACTTCTGCATCATTTTCTGTTTGGCTGCACTAGTGGAGGCTCTTTAGCTCGGGCAAAAAAGGAACAGCTCATTAATCAGCCATCAATCCTCCTCCCTGCTATCACTTCACCGGCGACTGTACCGAATGCTTCGCTTGCTCCCCTGTTTAATTCCAATTTTGGTAGCGACAGGACGTGTGCTGACCTCTCTTCCTTTTGCTAAGCGTCAAGGTTGACCACTATTACCTCCATCTCGGGCCTCCCACTATTATTCTCCTATCTTGATGTCATCTTGAGAAGCCTCTGTGTGTTTCTGTGCTCTTCCTAGCTCCTGTCCTTCAGTCAACAACTTTAAATAACAGTTTCAGATGAGCAGCTAGGGAAATTTTCAGCTGATGTTTCTACAAGGAAAGATGTATAGTTGGCTACATAAGGTCTAAAATTCTCCTAGAATGTCTCAATGGACTAAATATCAATCAATCCCAATAATGTTCCCCGTTTTATAAATATCATCTGATTTAGTGATGTTTGTGTGTGCTCATAGCTAGCGGCTTTAGATCCTAAAACAAATTTCCAAGACGCATTTAAGTTTTATCTGCCAATTCAAAAATACCAAATTTATTTAGTGACATGATATATCTTTTAAAATGTTTCTCAGAAATGATTGGATCCTTGTCCTGTCGCATAAACAAACATCCTTCTATGCCCTCAGGAAGTCCCACCAACCTGGCGTTGTTGCGGCGGCTCCTACTTTCCAAGTCAATTAGCTTTCAGTCTGTTGTACATCCTGTACATCAGGCAGTAAGTAATAACACCTGGACCCAAACTATTGGGTTGTTCACAGATGAGCTATGCTTTGGCTTTTAGTCAATCAAGAGATTTGATTTGAAACAAAGAAAAGCCAAATATGAAGACAATATTGGTGTAAAAGTGTGGAAATATATTTTTTTTCCAGCACTGTGCGTCTGATACGTGTTCATTTTTGGAAAGAAATTGAACCAATAGCACTTTCTCGTGAAAACAGAAACTAACTAGCTGCATGAACATTTTCATAGTTTTTCATAGTGACTAATGAAATTTAAAGGTGAAAACCTTTATTTTTCTCCCCATCTCTGGGAAAACCACACGGGGCCAATTGCTTCTTAAGCCCTTCATCAACCGCTGCCAATTACAAAGTACAAGTTTGCTTCGCTTCGAGTCAATCAACAATTCGGCTGGATTCCAAAAAGCTGCAGCAGGACTTTCAATGATAAATTCTTGTATTAGAATTAAATCTTGTTAAGTGCTTAAAGGTCTCAAAAAAGGGTGAAGGAGGTTACGGCCTTCCATTCAGTGACTAATGTTCGTGTGCGGAGCCTGGGGATCACAGGGAGATTTTAACCTCCTCTGCCAGTCTAAATTAATGAGGTAATTAAAGACTCAGGTGGAATTAGCTGTAGATGCCTTCTGTATTTTCTGACAGTCAGGTAGTTAGGCAGGATGTTAAGGTACAATACAGCCACAGGGCAAATGATGTTTAAAAAAAAAAGGTGCTGGAGTAGGGAAAGGTCAAATCATGTTGTCTATATTTAGTTTCTCTGGCATGTTGTTCTGAAATTTCCCTCCTTCTTGTAGACAAGGATTAGAAAATTGCTGCATATTCCAGAGAGTGCAAGGAAAGTTAAGGAGACTCTGTTAGGAGGTTTAATGTCTTTATATTGCATGGACTGCAGCAGTCGTAAAATCAATCAAGCGCCTACAAAAGCATCCATTAAAGCGCCCATAAAGCGATATCCCTAAAATAATAATCCAACGAGAGATCACTAAATGTCATTCAGGTCCGACGCCTTTTCATCTTCACTTTGTCGGACCTCGATCACGTCCAAACGACCACGATTGCCGGGTTCGGTCGCAATTTTTAGTCGCTGCGGCGAACACTCTCTAATGTCAGGTCACAGTTATGTTTATCAAGGTTTCATGCTTTCAGCAGTTTGAGTAGGTAGGTTTTCCAGCACAGTTGCCAGGGAGAAGACTTGCTTCCTCTCAGTGCGCATCAGCAGTTCAAAGCGGCTCTCTTCCAAGCTTAACAGCAGCGCGCCAAATAATGCGAGAAATGCAACTATCTGCGCTTGGTTTGAAAAACAGTCATACATCTTTTGTGGCTTCTTTGCAGTTTGTTCTCTTCATCTTGAAACATTTGCACTGTTTCAGCTGAAAATACACAACAGTCTAAATTTGACGTCAGATGAACATAAATACATTTGTTACATCTTGAAATGAGCACATAACAAGTATGAAGATTTCTTCTGGTAAACGAAAAATTCACTCCGTTATACATTATTTGATTAAATGAGTGACAGAAGGCGGGTTCTTCTGTTATGGCTTTATTGCTGTTGGACATTTCCAGAACTTTTACTTTCCCTCTAACAAAGAAAAAAACTAAGAAAAGATAAGATGTCTGTTATATACAGTTTTAGCTGAAAAACAACCCTGAACCTACGGCTTGAGCTTCAATGCAACGGCTTGCATTGAGGCAAATTCAAGTGTGTAGTTAATGTCTCAACCTAAATCCAACTGAGAATTTCTATTAACACTTCTAACTGCTCTTCAGACACAATTTTTTCAATTCGACTGGGACCGAATTGTTTTTAAAAAGAAAAAAAAAAAGGTTTTGTCTTCAGTCTACACATAGAGACCTAATCCAAGGCTTACTGGTAAAACGTCACTCAGAGTATTGATGCGGCGCGGCTGAATACAAACCCGTATCTCATTTAGATTTGGACGATATGGCTGAAAAATGTGTCATGTTAGCGTTTCTTATCAGTGATTCGTTTTTCTGTTTTAAATATCTGAAATATTGACGTCTCATCCACACATTTCACTCCACGCTGCTATGAGGCACTTTATTGAAACCTTTAACTGCTGCTGCTGCTGCACAAGCTCCTCTCCACAGGTTGTTGCTAGGTAACCAACGGTAGGGTTCGTTGATGTCACCATCCTTGCTTAGCTAGCTGTGAGAGGATGAGCAGTTCAGTGAAATTATTGAAAATTTTATCTGACGTATTATCCGTGGATATTGATTATTGGTCTATATTGTTTACACTGGTTTCATTTTTCAAATTTCAGTATTGAAGGTTGGCAAAAAAAACCCCAACAGTCCTCCAACAGGAGATAACTGGATTTTATGGGTTTGCGTTTGTCATTTTTCTTCCAGTAAGGCTGTAAAAGTTAGTCGAGGGGTCAGACCTTCGTCAAAGTGAAAACAAAGTTCTTGGGGAGTCTCCGGCTCACCGACAATCATTTTCGCATTTTTGCAGCCGAGCAGGGATGAGAACCGCGGCGACTCCACATTAAGGTCTGAGATGAAGACACAGGTGGGTTTTCAACCTGTTGTTTTTCTAATCTGAAACGCGGCGGGGAACCCCGGGTCGTTTTCCCCGGCAAACGCGTCGGAGCCTCATCACGTTCACGGTGATCATTTTCTGGCCATCAGGCTAAGGTAATTAGGTTCCCCGCTCACACGGCTCTTCCAGCATCAACAGTATCATCACTATATGAAGACAGTAAAATGAGTGATTATTACACAGAACGTAGCCTGTGGGTGTTTCCGACAATGAGAACCGCCGCCTCTGCATTCATCCATTCCCTCTGCCCGTTTGGATAAGTCTGGAGATGACCAGGCTGGTTCTCTCTGGCTGGAAAAAAATGACATTAATAAACCTGAGAAATTCAGAAAACATGTTAATAAACGCAGCCTAATGCAAAGTCTATAATCCAAAGATTTGAGTGAGCTCGTTAAGACCTGAGATTCTCACTGAGCATAATTGCGGATACTCTTGGTGATTGCGTCACGTTGGAATAGTTTCCCCAAAGCTTGATGGATCTGATGATTTTTATAGGAAAAAAACATACAAATGTTAATTCCCAATGACCTTTGATCTGACAAATGCGTATGCAGTGATCACTAGTTGCAAAATTTAAAATTCTTTACCCCTTTCAAAAGATAAAATGCAACATGAAAGGCATCAATCGATAAAGCTCATAGTGTATTCCTTTGATGGGATGGCCATGCTTGTAAAGTCTGATTAACCCAGGCTTCTGTCAACGTCTTCATAGAGTGGAGAAAGATGGAGATTTCAAGTGGATAGAAACATCTTACATGTCTGGAAAAAATGTTATTGTGCCAGTAATATAATTATTTAAATTTAGTTCGGATTCTGTTCAATTCAAAAGTACTTTATAAAACAAAAAATTGTAAAAGAATCTTTCATTGATTTTTAAAAATTTTTTTTAAATATCAGAAATGTTAAATCAACTTGAGTGAATACAAAAAAGCTTTTGGACAAAAATGTAATTTTGAAGGAATTAAAGATATTCAAAGCAAGCAATATGTGAAAAAGAAACTGACTTTGACCAGATCATGAATCACCTGTTATTAACCCAATAGTTCCCTCATGTCCTTGAACTTGGACAGGGTCACACCACCCTGGGCAACTTACAATGTGAAAGCACAAAAGGAAAACAAATTCGGTACGTTTATTGACCCAAAACCATTTCGTGACTCCCAAGAAGTTTTAGAAAATCTTTAGACTGATGAGACAAAACTACAGTTTTTCAGAGAAAGAACTTCCCACCCAAAGTGAAACACAGTGGTGGAAGTATGATGCCTCGGGTTGCTTTGCTACTTAATGTAGACCAGGAAATTCTAAAATTCATCATTGGTGCATAAAAGACTCATTGACACCATGTCGATTTTATCCGTAAGAAGAAATTTCAAAACGCACTGATAATTGATTTTGCAGTGTTTCAGAAGGTGAAAAGATTTGCTTGGTGAAACATCCCAGTTTTAAGTTGTGGCCACCCGGTTATTGTGATCGTCCTTACCGCGTGTCCTCTGTTGTCAGTCAGTCCGTTCCACCTGTGGGTCGGACGCCGCTCCACAACCCGACTGTCGACTCGCCCGCTGTGCACTCGGTCGGATCGCCTCCTTTCCTTTTCAGTCGTGTTTTCTCATCCCGGGGTTATCCACACGCGATGCATACCGCGATCTGACATTTCATTCTCACCTGCAGATACGACCCTAACCTTGAATGCTTATGTTACGCAGCCTCCATAACACACCGCATGCATCAAAGCGGGCTGTAAAATGTGTGCGCGCGCTCACAAGCACTGTTGTTCACATTTTTTAGCTTAATGTGAACAACTGCCAACCCGTTTAGAGGCGCTCTTTGTCATTCTGACTCTCTCTCGCCTCAGAAATGTCCAGGATCGGGGCCACAGGGCACAGGTGAATTAGTTCTGACTGCCATTTTTCTGGAGCAGCCTTCCTCCTCCTCGTCTACTTATTTGCCTCTTTTCTCCTCCTCTTCCTCTTCTTTTTTTTTTTTTTTTTTTCCTGCTCAGTGAACTGAGGGAAAATGACATTTAATTACAGGAGAGCAGTCACGCAGTTCGGCTAATTACGATCCCGGGAGTTCAGTCATCATATCTAATTAACTTTCACTTTCATGAAAGCTTAATGCAGCGCCATAGTCGGGCGCCGCATGTGCCACACTTCAGGAATATTGACAACTCTTTGGATATTAATTTTTGAATTTCTCTCTCTCTCCCTTTCTTTTTTTTTTTTTTTTTCAAATTTCTGCCCGTTTCTATGTTTGATCTGTTTGCGAAGTTCAGGATTGAGCCTTGCAATACGTCTACATAAAAATGAATGTAATCAATCAATTGAACGGTGGCAGAGATTCATATTCATATCGATTGTTAAAAGCACACTCTCCAGCCTGATTTACATTCATTATGACAGTCTGTGAGGACAATCAATTCATTATTACGCCCGCCCTTGACCGCTGCGTTAGCGTGCCTACTGGGGCATAATCCTTAAATTGCACATGGCGGTGCAATTTTTCATACAGACGTGTAATACTACTATTTTATGTCATCGTTATTGGGACATTTAACTGCCAATTAAAAAAAAAAAAGTATTAGTTCAGAAAGTAAAATATGTATGCCTGTTCTGAATTTGTACGCTTTACATATTTGGGTCATTGTTAACGTGAAGAACATGACCTTTTGATGAACAACAACAAAAAAACATGACTTTTACACTGTAATTTATTTTACAAAAACAAAGGAAAATTGCACTTGAAAATACACCCTTTAATACTGATAATCTTTAACAAGTGCAGGTCAGGTTTTATCTTAAGTTATGGGGATAAAATGCTCAAATCCTGTGTATAATTCTGTAATAAATAGTCTTTTGTACGACTGGCAGTGGTTTTGATCCCATTTGGACCATCTAATTGAAGAAAGTATAAGTCAAGATGTTGAATCGCGTCAAAATAATTGTGATTATGTAACATATCATTTCATAAGACTTGCATTAAAAACAAATTAAACAAAACTTAAGATCATCAGCTGGTAAAACATTCCAATGACATTTATGAATTGCCACATTGAAGCCTTTGCTGATGTAATTCCTCCTTACGGCAGAGCGAACGGTAACCTGCGTCGGTTCCTAAACACCAGCTGGTCAGAACCTTTGATTCTGTGGAGCCGTTCACTTAACACCCAGCTGCCATTTAAACTTCTCCTCGTTTGCAGAAACGCTGGTATTCCATGAAGGTCTTCGCGTCATAGCTATTTTTTTTTTCTTCCTTAAATGCAATAACTGTATAAATTGTTTTGCATCGGCGCGCTGCCCACCAAGTTGTTGTCTCCGTCCTGCATTTTGCTGATGGCTCTGATGACATGCGTGTCTCTCTGAGACCTGAGATGGCACTGGAGCAGAAACAACACTGCTAATTGGTGGCCTGATATCCCCCCAGCGCAGCACGAGCTCTGTAAAGGTCATCTCCACTCATAAAATAGAGTGCTCAATTATGCATTTTGTTTTGGGTTTTTTTTTTTGTTGTTGTTTTTTTTACTCGGGTTGACAGACTTGACCCAGAAAATCAAATAAAAAAAAGCTGTGGGGGGATAATGCTGTCAGTTGCCTATTTTTGAAAGCAAAGGTCACTTTTTGGTCGCCGTCCTTGCATCTTTGATGTTGTAATTACAAAGCTACAGTCATGCTTTGTTTATCTTGCGCCATAGAAATGGATTCCTGACCACAACTTTAATATTCTGCGATTTAAATCAAACAAGACAGAAGTTGTCACGTTTGGACCAGAGTTTCTGGGCAATTTTTCTTTTACCAGCAACAGGAAGCTAAGATCCATAACCAAGTTTAAACTTTTGAGGCTAATAAAACTGGACTGCACATACTTTAACATAAATTTTATCACATGAATGCATAATTAAAAATCATAATTAGTTCTGAGTTATTTACTTATTACAAGCTAGCGTGAACTTCAGCTTCACACATCTTGCTTGGCCTGGGTGGCAGACTAGAAACTAGGAACAAAACCTTCCGACTGCTGTTCATTTCCAGCTTTTCCACGGCTAATGAGTACATTTCTATTTTCACAAACAATGCAGATGGACCGTCACCTCTGTTTTGGGTCAGCTAGAAAGTCCCAAACAGAACAAACAACCTTCTTACTGGGCAACATTTAATAAGACTGTCAGACAGCAAAACATTAGCAGGTCAGCAGTATGGCACCATCTGTCAAAACCTGCCATTACAATGTCTGCTGCTGCTTTGAAGCTGTTTGTGTGTGTCTGTTGCTGGATGCATTCAGACTATGTGCACAAAGTTCAGCAGGAACAAAGAGGTGAGGATGCGGTTTGAAATATTTGGCTAATGGTAGTGTAAAAAAACTGCAGTGAATCAAATAGCAAAAACCAATTCTGTTTACTTTCCTGACTTCGATCAAATGCTGCTGGATTCATTATTCGCCAACAGATCTCGTTTTGACTGGCCTGGTCTTGGATCTAAGTGCAGAGTTTTTTTTTTTACAATTTTATAGCATTTTTGAGGAGCAAGTGGGAAGACTGGACTCATGTTTGTCCAGGCACAACTCCCATTTTCTCACTGGCTGGCAAAAAAGCAGCACAGTTGCAGTTATTTTGTTGGATTACAGGTAAGCCCCCACACTTTAGCAGCGTCCCTTGTTATTTACCATCCTTGAAGGGAGAGCAGGGCTCATCGTTGCCTTCTTGCCACCCATCCCTGCTGCTCTGTGAAACAACCCCTTGATCAGACCCTGTGGAGTTGGTTGGAGGGTACAATGTGTGTGTGTGTTGTACTCCGAATAGCTCTGCAGACGAGCAGAAAATATGTTCCTTCGCTTGCTGAGCCCACGCTTCCAAAGCTGGATCCGGCTTTGAATATGAATCCAGAAACACAATACTTCATTTTTCACAGCAGATTTCTACATGAAATCTGGTTTTCACCAAACAATGCAGAACGCATGAGCAGAAAACCTGTAAATATCATTCGCGTTCAATACATATACTGTACGTCTCCCAGTTTAATCAATACTCTATGTGGCCAATCGATACATCTTGACTTTTAAGACGGCAAATATATTTCAGGTTGTTTTAATGGCGCCGTTTAAAGTTTTTGACAATCTCAAAATATATAAAAAAAAACAACAAACACGTGACTCCATTGTGTTCACTTACATGTATGAAAGTACATTAATAAAATTGTGTTTGCCATTAGCATAAGCTCTAAAAAATTTTTATATATTTCCGTATTAATGAAGCTTTTTCAAACTGATTCCACTTGTTATTGCTCCATGTAAACTGGACATAGACAGCAGTGAACAGTGTAACGGCACGTTTCACACACATCCTCCCAGCTATACACACCCACCACCTTAGAGCAACTGTATAATAATGATGACACAATGTGCCAGGCACATAGTGATTTAGCGTTACACTTACTTGCGGGATCTCTAATTTGAGTCCCCCCAAAACAGGCAGACACACACACACACACACACGCACACACGCACCCACGTACCCACGTACGCACACACACCTTCCCACACATACTGTAGATGTGAAAAATGTTCTTGGCCTGCCATAATGCTGCAGACATCAGCGATCCCCACAAGGAGGATTAATGCCTCGTCTTGCTTTTATTATGCTGTCCTGCCGTCCTTCGCGGGCTGCCCATTCATCCTTGTAAGACGTCCATATCTGCTCAGAGTCTG
Organism: Poeciliopsis gracilis; assembly: GCA_911649635.1. Taxonomy (NCBI): domain Eukaryota; kingdom Metazoa; phylum Chordata; class Actinopteri; order Cyprinodontiformes; family Poeciliidae; genus Poeciliopsis; species Poeciliopsis gracilis. Next base: position 2,999,524 of record CAJVRI010001121.1, read on the forward strand.
TGAGCATACGCGTGTTGCTGCGAGTGTGTGAGCGGTTGCTCGGGTTATGTGTTATGTGTGTGCGCAAGTGCCGGTCTGTCTGCTTGTGCGAGACTTGCAAAGTTTATCGCAGAGCGGGTTAAATCACTTGTCCGGGCACGAGCTCTCCAGGGCCGCGTCTCGCTTGTCTTATCAATCTATCGACATGGCACCTGCGCTGCCGTTTCACGTTCGGAGGCCGATGCATCGGCTGGTTTCGGCCCCACCGCGAAGGAATACTAATTGGGATGCAGATGGCTTCTGTTTTGGCCACCTCAGCAGACATTGATCCCCCTGCGGACTTCTACGCCGGTGACAGATGGACTGTCACCTCTGAACGAGAAGAGATTGGAACCTCTCACTTCAAGTCTCTCTTAGCGATTCTGATTCATAGCAGTTGTTGTATTTGAATGCGTTCCTGTTGCTTTATGTTCTTTTTCCATCTGCCTCAACATCCCAGCTCTGATTATTCCCATTCCCGTCTTTCTTCTTTCGAGGACCAAAACAGTTTTGCAGGTTGCATCTCATCAACTGATGAGCACGTCAGTCAAAGATGCTCCTAAAGTTGCATATATTCCATATTTTTAAATTAAATGTGCTGAACTCCTCTCTCTATCACTTAAGACGCAGAGAGAGAGGTCCAGAGTTCAAGCTCAGAATGAAGATGATTAAGTTTAAGGCGGAAAATGTACCATCCATTTGCCCATCCTCTACAAGTTATCCAAGATTGGGTCTCAGGTTTAAAAAGACTGTTTTAAATAGTCCAGAGTTGTTCCCAAGCCAAAGCGAGAGATATTGTTTATCACACCTGTTTAGTCCGCTTTAATCAGACTCTAGTTTGTTTGCCAAGAAAGTCCAGTTCGCTGGAGGAGATGTGAATGCGTAATTTAACCCTAAGGATAAAAAAGTGAACTCTGGTCCACCTGCAAATGTAAGTTTCGGCTTTTTCGTAGAAGGAAAATTTGGTGCGGTTTGATTCCATATGTGTATCCAAGCAGACCACGGACCACTCCAAAAGCGGGAAGGGAACTCTACTGCAGGGCATTCTGGGTAATTGCAAAAACAACTAAGTGTATCTTTAGCAGGAGAAATGGCTTGTGGTCTTTATCACCAACCACTAAATCCTACAACCACTAAAATCTGACACGACTCCATCCAAAACCTCCGTCTTTTTCAGAGATTTTTCCTTTAGTGGTGCTTGGTACAGCGCCACCACAGGTGGCAGAGTGAACAGATTTTTCAAAGGAAAGTGAACTGCACCATGAAAGTGAACTGCACCACCTGAAAATGTACCAAATATCACAGAGTCTACTAGTCTATTATTATTTGCAGCAGGTTCTGCCAATAGGATCCATTTTCATTTGTAAGTAAATGGATGTATAACATCACAGCTACAGAGCAATAAATCACTAAAAGTATGTTATTTAGACACAAATATGGCTAAAATTAATCAGTTGCATTTTTTTTCCTAAGCCTTATTACATCCATTAACAAATGGAGAATCTTGAGCTATGTATTTATACACAGGTTTATAAATAGCCTTACGTGGAACTTTTGAAAAGGTAAGCATCAGCAGACAGATCTTAACCCGCAAAACACCACAAAATAAAATAGCTGACGGCTCGCTGGAGCAACTTTTTGTGCAAGGTGAGGCATAAACTGAAAAATTCAGGAGGTTCTTTTGCATTGCATGAATAATTTCATAAAGCGGAGCCTCCAGCTGGATCAATCGGCTCCAAAAACGAGATAAAAACGTCCTATGAAAGAAAAATACATTAATCATCCTGATGCGCACAGATCATAAAAAGCCAACTGGTGAAAGAACATCATTGTGTTATAAGAAGGTTTAAAGAAAAAGTACATAACATTTAAAAAAAAAAAAAAGCAGGAGCTCATTTCAGCTATTTCATACCCATAATCTGCTTCTCTGGCACAATCTAAATCTTACGGCAATAGCTGAGCGTCGGGACATCGCCACTCCGCTAAATCTTCACGTTTTGGTTCGGCTTTTTCTCCTGTTTTAGCTTTGTCACAGATGCCATGAAAAATTTGGGCATTAAAGTGGCTTTAACATGACGGAACGGACTACTGCGACTCGTCATCAGCTCTAAAAGTAAAACAGTAAAAATGTCAAGATATCCACGAGCGATCCACTTAACATTTGCTTGTTTATCGTGCAATTAAAAAGCTTAATCAGTCCTAAGTTTCCTCGTAGTTGCGTAACTTGAACACTTTGGTTTTTAAACCGGAGAACCTCCATTCTCCGCTCATTGCTTAATCCCACTTATCAGACAATGGCGCCGGGAATGTATTTAGAGGAGCTATGCAAATGTCTTCAAGCGAAAGGCCAGATCTAATCTGTAGGTTTATTCTAATTAAAAGTGATTTACTTTCCTCACTGTGCCCTGAAAGGGAAGCTTAATGTCTTGTTTCTGAAAGGAGATGGCATCCTCCAACTCAATTAGGCTGAAGAAGATGCACTTTGGTTAAGTTGACTGTGGCTAAAGGTATTTAACAGGCAGCTGTTGGACTTTGCAAGGAAATGCGACATGAAGTCAGGGTTATGGGGTAGTCCAAACCCGTTTGCCCCAAATATCTCTTAAGTCTGTAGGTCTGAATCAATTTGACTCTGGAGTTTGCTTTTATTGACGTGCTGTCGTCGTATTTTTTGTTTTTTTTGTATCCTTGAGTTTCTTGATTTTATTTTATTTTTTTAAGGCCCCCGTTGGTTTGTAGATGTGGTTATATCCTGGTGTTGGACAGGTCTGCTGACCTTTCTGTAAGAAGCAGCTCGCTTGTTTTTGGTTCTGTTGGGACAGACGCAGTCTGCCTTCGTTTGCTCGTTGTCCGTCTTTGATTTTTGCCCTTGCATTTCTTGAAGGCAGCTGTCAAAACATAAGTAACCAATAGCTTTACAGGAAATAAAACAGAAATTCATTATTTATTCATTAATTATTTGACAATTGTCAAATAATTGTGATGAATCAAATCAAAGTCCACTCATTCACTTGAGTGACACCTTCGACATACAAAAGCAGCAGTATTTTTATGTGATAGACCAACAAAATGTGGTGTTAAATTGCAGCAGAAGGAATAGGATATGTGGTTTCCAAACATTTCTTCAAAGAAAAATCTACGTAGTGTTCCATGCATCTGTTTTTCATTTAACACTAATAATTGGTTGTGTGCAGAAGTCATTTAGTAAGTTTGTAGATCAAGATTAGTATAAATGCAGCTGTTCTCACCATAGAACTCTCCATTAGTAGCACTCGGCTTATATGTACCACAAATCTGGAAGAAACTTCCAGTAAACTGCAGAACAGCTGAAACACTGAGTGCCTTTAGATCCAGGCGAAGAATATCCGGACAGAAATTCCTTTTGAAACATAATCAATGAAACTTTAAACAACAATCTGATGTGTAGCAATAGCACTTGACAAAATGCAATGTTTCAATTGTTGACTGTGTATTCTATGACTTTGTATTTTTGCGTTTTTATTACGTAAAGGACTTAGAAATGCCTTGTCGCTGAAATGTGCTGTAAAAGTACATTTTTGATTAAAGTATAGAGTATCCGGTAAGTATTTTAGTATTTATATGTAATATTCTAAATATCTCAATAAAAATGAAAGCATAATTTAAAGTTCTAAAGTTAGTTTAAGGCTTCACGGCTTGGTTTAGTTCAGGAACGCAGTTCATTTAATTTCTTCTTCTGGTTTTGGTGGACTTCCATCTTGTTACATTTTTGGAAAATCCTCATATTTGCTTGTCAAAAACTTTATTTGCTTTCCAACATAAGTGGGTTACATGCAGAGACTCTGTTTGAGCTGCATAATTATGCAGTCTAACATTTCGCTGCTCCTCCAAACACCTCCGCGCCAACTGTCCATCTCCTGTCAAGCCCTAGCATAGATTATTTTTTTTTACGAGGGGTCATTAAAATGCATAAGTATGTTTTTAAAAGGTGCAATCTATTTGTGATCTGAAGTAAACCCGATGCTGACCACAAAGTGTGGAAACTCTCTCTTTTTAAACCCACAGCTGAAGATTGTCTCCGAGATAAGTTCCTGCGTTTTCTGCAGAGCACTCGACAAAATCAGAATGAGTTTGAAATCCGAAGGAAATATTGTCAGGAAACTAAAATTTAGGTTCTTGCGTGTCGATGAGATTTTTTTTCCCCCATAGTTTAGGTTTATTTGACAGTCTGCTGCAAACGTCAATCAAAAAGATCAGATCGTGTTCATCACATCAGTCAGCCTGCTGGATGAATGCAGATGCCCAAGGTAAACATATTTAGTGTGTGTGACGATGTAAACTTCTTCACGAGTGAAAAACCAACTTTTGCTCTTAGTAACTACCTTTATATTACTGGTTATCAGTGGCAGCATTGCTAAGACAGCAAGCGCTGAATTTATTCGGAGAAAAATGGATTTGCAGCCCAACTTTTGAGATTTTCAAAAGTTCTGTCAAACTTTCCATATTGAGGTTATTCCAAAACAGTTCTCTGTTGCTGTACTCTGTTCAGCCTTTAGAAGTTAAAAGTAAGTTTATTTGAGGGTTAGTGGGAGTGCTCTTAAAGCAGTGAATTGGAAACTAAAAATGATAGTTTTAAATATTTTCCGAAATGTGAATAAAATGCTGAACTCGCCGAGACGTTGCTGGCGATTGCATTTCCACCACTGTAAAGACTAATGGGGTGAATTGTGCATTTCCTATGCAGGCCCTCATTGACACAGGCACCATTTAAGGCTGTCAAGCCCCTTCACCAGCGCCACCACTTAGTGAATAAAGGTCAGGCAATCAGGCATCTGGAAGGACAGCTAATTTGTCATCCCTTGACAAACGTGTCAGCATCCGATCTTGTCCGCAGGGCTTGATACTGCAACAAGCCGTAAAGGTTAAAAGATTCAAAGAACCCCCCACCCCGCCCTCCTCTCCGTGCTCACCCTGTATCCATCGCGGCGAGAAACATGCGATGAAGCAGAAAATTCAATTTTGGATTTGATACGGAGAGGGTTACGCACTTTTCATGGCTGCAGCTCTGTGGAGTCGTTAGGCACGTCGTCTGCTCTGCTCAGTTAAACTATGCAGAAGCTTCTCAGATCGAGACGCTGCTGTCTCCCGCATCACTCCCTGTGAGCTGAATCCGCCTCTGGCTTTCCCGGTTTAGGCGAAGAGACGGCAAAAGCCCAAACTACAACACGACTTGTTGTTGATGTACCAACTTAGAAAGTTTCCCAAACTCATCACTGAGGCAATACAAGTTGACTCTGTCATCCCTGAATGCATCGTAATGGCCTGTTTAGTGGGTCGCTCTTTAGCTGCAGGTGTATGTCCCTTTTTGGATTCCCAAGAGTGTAAATGACAGAGTGTATGAGGGAGAGAGATGAATGACTCTCTTTGATCAGGTGAGCTTATCAGGGTGTGTGTGTGTGTGTGTTTGCATTCATTGTGAGATAATGAAGAAGTCTGCCTGACAGCTACATGCCAGATGGAGTTAATGTGCATCATTGTCAACAGTAGCTTTAGCCTAACTTCACTTTTTGGAGATCTTTGCTTCCACAGCAGCCAACAAAACCTTTGAAATTATAGATGTGACAAATATTAGTATTTACTTTTTGTTTAGGAGTGTGAAAAGCTTTGATGGTGGGCTGGGAGGCGTTACAGAAGCCTACGGACCAGAACCACCAGGCACCGGAACAGCTTCTTTCCCACAGCTGTCACGCTCCTGAACGCCTCCTGACACAAACTATAAGGACTGTTCCCCCCCCCCATCCCTGGACTGTTCCCCTCACACACATACATGATCTATATACAATCTTTATATAATCTGTAAATCTAATTTCCCATTATTTATCCTGTATTATAAAACAACTAATATATATACAATCCATTCTTCATATTCCTGTATATTCTGTATAATCTGTAATTTGTATAGTATGTACATAAGCTCTCATCTATATTTATATTGTACAAAACATTTTATTTATAGCACATCAATATTATTCTGTTTATATCTTCATAAACCTGTTTATAAATATTTATATCATGTATAGCACTTCTGGATAGATGCAAACTACATTTCGTTGCTTGTACATGTGACAGTGCAATGACAATAAAGTTGAATTCTATTCTATTCTAATGCAGGGTGCCTCCACCAAAAAGATACATGATGGCACCAAACAGCATCTTAAAACTAAAAATATGTGGATTTTGGTTCCATTCCAAAGCCCACATATTGAGGGTTGATAACAGTGGCTGTTATGTTATATGTCATGTTATATTTTCCTCAGGCAGCGTCTGCTCATTGTGGATTGTATGTTGGTGAGCTGGTCATGGAGAAAAACAAAGACGCATCCACCTCCATGCTTCACAGATGATTCCAGTAGTTCCATCAAAACGGAACTAGTAAGAACTGGAAACAAGGAAGTAAGAAAAACAAGTAAAATGGGATAATTCAGCACTACATGACCAAATGAGGAGCTTTTTGTGGCTGATTGGGAACAGGGTGCAGCTGTGAGAGGAGACCAAGCAGGCCGACTGAGGGAAAGAGACTAATGAACTAGAGAAAGAACTGAGGAGGAAATAAACAACAGCAAAGGCAAAACACTGTTCTAAAGGAAGAGCAAGACTGACTCATCTGAAAGCAAAGAAAGAACGAATGAAGTAAGACCGAGGCTGAACATAAAGAAAACAAATAGTCAGAAAACCAAACACGAGAAACCCCAAAATCCAAACAACCAATAATCTTGATAGTGTCCTTCTTGTACACCTCCCATGAAAGTTGATATAACAATCTTTCTGTTTGTTATATCAACAGTAGCAAGAGTGGCGTGACGGCTTTTGGAGACTTCTGTTAGCGTCTTGCGGCCTGCTTTAAGGGTGAATTCGCATGGCCAGACCTGGGCCAATGGGACTGCTAAATAAAAATGTCCTCCACTTGCAGGCTATTTTTAGACACTATGATGGTGTATCCCTAGTCTTCTCAGATCTCATTAAACCCCATAGCAAGCTCATAGGAAATCTGAATATTTCACTCTAAAACTTGTAAACATTGCATCAACATTGCCTAATTTTCTTCTTCGCTATTCACTTTGCTCTAATTCCCTGTACGTTGCATGCTCAATCAGCCAGCTGGCATAACTACAGTTAATGCAAGTAGTGGAGCAGCATTAGAGCCCCCCCCCCCGGTGTCCAGGGGCCCTGCATAGATCGATTGTTAAAACATGAATCTGACAAATACTGACAATATGCTATTTTGCTGCTGGTGCAGTCTATAGTATTGACGTGAGAATGTGCAAGGTTATCTCAGAGCCAAGCTTTCTGTGATGGTGTCAGGTATTGATGGCTTTAATTCACTTACAAGAACAAACATATGCATATTGCATGTGCAAGCACGTCATTTATTAACATGAGCAGGTGCTGCGATGCTAAATTTACCTTTTGTTATGGATTTCGAGGAGCTTTGGAGATTGAAACTGAGACGTGAACGGGGTTCTGGGCATTCAGAAAACGGCGCAGAGTAAACATCAAGGAGGAAACGGTCAAATAATGATTCCATACCAAAAGCAGAAGCCGGAAGAGAAAAAGAGAGGGCAAAGCCAAGGGTCAGGCAGCTGAATTTGAAGCTCGTAATATACAACTATGCATGATGGAGAGGCCCAAGGCGGTGCACCTGTAAGTCTTGGTGCTGAGAGCAGAATGGAGCTTGCCTAGTGCCAGTGGTGGAAAAGAACCGCTCGCTGAGATGAAATGAAATTTGTTTCCTGACCTTATTGAATCTGCCCACTCTGTAAATAACAGCTCATCCTCTCTGGTGCCCCGCCACCACCAGCCTTTTGTCATCTGTGGGAGTTGGGCCTCATTCACACCCGACTGAAGCTGCTGCATGTTTTCCTGGATGGTCACAGTCACTGAAATGTCACTGGATGAATAGCTGAACCTTTAGAATCCTTATTTCAATGTAAAGGCATGCATGACCCTATCAGCGCACGCTCGCCTTTTCACAACGATGCATGAGTGTGCTTCTTTAAAATTTGTGGAGGTTTCTGCATCTCAGAAAACTGTCAAACAGTTCAATGGTAGACGTGTGTGTGAAAAGTTCTCATGATATGTAGAGAACTTGGCTTTAACTAGACCGTTTTTAGCAGGAAGACTTTCTCCCTGGCCTGTCTCTTCTGTCCTTGTTCACTTTGAAATAGTCTATTTTCCCCCCAATCTTTTTAATCATTTTGTCTAATTGGAATGGCTATTTATTTATTCGACACCAATGTCGCATTGCTATACTTTATCCAATTTGATTGTCAGAAAATAAACAACCTTCGCTGTTGAACATTATTAGGACAAATTCGCTGGTCAGCGTAAGACTGTTGATGTGAAAACAGTTAATATAAAAACTTTTCTGTAAAAAGGAAAAGAAAAAAGACAAAAACCTTACATGCCACACAAGGTGCCACGTGTTTCAATTTGAGCACCTTTTCTTTCAAATTTTAATGTGAAAATCATTTTTAAGCCATTTATCTTTGCTTATTTTTTGCTCGTCTCGCCACTTGTTTCACTTATTCACTAAGGTCCAATTTAAAAAATATTTCCAAAATTACTTAATTATTTTCCCACCGGTTTTCCGCAGTGGTGAACTTTTTCCTCCATCTTTTCATCTGAAAGGACGATCTTTCTCTAACCCAGCGATTTTACCAACGGGTTTCCAGTTGCACTAATTAGCTGCGAAACGTTGCGCCACGCGCGTATCGCCACCGAGTCGCCTGACACATGATGAGGTTACTATGTGCATCTCCTCATTATTTTTGAAAGAGTTTTATTTATTTCAAACCTATGAATCCAGACGTCCTCAAGGTTAAATGCAAATGAGTCTTGTGCAGAAACGGCATCTTTTACTCGCCGAGGCTCAGCCGTAGAGTCTGATTAAAAACTAACATGTTTCCACATTAAAGTTTGTTTCCTGCTCTGCGTATGGACGGATCAAAGTTTGCTCCCTTTAACCGCGGTGTTCCTCTGCAGTGTAAGTTAAAATGTGTTGACAGGATCCTTCTGCGCTTTTCATCTTCTGTTTTTCACTTTCCTCTCATTAATACTTCATACCTTCTGACTTTCTGAGCTTCCTCTGGTCTAAACTGCCTCTTGTAGTGCTGTTTGTCTCTCCGCCCCTTCCTCTGCCTCAATGTTGTTTTTCCACACTTGTCAAAACTGTGCTTACTAAAGTGACACCAACAGATGTAAGCGCAAACCTTCCTCGAACAAACCAAAACTACTTCCTGTTGCTGTTAATAGCTGATGCACGGCAAGAGGGCGTCATGTTGTTCCTGTGCTTTCTTGTAAAACAAGGGAAACAGAGAGAGAGAGAGAGAGAGAGAGGAGAAACAACAGTGGGAGAGCTGAGGAGAGGGCAGGTGGATGTCTCATGTGTGAAGCCCAATAAGGCTCAATCTGCTTCTCTGTGATGCGACAGACTCTCTAACTGCGGTTTGCATTTATCCCAAATTAAAGCCGCTCCCTCCTGGTTGCTGCAGTTTCATTACGCGTTGCAGTAAATGATCCAGTGGAGCTGATGATGTTCTCAGAGAATTGGTGCTGGATGCTTTTGGATAGGTTGTTCTTTTAAAAGTGTCAGCAGGGAAGCACAAACATCAGGAAAGAAAAGATGATTTTTTTTTTTTTTTTTAGTTTTCTGCTCTTATGTTGAATTCGAATTGAAATCAATAACTTTCTGATCAACCCCCTACATATTTCTGGTTAGATTAAGACAAAGCTGTAATCCATATCGACAGCTAATTTATTTAACTCTCATGTGATTATTTAATATATTTTTTTAACAACATAGTTCAGTTTAGGTTGAACTGTGAATATTTTGGATCTCTACAGAGTTGCACAATGAAAACAATTTAAATTGTCTCTCTGGCTCTTCATCTAAACCTTTCTCTGATTGGCTAACAATCATTTTAACTCAAGCGTCAATGACCATGCATCAATAAACCATACAATAAGAATTACAGTATACATCAAAATCTCTCTCTCTTTTTTTTTTTACGTTAAATTTTTATGTATGTAATACTTCATTCCAATTTACTCATGGCACTGGCAAAAAAATATATATGTAGTTTTTTTTATTTAACTTTTTTTTTTTTTTTTACTACATTTGGCTTCTCCAATGAATTCTCATCATTCCTTCAATTATATTAAGTCTTTAGTTTAATTGTTTAGGACTAGAAGGAGCCATTAACATGAAAGGACGTTTACATCAGCCAATGAGAAATGATCGCTTGCTTGGAGTTTAAAAATGCACCAATCAGTAACATTTTCCCCGTGACGTATGTGATGCGCCGGTTTGATGCTGCGAAGCCTTTCGGAAATTTCTTCAGCTGTAAACAACCATCCTCCACTTGCAAAGAGAGAGAGAAGTCCAGAGCCGAACTAATAGGCTGTCAGTGTTAATTCAATATTTGGAAGAGTTGACTAACGCAGAAGAGCGTAGGAGACCGATGAATAATTGATTAAAAAAACCTTTAATTTGGGTTAACTAGTCTGGACTAAAGAGACTAAAAGAGGGCTCAACAAAATTTGTAATCGAAATTCAGTAAATGTAGCTGTAACTCATTAATTTAGATTGTTCAAAGTGTTATCCAAGCAGACTGTGTGGGAAATGGTGCACAAGGAAATAACACTGAAAACGAGCTCCAGCATTCTGGCCGTCTCAGCAAACCCATCTCTGAAAGTGGACTCCAACAATCCTAGCATGTCATCACGAGAGATGTCTCTCTCTCGATACTGTGTTTTGATGTGAAAACGAATTCAAACACCGTGAACTGAAATCAGAAGTAAAAACTCCCGATTTATGGTCTGTACTTTCTGCTTTGCTGGTTCTTGAAGATCAAGCAACGACGTGACGCTGCTTGGCGATCTGGAACGACTTGTGTGAACCCCTCAGCCTCCTCTGCGTTCTTCTACTTTCAGCAAAAACAACAACCTCCCTATTTAGGAGCCCGCGCACATAGCCGGAGTTGTTTGACACAAGCTCTCGTCGTTGTGTAATGGTGACTAATGTAGGGTAAAGAAACGCGGCCTTTGATCTCTGCGCTGAATAAAGCTGACTGTGTCTGTCTCAGTGCCCCTCAGGCCTCATTGTCAGCCTGCCAGAATGTCATCTTTCTCCCATCACTGAATATAAAGCTGTGGAATACATCATGCAAATAATCAGGCTTGGAAACAAACACAAGCAGCGCTTTGCCCCCCAAAGGAAGAGGAAGTCGTCTCTAATGAGCGGGGTAAAATTGGAATATTCATCCCGACGTAGAAATGACTGACTGATTCCTTCCTCTCTAAAGCCGCTCCGCCCCGCTCGTCTCCCCGCTCTCCCACTTCTCGTTCGCAGTTCTATCAGTCCTACGTCCTCTAATGCTCCCGACTTCCTTTTCTTCTTCTGTCTTCCCGGAACGTCCCGATTCAGAGGCGACGCCCCTGGATCACAGTCACAAATCTGCCGTTCTTTGACCCATTAATGAATGCAGGAAAGGGAGAGAAATAGCTGCTCCACCTCAAAAAAAAAAAAAAATATGCAGACAAACAGAAACAGAGATCTCTAAATTCTAAATTTAGTGAAGAATTTCCTTCCCCCACATTCTGGATTTAGTTATATAAGTTTGACTCTGTTTGGTCTCAAAGGTATTTATTATAAAGTAAAACATTCTAAAATATTTTATTGATTTGAATGACTATTCAAATATTGATATTAAAGTATTTTTAATTTACATTAAGGCTCTTTCTCACTCTGGGAGATTATGAAAAAGAAAGCGCGGTCATTTCCGGACGGATGTTTGGAATATTTGCCCGTCCTTTCAGTCTCGAAACCTGACGACTGCAGAAGTTTTGAACGTTTTGATTTATGTTCATTTCAAAATTCTGTATTACACACCGGAGCCTTTTGTATCTCTGTCACTGTCCGCTTGTACTCTGCGGACAGGCAGACGTCTGTAACTAAAACGATGAAAAATGTTAAGTTAGCAGAGGAAGATGAACTGCATGATGTGCCTCAGGCAGAAGCTGGATGATATAAGAGGGGAGGGATTTTGTTTCTCTCTTGACCACCTTTTAAGAGTGACCTAGTAAAGGGGAAATAAATCTTTGGAGAAAGTTTACGTGTACCTGCAGAATGGGCTTTTTTTTTCCTGCGTGTCCTAAAATTACATCTAGAGCAGGGTGGGGGAAATATTTTCAAATGGATAATCATCAGCCAGCAGACGTAGTTTTAGTTCATTGTGCTAACTGTACATAAACATCAACACCAAAACATATTTTAAGATGTTTCTGTAATATTGAAGGACGATAAATAAAAGTCTCTGACTCTTTACAGGCTTTTATTGTGAAATACTTCAAATTCTATTGATTTTTCACAAAATGACCCAACAAAACGACAAAAAAAAAAAAAAAAAGAAAGAAAAAAGCTTGATTCTGGCCTAAAATTGTAAGAGGCCATAAGAAGAAATTTGTCTTCCTGTTTGGAGAGGTGAGGACCAAAAGTGCAAACTTTTGTCTGCCTAGATATTACAAATATTGAGATAAAACCCACAAACATATTTAAACGTCACCAATAATTCATATGACTTTAACATTCTGCTCATAATGTGAATGCATGTTTGCACAAAGTTTGGTAAAAATGTGCGTACCGTCGAAATCTCCGCATTTTCATCCTTGAAAGCCAGTGTTCTGTAACGCGTCTCCTGGTTCGGCACACCTGAATCAAATAGCCGAATTGTCTCCTCACTACGTGTTAAAGTTCTGCAGATTCATGCTAATGACCTAATTATTTGATTAAAGTGTGCTGAAGCATCTAAAATATGCAAGACACAGTCCCTGAGGGACTTTGGTTTGACACCTCTGTGTTAGATAATGAACAAAACAACATTTTAGTTTGTAAGTTTTTTTCATTTGTTGATGCATTTTGCTCTCTGGCATATACTGTTCCAGCTTAAGAGCTGTTGTAAAAGTTTTGGTGTCATACAAGGAGGGCATTTGAAAGCAGGGGGTGTATTAAACACACACACACACATATGGACGAAGGGCATTAGGAACAGGCAAGCTGGTTGCGATAACGAGGGAACAGCGAGAGACAAGAGGGGTGTTAGTGGCAGGTCGAGCTGCCTGGAGGCTGAAGATTAAAGAGGGCATTTTAATCAAGCAGAGAGTGAAGGGAAAAAAAGTGTCAGCTTTGACAGGAGATATAATCAACTTCTGTGCTACGTGGCTTTCCGCGGCTCAGCTGATGCTGAAGTTCATAAAGTTTCTGTTTGCAAAGTGCTAAAATAAAAAAAACAAAAAAACCTCATTTTATTCCAAAAGGTTTCAGAGGTAGATTGCGCTTTTCTTTTTCGTACAATCTTTCATTTGCTGGATCTTCAGAGTGAACAGTGAATTAGGAAAATATTCGTCCATGCATCCAGCGGTCATTTGGTGAGAGGCTGTAACCAAACTTGCAACCCGAAAATGTCTCTTTAATTGAGTTTAGAAGTTTGTTTGTTTGCACAACCTACATTTGTTTCACTCCCAAGCTAATTTTTAGGGGACTCGATTGTTTTCTTGACCAGAAGATGTATGTAATCCCTCCTTCCTGAACTCTCCCAAGAAATGGCAGAACTCCTGACTATCTCTTTTAGCTTTTGCAAGGAGTTAATTTCATCCACCTTTATTTGGGACATCATTCTTTTGGTCATAATCCATACCGTTGTCATATAAGCGATGGCTGCAATTTAGACTGGCAACTCACCAGGACCGATCAGAGCTTGATCCACATTAGAGGAAGAGTCTCTAATCTGTCTATTAATCTCATGAGGCATTTTACCGTAACTTATGAACCAGACAAATGGGCAGATACAGATTTATACATTTGAAAATGATGTCCTTGTCATTTACCGATTTAGGCTAAAATAACACATTTTCATGATTTTATTTATGTATTTTTTTTTAAATAGGACCTTTATTTTTGAATTTAGGGTTTGTATCCTCAGGATACATTGCCTGTTTTTGTATGTTTTGCATTTCAAATTAAAAATAAAACACCACAAATCAATATTGATTCAATTTGTGTAGCAGCAATTAATTAACGTCTGAAGTTGGTTAACAAAAAATTACATTCAACCCAATCATTCTTATTAAGCATACATGCAGTGGCAGTGGATTGGTAAAAGTCTCATTTAACAGAAAGAAACCTCCAACAGAACCAGAACCTGACCCAGCACAAAGGTCAGTGTGTAACCACCCTTACAAAATCTGCACCGAAATACCTGAATTCATACATAATAGACAATATATTAAAAATAATCCACATTTGAGGGTAAAATAAAACTTAAACAATGTTTTAATAGTGATTATCTATAAATCTAATGACTCAAAATTAAATTTGAGTGTAGCTAATCCTCTTTTGTACCCCTAACTTGTGTTTTAGTTTTCTTATTTAAAAAAAAAAAATAAATTAGTCTTTTGATCAGCTTTATTTTGCATAAAATTTACCATATTGCTTTTGAAAAACACCCCTCTTCTGACATAGTTATGAGTTCTGAGTTAACCCATTTTAGTTGCTACAAGACTGAAATTAGTCAGAAAATATTCATAAATGTGCATATTAAAATGACAATTTTAACAGACGTTCACTCCCATTTGAATTTTTCAAACTGTTTATTCCAAATTGCTTCCTTGCTGCATCACCTTCACTGGTTTGAACTATTTATGGGTTTTTTTTGGGGGGGGAAATAAAGACTCTTCCACCCGTTCACTTGTAACATTTGTTGAACGTTTGAGTCTTTATATTGCCAGGGTTGTGCCTCAGCACAAATCTTTGGGTTGCCATTAATGACATCCGTGGGGGACGGCGACGTTGTTGACACTCCCATGAATGAATATGCAGAAGATGAAATTATCTCTCTGGGGTTCTGGAGAGAGAATTTGAATTACAAATTCTAATTTGGATCATTTTAATAACTGTTCCATTGTCTCATAATCCAACCTGAGCTTTATTATGGAGCAGAGATGTGGCCCGGAATCATGTAACTCATTGTCTGGGAACATGTTTCACCTATTGTCATTAAAATTCAAGATAATGTAGCTTCTACTGGCTCATTTATTCGCAGTGTCCAACCAGACTGATCACGTAGTTAGATTATTTTCTTCATTGTGGCACCTTCCCACACTGACGATAAGATCTGCCAGGAGCCTGAACACAATGTGCTCCTGTACTTAAAGATTAGAGAATAATTGATTTAGTGGATGTCGTTGCCAGGCTGCGTCGTTGGAAAAGGATGAAAAGCTTCGATGCACAAACATCTTTGCGAACTTTGATCAAATATTTGCTTGCTTTCCTCCCGCTGCAGATTTGCTTTTGTGTCGTTGCCTGGAGGAAACTTCTGATCACATTTGTTATGCATAAAGATGCGACAACAGCAAACTTGCACCCTTGATTTCTCAGTGCGAGTGCCTGATTCTGTGCTCGCTGATAATCACGTGTCTCTTATAAGGCACTAATATGTTGAATATGTAAAACAATTCCTCTTTTTTTTAAATGTCTCCAGAGCCCGTCTTCATCCCACATTAAGTGTGATTATAATGTGCTAATGGCATTGATTAGCTGTTGTTTGAAGTCATTTTGGAACCACGCCGTTTTGGTAAACTAATTTGTAAGTATAAGTCCGATTGAGATTCGATTAAAAAAACAAAAACAAAAGTTGTTTACCTATTTTCTGACAAAACTAGGAAAGAGATTAATCTAATTTTGTATTTATCTCTGGGAAAGCAAGTAATTCACTTGCAGGTAGACAACATGCAATATTAACCTAATCTCCTTCAGCTTTTAGTTTTTGATGTTCTCACATTTTCCTGACAGACAGTAAAATTCCAGGCTTGGAACCTGTTAATAACCGATTGCAGTCCTAGTCTTTTTCATTGTTATTATTATTATTTGTGCTGTTGTTGGTCCTCTGATTGTACTTAAGGTCCTTCGAGACTTATTTTAGCATCTTGTGGTCTCCAATGGAAATTAGTTTGGATGTCAAGACCTATGCATATTAGCTGTTGCTTTGAAAGTCCTGCAGTTGTCAACTACTTTACAAAAGAAAAACAAAAACGAGTAATTTCAAATTCAGATTTCTGGCATATGCTGCCAGAAACTTCCTTCTGAAAGACCTCCCTCAGCTCCGAGTCGCATCATAATGTTCAACAGTCAGGATCTTCAAAATGCCGGGGGACAATGTCCTAATCTACTAGGCCTTATGTGATGCAGTGGCATATAAGTTTTGGTCACTTTAAGTAGGAATAAATGATGGGATAACAGAAACAATCGCTTCATTACATTTAACAAAAAGAAAGTGTTTAAAAAATGTAAGAGTTTGGTTCTACCTGTTTTTTTTCCTTTATGTAAACCAATATTTTTCAACTTTGACATTCAAGATTAATGTGTCTAACTATGCTAAGAGTTATACAAGCTTTTAAATGGTTTCCGTCACGATCATCATCAGGATTTTGTATTTGCTTAACTTGAGACGACTGAATATGCATCTGAGTTTTTTATTTTTCTTGTGCTTGAGGAACGTTAAGACGATCTGTCAAAAGAAAAAAAGAAAAAAAATCAAAGCTGAAACCAAACTTAAACCTGCAAAATGACAATGATCCAAAACAGAGCAGTAAATCCGTCAAGAACGAAAGTCCTTGAACATCTCATGTCTAAAAGTAAGGATTGTGCTGAACATTAGCTATCACAAGATAAAGTGTCCTAACTTTTTCTTCCGAATAAATTATTTTCTAAGCATCTTTAACGATAATAGCTACATCTTAAGTGCGGTTAAATCACTCTCTTGATATGTGGACGTTTCTTTTGAAACAACTGAACTTATTCACATTACTATTTGTTATTTGTTATTCCATAAAAATTTATTATGTTCACTAAATTTCTTGTCTTCAGCAGCCACAAAAAAAGTTTTAATTTGATGCAGCCAAGTATAAAATATTTTTGCCTCGTTTTTATAAACAGCTAATGTCCAAACCAATCTCCATCTCTGCTCCATCTCATAAAACATTGTTAATTACAGCAGAATCCATCAGTGAGGGGAAACTAAATTACTGTCACTAATTACTTTTCATGGCAACTATCTCCCGCAATAGTAAACCAGCAGCTCCAGTGATAATATGCAATCAGTTCATCTGCACAGATCAGGGTTCAGCAGATGTTCCGTACCTGGCGAGACGCGCACGGCAACGAACGGTGCCAAATTAATTTTTCTTGTGATGTCAGCTGGAGGCAGAGAAGGGGCCTCCGTCGCGGCCCCTTTGGTGACTTGCTGGACGGCCATTGCTAAATCTTCAAGCTCACGTGGGAGAAGACATGATTGCGTGGCGAAGGGTTGAAAGGTTGAGACGCATCAATGGGGGTCAATTTTATAAAACGCAAAGGGGTCGGCATCGAAGATCGGTCCAGGGTCAAATCAGTAATGGGAACCATTTTTCATAAAAGTGCATTTCTCGGCCCGGTCTCTGAGGTGGGTGGGAGAGGGAGGTGGTGAACCGCAGGAAATGGCATTTCAATGTGTGTAACCTCTCGCCTCGCGACGTCCTCCTCTTGACAGCGAATGGCAGGTCCTTCTCATCTCTCTCAAGCTGCCTCGTATATCACTTACGGCTCCGGCCCACCTCTTCGTCCCACGAGACGGCGGCGCGAGCGAGCGAGCGAGAGGGAAGAGTGCAGGTGGTGTGGGTGAACTGCTCCTCAATCTAGCAGCTACTCAACAATCAACGAGACATCTATCACTGGCTCTGAAAGTAATTTTGAACCAACTGACACACATGTGCTTGCATCTTGGGCCTGCAATATAGATGGATTGTTGACGACTGGCACTCAGCTGCCTTGAACATTTAAAAAAAAAAAAAAGAAAAGAAAAAGAAACCTGGGCGCATGGACTCCTGTTTGTTGTGAACGGCACAAAGGAAGACTGCAGTGGAGTCGCCCTCTTTAATCTTGACACTGTGACCACATGGTGGCACTAGCAGCCAAAACCAGTGAGACAAGAGGAGGCGCATGGAAATTAGGAGAGTAATACCTACCATAAACACTAACTTTTACGTAATATTAGGTGGATTCTTTTAAAAGAATGAACATAAACGTGCTGTAAAACACGTTTCAGACTTTGCTGAGCTGTTGAGAAGCGCTAAACATTTCTAGAAACTGAGGGAGGAAGGACTGATTCAGGTCACGTTTGAGCCTAAATGTCGCCGGCCAGAGAGCAGCAGGTTAATTGAAGACATCTTCTCCTGGTGACCCGATTCACTGAGCAGGAAGACTTCTTGGCCAGCGGTTAGTCCAGTACTCCCCTCACTCTCCTGACTTGGAATAATGTACGTTTGTATTCTTTCCCTCTGTGTTTAGATTTGTATTCCACTCGTATTCATATCTCAATAGACAGACTCACATTTTGCAAACACATCTCTACTTGCAAATACGTCTCATTGCAAGTAGAGATGTATTTTATTGGGACTTTATCTGACAAACGCGTAGAAGCACTTAATTGTTTGTCAGAGAGCGTTGGTGAACAAGCAGCGTCAGGTGAGGGAGAAAGACGTGGAGTAATTCAAAGCAGGATTGGGCTCTAAACATTATCACATGTAGGGCTACTTGGCTGTTTTGTTCAACAATTGAATTTAGGATTAAAACACACATTTGTGGGACTGTTTATTCCATTTTCCTTGTTGAATCTTTCCTTAAAATACTTCCATTATTTATTCAAATGTAGGATCTTGTCAGTGCCGTTTTGCAGAGGAACGGCACAAATCTCTTGTTCGCATACAGCTGTGCAAACGTACCGCAACAGAAAGGCAGCTGTAACAGCAGAAAAAAAGTAATTTCACAGACTAAGTGTTCAATATAAAAACACGCATATAAATATAAAATGTTATTCTCAAGGAATATCAATAACGTGGCAACGCATGAGATGATACAAGACGCAGCAGTTTTTAAATAAGTTCACAGGGCTTTGCAAAAACCTTGAAGCCGCCATTACTTTCATTAGCCGTTACCCCGCTTTAGCAGCGGGAGCATTGTCAGAATCAATAATATTTTTTTTAAAATGCCTCTTTTGGGATTTCAGTAGGAAGGACATGTTACAAAAATATCATTGGAGCAATTGTAGTTTGGTTTCCATTGAGTCTCTCGAACCATATTACTATTTACTCTGCGTTTTAGTCAAAAGCTCTGCAAGACTGACAGATGGGCGGAATAACAAAAGAGTATGAAGCTGTGGCTTTCAGGAGTGCATGTACTGAAGCCTCCTGAGGATTCGCTGCCATTTTCACGCATGGTTTGAGTCTGATTTTTCATTCTTGACATTGGAAAACAAATTGCTTACACTCAGTACGTAATAATTAGCACTGGGATACATAGCGTATACGCTGACTAATACATTTATTTAAAAAAATTACAGTTTCTCTGCACTGATGCTGTTTGCCACAATGTGTTGCGTCATCTTAAAAGAAATTCAACCTATATGAATGTAAATTATAGCCAATCTGAAAGATCAGAGCAGTTGCCAACAATTTTGAGCCCAACAAAATACCATCTGCTGAAAGTTGGTATTGAATTTGTCACAAAAGAAGCAAATCAATAGAATTGCATCAAAAAATAAATGTCTTATATTTAAACTTCCACTAGTCAAATAGTTTCAGTCACTAAACGCTATATTTCCACTCTATAGGAGCGAAATATCTGTGAAGGTTACGAGTTTAACTGTTTCATAACTCGGCGTTAGATGGAAAAAAAATAGTTCAAACCTCCATATATGTTTTCAGAAACAATTTTTATTACCGTCGTTCATATCCGCCCACCTTTTCTCATTACCGAGAAAAATAGTCCAAGAGTTGTGACCTCAATTTCCATTAGAAACTAAACTGACAAAAAAAAAATCTAACTACTAAATGACAATTGGTAATTTTTCAAAGGATCGCTGCCTGAGCACGCAGCATATCTTTATTTCTCACCTCTTACCTGCTACATAAAAGCTTTAGAAAAGGAATCATAATGTTCATATTGCTTATGTTTTTTCAGGGTTCAGAAATGTAAAAAATGAAGCAATACTTTTAAAGCACTTCTGCAAGTTCTATGCATAAAGTGTACTTCTATATTTCTTTTTTGTTAATCTGTTGCTGTCGCAGTCAGAAAGTAGCAGAAGCGGAAGCGCGAAGTAGCGTCCGCTTCGCAGATGGCAGTCGGAAGTAGAGTTGGTATTGCATGATGCAATATGTTGTGTGAAACGTTTCCTTGAAATAAGCCATTTCTGATCAGTTTAATTAGTATGTCAGGTTTTTTCTAAACAACATGAGTAACAAACATAAAAAGAAAAGTATAATGGAGTAATGCTAACATATATTTCAGAATAAATATAATTTTATCCAAACATCTAGTAACGCGTTGCCTTCTCTCGGTTTGCTTTGACATCATTGTGTGTTCAGAGAATCAAATCTCAACCCTCCCATCATTAATATGTTAAGGTTTTATGCCCACTGTATTGTTTTTGTGTGTACCTCGTTTTGTTCCGGAGATTAGTCTAAAGCTGTTCCTCTTTATAAATATTAATTTGCCTCGTCTTCCTTTGCCAAAGCCTGAGGCGTCCGGCGCAGGTGTTATGTGAACAACACGGCGGACGGCGAGCGAACCGCTGCATGTGCAGGAAGTCGTGGTAATGATTGCAGTCCCCAGTGCACTCTGGGTAATAATTATCCCTCGTTTATCATAATAGCAGGTAAACGCTCGTGCTCGGATGCAACGCTGCACCTAGTGAGACACCAGCAATAGATCTGCACTTTTTTTTCTTCTTTTCTTTTTCTGTCCATCTAAAGCAGCCAACTTGGGCTTATACACATAAAATGAATGCATTGGAAATAAAATAAAAGTAAATAAGACCTCCTTAATGTACGAGGTCCCTCCTTTTGCTGGTTGCATGAATATTATGTAATTATGACATAATTTCAGTGCAGACGGGTAAGATTTTTGGTAATCGAGACTGACTTCTTGAGTTCTTTTGAGTCAGCTCATAAAGTGACATAAACGCCAAACCCCAAGGCAAAGTTCTCAGTGAAGAAACTCGGAACTAAAACAAACAGTTCAAATGACCTTTGAAAAGATCCCAATTTCTCCGTTCACCCGGGAAGAAGCAAAGCAAGAAGCAAAGCAGGGAGAAGTCTTATTTCAGCAGGGGATAAAAGTGGAATCCCTAACTGTGGTAATTGTGCTCCCTATTCAGCCACCCTCCTCCCCCTCGCTCTTTTTTTTTTTTTCCCAGCGCTTTCTGCTCCATTTACGCGAGCAAGTTTGTCCATGTCGAAGAGGAGCAAATGCAGAAACGAGAAGATGCTTTCAAATCGACGTTTTCTAGTCATAAATTTATAGAACGGCTCTTCTGTTTCTCAAATGTTGCTTCGATGTAGCACACGAGTTGTTAAGATTATTTGAACCACGAGGGCCTTTCATTGACGTCGTCACAGCTTAAATCCCGGAAGAAAGTTTACGAGTGTATCTCACGCATTTACCGTTATTTACCAAAACCTTACGATCATTCATTCACGTTGTAGAATCAAACAAACGTACGAAAATACATTGGAAAAACAAGCATCTAAAAAGTGTGGCATGCATCTTTGACACGCTATAACCTCACTCAGCCAGAGGTTAAAGACCGATCAATCAGTAATCTGAAAAATGGAAAGAATGTCTTGATGCTTAATTCAAATTTTTTTGTTGTTGCTGAAATCCAATATTTTTTGTTCATGCGTTCATATGACTAGTTAAACCTGACTGCTATGAGACTTCTGTGGGAACACTTTGTTCATCCCCGAAGTGACCAGCATGTGCAGAAGAACGTTGACATCATACATGCGTCTCGCAGTTTATGGCAATAATAGTGGAGAGAGTCTAATTTCTCACAAAAAAACTTTGAAAACCATTGTTTACGTATTTGAATTGGCGCCACATATGGAAGCATGCGGTACCAAAGTTTTGAGGGGTAAAAGATCAGAAAAGGCCAGATTTAGGTCACATTTGGGCAAAACGAAGCAAATTTGTTTTACATTTACCTGCTGTGAGAAGGCAGCCGAATACACCTCAGATTTTTAAAATGCAAAACATGTTGAAAACCACATTCTTATGTTGCATGCACACAAAAGGTGTTAAACACGTCAAAAACCCATCCGATGCTTCAAGTTCGACACGTGTGCACTTTGAATGCAGATGCTTGACATTTCGCTCTACACCTAACGTTTCGCACAGAGTACATTGTGAAATACTCTCTGTGCATTTCACAATATTAAGTCTCAGTCTAGAATAGATTAGAAGAGCCTTTTCTTAATCCCACAGTGGGGAAATTTGCTTTTTACAACAGCACAGTAATATAATATACCACGCTGAAGATACAAATATCTAAAAAATAAACCCACCTAAGCAACCTGAACTATTTTAATAACATACCCACAGATAAAATCACACTAAAGTTGCATAGAAGCTTGAAATCTTGGCTATTTTTAAATACAGAATATTCATAACATGTTCATGAAGCTGCAGTTGTTCTATAGCGGTGAAATGAAGACGTTTGTCCTAATTATTAAGTTGGAGGACGTGTGCTGTACCTTGTTTGTTGGGGGGGTCCAACTCTCTTCCTGGAATATCTCTAGGTTGGGATCAGTTGCTTGGCAACAGCGCTAATGGAAGTTACCAGCGACTGGTAAACATCTCTCCCCAAATGTCAAAATGTTCCTGTTAATGAGAGGCAGCATACGAGTAAGAGCTTTTTAGGACTTTTCTTTCACCTGGAGTTATTGCCTCGCAGTTAAACGAGCACAAAAAGCGGCACGTTTTAATGTTTTTTTGGGTTTTTTTCTCTACTCTTTTGGTTGTCTAATAAAAAAGAGAAACTCAATCCACGTTCGCGCGGACGCGTCAAATCAGTCGCTTAAAGCTGAATAACTTTACAAGTGGCTCTTCTGGCTGAGCCGCCGCTGTGTGAAGGCATTAGGTAAACGCTTATTTGTGTAAAACGCGGTGCTACTACGGGGCATTTCTTGGCTCACAAATTTGATATGTAAAATGGCTCCACGTGACGCAACCAATTAAATTTGCCGGTTTGCGCGCGCGCGCGTTTGTGTGTGTGTGAGCGGAATACGAGGCGGGGATGAAATCCAGGCACCTCTCACTTGGGCCCTTATTAGCTATGCAAGGCTTTGAACGGGTCTTTAACCTCAGCGTTTAATCATATAATTAACAGTGATGGGGGGAAACCGGCTTACACCGCCGTCCTACTCTAAACATTGTCCTTCAAAACATTGTCTAGACCTCATGTTTTCACAGACAAAGACATTTTTCGTGACCTTTAAGACACGGAGGGGATTTTGAGCTTTTCACTGAAACGTGTGCCGATCTGAATGAATGCATTGTTGTGCGTTAACAGGTTTGGCACGCTGTGGCGATGTGTAGATCTGAGCGGCGGTAGGACTCGGCGCCGCCTGTTGGGATAAGTATTTAGATTTTATTCAC
The DNA here is from genome assembly GCA_911649635.1 of Poeciliopsis gracilis. Lineage (NCBI taxonomy): Eukaryota > Metazoa > Chordata > Actinopteri > Cyprinodontiformes > Poeciliidae > Poeciliopsis > Poeciliopsis gracilis. Next base: position 3,023,102 of record CAJVRI010001121.1, read on the forward strand.
TGTCACATTTGTCCCTCCTCACTCTCTCCTCTGCCGGCTGATTACCTGCTGCTGGCATTTAAGGAGCGTTTGGAGGTTGCAGCCTCTCCCGGCTCTGACGGGCCACACATCAAGCTGGATGAGAAGCTGTTTACAACAGCCTCATTTTAATTGCTCATCAAATTATTGGCTAAATGACGAGACATGGGGAAATTGCAATGGACATATGGATTCAGACAGTGGCCATCAAATGCTGCCCCGACGCTCATTTTAGCGGTTTTAACCGTTCAACTACAATTATTATCAATCAGTTTTTCGGGTTATTTTTGAGGTTGTATAATGTATTAAAATGTCAGTCAACAGATTCCAGTTTTTCTTCTTTCTTTTTTCTTTTTTTTACCAGACGTTTGAAGGACGGTTTCATGTAAATATGAAACCAGCTGGTCAGAATTGATAACAAGATGATTCATTGAAGGCCTTGCAGGTTTGGCAGCATCATGCTGTTTTTTTTTTTTTGTTTTGTTTTAAAGTTAATAGAAAATGGGCAATTTTATTGTAAATTTTGCCAACACTGTATTCTCTGATTGCTCTCTGTGGGACGTTTGTCTTATAAAACGCTTTGAGTGAATGAATAAATTAAGATTTACGGAAAAGAGAAAAATGTATTTACGCATCAAAATTACCTACCGTTCCAAGTCTCTTGAATAAACAGGCTGTACAGAACATAAAGTATACCACTGCCTGCTTCCCCTCCCCCACCTGTTGCTGCGCTCTACCTTCCCGTGAACTGCCTCTTATGACTTTCCTTCACTAAGTTCTATTGGAATATTTTTGGTTGTAAAACAACATGGACGGTCATGGTGGGAACCTCTCCCTCGCTCCCTCACGGTGTGAAACCTCGGAGCCGTTTGCCTTCAGTCAACATGAGCATTCAACCGAAAGCCTCATGTTGCGTTTACCCTTCAGAGGAGGCGGGCCGATTACGGCGTGCTTAGACTTTATCGGCTAATCATCTCCGAAAGCCTCGGCATCCGTCGTTTGCGCTAACGTTTTCTACGATAATGACGCTTCCCCTCTGTTCTCCAGACTTCATATTCACCCATCAACTGAACTTATTTAGGCCGTCTCCTCGGGAGCGGGAGGGAATTCAGGTTTTAATTTGCCGGGAAGGGGGATGATTTGAGACGACCTTGGATGCGGGAAAAATGCAATGTCCCGATAAGGACCCCGAAACCGAGAGCTGCTGGTTGTTACAAATGCCAGAACACAAAGCAACAGATCTGTCATCCATCAGCAGCGCAAGCCATAAAGAAACTGTCAGCTTGTACATTCAATCTGTACTCCTGCAACTGCTGCACTATATGTAATGCAAATTGATTTTTTTCTTCTTCTTTTTTTTCTTTTAAGGTGAACGTGCAACTCTCATCAGTTTCCGATAGAGAAGTGAACGGAGCTCATCTGTGACAAAGCTTCAGCTTTTGCGGAACGACGATCTCTTTGGGGGGGCAAAAAGAAAATCTCTGGAATCAACTCCCCAGTAAGTCTAAAATTGAGCATCAGCGCACCGTTTCCAAAAGTAAGACGTTCCTCTTTTCTTTTTCGTTTTTTTTTTTTTCTTTTAGACTTTAGCCTTGACACCAATTATCATTGAAGTACGCCCCTATGCCTGGAGATTGCTTTCAATCAGACTTTTGTGTAAAACTTTGATTGAAAGAAAAATGGGATGGCAGACATGTAATCTCCTCAGTTGGGGTCTCTTCCCATAATGCATCATGAATCATACCTGGTGAGGCAGCAGATTATCCAAATCTGAATCATCCAGTTTGAATCACCGCAGTCTATAGAGAATAGATCATCATCAAAAAGCAAATGATTTTTTTTTTGGGAGGGCGACTTTCTACATGGTTTTGTAATACATCATGTTGACTCCTGATGTCTGCAATCGGGTGAGCGATAAAAGCCAGTTTGGATAGGACAGGATGTACAGAGAGACGTTTCTGTGAAATGGAAGAAGAATCTGTGTGGTCGCTTTCTGAAGGGATTTTCTTTAACTGAGTTGAACTCAGTACTTTTTATTATAATATCTATACTTGTCAAAATAAAAAAGGGCAGAAGTTCTAAGAAGGAAAGCGGTTGTTTTCTTAAATGTTCCCACACATGGATTGTGAACTGAACATCGATAATGAAAGGGCTTGACATCAGACAAAACTCATAAATGTTATGTAATGTTAAATACTACAATGTATGTACATCTATGTATTTAACAGAAGTAACTATTACTGAAGTTAAAATGACCACTCTGGTCCACAATCGTCGGTTTGGTTGTCCCTACTGCTTGTGCAATTTTTCTAACACAGTTTTTCTTTCCACTTAACTTTCCATTGATGGTGACCTTGTGGTCCTTGTGTGTTTTTACAACTGTGAAGTTCACCAGTCATTTTCGTTTTAAAAATCATTCTTTTATTGTTCTTATGTAATATCTGGTTTTCTGAGAAAATGATTTTTGGACTTCCATTAGCTATAATTAAAACTAAAATTGAAATTCATGTGTGCAATTACTCACTATTGAATTACTGAATAATATTACAATTATTGAGATTCACCTGCAGATCTGCTCAGCTTAGATTTTCTATTCACCAAAAAAATATTTGTGAAGCAGTCATGCTTGTTTGCTTTACCACAAAAGCCACAGATGTGAAAGAAATCGACACTTTCAGCAGACTTGCCTTTGTAGCTTATAGTGCTTTAAAAGCTGGATCCCCAAGCAGAACAATTGCAGCGAATTTGGCCACCGGCCGGAGCAGACGAGTGGCTTTGTGTTCCCCACAAACAAAACGAGACGCATCTCCGTTTGAAACCCGGTTAACGGCGCCGTCAGACAACAAACAGAATATCAAATCTGACCTCTGAGGTTTGGATTCGTTGACACCTGGTTTTTCACTCTGGGAATCTTTTAAGGTAATTGCTTTCGAGACGGTCCTTGATCCATTAACGCCATGCGCCGCTTCCCAAAGCTGGAAACATGATATGTATTTGACACATGTCCCCTTTTCATCTCGTTTCATGTCAGAGCTGCTTTTGTGATGTTGTTTATTTGGGGTAAATGTTACTTTTCGGTTGCAGCCCTCAGGGAAGGCTGACTGATTTGAAAGTCTACATTATGATTTTTCTCTCCAGGGTTCACATGCTTCATCTGCACTTATGAGCCAATCCCTTTTTTTAAAATATGTGTTTTACTTGGATAAGCTGGTAAAATAATGTTTTAAAGATATACATTTGTTTCCTTATATTGCGGCGTACTCAATTTCTTTGTAATTACATCAAAGAAGCACAGAGATACAATATAAACACTGGGAGTCCAATTTAATATTCACTGAAAAATGACTTCCACTAAAGGGGAAAATATGCAACGCAGTCGTTTTTTTTGCTTCAGGAGATTTTTGTAGAGCATAACGACTTCAAAACTTTTGTTTCCTTTTTTTTTTTTAAATCCTTTTGCACATCTTGTCATTTGCAGTTACAAATTTCTCCGTTTTGTGGTGGACAGTTTTATTACATTCTTATGAATTTATTAATCTGATACTCGTGCCATGTCATGTTTTCATTTGAATTCCACCACGGTCGAATGTTTCTCACATAATTTGCAACCGTGCCGGTTTCCATTTTCACGTGACAAACTCAACAGTTCACCATGAAATGCGGAAGCATTTAGGATACCGTTTTACTTTCTTAAATATATAAACATTCAAGGTACTTTTGCAAAAGGGGTTGACCAGCCTTAGTCATTTGGTTTGGCTCACTTTCACACTGGGCCAAACCACTTGAAGAATATCCTGCACACGCATCTTAAAGCCACCATTTAGATTAAGTTTAAATCTTTATTTTTCAAATCAGTTCAGTTGCCTCTCAGTCAACTCCAAACATACTCTTGTCCTGTAGTTTTTTTTTAAAACTGCACTTCCACAAAGGATGTACATTTGGACACAGAACCTCCAGCTCTCTTTAACACAGGATTTATCCTTTCTGAGCACAAGGACAATAGCCTCCTCGGGCTGTGACTCATTCTTTCCAGCTGACTCTAATCACCAGCTAATTAATAGTTGATGTGCCAGCTTCCCAAAAACACAACTGCTATTAACCTGCGTGTGCTATTGATTTAGTCTTGCTTTAGGTGCTGAAGTGGACTCCTGTGGGCCAAACGCAAAGCCCTAATATTGCACTAAGGTGAAATCATAAAATCTTTACAAACATCCTGAATGGTTTTAGAGGAGACTGGGGGGGGCCTGGCGACGCAAAGTCATTTTGGAGATTTGGTGCTTTTGCTTCCTTATTAGAGCACATCTCATCGGCCACTGTTTATGACAGCTCTCTTGTAAAATAGCAAAAGATGGAACGAACGTAAAAATTTGTCCATAAAAAATACACACAGTGGCCTCCAGTTTTATTGGCCCTCCTGGTAAAGTTGGAGAAAAAGACCGGTGAAGATGAATCCACATGTGCTACAGCAGCACAACCTGACAAACCGAAACCTCCAATAAACTGGAGTGCATTAAAAAAGTAACGGTAGCTACAACCTTTTTAGAGCCAAAATTATAGAACAGTTCCATAAATGTAAGAAAATGCTCTTAAAATGCATACATGAATTTTAAGTTGAGTCTTTTAGGATGACATAAAGTCCCTTTTTGGACCAAACAGCAAAACATACATTTCAAGTCCGATTTGTTGCTCAGAAATGAATTAATAGAGAGACACCTATTAAAACATTCTCCATGTCCACAGTCAGAGGTGTATGTAGATTTCTTAATTTGAATAAAGTTATTGATACTTATTGAAAAACGCCTCATATTAATTATTTTAGTATTCGACTAAGTGGAATTACAAGACAAAGATTCACCTTTTAAGTTAACCAGCACACACTTCAGGCCTAACAAGCCCCTACTGGCCACTGTTAAGCACAGTGGAGGAGTGATGATGCCGAGGGCTGCTATCTGTTCCAACCCATTCTCTTTCCTCAAATGCTAACTAGATATTTCTTATGTTTTGACCAATACAGTAAGGCTTCTGACAAAAATTAATTGATTTTGCCTCAATGGAACCTCATCACTTCTGAACCATTAATTTTATTTACGTACATCTTTGAATCAAGAACTCAAAGAAAACCTTGTAATTGTAATTCAGCTACGTTGGCTTTGTCTAATTAGCTTTCTAGTTGCTAATCTGGTTTTGCTTAAACAGCTAAATGTTTTTCTTTAGCACCATATTCAGATCGCACTTAATAACAGACGGTCGTTAAATATGATGGGGATTGGAGTCCCTGGGACAGAACTGCTGCTTTGCTTGAACAATCATAACATCAGTTAAATAAGCTCTGCAGCTATTTGACAACCTAATCTACAGCTTTCATCAGGAGGCTCTTTTTTCTTCCTTTCCTCCACCCTCACTGCGACTTTTCCCTCCCCGCGCCCTCCCGCCGCCTTCATCTGCTCGGTTACATTAATAAATGAGATTTCAGAAGACGACGCATCTGCAGTTAAAGTACAAAAAAGAAGAATCGCACTAAAACCATCTCCCCGACGACGCATGTTTCACAACTCGCAGAGAGGCGGCTGAATTAAGGCGTGATGCAAACATGGCAAATTGAATCAATTTGGCTGCTCTAAATAGATGCGATGCGCTGGCTCTGAATGCTTGAATGAATAAGAAAGAATTTCAGAGTTTAATGATGTTCTTTTTTTATTTTTTTTTATTTTGCCAGTCCATTGCTTTTTCCTTTTCTGAATAAAAAGTTTTGGGGAGATTAATCCGCACGACAACACAGATGTTTGAAAGTAAAGAAGCACGAACATCATAACATCCAGGCATGTCTGCGTGGGGCTTGGTAAATGTTAATATACTCGTTTACATCACGTTATGTTATGAGCTTAAACTTCTATGTATTTCATTATATTATTATATGTGGCTGAACAGAAAATGGGAAACTTTACATCTGAAAGATCCATCTTTATCCTCATCTGAACAGAATTCATCCACAAAAGAAAAAAGGTATATAAATTTGAGTATCACATTTATTTACGGTTTTAAAGAACTATCATTGTATGGATGTTTTTAGATTTTAAAATAAAAGAAAACATTTCATTTAACACAAAGGAGCCATTTTCTGTAGTGTTAAAAATCTAAGGAAAACAAATAATTTTGCACAAAATATTCTTGCTTGATTGGAGTCATTTTTCTAAAGAAAATGCTATGAAAATATTCCAGGAAAACATAACACTGACTTTAAGTCTGCCTTTAGATGCTCAAACCGGGTTTGTGTATATGATAAAATATATTTTTGCTGCTTAATTTCCTCTCGTCTTCTGCAGACTGGACTACTGGATCACTTGAAGATGCTTTTATGCTATTATTTTGTTTAGGTTGAGTTCAGTTTTAGCTCTGATTGCATTTAGCATCAGACCAAACATGTACGCTGCGTCCACCCGCATCACTTGTGGCAAACTTTAAACATGACTCCTTTAATTTTCATTAGCAGCTGGTTTTGATTGCAACTGTTTCACAAAAGCCAAATTATTTAGAGTGGAAACGTAATTCTTGTCAACACATTCTCTCAACACGGACGTCTTTTTCCTGATTAATGTCGGGCCTGCCAGGCCACGTGTTGGTAGGTTAGTAGCAGCTGTGGAAGGATGATCCGTCATCCAATCAACTCGAGCAGCTTCCTCTGCCATGTTTGACGGTGGGAATGTTGTGCAACGTCAGCATTCACCACCAACGTTGCATAAAAAAACAGGCCTAGAAATGTCACTACTATGCCCCACGTCGCACCGATTGATCTCTAAAACCCCCCAAAATACACAGAAGGTTGTTTAAAAAGTCGAAGGTGTATTAATACTCTTGCAAGGCAAGACCACAGCGGTTAGAAAATCTGTAAGCCAAACACTAGGGGACGTTTTTCACTAACAAGCCTGTCATCTCTGTTGACGTATTGATCAGGAGTCGCCTTCCTATTGTGCGGACGCTCTGCAGCACTTAAAGATGAACACAAAGCTTCGAGCGGTGCGGACACATTGACAGGCCCTGATTAAATCAGCAAAGGTGGCAGCATTGCTCATGACAATGATAAGACAGAGGGCACTTATCAAAGGGGGGAAAAAAAGAAAAAAAGCCCAGTGTTGCTTACTTCCCCTCCAAGTAGACACTCATAGATGCTGATGGAAGGAATTAATTTGAGCTCAGAAACAAAACATTTGTCATTAAGCTGAGCGGCCACCTAATGCAGAGTCCTGCATGTGAATAATTGTTTCCAAGCGTTATGTTTTGCCTGTCAGTCAGAGGTGCTCGCCGTTGGCTGTAATACATCTGAATTAGGCACCCGGCGGCACTCTGTCACGCACGCCCCGTCGTAAGCCGTTAAATACATAAATCGGGTTTAAATGAACACACACGCCAACTTGTCTTGCCTGGTTTGCAGGGTAATTCATCTTCCAACGCCACGATTCTGTTATGCAGTCAAATTGACAAGTAATCCATCGCTCGCGTCCTTGTTGTCGACGTTAAGGTCATTTCGGATTGTTGCATTGAGTGAAAAGAATTTGCAACACTTCACAGCAGGAGACAAAACGCAGTGCAAGCTATTCATATACAGTATGAGTGATATGGCAATCTAAATGTACTCTTTGATATGGTCTTAGGGTTCAGCTGGTGCACATGGGTTGATGCATGACTTTTAGCAAACATTCGCCTTAATTCACAGTCAGTTTAGAAATGCTGTTGGTATGGCAACGAAACAGCAGAATCATGCATAAACCTGTCAGGCGACAACATGTTTGTTCCGCGAAGATTTGTACCTATATTGAAGGTTAAAAAAAAAAGGAATTTTGTGAAATGTTTGCATTCATTAAAGCAACTTTGTAGCAATGACAGCCATGAATATCCATGAGTGTGTCTCTGCAATCTTGGCACATCTGTTTGGCGGTTTATTGTCTCTCATTTTTCTCTGTAGATCATTTCAGTCTCAGTCAGGATGGACTGGCAGCATTCGAATACAAACACATTTATGACCTTCTGCAAATGTTCAGTTGGATGTAAGTCTGGGCTCTGGGTTGGACATTTAAGGAGACTCGCAGTCTGCTCCAGAGTGGCAGTCATCTCATTCATCTCTCTTGAACGATCATAAAGACCCAGTGTATTTGTTTCTATCTCCATGAGGAAAAACCTCGGCCTTTGTGACCTCCGTCTCCATTGATACGTGTCTTTCTAACTGGTCAATGTCTGGTTCGGTTCTAGCCAAGTCCAGTGTGTTGCCGCTCCAGCGTACTTGTTCGTAGCAGGTTGCTCCTTCCAGTTGACGCTGAATTCTGCCACAATCGATAAAGAGGTTTGGACCGATTTATTGGCACAGATTTCCTTAATTTTGGGAGATCGGTGGCCAAACGATACTTGTATGCGTTGCCGATCTTATCCACCGATCTTATTTACCTCAGCAAACGTCTAAAAGTTAACCACCATCCTCGTCCGACTTCTAGGTCATGTCTGCACATTTGACCATTTTGTCACCCGAGAATGGAAACCAGTACTGAGCAGATTCAGTGCCTTCATATAATTATAACAGTTGTAAACAATTATAAGTTAATTTACATTTGTTTTTGTTTTTTTATTTGGGAAAGGCAACAATATTTTAAAATGCTAAGTTTCCATTTCACCAAAATGTGGGAAAAACTGTAAATGAGCCATTTTTAGTGACACTGTAGGTGTTATAATGTTCACTTTGGACGCCGTGCTCAGAATTTGAATAGATCCTGATTCATTATAGTGAGTCATGGATCATGACTCATTATATTTTATTATATTTTAAAATAATTTAGGGAGAATGGGACCTTATGTTTCGCTAACCTTGCCATAAGGCATACTTCAAAGAAATCTTCAGAGAGATAAGAATCTTTTTTTGTCTTAATCAATACACACCAGACGCTAAGTAATTATTAAAAATGGATAATAACTAAAAAGGAAGAGGAAACTATTACTGATTAGTATAATAGTCACTAAAGTGTTCTTTGGTCTCCATATACGGATTTAATGGGAACAATAGAAAAGAATCAAGCGGTAGAAAAAATCTCTTGTTTCGGCACAAAGGCGACTTGCACAGTGTCATAATAAGACTTGCGTTTCTTTGGCCGTCACTCTTTATTAAAGGAGTGACTTTAAAACTCAGCAGCTAATGCAGGCTGCGAAGGCCTTTCGTTTCGTCAGGCTTCCATCTGTAGCCACCATAAATGCTCTTTTTTTTTTTCTTTTTTTTTATAGAGTATTTCAGTCCATGAAAATCACATTTGGCCTGGCCGTTTTTAAAGTCTGCAATATTCTGCCGTAACCTTCTCCTCTGTGCTTTCTGGAGAGCGTTGGACAGAATCCACTGAATGCGAGAACGTTTATTTTCCTATTTAACAAAATAATTCCAGTCATTAAATACTGATTTTATACAAGTTATTGTTATTCTTCTATGTTATTTCCGGATGTTTAAGCATTGACACACTCTCTGCCCCAGATAGAATTAATTATTTTTTAATTAACACGTTTTTACTTGTTCTTGGCTCAAAGAAAACTAAATAATTGAGTAACACTTATTAAAAATCATCTAGTTTCTAGTCTCGTCTTTCTTTCCAGCCTTTCCAAACTTTTAAGCAATTGCTCATCTGTCTAATTAATGCTTAACTGAGTTAATTTTAGCACAGTGCTAAAATCAAAGTAACCACTAACAGAAATGAGCTTGACCGACGATTACAGATTTTGTAAGATGGTATAGTATCACCACGGAAAGGTGAAACATTACTTACACAGTTTTTATTTTTTCCAGTCATGTTATTATTTTTAAAAAAGTGATGATTGTTTCCGTTCTGGGAGCCTATTATCTATCAAATATGTGGATTGTCAGGGAGGATAATTGACCATTTATCAGCAGCCATTATGACTGATTTCACATTTCCATGATAAACATTATGTTTTCTGACTTCTACTGTTTTGCGTTTCATATTAATTCTACCTATATAATATCTGTCTGTCTGTAGCTCTTTCAGTAAATGTTTGTCAGAATGAAAGGGCCTTTTGAAAATAACATCGAAGCAGATATCAAACGCACAGCTCAGAAACACCAACAGATGATCAGAAAACAGGAGGATTTTAATGCTAACAACAGAACTGAATAAATTAGTGTGTATTAACCGTTTATGTGTCATAAACTTTATGTTTGTTCACTCTCAGTTATGGGAACATGTGCTTTTTAACATTTTTGAAAGCCATTTAGCTTAAATTAAAAATAAACTACAAACCGAGTGTCAAAACGGTCAGTGGAATCTTTAATTCTGCATTGCTGACAATGTCTACAAATGAAACAATTCTGACCCTGTGTTTGGGGAAATGGTTGCAAAGCCATTGTCCTCCACAGGCACTCGCATTATTTATTCAGCACATAGAAAAGGACACATATTGTCATGTTGTTTTTTCCCCCTATAGGGAAACTGCTGGCCTGGTCAAGAGCAAAACCGAGGCAGCTCTGGTGCAAACGAGTTCCTCCTGAAGCCACTCTCAGGCCTCACAGCCTCACTGAATGCTCAGTTAGCTGAAATGTATTCGCCCTTTTCCTCTCTAGTGAATGCATGATCATCTAATCCTGCAAGTCGTAACTCCCCGATGCAGTAGCAAAAAAATGTAAAACGCCAAATCATAGTTTGTTGTTCGAATAAGGCAGAGCCTTGGCCCAAACCTTTTTTATTATCTTTCAGAAATATTCAGATTCGCCGACAGGCAGATTACTAAAACGGTGCTTTGTTTACCTTTTCCCAGTAATAGTTTTCTTTGGGAATTGTCAGGCATCCACAAAAGTTTATCATCCATCCCTGCAAAAGGCCAGCATCTGCTCTTTCATTATCATCCGTTCGACTTTGCCGTTTCTCCTTGTCCGTTCGACCACATTCTTTCCCTTAACCCACGGCACGTAATATCTATCATCCACCATGCCAATGAGCCGTGTAGTAAAACTGCCGGTCCTCATATTTATTGAAGCTAATCTCAAAGCCGTCAAGGTGGCCAATATAAAGGGGAATGATGCCTTTTCTTCTGAGACGACGGAGGAGGCCCTGGAGAACGAGTGGGAGGGCAGACCTCACCATGTCGCTTGGAGAACTCCTCACCTTTGCAGCTGAAGCGTAGTCGGTGGGCGGTTACCGTGGACGAGACGCAATAAATAAGGGTTAGATACCAGATATTCGAGGTTAATCTGTTTATGCCCTTTGGTTTTTGCAAAGAGATGGCTTACTCGTCCTGTCAGATCGGCCCTTGAAACGCCTGGAGCCATTCAAATCGCTGTTTACTGTTGCACTACCCGGCTCAACATGTGTGGCTGTGGGCTGTTTGTCAGGCTTTCCGACTGACAGCTGATGTCTACAGTCAGTCGGGGGAAAACCCATGGGAGGAGAACAGACGTCTCATAAAATGTGATGCACCAGTTAGCCACAGAGTCCTTCTCATGTCTTGCTGTGCTTCCTCCGAAGCCCCACTGAGCCGCTACAAATGCATCGTGAAGATTTCCCGGCCTTCCTTTGGGGGGGGGGGAGAAAAGATCAGTCAGTCTATTTACCTTTCTGTGAACATTTGACCACTTACAAGTTCAAGTTTTTTGCTTTTATGCCTCCTTCTAAATATTCTAAATGTTTAAGAATATCTTTAAACGCTGTCATTTCCGGATTATGAGCTTCTACTTTTTTCACACCCTTTGTACACCAAGATGTGACTAATTTACAGCTTTTCGCCTGGACAGAGAGCAAACTGGCCTCAAGACAAAAGTGACGATGAAAAGCATGAGGAAGCAGGCTGTTAATTCTACACTAAGATGAGGGAAGCTATCAGTGACTTTGTAGGCTACGGTAATTTTGCAAGCACTGTTGGGAAGTTTCATGTTTGTATGTTAGCGGTACACATTTTATTAAAAGTACAAAAAAAAGAAAAGAAAAAAAAAGTAGATACCTGCGTTTGCAGCTCAGATGTACATGTTTTATTTCAAAGTTAGTGAGTGCAGTTTATAGTTTATGGAGCAGCAGTAATGTTGAAATGAAAGCTGTCCAAGCCAATCAAAGAGCGACGAGATGAAAGATCTGGAAGAGTAACGCATCATACGCTGATCCAAAGAAGCTGAAGATCAAATCCATCTGCATTAATCCCAACCTAGTTGGGCATTAATCCCAACCTAGTTGGGCATTAATCCCAACCTAGTTGGGATTAATGCACTAAGACTCAAGAACTACAGAGAACCACAGTGAGCACCATAATCAATAATTGGAGAAAACATTGGAGAACGGTGGTCAACCTTTAGCTGACTGGCACACCAAAATTACTCCAAGAGCACATCAATAATTCATCCAAGAGATCACAAAAAGTCCAGAAACTCGTCTAAAATACAAATTTTAAACATAACTGAACCAGCAGCAGGTTAAAGTTGGCTTGATTGAGGTCATTGTTAATGAGTCAATGACAAGAGATTAAGGAAAATCACATCTATAAGAAGGTTCCAATGCGAAAACCGATACTGAATGGAAAATAGGTCTTTGGGCTTTTTTCCAGAGAACATCTTGACCATTCCTAAAACACATAGAAAATACTAAATGGACTAGCAGGAAAAAGAAGAAAGGTTAAATTTCCAAAAGGTGTATAAGGTTGGATTAAACCTTTTCACAGCTCTTATATACAGAGTCAAACCTGATGCTGGCAGTGAGAAGGTCGAGGGTTTCTTTTCTGCTTCTGGACAACTTCCAGGAACTACGATTCCCACTCTCTTAACAGAACCATAAAATAAAGGTTTTGCAATGACCTGGTCAAAGTTTTCCAAAAATGACCAAAATAGCTGAAGTGAAGCAGTTACATAAATTAAAAGAAGAGTGGTGCAAAATTGGAAAACGCTCTCGCCGTCAGATAGTACTTTTGGCACCAACAGTGGCACAGTGAGTTACTTGCTTTGTGCAATTACTTTTTCACACAGTTTGCTTTGGACAGCCTTCCCTCCCCTTTAATAAATTAAATCCTCCTTTTAAAACCTTTTTTTTTTTTTCAATTTTTACTTCTGTGCTAATATTTGAGTGACGATGCGAAACATCTAAAGCCGACCCAAAAGTAGCGTATAGTTTTTCACGGCACATTGATGATGCCACTTTGTTTTAATGCTGTGGAGCAAATAATGAGCACTCAGCACATCAGCGCATCCTTCTATGCGCGTTAATGATATGCATTGGTTAACATTTTGCAGATTAATCTCCAAGGACCTGAGTGGGTGTTTTTTTTTTATTTTTAAGGAGTTGTAGAAACTGGCACGGCCTGCAGTTCTTGTTATCTCATTTGAACGTGGAGGCAGCCGGACGGAACCAAGCCACTGCTGAGAAGCGCTGATTGAACTCTTGGAGGTGATCTAAGACTCCGAGAGTCTTAGACGTCGACGTCACGTGGGTGTTATTTCGGTTTCAGGGAATCAGCCGCAGCTGTGCGTTTAGCTTCCGCCAACATTTATATTTACCTCTCTAATAAAAGTCATTGTCGTGTGGCTCGGTGTAAATTAGAGGCCTGCTTTTGTCATGGATGGCAGAAGGAAAAAAAAAAAAAAAGCGTCTCTCACGAGGATGGAGAGCTCCGGCGACTTTTATTAGCGCTGAAGAAGACAGACCTCGTCACAGACGGGTGTGTAAATCTAGCCGAACACGAAGCTGTAATTTAACTTTTTTTTTTTTTCCCCCTGTTTGTTCTTTTCTACAAGGCCAGAACAAATATCTTCAGAAAAAATTTATGATTCATGCCAAATACCGACACATTTCTGTCTCTAGGCTGTGGAGTCCAAGTGCAATTTAAAATGTTTAAAAGTTTAAAATGGTATTATACCACTGAATGTGTCTGTATGCACATTTGGAGCTCTGTCCATTATCACACTCAAAATCTGTTTTATTTCCGTTAAAACTTAAAGTACAAAACCATTTGAGCGCAAATTTTCCAAAGTAATTCTAAAATACATTTCAGTAATGGACATTTTTTTTTATTATTATTATTATTTTTGGGCTCAATTTTCTTCCCAATTTTCTTTGGCAAGTACAGATGAGAGAACATAAAACATAAAAATATTGACACCAATATTAAATAAAGATGTCGATATTTAGATAATTAGAGATTAAGATAAATCCGGTTTTGCATGGAAGAATAGAGTGACTCAAATGAGTGAAAGAGCTTATTCACACAGATTGAAGTGAATTAGTCAGAGTTCAAAAGCTGCAATTGTCATGCTAAATAGCTCAAACGGTGTTTGGCAAAATCCCAAAATTTAACAAGGTATTATCAGCATAAGGCGGAGCTTGTATTACGCTCATTTGAGGTTTCGAATGCATCTCAGGAAATGTGTTTTTATGTGTCGAAGAAAGTTATGAAACGGATGTAGCAAGTGTTGGTGCTGGAACAGATTTCTTCTGGTCCACAATCTTCTGTCTTTCAGACCCCAAAACCATTTTTAAGGTCAGACAAACATAACCTGGGTAAATACAGAAAGTATTGTACCATGTACGCGCACATGCTTTGAATTTCACATGAGAAATCGCTTCACGCTTGACTCAGTTGTGTGGGAGGAAATGTCAGCAAAAAATTCAACTTTATTCATACTTTAACTGGGATGTTGGAACATTTCACACATGAATTGATCTCTGTCGCTACGCTGCGTGTTAGGTTGATGTGGACATCAGTTGAAGTCTAGAGGAAGCGGCAGATTGTGAATCTGGACTGGAAAAACGGAGCGATGAGCCGGAGATCAGAGTGCTGAAACGGAGAGCTATGAGTGGAGTCTCCATTGCATTCATGCAGCTTCTTAACTAGACTAGAAGACAGTAGAGAACGGTGGCTGCTGCCAAAAACTCTGAGGGTGAAGTAAAGACGAGCCCTTGCCATCTGGAGAGCTTGAGGCGATGCAGAAAACAACTTGATGGCTCTTGGCCTCACATCCTAAAATTCTTCTGTTTTTTTTTTCTTCATATTTTGTTCTTTCTTTGCCTTTTAACCCTCATAACAAACCCATCTTAACCTCCTCCATTTCTCTCAGGCTATGATCTTACCCAAATGCAGTGTTTCACATCCCTCCAACACACACATCCTCTTTCTTTTTTTTTTTTTCCTTTTTTTTTTGTGCTTTCGCTCTGAAGGATTTATCACTCCTAATTATCTTAACTATCCTTCTTCATACCCGGCTTGTATCTAGCATATTTAATCTAGGATTCAGCAAGGCTATTAGTTACACTCAACATGCAAAGACTAATTGATTTAAGGAAGCAGGATTTACTTGTTGGTGCTGATGGGTTTAAATGCTAATACAAGAGGAAAGAGACTAGAGGAGGATGGATATCAGAGGAATGTGGCACTTTGAAAAAGTGTTCATATTCCTCAGCCTTTCTCCAGACATTCATTATGTACTCCGATGCATTTTAATGGAAATGTATGCGATTGACTAATTTAAAGTACGTCCTAATTTTTTTTTCCAAATGTATCAGTTGCACATGTTCATATTTTAATTTGTTAAAAACGTTGAGAAGCCATGCATCCATTTCTTTTCACTTCACAAAGACGCAGCAATTTGTGTTGGTAGCCCTGATGAAATACGTTAAAACGTCTGGTTGCGATGCAGGAAAATGCAAAATCAGTCATGTTCTTGTAAACAGTGGCCTGTTACGTAGATTTATTCAGAATCTCCTCAATAAATATTTGTTCTCGTCTGGCGCATGTAACCGAGTGATTCACAGCCGAAACCAGTCACAGAGCAGCTCAGGGCCAGTTGATTCTTGATCAATGATGGGTCTTGATTTGCTCATTAGGCCCAGATGTGAAGCTTAATTAGGCTTACCAGTCTCAATTGGTGTTGTATCAAAACACACACGCTTATGTATACACACACACACACACGCACACACACATGCAAGCAAGCAGCCTGTGTCCTACCCACAACTCAGACAGCCGGATCCTCCTGAGTGATCAATGTCTCTGTCATCCAGTGGTGTTGTCCGGGGCCCCGGGCGGGGCCATGGAGCCGCCACAGCCGGGCTCAGGGCTGACATTAGCGGACACGGGGTGAGTGATGTTAGCCTCCTGCTCCCCTGGGGGGCAGCGGAGGCAGGGGACCGGGCTTGGCCCAGAGCAGCGGGCCTGGAGAAAGGTCACAGCTCGGGCTGGTGTGATTAATAGGACAAGAAGCTGAGTGTCCACAGTGCCATTATCAATATCGGTGGCCACCAGCTGCCCTAGCTGCATATGCAGCAGTCATCACGCATCCTCCGCTCACGGAGGCGAGGGGAGAAAAAAAACGAACCAGCAAATGGAGATGCATCAGCTCGGATACGCGAGCATAGTTAAGTCTTCCTGGCGTGCGCCTGGTTTCGGTCCCATTTGCTCACTGATGTGAGAGGTCAGCTATCAATTAAATGCTGTTTATTCACAACAACTGCTCCGACTCGACCCGATTCTGGTAATGAGTCACAGCGCGGAAATCCGGGAGGTGAAAGTCTGGGACTGAAATGTCAGCGCAGCCTCTGCGACAAACATGACATTTAAACGGACATCTGTTTCTCTGTTCTGTTTTCCCAACCAACCAGAAATGTTTATCCTAAACACAGGCATGACATGGAAATTAGCAAAGTTGAAGAAAAAATATATTTATATACACATATATAATTCTCCTGGGAGTGACGTGAGAAGACGGCTCGTCGTTATAATAGTTTAGAAATGCTTTTCCTCTGCAGGGTATCGGAGAGTCCAAATAAACTGTGTTGAATTTAAAACTAAGAATTATAAAATCCTTCCTGCTCCACACACTTAAAATATATTCAGGAATATGTAGATTTGGACCAACAGAAATTAGCGAAGAATTTTTGAAGTTGAAGGGGAGAAAAATATGTTTTTATACAAATACAGATCTAAAAAGTTTGGCATGCACTTGTATTCATCATCGTTTGACAAAGATTAGTTTCACCTGATAGCCCAGAAGACTCAATTCAATTAGGGGCCAAAATTGAACTATTTTACACAAACCAAACCCTTTTAAGAAAAACCTGTTCCCCTCCTCGCCTGTGGTGGCGCTGCAACAAGAACCACTGGAAGAAATGACACAAAAATGTCTGAGGAATACATGAGCGCCATTTCCTTCTTCATGCAATGCAAATAAAAATGGACTGGCGTCAGATTTTTGTAGTTTAAGGAAATTTATTTATTTTTTTTTGTCTACTGTAGAAGATATTCAGTTATTTCTCCCTCTATCATTTGCTTTGCTTGTATTTTCCCAGAATGCCCTGTGCTTCAGTCCACTTCCTGTTTTTGGAGCGACTTGGATGTTCACACATGCATTCAAACCCCAGTAGCATTCATTCAATTTTTTGCCAAAATCCACAACACTATGTGACGCAAACACAAGTGAAAGTTTCATTTTAGATTTTTTTTTTTTTTTTCCTCTGAAATGATCAAATTCACATTTACATGCCACGCAGTCGGTGTGCTTTCCAATCATAACCCAACCTGTTATTTAACCGCTGTTGTATTTTTTTTTTTTTTTGGCACATTTGGCTTTCTACCTCAGTGGAACCTACTGGGTGGTTGTTAGTTCAATATACTTTTCTGTAAGTAAGCTTGTTGGCAGCTGCTCCAGGCAACGGGAGACTGCGGCCTGAGGGATTCCCACAGCGTCTAGGAACATCCTGGACGGCTTGATGCTGCACCTGTTGTCAGGATATAAAAGGCAAACGCGCAAACACACACCGCAGACATTTTAGAAGCTGTACTCTGAGATAATATGAGGTTTCGAAACACTGTTGTGGTTTTTTTTACTGACATTCACAAGGTTCCACGTCCAGAGCTACCGGATAGCTACATATTCTACATAAAAACTGATTTATTTATTAAGAAAAAAACGTTTTCCTCCTCCTTTCAACCAAAATTTCAAACATTTGGTTCCAACTATATTCTTATTAGAGACTTATTCTGATTGCAAAGCTTGAAGATGTCAATGTTCAATATCTATTAAAGCAGTTTGTGAATCAGTGAACTTTGAACATCATCTTGGAAGGTTTTACTTCTCCCCCACTTGCACACAGAAAGAGCTAGGTAGTGTTTAAAATGTGCAGCTTAAATATCTTGTTTGCTTTGAGTAAAACAGGATAAGTAAAGAAATGAATAAATCTTACACTGGCTCCAGTAGTGATACTTTTTTTGACTGTCTGATAAAAGATGCTGCAGTTTCTCAGATCTTATCGACTTGCAGTTGTTAAACCGTCTCACTATGGAATAATTCTGACACTTCATCCGATTTGCTTTTTCAAGCGATGGACGTAATGACAACTCATGCTGCAGTGTGGCTGATATAGACAGGAAGGGCAGAAGGACGTTTATATATATATATATATATATATTATTATTCTCTCCCTGCTGTATTGTTTAGAGGGAACTGAAGAAACAAGCAAAAAGAAAAGACATTACAGAGGACATCAAAGTGTTCGGAGACGGGTCTGCAGAAAAGCACGGGCCCCAACATTAGGCAAAAAATATACTTTTTTCTTTTTTTTCTAATTACGCAGGGATGGAAGCAGACGAATCAGCAGTTATTTTTGTGCAGCAGCGCAAATGTAACTTTTAACTTTTAGCGAACACGCTTCATAACAACCATAGTCGGCACTTGAGTCCAGCCCTTTACACGAGTAAGACGTTTTCTATTGTTGATTTTGTCCAAGGAGAATAAATGTTTTCAGCTTGGTGGTAAAAATTAGAGGTTGCACTGCAAGTTTAAATACTTTGCCTTGTATTTAAACTTTTTGTGAATGGAGCGACACATACAGTATGTGTGGAAAGTAAAACTACTGCAAATATGCTTATTTAGTTATACTTCTACCCCCAAATTTCACATCTTAGGTTTGCAATCTTCCTCAGTTTTTCCTCCAACTATATCAATGTACCGTTTCTAACTTCAGTCAGATTCCTGTAAAGTGTTTAGCGACAAAGATTTAACAGGGTGTTACAAGTTCACACAGATTGTAGCATTTAGAAAAATCAGTTTAATAAGAGCTTTATTTTCAAACAGGCAATGGAGCCGAGGTGTTTCGTTTTGCGCTTAAATTTGTCTCAGCAGTTTTTTGTTCCTGTCGTTTTTCTGCTATTGTTTCACTGATTGTTGAATCAGACACAAAGAGTCCCAGTTACTATTTGCTTTATTTATTAAACAGTCAGAATCAAAGCATCTTTTACACACGAATAAGATTCGTGGCGCTCCACAATATCTTGGCTCGTTTCTTTTGATTTTTCCGTGGCGTTACAGAAATTGGCAGTGTGTTTGAGACGCTGCCTTTAAATACATGCGAATCCAGTCAGCAGGACGGGGCAAGAAAATTGGTGTCCAGTCCAGTCCAGTCAATTTCCATCTAAATTGACTGGACTTGAACTACTAAAAAGTGATCATTTGAAAAAAAGATTAAAGCAAAAAAATATATATCTTTCAAGATAAAGCATTGTTTTCATGATCTTTCCAAATTGGTGTGGAGGTTTTGTCAACACGGTCGGGACGCCCAGCACAGCCGGGGCACGTGTGCGTGCGCCCGCGTCTCCTGTGTGGCCTGTTGTCTGCTGGTGAGTGTTTAGAGAACAGATTTCTTTGACGTTGAAGGCGCCAAAGCAATACAGATTTGGCAATTAACCTTGATGTCACTGTAATTACCAAGTCACTTTAGTAAAATGAATTAATTTCCCTAAAGGACTCGGAAACAAAATTACCTCCTCTCCTCCCGAAGAGAGCCAATATGGCGTCTGATAATTAGGCTAGAAAAAGTGAGCCGCTGCCATATTCCTGTCTCTCATTGTGTGAAGTCTGTGTAATCTGCCCCGGGAGAGGAGGGGGGAGCCACTGATCCGCATGCCACTCCCATCGGTTCCTGTGGTGTCCGTGGTGCTTTGACTCAACCCTTTTTTTTCCCCCCCTGTTTTCCAGCTCGACATGTTTTTGTTTTCCTCCTGATGGCCCATAATCCTCGGCACTCATCGTCCACGTTGCTCTGCGCGTACAGAAATTCTTAAGAACTAGCCAGCAGGTGAACAATGTGACGCGACGAGTGGCAACGATTCTCGCTGTTCGCATTCTGCGACGATGTTTGCACGCTAACGGAGAAACGGAAAGCTTTTATTTATTTATTTATTTTTTACCCCATTTCTTCTTCCTGTGGACCTAATCTGCAGCTTCCTATTAGAGGCCTGGGTGTCTGTCAACCTTGTCATGCTGCTTCAATTAGTATGTAAATTTTAGCGTGTTTTCTTCTGAACTTGGTGGGATTTCTCAGGTGGTGCAAAAATAAGCAGCAGTCGCTTTTGACAGACTACAAAATAAGTATGCGGCTGCTCAGAGACCGTGCTTCAAATGAATATTTGGGAAAGGAGCCTCGGGTCCCTGGAGTAAATTTTGTCATGCCTGGTCTCTGGCGGAGAAACGGGGACCATTAAAAGCTAATTACATTTATTAACTCAGCTTTGCCCAATTGGGTTTTAGTTGGCTGTTTTGTATTTAATAAAAAAATCATTATATTTCAAACATTTGTACCACAAGGAGCCGGGTGATGAAAGGTTGCAGAGCTACAACCATATTCCTCCTGGTAAAAGAGCCTTATATACTGAGTATTAAGGAGCAAATGGCATCTGGTTTTAGAGCTACAAAACCATAACATATAGACGGCCTGGAACATAATAATAATAGCCCCCCTTTTTTTTTTCTTTTTTTTTTAATAGTTTTTCAAAACATATTTGGAGATTTGCACTTTTCTTACCATAAGAAAAACAAATATTTGAGTCATGATTCTGCAAAATGGAATTACAATCACAATAAATTGATGCCAGCAGAAACAGTAAATGGATATGTGGCCTCAGAACAGGACAGGCAGGACAGAGTTATATATATATATATATATATATATATATATATATATGGCATAGCTAGATAGAGTAGAATAGTCATGCCTCTACTGACAAAAAAAACACACTCTTTCTAAAACCCCCCTTTTGTCACCCATTATAATTTACTGCATCACGACTTGTGTTTTCCTTTGTGTCTGAGCCAAATGAATGAGATTGTATATCAGTATTTTGAGTTCTCTTCCATGCACCAAACTTTCAGTATCTCTGAAAAATGTCTCAGAGCCAGAATGTGTACTGTTGAAGAAAAATGAAATGTGGACAGGCTTAAAGAATCTCAATGCTGTAACGAACCACTTGATGTGATAAAATAGGCTAAAGTGACGATGCAGGGAAAAACTGGATTGTTGACGCATTCACATACGCATCAAAGGAAAAATGCTAATCAGACCTGGAACAGAGATTGTATCTGACTGCATACAGTTTCTTTTTCCATGTTTCATTATCAAAGCAGCTTTTCAATAAGGCTGCGTTTACTCTGGCATGCTTTTACATCCTTGTGTAGAGTGCCTGTCTGTTAGCTCTCTGAGCAACTGCTTGACATTTATGCTGATTTCCTCTTCCACAATGGACAAATTTCCATTGAAACTCGCATTTGAGCTGAGGGCTTTACTTTCTCGACTTTCACCCAGGGTAGTCATAATGATCTGCACTGATACCCCAGTTCAATATTCCATACATAGCCTTTTTATAGTTAAGCTTGCTTCTACTTCAACTTTGGTGCTTTTATTTGGTTGGCTTCAAACATAAGTATGAGAACTGGCAAGGGAACATCTGTAAAAAAAAAAATAAAATAAAAAACTCTTTGATCTCTATGTAAACAGGGTAAAGCAAACTTTATATTTTCCAAATATTAGACCAACACACACCTGTTTGGTTTCAGAAAATCATAACGATTCATCTGCTGCTTCTGTGCAACCACACAACACCTCAGATCTGCTAAAGCCAACTGTGGCATTTATTACTGAGCTAAAAACAACTGTAAAACTCACTTCTGGCTCCCTGTTGAGGTGAGTCAGGTGGGATTGCCACATCTCTTACAACTTCTCTCTTTTGCTGCTTGTCATTCATGTTGCCTGGTTGAGTGGCCAGCAGCGGCAGCTTGTCTGTCTGGGACTTGAAATCCCACCGGATCTCGGCTCAGTTGTTCGCAGCCACTGTCAGTGGTGTGTCCCTTGGGTTGCAGCAGATGGTCTTGGACGCAGCTTCAGCCAGCTTCGTCTTGGTGTGGGCCACCCTGCTGCCTATTCTGCTGCATTATTGTCAAGTACTGCCTTCAGATTGCCCATTTCCCTCCTTTGGGATCCAAATGTACATTCGAAATTGTCCGTACTCTTGGGAGAGATAGCAAGAAGTTTCCTTTTGATAGAAAATGAGGCAGGAATCTCTCAAAAGACAAAGTGAAGCTAATATCAATTGTGGAAAATAAAAGAACTAAGAGTCGTTATTTTATTTGAAGAATAAAATTAATTTTTTTAAAATTAAAATTGGCCAATCAGAAGGTATTTATACGCTTCTCGGTAATCAATTGAACTGCTGCGCATAACTGCTCATCAGATCAATTTTGGGTGATAAACGCTTAGCAAGTTTCTTCACTTAAGACGGCTACATTTTCAACTTTGTGAATAATTTAAGAAAAGGACAGTGGGAAATAAATTTGGATGACAAATCCTTTTAAAGAGGAGCATGAAGCTCTATTCCTGGCCATAAAGCTTTATCATCCCAGACAAATAAAAACTTTAATGGCAGACGTGCCAAGCGACCGACTGAGTTCATCTGTAGCACAGCAAGGCTGCATATCTGGATTAACTAAGCAATGCTTGTGCAGACTTTACAAATTTTGTTCCACCTGAGACGGCTTTTGGTATCCCAGCTGTTTACTGATGCATAGCTTTTCCTCTTCGAAGCAACAGACACATTTGATGTTTTCTTTAAAAGGCCTTAACCGAATTTTGGTCTGCTGTGGAATAGCATTTCTGGGTTTTGAAGTTTGAAGAGAACACGAGCAACAAAACAAGGTTTCATCAGCCAGGACGATACACTTCACTACTTTGTAAGTGATGTAGCCAAGAAACAGATTCTTGCTGAAAGATATATGCATAAATATGTGTGATATTGGGCAAATTAGGGTCAAAAAGTACAAAATGAGCAGAAGTGAGAGACACATGCAACCTAACTTCTAGACTTTAATAAAAAATACAAATAAATTGAATCTGTTTTGAACTTCTGCTATCATAATTGATATATTGTCAGAATGGGTAATACCAGCCAGAAATCTGGTTAAGATTTCTAGCTGAGGGTTAAAAAAACCATCCTTTAATGATTCCCCCCTCTTCTTTCTCCTATTTCTAAAATTGAAAAAAAAAGAAAAAAAAAGAAAAAACTACAGCTCTACAAGCTGCCCTGACTTTTACTTAATCTGCATTACCAACCTGTAATTTGAAAGGTTGCCCATTTGAACTTATATTTTACACCTCTCTGCACAGTAGTCAGTTTCGAAGACCTCCCAGATTTAATCAAGCCTGATAAAATACAGAATTACCTGCAGAGTCGCTTTACTCCTGGTGTGTGAATCTTTCCCTCTGAGAGCGAACACGTAACGCATGTCCTCCTCTCGCCGTGCTGGCTGTTCGCTCCATCATGGAGCACTTCCAGTGACTGCACTTACAATTTAGCAGGGCAGGCACTTAAAACCGAGGCAGATTTATGTGTTTTTACAACAGGCTGGATAAGTAAAGCAACCCATCAGCTATCATAGTGGAACGTATTATTATTTAGGGTCATGTAAAATACTGCAAGCTGTACTATATTATAAGACGAACTCAGACGAAATGGTGATTTTTTTTTTTTTTTTTTTTTACTTAAAATTAAGCTAAAACTCAAAAATGTATTTTAGCAGCATATAAATAAAAACCAAGACTACAAAACGTGAAATACGAGCATTTAGTCTACATGGGTTTTCAATATGTTATCACACATAGCTAGTTTCACATGGTATATGTTGCTATTATGACAGAATAGTAAGAACAGACATGTTAGCTAAGATGTCTTCCTTGCTCTAATTTTTGAAAAACTTGAATGAACAGCATGTAAAAAAAACTGTTTTCCCCCCTTTTAACTAGCTTCCTTCACCTCAATGGTGAGTTTTCACTCAGTAACAGCATCTGCACTGTGGGTAGAAGATATTTTTCATGTTTCTACCAAGCAGTTGAGGGCAGATCAACCTGAAAGTCGCCCTGTTCTGCCAACTTCTAAAGTAAACATGGCAAATGAGGTTTCAAGCCAGTTAGCATCATGAAACGTATTTGCAAAGCCTAAAACGTTGTTTACTCTTTCAAGCCATGGTTTATAACAAGCAGGATTCCGGGCATTAGCTTTATGTCTTATTAGTTGCTCGATAAATGTGCTTTATAAGTGCTTGCTTTCAGCCTAATAAGGAAAATGCTGGTGGTAGGCCACCATGGGTGAAACTAAATGTTTGATTTTTCCTTCATGTTCCATACACATACTACGACAGAGGGCAAAACACAGCCAGGGGGAAGAGTTGTGTAAATTAGGCAGGGATATAAACCTCCAGCCCCTATCTGAATAAAAAAAACACAGAAGAAACAAGCGAAGATAGTCTGAGCTGCAGTCACGGGTGACCCGTCCCCAGCTCTACATTATTAGCAGGCGCTGTTTCTCCTCTGGATCCGAGCCCTGATCAGATATGCTGTCTAACCTTGGTGGCACGGAGAAACTAATTGCTCTTGAAATTGTCCAAAGAGGGAAAGATGGTGTAGGATTGTGCACAAAGAGTGTGGCCGTGCAAAGGTTGTGCCATTCTTCCCTTTGATTGTGACTGAACTTGTTAAGACGTGTTCAGAGATTTCTAACAGATGATGTTGCCGGACTTCCACAAGGTGTGTGCTTGCCTGTGTGCGTGTGTGTGTGCACAGAAAGCACATGGCCGCTGTAAGGTCAGAGCATGGGGAGAGGTCAAAACAAGCAGATGTGAAAACAAGAGTCCCCGCCATAACTCTCTGATGTGGAGGCTCTCTTCCCTGTGTAAGTCATGTCACCTCCCACTGAAGGTGTCCTCACTTACATGGGAGTGTGTGTCTGTCTGAGTCGAGTGTCTCTCAGAGGTCACGGGAAGATCAGGGGACATCCGTCCATGTAGTGAACAGAAAAGGTAACTGTGGTGCTGAAGAATAAGGCCAATGTGTGAGTTTTATATGCAAGATGTTCCTGTTGTGTTGTGACAGATTGCCTTAACTTTTCGGGTTAGCATGCTGGATGCTAATCATGCACAAATAGTCACCCCTGTTGAAGACGTAAGCCAGGACTACAAATACAGCATACTAATACCTATCATAAATGCAGTGGCAAGGACTAGAGTTATTCATGAAGAACAATGTTAATGCAACAGCTATCACATCTGTGCTTAAAAAACATCCTAGATCTGAAAACAAAAAAAAAAAAACTCAAAGCAACTTTCAGCCTTCCAGCAACAAGCTTACGGGCAATTTGGAGGTGTGTGCTCGACTTTTCTTGTTTGAAGGACTGGCTCTCTATTTGCGAGATAGCACAATGAGCTCTTGAAAGCTGATTAAACAGATGTATTTGTTCATGCTACTGTATGTATTTTACCATAGCATCAGGTCGAGCTGTGATTTTTGATCTTTGAGAGATCCATGAGAGTCGCAGCCATGCACACATAAACATAATATCACTATGAGACAACAGCAGGCTGAAATGCAGTTCATACGTGGAATTTAATAGAACAAATATCAAATTCAAGCATACATACAAACAAACTGTGCCAGAGAGAATTGAGTCCGTGCATTAACTGCTGTAAATATAGCCTGGGATTGTCATTACAATTACTGAAAGACAATTCAAAAGGAAAATCTGCTGCATTTTTGGCTTAAAAGAACATATAAAGCTTAACGCCAAAGCCTCTTACCAAATAAATTGCCATTTGTGTGTTCCCGCATGCGGGTGTGTGTGTGTGTCAGTGTTTGCTCTTCAGGGAGACACATAGGACGGACCTCCACCACAGCACTCTATTTTCTCTCTGCATGAGCTCCCAGCACATTCAGTAGGTTGATTTAAAGCCAGAGAGCCGCTCTCTCTGTCTCATGCACGCACACACACACACGCGCGTGCGCACATGCGCGGACACTCATTGAACAACCACTGTTTCATTAATCTTCTGCATGTGTAAATTAGGCATGAAAATATAGTATTTGGAGCATAAAACCTTGGACGTGCCGTCCTTTGCTGCATGCTCTGATGATAAATTGGATGATGAGGTAAAGGTAACAAGCTGCTGTCCTGGTGTGTTCCTGACCACAAAAAGCACACTGAACTTTAATTGACACCAATGCACAAACATTAATTTTTAATTTATATATCTGAGTGTTTGTTTTTTGTTTTTTTTTGTTGTTTTTTTTGCTTTGCAATTATGCTGCATATGCTCTTTAGACTCATAGAAACCCACAAGAATGATTATCCCCCATTTCGTTTTCTTTTTTTTTTTTTGCTTTCCATCTCCATATGTTACCGTCACGTTTAATGATCATAATTATTTATCTGTGTTGGCAGCATTAAAAGACTTTTCGAATGCCGTGTCTTGGCCCAAAGATTAACAATTCACCAAGCTCCTTATTAGAGCAATTCATCAAATCAGCGGGCAGTGCTGATTAAATCAACTTGGTAATAAATGGAATGATCTAAAACGTTCTGACGCCCAGAGTCCTCACAGCACACCTGCCTGATTAGGAGGCAATTTATCCCGTAGCTTTCCGCAGAGTCACACACTTTAATTGGGGCAAAATGTGAATGTCGTCCTGTTTCGCCTGATGGCAAAAACCTGGTGGTCTTGATGAAAAATCGTTGGCAACTCTGCAGGAAGGCAAATTTTACAGGCTTTTTTTTTCTTGTACTTTTTAAAAAATATCTGATCTTCCCTCTTTTGACAAATTAATTTCCAAATTGCTGACACGCAGTGCATCTCAAAAGGACATAGGCTGATGAAAGGCCAGTTTTTGTGATGTAAAAATAAGAGACCATTAAAAATGAGTTTAAATATTTTTGAAAAATATAATTAATCTGATAATTTACATCAGAAATTTACATAATTCCAAAAAAAAAGTCCATTAATCTGGTTACATTCGTGTCCACATCCCTAAACCAACACTTAGCAGTCACACCTTTCACAAATTCTCAATTTCACTCATTAAACTGATGGTTAACATCAACTCTATTCAATGCCGTTTATCTGAAATGCTCAGCTTTGTAAGTAGAATGTTACAAACTTTTACACATTTGCATATTTACTCTTAACACATCACTACACCGAGGTGTTGCAAAGGATTAAAATGTCATCACGTCCTGATGGATTGAAGGGGATCAAACTTACAAATAGGGTAAAGGCTTCTGTCACTGGGGAGGCAGAAGAAGAGACGCCGATTCTCCGCATCGAAATGAGTCTATTAAGGTGGTTGCAGCATCCGACCGGGGGGCATCCTGTATGCATCTCTTTGGAGGATTCAGCTGAACTCGGCTTATTTATATAGCGGCACTTAACAACATGTCGTCTCAAGGCACTTCACTGAAAGTAAAAGTCAAGGATGTGACCCCCTTTGCTACCACTGTCCACAAACTTACACGGTGTGACAATTTGCATGTCTAAATGCGAAATTGGTTGCTAGTCTCCTGTGTCTTGGTCTTGGCCCTGTGGTGTATTCGCCGTCTGTTCAGGATTCCACGGTTGACTCCTGAAATTGGTAGACAAAAGCTATAAAATCATTTAAAGTGAGAACTTGTCATGTTTCAAAACAATTTTCTAAGCATATGCCTTAAGTTAATGTGAACTTTGAGGTCCAAGTTTCAACTGATCAGTAAATGACCAGAAACTTTGCAGTCCGGTCCTCGACGGCCTGCACTACTCTGCAACTATTAAATGCATCTCTTCTCCAATATGTCACATTAGTGGCTCTTTATTGGACCTGTGTAGAGCATGGAGACGTTAGAGAAATCCTTCAGTGAAACAAAGAGGCAGTTAGAGGTGCAGAAAACCCAACAGCAAGAGGAGTTATTGAATCATAATTCGTTCCATGCAAATGTGTCGTTCTTATACCAAAATCTCATTTTAGTAGCAATTTAGCGTCAAAGAAAGACAGTAAATAAGACTACCTGCTCTACTCCATTGAATTCAGGTGTATTGGACAAGGGATGCAACTTAAAGTTGCAGGATAGGATAGCAGTGATCTGGTACAAACCAGAATTAAATAGCAGAACAAGTCCAGAAGGCATTCTCATGGCTGCAAAGTCTTCTGGACGATGTCAAAAGAGAATTATTCTCAGGTAGAATATCGTCTACCGCAAACCTGGACTGTTTATTTACATCAGGATGCTGTCAGAAAGTTTCATATTAAATGCCTTCCAATGTGTTACCTACTGGATAATGAATGCTAGTCGCAAACACGTTCTCTACAGAAAGAAATATGTTTTTTATTGTAGATTTATTCACAACAAAGGCATTAGAACTTCATCTACTGCTCAGTTTTGTGGGCAAATGAAGCTTTCACCTGTTTCTAATTTGAAATTGTTGTTAAACTTATACACTGTGGGAAGCCACTGACTTGGTATTTCACGCAGTTAGAAATGGAGAATTGTCATCGTAGTCTCCACAAACTAAAACTTTGAGAAAATAGAATAACCACCCAAACCATTTCTCCAGAAAGCAATTTCCCCAAGTCAAATTAAGTTTGATAAGGCCAATATTTAGACACAGTATGCTCCAAAACAGTAAATATCCCACACATTGAGCTGCAAGGTGAACAGGAGCTCTGTGTGTGTATGTTAATATAAAAACTGAGTGGAAATAATAATAAAGCACCAAAATAACCACAAAAGCACAAATATCACCTCAAAATCAACATACATATCAGTTTCATTATGTTGGCAAGAACAAACTTCAAGAGAAGAATAAAGGTTATTGAACCTCCAGGGAGGTCATTACACTCACTGTGCAAAATTACACCTAGAGAGGAGCTGGTGTTCTTTCAAACCAGGAGAACGAAGAGAAGTCGGCAAATTATGACAAACCTCTTGATAACAAAAATTGATCATGAGACGCTGGTTGTCTGGAAGCCGGTTTACACCATGCGAGCGCATTGCAAAAGTAATGAAGGCGTCGCTGTAGACTTATTGCGTCAGTATGATTTGTGGAGAAAAATAAAGAAAGTCTGGGAAAATGTACCTGATAGTCGGAAGACGTAAAACGCAGAGTGGACTGGACAGATTTTCCTCAAGTTCACGACTTTTGCCCCATTTCTCGTTTTCGCCTAATTTCATTCGATCAAGATCTAAACCGACCAAATCACCGGCAGCTTTCAGTGACGAACTTTTCCCTGCTAATCCTGACTTGTAAACTGCCATCTGTACTCGTTCTTGTGCATTTGAGCATTAATATTTATTTTGAGCCTGCTGACTTTATTTGGTCTCTGTTTAACCGCGGCGCTGTGGCAGAAGGAAGGTGAAAGCGCGGCGCTTTGGCAGAAGTGCCTCATGGCGAGCATCAGATGGCTTGTGATGAATAGTCAATTAGGTGTAAACTTGTTCCAGGAATGACCAGTAAACAAGGGAGGAGATGATCGCTGTTTGAGGGGGGGGAGGAGAGGGAGGCATCCATTATCTAGCAGCTAATTATCTAGCCACAGCCATTTCCATTCTCTAGATAGCTGTGTGATTAAAGGGTTTGGTCAATCAAATGGATAACAGGAATCTGAAATGGGAGGACAAGGGAGGAGGAGGAGAGAAGGAAAGACATGACTGAGCCAGAGAAAAGACTGCCGCTGAGCCTCATTTTCATTTTTTTTTTTTTATCTCTCAGAAAAAAAATATATATAAATAACCCTGGCTGTGGAATAAGTCTTATGATTTTGCAATTTGTTGTTGAATAAATGTGGATTTCAGAAGCTAACACTCAACATACTACTGGACTGTGACCAAAGGTCTCCATATCTTGTTTGAATGATATTTTATTTAGCTTTCATAGTGACTTGAGTCTCAACTCTGGCTTCCATACTTTGCAAATTCCTGAAGATGAATTTATCTCTCAAATCTGCCTTTTTTGATGATGTGCCATTTCTACCTCCTCACGTTTGCATGCAAGCTAATCAGATAGAAAGAAATGTTATATCCATGTTTCCCAATGATTTTATTGAGATTATAAGTTAACATAGGGATGTTTTTTCTGGAGATAACGAGAACAGTTTCATTACAAAAACGTTTCTTTGTTCTCAAGATTGACTTATGTTGAAAACAATGATCAGAAAATTTAATTCTCGAGAAAATAAAACCATGTTGGAACACTTTACAGAATTAGAACTATGAAAACTGAAAAACGAAATCAGTTGTTAGGAAACCATTTCATTTCTTTCGATGAGTTTATCAGTGAGGTTCTGTACAAACTCACCGACATTTACTAAATCCGAAGGATCGCGGAGTGTGTTTTTATATGAACGATGATCTCTTTTCAGCCACTTGGCAGTCTGTAAAGCTGATTCATTCAGCGCACAGCGGGGGGCTCCCCAGTTCAATAATCTCTGGAGGGCTTTTTCCAACGGAGACACCAGGAAGCAAGGCTGAAACTTGAATGGTGTGACAACCCAAGCAGAGCTCTGGTTTCATGCATGCTAACGCAAAGCTGTCTTTGTAAATGGAGGGAACTACCCAGACGTGGAGCATGAAATATTAATGGTTAATATCATACTTAGCTCAAGCGCTGACAGTGAAATGGTGTTTGCTAGAGAAACTATGAGCCTGTGGATGTTAAGGGGACAAATGTAGTACCAGAAAACAGACTCTCTTAATGGATTTTTGTCCCGGTTTTTGTTCTGTATTTTTACCCAAATCTATGAATAGAAATCAAAATACCAAAAACCTGACTGTTTAAAAATGTCATATTTAGTGCAGTTCTGCCTACAAACGCACTTTAATAATCTTACAACTATAAAACTATGACATGACACAAACCTTTCAAAAAAACAGACAAAAACTAGTTACTAAAACAAAATGAGGCAACATGAACTGCACATGTGAAAACCTGCAGCACCTGGACCAATATAACTAGACTTAAGCAAGACAATTCAATGCATTTTTCATGATTAGAATGAAAATCAAATCACAAACAAACAAGCAAAAACAAAAAAAAGAGATTTAAAGAGATCAGTGTTTCAGCATTTTTGCAGTTTTCTGGAAGCCTCTTCCAGATTAGTGGAACATAAAGCCTGAAACGTTCTGGCTTTCCAAAGGTCTAAAGGTCTTGAATACTGGCAGAGAAAATGTAGGTGTGAACTCGGTTGTATCTGGCTATATGGAACATATAGGTGCCCCTCCCCCACCTGTAGCTGAGCATTGCTGGCCAGCTATTTGAAGGAGGACTACAAGGATGAACAGTGATACATTTGTGGAAAAAACAGCATTGTTTTGGAAACTGAAAAGAGCAACACCGCTCTCTCCTATAAAGGTGCAGATTTTTTAAGACGGTGACCAGCTGAGTGGATAGTCTGGCTAATAAACCTGTAAATATCAACTTCTTGTTGCCAATAAATTCTTCAAAGGTGTGACTAAATGTGTATTCTATGTTTTTGCTGAAGTCTTGGCTATCAAAATCAAAAGAAATACAAGATGTTGATCATTTCATGAAGGCTAATAATCACTGTCATTATTTTAGCAGCCAGTATCTGATGTTTTATTCTGCGGATGGTTTTGTTTTTAACGTTTGTGGATATTTTTTGTATTTTTTTATTTTTTACTATTGGAACGTTAGACTGGCTCATACCTCATAAGAGTTTCATTACATCTTCTTAGCGTTGCACGGTCCAATATTCGTCATTAATTGTGCGAGTCTTAGTCGACGTCTCAGTAAATTGTGATCCAGCATAAGACGTTTATGTCACTTTGCTTGTAAATATTCCTAAGCGAACAAAGGAGGAGGCAGTGCAGGGGGAAAAATAGAAAAGGTAAAAGGAATGGATGGCTGGGTGGGATAAATTTACAGACTGTACAAGCTGAATGGACACTTGCTAATTGAGACAAATGAACAACAGGAGTGGTGCACGCAAGAAGCGGCAGCGAACGGATCTGGTCCATCTCTCAGACGCGTCGCAGGTTATTTTTTTTCCTTTCCCTTTCTTGTTTTATTTAAATCCACATCCTTTTTTACTCATGCGTGTTTTTCTTTTTTTTTTTTTGCATTCCGGATAATAGAACGGAACGCGGCCCACTCCATCTGCCCATTCTCACACGTTGGGAATCTATAAATCATGCATGGCAAACCTCATTGTTAAATGAGGTTATACAAAAGGAGTCATTGTGAGTTTCTCGCTTCTTCCATTTATTCTTCATGTCACACACTAATGCAAGTGGGAATTCTCTCGTACAGTAAGTTTTACTTTGCTCCGACGTGATGAAATTTGGTCCGTGCACAGAACTCACCGGGTCCGATCCAAACAGTAACCCCAAGCATCTGGGTTTCTTTTAACTGGTTCTTGATTAAACTAAAAGAAAGAAGGCTGTGAGGATGAAACGCAAGGCTTTCAGAAATCTAAGTTGCTTAATCAGTGATTGATTTCATTTCAAAGTTTTTGCCATCACTGGTTTATTTGCTGGGAAATTCCACTAAAGTGGGCAATTTTTCAAATGAAAAAAAATCCAGCATATGGCATATAAATATACCGTATATAATACATACATATATTACTGAATATGTCCCTGTTAGAGAATACTACTGGCATGCACAAGAAACCAAACTATAATGAATCAAATATCCAGAATTAGTTTGAAAATGAAACTTACTATAAATATATTCTTTAAACCTCAAGTTAGTTACTGCTCACATCTTTTCAATCATACACTTTAACTATTATTATTATATTTAGCTTTACTGTTTTTTTTACATTTAATTGTAAATATTATCTTTTAATACTCCATGGTGTACCTGTACCTCAGTCTAATTCAATCAATTCAAAGATTATTAAAAAGCTCATCTGTTTCAGTGATTCTATTCACTAAGTGAAACATAATGCTCACTGATGCACTTATCAGAGAAAGATAAAAAAAATTAAAATAAAAATAAAAATCCAATCTTAGTGGGAATAGTCAGTGGTGAGGTGGGCATTTGAAATTGAAATGCATGCGGTTAACTCACACGCCCACATGCATGCACACAGGAACCATAAACATAGACCACCTAGAATTGGTCCACAAAGACCTGAGTGTGACAAAGAGCCCCAGGAGTGCTATAGCGCTGGATATTGCCTGCAATAAAAAAAAAAAAAAAAAAGCATGCAAGGTGATTCTACCCAGATACAAATACCTCAGTCCTGAAATATGATTTTTCAGGTCAGTACATATAATATAGTTCCGAAAGTATAAAAGCAGGATATCATCAGATGTAGTTGGGATTCATTAGGAACAAACTAGAGTTGCGGCTTTATGTCTTCTTGTTCTGATCAGACACTAAACTGAACGCACTGCATGACAAACAGTCTGTGGTTGATCAGACTTTGACTGTGTTGTTGATCTGGTCTCAAAACCTGCTGCCCTAAAATACCTACGTCACAAAATGGACACGGCCTCCAAAAGCGTTTTATTGGGAAAATTGTTTAATAAGTGGCCCACCATCCAGGATTTGAAGTCGTTTGTCTGAATGTTTAATTAGTTAATCAAGCTTCTAGTTCGGCCCCGCCGTCATGTTCAACATTTATTTGTTCCCATGCTGATAACAAGAGTTTAGCTGTGATTTTTAAGCTGTGGAAAATTCAGCAGCTTTAAGCGGAGCGACTGTTAACAAAAGTTGCAGCTGAAAGAATTAAGCAAACAAACAATTTGTTTGCTTTAGAAAATTTACCCAAAGAGCAAATGTTTGGCTAAGAAACGGATTGAAGATTTTCAAAAAACGAAGCACACACACACACACACACACACACACACACACACACACACACACACACACACACACACACACACACACACACACACACACACACACACACACACACACACACACAAAAAGGCGCCTCGGAGATGAATTCTGGCTTTTTACCCAAAATCTTGTTGCGGTTGCAGTTGGACGTCTCCAATTAATATTCATTGAGCGCATTTACTGTTGCACAGCACTGTACCTAAGGCTTAACTGGGAAAAACATCTAGAAACACCATGGCTAATGCAGCATCTAACCTCTGAGAAGGTTTTTTTCATCTCGTTGCCAAATCAGACGATACTTCCCCTGCTTCAAAATCAGCAATTACACATAACCAAATAGAGGCTCATCTAATTATACTTTTGCCGGACCTTTCTTTTTTATTATTAAAACATAATTGGATTCCTCTTCTGGAGACATGAAGGCCATTGTGGAATTTCACCCCCCCACCATTTGCGCTTGTTGTTTGGACCTCCGCAATTGCGCCCGTGGCTTTTTGCCAAAGCAAGTCTGAGCTTTCTGCGCGATCTGATATTTGATCTTCATTGGCAGACAATTATTGTGCACTCCGAGATGAGTGCTGAGCTGTTTTGAAGGAGCGTTGTAATTGGTTAATGAGTCGGAAAGGGAAAGCTTCTTGATCTCATTTCCAGTGCTTAATTAACCTTGGAGTTGGAGATTTCCCTGGGTGCTGGGGGACAAGGCAGGACCCGGGTTATTCTTTCTCTCCCGTCTTTGTCTCCGTCTTGCCTCCGTTGCTCCGTTGGGTACTGTGACTCTTCCTCGGCAATGACAAAAGGATGCTTAGTGCTCAGTGTGCCTCTGTCTGCAGGCTACGGCCCTTTACTGGCTGATTTATGAGACCAAATATTCCTGCACAGATCTTTCTCGTGCGCTGAAGTTCAAACATGCACTATTATCAACTTTATGTCTTCAGCCTTTACGGCGTATCTCCCCGTTCCTTTCTGTAACACTTAGCTTGAAACCAAAAGGATATAAATAGCGCCACTGCTCTTCCCTTTAGTATCTCCGCGGGCCAGCCCAGTTCTGTGGCCCCGGGGGTATGAACCCAGTTCTGACAGAATTGATCTCTGCCTCCTCCTCCCCTCCGTAAGTCCGTCCGCACCCCTGGGCCCACTGAGACTACTCCGACACCCAGGCTCCTCCAGTCCGCACCAGGCCAGTATGTCTTGTCTTCCTTTCTCTTTAGTGTCCTCTCCTATATTTTCCTGCCCTCCTCCTTTCATCTGCCCCTTGGTGCTGAATGTATCTTTGCCACTCTGGAGTTCTTCTTTCTTTTTTAAAAAAAATGCTTTTGCTGCTTTTGCTCTTCCCTCTTGTCTATCTTCATCAAACGTCCAACCGTAGACTGATAACGGGCGATTTTAACGTCTCTGTCTATCCTCATGTAAATCTGAGATATTTCTAATACTTAAGATGTTCATTTCAATGCGTCTTTATGGAGATCTCAAGTAGCGCCATGGCAACAGACTCATACCCAAGGCTAATTTTACTTCTTGCCAATCGGCTACAGGTGGGATTGCGATATGCATGCGGTAACGTTAGCATCAATGCACTTTTTTTTGGTGCTGAGGTTGTCGTCGGGGGCAACAGCCCCAGCCACCCATCTCTTTCTTCCATCATTATTAACCAGCTGATGTAAGCTAACTGAGCTTTCTGTTAATGTATAAATCAGGCAAAATGCCAGTAAATTTATTGTGTTGACTCTGAATGTTTTATTAAGTCCATGAATCAATATAAAAAGTAAACCCACTAAAAGGAAAAGGCTTGGAAAGAATGTATTGTGTTTCTCTTGGGAGAAAAAAACATTAGAAGCTAAATAAATATTGAGATGCAATTTTCTCAGTTTTACCCTGAAATCGAAGCAAACAGGGTTTCGACACATTTTTAACGTCTGATTCCCAAACTGTAGCGATCTAAGAGGGAGAGGTAGTGCAAAGACTCTGTGTTTATAATACTGGGTTGGTGATGTTTGGCCGGTGCTTCAACGCCATGAGAGAGACCGCTATTGCATATTGCGTCGTCTTTTACAACATGGCATTAACTGCTTTGTGATTTCTTGAACTGGCGCAATGCTCTTCCAGATTTGACCTTCCTAAAACTTCACTGTACGTTTTGTGGCAGATGTTTCAACAGTGAAAAGGTTGAAACCTGCAAAAACGAAAGGCAGAAACGGAAGAAAGCTACGATGAAAGGATGAATGAACGGATGAGGTGACAGACGGCAAATGCCTCATTTGCATGAAAAATAACCCAAATATCTATATATGTTTTCTGAAGAAAAACAACGATGGAAGTTGGCTAACTGATGAACACTAAGAGATTGTTTAAATTAAAACTTCTGTTGATGTTCTTGGCTTTACTGAAAGAACACAGAGACAGATGTCAAGATTTGAAACTTAATGATATTTAATTAAAAGATGAGGCAGAATTACTTACATTTGTTTAGAATTGAAGATAATCGTAACTTTTTATTAGCATTTTATGTTTAAACATACGCGCTCTCTTTTCGTTTGTCCACTGTTTCTTATCTGTACAGCACTTTGTCGCAGCTCTTGCTGTTTTATAACGTGCCTTACAAATAAAGTAGTAGTATTCATATATGTTCATCATTACAATTTGTTTTGCAAAATAATGTACTTTTTTCTCAACATTTTGTTCATTCGGTGTGAATTATGACCTCTGTTGTCTGGTGTAAAGGCAAAAGCCGCTCCATATCTCTTTTTTTTTTTTTGCTTTGTTTTATTTTTATCATCTGTGTGAGATGGCATCAATCTCTCTCCCCCTCTGTGCTTCCTCTCCTCTCCTTTGCTCTTTTTAAAGCCACATTCTTCTGCCAGGTGAGTCCTTGTGTTGAGCACCTGCGACCGCCCTTTCCTCCCGCCTCCGTCCAGCATCCTGCGCCAGATTAATGCTCGGCGTTTTGCTCCTCTGCGGTTCTCTTCCCACCAGACCCCCTGGATGAATAAGAGACTTTAATTTAGCTACCCGAGTCCCTTCTTCTGTTCTCTTTATTTCTGCAGCATAAGCTTTCCTCAGCCGTTTCTCATTGCCTCACTCTTCCTCCGTCCTTCCATCAGAGGCGCCGCCATATGGGCCGGGCGTGGCTCGGGCCCGTTAGGCTCTCAGCCTCGTTTAAATTCAAAGCCTGTGGGTCATCGTAGCCTCTGCTCTGCGACGAGATGACAGACGCGGTCCTGGAGACGGGAGGCCGTCTGAAAGGCCTGATGAGACGAGATGAGGAGGCGGAAGAGGAAGCGAATGCAAATGAAGGAAATCGGGCGAGCGAAAAGTCATAATTAAAAGTCAAGAAATGAGTTTGGTGAAGTCTGATGTGGCATTTAAATGGAGCTCAAACTAAACAGGTGGCAGCTTGCCACTGAAATAACGGCACGGAGAGTTAATTAGATTAGCGTTCACCTAGACGGCCCGATCTTCTTATCTTTTAAATAAAAAGCAGAAAAAAATGACAGCTACATAAACCAATACTTGAATGAGGCAAAAAAAAAAAAAAAAAAAAATCCAAAAGACAGCGAGAAGACTTTTTTTGTTTTCATCGTGAAAACTCTGGCAGTCTGGGAACGGGCGCGCGCGCCGGAGGTGAGGAGCAAAGCGAAACAGCGGGCATTAAAAGAGGAGAGGTGTGAAATTGAAACCAATAAATCCAGAACAGATTCCTACAGTTTTGCGGGAGCCGCTGCGACCGGCCTCAGTCGTGTCCTCTTTTTAATTTGAGCCGAGTGTCCTGTTGTCTGAGGAAAGCTCGCTGCTGCGCCAAACATTTGTGTTGCGTGACAGGAAAAGCAGCATCCGATCCAGACGGCGCACAGGAGTAGAACTTTGTAGCTTGTTATAAGAATGCAAAAAAAAAACAAATAAATAAGAGAAAAGAATAACAAGATGGTGGAGCAAGACAATTGGTAAGAAGTGGTTTAATGTTTGCTAATTGCTGCCATTTTAATTTAGTGGTTTCAGTTGAAATAGCTTCTCTTGTTTTTCCTTTCCCCATAGAAATTAAGAACAAACTAGTTTCTTATGTACTTCACTATTCAACGAAATAAATCCCACTGAAAAGAATACGTTATTCATCTTGTTTTTATAAGCTGATGAAATCAGTTTCAGGGGACCCAATCTGTTCAGTTCAGATTTTTCTGCTCCAAGCTATTGTCCTTGAT
Organism: Poeciliopsis gracilis; assembly: GCA_911649635.1. Lineage (NCBI taxonomy): Eukaryota > Metazoa > Chordata > Actinopteri > Cyprinodontiformes > Poeciliidae > Poeciliopsis > Poeciliopsis gracilis. The sequence continues at coordinate 3,061,247 of CAJVRI010001121.1, forward strand.
ACCTGCAATGATGCCAACAAAGTTTTAACTACAACATTAAGGTGTGTTTGGGGTTTGAACTATTAAAATAGGTGGTTTCAAGTGGCGACTCTTCCAAATACTGAATTAACATGGAGTCGCCTCGTTCAGCTGTTTCATAGCGTCGTCATGGACAAACATTAGCGATTGGTTTCTCAGTAGCTGAAAGTCCTGAACCTCTGTATATATAAAAATAGGGTAGGACTGACTTTTTTTACCAGGTTGTAGCAGAACATATTGCAATAAAATTAAATTAATTTTCACAGATTTTTAATTGAAGCAGGTCTGGCAGAAAAGTTTCTGTACCCCAAAACTGTGAAAGGAAAAACAAATGGGCAATGATACGATGAAAACATTGCAAAAGCGTCCAACTACTGCTGGCACTTGGTCATAAAATCTACATATTAAGTGCTTTATTTTAAGTATCATGGATCATTTAGAGCAAACATGCTTCACAATGTGCCATTAGAAAGAAGCTTAGGGTTGTTTATCATACCAGGTGAAACTAGTCCTAACCGTACTTGGTATAAATAGTTCTCATGAATAAAAAGAGCAACAACAACAAAAAAAAAAAAATACACCACTTAGAATCATACATCAGCAGACTTCTCTATCCTGACGTTACGTTCTGTGAAACGCCATAACAAGGAAATGAACGAATGCATTTCCAGCCGCCGCCTCCAAAAGCCATCGCTTTACCAACGTCACTTTTTCCATTTAAATCCTCTCAGATGATGTACGGCTCTGGCGCGCGCACTAATTGACCGCAGCGCGTTGTGTGGATATGTTCCTCCCTCCGTCCCACTCAGGATCCTGAGCGTCCAGTCCAGTCCCGTCAATCCCCGCCACCGTCCTCGTCGACACCCGCCCGCCTCGGCGTGGTGTCGGCAAAGCGCGCCGCGTGGATTGTTTTAGGCCTTATCTGTGCCAAGTGTGCTTGTTAATATTCTTCATCTGGAAGAGCTCTTTAAGAAAGAAAAAAAAAAAAAAGATAAATGATGGTCTGGTCCACCACTGACAGTAGGGTCTGGCTGGCATACATCAGAGTCCAAAGCCCCCCTCCTGCTTTATAGACGGCTATTAGGAGGAGCTCCCAGGCAACAAACCATACATAGCAAATGGACCTCTTTAGTAATATGATAATTTATAAAAAAAAAAAAAAAAGGGGGGAGACTTGAGTGAATATTCCACAGAATTCCCCCACAGCCTTTGTGCCTAATGGATGGCGTGTGCTATACCCACTCCACTCAGGCCTGCACCGAATGTGGGAACTCCTGGGGATGATGGAGTGAAGGGCAACCGCGGCTTGACAGCTTTTAATAAGTAATGAAAACATTGGAGCATAAATTTGCAAAGAGGAGGATTATGGAACTTCGGGAGTGCCAGGAGTAAAAAAAAAAAAAAATAGTAAAGGTCGGATCTGATTTTTGGGGGGAGAGAAAGGGAGGAGAGTCGTGAAATTTCCCCAACAAATTTTGAACGTCTCCAAAGCGAAGATGTGCCACAAGGAAGCGCCAGATTCCCGGCGTGCCTCTTCCTAGGGGCTCATTGATCAGTTCTATTTGAGTTGAGCCACATCTTGTCCCTTTCATATCAACACCAATCTTTGTTTCAATTGCTCTTCTTTCCTTTGCCACTTGTTTTCCGTGGCAGCGTTAACACAGGCTCCCTGCTGGGTCGGATATCTGAAAGAAGACGCCCTCACGCCCACAGGATGCAGATTGAAACACTTGGAAAACACTGATTAGGTTAAACTACAAAAAGGAGGCTTTGGTGGGAATATACTGTCTGTCATCTTTGATGCTATGCTTCATTCATCAGAGGCTGCCGATGAACACTTTGCATAGGTGTGTGTGTGTGTGTGTGTGTGTGTGTGAGAATCCGCGAGCTTTGTCTGCAACCTCAAAGGATGCATGGGGTTTGCTTGCATGAAAGTCGTTTCCATGTGTGCAGAGGAAACAGATAACAGTGTGCGCCCTGTGGAAGTGTCTTCAGTCCTGTTGAAGGATGATGAATTTTATTTTTATTTTTTAGCTTTGCTTTCACTGTCGTTTGGACATTCTGATTTGAAAACCGACTGATTGTACATATTTTTGAAATCGTACTGAATATTTTCCAGAATGGATCATTCAATGGCTGGAATTTTTAGTCATTTTTAAAAAGAATAGTATCATGTAAAATCAACCTTTTAGGCTTTATATTATGTTATAAAGTTGTTCCCTCATCAAAAACATACACTGGAGTGTTGCTTTGATTTATTTTCCGTGCATGTTGGAGAAATCCTTCAATCTCCCGTGGCAACCCTTCAGCTGTGAAAAACGTCTGGTTGAACCTGGATCCGTCTCCTCAGAGCTGCAGCTTCTAAACGTCCCTCCCCTCCCCCACGACGTCTCTACTCAGCTCCTTCAGACTAGCCAGCAGCAATTGGCAAACACCTGGTGCATCTGCTGACCTCATATGAGCTACTTCTCAGTGCAACGCTGTTAAAAATGTTGCACTGAGAAGTAGAGGAGCCATGTTGTGACGACTTCTTGAAGGTAGAGTTTCACAGAGAGCAAGAGTTCTTAAAGAGACAGAGGCCCAATTTTATCGCGTTAACTTGCAAGGTCAAATTTTCAGTCATCCTCTTTGTTTAATTTACTGCTGGTATGAAGCATAACATTCATGTTTTCACCTAGTGGTGTTTTTAATGCTTTAGCAATGCAATTTCCTTAACCTTTTCATTCATTCAAAATAAAATGTATTTCTTTTGCTTAATTCTCATACAGCTATTCTACTGTCATGCATGTGTTTCCTTACAAAGTGTGATTAAAAACATGTAGGAATCACAGAACTTGCTTTGTAGCAAAAACAAAACTGTTTTTAATTGGGACTGAGAAACAGAATCCATGGAGAAACTTCTAAAAATTTATTCACCGCCTGCGAAATCTCCAGCCGCAGTGACTCAACTTCAGCTGTTCACAGGGGACGACTTTAGGTGATTCCACATAGAGGTGGTCTGGATAATGAAGAGCAATTTGTAAATTAAAGCACCACTCTCAAGAATTTCTCACAAAAGTGTGAAATGTGATCACACTTTTTCCTGTAACTCTGGTCAGTTTATTTCATTTTTAGGCTTTTTTTTCCTCCCTTTATTTGTTAAAAAAAAATTGTTCCAGCTCTTTTGCATTTTCTTTAGAAACCTTAGTTTTAAAATATTCTGGTACACCTGAGCAAATAATTCCTTAGATTTATAAAGTCTTTCTTTATAACAAAAGAACACAGTAGCACCCATATTGTTGCAGGTGGAGCCACAGCCTATCCATCTCCAGTTCCTCTGTGCCGTCACTCGGTAACAAGACGCCTCGATATTTGAACTTCGCCTCATGAGGCGCAGACTAACCCTGAACTTAGAGGGAGCCGTTCACCTTTCTCCAGCTGAGAACAATGATCTCTGACACAAGCTCATCCCAGCGGCTTCACATTCTGCTGCAAAGCGATCAACGCCACACCGAAGGTCATGGCCCAGATTTTCAAACCACACAACAACTGCATCTTGTGATTCCCTTTATGAGGATTAAAAATAGGATTATTGGGAAAAAAGTAGCCCTGATGGCGTCCAATCTTTACTGGGAACAACTTGGTGACGCAAAAATCTGGCTTCTGCTTGGTCGAGTCGAACTGTCGAGATCGGTTCTCATCGTCACATTTGCGTGATGAAAATTGCGTCACTTTGTTCTCAGCCTCTTCTCTGTGTAGCTTGTTAGAAGTACGTACATAGATTTTTGTTTTTAAGGATCTTTTCAGCTTTAATAACCATTATTTGACATTGATCTGACAGGATAGCGAGTCGTGCGAGACGGGGAAGACGTGTGCCAAAGGTCAAATCGTGACGGCCACGTCAAGGACCCAGATCTCCATATGTGGGTCACACGCTTTACCCCCTGCACCATCGCCGCACCCAGGTATGAAGCTTTTTATCGTATTGCTCTTTACTGACATTTTTGTCAATTATGTCATTCACTAATTTTCTAAGGATGGATAACACTTCATTGTGGCATCATGCAATCCTCACAGAACATTTGCAAGAAGTAGGTATTCTCAGAATGCATTTTGTGTGTGTGTGTGTGTGTGTTTACTTTGGTACTGTATGTGCTTATCAAAAGGTTATGCAAACCTTCCCTCACACGTTGCTCGACACTGCGCTGCGCGGTGCTGCGTTGCTCCTCGGGGACGCGACAGCCCCAGAAAGGCATTATCACCTTTCTTCCAAAGCAGAGGAATTCTATGCATTATTTGCGTTATGGCAGGTGGGCCCCTACAGACGCCTGAACGGCACAAGATTCAGTTAGGGGGAACCTGAAGGCCAAGGGGGCCCAGCCGGGAAACGAGGGAGGAATCAGCAGGGAGCGAGTGAGGCGGGGGGGGGGAAATTAAATGACAGAAAAGCAGAAAGGAAGGCGTGGGACCTGGGAAGGCGTGGGACCTGGGAAGGCGTGGGACCTGGGAAGGCGTGGGACCTGGGAAGGCGTGGGACCTGGGAAGGCATGGGACCTGGGAAGGCGTGGGACCTGGGAAGGCGTGGGACCTGGGAAGCGGGGCGCGTGCTTGTGCACGGATTTCGTAAAATGTGGATTTCTTCATGCAAGTATTTACCACAGAGGGGAAAAAAACTGAAACCTCATTAACATGACCCACGCATTCTGCTTGTCAAACTAATGAAAACAAACACATAAAAAATCCATTTAATAGGTTTCGTATATTGCACATACTCACGCAAACCCCAAGTATCATCAATCTCAGGCTTCAGAGCCATTTCTCCCAGGAGTCCAGGGCTACGTTTTTGGCTCCGTCTCCATACAGGTAGGAGGTCTCCTGATACTCACCACTGGGTTAGCCCACCACACATTAATGCAACATGCTCCAACATTAAGAACTCCATATGTGCCGTCCTTCGACACTTCAGACGCCTTCTATATACCTGAATCAGATCTCATGTGTAAAGAGCGCCACATAAAAGATTGTTGCTGCTTACATTGTTTCCTCCGCCTTTGAAAAAGGGGTCCGAGGCGTGTTTCTCACGACGTGATTTCATCCGGACCGCAGGATGACTCAGAAATCGGTACCGAAAGATTCGACATTCCATGTAGGATCTTTCAAAGAGTTTCTTGTTTTCGTCTGCGTTGGGTTTCCGGACTTTTTTTCAAAGCTCGCGCAGCCAAAACAAACATGAGAAATTCATATAAAAACACCAAAAAAAAAAAAAAGAACAGAAACTTTTTGGAACCGACACAAGACACGGATTTCACACCAACTACAAAAACAACAACAACAAAAAAATCCCCCCCCAAGGTGACCTGCGTTGTTTGCTCAGAGTTGTGACTCAACGCACAGAACGGCGACTGAATGATTCTGAAAGGCACGCGCTGAACTCGATACCGTGCCAAAATAATTACCAGTAATTAAATGTTGCACAGAAATACTATTAAAAACTGGACTCGGTGCCAGGTTCATCAGGCGATTATAATTAGCAACAATTCACAGTACACAAAAGCCTGTAACTTAAGTTGTCAGAGACTCCGAGAAAAGGAGTTAAAGCAGCGATTGGAAAAAAGTTTTGAAGTCTCTGAAACGGGATCATTTTTGTTTCTTCCTAAGATTTAGGAGCAAAACATAAAATAGATGACTTGAGCTTTGCATGTTGTAGCATAAAATCAATGCTCTGTTCTCTATGGCTAATGTTCGATTAATGTCCAGCTGAACTCAATGTAAAAGATAATTTCCTACAATAAGCAGTGTCTTGCAAACATATCACCAACCCTTTAACCTTAGTTTCGTCATAACTATTTATTTCTTCTTTAATTTTGTTTTTCTTTTCGATTGCTACCTTTCACAGCAATCATAGCCACAAAACGCACATAAATGTAATCATTATTTTAAAATGTACTGATCGTCTCATCAAACAAAGTGCAGAAAATAGTACATGTAGATGGTTTTTAAATGTTACCTGGAAATTGATGACTCAAAATTCTCATTGCAATAAGAAAATATTGCAATGAGAACCAAAATTTAAGACGGGTAAGAATACTGTGAAAAGGGAGAGTTTGGTGTTGCAGGAGTGTGAGAGAACTGAGCTGTTATCCAACATTTTTGACAAATGCAGCAATCTGGGTCAAACCTGGCAGGAAGAGCACTCAGCTGATGGGACACTGTGGTTTATCTGCACACACGTCATTAAGACAGATCTTCCAGCGATTATGAGACGCGTTTTGTTCCGAACGGTGTCTGGACAATCTTAATTGATGATGTAATGTGTGAATGGAACCAGTTATGCCATCTTATGGGCCAAGCAGCCTTGTGATCTTTGTGACGCCTCATTATGTTGTATAAATCGTGTTCTCACTGAGAGCTAAGCCATTGTGCGACCATGTTTGTCCAGACGCCATCATTTGAATAAAACTACCCAGAGATGAATCCGCCGGCTCGTTTTTTTTTAGGACTTAACAGCATAATTAGGAATTTATAAGGAATAAAGACGGCTAATCAAATGTGGTTTTTCCACCTTGTTTTGCAAAAAATGTTTCAATTCAGTCAGATTGGATGGGGAAAACAAATAACTTTCACATCTTGCCATATAGGCCCTCGAAATGATTAGATTTGCTGTTGTCTGTCCATATTGTTTTAGAGCAGCTGTTAAACTGGACCTGTGGTTCTGGTTTAGAAAATATGATGAAGGTGTTGCAGGCTTCAAAACACATTTGTTATGGTATTTAGTAAATCCATTGCGCAAGTCCAAGCGTTAGTCTTTAAAAGCTGAGTTCATCTATCTTGCTTCATGTGCCGTTGAGGATTTGTGACCCATACAGAGACGAACGTGTCTCACTCCGATGTCCAGAAAAGTTCTGGAAAACTGCAATTTTGGAAAAAAAATAAATAAATAAGTCGCTACTCTAAATTTCATCCATTACCTCTTTTGATTTTCACATACATTTTCATGTTTCCCTTCTATAATCTCACAAAAAAAAGAAAAAAAAAATCAATTTCATGCTTGTAAAACTGGGGCTGGTGCGTTGGGAGCGAGTGCAAGTAGTACAAGCTTGGCACTTTGCTCACGCAGCTGAGTCTCCGTCCCGCTTTCAGGCTATTCCCAGGCCAGGCCTGCCGAGCGCGCTGCGCTCCCTCGCCTGCCTATGATTTGTGGAGGCCGCTGGGGAAGGAGCGAGCTCTCCCATAGGTTAAAATCTGCAAACAATGAGTCCTGTATTTGTGACGGATGGCCCACATGCTTCCCCATTTGTCTGAGCTTTATCCCCATCTCACAATCAATTGTTAAAACCCCAAAGTTTGCTTAACATGCACTACCTGCTATGCTTTGGGAAACACCGGCGAGGGAAGACAAAAAGGAGGGAGGGCGCAGAAAAATACAGGCAAGAGTAAGAAAGAGAAAGAGATCAAAGTTGTCCTGGAGTGGAAGAGAGGGACTTTCAGTGTGACTTTCAGGGTCCTAATTAGGGACAGGACAGCGAGCTACCTCTCTCTGTGACATTTAGCTGGACATACTTGATAAATGTCACACTGCTGGATACAGCCACGACAAATGGATGCATCAACAATGGCTTAATAACCTTTACTGATAGTCCAGCCAGGAATTCAAATTCTTTATCCGCTCCTCGTTGCATCCCTAAAAACACCGGGCCTCGATAATCGATGGCGGCTGATGAATATGGGGGTGGATGCTTGTGCAAGGCTGCGCTTTCTCACCGAATTAAATTTCACCGAGGAGGCTGGCGGCTCCCGCGGCTAGATGTGCTTTTGCTCTAGCTGCCGGGAGGGCGCCAAATTATCTTGGCTGTGTATCTCGACTATGATAGCGGCAGCAAAAAGGGAGACCTTTGTAACTAATCAGAGAGAATGGAGAGCCTCCCTTGAATTTTCTTTTTTTTTTTTCTTTTCGAGGTTTGTCTCTCCGTTGGACTTGGAGAAGCTGAATTAACTTCTAAAAGTTAATTCCGAAACAGTGCGAATCGGAGACGAGCTAGAAATATGTGCCGTTTCTTTGCCTTAATGGATGTAAATGTCATGTGCGACGACTCAAAATGAGCTAATTTTAACAAACAGAACAACTTATTTATGACCTTAAAGCCAGTGTGAAAAATACATGCAGAATTATACATTAAAACGCCACTTTTTGCTTTATCTTTTTAATAAGTGTCAAATTTAGGCTCAGATATCAGTTTGTACTCCATGTTCCTCCCATTTGTTCACACATCTTGAGCCTGTAAAGGTTATGTCATTGCACAACCACAAACCTCAACGTATTTTATTGGAAGTTAAAGCAAAAAGTAGAAAATCGATGCAATCTTTGCTGCAAAAAAATAAATATCTGCTGGTTTCTGTCAATCAATTGCAGTCGGATTGGATTGAGAACATCTGTAAAACACTGATTTTTTGAGCTCTTCCACCAATTCTTACTTAGATGAACTTGTATATGATTCAATCTAAACCATCCAGTTGTAACATTGGCTGGTTTAAGATTATTGCTCAAAATTGCTTCAAACCATAGCAAAATGTCAGTGATGTCACAAAATCCTTATTAGAAGTCTAGCATGCTGTATTCTATATGTGTTTGAATTGAAACTGGTTAATAAATGCCAAAACCTTTGGCCATTTAACGGTATTAATCTGCATGTCGCTTCAAGACAAAAACCAGTCAAGAATTTGATTATTACATAACCCAATTTTAACGTTTCCTTACATGTTAAAGCCTGATTTAATTACCTTGCTTCATATTAAGAGGCATCAGAGTGGTTGTCGATTTCTACTTTGGCATCACGCACGACTTTGTGTTGTTTAAACACATAAAGCAAAATAGAGCTGAAGTTTATGGTAGCAATGAGAGAAAGTGTGAGGAAATTTGAAGAGTAAGAGTTTTTTAATTGGCCTCAGATTAGATCTCGTGTCCCATAAGGTAGCTAAGACTACTGTAACGACCCACAAGAAAATTCTTACACTTTTACACTTTGAAGCATTCTCTTGTGTTGTTTTCCCGCTTTAACTGCATCTCGTACTTCTCTATTTTTCTGCTTAAGCCAGTGATTATTTTTAAAGAAACAAGCCCCAATTGAATAGAGTTTCCCTTTGAAGTCTTTCTTTGATATGGAGAATATGTACTTAAGATTTGAATTTGCGGATTGCTCTGCATATAAACTAGAAGTATTTATGTTATTCAATTAGACGCCTAAATATGTCCTCCTCCGTTTGTTTTCAGATTCCTTTTTTTTTCTCTCTGTGGCGTCAAACAGGCTCTCGCTCCAGAGTGATAACGCCTAATGTGTGTATAGGAGTAACACCTGCAGTCTTGGACCATATGTGGAGTCATGCACACCGCTGCGTTTTGTCTGCGACTCTGAACGCGAGCATGTTTCAAACCGCGCAGCCGTGGCTGATGCGAGGTGGCTAATTGCCTCTCCCGAGAAATAATTAAGTGACAAAAGCAAATGTAAAATGGCGCCTGGGCTGCGGAGGAAGATCTATGCGCCGTCTCGAGCGTGCTTCGGCGCGCGGAGCTATTTGTTTGCTCGCCGGTACGGGGGCTGAAAGCAGAGGACGCGGCAGAGGCCGCGCATTCGGAGGCCAGAACCCGCAGAACCAAAGATGGCACCGCAATTAATTACGCGCTAATTAGACGTATCCGTTATGTTTGCGGGGGGCTAACAATAAATCAAGCGGTCAAGCTATTTTCGTTTCTAAAAGGTTCGAGACTAACGCCTAGCTAGTCACGTACGCGCGCGCGCGCTTGTGTGTGTTTGTCGGTGTAAACTGCTATTTACTGCTGCTTTCCAGGTGTTCACAGCGAGGTCGCCTGGAACTGCCCTCCTCTTAGATTAATAATCCATTAGTAATCCATTTCACTAATGAGCGCACAGCGGAGACTCGGGAGCAAAAGAGGGGGACGGCGGGCGGGGAGGGGGACGCAGAGACGGTCAAGGGAAGCCAAGTGCATAATTAATATCCCAGCCAATCAGATGTGCTATTACAGCCGCTCCCCTTTGGAGTAAGATGTCACCTGTCCAATAAAATCTGCTGGCTATTTTTCTGCTAAAACGTTTTAAACCAAGATGCACAGACATGAAGTTTTCTTTTATAAAGGCAGAGCCGCATCCACAGACTTCGTTTGTTTGCCGTGCGCAACAAGGAGGAAAGCGTTTGTGTTACTGAGGAAGTGAAATCTGTCCTTGCAAGACCAGGATGGAAACAGCTGCTGACCTGAGGGTAGGCAGGTCAGCAGACGCTCCCAGTTTTGCTGTAAGGCAGCTTTTTCTGCTGCATGTCCAAAGAAAACCAGAGGTTCAAATTTCTGGACGGATGCAAAAGAATACTAAACGACCAAAGCAACAAACATCTCGATACAGGCGGTACGGTGTGCAGTGCTGCGTATTTTGGTGTCAATTTGATACCAAATAAATACAGAACCAATTTATTGTTTATATTTCATCAAACTTCTACTAAAGTCAGGTGTTTTTGTGGTTTCGCGTTTGTCTGAACTCTAGCCTGGGTTTCATCAAAATAGTTAAAAGTTTGTAAATGGCAATTTAAACAAGAACTTTGAGTTTATGACTTGCGATGTAAAAGGTATTTAAGATTTAGAAAAACACGAACGAGCAAAATGTTGCAAAGTTATAGTTTACATAACAGATGTTTCCTGGACATGAGAGTTTTCTATGTTATACTTTATTATAATCGAAGCGCAAGTCCCCAATTTTGGATCTAAGAAAAATGTGTATAAATCTTTAAAATGTTTTTTATTTTTTTATTGTAGCAGCATGATCTCACACTAAAATTACTTTGAAAGTCTTTGTAGCAGGCCCACAGCATCACAGATCCTCCACCGTACTTTGTAGGCATTAGGTGCTTTTCTTATATTTATCCTGAACCCACCCGGAGTGTTTGTTGCCAATAACCTCATTATGTTTTGGGGTTTGTTTTTTTCTGGCCTCACTCCTAAACAACCGATTATCTTTCTGCGCTTCTCTAGCAGTGAACTTTGGTTATTATTTTTCCCAGGAATCAATTTAAAAAAAAAAAAAAAAGCATGCCTCTGTAACATTTATTTCAAAATGGATTCTTTGGATTCCCAATAGTGGTGCCAGGAGTAATTTTCTCATATCTTTAAAGGCCAGTGGGGGATTGTGAAGATGCCTTTATTACAATTCAGCCCCAACACTAAAACCACGCAGATATGATAAGGCCCCTTCTGTTAAAAGGTAGAAAGCTCTGTTTTCTGCCTTTTAATGCCGCTCCTACGGGCCCCTAAAAAGCCGCTACGAGTTCTGGCACATGAATGTCAGCGGGTAAACGCGCAGAAATTCTCACCGCCGCCAATCCTGCACAACTAAACCAATCTAGACCCTGCGTTTCGTGCCTAAACAGAAGATTTCCCCAGTGCTCCACCTGGGATCCCCCTATGGATCTTCTGTCTCCCGTTTAGCGCGCGCAGCATGATGGAGCATGACAAAATAGGCTGTTTAGAAATTGTGCATCGCAAGTGGGAAAACGCGGTAGGCGGAGCCATTTTTTTGCCGTCACCCGAGCGGCTTGGGTGAAATCAGCCACCCTTCGCCTCCGTCGACTCCCTCTCAAGCTCCTCTCTCCCCGGCCGACTCTTCCTCGCCCTCCCCTGGGGAAACCCTTCCCCCGTATCCCATCCGTTCGATTGCCCCGCGTGATGGATGTGCAGCGTGAGGAATGGACCGTCCCAGGGGCCACGCCGTCGTTTCTGGGTTAAACAGGATCCTATATCAAACCCATCTTGCACCTTCACAAGCAGGAAGCCTGTTTACTGGGGCGGGAAAGCACCGCAATCCATTTCTTGTCACGGTGACTCGCCGGAGCAACGAAAACTTGGGACGGCTGCAGCTTTTTGGGCAGGGCGAGCCGACGGCGTCGGTGATGAATATGTACGGCCGTTTTATGGAGTTTTCCTCAACTTGGGAATAGATCTTTGGCATTCCCCGCTGAGAACATTTTAATTACCGTCAAAGCCAAGAAATAAAGTCACTGCTCAGTATCCATTAGAAGGCGTTTAAGACCAAGTGTTGCAATAAAAAGGCCAGCCAGCGTCATGGCAAGTTTTAGCTTCTTTGCTCCAAATCCAGAGTCCATTTTCTGGATGATTGCTCAGTTTAAATATTGAAGGCTAAATGTTAAGGTCCATTGTTCAACCCAAGTATTTACACTGGGACGTTGCTAACAGCGGTTGGGATCACCATACGTTTACTGCATGCCATCTGGAGCTGAAAATGTTTTGTGAACTATAATTACAAAAGGGAAGCTGTCATTTAAGCACTGAAACGGGAATTTACGGCCTAATTGTCTATTTCCTGTTAGTTGCTTAATAAGTTACCAATTTAGAACATGAAGAACTAATAGGTTTGGAATAAAATTAATCTGAATATAAAAACAAACAACTACTGCTGCTGCTAGAGGCGTGTGATGTGGCATACTTTGGTTTTGAAGCGATTCCAAGTAAATCCAGTGTCAGAATAGCTGATAACGATATAATAATGGTACTTTTTAATATTTAAGTATGCTATGTCAAACTTCCCACTGTTAAGTGCTTTTATGGTTTTTCCTTTGACTTATTTTGCTAAAATGTAGGAGATAGTTTGGACAATGTTTGCAGGTGTCCACAAAACAAAAGTAAGAGTACATCGTAGTACAAAAAGTATGAACAAATATCAAATAAAAACTTTTTACACTATAAAAATAAAATGAGTTTTCAGCGGGAATCTGAAACTAAAGCATCGATCTTACCACACTAGACTCAGTCAAAAAAAATGATACAGATTTGGTATTGCAATCATTGATCTCTTAGATCCGATATTTGTTTTCAGATCCCAATACAAGCTCTGTTATTTTTGCCTCTTTTTATTGATCGCTCTCATTCTACGGTTGCATCTTACTTTTATTCGTCTTCTGTTCATTTTATTTCCAGTCCAAAAAAAGTTCAGAAGCACTGCATCTTTTTTTTTATTTTTAACGTGTCCAAAAATTAAAGCGCTGTGATGCAGAGGTGAATTATTGAACATTATCCAATATATATAAAAAAGATAAGGTAAGGCAAAGTAGGTTGGCTGATGCAAAATGCACAATAATGATTAAAAAAAAAAAAACGCTAACCCCTTATGATCAGTCAGTGAGAGAAGTAATTAACACTTCCTGATGTGGAGGAGAGCTGATCTAATTGGCTATACTGGCCACTGATTACCACAGAAGAGTCTCATTATTTCCCAGTAGGTGGTCTGGTACTTCATCTAAAGTCCATGTGAGATAATATCAAGCTGTATAAAAACACAAGAAAAATGTTCTCTATTTTGTCCAAATCATTCTTCTGCAATCTTGTTTTTTTTTAATGTTCAGATAACACAAACTCTAACAAACGTTTGTTTTTGGGTGTGAAAATATCTATGAAAAGAAGTGCAGGTTTCTGAAAGTTTCCTGATCAATTGTAAAATGAGAGCAGCCACTGACATTGAGTGACTGACTCTCTTTATATATATGTAATTTCTTAAGTTTTGAGAAAACGCTACATTTGTTAGGAACGTACGGCGCTTATATGTGGTCTACTATTATTATTCATACACATCTTGCATTGCATAACAACAATGGCGGATGGTTTGAAGGTTTTGGGGCAGCGTGCTGTATTTTATGTTTAGCACCAGTCTCATGTGAATGCGGGTGTTCTTTCGACAAAAACAAACAAAATAAACTTCTACAAGCTTCTTCAACATCACTTGGAGGGAGAAATGACTTTGTTTTTGCTTAGTCAGAACTGAGCTTCATTTGAACAACTTTACCCACACATTTCTTGACTTTTTGAATTAAAACTTCACTAAAAGTAGGACAGAAGCTTCTAAGCGCCGTTCAGTCGGTCATAAGATGATGTTATTATCGACGTTATTATCCACCAGAAGATGCTCAAGACTTTCAAAAGATGTACTGCAGTTCAGGTCAGTTCCTGTCAAAAATACGTCAATATTTTAGGTATTCTTTAGATTTTGAATGTTTCATATTCATGTTTGAATGTAATCTAAGCGATTCGATTTAAACTCTTAAGTTTAATGATCCACAATGTCAGGATTATCTAAAAAAAGAGATCATTTAAACAGTTAAAAGATGGATCATTTAACCTTTGTTTCTGTATAGACAGAATATTTACTGCAAATCATTTGAAAATAAAACCAGTTATTTTAGATTATCAAGACTTGATTCTATTTCTTGATTTGAACATTTCATATAAAAATGAAGGTCAAATAGACTTTATTGTCGTCTCCTGGTACTTGTAGGGTTGGACAAAGCCAATAAAGTGAACGTGTGATTGTGAAAACGTGAACCTACAGGCCGCTTGTAATTCATTGTTGGTGATTTGCCGTGGAAAATATTCGCGATTGTTTCGCCTGCTGAGTGTTGGTGGCTCTCTCGACTGAGACCCCGCTAATTAAATGAGGGAAGAATACACTCCCCTGCCTTTTACACCCAACGGCCTTACGCCGCTGCTGCCAACACATTTTTCAATAACTTATGCTAACCACAAGGAAGGCTCGCGCCTTGTTATGCAAGCATTATTTTTAAAGATATTTTTTGAATCCTTTTTATTCCCTGCATCAGCCTGGGAAATAAACTCTCTTTCAAGACCCTGTCAACAAAGACCACCCAGGGACTGACTTTTATTTTTTTTTTTTCCCATTTTATTTGTATTTTTGTATGTATGAAAAGGTTGCGTATAACATTTGAATACTTGAGATGATTCTGTGCACAAAGACAGCTCGGCGTCCCCCCCCCCGCTTTCTAATATCCCACCCGCTGGGGGAGTGCACGTCGCGTTTCCTGTTGTATTTGTGGATACTTCTGCATTTGCATGTGGTCGCCTGCGTCCTGTGTGTGCTGATGTAAATCAATGTGGCGTGCTTCTTTAGAGATAGGCCTGCAGTGCCTGGCCCCACTGTGGCCCTCTTCTCAGGCGATCAGTGATTAGAGGGAGTTCTCATTCTCCGCGGCGGACCCCGGGCCAGCAGCGTGGCACCTTTAATGTTCTCCCCCCCCCAACGTCTCAACCACCAGAAGTGGGTGATTTTTATCTTGCTTTAACATTTTGATGCTAAGCCACTAGAACTGCAGCTTGAAATGAATGAGCCAGGGGTGCTTAAAGTGTGGCACGGGGGCCATTTGTGGCTCTGTTAAGAATTTTGGGCGGCCCAGAGACCTCAGTTTTATTTTATTTTATTTTTTTTTTAATATAAGGTTCCATTATGCATTTGTCTTTAATTTATTCTAACAGAAACCACAATTATTGTCCTGTTTTTACTCAAAATAAAAACAAAAATAATAATAAAATGCAAAAATTTGATTTGCAATTTTTCTGTATACTTTTATATTTTTGATATCTACAATGATTTACTGATCCATTTTCTACAAAAAGAATGTTATTTCCAATAAAATGGTCAATTTTGGAACAGATAAAATAAAGCAAAGAAAAAGAAGAAGTTTGATTTAAAAATGTTCTAAACTTTTTGTGGCCCTTGTGCCAAAACATTTGGACACCACTAATACGGGCAATCCAGGCCCTGCATGAGTGAGCTTCTGGTTTAAATAACCTTCAAGCTTCCTCTTTTGTCCCCTTGAATCAGATGGCAGATTTCAGCTCCTTTTTTTCTTTTTATGATTCTCTACCTAATGGAAAAACGGTGAAGCACCTGAAAAAGTTTGGATGATATTACACGTCGCGCCAAGCGTCGCCGCTAATGCGGTGTGAGCCCTTTCTCGCGCGCCACGGGAAGATCAAGAGTCAATTAGTGGGAGTGGTGGGCGAGCCTCGGCCAAGCGGCCAGAACCGGTGGCAGTCTGCTGCGGACCACCGCGCCGCGGGAGCCGGGCAGGGGAGCAGAGGCGTCTAAATGAAATGCTAATACAGGCCACAGAAGTCAGGGCTCTCTAATTGGAACACAGCTGCTGCGGGGACCAGGTATCCCGCAAAGTGCTGCAGGAGTGGAGGAGACCGGCGGGTCACCGTGATCAGGTCAGGCTGTCTCTTTGTGTGCGCGCATCTCAAAATACATGGCCTAAAATGGCTGCAAGGGGAAAGAAAGCCGAACAAAGAACGAACAGCAAACGCCGCTTTGCGTTATATAAGTCAAATGAAGCAATCCTGGGAAATGGAATCGCTGTTCAAGACTAATTCATATGTGAAATTATTAGATTGTGATCAATAATTAATTTTGTTTGGAAAACATTCTGTTTTCCGAACATTTTTCGCTGCATTTGCATGCAGGCGTACTGCTACATGTTGTCAGTAATTGTCCAACTGATTTCAGTCACTGTGAATTGCAGGCAAGTCAGATAATGTTGACCTCATGACCCTGCAGCTCATGATGTCTGTATAGTAGAATTTTATGTAGGCTGTTTTAAATAATTGCATTAAATGTTAATTCGTAAAAAATATGACAAGTGTCGCGTCTTGTTTTCATAGAAGTTTTACAGAGTGTAGTTTTTTGGGTTTTTTTGTGAAATTTGGCTGCAGCTCCTGGTAGCGGTGCGCTTATTGCTCATTATGTCTTCTAAATTAACCATAATTTTGTCCCATCACACTTCTTTTTGTCTTCAGTTTGTGCTGTAGGCATGAAAAGATGTGAACAATTTGAATCATAATTATTGTATTTATAATGGTCCTGTTGTTGTGCATGAAAGATGTGATGACTATTTATTGCATCAACTTTCTATTTGTGTAAGAGAGAGAATGAACTTGTTAAAAATTTGAGGTACAAAGTGTCGGAAAAGGTAACCTGTACTTAAGACAATTAAAACCATTTAATTCCAGAAATGCCAAACCAGGTTCGAAATAACTTGTATATTCCCACCTAGCCAACAAATCGACCGACAAAGAAGTTGTTTTGTTGGCCGAAGGCAAAGGACCAAGGATAAAGAAACCCCTCCATGTCCTCCTTTTCAGCTCTGACTTTGGTCTATATTTACTGCTCTTTTGAGTTATTTGTGGAAAAGAGGATGCCACTGAATCCCAAGAAGAGCTTAAGCGTTGAGAAAGACTCCTGCACCAACCTCGCTTTCATTGCACCGATGTTGGTGTGGCGTGGCTTGACGCGAGCTCTGATGAACACATGATTAGCTCGAAGGGCTGCTTTTCCAACCGGAGGGACACAAGTCAAACTGAGAGGGAGAAATAAAAAGCACACAGTGGGCAGAAATGGGAAAATAAAGCTGGAGAGAGACACGGAGCCGAGTGGAAAATGTAATAGTCACTCATCTCTTACGCCATTTAAGGTCCACCAGGCTGTCCGTAAGCTGTCTTCTTTATGTATTAAGGCCTCCTCCTCTCTCTTGAAATAGAAAAAGGAATTTGCGCAGAATAATGCATGAGCTCATAGTGGGCGGTAGGCAGGAGGCAGGCGCCTCAGAAGTCTGCCTGCCTCTGGAAGGAGACTCGACTGACACAACCGGGCGAAGATTGAACCTCAGGTGGCGAGCTGGTAGGCTCGACTTTAGAGCCTTCACCTGTGATAATGAGGCAGTCAGACTAGCTTAGCTCAAGATCCACACGCTTCATTTTTTTTTTCTTTTTTCAAAACTGCTGAGAAGAAAAATAACCGACTCCCTGTTTTTGACATTCCTACTTTGCTCCATCAGTTGATACTGTAGGAATCAGTCTGAAGCTCTGACCACACCAACAAAACAAAACAAAACAAAAAAAAAGAATCCTTATGATTCTGAATTCATTTTAAATCAGTGCAAAAGCTGACGACTGATGAACAACCAATATCTACCGATTAACCATAACAAAAAGCGAAACGACGATCAGAAAAATCGTGATAACCCAAAACCGTGATAATTAAAATAGTAGGGGACAACTTGGAGAATATTTCATCCTCTAATCATGAATTCAAAAGACTTTACTGATGTCTATGAGGAAAACAGGAACCAACTTTAACATGTCAACCTTGTCAGAACCCGAGCGCCAACTTGAAGTTGCTGTTGGTCTCATTTAGCTCATATTGTTAGCATTCCCAGTTGGATTATATATCATGGATTATATATAATCCACCTCTTCCAGAGTCGAGCAAGAAAAATATTCTAGCTAGCCAGCAGTGACAGTTCTCTTTCCCAGTGAACTGGTTAGGTAGGAGTTTCTTGGCCATTCGGGCGCAAACTTAAGGACAGTTCGCATGAAACATCAAGATTATATTTAATTTACGCTTTCTTTAAAAATATGTTCATGTAGAGGTCAGAGACTCTTCTAAGCTCCATAAACATATCAATAGTACAATTACTTTAGCCATTCCAACTATTGTATTCTTGATAATATGGTTTGTTTCCACGTTCATTCGTCATCCACACCAAAACAAACACAATCAATAATCCTGATATAAGCCTGGTTAATTATAGATTATCTGCAGGTTGCCTATTCCGTATTTTTTTAACACAATTAGAAATCAAACATACATTACGATATTTTCCTCAGCCTAATACCTGGAGCTTTCGCTTGTACTGTCAGGCTTTAGATAACTCAAAAAAGCAACTTTCTAACTCCCAGGAAACTTGTTCCATCAACAACCTGGAGATGTTTAAGAGTTTTGCTTGGACAGAGTGAGTCCACAGATCTTTGCAAAATTAAAGTTCTGTAAATTAAAGTTCACATCCAAGTTGTGCTTGATTCATTTCAATGCTGTTTTGTTGAGTTCACCCTCCCTCCCCCCAAGCAGCAGATGCACACTGACAAAAATGCTGGATAATGAAATATGGATTTCTACCCCAAGATTTCTCAAAATACAAAATTCCAAAGGGCAAAGCGAAGAGAAAAAGTGCTTGGGTTGTTTGGGTCGAGAGGATCACAGCAAATGGCAGACAGTGAACATTCTGTTACAGAAACTTTAATTGTTTTTCACTTTCTTGAGTTTTTATTCAAAGATGCGCCAGATGCAGATTTGTGTGGCCCATTCATAACCCTTTGATGTTCCTAGAGATGAAAGTCGTGGTCTCTTACAACCTGAGTGACGCCAATATGAGTCATAGGAACAAATTGTTTTCTCTCAGATTCCTGTCTCTTGCATTTCTTCCATTTTTAAAACACCTAAACAAATCAGCTAATTTTTGGGTTTCTATTTCCAGTGACTACAGCGGAGCGCTTGTTTCCTTGGGTTTGAGGCCACATCCATCCACAGATAGCAAAATTATCTGCGCAGTGAAAACCATTTCTGCACAAAAGCCAAACAAGCATGCACTCAGTCTTCCTGGTCTGTACTATTGAGGGGTGCAGCCGATGAGCTGCAAGGAAAATAAATGGCTCTCTTGTTTGCATTGTGTTGGAGCAGGTCAAGTAGCGCCTAGGTAGTAAAACTTCTGAAATTGCATTTTCTGCAGAATATCTTAGGTATGCTCAAAGGGGGGTGAGGGGGACTGTAAAAAGTGACTTTTCAATAAATGATGAAAAAACAAAATCTAAGAACATAAATTCACAAACAGGTAGGTATCTATTGTACTTCAAAACAGACGTGTAGTACTGCTCAGATACAGTACGACGCGTTCACTGTTTAGGAAAAGTGGCGGACCAATCCCGATCAAGCTAAAGCTCGGCCGGTTCTGTATGTTTTGATTTCTCAGTGCTTTTCCAGTTCTTGTACGACTGTACACCCGTCGGATTTCTATTAAAAACATACAAAACTAATGGAAGAGCTTGCTGTTCCATTATAGGCGTTGAGCAATATCTACAATGACTACGGATGATTTTATAGACAAGTCTGCCCTGTTGCGTTATGGGAGAAGTCACATTATTGAGCTGGAACATATGAGGAGGAAAATACTTGGTGTCCAGCCGGCCTTTACTTGCTTCATGTTCTGTCAAATATTTACAGCCTGAACTGCTCCACAGAAACTGTCCTTTGCTATCGCTTTGCTCTCGACTCAATCATTTCTGTGTCGTTTCTGCTGTCAGCATTTATCAGCCACTTACAGGCCCGTGGTGCACCCTGTATGGACACCTCTGGACGGGGGACACGAAAACATGCAGCAGGGACTGACAGATAGAAAACTGATTCTTTACAAGTGAGGGCAGAAGACTGTATCCAAACCTTCTGGCAGAACACTCTAATATCCCCATGCTGAGCAGCTTGGTGCTATTGAGCGCGACCATGCGCGTCCGTCTCACTTCACTGCACCCAATGAGCTAAACCCATGGAACTGATGGGCAATGGGAGGCAAAGAGGAGAAAGGCAGAGAGAGAGCGAGAGGTGGAGGGAGGGAGTGTGAATGATGTGCTGCTCTGCACTAAATGTGTTATTCCATCACATGAACATGAAGATTCTCTAAAATAGAAGGGAGATTGATTGGCGGGTTTCCAGTTCTTAGTTGAAAAGTTGACAAAGCTGTTGACCTGAAAACGCTTCATATAAGGTTCTCTGATTGGTTCTAGTTTAGCACAGTGTGTTGAAAAAAAAAAACCCAATGTAGATATATTTTATAGCCACCACTTTTTATTGGGGTTTCTGCAGGTTTCTCCACCTCAAATTTAAGACTTTAAGACCTTCAAAGACCACAATGAATGGAATGAAGACCAATATCCCCCCCAAAAATGTATGAACTTCATCCAGACAACTGATAATAAATTTACATTTATGGATTAATTAGACAAAATTTAAAATCTGTAATTAAAATATTATGTAAAATCGGCTTTTTTGAGCTTTACGATGCTATTCTCTCATCAAACACGTACCTGGAGTGTTGCATGTTTGAGAAATCCTTGAATCTGCCATAGCAACCATTGGGGTATGTAAAACACCTGGAGGAACCAAGCACCGCCTTCCACATGCAACCCCTCCTCAGAGAGAGTCCTGCACCTCCCCCACTCTGCTCCTTAAGACTAGCCAGCAGAAATTAGCAAACACTTGGTGGAACTGCGCATGTGCGAAACTTATGAACTATTTCTCAGCCCTTTGGTCCAACGAACATTTGCAGACGCTTGACAGAGAAACATTGTTGTAATGACTTCCTGAATGCGGAGCGTCACAAAGGAGAGCAGGAACTTCTTAAAGAGACAGAGGCCCAAATTCAAGGCGTGAAATTGCAAAATCAAATTTCTCTTCAGTCATGTTTGATATATATATTTTAAATAGCCGAAGGTACCTTACCATAAAATTATTCTATGTGACTGGAAAACACTTAGTACTGCCCCTTTAAGGCCAACTTACTTTTAAAAATAAATTTAAGACTGAAATAAAGGCCTTAATTTTACATACATGAATTTAAACTGAACAATTTCCTCCCTTAAAAGGTGTGAACTGAAGGTATGAGTGCTTTTGCAAGCCACTGGATTGTCGTTTTTGCACTGTGCCCTCATCTTTTGCCTCACACAGTATGTTCAAAACAAACATCTCTCCCTGCATTGCAAGCCACAAAAGTCAAGCATGTTGTATGATCCGTCTCCAGTGACATTTGATGCAGCAGTGGGATGAAATCCCAAGTGAGAGAACGCTGCAACAGGCCAAACAGCTAAAGTCAGCCGCCTCGGTCATGATGGACTGTCTCCTTCCCCATTATCTAGTCAGCTTGACTTACATGCAGATAAAATGCAGCGCTGCAGCTTTCATTAGAGCGCAGTGCAAAGATTATGGCTCAATGCAGAGCTATGAATTATGCAAGCGCTATGCACCGTGGTGCGGTGTGCAGCCCCCTTCCCCCTCCCCAGTTCTTCTGCTCGCCCTAATGCGAGGAACACACCCACAGGGCATTCCTCAGGCAAACGCACATCGAATGCACAAGCGTTTCAAATTAGCCAAACAGGCTGCCGCAGAATATCGCAGGAAGTCATATATTAGCCCTGCAAGGAGCAATCAAGAGAGTCAGTTTGTTCTCAGAGGCCCCTTCCTGTCAAAGCAGGAACTACTCAGTCAGACTGTGATCTCTTATTTTACCTGCTGCTAGTTTATGGCACAAATCTTCGCTCTCCTTTGATTGAGCCATAATTTTAGCCGGATGGGTGGAAGACACTAAAAACAAAAAAAACAAACAAACATATGCAAATCGCATGATTTGCATATGTTTGTTCCGGTTTCTTGTGTTTTTACTTCAAGGCCCTTAGAAAATATATTGCCGTGACAGTCGTAGCATGAAAAAGTCTGAACAGATGAGGATTAAGAGTTTAGTCAGTAGAAACAAAGGATTCGTTTTAATAGCACTTGATATTTCTTAACATTAACACAAGATTTATTTCCAGCACATTACATTTGACCTCAATCTATTGTCCAGGGCTTAAAAACTCATTTAATTTCCTTCTGAGATCAATAAACTCTGAATTTGATCATATGACTTCTGCCACTTTGAGTACCAATGAAAATAACCGGGGTAGATTTTTTATTTTTTATTTTTACATTGGACCCAATAACGTACCACTTTGCACCTCAAACTGTCAAATGTCAGGACAGACATGAAGTTCTCAATACAAACAGTTTATAGTGGATATACAACATACAGTAGTAAATAATTTTGAGTTTCTTCTTCAGCTTTAGAAACTCGGCCGTTAACAGCTTGTGGTTAACACAAGAAAATAGCACTGGGACTGCAGAACCATTTCACCAGATTCAGTATAATTAGTGGCAGAAACCTGAATACTGAAACCGAATCAAAATGTGGAACGAAACGATTATGCAGCTTTTTAGCTCTTTTTTCTTTCTTTTTTAAATTGTATTCAGTTAAATTCCACTGAATGTCAAGGTAGTGAAATATATGCATTGGCACAAGTTTAACATTTCTCATTGAACAGGGCTGCTCACTCTGATTGCATAAGATATTAATCACTGATTAATATCCAAAACTTAAAGAACTCCTTGCAAAAACTATTTAAACAACTTTCTCCAAAGGCTGACGATGTACGGAAGATAATATTTTTTTAAATATAAGGTTCCCTTGTGTCGAACCAACTAAATTAAAATCTTCCATCTTATAGACAGTTTTGGAAAATTCACTTACTGATAAGAAAAACTCCCAGAAACAAAGGGCTGTATTTGTATACAAAACGGTGAATTCAAGGAGTTACGAAAGAATGGGCACCATAGGGTTTTTTTTTTTTTTTTTGTACACAATTAGTTGCTAGAGCACCCTAAAGGTCCAGGGTTTGTGTGAGGCCCGGTTGACTTATCTTGTCATGTGGAATGATGCCATCATGTCTCCACTGGCTCCAGGTCTCCAACAGGTTGACGTCTCTGCGTCCTCAATGCCAGGGGTCAGCCCCAAACGATCAATATTTATGCAAATCCGCAATGCAACACATGAAATGGCATTGTGGGTGGCAATAATGTGTGCATGGAAATTCTCTGAACAAGTCCATTTCAAATCCCAGTTACATAATAAACAGACAAGCACAGTTATTAGAGACTGTTCAATAACAAATTTTTGGATACTTGATAGGAGTTGAAAAAGGAAACATTCACAGAGACATCCTAGATACAAGGATTTGTGTGAATTTGTTAGCCAGCGCTGTGACTGGCTAACAAACGATTATCCACTAATGATGCTGAAAATTGGCAACTGCTTTAAGACTTCCTGTTGGCACATAGCAAAAATAGGCTGTTTTTCAGTTTTTTTAATTAATCTGGACTGTATTTGAACCTTATTAGCTTGAAATGTAGACAAATCACAACTTAACGCCGAGCAGCATTGGACAAGGGAAAATGCCTCTGGAAAATAATAATAATAATAATAATAATTAAAAAAAAAAGAATGTTGACTTTTTTTTTTGTTTTATTAGGATGCTGACTTGACCAGCTTCAGTAAGAGAGATGTGAGCTGTGGAGGAGGAAAAAGTGTGTTTTATGTTTTATGTCGCTAAGGAGTCATGTCATTTCATTCATGGACCACAAAATGATTCTAACTTCAATTTTTATTGGGGGGGAAAAAAGTGAGAGGGAAAAAAAAGTAATTAAAGTCAAAACATTTTTCAAATCTATTTGTGAAACCACAAAAATGATAACGAACCGCTTTGCTGTCACCTCGAAAACACTTGCATGTTATCTAACGGATTGTCTAAAGAGGTTAGCAACGTTTGTTAGGGATTTAGGCCAACTAAGAAAACTACAATATATAGACTAGCCAAACCTTGCAATTACCATCTCCATATCATACATTATCAGCTCAGTTCTTCTAGTAGGGTGCAGAATGTTTTGTCAATCTACTGTGAGACGATGATAACAGAAAAGAGAATGAACTCAAAAAAAAACAACAACAGTATCGTACCTGTTTTGTCTTTCCCGTCCCTCTGACCCCGGAGCTCTTTGGCGGCTGGCTGCTGTTGATTTTAGCCCGCCATCAATTCATTTTAATCACGGCGGGCAGCACCGGGGAGCGGCGCGCTAATTGATTGGCAGGTATTTGCATATACAGTACGCAACAAAATGTCACGGACGGCCTTGGTGGTGACCTGAGTGGGCTGCTGGCAAAACAAACTGATGAGGGTAATTTATCATGCAGCCTGTGCTCTATTGAGCAGGGCCAGCCGCACCCACTATTGTTAGCATTGTCACTCACTTGTCACGCTGCGGTAGGCACGGCGAGAGCCCAGATGAGTCAACACAAGGGGAGATGGAAAGGGAGTTATAAAGATGGAGATGGGAGAGATGATTCACTGATGTGATTCAGGTAGAGTTGTGTATAATCAGTCAGGCTCCAGCCATAGACTACTCTCTCGACAGCTTTAGCTTCGGGACTCAGAATTAAAGGTAAAAATACAAAATGTAATTATTTTTTAAAGGGGAACATTCGTTGTTAGGGGGGAAGAAAGGAAAGGCGTTTCAGATAAACCATTTTAGACGAAAGCAACCCACCATCAAAGCCATTTTCAACCTATGATTTCATCAAATGGAAAAAGAAAAACAAAGCGAAACCAGCCACCAAGTTGGCTTTATGTGAAAATGCACTTATAGATTTCACTTCGCTGTCGAGGTCTGTGTTCGTGATTCAGCTCTAAGAAAGAGCCTGGGCAAGAATTACACCAGTTTCAAGGTGAAAATCAATGCTGAGCAAAAAAAAAAATACACTAAAGTCTGTTTTATACATCTAAAAAGAATACATCCACAAAAGTGGAAGTTTTTGGATATTATCTGCTACGGCTGCTTTAAATCTAAGCCATCACTGGAAACAGAACATCATAGCAGCAGGTGAATGTGGCTGGCTTGTTTCAAAAAACAAAGAGTAAGTGGAGGAATATGAAAAGTGCATTTTGTCATTCTGCTGTATAGAAAATGACTGCATGCTGTACATTTTCAGCACAATCAAGTAACATGCAGTTATGTGTATATATCTAACTTAAGTTAAAAGAAATTCCACTTTGCAGTTTGACATTTGCAATTGGGCCTCTGTCTCTTTAAGAAGCTCCTGATTTTTCCCGACTCTCCATCGTCACGTCAATCCGTTGTGCCATTTTCAATGGTTCTGTGAGGAAGCGACTCGGCTTGGAGGAGGAGCTTGTGGAAAGAGGCGGAGCTTTGTGAGAGCAGGAGTTTATGCATGCCCTAATGGTTGCCACGGGAGATTAAAGGATTTCTTGAACATGCATGAAAGAATCAAAAGTATTTTTTTGATATAGTATAAAATGTTATTACAGCTAAAAAAAGGTTTTACACAGTGAATTCTGATAAAACGATAAATCTATATTATTACTGTGTTTAAACTTCCTTTGCAGGATGAGAACTAAAAGCTTTCAGATTATTTATAACGCGGACGTCACACAACGCATAATAGCAGTCTTCTCCTCTCTCCTAACATGAAAAAAAAATAAATAAAAAATCCCATTTAAACCAAATCGTTCTAGTTTGCTCTCAAACAGCATTTAAAAAGTCCTGTTCTCACGACGGAGCCACATTGTTCACACACCATCAGTTTTATTTGTTTCTTCCTCACCACATTGCAGGCCTCCCACTGCTCCTTTCCAAATGTCCTTTTTTCCCCCCTTTCATTCAGCACATCTAAAGCCTCTGGTCCTCTTACAAATATGTGTGGGAGATTTTTAACATTTTTTTTTTCACCTAAATCTTTTTAATGGTTTCCTTTCACTTTTTTTTTTTTTTTTTTTTTTTTGATGCGTGTCATTAAGAGTTTATCTCGTGGCGTTCTCATAATTGTGAAGGAAAACACTTTGAAAAATAATAAACTTGTTTGTTTAAGCAGAGCAGTGTTCAGTCCGTCACCTGAAAATCAAAGTATTTCACTACTGCAAACCTACCAAGTCCTGGCTTGAGTTATTTAAATGTTCTTTTAAGTACACATTTAGGAAATGATAGAAGAAACTAACCAAAACAGTGTTTCTTACATTATTGGTGTCATGCTGTTGTGGAAATGCTTTGCAAATAATGTATGAAAAAAACTAACTTTTTTTTTTTTTTACATTTTTAATAACTGCTCAGTTCATTCTTCTTTTTTGGATTAAGCTTAAAAAATGAAAATCCTGTGACCCAAACTGATGGGTCAGATATATAAAGTATTAGTTAGGAAAGTCTCTGTAGGAGCTGCAGAGATCCTCATCTCAGGTGGAAAATAACACTGACAGGATTACTGCATTTACAAATCTTGCCTTTATAGGAACGCATAAAAAAGCTCCACTTAGTTTTGTACAAGTTGTGTTTGGAACAAAAAATGAACATGTGAGAGAAAGTAATCTGAAAGCAAAGTCGAATTTTTTTTTTTTTTTGGCCTACATGCACCAAGTTACACAGAAAACCAGCAATACTCATCACTCTGCAGGATGGTGACGGCAGATTGCAATGTTTGGTTTTCTTCAGCTCAGACTAGGGAAGCTGGTCAAACTTAATGCAGGATGGATAGAACAAAACGCAACAAAATCCTGGAAGAAAACATGGGAGTAGGTGTAAAAAGAAATTTCGGAGACCAAGGCAGATGTTCAATGTATTCATGTTCTACAAAGTCCAAACTTGGCTCCAATTGAGAATTTATGGCTAACCCCAAAAAGGATTGTACATCGACCTTCATGCAGTTTGATTTGCAGTACTAGCAAGATGTAATGTGCAATGTGTGAAACAAATGCAAGGTACATTAATGCTATTGCATGGCATTTGGTATATTATTCCACGTTTACCTTTCTCAAGATGACAAAGTTCATTTGAAAGTAAAGGTTCAGTGCGTGTGCACTGCAAGAAAAACCAAAGGGACAAGAAAATTCTCTCCCCTTGATTTTTTATTTGATATCATTATCATCTTTCAAGTGTTTGCAGATCAATGAAGGTGTTGTGTGGTGTGTGAAACAGCTGAGCAGCTGAAGTTGTGTGACATCACTTTAAGGCTCCCGTGATTTGGAGTCATATATTTGCTTATCATCAATGTAATTATGTCTGAATAGAAATATATTCCAGACACTAAAGAAGCCAGCGCCGCTCATTTAGAGTGTGCCAGATTTGCTGCGATAACAACAGCTCCAAATCCTGAGAGAGGTTTTATTTTTTGACCAATTAGCTACCCCAAACAACCTATTGGCCGTGAAGTTATCTCTGCAGGGACTCTTATCAGACCCGTGCTCTATTAAATCAGCTCACAGGCTGAGCAGCTATGTACCATCACAGGGCTCGGAATGGCCGGCCCTGATTGATGTCGCAGCCAAATGCCAAGTCATAACGGCTGTTATTTTACATCTCCACGCCGCCGATTCCTTATGGGTGCGTCCACCCGTTGTGCATGTTCGTGACTCACCTGCTATGGATTTACTGTAACTGCTGGGTTTCTTTCTTTCTTTTTTTTTTTTTTTTTTCATGGCCATTTCTGTGAAATACAATTTCCATACATACTCTAGTTGGGATGATTATGATAATGCTCAAGAGTGGAAGCTGTTCTGAATCCGAAATGCGGCGTTAGAGAATTCATGGCGCGTCGTCCGGAGGTCACAAAGCCTGGCAATGGATTCTGTATAATTTAGGTTTATGTGGAATAATTGTGGCGACAATAAACTGAGCGTGAATGCATTTAAAGACAAGAGTGAGTCATTTTATGACTCAATGAGGTATTTTTATTTTTGGTGAGAAATACGAACGCTTTCGATTTGTGTTTCTATGAATTCCAGTTTCAATATTGTTTTAGCCTCGGTTCAGCTGAATCGTTGCTATATTTAACTCATTTTCAATCCTAAATTGAAATACGATGCTAGTTGTAGTTGTATCTGTTGATGAGACATGAACTGTGAATGGACATTTATATATATATATAATATAACATTATATAATATGTATATTTAGAAAATGCTTTGCATTTATTCCAAAATGTTAAGTTTTGTGAAATAAAGAGGAATTCTTATGACTTTTCACTCCAACTTAGCTTTCAGAACTTGCTCATTAGGACTAGAAGTGACATCACAAGGTATGCATGAAAGGACACATAGTTAAGGACAGCAGAATTTGGCATTAAGCATTTTGAATGATCAATTAGTGATTAGCTATACTGACTAATAATTAACAGATTTTTCTATTATTTTAGAACTACAAAATTGATTTGGAATGAAAACTTTAAGTTGTCTTTAAACGTGTCGCAATGTTTTTCTTTTGTGTGGTTTCGGGAACTGACAGTCTGACGGGACGACCTCACCGCGTCCCAGCTGTCCGACCGTAAAATCTGCAGCAGATAAAGGCTGCCGACATTTTCATATGCCGTGTTTCATATCTCATTGGAAGCTCCAAAAGATTAAATCCATCAGCTTTGTGATGATATGCAAACCATCTTGTTGACTGGGTCAGTTTAAGACAGATTTTCACACTTCGAAATGTACAAAGTGGCAAACAAAATGACCAGCACATTCTGAAAGCTAGCAGAAGAAACAGCAGACTTATCTCTGTCAAAAACACAGAGTGAGTCTGTGTTTTCAACACACCTTAGGCAGGGTGTTTTTAAAAGATTGGATTTCTGAGTTTCCGCCAAAAATGTTTCAATTCTGGTCTCTAACCAAATTTGCTGTGGAGGACGTACAATATTTGCCTCAAAGCTATTTGTCTGAATACACTGCAAGTCACAGTTTTCCCTCTAGTGGTGATTTAGTTCATGTCTCATTGCTTTTCACCACAGCTCTAATCCAAAGCCAACACAAAACTCTCGGTGGAAAGAACAAGCCAAGTTTGATCCTTTTATTTCAGACATGCGATGTTTGTTGCTCCGGGTGGTTGAACGGTGCAAAGGAAAGAAAGTGAAATGTATGGTTACTGCACCCTGCCTTAAATCTCCAATTAGCATTTTCATAACAGTTTCTGTAAAGCTGGACTTTGGCTCTATAAGGGCAGCAAGAGGTTGTCCACTGCCGTCATTGTATCGGCAGAGAAAAGGCACCGTGATCCTTTTTAGTGGAACGATAAAAATCTGCCACAGTTTCCTGCTCGGAGGAGCCCGTTGTTTTGAGGATTAAGGGGGATTAGGGTCGGATGCTGGCGACTGAGGGGCTTGAGCTGCATGACCCTTTCACTAATCATTATGAGGCATACAGAGAACGCGGACTCCTAAACCCCAAGATTGCATTGTTTTGTTTTTTTTTTATCAATTATTCATGGCTGACACCAGGAATCCAAGTATTAAAGAGATAGAAATAGCCTGGGCGCTTTGTGACAGCTGCAAAGGCAGAACAGTTGTACTGTGTGTATAATGTA
Organism: Poeciliopsis gracilis; assembly: GCA_911649635.1. Taxonomy (NCBI): domain Eukaryota; kingdom Metazoa; phylum Chordata; class Actinopteri; order Cyprinodontiformes; family Poeciliidae; genus Poeciliopsis; species Poeciliopsis gracilis. The sequence goes on from CAJVRI010001121.1 coordinate 3,090,928, forward strand.
TGAGTGACTCAAAAGTGGGGTTTTCTATCAGCAACCCAGTGTGTCATTATTTTAAGCTTTTAATCTGATCCAAATCTTGGGAACCAAAATGATCTCCAATACCATTTCTGAAGGTTCAACATGCTTTCATGTACTTGTGTCGTGGTACAGTAAACATTATGTCAGTGTTTCTAAAAAGAAGAGAAATTGAGTTTTTCTACGTCTAATGAAAGCAGAAGTAAAATAGTTATATTCACTTGCTTTTGGTTTTGGCCAAACTGAACTGAGTCCAAATTGTTCAATGCAACCTAACTTGCTCCAACATTGTCTATAGTCAGCATACGACTGGTACTTAAGTGTCTGTACACCTTTTGCAATATTTTAAACTAACAATAAGGCTCTGGTTCACTATGATTGCTCAGTTGCTCTTATAATTGCCTTTAGAACGTGACTCTCTCACATCATATCAAGATGGTTCTTGACCTCCACAATAATTTATGTGTTGCTGAAACACAGTAAAATTAGAAAACCTTTGCAAAACTGTCAGAAAGTTTTGAATCCACAGCTATGAGCAATTTGGATACGACGTTTATGCAAACTGAGCATATTGAATGTAGTGATGGCATTTGATGGCATGAGGATTTTCTAGTCCTGCTTCAAATTCTCGATGACGAATACATGTTGGTGTTTTTGTGTCTCATGTCATGGATGTGTTTCCTGCTGTTGTTACAATGCCCCTCTGTTTCTGGACATTATGAAAACAGTGTGCTTTGTGGAATATCAACACTATTCAATGCATCGCAGGAAGCACATTTCCTGTGTTTAGAAAGAGAATTATATTCTGGATCACTTTCAACACAAGTTCAACTAAGAAGTTAAACAGAACCAAATAGTTTTATTACTTACAAGAGATGACAGATATGCCACTTATGATATGCCAGCTGAAACCTCCACCAGTAACGTTATGTAAGAAAAACATTTAAACAGACTCTTTGCAAAACACTGTAGTTTATCAAAGCTAGAATGAATTTAGTTTTCATGGTAATGAATCGATGAGTCACTATAACTGTCAATTATGTAACATAATGTTCCTACATTAAAGTGGTTATGGTTTGGATTTTATCAAGGAGGAACATATATCAGTCATTTCAAAGCGTACATGCTTCAGTTCCCCCCTGCTGTGAGTATAGCTTTTCATTATTGCACTGCAAAGAAACGAGGTTAGTTCCTGTAACACTAGCAGCGTGGAAGATTAGCAGGTAGCCAACCTACTGTTTGTCGTGGAAACAGTGTTGTGTTAGACTGTAATCATGTAAAATGATAGCAAAGTTACACCCAGCTGTTTGAGCCCAATAGTAGCTAGTCTGTTAGGGCTACAGAAGCTAACATCACCTTAAATAGCTGCTCAGTTAGCATTGAAGGAACTTTTTACTGGGTGCTAACAAAAATATGTCGACTTACTATATATTCAAAACTTTGTAATCTGAAGGCAATTTTTCTACAAAGAACTTTTGAAAATGTTGGCAGGAATCATGACAGCAATAAAGCGACGCCCGACAAATGTTTTTATGTCTTTACAAAAGAAACTGGTATATTCCTCCAGTTGCTTAATTGCTTAGACTTAATTAAAGAGGAAAGATAAATCAGACTGCATCTGAGAAAATTATGGATGAGAGAAAGAGGACCTCAAAACAGCAATTACAAAATTGTAATTGTTTTAATGAAGTTATATTACATAAATCTCAAAATAAGGGTCCAAATTAATAGCAATATCAAATGTACAAATATGGTGGAAAAGCACTGTATATAGCCCACTATTATAACTAAAATTGCTTCTTTTTTTTTTTGCATTTGCATGTAATTGAGTGACTGTGCCTGCAACCAGAAGATGTAGATGCAGATCTGTGTCAGTGGAATGTAAAATTATATGCTGCCAGGTGATCAGGATTCAGTTTATTTACCCAAACTGTAACCCAAAACACTTTTTGTGGCCAACATTGCAGATCTTCCGATCTTTTTCAGAAATGGCACTCCCAGCCTGCTTTTGTATCCCTATTTGAAATACTTCAAGGACAAGCAAAAAGCCTTAATCTGTGCCAGCAGGGAGAGTTTTAAGCAACACTCTGTCTGGGAGTTGCAAAACAATAAAAAAAATAAAAAAAATAGTACTGATTGAATCATAGACACAATAATTGCATGGAGTTTATGGTTAAAAACAACGTAATAAATTAGAGGATGTAATGTTTGTTGTTGTCATTTTGAGAGTTGACAAATATACCTACTGAAAAGGTGATTCCCTCCCGTGTGTATTTATTCCAGCTCTGTAATGGGCACTTAAACTGTAAATTTTGGCGTAATGCTTGCGGGAATGACGACAATTTTTCAAGGTGCATCTTCACTCCCACTTTAAAAGCAAAGTGTTCCTTTCGAAGTGTCAGAGAGCCTGGGACCCTAAGCGGTCGTGCTGTGAATTGTGCGGCCGGAGGGTCACGTCCTCCTGTTTTATCTCCAAGCGTCCTCCCAAAGAGAATCCTTGTGTGAAGCTGTTAGTGTGCTAATCGCCTCTGCCACACTCCATTATCAAGGTGCCATGCGCCTCTAGTAAGTGCAGTCCCTCACTTCTCACCTAGTCTTTTGGGGACAGTTTGAGTAAGTTGATGACGGCTGCCTGAAGAAATGGCGTGATGAGTTTTTTTTTCCCAGCATAGCACGAAGACCAAAAAAAAGAAAAAGAAGTCATATTTAAAGTGAACGTAGACTCAAAAAGCCCATAGTGTGAATCATTTTTGCTTTGTCTCTGCATGTTTTGTGATTGAAAATGAATGGCTTGAATTTTGTTCAAAAATATCTTGTACATTTTAAAAGTGAGGCAATAAATAATGCATCCATCCATGTAACTTAGTTGGGTTTTGATTCACCAGGCCTGTTACTGAAAAGAAATTGAAATAAAAAATTTTAGGGTCTAGGCTGTCCTAGTTAAAGTAAAGACCCAGTTGATTTGAAACTGGACATGTTATTCTTTTGAACCTTTGACCTCTAACTGGTCTTTGATTTGGAGGCTTTGGCAGCCGTTTGGAATCGTCCGATTCTTTTTATATACAGAGAATCTATTAGTACATTGTATTACTACCACATTTATCCTAACTACACTCATTTAAGATGCTGAGGAAAGTTTGAAAATTTAATCTCCAGATCATTTTGTCTTTGTTTTGAATCAGAACGAAACCCAACTTTAGACCAAATTCTCCCCACTCTTAGGTTTGTTTCCTCTTATCCAAGCAAACCTTTCATAATGCGGTCAAAGGGATCACTTTGTATCGATTTGCCCTCCAGGAGGTAAAGTGAACCACACAAGAAATAATAACTACGCTAGGTCAGGGGTCAAAGGTTTTTGCTTGATGTGTACTGGAGATCAACCTCGCAGACAGTTTGACATGTTTTCTTATTGAATATAAATATATATAAATTTACATGTTAACTTAAAAGGTTGACAGTGTTTGTGGAAAAATGTTCAAGACTTTCTTTTGACAGAGCAGATCAGCTCAGCAGTTTCTCCATTTCCTTGTTTGGCCTCTTACAGGGAAAAAGAGCAATTGAGGACGAGAGGAATTTAGCTTAGTTGTGATTTCTCATTTTCGTCGTATTAAGTTATAAGCATAAAAAGACAAGAGGAAAGACAGAGTCAATGGGATTCAATAGTGCACTTATGGAAAGGCACGAAAATCAAGTCAAATACCGGCCTTTTTCTGCTGCTGCAAGCCTCCTGCTGAGAGAGACGATGATGATCAGATAAAGATATTGGTTCCCTGCGCGCTGTTATTTTGTCAACCGCTGTCGCAATAAGCTGAAAAACATACACTTACTTGCACAAGCCGCAAACGTCTCTCCAAAGCATTCCGAGATCTCATTGCCTCAGAGCGTTGACAAAACCCAGGTCTAAAATTTACAGCTGGAAACCCAGGATAAGCAAACATGTACGTGTAAAATTACAAGAGTTGCTGAGGTGAGGAGGAACTTATCCTCCCTGTCACAAAACCAAAACAGTTATTAAAGCCGGAAAGAGGGGAGGCCCTTTTTACCCTGTACAACACACAACACAAAATCCAGAGATTCACTTCATTGCCCTTATGACTTTAAAAGAACCTACAGTGAAAATGATTATGCAATGAGTCATCATTCTGGTGCAACAATGCAAAAATAAAGATATCAACAGCTGACCTCATTAAGGCCTTAAGAAGCTTTTATCTTTTTAAAACACCAATAAGTGGCAGATTTAGTTAAGCTGCCCGTCCTCAGGGGCAACAGGAAGGGAAAGATTTCAGGACTTCACCTTCAGGACTTCCACAAACCAGTCGAACGTAGAATTTAGAAACTGCATTTAAATGTGACTGCTGCTCTTTAACAAATAAAGTTATATTATGATTTCTTTGATGAATCTGAGGTTTCTGCTCCAGCACCATCGGTTTCAGCTGTGGTATATTCTGCAACCCCCCAGTGTGCAATGATTTCAACTCTTTGTGCACATAGCTCAGCAAGTGGTTACAGAAGGAATCGTTCATACGTCATTAAAAATCAGTTTGTCACTGTGACCAGGGTTTGGTCACAGCTTGGGTATCTTTGATGCACTTTAAAAATTAAAAGCCTAAGCCAGCGATTAAAAGAGTACGAGATAAATCTTTTAGATTTTTCTCTTACGGAGAAAAAAAGCAGGCCATGTGGACAATTTGGAGGTGTGTGTGCCCTATTCCGTGGGGCGCTTGCACAAGCCAGTCTCTGTGTGCAAAGTGCACCCAGTCCCATTTCAAAACCTTTGCCGACAAACAATTTTTGAGTTTTTTTAAATGCAGTGTGTGTTATGCACACATTATGGACTGCGCCTGCTGCCACCAGGCTCCTCCAGGCTTCACATAAAACCATAATCATCTAAAAAAAACTAACAATAATCTGACTATTAAGCTCAAAACAACCAGGCGTCTTTCTTGCTTCAGGATGCATGATACTTCACCCGCTAAGGAAAAACCGACTTCCCTTTTCACTTTAAACAAATGTTTGTGCAAAATATTGTTATAGCTTACCCCATTCAGGACCTTGCATTCATCTCGTCGTACACAAATAGTGACAGTAATGGACAGCACACACGACAGCCAGAGTTGGAGATAATCTCTTTGAGAGTTTATTTGGTGCTTTTCCATAAACCAAACAAGCAATTGTCTGAGTAAACAGTATTGTTTACCCACATGGAGAATGACTGTGGAAAAAAAATAGCAGCGTTAGTGCTGCCAGTTGGTTAAAATCCTTCAAACAGTTTCTAAAACATTCAGCATCTAATGAGTCGAGTAGATACGAGCTGAAAATATATACTTTTGTTTCCCTGACAATCCTGTCTTTTGAAGTAATTGTCAAAATGGTACTTGTTGTATTTTTGAAAGGGGAAAACACGCCTGTAGAAAAACTCCACGTTATGTACAAAAGCATGCTGAAACTAATTAGCTGTTGTTTGTTCCTGACTCAGGAAAGGATGTGGTCATTGGACACAGAGTGACATTAAACACAACAGACGAGCTGTCACAAATTATCACTGTGAAGTTTTTTTTTTTTTTTTGTTAAATAACTGGTGTATTTTGAGGGACGCTCAAGATTTCACCACTCGTTCGTATTGACCATCGACTGCAAAGAAGTTCAGAGTCTAGCAGGCAGTAAATTGATGAGTGACGATCATTTCTTTTATCCCACTGACTGGGGACAGCAATCTTTGATTAATTATTAATTACAGTTTTACACTAGTGAGAAAATGTTTTGAACGACTTTTACTTTGTTGTCAAGAACCACACAAAGTATTTGTATGGCCTGAACATGTGCTATCATTAAACATGTAACAAATATCTCAGCGTTCAAAATTTCTATAGCTGCTAAGCTGTTGAGCAGGAGGTTTGCACTGCACAGTTTACTTTAGCATTTAGTTTTGTCCAAATTTACTGCATCTGACACTATTTCTTTAGAAAGATAAACAAGTAAATCTGAATATTTAACTTGATTTCAATCCTAAAAGTTGATCATCTTCTCCATATGTACATTTCATTCTGATCTGTTAGTTGGGAAAGATGCATCGCTTTCAGACCATAAAGTCTCCACCAGCAGTCTGAGTGAAGATACAGTGTGAGTCTGACAGTGTGCATCAGTGAGTCTAAATATATTTAACTCTAAAATGCTGTGACAATGGTAGCAGACACTCTGAATTTTTGCAGCATTAGAGTTGTAAGTTTTTACAGGTCCCCGATTTAGTCTCATTTGTTCTTTATACGAGAGATTTCTCAGGCCGTTTCAAAAGTCTCCCTGCTTGTGGCTCATTCTTTCTAATATTTCTTGAATTTACAGTGAGTCAGTGCATTTAAATTTCTAAATTGCTGCTGTTCGCCAAGGCAAACAGCGCTCATCTTTTTCGCAGTTTTATTACAGCTGTGAGACAAAAGAAAGAAGAAAACATCGCATAAAATTTCCCACCTCCTAAAATTTTATGCTGCCTTGTGCTGGAAATCTAGAGCCTGTTCTTGTAAGTTCAAAGTGGTGATCAATCCTCTTCTCGTGCCACAGACAAACGTTGTTTTGAACTTATGAAAAAAAAAAAAAATAAATAAAATAATCCACATTTCATTAGATCACCGACTTTGAGGAATATATCTTTTATTGCTCGCTATCCGGTGATGGGTAACGCAGCCCGTGAGTTTCGGAAAGCAGTTTCAGGGTAAATCCATTCGCCTTTCCGTACAAGCGCGGCGTTATTTACGGCGGGAGACCCATGTCCGTGTGACAAGCTGGATGTTTTAAATAAGCGGACAGCTCAATGACTCTAATGACAAAATAAAAACACACTGTTATCTTGACTTATGTTGAAGGATGGAGCCTATGCACCTCCACTGTTATGCCTGGACTCTATATCATCCATCCTGCGTATAGCACTAAATCTTGGCCCGAATCTATGAACCGCTATTGGTATTGGATTTCAGGACAGCTATGAAACCCTCAGTCAACGCTTTAAAACATCATCTTTGTCTTAATCCACTGATCGATAGGTCTTACAGGTTGAAATAACACAATAAAGTAGATTTAGGGGTCTGGCAATGTGAGAACGTTTAATACTTAACATTAAAGGCTGGAGCTCTGGGAAAGGAGGATAACAGTGTCTCTGCTGTGGAGAGCAGCCTGGATGTTAACACACCGGCAACGAGGTAATGAATTAAACTATGGAGCAATATGATGAGATTTTCTGATATTAACAAGGATGTATTTGAACGACACTATTCTAACAAGTCTGATGAATACAATGAGATAATTTGGTTTGAACTCGTGATGCGGGTTCACTGGATTTAAATCGTCTATTTCTTACTTGCAAAAGAACCATTTTGTGTCCATATGCGAGTGTTTATTTTTACATTAGGAAATTTGTCCAGTTTTAAACATAACTTCATGATTTCTTTTCTCTTTGCAGACTGCTATTTGTGATTCCTAATGAAATAAAGTAGTTTTTGAACCACACCGAACATTTCCATTCAGAACTAAACTTTTATTTTCATAATGCAGCCTTTAAAAGATGGAACAAAGGAGGAGTCACTTAAGTTTCCTATTCTCTTCTTGTCTTGTGAGATACGTGCACAATGGCCATTTATTTCCCCTTTTTTGTGGCTTTCGTGACCTTTTATTGACAGTTATCACACACGAAGTGGGCAGAGTGAGAAGGGAGCAAACATGTCTTGAGTCCAGACAAGCAGCCTCTCTGTAACATGCTATAGTCCCTCCTTTCTATGGGTGAAAATAAACCATAAAAATGACTTTTAGAAGTACGGTGTCCAATCTAGTCTATAAAAATGATCAAATATGGCTTACATGGCTGTAAGGAAAAATTAAAAAGTGGAAATTAAAAAAGACAAAACACAAGTAAAATCGCTGAACTGTGTAAAGACTTCACCGATTCACTAATTTTGCAATAAGACGATTTAAACTGACCTTCCATCAACTGCGCATTCCTGTTCGATTTACTCAAAATGTTAAAGTAAAGATTTTCTGACATTTTCACATGTCTTTTAGTAGAAATAAGTTTATCAGATCTGCAGAGGTCTCTATAGATGACTATCTGCCAAGAGAGTGAAAGCAACATATCCTTTCCATCTATATATGAAATGCACACTGCAGAGTGATGCGAGAGGGTTGGGTAAGACTGCACTTTCACCCTAAGGTCAGAACCAGAGTAGCACTTTCGCTGATCAAGGGAAAATTGGACCAAGCATAAGGGCATTCGGACCACTCAAGTGTCCATCTGGTATGACATTCAAAAACGAAGCTCGGAAGGCCTCCATTCTAGCACATATGTTCCCCAAAAAAGGCGGATTTGGCAGTCGCAGTGGAGAGGAGTCTACTGAAATGCGCCCTTTTGCCTCCTGTTTTACATAAACATGGTGGCAGAGCCTCACACAGAACAGTTTGTCAGAGCGGCAGAAATGTTACACCATGGCTTCTGGTTAAATCAAATTACTAAAAACAACTTTGCCATGAGACAAATTGTTTTTTTGTTTTTTTTTTATGTTCTGAAGCGAACAGACGCCCATGTACATTTTTTGCAGTACCTGTTAGAAACATAATTTTAGCTTTACTTTCTATAAGCAAACACTAATTTGTTTTCTTTAGAGCGAAATCCACTACATGTAATTCTTCTTTTAGATGCTCTCTTTTAGATGCTCTATTTTAAAAATAAACATGTGAGGAGCGGCCATATTGAAACACGATGTCGGCCTTAGAAGTGCAAAATCTGTGCAACGCTACTCAATTTAAAGGGAAGGGGCTCCCACTTTTCCCACTTTCAGCTTCAGAGGGCGTGCCCGTTGAATTTCCTGACCGGAAAGTTGCAATCTCCCAGTTCAGAGTACAACTGGAACGCAGCGTTACACCACAACACTGCAAAACCCATCGCCAACCAGCAGGCGGTGATAAAACTGACGAGCAAAAATCACCCTGACCGTTTACGGATGGAGATTTTTTTCAGAAAGAAACTCTTTATAGTTTCCAATTTGACACTGTTTACAAGTAGTTAAGGCTTTCAGGCCATGAATAATGTTGAGCCAGCCAGCAGTAGAAAAACCTAAAGCACAAGTTTTAGACAAGCCCTTTGTTTGTTCCCAGTAGTTTGTTCCTCTAAATTTAAATCCCTCTATTGCTGTATTTCCTATGCTGAAGTGGCTGTCAGCAGGGATAATACATTATTTATTCATTGAGCATTATTTCCTGTTAATCCTATCTAAACTGAAATGTGATGTATTTTGCAATGTTAGTATAAGAGAACAGAGAACAATTATTACCTAAACTGAAATGGACATTGGATCTGAGGTAAAAAGACCATCTTAATCCTACAAAACATTCTTTGACCCGTCAAGTGCGACATCACCAGATGAAGATACCTTGAAGGGAATCTTCAAGATATTGCCGACTTGTCTTTTCATATTTCATTAAGCAACCTGTTGATGCCAGAGGCAACCCTGTCTCACAATACAGGATATATTTATTGCAAAGCAAAAAAACCACAAAACAAAACTGTTCTGCTGCATGTAGGCAACCGACTTCTTCATACGGTGTGCCTGCAAAAAAAGTAACATTCCTTCTGTCACATACATCTACGAACGAGAGACCCAACGCCGCCAAGACATTCTGCTCAGGAAGACAGATTGAGACTCAACACCTCGCTTCATGCCAAGCTGCTGCTTCTCATAAAGGCCCATTTAAATGTATAGAGGGATGTCACTTAGGAGAAGAAAAAAAAACAACTTGTCGACTGGAGGTTAGGAAACTTACTCTATCAGGAGGATTCCCCCGGGAGCTGTTAGAGGCAGAGCCACACAGTTTTCACCCCACGAGACGTATTGTTAGTGGAATGAGCAGACAGAATTTGATTAAAACATTTCAAACATCATTTGGCCCACAATGCGGCACCAAGAAACTCCCCCGCAGAGTGCACTTAACACCCCGATGATCAGAGGCGGGAGTCCTCTTACACCAGCTCAAAGGTGAGCCAACAAATCACCGTAATGCATTCAGCGTGCGGTTTCGCTCCCGCGGCCGCCGCCTCCCGCCCCTCCTCCTTCGCCGTTCCCCCGACAATCGTCGTTAAAAATTCATTAGACGCTGTTTGTGTCGTCTCTTCGAGGATGTCACCCTTGATGGCCAGCTGTGTGAGAAAAAGGCGGCTTTCACGGGCCGGAGGGGATTGATGGAGCTCCCGGTGTGAGCTGAGGTACTCTCCGTGGCTTTGATGCATGCGTCAGATTACCGGGTTGCAGACATGCTCAGAGTCGGAATGAGATTCTCAAGGAGCTTAGAGCATAACCACAGACCGCAAAGCCCTGCGGGTTTAACTGCTGTTGGGGCTCTTGCAGCCAAAGGACACTTGGAGACTTTAAAGTCGCACTAGTGGGATGCGAGTCCAATGTACAGAGAAGGCTCAAACGCGACAAATTGCTCGTAGTTCTGGAGAGTTTGTGATGTTCCTAAGTTGGCTTCAGATCATACGCAACTTAGACTTTTTATGGGCATCCTGTACAGCACATTTCTGCCATTGTGTTTGATTCCTCTAGCACATGTTTGCCTGCTGTGAGCGATGAGGCCGGTGAGGTTTTAGAGTTGTAGTCTGCCTGTAGCTTTAGCGACGGCAGCAAGATGGAGGAATTGAACAGAGTCGTTCAGTCCGTGTTGACCACGCTTCCCAATATTACTCAGCTCTTGTCTCTTGTTTGCATCGCAGGAAATTGTCTGCAAGCTTCACATCGTTGACATATATATGTTGGTTAAAATTGAATACCTCAACAGAGTCCACGCCTCCAGGAAGTAATCGTTTCTCAGTCCAGACCTTCTGTACGGAGAGATGAACAAAAGGCTGGTTTTTACCAGTCACTTGGGTTTAATTCGCCTTTACCAGTTTCTAATATATATTCATTAACTTTAGAACAATCTGCATGACCAATCTCTACCAGAGAGGATTTTAAGACTGGAAAATCCCCCAAAAATCTGTTATAGATGTTAAATTGTAGTTAGTTTTTCTTTCTTGGCTAAAGTTAAATTTTGAGTTTTTGAAATAAAAATAAAAAAGAAGTTAATCAAGAAATCAAAGTTGATTTTTCAATTGTAGGACCTGAAGGACGACACAAGACACACAGCTAAAAGTGTCCACACTCCCATTATAATGCCAGGTTTCTGTGATGTAACAAAGTGAAACATTTTCGACACATAATGTGTCCTTTTCCTTCTGCAATCATTCAAAGGAAGAAGAAAAAGCGGCGAGAGAGCCCAGTTACACAAGTGGGAATGAATACTTTGTTAAAAAGCTCCTTTGAGTTGATTCCAGCTGTTGCCTTTATTCTCAGACTCTCAGAGCTTTTAGTCACAGAGGGGATCTGTCGTTTTCCAGGGGCCACACAGGCTTTCCATCAAATTTGGTTCTCAATATTCAATCCAAAACTAATATTCCTATCAGGAAAATTATTTTTTTTTTCTAGATGTTGATGTTTTTTTGGACACACTAAGAGCTGAAGAAGGATTTTGCTTATTTTTATATCACTGAGTGTTGAAACTGTTCTTGTATTCATTCATTTAAATTTCTGAAATTATAATTTACATTGAATAATTCTCTTTTATAGTCATGGCAAATGAACGATAATGAATACAGATAGAGATGAGAATCGACTACTGTGGTTGGCTTAATTGCTCTATTGCATTATATGTGCTTAAAGTTCTGTATTTTTGAATCATTGTACAAATTGCTAAAAGATGCAAATGACCTGAGGAGATTCTACAAACACAAAACAGTTTTATCGGATAAATTGAATTGAATGCTGTTTGTTGATCCAACATTATTGGACTGTTTCAATTGTAACGTCATCTTCCACTGATTTGCTTTTCCATTGAATTGAAGAGGAAACGTGCCATTTCAAAGGCAAATAGAGGCTTGGTTTTATTTTCGTGCTTTTTAGCCAGTATGCAGTTTCCAGACCCTCTTCATTTTACGTAATCTTTGCAGTTCTTTGGAGAGAAGGCAATTTCCCAGATTCTTAAAAATCTATCGTGGCCAATGGCTCCACCAAAAGTTGCAGCAGCAAAGTAGAGAGGAGCGAACAGGAGCCAAAGCCCCTGACACAGGAGAATCACCTGCTTATTGGACCAGTGAGGCGGGTCGGGCAGATAGGAGCTTGGCCGGCACAGTCAGTGCACTCGGGCTAAGTCCCGTCCTGCGGCACCACGGCAGCCCGCTGGCCATAATGAAATCTGACAGGATGTAAATGAGTTTTTTAAAGAGCTGGTGAAAGCTGGTCATTTTACTCATTTAGTGGTCCAGTGTGTTTGGCTGGGTCTCCGCCCGACGCGCGCCCGACTCTTACACCTTGATCTCCCACAGAATGAGAGTAAACTTGTATTTCATTCAAAGAAAAATATTCCTCCTGTGTTGTTCAAATCATTTTTTCGGAAAGACTTGAAGATTTAGGAAGCTCAATATGAAGGTTGGAAGAGAAAGAAAGATGGACATTTTCCTGATTTTAACTCTGCATGAAATGAAGGAAAATAATTGATATTTTGGAGAAAAAAAATATGAACAATCGAGTAAGTGTTCAGGACGCCTCGCTGGGAAATGAACTGTATTCTCTCCTATCTGAAAACTGATTAATGATAATTATGTTTTACTTTATTTTAGCAAATGCAACAAAAGAAAAACAAAACATTGGTTTTGGCGCAGGATTGCAAATTTACTTCATTGTGCATCTCTGCTGATCTTAATTTTTATTTTTAATGATCTATCTTGGTCTTTTATATGACATGTAAATTCATATGTTTATAAGGTTGTCTTATAAACATTTCAAATTAAACTTCAAATCCACCTGACATTTCTTATATTTATTTCAAATAGTTACAGAGCTTCTTGCTCAAAAGCTCTTCATTTTTATGAAAAATATAGCCTACAATGTGATTTTTGCTCTGTATTATGTACAGTGACCTTTAAGAATCCTTTGACTCCTTTTCTTTTTTTTATTTTTCTCATTTTTATTTTTTTTTTTGAAGAGTCGTTTCAGTCAGTTCAGACCTTTGGTTCTTCTCAGACACGTTGGATGACGACACACGTCTTGGGGGCAAAGCCAGCCAAACGTCTGAAAACCTGTTTCCGTTTCTCACCAAGTTTACCTTTAATGAGCTTATTCAGCTTTTACATTTAATCCCCTGATTCAGTCGCACCTGCAGGTTAATGAGCAGTTTGAACGCTGTTGCATGGGTTTGTTTATTTTCCTCCTCTCTGTGGTTGTGCCTGTTTAAAAATTAAATGACTACTTGAAATGGCACTTTCTATTTAATTGGGTTTGTTGAGTTTATTAGTAAGGGCTCTCCAACCTCCCTAGGTAGCTGCTGGAGAAAAAGAAAAAAACAAAAAACAAACCCTGGTGCACCCCCTGTTGGGAGCCGCTGGCATTAAAGACCTGTTGTGCTGCTTCAAAGATTTGTTTATGCCCTGTTCAGACAAAAATAAACACCAGCTATTAAGATGATTACAGGTGTCTGCATTTTAATGAGGATTTATAATAGCAAATAAACTCGATGTAACAGACTATTAGGATTAGGTCTGTGCTATTAATTATTTACCTATAAACCAGCAAACAGAAGCGGAGAGTCCTGCAAGGAGAAACTCTTCAGTTTGATCCAGCTGTCTCATGCAGACGCTCCCAGGGAGGTTCGCCAGCACCACTGCAGCATTAATGAGCAGCAATAATGACTAAAGGCACTTAGTTAGAGTTAAATGGAGCTTGAACACCCAGCTGACAATGAGCTATCTACCACCGAGAGAGTCATCAGAGGGAGCAGAGGCTGAGTTCAGACTCGAAGCTCTAAAGTTTGACCTAATGCTGTGCAGCGTTCAAACCTCTGGAGAGTTTTAATATGTTTCACCAAAATGTAACTTTCTGGCCTAAATGCAGAAGGTTGAGTATGATTTTTTTTTTTTTTTTTAAATTGAAGGCAGCATCATCCTGTGGGGTCCTGGAGTCCTGCAGGCTGGACAAGAATATCCACTCAGGTCGTGTCAATTGAGGTTTTCGGTCCTGGAAAATGAGCTCAAATAAGTATATCAACATACTACAGTGAGGGCGATATCATACTATCATATGTCCCATTTGAGCTCATTTCTGATGTCATGTCTCTCAAAGACATTTTCATCTCCCACGTCTTTCGAACTGATTTTCTACATCAATTTATTTTATACTTTGTTGTTTTTGCCCATTTTGAACGTCACATTTTACCTCATTTTCAAGGTCATGCTTGAAAATGACCTTGACCATCATTGTCATTTTACCCCGATTTTGATGTCATACTATGCTATGTGATTTTGCCAGATTTTCAAAGTGACGGCATACAATATTTTAAGTATGTTACTATATACTGTCATTTTACCTCAATTTTGACACCAAATATACGATGCGTCGTTTGACCTTTTTCTACATAAAAAGGTCAAACATATATATATGTCTCATTTTACCTCATTGTAGAGGTCATGTTGTACTATGTCATTTAGCCTCAATTTCAATAGTCTTTTGAGACGACCGTTCTCAAAAGGTGTGAGGCGAACATTAAAAGGCAGGATAGCAATATGGAAAATGAAAAAAGTGCATTTTTTTTTTCTCTAAATAAGTGCAATTCAGCCTCATTTTAGAGGTCATATATATATATATATTATATATATATATATATATATATATATATATATATATATATATATATATATATATATATATATTATGTCTCATTTTGCCTTTTTTAGACATCATACTACACTATGTATCTTGCCTCTTTTCAGAGGTCATTTTATATGCAATGACCTTTTATATGCAATACTATGTATAATGTACAAAAGTTGAAAATCACGTAAAATGACAGGATGGCATGATGAAAATGAGCCCAATGTATAAATTATATAGTCTGCTAAAATGTCTCCTCATTGTTCATGTCATTCTGTGCTAAATGAGGTAATGTAGCTAATGTAGCAATACTTTGAAAATTACTCAGCAAAAAGTAAAAATTTAGGCCAAATGATGTATAAAATGAATTAAATGTCAAAGTAATTCATGTAAACGCCACACAACCAAAAGAAGGTAAACTGACACAGTAAACTTAAAAAAAGTTATGCAACATGAAGTAACATGACATCAAAAATAAGGTACAAAGTGCAACGTCTAAAACGAGGTAAGTATGACGTTGAAAATGAAGCCAAATGACACACAGTATAGCAAGATGTCGACAATGACATAAAATGTCACATATGATGTTGAAAATGAGCAAGAGACGAAGTGCATAGCATGTCACAAATGAGCTCAAATGATGCGGAAACGGCATAAAAAATAAATGACGAATCAAATGATGCCAAACTACAGAGAGCATGTTGGAAATGAGCTAAAATGATGCAAACTGTCTGTGGCGTTGAAAAGTAGCTCCAGTGACAGCATGAAGCCCAGTGACAGACACAAACAGAGCAGAGAGCAGACGACCGTTCTCAAAAGGTGTGAGGCGAACATTAAAAGGCAGGAGTGGAAATTTGGCGAATAGCAATATGGAAAATGAAAAAAGTGCTTTTTTTTTTTTTTTTCTCTAAAGTTGCAAACATGTCACCCACTGAGTCGGTGTTTGTTCTCCTGCTGTCCTAAAGCTCACAGATCGCCAGCCATGCTGGGAGAATCCGAACTGTTTTATAGGCTGGAAATATTGGCGCTGCAAAAGCATCCCAGTGAGGCGAGCAGCTGTGTTGGCCATATTGTGTATCGATCCAACTTGCGCCGCGATGGCTGCACTTAATCAGATTTGTATTGTAAACAAAGCCTCGTAGTGTGAGATGTGAATTAGCAGGTAAATGTTATCCATCAAAGGAAATAATATTTTTGTGCAGCGCGGCGCAGTATTGGTATTTCGGAGATTTATCTGACCTGGAAGCAGAGGCAGGATCTTTTCTCCTCTGGGCTGAATGCAGGCTCTGCTCACCAGAACCTTTAACTATCTGGACTCAGACAGCAGGAAATGCGCTTTTACTCAGGTTGTGTATGCCCTGAGATTTAATTAGTTTATCTGAGAGGTTTAATTGTGACAAAAAAGGGAAAAATGGAACAATTTTTGAAAGAGAAGTGAAAGAGAGCCCCAATCTTTGAAATCTACCCCGATATTCACACTCTGCAGGTCTCTTTTAAAAACATGGCTGCGGATAATGAAGGAACCCCACGATGATCTGTCCTTATCAGATTAGAAGATGAAACGGCAGAACAGTGAACACTGTCAGATAATCCTCAACCATATCGCGCAGATAATTAGAGTTCAGTCTCATTTATTAAAAATATTCCAACAGCACCAAGCAGGCGGTTGAAATAAAGAGGAGTAACTTCCACGACTGCAGAGTTTATATCGTCTTCTACTGAATATTTCAATCAGCTCTATGGTAACGGGGTAAAACTGAATCAGATAAATGATTCAGACAACATGACGTATCAAAACGTTTGCTGCAGCCCTCTAGGTTTACTTCTTCTGCTTTTCTATCGACTCATTTTATGTTTTCAGATCAAATATGACAAAAATGATGACCTTGTTTTTAATCCTGTGACCTACATAAAAACTGTAGTCAAAGTTTACTACGCTAAAGTGGTTTGCATCATTTTTTCTGCAGAATTAAGAACTCAAATAAAAACAGTTCAATTCCACCCAGATATTTTGTTTTTCCTGCCTGATTCATTGATAATGTCGTTTGGTATGGAAAGTAATTCTGGTCCAGGGCTCAGCTGTTTATCAGTTTCTGTCCTTGATAAAACCATCCACTGTGACATTTGCTGCAGTGAAATGTAAACTTTGTTTTTCATAAAAGGCCCATTTCTTTGAGGAGGTGTGACTGAGATCAAACTCTGATCCACCTAAAAGCCATTTGGTGGATGTGAACTTTGACTCTTCTGACCGGAGATGGCTCCAAAATTGGGAGGTGGACTGCAGAGCAATGCATTCTGGGTAAATACAACCAAAACAATTGCATGATAGGTTGAGCTGTTTCACCAAAGACAAAATAAAAATAGAAAGTAAAATTTGAGTTGCATTCAGTGTCTTTTTCAGTTTTTTTTGTGCTATGGTGATTTTTATGACTGTAAGATATCATAAAAAAAGTCATGGATTCTAATAATTAGAATTTTACGAGATCTGGAAAAATAAAAGATGAACTGCCCTGGTCTTCATTCTGCTTGTGCAAATACCTGCAAACCTGCGAAATAAATGAAACACACATTCAGACCTCCCCCCACCGAAACCACCTGCACGTTTCTCCCTTTTTGTTTTCCATGTATTTAATTTATTCTTAAAATATTTCATGATAAAAAATGTATTTATATGACTATGTTTGCAGTGCTTTCTTTCGGTACCGCTCCTCTCTGCTTCCTTCACTGTCCGGATCGCCGACGGAGAGAGGCTGGATTTGTGCGAACGAACACAAGCACCAAAAATAAATTAAGAGATCAAAACCCGTTGAGGGGGAAATGAATCAGTATTCCACATCGTGTACAATACAATATCATAGCAAATTAGCAGATTTCAATGGCGTCCACTCACTACCATAGATTTACAATGTTCTGTTGGCTGCACATCAGTCCTCAAGAAATTGTGTCGCTCTCCTGTTTTTTTTTTTTTTCCTTTTTGTTTTTTTTTTTTTGTTTCTTTCCTCGTCGTTAATGGTTCTAATAAGACTGTGACTTGTAGATGACCATGAAAAGAAAGCAGCTACCGAGGTGTGAACAGAAAAACCATAGACTACGAGCCAGCAGTAATGAGAACAGCGTTTGTTCACGTTCTACTAAACTGCCATTGTGACCACATTTAAGTCCGATAAGCTTCTCTACAAAGGTACAACATATAAAATTGTTAAATATATAACTTTTTAAGGGCCTTTCAAAATACATTTAATGGCAATTCTTTGCTCTTCCCGTTCCGACTCGACTGCGTCCGTCCGTCCGTCCGTCCGTCCGTGCCCTCCTGTAGACGTGGAGCATTTCCTTCGACACGATTCTGTCCGAAAACCGTAGCTACTGAAAAATCACAAATCAGATTTTTTTTTTTTTTTCTCTTTCTTTTTTGTTGTTGTTGATACATAGTTATACGTATGCAGTACCTATAGTTCCAGTTCCAAAATACAAGTTGTGGGCTTCAGTCTGAAGAAAAAGGAAAAAGTCCAGAAGGTTTTAAAAGGACTCCCATCGATTCGATTGTTCGCGTAGAGAGACTTCGTAGCAACCCCTCCCCTCCCGAGAGGAATACGTTTCTCTTGCCACCTCTTGTTCTGATGATCATATTTGTTGTCGTTTTGCTCTTTGGTCTATAAAAATAAAGGAGTTTGACTCCAGCAGAAGGCCTATTCACAGCAGAGAGCGCACAGTTTGGTTTTTACGGCCTCGTCAAGTGGTCTGAAGCAACAGGGTTCGGTCTGTAATGATCCCAGCTGTGCTCTGGAAACTCCCGAGGTGGCGATGGTGTTTGGTGGTGGTGGGAATCCCTTCTTTTATTTATTTTTTGTTGTCGTTTTTCTTTTGTTTTGAAAATGCAGCGAGCAGCTCCTTAAAAATTGGGACTTCCAATGACCAAAACAAACAACAAAAAAAAGCATTTTAAGGTGTCCGGTTCTCTGCGGTGTAATAAAAGTTTGTCATCGAACAGGCAGATGCATTGACGAGGAGGAAGGCGCCGACCCGGTGACAGACGGCGTGAGGGAGCGGTTGGAGACGCGCGGGCGCGAGTCACAGGGAAGTGTTTTAATACTGAGTTTGTCCGAAACCCCTCAGGAGAGCAAACTCCCTCTGTCTGTCACTCCCGTGTTTGACACCTCTGGCTCTATTATGACACCTGCAAACACACAAGAGAAAAATAAATTAGCCTTTTCACCTCACAAAAGAAACATCTCCAAGCATTTATGCGGCGACTTATTTGCATTTTCATTTCTACTGCGCGCTTGAATTCGCAACTCTACAGGGATGCGCCGCTATCTTTCCGTTTGCGTCGCTAAACATGAAACGTTTCTAGTTTTGTGGCAGTAGGTGTTTCTCCTCGCTTTATAGTTTTAAAACGTGTCAGTTTGTAACAGGAGACAAGAAAGTAAGGAGGCCTCAATAGTGCCCAGCAAAGAAATTCATACCTTTTCAACACTTTAAACTTCAAAAGTCAAGAGGTTTGTAACAAACACCTCACTTTGTGAAAACACCGTTGCCTATGATGGTCAAACTTTGATTTTCACAGAAAGACTGTGGAGTAACTTTTGAGAGGGAGAATTCATTGAAAGGACAACGACTATTAAATCTGACTTTTGTAATGCAGTAGCTGAAAGAAAGCCACAAGACATGTCAGGCAAAACCAGACAGAACCAACCTGCCCTTTGGCAGAAAACTAACAACTCCTCGCCCTGAACGCACCATCTCCACGGCGATGCGGGATGTTGGGATGCTCATTTTTGGGAGTGAAAATACAGTTGAAACAAGACAATTTATTTTTCTCACTGTCGGAAACACCTCACATTAAATCAGATCACACTTTTCTTGATTTAGTTTAGTTAAAATTACCAAAAATATTTCTATTTCCCATGTGCTGGAAAACTATATATTTGAATAACTGCGTTTTATAACTTGGGTCAATTTGGTGCGATTTAAGTTCAGAAAGTCAGAAAAACAACATGTCTTTTTATTTATAAACATCTGTTTTCAACTGTACTAAGTTTTGTTAGTATGGCACGTCTTTAAGCAAAAAGGTAGTTCTAAGTGCTTAGATAAAGACTTATGACTGAGACAGTTTCATATAGATTCGATCGAGGCATAAACATGTCAAATTCCTGAACTAATAAAAATTTTTTTATCACAAGAGAATTGAAATCTGCAGACGCAATACTCAATCTGAGTTTGAGATATTTTGCGAAGATTAAGCAAAAGTATCATCCCCTCAAAAGACAATTGAAAGTCTAATGACATCCTTGACTCTTGATTTTTATTCTTAAAAACAACCAAAAACCAACTTTAATTTCCCCACTATCATGCAATTTTTGTGTTGGTCAAAACAATAACAATTAAAAAAAAAAACATCACTCAATGTGCTGCTTATTATTTCTAACCTTCAGACAGAGCTGCATTGTCTGTGTGCTAGGTTGAGCTATGGGTCGTTATTAATTATTCTGTTTACAAAACAAAATGCTGCCATTTGTATTTTCTTCCAGCAAACCCGTTGCCAGTCTGACTCATGATCCATCGTCTGATCTGTTAGCGTTGTGTGGCAACAGATGGTGTTGGAGTCAACAGCGGATTTCCAAAAGGCCTCATGGATTTCTGTTTAGGACCAACAGTTCTCCTTTCCAATTTAGTGAAAAAATGGCCCCTGACACCGTGAGTAAATAACTCAATGTCTTTTTTTAAAAAAAAGACATTGAGTTATAAAGACAATAAATCAAAATTTGTATCATAAGAAATTGTTCACTTTACAAGTTCTGGTGTAACTAGACCAAGAGACCTTGTTACTTTTTAGAGGGATGAGACAAAAACACAATGTTTGGAGCTTATTGTGTCGACATTTCAAAAAACATGCGTCACATTTTGCTCTTTCTACAACTTTACATTTAGACTACAAACAAATATTTTAAATTCTTCAATGGCAAAAACTAGAGAATCAAAATTATGCTCTGTTACATCAAGAGGGAAAAAAATGGGAAGGTTGTTTACACGAATGAAATGTTTGGAATGAAATGACGTTGCTATGGATGCAGAGAGCGGACGTTCTCCGCCAACGCTTTCTCTCGAGGTAACGTCTTCATTTTCCGTTTTCTCGAAATATGTTAATTTTCCGATTGGTTTCTCAAGGTGGGCTAATTTCTCAAGATAACGAGTTAATTTCCCGATGGTTTTGTCAAGATTAATGAGTTAATCTCGAAAGGTTTCCTTGAGATTAGCTTGTCATAGTGACGAAAGCATCAGGCAAAATGCGTATGCGGAAAACGTACGCTCTCAGCTTCCGTGGGTTTGAAGATTCTGAAATTATCTTAAACATTTCCCGATGGTTTTGCGAAGTTAATCTCGAGAATCCACGAGGAGATAGAAACCTCATCGATTAGGCTAGTTTTAAGAAATGTTCTTGGGAAAATTTAAAGTAAAAACTATAAAAACAATAGAACATTTTCAAAATCAACTGCATTTTACATTTACGTTTGGAAAAAAGTGTGGCAAAATAAAATGTAAGTCTACAAAATAGGGGCTGTTGCAAAGGTAATTTCCCTTTTATGTCTCAAAGGACTGCAGTCAGGTGAATGAAAGGGAAAAGTTTTAAACTTGCAACAGCTTGCTGCAGTCTTTCATCATTTATATAAAATGCCATATTGTTTTTTTTCCCCCTTTTCTCCAACACTTATCTCGAAAACAAAGAGGTTTCTTTTGCTCCGTGCGGTCCCTTGTCATGAAAATCACATTTCGCCATTGTTCCTGTGCAAATGAGGATGTTAATTACGGCCCTCCGATTGCACTGTAAGAGTGTTTTGCAAATCAAATATTTAGACATATTTAGTGAGTGGAAGCTAATAAAAGCAGTTAGTAACAGTGCAGAGACCGTGCGGAAAACATAATCTACAACAGAGAGCTTCCTCCAGCAGCCTCCTCACCATCTGGCCACTGCCAGTCACACAGTTAACTTGATAGAGGTACCGATGCCTTCCAGGAGCGCCGCAGCGCCGCTGAAGCCTAATTCATAATAATAAACTCTTGACGATTTCACAGGGTGCAATTTGCCATGAAAGAGGCAGGTGTTGAATAGAGTACTATCATGTATCACAGATGACAATGTCTTATGCTTTGGGAATATTAAACATCCCGCTGACTCTCGGTTTATTGGAGATAATGTCATGGTTTTGTTGGACCTGGACGTCAAATGAGCCAAATCATTAAAAGGTAAAAGCAAAGTCATGACAGTAAACTGCTTGGCCAGGAAAGTGTTTGTGGTTCAGAGCCTCCTAGTGGCCATAACGACATTTAAATGACACAAATGCAGAAATAACTGCAAATGGTAAGTTTTCTATGAGTTCTTCTTTTTTGTTCACATACACACTGTATGGAATAGTTTACTGTTATCACCATACCTTAATCTCATTTTAGGAAAATGTAGACGCTCTATTAAAAGCAAGTGAAAAGTTCATACAAAATTAAAAGTTAAATTCAATTTTATAATTGCAAAAAAAGATGCCTGAAGTAAGAGTTAATCATCAGATGTTCATTTAAAAAAAAAATTATGATTAGAAGATCAGCTGACCTAATGGCCCTAAAGGTATGTCCTTGAATTTGTAAGAAAGAAAAAAATAAATAAATTACCTACATCAAATAATGTTTTTATGTCTCTAACAGTCCACGGATTTTTACAATCCGATCAGAATTGACAAGACGGCAATATCTAGGTGTGCAAGCCAAATTGACCCGACTCAAACAGAAACCATGTGACGGTAAATGAAACTGGTAATTCAGATCCATAGCTGCTGGAGGATTCTTTGGGGAATATGACAAAGCAAAATTCATCTGTGTTAGCATTCAATTTTCTTTCGTTCTGTTGTTTCGGAGCGGCCAAACAACTCACTCGATTCGTATCAATACTTGCCTGGGAGGATTAGTTCCATGATGAGGAAGACATTCAATTTCACATTATTTTCCCGGGGTCATTGATTGATACATGGACATGTGCATACCTTAATGCACCCGCAGTTGTTCTGAGGGAATACGTTTGCAAGAAAATGGACTCGGCACAACATAGATGTTGACGGGAGTTCTAGGAGTGAAAATGTGCAAATATGACAGTTCTGGGTTGACATTTTCTGTGTGAACTCTTCCTGACTCCCTTTCAAAATGTCACTGTGCCGAGACCCGCGGTGAAAGTGTGAATGGACGCACTTCAAAGACAACAAAATCTACATGGGCTCTCCAAAGCATCCGTCCTTGTTGGACGTGAATAATGCAACAGCCGAACGACGGAAGGATTTTGTGCAATCTTTAACAGTTGGACAAATCTGACCTTGCTTTTTCCGTCGTGTGAACCTCTCCCTGTTTTATGGCCCAAGTCTTTTTTGCGCTGCATTCTCCGCCTCGCTCACACAACGTAGTTTTCCGGATGAATATTCATAAGAGAACAAGTAGGTTAGGAACGATCCACAGGTTAATAAGGGACGGGAAATTGCTCATTACGTGCTGTGATGTTGGGATAATGCCTGAAGCAGATGCCGAGATCAAAATCCACGAGCATGTATGCACGGGCCTCCAGACGCCAGTCCCCGTCTCGCATTAGGACGGGGGAGTTCAAAGCTATCGGGGGGTGTTATGTCATTATCGGGCCTTTCATAGCGCATTTCCTCAGAACATCAAAGTAAACACATTTCACTATGTGCAGTCGACAATAGGATCAGGACTCAATTCTCAGGAGGGAAACATGGACCAGATTTACTCCTAGTGACAGTCGCCACTCATTTGTTTAGGACACAAAATAATTTCTTGGAAATGTTAAATATGTAAAAAAAAAAAAAAAAAATGTAAATTGAAGGGTCAGTAATTAATTGCATTTGAATCAAAACCCATACATTTGTTAAATGAGAGGCTTTCTGGTGCTAAATTATTAGTTTTTAATCTGTTATTTAGATTATTCAGCGATCAGATTGGTGCAAAGTGTTACTGCAGCTTTCAATTTTAACCAACCCGTAATTATTTATCTTTAAAAAAAACCCACTTCTTTAGAAATGTGAACTGCAGATGCTGACATGAGCAATGACGGATGTTTCAGTTTTAAATAACATTGTTCTGTAACAATATTGTATTTTATTGTGTTCAATATTCATCTTAAATTTTCATGAAAAGTTCAAACTGTCACAGGTCCTTCTCGGATCGGGTGTTGCAAATTAGCCGTTGCTACTTTGATGTAGGCATCAGGTTATCCTGCTCTGAGTTTCAGTCAACAAATGAACAGAATGAAGTTGTATTTTAAGCTTGAAAACCTCCAGTGATTTCTGCAATATGCGCACACAACGTGCGTCTTCTCCACCGTCCTATTAGATTGTGTTTTGAAGCAAAATTGGTTACAAAAGTTCTAGCTTGAGCATTTGTATGTAAAAAAAACAAAAAAACAATTTACATCTTGGAATCTGTTTCACATTTTGGCTTGTTACAATGACAAATGTTTTTGGGTTTTTAGACACAAGACCAACAGAAAATGCAAAATGATGGATGAGTTTTTATTATTATTATTATTATTTTTTTAAGCCCTTCTGAGTTAATACTTCTTAGAACTTCAATTACTCATGCAAGGCAAAAATCTAATTAGGGTCACTAACAACTTAGTAGAGTGAACATCAACTCAACACTGGATTTTATTTAGGGGTGTCATATTGACAGGGGTTCGGTGCAGGGTGAACATTTTAACATTTCATTTCTGAAAATTGTCAAAAAAACAAATCAATTTCCCTCACATAAAATCCCAATAAAACACATAAAGTATGAAGCTAAAATGCAGAAAATACTGCATACAAGGAATACTTTTGCATGGCAGTGTAAACACAGAGTGACGCTCTGTCCTGATACTCAATTAAAGGACCAAATGCTTCCATCCAGCCCGAGTAAACAGAGCTGTGCTCTACAGCTGTGAGAGTCGACAACAGGAATCGAGCTCCGCGTCTAAATATAGTCTGGCATCTGCTGTGGACACACTCGTCTGGACCGAAAAGCAGCAGGATCAAATCTTTGCTTTAAAAGCGAATCATAACGCCGGCCGTAAATGGCCGACGGTATCGACTCGACAGACGAGGCCGGCTTTCTCGGAGAGGGCGGCCATCTTTACGACTCCGGCCTCAACCCTTTTATTGTGCCGCGTGTTAAATTTACAGCGCGGCTACTCTCTATTTCCCAGTCGCATGTATTAATATCCCGGTCTGTCTGGCGCCCTGCGTTGTTTGTCAGCCTGATGCAACCTGTCGCAGCGAGGCAATTGTAAGGGAAAATATAAAGGTGTGCCTATAAAAGTTTGGGGGGGCTGGGAGTGTTACTGGATTGCAGCACACATGGATTTTCAAACATACACAAGAGAAAATGAGGAACCCAAAAAAAAAACAACCAAGCAAACACCGATTGTGTGCTTGATGTTATACGTCTTTCTAAGCTTTTAGGATAAGGCAATAAAACACATCCATATGAATAAAGTGCCTCGTAAATGTCTCCATCATGTCTATAGAGTGGAAAAAATAAACATGCTTGACAGATGATTTTCTTTCTACTATTTAAATTCGAAAACGTTCATGCAAGCATCCAGAGCTGCAGTGGCCGACTGAACAAAAATACTTGTTCAATACATTATTGCGATAAAACACAATAAATCAAATAATAGCGCGATAAATTAAAATGAGAGCGAGAATTTTCAGTTGCGCGCTAGTTTGTTTTCCCTCCTGCAGGTGGCAGTGTTTCTTACCTCTACTGCACTGCTTCCTCAGTCTTAATTGAGGTCGTGTTCAAGGTTTTCCCTGGAAAACCTGCTATGCCCTAAGGGTGCTGGTCCAGTCCAACATTTGTGTTAAAATGAGCAGGCATCATGATTTGGAAATAATAGCGTGAGGCCAACAGGACAGGACAGGACAGGACAATTTGTGTCGCATCCTGTGCCATGAGTCAACTATAAACCTAGCTTAGTTTATACTGTGACTGGTGTAAACAAATATAAAATAAAACAAGCAATGCTTATCCTTGCAAATAGTTTTAAATTAGCCTGATCGATGTGAAAAGATATTCAGTTTTATTCATTTTTAAGAAGAACTTATGGAGTGCAGAGATTTATTTAGTAAAAAGTTTTTGTATTTTACCAGGTTGTTAATGGGTTTCACCAAAACATTCTGCCCCAATTGGCCCTTGACAACATTCAAAATTAAAATGACTTCAACACCACAAGTTCATATGCACAAATATATCATTTTACTTTCACTTTATAACTTTTAATAATTGCAACGACCTAATTCTGCCTGGTCACTGATTTAAAGGAGCTTTCTTTAAAATAAAAAAAAACATGAGGGTTTTTATTGTACCTTGCGGCGTCAAAGAAGCCCTTGGTGCTCTGCGACCAGGGTTAGGGTGGAGTTGCTGTTGTGGTGTTGGTGGGTGGTGGTGGTGGTGTTGGTTGGTGGGTTTTTGGCTGTCTGTCAAGGGGTCGTCATTGCTCTCCATAGTGCAAGAATGTCGAGGGGAACTCTTGTCGCGTCATAGAGCCTGAAGGAAGAGAGGAAGAGGGGAAGGGGGCGATGGTTATTTTTTTTCCTCAAATTAAGACAGTCTCATCCCCCGTCAACACCACCACTACCAGTTTATGGAGAAGGGGAACTGGAGCTTTTAATGTACAGGCTGTTCTGGCTAGCTGAGTCAAATAGTGTTAAAATGTTGATATGCAGCATTCAATAGGAAACTATTGTTGTTCTTGAAATAGCCATGGAGTAAATATAGAAAGATTAGAATTAGGGAAAGTATGTTCTATGTTGTTCTGGTTTACCTCCAGAATTTTGGAGTAGAAAGTTTCAGAAAGTCGAGGGTTTTTTTTTCTTCTCACACTTCAAACTAATCCAATAAACGACACCAGTAAGAGTCAATAGAACATAGAGATGGATTGACATGAAATGGTAAAAAAAAAAAAAAAAGTTTGTTTTGTCTTTGTTAAAATTCATTAAGTACAATAAAGAATTTTAACTAGAGTGAAAAACACTTGGTGTGGATATGAACACAGCACTCAACTATAACAACTTTGCCTTAAAACTCATGATCACAATAGGGTTTCCTTGTCAGAGCAGAGCACATAAAAAACTAGTCAATTATTTTATTATTGTATTTTTGTCATTATAGATCTATGGAAAATCAATCTGGCGCCGCTTTCGCAAAAATGGAACCAACTCCCCGGAAACCTGAGATGTTCGGAAACTGTCGACTCGCTTAAATCAAGAAAAAAAAGCTTTTGGTTGCTTTTAAAGCAGCATTTTAACACAACACAATTTATTGCTCTTCTCATTTATGTTTTGTTGTTAATAGGATTTTTATTACCTCTGTTTGAATTAAGTTGTGTGTGACTGGCGCAAGCCAAAGAAGCACCGTCTCAGTAGAAACATAAAGGCTTTTAAATGGAGGTTAAATGCAACATTTAGATAAATAGTAACATTTTAAGAGCTTCTTGCAAAAACTGCAGCGCCGACACTCTGACATGTTGAATTATGTTTCGACCCTCAAAAGTTCTTTTCTCAACATGAACTCCACATCAATCGATGCTCGTAAAGTCACTTTCTTTTCATCCGTCCTGATGTTGCTTTGGTGGAGCAAAGCAATGTGGACACTTGGCCGAAACACAAAAGTGGACTTTTCCACTCGCTGCACAGAAGAAGCTTAAATTTAAGCTTACTTAGCAGATTATTCCCCCGGGCTCTCAGTTTGCTGATAAGAACTTTAAAAGGCGGACTTTCACCATGTCCCTTCCTCTTGCTTCACTCGCTGTTAACACCGCCCCAAAAAATGGAGGGAACTTGTTCAGTTCAAGACAAAGCAAAGTGCTGAGTTTGCTCACTGCAGAACAAGATGCCGGCAGACGGTGCTAACCGTTAGCGGCAACAGTGTTTCTTTATCTTCCTCCCTTTCTATCAGCCGGTACGGGGGCCCGCCTGAGCAGCTGTCTGCTTAGTGGTGAGCCTGTTCAGCCCTCAGCTGGATCCATCTGCAGGGCCCAGAGGGATCAATTACCAAGCCTGGTACCGACCCACAAATGCGGAGGGGATGTAAAGGGGGGGACGGTGGTGGAGGGGATGGCTAAGATCCCATCAGGCCCAGTCCGAACAGGATCCACAAAGTCAAAGCGTGGAGGAAACAGGCTGTAAGTTCAACACTTGCTTACAAAACCGAGCCTAAGGAGTTTGTTTTTTTTTAGATCAGATTAAAAACTTTTTTTTCCCCCAAGGCAGTCCTAGATATTTAAATGGACAGTAAGTATTTTCCAGGAACATAGCGCCACTTTCTATCACAATCAAGTCAATATCAAATATGGCTTAAAAGGAGTTTGACTTCATAATTTCACACCTTGAAATTGTGTGTCTGTCTCTTTAAAAACTCCTGCTCTTTCAGAGAGTTCGTCTTCAGGTAGTCATGGTTCCTCTATTAACCCTTTAGCAATGTTTATACAATGGTTGCACTGAGAAGTAGCTCGTACAATGAGCTCAAAGATGTGCGGTTCCACCAGGTGTTTGCTAATTGCTGCTGGCTAGTCTGAAGGAGCTGGGAGGGCGGAGCTAGGTCTACTCAGGCATTTTGCATAGCTTATTACAGGATTCCTCAAGCATGAAAGAAAGAATCAAACACACAATCCAGGTATGTTTTTGATGAATTATAATGATGTGAAGCTCAAAAATATCATTTTACATAACATTGCACCTTTAAGCAGGGATAAAAAAAAAAAAAATCATGGTCCTCAGCTCAGTGCATGTTATACACACAAGAGCGTCCTCCTCCCACATGGCGTCTTGAAAGTCTTATGAAATATGCATATGCCAACTCATGAGCTCATACATTATCAAATATTATAATATCGTCTCCTCACTTGTCTGAGTTGGAGTGTGACAGTTCATCTTGTTTCCTAATTTCTGTCTTCTGCTTTCCTCGCTGAAAAAGTCTTGATTACTGTAATCACCATCTTTCTCTCAGTAGGTGCCACTTTCTGCTCCAGCACGCTGTTTACATCCTAAAAAAACTGACAATCAGAAGCAGCCTAATGGAACATATGATTAAGAACCAGCCAGAGGATTGTTACTGTGTTTGCTAATGTCCTTCCCGGATTAAAAATGCCGTGTTGTGACATTTTCTTTGAATAAAAAACACAAACTGTTTTAGCATTATGATAGGCTTTTGCTGCTTTTTTTTTTTTGAAAGTTATACGAAGAGTTGTAGTAAAGTTTAAAATATAAATATTTTGTATTTTACCCATTCTTAAGCCAGATTTTTTTCAAGTCCGTTTTAAAGAGGCCACAGAACGACCGACTGAAAGAAGGATGCTCCACTTTTCCCTCAAGATAAAGCTGGCCGTTTGGAAAAAGTTTTACTCTTGGAGAGAAAAAAAAGAAACCCAAGAAGAAGGGTCGGAACCCAAAGACACAAGGAAGGATGGAAAAGGAAAAAGCCCAGAAACGGGAAGGAGAAACAGACGGGAAGAAGAAAGGAGAAAGGACAACATTGAGGATGGGGTTTGGCATGAAGTCTTGGACTGCAGGTATTTTTCAAAACTATTTTCTGTCTCCATTCTCATCAAGATACGGAAAACACTGCAGAAGATTACATAATTGTCCAGACAGTGCTGAAACCTGAAGAATAAATGGCTTCAATAAACGCTAATGGATTTTTTTTTTTTTTAATAAGCTAAAACGTTCATTGTGATTGCATTATGAAGCCATGATACTTTTACTCAGGCTCAACACAGAGGACGGTTTATATATTATATAAACTTAAAGGAATACTTCTTTAACCTTATTTTTGAAATGAAAATTCATTCGTGATCGTTCTTTGATCTCGGTACAATAAAGCTGTTTAAAAACGAAAAAAAAAAAAAATGTTATGGAGCCAAGGTATTATTTATTAGAGCAAAATATCTTATTTAAAAACCTTAAAAAACAGAGAATTTACTGTCCTTTGACAATGTTAATATCTTTAAAAACCAGGGATACACAATCTTGTTTTTTCAGTGCTGTATAGCCTGAAATTATACACTTAATCCCCTTGAGTACTGTTGCACTGGCGGCTTTAGCGAGACGCCGTGTTTAAGCGGAAGAGTACGTCGTCTCCTGCTATACGTCCCCGTCTCAGTGAAAGCCGCACTCTCTCCAGAGATGAGCAGCACTGTGTTGTGCCCTCCATCATTTCAGACTGGCAGATCAAACGGCGCAGAGAGCTATCGCAGTCGGCATTCATGAGGGGAGCGAGAGCTCAGAAGAACGGGAAGGAGAAAAGAAGCGAGAAACGGCGTAAAGGGAGAGAAGCAGAATCCCCTCAGGTTATCTGCGGGCCTTTTGTGAAGCACGGAGAGAGAAGCAGCATGGCGGGGGAAAGGCTGGCTGAGCGAGAGAGAGAGAGAGAGAGAGACACTTCTGAGGATGTCAGATCTAAAGCAATGAAAACTGTTGAGCTTTTGAAAGTAGATGTGCTGTCGCTCTTGGGTTGCTGATCAGAGTTTGACTAAAAAAATGTTTTTTTTTAATTAAAAACTTGATTTTATTTAATCGTTTTTTTTTTTTTTGTGCACCGGAGGCTTTATTTTAAAAAGACAATATCCAGAGACTTTTATGTGAAAAGAAAAAAACATTTTCATCGTTTCCCGTGATTGTTATAAATTTTAAATTATAGGTACTCAAGACATCAAAAACATACAAAACAGAATTAGGTTTTTTTTTTTTGTTTTTTTTTTTTTTAAAGGATCTTAAATTACTCTTAAATTTAGAGCCACAGGAGGGATTGGAATAATAAAGGTTTGAAGTCCTGCAGCTCCGATTGAAAAGGAAGCGCATCGAGGGATGATTATGCTCACCAGGTGGCCGTGGTGGGTGAGGAAATCAAATCAGATTACATTTGCACCTCAAGGGCAGACCACAGTGAATGATGAATCAGTGGCAAGGTTTGGTTTAAAAAAAAACCCCAACCTCACACTTCCTTTGATGCACAACCCTGATGCATCATATTTATTTTCCCATTTGTATTACCTCGCCTCTTTTAGTCTGCTGCAGTACAAAATTTACAAGCAGCACGATTTGTACTCGCTATCCCTTCGCTGATCAAATGGATGATTCTATGATGGGGAATTAAAAATGTATTAATTTAAACAGACAAAAATAGAGCCTTCAAAATACTTTCTCAAAGAATAACAAATTTTAGATTCTAATGAACATTTAACATTGGAGCTGGAGGGATATTTGAATATCCAGAATAAATAAACAAAACAGCAAATAAAATAAACGATGAGATCTCTGAACAAAACTGTCCTTCAAAACAAAAGGTTAAGTAGAGACTCATGAAACAGACTGAAGCCTCTTGTTATCTGGAGAGAAAACAATGAATCATATTGAATTTATTTGAATTTATATAGAATTTAATAGATTTATTCTTGTGACAGGTCTAGACACACATTTAAAAAAACAGGAGATTTCCCAAACCTTTGATCAGATCTCAGTTTCTATTTTATTTTTATGAAAAGAAAGACTTAGTTGACCTTCTATTGTGTAATCGTTTGGTAAGAAAAATATACTCTGGGAAAATTGACAATTTATATTTTTTATGCTTATGTCATTTAATAAATAACTCTTATTCGTCGCCTTCATACATTTGAATATTTTCATTTTGACGCTAAATTCTTGCATTTATTTGCTAAATGCAAGAATAATAACTCCCAGATGAAGATGTCCGGATATTGTTAGCTTGCGATTAGTTACTTCATGACATTGTGGTGAGGGAGGCACACACTGATTCCCATCCTGGTTTGGACGGCATCAATTCCACAAGAGCAGCAAAAGAGCTCATAAAGAAGCAGACCGAGGCTGGTGACGGTAGAACTTGCTGAAATGCTCAGTGAGGAAGAAGCCATCGCTCCAAAAGCCACTTAAAACTCTGATTACATGTTGCAAAAGCAACACATGCTCTTTTTCAGAAGGTATTTTATCATCCAACATAAACCTGGAAAATTCTCTGGTTGCTGTGACAAAATACATTTTGCATTTCAAAATGTCCTCCAAGATTTAGAGGCTCTTACAACATTTGTTATTGTTACCAGATGCATTAATCTGAGCTGCTTTTGTTGCTGCATGCCCAGCTATTTAAAATACAAAGTTATCGCAGGGCTACAAATTATGTTCTTGTTGGGTCATTGAGTCCCGCTACTGAACGTAACCTCATTCCAAACCTCAGTCTGCCATAAACCATGCACATACATCAATCTTTCCATGTTCCATCTGGAGCTGGCCTTGGAGAAATCTATACAGAGTTTCTTTATTGACAGCTGTAGCAGTGCGCTCTTCAAGGAAGGGTCAGCGCAAGATGAATGCATCACGAGGGAAACGGCAGACGTACAGACAGGTGAGAAGAAAGGAAGACTTGGAGGAGGAGGAGGAAGAGGAGGAAGAAAAAAATCAAAAGGAGTCAAGTGAGGAGAAAGCAAGTTTGAGAGGAAGTTATTTTCATCCTGAAACACACAAAGCAAAAGGAGGAGAGCGACACTCTGTAGGTTGAGGGAGGACAGGCACAGACATCTAATCTGTCTCGCAACTCAAATCCAGCTTAGAGAAGAAGAGGTCAGCAGTGTCGTCCTAAAGAACAATTGCCTCCTGTTCAATCAGACACAGCAACACTTCACAGAAAATTGCCCAATAAACACACAGACGCACACATAATTGTACATGTGACCATATTAGGACGTTCTATTGACATGAGCATAATCTCACATCGTACATCTAAAACAGCATTGGTCAAACTATTTCAGGCATTTAAATGTGCTGTATCCTCTTTAGGATATTACACAAGTTGTGTAACTCACCCTAAGAAACTGAAAAATATTCCTGCAGACATGGATTGCTCCAATCACACAAATAATCCCGGCACTGTTTTCTCTCCACCGGCTTTTCATTTGAATGCCTCGATCTTAAGCTACTTATCCATTATTATTTTTAAACATAATCTGTTGGTAAGCAAACTGCATGTGTCACAGTGACTCAAAAAAAAAACAACAAAAAAAAACACTTGTATACATGCAGTACCTTGTGGGTGACTAGGGGGCGCCCACAGACCAATATTTAGAGAGAGACTGCTCTAAACCTGATCTAAAACAGGAGTCCACCTTATTCTTGCCAGGTTTTGGTCCCCATAATGCATATATACACAGATGTTCAGCAACTTAGTGAAATATTACAAAAAAAAAAGCCTTACTAGGTTAATATAAACAAATACACATAAACACACACACAGTACTTCCTGACATTTGTCCAGGTTAGCTCTTTATGGGGTTATGGGGCTGAGTCAAATTAACTCGGCTTAGTCAAATGCCCCACGGGACGTCTCTGTTTGTCAGCACTGATGTTTCTTTGCCGAAACACCTGACGGACAGGTCGGACATGCTCAGTGGACCGCGGACAGCCGGGAGTTATTCCTAAATAAGACAGGCGGTGGGCTTTGGTTCCGGTTTGAAAGCCCTCAGAGAAAGGGGCTATTCTTTCAAACGTCCAAGTGAGGAAAAGCAAAGAGTCTCCCTTGAGTAAAATGGTCACATAAAGTCTATGTACTTTTTTTTTTTTTTCTTTTTCTAAGGAATCTATGTTATCTAATAATTACTTCAGACATTTTTAAAGGTTTCATTACAAGCTATTACTACACATTTTTTGAGTTCAGGAGACAGACACCTTTGGGTATTTAAAAATATTTGTAATCATGAGAGAAACAAGACAAATATAAAGGAGCACCACCCATTGCCAGTCCCTCATTAAGGTAATATACTTATTGAACTGCAATTGGCAAGCTATGAGTGTAAAATTGCTGACTGTGGGCTGGCAACCAAAAACAGATGAAGAAGGAACAATCTAATATCAGCTTGTTATACTTCAAAGTTAGACACTGAGTACTTGCTGGTATCAAGCTATGTCAGGCTCTACAAATTCAAACCCTTGTGAGTTTCCTTCCCACTGTCTCTACGGGCCGACTCACTTTTAATGAGACGTTGGACGTTGAGGTGGCCAGAGTTTTCTTCGACTAACAAGATCAGTAAAAAGTGTTGCCCCTTTTCTCGCCTGATCCTTCGTACTGTTGGTTGGCCAACTGATCAAAAGCTCCTACACTTTTCCAGGATATAAAAGATGCATGTGTCGGCTTAGAAATGTTTCTGATCGCCAAAAACCAGCTGACGGTGTTGGCGTCAAAACTAAATGCGATCCACCTTTCACTCTAAATAAGGTGAACTAAATTAAATTAATGACATGGTACAGTTCGGATTGTTGCATCCTAGGTTTTATTTCCATCTTCCCCTCATGCATTCACACATTCACTGGTCAAAAATATGCATGTTGGTTTGCATAGACTCAAAAAAGCCTTTAAGTCCATGTGTGCGTGTAGCTTTATTAACTCTAAACCACCTCAAAATGGTGAGATGGATGAATAAGATTAATATAACGATAAAAATAATCAATCTATAAGAAACGATCTAGTGGGAGAAATCATTTTTATGTAAATTAAAGTTCATGCTAAATGTTTATTTCTGTTTTATATATAAGTATATATTATTTAACGCAGAAAAAAAATATTTTTCTTTCAACACTAATGATTTTAGTTGCAATTAAAATGCAAAATAAAATATATACATAAAATAAAGAATAAACAGCTTCATAGTATGAATTTATTTCATTTTATTTTTTTTTTTATTCTACGTGAATACTGCAGAGCCATGACATTTTTGCTCAAGGTTTTCATACCATAAACAAATAATCTAAAAAAATAAAATCAATGAACTTTGCAACCAAAAATAAAATATATGTTATGTTACATAATAACATAATACATTATGTTCTAATGCATATTTATGATATAACCAGTTTGGAGACTCCTTGACAGTGAGAGCTGCTTACACACATTTACACTCTCCCATCACGCACACACACACACACACACACACACGCACACACACACACACGCACACGCACACACACACACACACACACACACACACACACACACAGCCAGTGGAACAGATGAGTGCGCCTAGCTGTCCAGCCATTTGACTAGCTGTCACCAAGTTTAAAGTAGCCAATGAAGCAAGCAAGCAATACCTGTCACTTTCTGCATATTGTCAGCGTAAGCGGCTGAGAGTTACACTGACTGACACCTCGAGCGGGATGTGAAGTGCGCATGTAGGGCAAAGCTTACAGGGCTCCTCTCTGCTGTAAAGCGGAGATACATGTCATGAATATGCAAACCCTATACTCACATACTTGGAGCAATCAGTGCATAGCACACATGCATTTGAGCCCATTTGAGCCCATTTTTGCACAAACCACACTGTAACACACACACACACACACACACACACGCACACGCACACACACAATATACAGATGTGCCATGGCAACACCAGGAACACATAGCTAAAGAAAAGGAAAAAAAAAGAAAACATACTTTTTTTTTTAATCAATATTTGCAAGAAAATATTGATTTATTTTTACTTATTTATTATTATTATTATTATTAATAAATACACTTGTTTTATAACCTACCACATGCTTTAAACAGAAGCTTCTGGGATTTTAAAGTGCTAAACTTTGTGCTCTAATGTGACAAAATCCACTAGAAAGAAATAAAGCCATGACCACTTAAACGATGGGAAGCATTTATATCTGCAGGAACATTCCTCAGTTTCTGGTGGGGTGAGTTCAGATTTGTATTGTTTATAGAACGTAACTGCGATACGCCACAGGTCACCGGCACCATGACCTTGGTGCAGCTGTGATGGTGACCTGGTGGGTCTGAGCTGTCCTCTGCGCCGGTCCGACTAACTGCTGTAAAACCTAAACGAAATGAACTGAATTCTTCAAGCTGAAAGAAGACGATGTTTATCATCTTAGTGATATGAAGTGACCTTTTATCTTCAACTGTAGGACTGGAGTCTCAATTAATGAGAGCCGGTCTTTGTTTTTCTACGACTTTGCTTGCTCATAATCCTCTGCACACACCAACACCGGTTATAATTTTGATTTCATTCAAATGCATATTTACATAATCGGTGAATACATACAATACAGGTTTTATATTTTGTGAAAAATATGTCACACCTCCGGCTGCAATTTAGACGCGGTTTAATTCCACTGAACCACTACAGGGTTCACAGATACTGTAACTCCATGACAAAGCATTTACAAAGCAGAAGCTCACAGCCTAACAGGAAAATACTAAACAGTCTGAAAACTAAAATAGATATTTATAGCTAGGTAAGCCAGACAACGGCTCACTTTTGTCTTCTTCTGTCGTGCCTGTTGACAGCTGATGCTCGGGGAAAGTGGGATTACTGACACACTCAACAAGTCATCAAGTTTGGGGACAATTGTCTGAAACTTTGAGGGTTGTTTTACTGCCAGTGTTGCTGCTGTTCAATTGACAATATCTTGTTTTCTTTTCTTTTTTTTTGTTTTAGTGTTTGACATTGCTAAAAAGAATCCACACCTTGTGAATCTGTAAATAACTCAAGACGCCCCCCGGGAAGACGCACTCGTTCCTGGTTTCGTCGTGGCCGGCCACGTATAACAAACGGGTCTGAGTGCTCTGATAATAAACTCCGTTGCAGGCAACATGTGTTGCTTGTTGCCGGTCTCCACAGGCAGGCTCATTTTCTGTTTTGTGTCATTGCTCAAGACTGTAATTTATATTCATGCATGGGATTTCAGTCGGCTCCGATGTTCAACATATGACGTCGTCTGTGCTAATGTGCATGTGTGCGTGTGTGTGTGTGTGTGTGTGTGTGTGTGTGTGTGTGTGTGTGTGTGTGTGTGTGTGTGTGTGTGCATGTCAGCAGAAAGACATAAACACTGATGATTACCAAATCATGACAGATGCGTTAATGATGCCCCGTTGACAAATGCATAAAAAGCAGCTGCTTGCTGCGGTTTTTGTTGCCGAGTCACATTTAAAGAGATTTCCTAAATTGCCACAGTACAGACAGACAGACAGACAGACAAGTGACAGTTTGGACCGCTGTAATAACGAAGCTGGGGAACGAGAGGGTGTGATGCAAGTTTGTGAAGGGTGAGGAGGAAAAGGAGCGAAGATCGGAGGAGGAAGAGGCTCGGCTCAGTGGACGTAAGGTGTGGATGAATGGATGGGCGGAGTTTTAACCAACACGAGCTGCAGCTTCCCATCTGCTGCCATCATTACCATTAAGAGTCTCTAATTTAAACTAATTGCAGCTGATGAGGAAGTAAACAAAGCACATAGAGTTTGTGGAGTTTAAAAAGATGGCAGGAGAGAAAGCAAATTGTTTGGGAGGAATATTTGCGACTGTTGCGCAACGATTAACGCTCTCATCGGCAAATCAGGTCAGCGACGGAGACTTAAGCCATTTTCCGAACGTCGCAGAAATATATTGGGAAGTATCCACCAATCAAAGCACTCAGTATTTTGACTGGGAAGCATGAATTACTGCTTGTTCGACATGAAAAAGAAGTGTTCACTCAAGTGAAATATACAAAATGGATCAATTGGAATTTGTGTTTTTGTGAGAACTGGTTTGTACGTGAGCTCAATCGGCGTCCGAACTCACCGTGGTGGTTTTGACTCGGCCTCCTGGCTGTGTACAAGTCCATCCAGATCTATTGACTAACAGGTCGCAGCCTTCGTCCTCCAAACACGGAACCATCTCACACCACTGCCTTTTTCGAACAATCCCAGCTGCAGAAGGAGACAGAGGAAGAGGGGTTAGAGGAGAAACGGAGACATGGCAGGCAGAAGACTGCATGGAGAGGCAGCGATTAGGATAAAGAGGGCGACTTTGGGGGGGGGAGACTGATGCAAAAACACTGGAGGAATGATGGAAAGGTGGAGAAAAATGGGGAAACATAAGTGGGTAGAAGGAAATAAAAGGAGAGAAAGCAAATTGTTTGCT
The DNA here is from genome assembly GCA_911649635.1 of Poeciliopsis gracilis. Classification (NCBI taxonomy): domain Eukaryota; kingdom Metazoa; phylum Chordata; class Actinopteri; order Cyprinodontiformes; family Poeciliidae; genus Poeciliopsis; species Poeciliopsis gracilis. The sequence continues at coordinate 3,128,650 of CAJVRI010001121.1, forward strand.
TTCTCAAGAGGAGGAGTTGCGAGGAAGAAAGGAGATGAAGAGCAATGAGGTAAAGAGACAATTGAGGAATACGAGGAATGACAGCAAGAGAAATGGGAAAAATGGCCAGACGGAAAAACAACATGGAGAAAGCCGACGCAGGTAAATAAAGTCAGTTAAATAAAATCAACCATCACAAATTGTATCTAGGAGGGTTTACGGTCTCTGTTTGCTTCAAAATATTTTACAGAAATTACATAACCAAGCAACAGGTACAGAGAGAATATGCAAGTCCACTCATAAAGGTTACTGGTAAGTGTTTGAACGGGATCCTTTTGACAGTAACCAGTAGTTTAAAAATGACACATTTAGAGAAGTTTAAATCTATAATTTTAAAAACTAATTTACATTTCTGAGAAAAAACAAAACAAACAAAAAAAAAAAACCCAACTTGCATAACATCAGCCGTTCTCAGCCAAGAAAATTGCCTTTCAACAAACACCTAAAGATTTATGAGCAGTAATTATACAAATCTGTGACCTTTTCCAACTTCTGTACAGAGGGGTTTTATTTATTGCTTACGCATTGACAAATACTTGTTTCACACAGGACTAATAGAGACCTTAGGTCCAGTGGTCAAATAAAGTGAGAAAATAGTAAATGAATAATTTATACAGAGCAATAGTCTCACATTCAAAATCCTCCATGAAAGCGATTTATTCGTTGAACCCCGTTGAACCTATTTTTATATGTTCGGTGAGTGTTTGCAGGGAAACCAATGATTTTTGAAAGCCGTAAAATGCCAAAGGAAACAGTGACAACGTTGCGCCCCTTTTTCATGTCCAATAAAACATTCAGAAGTGTTGCACCACACTGCTCCTTTCACCGCCTGCTTCTTTTGTAACCGTCTGGAGATCGCCGTGAGTTTGGGCCCTGAGCCTTTATTCTGCCGGCCATTGTCTCACTGCAGGCAGTGTGCATGAAATGAAAAGATAACATTCTGGCGGACTGGACTGAACCTGAAATCATCTCTACTTTGTCAAAAGTCTGTCGAGATACCAACAGGGAACCAGAAACAAAAAAAAAAAAAGCCTGCTTTAATCACAACAAAAGACTCGGGGTGCATTAGATAACACGTTTTTGTCTTCCAATAGTGAATAACGGCCTTCATTTCAAAAGTGAGAACAAAAATCTACACTGCTTAGACCATCTCCAGAACGTCACATAGATCCTCAATGGGGTTGAGATTTGCACCTACATTTGCAATAGTGAAAATCGTATCTCATGCTCCTTAAACCACTTTTTTCAGGAGCTGGAGAGGAGTGAAATTCTGGTTTGCCCAAATACTTTTATTTGTGTAAATTATTGTTCTAAAAATCTGAATTGGCTCAAGTTGGTAATTGCAGGTCAAAGTTGTAGAAAAATGCACATTGGAAACAAAAAAAAAAAAAAAAATCTTACTTTGTAAATCTCCACTGCTGTTCTAACAGATGCAAAAACTATATCTACCAAAAATGGTACATTTCTGTTCACAGTACATAAAAAAAATACCAACAGTGCTACAAACTAATATTGTGTTGAGTCCAAACAGTCAACAGGAAAGGAAAAACAAACTCCGCTGATTTGTTAAAAGCTAAAAAATCCAGCTGAAAAGCAACATGAAGGGGTTTAACCGAAACAACTTGACTGCTGAATGTGGCCAAAGATAAAAAAGCAAACCCCAATTTCAAAGCAGCTCTTCAACAGTCTTTAAATACCTTCTCCAGCTGAGAGGCTATTACACATAAAACATATTATTGTGTTTATGGAAGGCTGGGGGAGAAAAAACAAAAACAAAACACAATATGCAGAACGCTGGCAGACTACGAGTTGACAGTAAAACTTTCCCTCTATTACATCCCGTAACCTTCAGACCACATATTGTAGCAGAACAAATGGCGATAACACAAAGTATGAAAAGAATTCCTCATAAGTTCTGCGACATTAAAGCTCCCCACAGAGGTTTCATTGTAAACAAACATGATCATTTTTGCTCCACAAAAGCTCAACAGGGTTCATGAAAATTACGGCTGCAGGGCAAAAACCCATTAGAGAAAGTGAATTCAAGGGTCATTATGTACTGTATGTGGTATAATGAGGTGCTTTTTGGGGTAATAAGAAAGTTTCTAAAGAAAACATATTTGACTACAGTCTTGTGTGTATGGAACGGGTTAAATATTTAATACAAACACAAAACAGACATTAAGTAAAAGTCGAGGACTTAAGTGACGATGCAGGGTGAGCACAAGGCAATAAAACTACTCTACCTTGGGAAAAGTAGCGCTTCCATCCATTTCTTCATCCATCCTTTCATTCATTCATCCAAACATACATTTATCCATCCGGCCATCTTTTGTATAGTCTCTGGTTTTTGTTGTTTTTGTATCCAACTAGTTGATAATAACAGTGAAATGCATTTTGCTTAGAAAATTTAAAACACACCACAGACGTTTAGACAGTTCAATGTGAGAAAGTATGGATTTTTGATAAATCTTCACTAAAAACATTTAGTCACCTAAATTGGCAAGCCAGGCAAGTAGAAACAACTTCAGGCGCGTTTCCATTGCAGATGTGCACAAAAGTTTGACGCTCGGCTAACACAATTTTGCCCTTAAATTTAGAAATGCAATTCAAATTGCACAAGACTGCGTTTCTTCAAGCCATTGGTCATTAAAAACATGGTGTACCATCATCCTCTTCGTCGTTTCTGCCAGTAGTAATATCTGGTTAGTGAGAACTCGTGTTTCTCCTTTGACGAAAATGCGAGAAAGTTGGAGGTTTTAATGTGTCTAAGTGTCAGATCCTTCTTTTGCCAGGCACTGTTTGTTCTGTGGTGAATGAAGTATGCATCATGTATACTTTAAACTCTTTCATAGTGATGGCGTTCTGACGCAGTATACGTGAATAGTCTTCGCCTAACTACCTATAAATTCAATCTAAGGGCACCTTCAGCTTCTCTCATCGCCCTGAATGCAAATGATTAGCGAGAGTGAAACTCCAAGCCATTATCTCTTCGCCATAAACAATATGTATATCGCAATCAATCTGTTAAATATGCACACCCTCTCAAAAACTACTTGGCCGAATAATACATGTATCAAGTGCATTGTGTCAGCAGAGTACGGAAAGAGCTTTAAACTGACACCAACATGAAGCATTATTATTGTTGAGAGCATTTTGCTGACATGCTACTTGAGGTTGAATTGCTTGGCGGTGCTGGGGTGGGCTGCCTTCAGGCTAGCTGCTCACAGAGAGCCAAACCCTTTTCTGCACTGAAGACATCAGAGCAAAACACGCCCTACTTAAAAGATAATCCTGTGTTTGGAGGAGCAACATGCAAGTCATTGTTGTGCTTTACAGATTAGGTCATCAAATCAAAGTGCCGACTTCAGATCGCTCTCTCTTTTTGTTTTTTTGTTTTTGGTTCAGGATCCTTTAATATCCTTAAATATAATCTCTGTTCGGGTTCCAAATGCTGTCAGGCAAACTGCTTGTAATCACAGTCAACGTTTACAGGACGATTAGCAAATTGGATGAAAAATGGGCCTCCATGGGGGTTCATCATGGTCTCATTTTCATTTAAAAAAAAGTAAATAAATAAATTAAAAAAAGGCCCAGATGTAACTCAGCTTGTCTTTCTGAGGCGGTTTGTGTTCAGCCATTCCACTTAAATCCCAAATTTGTTGAAATCGCAGTTTTCAAATTGTATTTCTGTGAACAACGAACGCGTCTGGGACGAACGCTTGTTCTTCCTCCTGACATGCAATTTAATTTCTACTGGTGCGAAGCATTTTCAGCGAAACGAAATTGTCATCATTCCAGTTTGCGTGGGGAAATAGAATCATTAGCCTTCAACCAGTTGACTAGAAGTGGCAGCGCTGTGTTACTGAATTAGCTTAGCTAAACTCGTGTCCTAGTGTTTCGTCTGAGACAAGAAGATACTGAAAAGAAAAGGGAATTTAGGTGTCATTCATTTTCTGGTAGAGAGAAACTCACGCAAAAAAAACAAAAAACAAAAAACATTTTAAGCAGCAAGGGCTAAATGTGATAGCTGTTTTAGTCCCAATGCTAAATCCAACTTACAAATCCGTCTCTGAGGTGGGTTTAATTAGTGCCAGTTTCAAAAGTAATCATGAGGAGTTGTTAATCAGTCAAGATTTTAAATTTTCTTTTGTAATCTTAATTTTAACCCCAATCATTTGTCTTCTGATATTAAACTGATTACATATTTGATAGGATGACATAATCACAATTTACACAAAAGGAAGCGGCCACATATCATTCATTCCTAAGCAAGCATGCGCTATTACAGAGAACGTTATCCTAACACATTAAAACCTTGTTTTTCCCCACATTTCATTAAGAATATATAAAGCATCCATGTCCGCCAGAAATGAAAACAACATTCTATGTAAATTTGGCTCCGTGACGAGCGCTTCGCCACCAAACATAAGCGACGTCTGAGGTCGGGGATGAAACACGTGGCTGTATAAACGGAAAAGGGAAGCAAAAATGCACAAGAGAAACACTGGAAATACATCGCTGAAGTAAAACCAGGAAGAGAGAGAGAGAGAAAGAAAAAAAAAACTTGTCAGGCGTAATAACCCAAAGTCCGAAAACATTTTCAAGAGGGTTTTTTTTTTCCCTCTCTTTCATTTGGTTATTTAATCTGTTGCTGTGAATTCATATTATGAAAGCTGTCAGCAAGGTCACTTATTCATTTCACTAACGGCTTTTGCTTCGCTTCTGAATTGCCATCCAGCAGGGGTGACCCTCAGCTGATGAAGATGTATAGCAATGCCTGGTAAACATCAGTAATGAGGGAATGAGTGCGGCGTGTACAGGCGGTATTGTCTGCACGTCTGCGCTACAAATGTCATTTTTGACATCGAGCCCCGCAAACTGACTCCATCAGCCGCGACAGCTGAGAGATATGTTATCACGGCCGCGTCAGATGAGATTTAATAAGGAGAGCGGCGCAGGCATTTCGAGCCGACGCGACGCAATACCAGTTGCTCTGAGAAGTGATTAATGGAGATTTGACCTGCTGGTATCGTCGCGGTTTTTTTGACAATAACGGGGCCCAACTTGCAAACGCTCGAATCAAAAACTTTCTCATTAGCAGAAGGTCAGGGGGAGCTGTCTGTAATGAATTGTTCCACAGATTAAAAGTCAGCTGTCTAACATCTCCGTTTTACAGCTTTATGAAGTGAACAATTTGTAAAGTTGTTGTTACAGCGTGATTTGATGTTTGTGGGAGAACAATCAAAATCCATTTATGCGTCTTTGAGATACTGTTTTTGGCAAATATGCAATTTTTTTTTTTTGGTAAGATATTGGACCTAAACTTGAAAATATTAGCAAAAAGCTTTGAAAGTGTTGCATTCCCAACTTTTTATTCCATCTCAGCCAGATCACCGACATTGTATGCAATTATTTTAGCCGCCTTTGCGTTAGACTTTCAGCTGCTTCTGTTTACGAGAACGACTGTTTACAACAATGGCGGCACAAATATAGATGCTCGTGACCCAAATGTTAGCAGGAAGAGGAACGGTGGCTGCTTTGGAGAACCAGAGCAGAAATTGAAACATCTGTCAGACTGCTGGAATCATTTTTGCTTTCTCCTACCCACTTCACTGATCGACACGAAATCCTCGCCTTATGAATTTAGGCATGGCCTGAAACTTTGTCATGGCTGCTAAGATTGGTCAGAGACAGGGAAGATGTACAACAATGAAACTTTCACAGAAACACTCGGGGTAGAAGATTATCTCCCCAATCAATGACCCAAGAGCAGAGTGGGATCTCAGCACGCAGTGAGTCGACTCGTGAACAGCGTGAGGCGTCGTCGAACTCTAATTGTTGCCCAAGAGCACACACGTTATTGAAACAATTACATTTCAATACGTTGTTTGAAATGAGGAAATCACAAATGCATGTTTGTGTCACGCTGGCATTAACTTTTCACATTTCTCTCATTTTCACCCAAAAGCCCAAAAGTACTACTCACTTCCAGTGAGTAGTACTTTTGTAATATGTAATGAGGGCAATGATTGCTGGTCTGCAAGCATGTAAAGGGACTGACTGAGTGTAAACAGCTGCAAAGGTGGCAGAGAGCTCAACAAAGCGATTGTAAGGAAGTGACTGGGCACAAGTACAGACAACAATAGAGGGATAATTAAAGCAACAACTAAACAAGGTGCAGTGAATGCACTTGAAATGCGACACCGAGCGTACAATCTATTCAAGACACAGAACAGAAGCACATGTGGTTCCACGGTGCCCGTCACTTTGAAATTCTCCACTGACGGTCAATGCAGGATGTTTCTATTCCATCCCCAAAAAAATGGTCAGTGTTATGGACTGACAATCAGAGCTTGGTGGAGAGTCTGCATCGTCTTTTGGTTGGTTTCTACATACAGACAACTGATAAGAAGTAGTTCCCAAAATCGTATATATATATATATACTCTAGCCATTCATACAAGATGACTTGAGTTGAACTTATTTTTTTTTAAATGCTAATAATGATATATCCAGAAAACTGGTCAAGTACATAAAGCTATGTACCATTTCTTGAATATATTGTATATATTTAGCAACAAAGCATTTCTAACATTCCCTTTCTTATTAATATTAGTTTCCTTTGCTTTCGACTATATAGCCAACCCGGTAATCGAAAACACATCAACTTAGATGCTTTGAAAATTCAATTTCCAAGGAAGTGTAAAAGACTGGGGATGCTTTTTCGCTAACAGTTGACTCGTCTAATATCACTGATTTACCATACAAGCAATCAGAAAGTGTAAAAGCGAGTTAGGAAAGCGAGCCTTATCCGTCACATTTGGTCTCGCGTCACTAACTAAACTCATCTCCCAGCAGCATCTTGGCTCTCAGTGACACTATCTGTTTCTATTTGACCATATTACTGCTGTGCTGCTGGTGTGAGGGCACTGGCTTATGCTGAAACGGATTAGATTCAAGGGAGATATCAAATAAATACACCCCACACGTGCAGGCCCAGCGTAGGGAAGCACGGACATGCGTAAACACACACACACACACACACACACACACACACACACACACACACACACACACACACACACACACACACACACACACACACACACAGGCCCAAAGCATCTGCATGCACGTGTAAGCGAAGGTACCGGCTGCGGTTTCATCAGCGGGAGATAAGAGCAGAGAGGGGGAGAACATTATTAAGCCCTTCTTGGGACATTTATCTTCCCACCAAACGGTTGATAACGGTCACACATGTCAACAGCCAGAATCTCTGGTTAATAAATTCCATCTCATTCTAAGGCGAGCTTGAGATGGCAGGAGGAAAGGCGAGTCCTGAAAGGATAAATAAAGGATAGCAGGTAAGAAGAAAAGACGCTGAGATCACGGATTCAGGTCAGAAAAGCTTCTGGAGGATAACCGTTGCAGATGAAATTAGCCAAACAGGCGGACGCCTGGGACGCGACATCCTCATCAGGATTTTATGAAAGAATATTAATTAAATAATTTAAGACTAGTATATAAAGGTTTTTACAACTTACTGTTGAGAAGAAAGTTTCCTAATGTTTTTCCTACTTCTTTTCTTAACTTATTATAAATCATGTTGACCAGCCGCTCAAAACACCATTCACTACCCTAAAGCTAAACATTTTATACATTTCTACAAATGGATATATATATATATTAAAAGTATGACTCACCAGCGGGAAAGAAACCCTGAGCGGACTTGTGCTGAAAGAGGAGACTGACTAATGTTTAGGTTAAATAGTTTGCAGAAAGTGCAAAGAGGCAGCTGAACAGACTTAGTTTTATTAAAGTCATTACGTAACATTTAGCATATTTTTACATTTTGCTCCCGGCTCCCAAGTTGTGTGCGAGACTTCATCTGCTTATCTGTTTATTTTAAGTCTGTTGTATCGATGAGTGCATCTCTGAGTGAATTAGCTTGAGAACATTCGAGCATTTTAGACTGAATCTGAAAGACGTCTTGTAGCTCTACAGTTTAACAAACACGACATCTTTGAGTTTGTGAGGCTAGGATGGGAAATGATTGTGACCGAGCTTGAACAAAGTGTTCAACAGGGCATTTTGAATAAAGCATAGGTAGAAAACAAGGTAAAAAAAATCAAATTTAGTCCAGAAATAGGTCCTGATATGGAGGTAATATTTCTTAAGGCATTAGATTCTACTGGATGGACTTTGTGGAAGAGTGCTAAGCATTTTGAATTGTTTAAATGAATTATTTCGCTTTGAACTCCTCCAGAGCTACAATTTTGTATTAACTTTAGCGGACTCTAATTTATTAAGTGCTGCTTTCAGTCGCCTCTCCAGAAATACGTTTTATGGGGTTTAAACGGCATCTTCAGAGGCACAAATAAAACCGACCACAACGCTCCCGCACTGTAATGTTTAACTTAAGAAATGAGAATATTAAATCTCTGTTTAACGTTAAAAGCTTTTCGTAGACACTGAGGTGATTATAATTAAGTTTCAACCGCTGCGAAAGTATCCTAAAAATTATGGCTGCAGAGAACTGGCCGGAGTCCGTTTCCCTCACCTCAGCGATCAATTCAGAAGCGGCCAAAAACAAAGGACGATTGTGAAAACGATTTAATGGTTTCACATCGCACCTTTCTGTGGACTTTATGCTTTCTTTACAATCACTACGACCAAAGTTTCATAGCTAAAAATGATTTCTTATTTTCATTTATTTCACACGACATGGGTCAACTATCAGACAGAGAGCAAATTTACCTCACTGGTAAGGCAACTCATCTACCTGACCGATATTTATTACGTCGTTTATCCATCATTAGGGCAGCTAATCGGATTAATCGAGATGGATCGATTATTTAAATAATGTCAACTGATTTAATACTTGATTCGTCATTAACTGGAGTATAGAGTCTCAAAAAAGGCAATTAGTTGAATAAACAACATATTCAGAGCAATGAAAATCAGTAAACAGGCATAAAGTTACATTAAAAAAAGCAATAACTATTTTTACCTTATAAGTTTTAATTGTTATGACAATAGTACCACAAAATATCGCAATAAATTTCGCCCACAATAATTTACATCAACAATGGAAGCATACACAGGAACTCAAAGGGAGAAACTGGCCCAAAGCATGACGCATCCTCCACCGTACATAAAGTGCCTCTATCGTTTCAGTAATTGGTGGTCAGCTAAGAGAAAAGAAAAACATCTATTTGGAGAAATTTTACCGAGGATTGTGCAATTGAGGATTCGGTTAGAAACAAATATTACAGTAAAAACTGATTTTATTTCCCTACTAATTAAAAACGTCAACGGTTGGATTTTGCAATTTGAGCTCTAAAAAAAAAAAAAATTAGGCACATTTAATTCACACAAGAGAAAGAAACGTGGCTCTCACAAGCAATTTTGCCTCTTTTAACCAGTTTAGCAGCTTTCTTATGTTTTTCGTTTTGCTTTGTTTTACAAAGCAGTGGGGCAAAAATACAAAATTCTCCCACTTTAGAACTGCAACTAAAAGCATGTGCGTTCATCGTTACTTATCAACCGATTTAAGATCACTCTGTGCAGCACTTGACTTCGCCTGGTGGGAAATGCACGTCAACGTTTGCACTGCGGATATCCAAACCCGCACACACACACACACACACACACACACACACACACACACACACACACACACACACACACACACACACACACACACGTGCAGAGTAATCTCTTCGCCGACATGTCAGGCAACAAAGTCAAACAAAAAGGCCCGACTGAGTGCCATTAAGACTGGAAGATTTGCTTTAATCACCAAAATCCCCTCCTATGTCTCCTTTTACAGTGGATCCATTATCGGGATAATTAACTGCACAATCTGACCTGCCGCGGCAGGCAGACGTTCTGGAAAAGCGAAGGACGCCTTGCAGGAATTAGGAAGGGATGCTCTGCTGTGTAAGAAAAAAAAAAAAACAATGCAAAGAAATAAATCCCAGTGCTTTGTAATTAGCCCCCATCTCTCCACACGCTCACAGCTCCAGCTCCTCCTGGCTAATTTTCTCCTCCTCTCTCATCTGTCCGTTCTTCAATACCATTATTTTCCTTTCTCTTTTTTTTTTTTGCACCTCTCTTCCCCTTCCTGTCCTGTTTTTCCACCTCTCTTTGCCTCCTCCTTTCCAGTCGGCTGCTTTGCCTGATTTTCATAAGATTATTCCACCCGTTTGGCTGCCTTGATGAGTATCTCCACGCTAAAATCTGTCAAGCCCTCTATTTTAAAAAGCCTGCATTTTCTTTTCCTCCTTCCCTCTTTTTTTTTATTTTTTTTATTTGATGAAGTGAATTTGTGTCTCAAATAGCTCCTCTGCACTCATGAAACTTCAAGAGGCAGAAATAATGAGATAGCATGCTGACTGACATTTCCAGACCTTGGCCCTGCGTGTGTGTGTGTGTGCATGCGTGTGTGCGCGCCTGTGTGGGTGTATGCTCCGCGCGTGTGTGTGTGTGTGTGTGTGTGCGCGCGTACATAACTCACAGAGCCACCTAATTCTCCTTTAAACGCCACGAATGGAACAGACGTCATGCAATTCACAAAAAAACATGTAATATGCTATTTAAAGCTTCGACATTCATTTGGATTAAACAGACTTTCATGTTCAAAATGAAGGTAAGGCAAAATAAATATTTTCATGATCTTGATGAAAATTTCTGATGGGGAAAAGGCAGGATGACTTCAGAAAATTGGTGTTTTAGACTTGAATCCTCTGAAATTAAAAGTTTGATAGAGCTAAAATGAAGGTCAGCTATCTTTTCAAAAGTGAATTTTTTCTTTTTTTTTTTTTTTTTTTGCCAAAAATCGCTTCTGGTAAATAATGACGTAGGCCATCATTTCAGGAAGGTCACAATATTTGTTAAAACCGTCACTATGTTTGACTGTAGAGCGTGAGACACATAATAAAGATCCAGCTCCTTCGCCATGTTTCTGTGCTGCGCACACAAGCATGATTGACAGCGCCGAGACCCTCCTCGAGGCTCTGATTGGCTGTTTCCAGTTAGCACTGGGAGGAGGCAGAGGAGCTCGATTTGCTCACAGATTATCTGCCTCATTCCACAGATATGTAATTTTTATGCAGGTCACATACTGCAGCTTTAATGGAACGGTGACAAACTCAGTTTTCAGCTTGGATTGACGTGAACAAATGCAAACTGCTGCAGACACAAAAGCAGTCACTTTGTGATGATGTGCACCGACCCCTAATAAACAAACAAACAAACAAAAATCTAGCTATGTAGATGAAATGATTCTGTTATTTCATAGAGTTCACAGATTAAAATCTAGATTTTAGCTCATACCTTTTCCGTTACCTAGCACCAGTAAGACCTTTCTCTATTCCCTTGTCCTCAGTTGTCCGTAGTCCAGCTGTCTCACTGCTGCTTCCAGCTACAGCCTTCTTTCCCTGCGTACTATTTATGCTTGGTGCCACTGTGGTGCATAACTGCCAGGTTGTGGGACATGCCATTGCTTGGGGCTTTCTTTTTCTTCTCTGCAGCATGCAAGCCCACATATGTGCCTGTGTGTAGGTGTGCATTGTCCGCCAGCTGCAGCTGATATCGTTCTTTCGCAGATGGGCTCTGACATTTTCCCCTCAGCTGAATGCAACCCCGCATTGGTGGACACGTGCTTCCGCCGTGCCCGCAGACACACACGAAGGCAGCGGAGCCCAAAGGCACAGTCAGCCTCGGGATGAAATGTCACGATGAGCCGCCGCAGACTGTGGGAAAGATATCGTTTACCTGCAGCGTCTGAAGAGACGCGAGCACATCGGCGGTGAGTGGCAAATCCCTGACAGACACACCCTGGTGGCGGCTCACAAACAGGACGCAATACTCTACGGACGAAATTTGCATTGTCCTTCGCACCTAAGCCTGTGTCTCAACGTGTGAAGATTAATACTGCATGTATCTGCCACCACAATGTGGTACAAAGCAAGATGTCCTGTAGAAAGCATGTTAAGTCTGGTGGTGGTCATCCAGCATCCCACTGTGTGTTTTGAGTTTAAAAATATTTCTTTCATCCTAATTTCAGTGTCCAAATGTTGTTGTTTTTTTGGTCTTTTATCCGTGACTTGTCACCTTATTTGCTGGAGTTGTTGCTGGAAAAACAGGAAGTGGTTACTTTCCGGTGAAAAATAAACAACTCTTAGCCTGGTGGGGACGCCAGTAAGGCATGGAGGCCCGCCAGGCTTATAATGCACTGCAGAAGTGAAAACTAAACAAATTATACCAATTATTTTCTTCTCTCTCTCTCTCTTTTTTTTTTTTTTTTAGCTAAAGCCTCGATTTGATCTTTTTACCATTTACAGGAAGTGTCGTTTTCTGCATCTCCTCAAAAAGTTTGAAAAATTTCTTGTTTATTCTAGTTTTCAGTCCACTAAATACTGAAAATTTGGCCCAACAAGTCAGGCATAAAACTACAGAGTCCCACGTCACAGAGGTCTAGTATTAACAAAATGTGGGGTACAACCTAATGAAGTGCTCATGTAGGGATCAAAGTCTTGACCACATCTGAGGATTTCAAGGGCCTTTCAGCAATTAGACAGAAGGCACAGCACCAAACCCAACAGTGTGATGCCCCTGACACCGCAAGTTCATGCAACAAACACTCGATACTGGCCGTTTAAAAAACATTTTTTCCCCCCCTTTTCTTGGGAGTCATGTGAAATAAATAATAGGGTCTCAGGTCGCGCCCTTCAAGCTCAGAGTTCACTTTTAGGAGGTGTTAGCCGAGCTGTTAAAAGCCAGTAAGTTTTTGATGTGAGCTGTGAGATCCCAGTATGAAAGATTTAACACGGCGTGTCAATTCAGGTTAAAGCAGAGCACAAAGCTAAAAGAAAAGTGTTGTTCCTCTGCAAATATTAAGCAAACAAGACCTCTTGATGATAAAATGCCAGAACAGTTTTACTTCCAACGCCGAGGAAGTTTTACAAAGCACTGTTCAGCTGCTCTCAGCACAGCAAAAATAAGTCGAGTCTCAGATGCAGAGCAAAACGAGTGTTTCAGCTCGTGCTTAAAATGTATTTTTCATAAAAAATGGAACCCGTATTACCAGAATAGGGAACACCAATGTAGATATTTCAAAGTCTGTCTATAACATAAACTAGTGATGCTTTCTATAAAAAGATAATGCAACATAAAATGATTATTTTTACTGTGACCAAAAAGCAGTAAGACCCGGATTGAAATCTTCTACACTCTTTCTTTAAATCGCAGTTTGCAATTTGTGAAAGCTTTATTGTGTCTGAAAATGCACAAACAATCAAACAAAAGGTTTTCTTTGTCTCCGTCTTTTCCTCCCAAAAAAAATATGACCAATATCATATCTTGTTTTGTCTCGCTTTTTGCATACGTACACCTCTAATGCACATCAGCATTATATAATCTAGACTCCTAATCGTACCTGTTTTGTTTTGAAGATTTGCTGCCCTGTTGGACGTGTCGGCACTGAATCGGCCAATCAAAATTGGAGAAGAAGGGGAACAAAAAAAAAAGAAAAGTGACTCGCCGTTATCAGCAGCCGAGTGAACTCGCCATAAACAACGTGAGGAAGAGGAAAATATGAGAAATGGACACACACGACAGCGAGGGTAGTGGCAGTGTTGATGGCTTCTTATGATAGTTGTTATCGTGATGCGGCTGACGATAATGAAGGTGACTACATTGATGTTGATGATAAATGACACAGTGACACACATACGACGAAGTAGAACGACGGCTTGAGGCTGCGAGCAGAAATAGGCGGGCGGATATAATTAGTCTGCGTGCGAATAATGCGCCTTCTGTTCGCCTGTGTAAAGGTTTGAGTTGATGATGTGGGCTAACGCCACTGCCTGTAAGCCGACCTCTGAGCCTGTTCGTTAGAAATTAGGTGCAGCTGGTGGAGTCCCGGACCCTCAGCGTTCAGCCTCCCGGTCCTTAGCGGAGAGGAGGGGGGGGGGCATATTGAGCCTTCTTGACCTCTGCATCCTAAGTAATCCACCTTAAATTATGCATAACCTTTTACTTGGCAGAGCTCCCCATAAATCTGTTTATTCCCCGTTTGCTCGCTCACAAAGCCTGCTAAACAAATTCCAATTAAGCGAACCAGCAATACAGCATGAATGATAATTCAAATCAGTGCGGTCCCCAAAGCAGATAAAAGCATAATTATTACTCCAGTTATACGTACGGTGGTTTATACAAGATTGTTAGGTTCTCTCAAATCTTGTTAGTCCTAGTTTTTCTAGGTCATTTGCTGTTTATGAATATGAAATGAGCATGAGGTGCTGTATGAATGCTGATTGGGTGTACCGTGTGTATTTACGGCATCCTCCGGCGTTCTTGCATTGTATTTTAAAGTTAAATACGCTTTCTCCAAGACATTTTGCTCTTCAGTGGGTCAGGATGTGAATTCATCTCGTCGCATCTCATTTAAAGACCTCGGACACCTCGGAGCATTTGCATAATGTGTGCAAATGCTAAACAAAATAAAAAATAAAAACAACAGATGCAAGTACAAAAAAAAAAAATAATAATAATTTGGACTGCTGTAGAGCAGTTTTAAGATGGAGTAATGAGACCAAACAGAGGCTGATGTCAATATCACATTGAAGCTGTTTGTTCGTGCAGGAACAGGATGTCGTAAATCCCCCCACGCATAGACAGGAAATCTGAATTCAGTGCAGGGACGGAAAAATCCAGCAACAATAATAGTAATAATAATAATAAAAAAAGGCTGCTGTGCAGAAAAGGTAACGGCTGACTATAAAGACTGTTGAGGGCTGTTTCAGAGGAACAACGCGATGTATGATATCAGAAATTGGATTCTATACATTTAAAAAGTTTACAGAGGGGTGAACATTTTACACAAGTTCATGTTTGAGAGCCCACATCTTCATTTAAAGGGGCAGGATTATGTGTTTCTGCAGACTCATAGTGCCGTCTCATAGCACAATCGAGTAACTATCAAACACGACTGCAAAGAAAATTTGCTTTGCAATTTAAGGCCTTGGAGTTGGACCCGTCTCTTTAAAAACACCCGCCTTTTCTGAAACGTCACCTTCACAAAGTCATCACAACGTCACTCCTCCATGAACCCTTTAACATTTCTACCATCGTTGAACTCAGAAGCAGCTTGTATAAAGAGCTCAGCAGATGTGCAAGTCCACCAGGTGTTTGCTAATTGCTGCTGGCTAGTCTGAAGGAGCTAGAAGAGAGAGTTACTGCTCTAACATTACAACATGAATTAAAAAAAAAAAAAAAAAAAGTCAGTTTTACAAAGTGCTTAAGCAGAGTTAGATTATTTAGTCAATTCCTGTTATGGAATAGTTTTTTTTATTATTATTTTTGCCCCAATTTATAATAAATTAATTACACTTTAGTAGACAATATATTTATTTCCTATTATAGTGCACCTAATATTCACCACTTTCTCCACCTCTTCCTGAGAAATCTCTCTATTTACATAATTTGAAAAAAAAAAAACTCATCCCCACTTCAAGGTTATATTTCATTTTAGAAATCCCATTAAGAGATGGATAATTAAACAAAGTATTTAGACAACTATGATCTGCTCACAACATGGAGCATCTGACTAAATTCCCCGTTTGCAGGACTCGCACTTTCATCCCGGCTTTTTTATGTTCTACCTGATTTGGCCCTTTGATTGCACAAGTTTTGTGATGATTCCCTTAATTGCTTAAAAGTGCTTTTTTTTTTACTCTAGAAATACCAAGAACTAATCAAGTCTTTTTTTCTTTTCTTTTTTTTTTTTTTTATCTTACCGTGTTTCAACATTGGAAATGTTTTTTCCACACCACCTTATCCAGAAGCAGTACACCTTGAAACTGCAGCCTGTCATTAATTTTCTCTGATGAAAGAGCAAGAAGGAAGCCGGATTTGAAAAAATAGAGCACTCAGCTTAAAAGAACATTAGAGGGAAAAAAAAAAATCATGATAAATCAAACACTTGAGAAAAGAGCAGTTCAGGGTTTGTAAAAGAGACCATGTCATTGCCTCATTATTAACCAACCACTTATTCCTCAGTTTTTTTAGCTTAAAAAAGCTTCTCAACCCCGAGCTAAATTATGAAAAACACAAAGTTAAACGGTATAAATTTACTTCATATCAGACAATAAAGGCACTCAGATGGTGGGCCTTGATTCCAGCACATGTAGTGTGGACCAGGTGTCCTTCAATCGGTCGCATGTGTGCATTTCAAAGGATAAATGCTCCAAATATATCTGTCCTGATACTCTGAATTCTCAGGACCTCTCTTCATTAAGCGTGAGTGATAACGGGGCCCCAGCTGTGCTTTACTGCCCCCCACCACTGTCCCTCCGCCGCCGCCCACCGGTCCTGACCTAGTTCAGACGATGCTGTGACTGATAGCTAATGCAGAAGTCATCAGACAAGCCTTATTGAGACAATAAATGAGCTGGGACTCTAGTTGCTCTGCAAGGGACATTAGTTATGTATTTAGAGTAGTGCTCGGCTGAGCCCCGCTTTTCCCCTACTTTTTTCTTTCCTCCGTTTCTGTTCGGCCAATTTCCGATGTCATTTCCTCCCGGCAAAACGTCGGGAAACGGTCTTGGTCCTGTGCAAATCCTCGGCAACCTTCCTCACCAAAGAAGTGCCGGACCACAAACCGTCTCGATCAAATAAAGTTTAGATTAATGTCTCGAACTGTAAAAAATTTTTATTCGGTAGAAAATGAGAGCTGAGATTGAGCAGGTTAAGCCGCAAAGGGGGAATATTTTTTGGCATCTTCTATTGCTCAAGCTTTGTATTCAAACCAAACTCTGAAGCCCTCCAACGGCTCAGGAAAGGAAATGCACTTTTTGCGCCAAGAATTGCCATCATTGTCTCTTTATTCTCAGACAAAGAGAACGACGCAGATTAATAACTGTTGGACTTGCCTCGGTCTCAGAGGTTTTATTAGTGAGAAAATTAGATATTCTGTGTCGCGCAAATGATTTTTTTATTTCCACTTGTGGAAGTCCTCTTGAGAAGAGCTTTTAGGCAAATAGATTTGAAATCTGCTTGAGTTTTAATGACCGGATGAAAAGCAGGAGGGAAAAGAAAAATAACTTTTTGCTTTCAGATGACGAAACACTGAATACTTGGTTTGACTCACCAGAGCGGCACATTAGCTCACGACTACACCTTTAGTCTATAAAACGTCAACTATGCCAAAGTCTAATGGGGAAAACAAGTCAAATATTTATACATGTAATCATTTCCAGGACATTGGAAATGCATTCAAGTCAAATGAATATATTTTTCATGAATATAAGTAATAAGTAAAAGTTTTTGAATCTACTATGTGTCTGTATTAGATTGTCGTCTGCTGCAGCATATCGATTTATTTCGTTTGCGTCATGGATGAAAGTCACCAGTGTTAACATTAACGCTGTAAATATTGTCATAATGTATCGTCCCAAAAGAATATATGAAATAAATGATGTTTGGATAAAAAGGTAAATATTTTTCCTTTTTTTTTTTGTATAGGAACCCTCAAACATTAAGAAAAAATAACTTTCGAAACTTTAAAACATCCCAAACTAGCATATTATTTATTTAACTCCTAAATTCATCTGGTCTAGAGATTTTTCAAAATGTATTTTTTTTTTACTATATGTTTGCACTAGTCAATCATCTGGGACAATGTTACACTTTGCCAAACTGACCAGTTAGAAAACAAAATAAATGCTAACCTAATGCTAACTAATTTACATTTTTGGTATTTGTTTATTTTTATTTTTATGTCAGTGAACATACAATAGCTAGATATATATACCAAACACTGGTACAACGGAGAACATTTTAGAAAAGTCACACTTTGGAAACCTTCTTTCCAAGATCTGGTTTATGTATCATGTAGAAAATACATGATACACTGAGACACTGAGAGCTTACACTGTAGACACATTCTCTCTTGACACCGGTGTCAGCTTTGTTTCTTACTTAGAGACTTGCATTAATGCTTAGACCGATATAATGCAGATTACATCAGTTTAAACATGAAGAAATTACCGCAGTGGGACGAGACACTGTGACAGCAGCTGTGGAATCCATTAGGACAGATGAGGAGACATGTCTCATCTTCCTTCCTCTTGCCTCGAATTTTCCGTCACTGAGTTTAGAATCCACAGACAAAGTCACTCAACTATTCCCATCTACTTCTGACACACACTGTTAATCAATACCACTTACAGCAGTCTCTGGAGAGACCCACATACAAATAAAGTAATGTTGAAGAGTTTTGTGTAAAAACAGCCACTGAAGTAATCTCCTTTGCAAAAGCTCATTGAAGGTAATGAACAGAGTTAGAAAGATCTGGAACAATAGGCAGATGATTGCGACGCTTGTGCATTATTTCACCTTCGCATTTGTACAATGCAACAATAGCTATCATAATGAGACGTTATTGTCTAATGCTAGACAATAACGTCTCATAATTCTACTTTGCAGAGAGCGTCTAAATTATGGCTTAAACTGCTTGAGACTGTGTTGCCTGTAGGTTTGTGTGGGGGCAGAGTATTTAGGAAGTATAGCATGGGGCTAGGGGGCCTTGTGGATTTCTTTTTTTTTCACTTGACATTTCCAAGGATCAGCAAGAATCAATAGCAAAGGTCACGGAAGCAATAACCTCTAGCTTGTTGCGGCTTTCGGAACAGGAAGTCTGCGCATTGCCGCCCCGTCAATTGGCTAATGCCCTAACAGTATTTTTTTTTTCCATCTTCATCGATCAAGGGCTCCGGCATGTTTGGCGGCGATGAGCAACTGCATGTGAGCCTGATTTTCAGCTTAATGGTTCCATTGCTAGATCTATGAAGTGTTTTAAAACTGCAGCTGCAATAGAGACTCCAGTGTTTGGTGACAGCACTGTCACACCCACCCCAATCCCAAAGCCCGATAAGTCTTTAACAGATTAAAACTGGACCGTGCACGATGGGGCCAAGCATAGCAGGTGAGAAGCGAAGGTATTCCCCCCATCAGAGTCAGGCCCCCCGGGGCGGGACCCATCTGGGAGACATAAGAGGAGCTGCAAAGAGTGATCATCGCACCAACAACCTACAGGTCGTCAAGTTTCCCAACCCGTTTGACTGCCCGATTCAAATTCCCGCTAAGCCACGAATCCTAATCCACCAGTAATGCCCTTTAGCTCCCCAGTCAACCAAGTCACCGCAACTAGCAGTTATAGTGCTAGCCCAAGAACACACAGAAGACACATGCCTAATTCTGGAACATAGGGAGCCACCCCACCAGGAACCAAAGCAGTCTTTGGTCTGACCTTGGTCCCAATGCACCCAACACAGCCAAAGGTACTAGCAAGAGTGGAGCCAGGGTGTCCAATCCAGTGTTTGAGACATAAAGACCTGCAGGCAGGGTTGTGGGGCTACAATCCAAGTCAAATTAAGTTGATGGCAGTGATATGAATCCCTGTGTATGGGTCCATTGAAGACTGTCTTTTCCTTATTGTTTTGTATATGTGTAAGCTGTTCTTTTTTAGAAATGCTCAATGTTGTATCTGTATAGTAAAGCTAAAGAGCTGAACAAGGAGCAATCAGACAGAAGAAAAGAAGTGCCTATGAAGTCAGGGACAAATGCATGGTTTAATATGTTGAACAATACTGAAAAAAATTTTTTTTCTCTCAACATATATTTATATGCATTTGGGACACATTTCAAAGTCTTAATTTCTGTCATCTTTAAATAAATGTATCTTTTTTTTGTCCCACTGAAATTCTGAGTGAGGTTATGATTCTTGGATGAAGGAGCTACAGTATGCAAGCTAATCAAAATGAGTTTGCTATGTCTCATATTTGTACAGCAGCTCGACGCGTTCTATGGCGGTCTTTCGCCAAACTGCCTGGTGTCGTGAACACTGATGGTAAACCTCAGAGACTCGGCCATTATGAGGTCCATCATGTGCACTGAGGGGGCATTGTGCCCCCCTAGATTGTAAACAACAAATCGATAGCTCATTTGTCATTTGGTTTGGAAGGAAACAAGTTTTTTTTTTCATGGGAGAGTTCCACTTTTCCAATCCAAATGAACCAATCAATCTTGAGTCTCTCCTGGGGCCTTCTCGCCAGCAAGCAGGGTGAAGAAAGAGCACAAAAACCCCCTCCCCGCCCCCCTCTCGGCCTCCCTTTTCTCACTCATTTCTTTCTCCACGTCTTATCTCCTTCCTTTGCTCATCTCTTTTCCTCTCCCGCTTATACTTGCTCAACCTCTGAAGCATCTCCGTGTCTGTTTTTTTTCCTCAGACTGTGTCTGTTTCTGCAGTCTTTCTACACCACCACCCACGCTCGCTCGCTCGCTCGCTTTCCTGTGGTGCATTTGTGTGCCGAAAAGAGGGGAGGAGGAGAAAGGAACGGAGAAGAGAATGGGTTCCACTGTTCCGCACTGATGGTATTTTGTGTTTAAGTGGGGGGCAGAATGTTCCTGCCAGAGTGCTGCTGATGCTGAACGGGACTGGCAGGTGGATTATACCTTGTGCTGCTTTGTCCCTGGACAAATTTAAAGGCAGCCCAACAACTGGGCACCATGGGAGAATAGGTTCAGAGGGAGGTTTGGCCTGTATTTTTTTCTCCTTTGCTTCCATCTTTACCTCTTTTCCTACTCTGCTTTCGAAAGACAGAATGCTGTTAAGAACGTTTTCTCTCACTGTCTGTTTTGTCCTTTTTCTTGCAACACACATGCACACAGTTTCATTGACACAAACTCTGCACATAAAATTTTAATGTCTGCCTGATATCTAAGCCATTCCCAGCATTTCCGTGGGTATCCTTCTAAGAAATCATGAGAGGAAGTCATTTGGGTAGGTGGATATTTAAATTAAGCT
Organism: Poeciliopsis gracilis; assembly: GCA_911649635.1. NCBI lineage: Eukaryota > Metazoa > Chordata > Actinopteri > Cyprinodontiformes > Poeciliidae > Poeciliopsis > Poeciliopsis gracilis. Next base: position 3,149,560 of record CAJVRI010001121.1, read on the forward strand.
ACGATGACGAGCAGAAAAACATCCAAAGATATTTAAAATGTTGAAGCACTTTCTTAATCTTGGATGTCTGAGAAAACCTTTCAGCTTAAAAATCTCCAAAAGTGGTTCAAAACTATTGCAGTAACCAAAACATTGGACACAGAAAAACTCTTAACTTCTGGTAACGACTCAAAAATGTTATATTTCCAATATCTGACCATCAAACTTCAATTATCCTCCAATAGACACCGTTGCAACTTTCTCTCAAAATACAATCACACTGAATACTCACAACTAACAATGCTGTTCTTTAAAAACACTAAAAGCCCTAAACTTTCTTACAATTGCAAACTTCAATTTCGATGGTGAAGAAAATGACACTGAAAAACATGAGCACGCCCCTTTATTCCTCAAATAAGACAGAAAAATCCCCCAAAATGTATTATTTGTTGGATTTACCGTGTATGTTTCTTCATTTATTTTTGTCAGAAGAACAATTATTTTCTACATTAATAAGTTTGTCAACTAAAGTGCTTTTGTTGTTTCTTTTGTAAATAAAAGCTTTAATTATTGCTGTGAAACCTTTCAGCATGCTAATTAAGGCCTTATATTAGCTACATAATTAATCTTGCTAAAAGTAGAAAGTTGCATTTTTGTGAACATTTCAAAGTATGTCTTATTTTTAATGCAATATTAAATGATTTAAAAAAATCCATTAACAAATTAAAACTTCCATTATTATAATCATTATTCCAGAAAAGCATTTTAAAACAAGCAAGTTGTTGCTTTGAGTGCATTAAAACAAACAAACAAAAAAACTAGCCACAAATAATTTGTTTACAAAAACGTTAATCAGCACGACTCTAAATGCTAATGGACAAACTTAGCAAATTATGGAGTGATTTAGTTCAAATGAAGTCAAATCATTTTAACTGTTTTAGTAGATATTTACTATCTACTATATTTATCTTATTTACAAGAGAATCTTCACTGTTTGGTAAGTAATTTTGCATAACTAGAAGGCGATCCACTCATTACTTTCAAGCTAATGCTTTTCTGAAAGCAAAGCTCACATGCTAATAAGCTAGCACAGCATTTATGTTGTGGACTGCTAACTAGACAAGTGAGCAAATACTGTGGCTAACTATTTGCTAACAGCTAACAGACTCCCAGTGTTATTCTACAAAGCAGAGAGAAAAAGAAATAATATTCTCCATGATAAGCATGTTTATTTAAACTTCTTCTAACTTCAGGTGGATTTTCAGAACTTCAACTTGAAACAGTGATTTCTCAGTACATGTGTCTGTGTATTAAAATTAAAGTAAAAAGTTGTAATAAATCCTTCTTACCATTTCATCACATTACCGATTTTTGTTGTAAATGTATTAATGTCGTGGCTAAGTTATATAATCCACATTACGAGACTCCTACAGTTGCATATGTATATAAATTGGGTTTTAAAGACGATCAGACATAATGAGGAACCTAAAGTCAAACGTGTATTTCCATGTATTGTAAATGATCAAGAACAGTCTAATGGCAACTAAAGACTAATGAAAATTAGTTTATGTATTGGCATTATTGCAGAAAAATGACGGGCAAAGCATCTACGTTTAAAGCAGAACATGCCTTTTTGAACGGCCTCTTTAGCTCCTTTGTCCCTCTTGCCCTTGCTTTCTCTATCTCGCTCTCTTTCACACACACACACACACACACACACACACACACACACACACACACACACACACACACACACACACACACACACACACACACACACACACACACACACACACACACAGAAAAAACCCACTGCGCTATTCGCTCTATCCCTCTTCATCTTTATCAGTCAGTATACATCTCGCCTCTGGTGGCTTGCTCCCTCTGGGTTTTGTGTAACTCTCCATATTGACTTTGTCCTGTCTCAAGAGATGATCTTGTCTCCCACTGGAGTCATTCTTCTTATGCACATTTATCCTTGCGCATCTAAAAAGCCAGAGAGAGAGAGAGAGACAGCCACCTGCATAGTGTGAACTGTATCATGCTGTTTTTCACTGGACTTTCCTTATTTTTTAAGTCCACAAAACAAAACCTACACTGGTTTTAACAGGTGGACGTCGTCAGCTTTATTAATGTTTTAACAGTGCATGGAGACAGCGCAATCTGTGGGGCAATCTGGCTCCCCCTAGTTCTCCTAAAGGGATTTGCAAAAAAGAAAATGAATAAAATTTGCTGCAAATAAAATTTAAAAAAAAAAGTTGACTGCCTTCACACCTGACAAAAGGTAGCAGCTCAACTTGACGCGAGTGTGGAGTGACGGCAGAGGCCCCCCCCGCTTCACACATTCACCAACCGCACAGCCAGGAGACGACTCAGCGGCGGAGCAACTTCGGCTCCCCGCTTTGGTGACTGAACGTTCACAAATGGGATATAATTTCAGTGAAGGCGAATCAAGTTGTGCTTGAGAGGTGATGTGTGAAAAGATCTTTGCTCAAAAAATTTTCAGTGAGCTGCTTCAGGGCAAAAAATAAATAAATTAATTAAAAAAAACAAATCTCTGAAAAGCACAAAACAGCCAAAAATCTGAAACGTTATTTTCGATTCAAGATTTTTACGAGGTGCAATTTGCAAAACCATTTATAGCCCTTCGGTTTATTTAATGTTATGCAACAACCCCCGATGTATTTTTGATCCACTTTTTATGTAATAGACTAACACAAATTAGTTAAACTTAAAAAGCCATATTTAAAATCTCGTAAAGCCATGTAGAGGCGCAGCAAACATGATAGGAAGATGTAAAATGGTTGTTTTTTTAACATTATGTGTCTTTTTTTTACTCCCACTCCACAATAATTCACAACTTTTTTGTTTCGTCACATTAATTCAAAAGTAAATGTTCATGAGTATGAATGCCGCTACCGGGCATGATATTTTGTAGCTCCTTCTCTAATAACGCTGTCTTTTGCGAACTTTGGTTGACACGGTCTACGATAAATCCACATCAATATATCAGCAATACTCTCTGTAAGTATAGCTTCACTATATTTTTACCTCCCTCTCTCCTCTCTGCTCCCTTCCCAACTCCTAATGCGAACACATAGCTCATAAATTACGCACATTCTGTCACCATGCTAATGAGCTCATTAATATTAATGATTGTAATTAGTGCCAATGATGAAAGGGTGGGGTCATTAGCTTCATCCAGACACAGCTGGACTCCACATTATGAGATGAGGTCTGTTTACTCATACTTTCTTTTATCTTCTCTAGGCCGGTGTTAGCCAAGAGACTAGTTATGGCTTCTTTTGGCCGTATAATTAATAGCCTGTCTGAGCAGTGGTGTCAGAGCATCGACAAGGGTCGAAAGTCACAGCAAAATGGTAATTTTAAAGATTATATATGGGTCAGTTTGAGATCCTGGTGGAATTTCGTCCGATACAAATGCCACATTTTCACAGTGAAGCAGAAATTACACTATTAAACCGATACCACATTATCTGTAACATTTTACTTTTGGCTTTCATTCGCCGGTTTAGTGAAGACGCAACTGCAAAATTTAACCCAAGAGTGGTTATTGCACACTTTATTAGCCCGTTTTACTATTCGTGTTGCGTTATGCCATGTACTTTGGAGCTGATGGAAAGCACAGTTACTGCAGCAGTTTCTCTGGCATTAAATTAAATGGACCCTAACGTGTAAGAAAGATCGGATGGGCTATTTCAGTTGTTTTAAAATCTGAACTTTTAAAAATATTCATGCAGTTGGATACCACAAACGGACGAGACGCTCGACTGTGTGCTGAAAACAACCTTTTTCAGTGTGGAAGTTGTGAGTGTTGGAAGAAGAACTCAGGGGTTTAAAAAGTAAGTCAGAGGAAGGACAAAAAAAAAAGCTATTTGAAAAGAAATTATTATTATTAATTATTATTATTATTATTATTATTATTATTACTACTATTATTCCCTGGTTTCAGGAAAAATGTAGGCTGGGCAAAATTGGAAAACAGGAAGGCTAAACAGGGAAGAGTAAAGATTTATCCTTTTGAATGTTCAACCTCTGTCTTGTCTGGGTTTGGATATGCTGGAATCATTTTGCTAGTATTAACTATTACATAGCTATATGTACTAGTATGTACATACTAGTTAGTTCATTTTCTGGTAGTTACACTGCAGGAAAAAAATCCTAAGCTTGCCATGTTTTTCCAGATACTAAATATTCTACAAACTAAGTAAACAAAGGGTTAATGAAACAGTGAATATTTCTACTTTTAATGGAAACAGAATGCAAAACAAGTTTGCATTCTGTTTCGCAGTTGTCAGAAGTTCACAAGAAAAAGAAGGAGCAAAAAAAAAGAGAGAGAGAGAGGGAGAGAGAGAGAGAGAGAGAAAGAGGTCGTATTTGGCGTAAATTCATCGTGATGCGCCGCACCTTTCCCCAGCCCTGGCCTTTAAACTCCTATATCCATGTTAAGTGCTCATACAAAGTGTTGTTCTTGGGACTGAACCTCTGGCTTCACTTTAAACTCGGAGAGATTTGCGGGGAGCAAGGTCGACTTGCCTGCGGGTGTGCGTGTAACACACAATCACCTGATGCGAGGCTTTGCCTCTTCCTCCTCCATCTATCAATCGGGACATGCCCTCTGCTCCCTCAAATCAGTCTCGCCGAGTCCCATTACACCGCGGTGTTTCCACTTTTTCAGGGAAAATAACAGAAGCGGTTTCGGGTTTTGGGATCGAAGCAGAAATGTTTCTAAAAGGTCTGTCGAAGTCTTCAAAGTCATCGTTTAGATCCTCTGTATTTGTCAATCAAAGACGATCTCCTGATATGCGGGTTGAATGTGTGCAATGATGGCAAATTGGCTCAAATGGGCAACGTTTGCACACTAATTGCTGCTTTGAATCTAAAAGCCTCTGTTTGTCCAGCCGGTTGGTAATTAAATACACAAACATGTTGAAATCCAAAGGCGCAAATGGTAATCAGAGACCTATTTTGCTTTTTTTTTTTTTTTTTTTAAATAAATAAAAAATACATACCCCTAATGTTTGAATTTCACCTTGTGTATTTATTCCACAATCCATCTGGTTGCCCCTGCATTCATATTAACCTATTATATCTCAATCTGCAATGTGCGCGATCCACTTCGATGGCTCCTGAATCCGCTTGCTTTTCAGCGGGCATGTGTTGGCTTGACTCCATGTTTCCAAGGCTCAAGTTGTGATTTTCAATCCACTTTAGCATCAGGGTGGACAGCTGAGCAGAATTAATCGAATTACTCGGACACATGCAGATGGACATGGGGTATCATGTGGATTACTGCTCTGTTTAGAGAGCCAACGGGGAACTGTCACAACAGGCACATTCTGCTAAAGCGCTGGCCCGCTTACAGTTGTGTCGATGAGCAGGAAAAATAGAAAAAAGCCAAAAAAATAAAAAAAAGATCAAACTGTTAGAAATGTCTAAAAAAAAAAAAAGAAGAAAAACCTCTGTAAAAGCAAGAAAGGTTAGAGCTTGTAAGGTTTGTTTATTAATCATTTCATGTCAATTACAAAGCAGAAAGATTGACTGATGCAATATCCGAGGGGAAACTTTATCCCACAATCGAAAATCGTCAAGTGCAAAGTACCATCAGGCCAAACGCCATTTTTAGAAGCTTCTGCGACAAAAAATAAATGGACAATTCCTGTTATCTGCTCAACAACAAACTAAGTATGCAATGTCTAATAAAACAAATGAATACATTCTTCTTCTTTTTTTTGTAGGAAAGCGATCTGTAGATCACTGTTGAGCCAAACCCTGAAAATGAGTTTTGCGTCCAGTTTGCTACTTGTCACCTCTCTCTCAGAAAATGCCTGTTGTATTTGTTCAAATTTAAGAAATCAATTAAATGCATATTTGGATGCATTAAAGCTTGCTTTAATGTAAAAAGTAACTCGACCAATGTGGTCAGATCTGCCATGAAAGACATGTTTTGTGTTGTGCCGATAGTTTTTCTTGTCCTAGTAAAATAATTATCCCTGCTGGTCAAAACTGGTCAGTTTTTAATTGCGGTCAGGGTTTTGTTTTTCTCTCTCTCTGCAGCTTTAGAGGCAGACTTCTGTACTCCCATCTCATTCTTTCTATCTGTACATTAAATGTTAAATGTAAGTATCAGACAGCGATGACAACCTGCAGTTTTCAAACAACAATTTGAGAAAAACAAACTGTCTTCACAGTGACACCGCTCTTGTTAAATCATGAATCATCTACAATGGATGCTAGTTTTTGGAAAGATGAGATCAATATCCATCCGTTCAACCAGGACTGATTACAGTCAGGACTGTGTGTAGACTGAAGACACGCTTTGTCTATCATATTGTCCTGTTGGACAACACGACGTCCACTGAAAGATCTCCGAAACCAACTCATGCTACAGAAACTCCAGAACAGATGAGGCCAAAGCCTTCGTCACCAAGGTGACCATTCTGTGCACCGTATTTCATAAAAAAGTATCATATTGAAAGTCCAATTCAGTTTATTGGTTGTTCTTTTTTTTTTTAAAAGTACATCCATCTCTTTTTTTTTTTTTCTTCTGGAAGAAAACTGTTTTGTTGAGACTGTTAATGTGCAAACTGAGTTAAATGTGGAGCCACTGAAGGACGGTCTTGAAATCATTATTGAAAGGACTCGATTTGGAAGAACAAGAAATGAATACAAGGACATACAGAACTGCTAAGTGTAACCAGTGAAGGTCAAAATACTGGAGATATGAGATTAAGAATGCGCCTCTGTTTGTAAAACAAAGCGCGGCTTCAATTATTTTGAAAAGCCGCGTTGCACTCAAACAGGTAAACTAAGCGGGAAGGCAATTTACGAGACACCATTGATTTAATAACTTATTTGTGTTTTCTGTAGCAACCTTGCGGATACTATGCAACTGGAACAGGAGAAAAAAAAAAAGCAAAGATTTTTAAGTAACACTTGATGTTCTGGTTTACGGAGACGGCAGAATCTGCTGCATTTCTACGTCATGACACCTTGACACGTACCTGCAAATACCTCTGTGTTCTTTGCTCCCACAGCGGTTTATTAATACAGAAGGACACTTTGGAAGCTAACTTAATCAGAGGAAGTGAGTCGGGAAATGAAAGGCCACAAAAAAAAAAAAAAAGAAAAGGAGAGCGAGTGTCTTGTGGAGACGATAGGGGAAAAAAAAAAAAAAAACAGCAAAGAGAGAAGGTGAAAGAATTCACCACATTAGTCCACCCGTGATTTATTTCCCCCTCTAGGTGAAGGAGACACCATTTGTATTCATTTCCCCTTATTTTTATCCCAGATTCATCTTGCCTTCACATGCTTGTCACCGCCACGCTAATGTTATTTTGGCCATGTGATGTTCCATAACTGGCTCTTATAAAAATTGTCCCCTTGCGACTGCGGAGGATGGCACATGTGGAGCAGTGGAGGTGTTCTCCCTTAACTTCATTCATCAGTTTTTCCTTCATTTCCCCCTCTTCCCCCTCTGAAGAGCGAGATTAACAGCTTCCTCAGGACAGGAGGGTGTGAAGGGTGGAGATAATGATGTCCATCCTACTGAGAGGCACGAGCGTCTACTGTATGTCGCTCTGCTAGCTTTTATCGGTGTGCATGCTTAACAAGATGGGTTTCCCTTTTCCCCACCCCCACTCTCATTTTTTAAACTTTGCATGACAAGGTGAACCCGAGATGCTCCAACCCAAGGACAAAGACAGCCATGACCAAAGACAGCCATGCAGGGCTTTGCAGAACAATTAGATGAGAATGAAGGGTGACTGCGGTCAGGTTTCAGGACGGTACACACACATGAACATAGTCCAGGGACACCTAAGTAGATCCACATGATGCATTTGAAATTTATTTGCTCTCCCAGATTAGCTAAGTTGAGTGTGTCTTGAATTTTTAGGTTCAGGTTTGACCAAATTATTTTAGATTTTGATCAAGGTTAGTTTCCTTCACAATACAACCCTTAAGCCATCACGGAAAGGAAATCTGCAAATACGATACCAACAATCTCCCTTGTGTACATGGTGCTCACATCCTTTCCCTTACTTTCTGCTATGCTACAGCTAATAGGTAGCCTCATTGTGTGAATGTGTAACTAGTTTTTCTGTTATGGGTGAGTTACATTGTGCCATTAGCACAATGAACAGCACATACACAAGCATGATAAGCGCTAAGACCCTCCTCATGGCTCTGATTGGATGTTTCTGACTGGGAGCGGTCAGAAACATGCGTATGCTTCCATACACATGAAGTATAACCACACGAAATGGACAGAGGAGATCAATTTTCACAGATTTAATCTTCACAGATTAAATGTCATACAATCAGGATGGAGTGTGACAGCTGTAAAAAAAATATGTATAAAAGTTAAATCCTGGAGCTGTTCCTTTAGCAAAGTTATAAGTTTATAAAACAGGGGATACTAGAGACATGAATCTTCTAAAGGCAACAAAGACCTATGCTTTTAGTCTCCAGCAGTTTAAAGGCAAATCTTCAAGAAGGGTTTAGACTTCATGAGTCTCCTTTGAAGAGCAAACGACTCTACTTTTCTTTCCCACACACCAAATTTTTGCAGCGTTAAATCAACACTTAAAAGATACAAATTTAATATGGTGCCTAAGTCTATTTGGTCCTCAGTAGAACTGGTGTTAATTTAACTCTTTCCACTCAATCTGTTGTTGAAATAACAACAAAATTTACTGTGTACAACTTTTGCTGCTTCGATTGAATGGCATTCTGGGCAGTGAGTCATATCACCCTATTTAAGAATGGTCACCAGTCCGACTTTATGATTAGGTGGTCAGATTTGTTCTTTAAGGAGCTACTCTTGTCAACAATGCAGTGTTTTCTTTAGCCGCAACGCAACAATGTTTTAATTAATGTTTTAATTAATATCTAGGAGCCATTTTCTTTTTAGTCCTTAAACTGTAACAACACACAGGGACAGCCACTCCCCAAGGAAAACTCCTCTGTAGCGCCACTATAGTGAGTCCTGATGCTATCCCTTGATGTAACAGCACCACTGCATAGAACCATACCACCAAATTTAGGATCTGGTTGCTGCATTTCTATATTGAGGAGTAACTCCTTTTACAAAGATAAAAACGTACAGCCCCAGCGTAAAGTGACACATTACATCATTAGCAACCAAGCTTGAGATCAAATTAAGATTAAAGCGACACGTTTTGAAGGAAACAACCCGATTCTCCTGCCGAATCAATTTTTTTTTTTTTCGTCGTCGTCATCTTCCTCACCCAGTGAGTCCTTGTCGTCAGCCGGTGCATCCATCCAGCCGAGTGCACCCAGCTGCACCGCAATTACAGGTGGGTGTCGGAACGGTACACAACAGCGAAACGCATACATTATTAAATGAACCCATGTTTCTGATGAAATTGCTAAGCCAGCCAATAAAAAGGTAAATTACCAAAGACAAAACGGTGCGGGAGAATAAGAGCGCGGGAGAGAGAGAGAGCAAGAGAGAGAGAGAGACAAAGCGAGAGAGAGAGACCTTCCTAAAATTGCATTGACTTAATGAACATCATCATTTCTGAAAATGGAGAGGAAACATAGAGTTGCACCTATCAGGCCAAGACAGAGTGAGGATACGCGAGCGTGAGATGGAACACAACATTGACTACCTAATTATGCATTTTATCATTTCAGTCACAATAGAGTGCCTCCCTTCTTTAGTTGCCCAGTGTGCCCGTGCAGCTGTTCCTCCGCCGCTTTAATGAGGAAGATAAAGAATAATCACAACCATGTTATATTTACATCCGCTGACCAACCAAATTGCTTCCCTGCCGCAGCGCCACGTGCACGCCGACATTTTTCCAATCACGCGAAGGCCATGCAGTCAAAGTTCCCTCTTATTAGACGCAACTAAAACACCAAATGCATAAAAGCAATTTATTTCATCTCGTTTTCGTCCATCATTAGGGCTCATGTGTGCTGAAAACGAGCCAACGTGAGCTTAATGGGATCATACAAGGCAGTGGGTAATTGCTTTCACTCTGATGCTGCTTGTGTTTGGACAACATAAAGACCGGCTCAAATGACCTCCCAGTCCTCCTGCTCGTGTTGACTTTCTCCACGACGTCCCCGGCATTCCAACCGAGTGCAGACGCTTGACTCCACACAGAGGTGTACAATGGAGCCACGCTGAAGCGCTCGCACGCGTTCGATCTTTTCATACGTCGTCTCTTTGAAACACCAAAATTAGCTGCATTTGACAAGCTGCGTTCCTACTGACCATATCATTTTTCAATTTGACTTTGTGAAAATGAATTTGCTTAATTGAACACAATTTAAAGAACAAAAAAAATCTATAAAAATGTTTTGAGGCTGGGATGAGGTTGGTTTTGCGGCTGTATGGAAACTAGCAATCGAAACACTTTTCAGCATCACACAAGTCAAATGACGCAAAAAAATATGTATATAAAAAACAATTTCTTGTATTTCAGACAAATGCCAGAATTGTCGTAGACATCTACAGGCCTGTTCCTCCTCGCAAAATAGATCAAGCTCAGTCAGTTTGGGTGAAGTGTTTTCTGACATCTGTTTCTGAGACTTGTTCAAAATTTTGATTGGATTCATTTCTGGACTTTCAAACGCATTGATTTAAACCAATCGCTGCAAAAACAGAAAATCTTAAGTGTGTTTGTCCAGTTTTTAGAGCGAAATAAAACACGCTTGAAATAAGACGAAACTAGTTAAAGGACATTTTGGAAACATATGAAATCTTCATATTAGTTCTACTAGCAAATTTGTTCACTACCTAATCTGCCTGTGGATCTATTTGTTCTTATCAAAATCCAAGAATGACTGACTTGTAAAAAGCGAGTATGTCTTGCAGAAAAGTTCTGTTTAAACTAGTTTCGCCTTATTTAAAGTGTATAAGGAGATTTTCACTAGAAAACTGACAAAATACTTTTTACAATATTGTATTGTGGTTCTGGTCAGGTTTGAAGTTGTTTGCCAGCGCCAATCGGCTTCCCAACATTCCCATCTTCCTTTCAACACTAACCAACTTCCCACAGCATGAGGACGCCACTCCCATGTCTAACCACGGTGATGGTGCTTTCATGGTGATAAAAAGGTGTCTTTTTACCCCAATTCCATATATTTTCTTTCCGTTTCACATCTATGCATTAATTGTGTGCTGGTCCAAACAACAATTCAAATAAAAACACATTAAAGTTTGTGGTTTTGAACAAAATGCGGAAAGTTAAAGGAGTACGAGGAGCTTTATCACTTTGCTGGTGCCCAACACGCCAAAGCATGAATCCAACCAACCGGCACCACAGATCATCCGATCATCACTGGCTCTTAAAACAGAAAAGAACAAAAGACTACCAGTAATCACATGAAAGGAAGATAAGTGGGAGCATGAGTGTGGAGATGTACACCGCGGGGCTCTGACACCCATCATATGGAATCAGCACCTCGTGAGTAATGGGGGTTAAAAAGAGAAAAGCGGCTCCTCGCTCACGGTGCCAGATGGGCCCGCGCGCGCGCGTTGCATCGGCGGCGCTGGGAAGTGAGTGAGTGAACGAGTGAGCGAACACTCGCAGCCCCGTCTTGGCAGTTGCCTCCGTCAGCGGCAGAAATCAAATGGCACGCGGGGCTCGAGGAGTTGATTGGCCCGCCTCATCTGAGCCTCCATCAGGAGTTGGCAGGGAAAAGCGGCTTTGCGATCCAAAATGCTAACATGCTTCACAGAGGTTGTCACTGACTGACGTTTTGACAAATACAGAAAATTACTTTAAAGAAAGCTGTCTTTTTACGTATGGTGTCTCAATGTTTGCCAGAAGGGAACATTTTTACATCTGTGCGAGGCACTAAGATTTGTAGCACTTTCGAAAATTCTTGATTCTTGCTCCTGAAAGACTTGGGGATGTCAACGTGACAACCCAGAGATGAGATGGGGAAGAAAACATGGGGAAATTGTGCACAAAGTACAGCAAATGCTGCTTTTTTTTTTTTTTTTTTGCTGTAAATTGGCTTTTTACATTTAATGTAAAATGTCAAAAATAAAACTTTAATAAGAATGCACTAGCACTACGTACATACACACATACAGTTAGGGCCAGAAATATTTGGACAGTAACACAGTTTTCGTGAGTTGGGCTCTGCATGCCACCGCATTGGATTTGAAATGAAACCTCTACAACAGAATTCAAGTGCAGATTGTAACGTTTAATTTAAAGGGTTGAACAAAAATATCTGATAGAAAATGTAGGAATTGTACACATTTGTGTACAAACACTCCACATTTTAGGAGCTCAAAAGTAATTGGACATATAAACATAACCCAAACAAAAAAGTTTTTTCTCAATATTTTGTTGCGAATCCTTTGGAGGCAATCACTGCCTTAAGTCTGGAACCCATGGACATCACCAAACGCTGGGTTTCCTCCTTCTTAATGCTTTCCCAGGCCTTTACAGCCGCAGCCTTCAGGTCTTGCTTGTTAGTGGGTCTTTCCGTCTGAAGTCTGGATTTGAGCAAGTGAAATGCATGCTCAATTGGGTTAAGATCTGGTGATTGACTTGGCCATTGCAGAATATTCCACCTTTTTGCACTCATGAACTCCTGGGTAGCTTTGGCTCTATGCTTGGGGTCATTGTCCATCTGTACTGTGAAGCGCCGTCCGATCAACTTTGCAGCATTTGGCTGAATCTGGGCTGACAGTATATCCCAGTACACTTCAGAATTCATCCAGCTACTCTTGTCTGCTGTTATGTCATCAATAAACACAAGTGACCCAGTGCCATTGAAAGCCATGCATGCCCATGCCATCACATTGCCTCCACCATGTTTTACAGAGGATGTGGTGTGCCTTGGATCATGTGCCGTTCCCTTTCTTCTCCAAACTTTTTTCTTCCCATCATTCTGGTACAGGTTGATCTTTGTCTCATCTGTCCATAGAATACTTTTCCAGAACTGGGCTGGCTTCTTGAGGTGTTTTTGGGCAAATTTAACTCTGGCCTGTCTATTTTTGGAATTGATGAATGGTTTGCATCTACATGTGAACCCTTTGTATTTGCTTTCATGGAGTCTTCTCTTTACTGTTGACTTGGAGACAGACACACCTACTTCCCTGAGAGTGTTCTGGACCTCAGTTGATGTTGTGAACGGGTTCTTCTTCACCAAAGAAACTATGGGGCGATCATCCACCACCGTTGTCTTCCGTGGACGCCCAGGCCTTTTTGAGTTCCCAAGCTCACCAGTCAATTCCTTTTTCCTCAGAATGTACCCGACTGTTGATTTTGCTACTCCAAGCATGTCTGCTATCTCTCTGATGGATTTTTTCCTTTTTTTCAGCCTCAGGATGTTCTGCTTCACCTCAATTGAGAGCTCCTTTGACCGCATGTTGTCTGGTCACAGCAACAGCTTCCAAATGCAAAACCACACACCTGGAATCAACCCCAGACCTTTTAACTACTTACTTTATTACAGGTTAACGAGGGAAAGGCCTTTTGAGTTACTTGCAGCCTTTAGAGTCCATTGTCCAATTACTTTTGGTCCCTTGAAAAAGAGGAGGCTATGCATTACAGAGCTATGATTCCTAAACCCTTTCTCCGATTTGGATGTGGAAACTCTCATATTGCAGCTGGGAGTGTGCACTTTCAGCCCATGTTATATATAAATTGTATTTCTGAACATATTTTTGTCAACAGCTAAAATAACAAAACCTGTGTCACTGTCCAAATATTTCTGGCCCTAACTGTAACTCACATAGTATTCACTATGTTATCACTTTTCAGGCCTCTTGTAAGATAACAATAACCGTTACCTTCCTATTCAGGTCATGCAGTCGTCATATAAAAGGTTTATCTTCGAACATATTTCACATCGTTATTGCTGGTCCCTCCGGTGCTGCGTTTTGAGATTGTTGCTTGAAAACTGTCGATGTGGCTGGTTTTCATTTCTCTCATTGCAGTGTCGTCACCTACGGTCACTTGAGATAAAAACCCAACGACCCCTTCTGCTAATTTGAAATGTGAATCATGCAGACAAAGTGACAAGGCAAATGCTGGTTTGAGATTCTTTTTTTAGAGGATAATTTTGAGCAAAGCTGTAGCAAAGTAAAAAATAAAAAATAAAAAATGATAGTATTTCATCAGAATGTTCAAATCATAAAAGTCAAAAGCGATTTTCTTTTTTCTGTAGCTGAAGCAAAATTGATCCTTTTTACTGCTGTACTGTTTCATCTATAACATTTATTCTTATTTTGATACATATGTTTAAGTTTAAGTAATATTTGCAACTTTTTTATTACAAAAAATATATATTTCTACAGTTGTAGATTTCATAGAAGGGAAATGAGTATAACTAAATATTTCCGCTAGCGAATTAAGAGAAATGTTGCGAGTCGGTTTCGAAACATGGGTAACAGGTGGCGCCTCACTGGTTTTCACACCATGACTGTCAGTTTTTGTTTTTGTTGTTGTTTTTGTTTTTCTTTGCATACCATGACTATTTCCAGACCGTTTTTAATTTCTTGTAACATAAGTAAAGCAGCCATCTGTCGGTCAGTTAAACAGGTAGACGAAAGTCTCTCTGGTGTTTTCTCTGGCGTCTCATTAAAGGATTTGAAACGGCGGAATGTGCTCGATGGGAATTTAAGAAAAAATTGCAACTCTGAAACCTTCGTATCGAAAACTAGCTCATCATCACATAAGAGACTGCATGAGCCAACACACGTAAATGTGCACTTTTGGAGTAAATATGCTGAAATGAATATGAAACAAATAGTTTCATTTTTCATCCATAAGTCATATGCATCACTCTCAGCAAAAGGGAACGACCCCTGAACCCTTGTTGCCCCCCCAAAAAACAGCAAACTTATAATCTATGAAAACCGTCCAGAGGCAATCGTGGCAACTCCACTTTGATCAATAATTAAGTGTTGAAGTGTTGCTGACTTTGGTCCAAATATATTAAGTCACATGAGTTAAATATTATGTTTTTATTTATTTTTTTTATTATTTATGCAGTGGCCTCATAAGACACTTGAGAATTTGTATCTATGGAATAGAGCCAGATACATAAAGTTTTGTGACAAGGGTGGCCATAATGCACTTTGAATTTCATCACGACCTTCGTGCTGCTATTTCGGTGATGATTAAAATGATAAACTATTACGTCAGACCGTCAGTTCCCAAAACATCACAATAGATAAAAAAAAAAAAAAAACTTGTGTAAGCGCAGACAGACCTGCAGTCTAACACAGTGGGACTGTGCACAGCATAAAACACTCCTGTGCAATAATTAAAAGCATTTTGAGGAAAAACAATAATAAATTTCCTTTAATTTATTTCATATCTACTCGAGCTCAATCATTTCCGTGTTTATATAAATGACACATAAATGTGGTGCCACGTTTTGATCAGTAACACTGTTGTGTTTCTTGATGGTTACATAACCGGCGTTCTCACACTTCCGAGATTTAACAGGAAGCATAATTTCTGTCAGATGGATGATTTATCTGTTCCTCGGTCACTGTGTCTCTGTGCCGGTTCTGTCTGCCCGACTCGCTTGACACCTTCCTCCTGCTGTAAATCGTAGTCCGGTGCCCCGCGTGGGTCCATCGAAGCGGTAATTCTTCATTAATTGCTCACTGCCCGGAGCCTGACGAACAGGCTTACCCTCTCGGACATGCATGTACGCCAGAGGAGGGAAGGTGTGGAGGGGGGACGTTTCCCTTCCAATTAGGCCGGTGAGGCTTCGGCGGAGAGAGCGCGGGCCGTCAACTGAGACGGCGCCCGTGAGCAGGCCTGCGGGAGGCGCCGAGGACGGCATTTAGGAAAGAAGGCACGCAGTCATAACCGCTGCCGGACGGCGGCGGACATCTAAAGAGGAAGTGAAGACATAAAAGACGTAGAGCTGAAGAATCGTAGAAAATGGGGGTCAGAGGGGTGAGAGCTCGCCTTTTTCAATGTTTTCACACATGCTTGTTTATTTTATTGCCGTGCTGGTAGGAGTTTCCTGTCTGCACGGTTTATTTCTGTGTGCGGTGCAGTAGGTGGCAGGAGAAGGACATCAGGATAATTGGAAGCAGTGAGACCCGGTGCTTACCTCCTAGAAATGCCTCATTTCTGACTCCACAGCAACAATAATCAACCAGGCAGGTGTCTTTTCTCCAAAAAATGTTAACACACTTAAAATAAGACAAAACTAGCAAGTAGCTTTCCAGCAAAATATAAGGGCTTGTCTTAAGTCAACGACTATTTAATATTATTTAATAAGCACTAGTTCCACTGGGAACATGGGAAAAGAATCATAAATGAAATAATCTGCCAGTAGAACTCACTTTTTCTTTAAATTGATATTAATATCAATATTGATATGATGTTTTTGCAGTGCAGTCTCAGTCGTCTGCAGATCATTTTCTAGTAACTTAATGTTGAAATAAACTTTACATTTTAAATACGCAACACTGGAACTGGAACAAATATTAAATGTCCAAAATAAGTCAAGAAAACAACAGAAACAACAAATAAAATGGACGCTAGTTGAGACCAATGAGCCAAAACCAAAGACTTTTGTCTTTGGTAGAAAGAGAGAGAGAGACACATGAGGGTAACGATCAAGCAAACAAACATGATGCTGGCACCTCTCGATTTAACACACTAATTTATGATCGCGTTGAGTTGAAATGTGAAAAGTTTACCTCTCACATTCTACATTGTGGCGTTGCATTGAAAGACGGCCTTTCATGGACGATGCTTTTGTTACATGTCTATTCCGTGAGGACATTGTGTGGAGGGGAAAAAAAAAAAAAGACGGTAGACGGGTTCGCTAAGATTATAAGACTGCGGTGTCCGGAGGAGTCCGACGGGCTGAAGTGATTGGCGCTCTGGCCTTGCTAAGAATCGTACTTTATGAAGAGCTCTGCAATACTTCAGTGCAATTGCCTGATGGCTCATTTGACATCAGACAAAGCACACGAAGGCAATCTACTGAGGCAACATCCCTCTTCATGAACTCTCACTACAGAGTGGGTCTTCAGCAGAGCCATTACTGAACAAATCAGTACAGAGCTAAGCAAAAAAAAAAAAGGGACTTGTAATTCCTTTGTTTCTTTGTTTTTTTTTTCTTGCTACTGGATAACATTCCCTGTTGCTGGGGAAATATCAAAAATATAAGCTGCAATGTAAGGGCTAGAGAGAGGATAGATCACGTTACTAAAAATTTCAGGGTAAGTGCTTGGGGCATAGCTAATATGACTGCTTTATTATATCCACTGATGCGTATCAGGCACTTCAGGAGAACTTCAGTGGCCACTTTCTCATTCCGCGTCCATTAATAAAACGCCAACATACACAACAATGGCGCGGCGAAGCCATCTGACGTTATCAACGTCTCGGCTCTTTTGGAACACCTGGGCGCACTTCATCACATTACGGCTGCGGATTTATGAATGCAGAGGCTTCAGCGCAGACAGGATGCATGGATAATGCAGCTTTATTAACAGAGAGCGAAACCGCTTTGCCTGAAAGCATTATGGCATCTGTGTGAGCTATAGAGCTGCATCATCGGGGATGTTAAATATTTACTGTTAGTGTGGCAGAGATTAATTATTTCTGCGCGCTTTAATGGAGGGGAGTAATCTTCATGACTTTTTGCTCCAAGACCTGCTAGTAAAAGAAAATTGAAAAATATCTAATAGGAAAAACGTAAGAAATTAAAGCATGTGCGGTAAATTAATTATTTCTTTTTCTGATTGCACGTCAGAATTTTTTTTTCCCAGCAGATTTGAAACTGACATTAGACACTGACGACATTAGAATCAGCCTAATTTTTTTTTTCCTTTTGTTTGGATGACAAGAAATCAAAATTTCAGCTTATTAATATCTTGAAGGTTTAAATAGTTCCTGAGGAGGAAGCTCAGGCCATCTCTTCCAACGATCATATCCAAAACTCCTGGGTTTAAAAAGGAGCGGCAAAAGCAAAAGAGTTGGACTAGCGGTTCTTGCTGACAGCTGGAGTTTTCAACAAGGACATGCTGCTAGAAAATATTGTTTCCGGGTTTTGAATACTGAGCTTTTGCAAAGTTTCAAAGCTGTTGTCGTTTCAACGTCTTAGAAAATACCTGGCTGATCTGAGTAACAAGGTTTAATTTCCCTTTGGGATAAAGAAGGTATTTTTGAACTGAATTGAATTTCAATGCTGGCTGTAGGGAACACAAAGTAACAAGGAAGACAGTTCAGTTAGCTGGAAAAATGTCCAGATGCAAAAGAAACGGGCAGAGATGATGTGTGGACTAAATAAGTGCCTCCCTGCTTGTATCTTCTTGTTGTACTTGTACAACTCTATAAAACAGACAAAAAGAAAAGAAAAATTTAGCCTACCCCCCGACATTCAAACTTAATAAATATTGTTTTTCTTTTTATTAACAAGAAATAATATGTTACACATTTTGGTTTTGAATATTTGTAAAACAATACAGTGAAACTGTTTTATTGCCTTCATAATCACTGAAATAGCTTGAGATCAATGAATTATATCATCACCCATCATGGATGCAGCGCAGAGTCACAGTCACAGTTAAAAGCCGAATCTATAAACTCTGTTTGCATCTTCCTTTCCAAACAGTCGTGTATTTTATTATAGTCGAAACATTAAAGACCATTTCAAATGAATATCGCTGAAAATAGCTAAACAACGATATCCGTTGCTACGGGAAGAAATGACTTGTAAAGAAACCAAAACTAGAATACAATTCATGGAGGATCGGACGTTTGCTAAAAGAGGCATTTGCAACGTCGAGACAAAACAACGAGCGACAAAGACGCCAAAGTGAAGACGATTGTTGAAAAATCTTTTGAAAACATGGAGAAGTCTTAAATTACAAAACGCATTGAGATCTGAGTAGCTTCCCTGCAAAAGATTCAGCTCTGAAATGAGCCCCACAGTGCAGCAAAAATCTTTACAATTGTTTTGTTGCTAATAAGTGCTTTAACTACATCTTTCTGAGTCGCCATTTATTAATAATAATAATAATAAGAAGAAGAATAAAAAAACAACAGGTTAGTCTCTCAATTTGTTTTTCTTTCAAGAAACTGTGAAAAATGGATTTGACTCATTGAGGAATTCAGCAGGAAAGAAGCCACAAAGCAACATAATGCAAGGTTAATGGATGTGAAACTTACCGTAACTCTCGCCACCTTATAAAAGCCAGAGCACAACACTTTGCATTATTTTTATGCTAATGGGCACCTCTTGTCAGCCTTTTTTTCACCCCGTGGGGAAAACAGAAGCTTTCTTTGTATTATTATTATTATTATTATTATTATTATTTTATTTTATTATTTATTTATCTTTTGTTTTTTTGCTCGTCGCGCAGCAAAACACAAATTCGGTATCCGTGTGTGAGCTCGGAAAAACTCACAAAGAGCCGTTTTGATTCTGGTCTCTCTGGAGAGAAAGCCGTACAGAGATATTTTCAATAAATTTACATTATTCAGTAACGGGGGAAGAAAAGCAAAATATTACAGAAGGAAAATGCTCCGTGCTGGGAGTTTCTGTTTTACATGATGTGAAACAGTGGAAGTTGCTTTAGCTTTTAAACAATAAGCAGGATTTAAATATTAAAAGGAAGGTAAAATATAACTCTTAAGTGTATAAATCATTACTTCTAACTGTAAATAAAGCATTCCCTATTTTGTGAAATGGAATGTTTTCGCCCATTTGTTTTTTTTTGTATTGTATTTTGTATTGTAGTTCCTTTCACTTTATAATTAAAATCAACTTCAATGCTCATCCAAGTTGTTCCACAATACGTGAAGAAGTCCACAAGACGTAAATCTTTACAGGGACCGTTTTATCCCTGTGATCAGGTATATAAAAAGCAGCATGTGACAAGTGACCCAGCTCCAGTTAGGAGGCTACAGCCTGTAAACCAGCACACCCAAGGAGAAGCATCCCACCTCGGGCTGCGGTCCCCATCTGCCTGCCCTCGCAACCCGCGACAAGGCCGCAGCCCATGGTCATCAGTCTTAAGTCGGTGGAGTGTGTGTGTACGTATGTCAGGGTGCATGTGAGGAAACCAAAAAAAAAAAAAAAAAAAGAAAATTCCAGAAGGGAAGAAAAGGCAGTGGCAGAACGACCTTACAAATGTGTGGCCCTGTGAAATGAGCTGCTAGCTACAGATTTGCTAACCTTTCTTCAAAAAATAAAAATACTTTTTTTTTTTAAATCAAAAATCTTAATTTGTTGTGGATTGTTCAAATTTACACAGATTCAGAGGAAAGATTCTCAAAAGATTTGTAGTATATCGAAAACCCTCAACTGTCATGAGGACGCATTGACTTGTAAGTATTTTGAGAGTGATATTTAAAGGGATGGCATGTCTTTTCCAAGCACAAAGTGAGATTTTATACCGCAATCAAGTGACTATGTTAGCTTCAGTAAAAATAATTCAAGATAAAATATTCCTTAGAATTTTTACTTTGTAATTTACTGCCTATAAATTGGGCCTCTGTCTCTTTAAAATCTCTTGGTCTTTCTCAAACTCCGCCTTCAGGAAGTCATCGCTCCTCTGTTAACCCTTCAACAATGGTTTTACCAGCATTGTTCTGAAAAGCAGGACCGACACTGAGCTCAGCAGGTGCACAGTTCCTCCGGGTGTTTGCTAATTGGAGCTGGCTAGTCTGAAGGAGCTGAATGGAGGAGTCACGGGGGAAGAAGTGCTCTATAAGGCTCGGAAACTGCAGCTCTGGTGAAGAGCTGCGCCTTGAAGGCGGGTCCAGTTCCATCAAAGCGTTTTCCACAGTTGAACGGTTGCCACGAGAGATGAAAGGATTTCTGAAACATTCATGAAAGAGTCCAAGCAACACTCCTGGTATGCTTTTGGCGAGGGAACAACAAAAATTCACCTCAACACTGAATGTGTCCCTGATGAGTTGTGTGTCTGTGTTTAATTCTTTTATTTTTACCATTTTCTCCAGTTTGCTCAGTGAGAGTATCAACAATTATAAGAAATTTGAAAATATGACTAAATGGAGTTACTCTGTCCAGTGTATTACAAATGGAAATGTTGTTCATATGTTGTGTTTGTGGGTTTGTAATTGCTGTTCCACAGTCACAGCCAAACAGCTATCTAAACATTAAGTAATAAATAGCCCATATCACATTTGTTGCATTTATTGTTATCAGAAAAGTACTGCAAAGTAACATGATAAAACTTGAAGTCCAGATTGCCCATGCCTGCATTACATCAATTTTAGTAGCAGCAGGGTTAACTTTACTTTTCAGTCTTAAATTGAACTGAATTTTGTTTTAGCATCTCATCAGACGATACCTCTACCTGAACAACAACCACACTGACCAGGAATCTGCTCCTCCTGTGTCTGTCGTCCCGGCAGCAGCCCACACAAGAAGGTTATCCTACTGGTGTCTAATACTCTCTCTCGGTCTCTTATCCTCCTAATACGAATCAGGATCAGCTCTTTAGAAACTCGTCAAGTACAGATGTAAAAAGGGCTTCAGAGTATGAAATAGTAGTTACCAGAAAATGTACTTTTAGAAACTCGATTGCAATAAAGGAAGATGTACAATCGGAGAGAAAACAGGGGACCGCAGGAATGAGTGTCTGTGTAACAGGAAGAATAGATAAAGGAAGACAAGAGGGGGAAGGAGAAAGGGATAGAAGACACAGAAAATGAAAGAGCACTTTATTCCACAGAGCTGCAGTTCTTAGGGGATTTCTTTTCTCTTTTTTTTTTCTTTTTTCTTATATCCTGAGCTAGTTCCCTTATCGTGTTGACGACTTATCTCCCATTTTCTCCTCCTCAAGGCAATAAACAGACACAAAGGAGCCGGAGGGGTAGGAAATGCACAACAACAAAAGAGCGACTCTTCTGCACTCCCTCTGTTTTCATTATCAGGTGCGGTGTGAGACTTTTGATGGAGCTCCGGATTATCCTGCGTGCGCTGGATGACCGACGCGAACGGCATCTGAAGCATGAAGGACGCCGATCATGTCAGCCAAGGCAAAGGCACATTACAACTGTGAGCGGACCTCAAGGACTCCGGCAGATTAAAACTGATTGAAATTCCATTTGTGGCATTTGACGCGGGTTTATTTATTTATTTATTTTTCCTTCCCCCCGTCAGGTCCCTCTCTCCTCCCCGCAGTTTAAATGCCCACCACTGTGAGCCCAGCCTGCCCTCCGAATAAACAAATGAGATTGCATTTGTGGAGGCAGGCGTCTCCACGTTGCGTAGCAATAATATCAAGCTGTGGGATTTTGTAATATCACCCAAAACAAATGAGTGTGTGTGTATCAACTCTGGCGTATTAAAAAGGCGCACACACAAGTCCACGGACTGTCGACATAAAAGGCCGAGATACAACTACAGAGCAGCATGTTTTGCTAGAATGTATTGAATTTCCACTATCCTTTCAATGTGCGATAACGCCAGAGTTTTAAGAATGACTTCAAACATATTATGACCTAAGGCATTTGAAATGAACCTTCAAATTCACTAAAATCTACTGAAACACAGGATTCAGTAGATTTGTTTCCATTTTTTGCAATCACAGTATTTCCACAAAATAAGAAACTCGCCTAAAATCACATGTGAATAAGCTTGCTCACGTGATAAATCATTAAAAAAAAGCATGCCACGCCATCATCCTCTAACGACTTCCTGTCATCTTCTTAGTGGTTTGTGCCAGAGGCGACGTCTGGTTGTTGATGCGCAAAAAAAGTGTTTCCATTGTGATTTTATAAAAAGGAACCAATTTCAATACGGCCACGAAAACAACCTCATCCAAGGCCGGCGCCAAAATTTGTGGGAAAACGAGATTTTTCAAAATTGGCATGTTTCCGTTGAGCCAATTTATTTTCAAAATGCCAAATTGAGCAATTATCTAGTAAATGGAAATGCGTAACAGAAAATGCTGCTGATGTGTATTCCACGATTCAATAAATTATACATCAACCTTAGCCGAAAGAATCCAAAGTAGTGCCAAGGACTTTATCTTTGAGGTGTGTACTTTGACTTGACCACTGCAACAACATTTTATTTTGCCATGTTGTGCATTTGTTGCTGTGCTTGGGGATCATTGTTCTGTTGATTCATTTGCCAAGCCTTGGCTGTTGCATGATTTCACCTTTGATTTTAAAAACATTCTGTACTTAAACAAATGTGAAAAATACCATTTGTTGGCAGTTAGCCTGAGAACCGATAACTTTACCTTTTAAGATTATTTCCAGTCTTTCAAAGAGTGGATAACCTCAATCAAACAGCTACATTGCTGTATGATGGAACTTGACTTAATGTATTGTTTATTCTATGTTGCATGACTTTGTTTTTGCTGCTGAAATGTGCTATACAAATCAAATTTGACTGATTGATTGATTGATGTTTACTTCTACAAAATGATGTTGAGAATTCAACAGTTTAGAAATATTCTTTCATCGTTCACAGCTGACCACCAAAAATTGCTTCTGTAATGTCACTGCCGATGTTGATATTGTGTTAGCGTACATTTTACGCTCTAAACCAGCTAAAGGGCCAAACTCCTGACTGAATAATACTTGTTAATTAATAATTAT
Source organism: Poeciliopsis gracilis (assembly GCA_911649635.1). Lineage (NCBI taxonomy): Eukaryota > Metazoa > Chordata > Actinopteri > Cyprinodontiformes > Poeciliidae > Poeciliopsis > Poeciliopsis gracilis. The sequence continues at coordinate 3,173,124 of CAJVRI010001121.1, forward strand.
TCTTTTTTTTTTTTCCAGGCCAATTATATTCATAGTTAAATGAACTTTGCACATCTCAGTTTTGGTTTTTCAGTGACAGAGTGAAAAAATGGTAATGTGTTACCATTTTTGCTTTTTCTGTATTTTTTTTATTTTTATTTTTATTATTATAAATACTGTAAATGTTTCATAATAAAAGCAGCTAAACATTCAATTCAACCAGAACCTAGAGAGAGAGAGAGAAAATACACAATTTAGATTTCCAATTACTGCTCTCTGAGAGAAATTGGAATTGGCTAAAATTGGATTCGGCATCTCTAACACGGAGTAAACATTTTGCAATATGCAGCATAAAACATAAAAATGCCTTCTCCTGAAAGCAATTTTAGTCAGATAACTACAATATTAACAATGCCATTAGTTGCTTAATAGTTCCCTGTACAAAGCAATTATTTCTGACACACAATTTGCAATGAAAATCCCAACACAGAATTGCAATAGTGGTACAATGGCTGGGAGGAAGTGATGGACATTTAGAAAGAAAAGCTTTTGGTGTCAGAATCAGTATAAATTACTTTGACGTATTTTATTTAACTCGACAAATGTGTAAAATAAAATAATCCGACCAGTTTGCCGAGAGCCAGTCACGTCTATCACCTTCTTGGATCAATCTATGAAGGCCAACTCATAGAAAGAAAATAAAGTGAGTAGCAGCAACTGCGTGTGCATTTTATGTAGAGATGCACTGATCTGATGTTAACATCTATATCGGCCGCGATATTCAAAATAAATTCTAGATTGGGTACGCTGACAATCTCCCCAGTCCACAAGGGCAGTTCAAGTCTATGCTTTGTGCTATTAGTGACATCATGCTTTGTTATTAATTTTACATTATATTTAGAATTCCTAATTGCACTTTCTGAACCATTTTAAAGGTTTGTTGAAGTTTATTTTTACATGTTTCACCAAGGTGGTCCACCTATTGTTTTTGTCAGTTTTAGCTGCTTTATTATTCATTTTATTTTGGCTGTAATACTCCTAATTACACTGTAAAAACAGACTAAGGTTGTTTTTACATGTTTGGCCAACTTTATGAATCTATTGGTGTATTTCAATGACCTGTAATGGTCATAACGCAAGGTATCAAATAAATTTGTAACTCAAATTTATGTCTGTTTATACTTTCCTGTATTGTATTAGTATCGGCCGATAATAAACCTCAAGTATCTGTATCGGTATTTAGAATAAAATAAAACGTCTATTGGTGTGTTTATTTGATGCTGCTCAAACAGAAAGAAGTCATCTTTTCGTCAGTCTTCGCTTAGGCAAGTTGTACAGCGATGTGAGGCCAACTCCTCATGTAATAAGCGGGTAAGATCACTCAAACAGAGTGCCCAGGACAAAAAAGCACTTCCAATTGGATGTACAACTGAGAAGTCACAGCTGAATAACAGCCAAAACAAGACATCTAAAGCTACAGCTCACTGCTGGTCCATCTTGGTAATAGAGGCATTTGCTCTACCCTCACCTGAGCACACGACATCCCCTCCCACCCTGGATAGAGGCCACATCGCGAGAGTGACAGCCTATTTAAAAGGCAGTTGAAGTTGAGAATTTGCCGGATGTTGGAAAGTATTTGCCCTTACAGATATTTTCCGATTTAGCTTTTGGGTAGATTAGCCAAAAATTGCACTCAAGAAAAAGTAGCACGACTTCAACATTTTTTTTTTTTACTTCGGTAAAAGTAAGAAGTAGCTGTCCAAGAAATGATTAGAGGAAGAAAGCAGAATAACGCCAACGTATTTTTACCCAAAGCACAAAATAGAAAAGTAGTTGGTGTGAAAAGGCAACTCCAGTGCTGAAAACTACATCATAAAATAGAACGTGAAGTTATTTCGGTAAAGACCTAAATGAAAATAATTTATGCAAGTAACATAATTACAAAAGAACTAAAGAAGGCGAAAGAAACAAATCTCCAAATCAATTTCTTTCAAAATAAAACTTATGAATCTTAAAAATTTCAGGTGTGTCTGTTGAATCTTTGATTAGATCAATCTTGTTCTTCATTCACTGAAGTTATTCGCAGTGGATGAGGATTTTACTCAAGAATTGTAACATTTCATAATAAAGTGGCCAAAGTAAAAGTAAAACGTACAGCGTAATAAAAATACTTTAAAAGTTTTTTTTTTTTTTATTTTAAATAATTTGATTTGAAGGCAGTCTAAAACTGAAATGTTTGCAGCCGTACACGTCAAGCAAGCCCACCAAAAGAAACCTTAAAATAGGGTCTTGCTTCAGATGGACTTAAATTAGCCGTTTTTCAAATCAGTATTCATCCCGGCTAGCCAATTGGATGGCTCATAAGAATGACAACAAGAATGAAGAAAATTATTTCCATCTGTGCCGAAACATATTATTACAGTAATGGTGTCACTATTCAAGGGAAAAAATAAGCCCATCTGTTAGTGTGGGATTTTGAAACTCCCCTGAAGCGGCTTTAGCAAGTGACTCAGCTGTAAATAGATTTGGTGCAGGTCTTAGTAACATAAAGGCAGCCCTAGTGATCCACTTTGCTCCTACATCGCTGCAGGTTTATCCAACTAAACCCTAAACTAAATAAGCGAAGAAAAAAAGAGAGGCCAAACTTTACAGCAGCTGTGTGGAAAACTGTTTACACAGCTGAACATTTGGATGCGGCTTCGTTTTTACATGTAATCTCAATGTGTTTCGAGGCCAACACATTTCTCCGCTCCAGTCGAACATGCCTCGGGAGAAGCGCGCTCATGTTTGAGTAATTTTCACTCAAGTGAAACTACATGCTGGATGGAACTACTCAAACACCGAGTGGGCCCTTAAAACAAAGCAAGCAAAGCCAGAATCTCGCCGCCCCGACCTTCTCCCCTCCGCCCGCCCGCCCCAACCCCTGGCTCCTACCGTCCACACAGGCAGGTCTGGCTCTTGTAGTTCCGGCGATCTGGCCCTTCTTACAGGCGCAGCGGGCCGTCTGCCTGGCGATGGTCCGTCGTGGTTGGCTGCTGTCCTTGTTCAACGTCACAATCTCACATGTCCCCGCTGCCAGCTGGCCTGGAAATGACATTGCACCACAGCATGGGAGGTCAGAGAGATGCAATCATAAACAGGACAGAATAAACTAGCCTGTTTACTCAGTGAAAACCTCCATTTTGATTCATGCGAGTCCAGGAAGCCCTGGTATTTACCTCCGTCTCTACTGCAGCTCAGGGAGAAGAGGCGGTAACTTCATACAATTATAGAGAACAATAGAAATCTCCACACCCTTGTTAAATTAACAATGCAATCTACATTGTATATATATATATATTTTTTTTTTTAACTTAAAATCAAACAAATCTGTAAATGAAGTGTCCAAAAAAAAGTTAATTATCCTCGTAGCCTCAATAGTGCAAGTTATCGATTAATGATTCAATCTAATGTTGATAGTTCTTCATTGATAAGCGGCCACTTTCTTTTAAAAGTTTTCTTTAATATCAATATGTAATGTCTTTCCATTTCATTAAGGGCTGCATTTAGAAAATACTGAATTCAAAAAAATATACATTTCAACTTTTTTGGTCCATATTTACTGACTAAATAGAAATTTGTGTTGTTTTTTTCTTCACATTATTAAACTTAAACAGACCCTCAAAATCAATGTAGAATTTTTTTCCCCCCAGATATGTTTTTTGTTGAGCTTAAAGTATGAAATCATAGCACAACAAGCAGGTTTAAAGCTTTAAAGAGACCAAATCAAATCCTTTCTCTCCTATTGCTATTTTAACAGACTTGAACCACTTGGCTAAGTTGTTTGGAAGCCAACAGAGAAACTCACAAAAGTTGCTTCACGCTTGAAAACACATCTAAAGACAGTAATAGAAGGAAAAAAAAAAAAAAATGCTTTCCACTTCCAGGGACCCAAACGCGGCCTATAAGCTGTTTCCCATGAAAGGCCGCCTCCAATCAGCACACCTATTTCCAGGTAATGTACCCATTACCCAAGAAAAGAAACGCATGAATACTGATGAAGTTTGTAATTGCTGCCAAGACCCACCATCTTGCCCACGCGCATATTTCCATGTATTCAATCAGGCGACCTTTGACCTCGCAGCCGGGCCCTTGCTGCTCACAAATTAACCTTTGTCTGTGTGTGGAGGCCCCTGGGTGCAATTCCAGAGAGGCTTATCAGGGCCTAATTGTGATTGGCAAGAGGATGGAAACTGTGATTAAATCTGGACTTTAGTCCCCGACACTTTGGTGGCGAGCTTAATGAACTGAGCTGTGAGGGGTCACTCCCAGGGTAATGGGGATCTATCAGGATTCATCCACACAGGTAGCGGTGGTGATCGCGGTCACAGGCTAAGAACCGAGCAGCCTGTTACTTGGAATTGTGTTTTTATATATATATATATATATATATATATATATTTACTTGCATTTCAACAATACAGAGAAAACTTGGGTTTCTGCGTTCAAAAACGTCGTCAAACTCCTCGGTCTGCATCTCGAACTCAGACAAGCGCTCGTCCCGTTTGCTCCCTCAGCATTTCAATCCCGCTGCGGTTTGGGTACCTGGAGTTTCATAAGGCAGCCGTCTGCCTTAAGAGTATTTCATATTGATCCTGCGTCAATTTGGATCCGGCTCGAAAATATCTTTTGGACCTGCTTCGGCAATCACGCTCCCCAAACTGAAACGAGAGCCACAATCAATGGAAATGTGATGCAATGGAAAACTTCCCCGAAAAATAATGTAATATTAAAGTTACTAAATAATTAAGTATTTTTTTGAGACTAACAAATGCACTCTGGCCTCACGCCGCCCCAAGACAAACTAAACTGTGTGATGAAAAAACGACGTTTCGGTCAACAAAAAGATGGAAAATGATGCTTCTGTTTAATCTATTCAAGTTGATGCTGATAATTATGCAATTTAGCAAATCAGAGGAAGGAGTTTAATTCAAAACATGAACATTAGTAGGACAAACATGAAAAATACCAACATACAGACTCCAACAAAACTCAGGTTAGCTACTTTTTATGATGTCAGAGGAATGTAAAACGTTGGGGAGACAGTAGTATATTTTCTTGTTTGTTTTGTTTTTTTGAGTATTTAAGAATGAGTACAAAAAAGTGGAAAGCAGAGCTTGGCATTATATTCATCTGAACTGAGTTTGATTCATTTCATAAAAACGTCTAGGAAGAATTTTTAAATTTGATTTTGCAGGATACGTCCACGTGTTTTTTTTACCAAAATGTATCCGTATAACTGTGAACTGCTGATTGATGGTTTGTCAGAACCGCATGCTTATGGGTTCAAAATGTTGGCTTAAAAGAGCAATGTGTTGGCGTGAAACTGGCATTGGGTTAATTCAGAACAAATCCATGTTCTGATGGTTTCAATAATGTGAACTCTAGCTGAGATTTCATTTTCCCCACTAAAGGTTTTACGATGAAAGAGCAAACTTGAAAAGTTGAAACAAATGTGAAAACCTTGTTTCAATTTATTATTTTTATGAATATTTTCAAAAACAATCACGCTAAGATTTTTTAATTTTTCTATCTTTTTTGGAGACTGGGTGCCTTTTTTGCCAGTTTCTGACTCAATTTTACACCATAAAATCTTCAATGGCATTAAAAAAAAAAAAAAAAAATACAGCAGCTTTATGAATTGCACACCCAACATTGGCAAAACATAACACAGCCTGAGAAAAAGAGCTAATTCTGCTGCAAAATGTAGCCAAGGTTGTAGCAATCTCAAAATTCCTCTCTATGTATTTGCAGCTGCAAATGAAATATATGTTCCTGTTCTGTCTTTAATGCCGAATATGCTGCCGAGTAAGCTATATTAGCGTCTAAATCTCTGTGCAAATGGCCCACACGGTTCCCGCTTTCCGTCTCTGGATGCCATCCACTGCGACAACGTCGACAGACTGTTTGAATGTCTTATGTAATCTCGCAGATCGTGTGGCGCTGACGCACCATGTGTGAAGTCAACAGGCTCAAAGACTTTGGCTGATTAGAGAGCGCAATTCTCGGTTGTTCTGCTATCTCGAGTTGTTGGAGCTCATTAATAGACTCCATTTTTATCAAACGCTGGCCTTGTTTTCCGCCGCCACAGACGTAACTGCCCGACGACGGCGGCGTCCGCTTCTTTTTCATGTTGCTGCATAGCTGGGCATTCTTTTATTGCGGGGATGGTAATTAAGCTAATTTTAAACTCACTAAAAAGCAAAGGAGGAAGTCGGTCTTTTTTCTTTTTTTTTTTTGCTGGGATGAACAGCAATTAAATTTCAAATTATTAATAAAAAATAATCTAGTCAGTCGACGGTTGTTGTTGTTGTTGTCATGGAACGTTGAAGTCGTTTTATTCGCAAACGGCAAATAAAATGTGAACAAGTGTAAAGCAAAACTGCGTTTCGCACCAGTGGAGTCCAATTTTTAAAATTATTTTTTATTTTTTCCACTGTTGGGGTCAAAATTAAGTTGAGAGAACATGAGGGCCACATTTATTGTAAATTAAAACCAAAAAGATATTAGTTGTTTTCATCTAAAAAAAAAAAAAAACAACTTAAGTTGCAACCTTAAGCTACAGCTGTTAAGACGCGTTAGTATCTTTCAAAATGTAGTTAAGATTTTTCTAAAGCGTGATCAATGAAAACAGAAACATTGTTAATGAAAGCAAAAGGCTTTTTCTTGTGCTTATTTAAATGCTTAAGATTGTATTTATTTATGTCATTGCAGACTCACTCCATTCTTCAACTGTGGACTTGCAGGCCCAAACAAAATCATCCGGGGTTCCCACCGCATTGGTGGGAACCCCGGATGATTTTGTTTGGGCCACATTGTGTTTATGTGTGGCATTTGAAATATGCTGCATGAAAAGGAATGTTATAATTAGCATTAAACAGAAGAGCTTCGGCATATCTACGCTTAGCTTATGAATTCCGTGTTGCATTTCTGAAACCATCCAAACCAAAACATGAGTCACAAGAACATTTTCATCTTCTCAAATATTCTAGATGTTACGGAACCGTCTGACTCGTTTGCGTTCGACCTGATCTCTTCTTCTTGTAGACTTGTTCTGATGTTATTCTCTGAGGTTTCGGATGCTCCGTTTGTACTTTTCGGCAGCTGTGATGACGCGTAACCTTGGCAACGAGGTGATTCACAATCCTGAAAAACCTCAAACCCCGAACATCGAAGCGATAAATACATTTCAAGGGGAGCAAATGTTAATGGTAACGATGGGCACGTTTTCAAAAAACGTTATTACAGCTCTTACTCATCCAGTTTCATTTCATCCAGCTTATTAGCCATTAAACACATTTCCATTTCCATGATATGCAGACAAAAATAAAGGAAGTTCATTCCAGATTCAGTTGTGTTATTCCACAGAGTCCTCCGTTTCGGTTAAAATACTCAATGTAACTGTTCAATTCTTTATATTTGAAGGGGGGGATTATAAATATTTAAGAAAGACTTCATAGGGGAAGTGCACAATTGAGTGCAGGCACACATGTCTACAACGTATCCCCCGGTTTCAGCATGAGTCAGAGCTTCAAGATGGGCTCGTCTTTGCATCCCAGTAATGTGAGAATTGACTCGCTCCTTCCTTTTTTCTTCTTGTTTTTTTTTTTGTTTTGTTTTAAGTACAAATTGCTCCGAGCGTCCCCGCGGCGCAGCCTCCAGAGCACAGCGCAAAAAAAATAGGGGGCCGCATGCACACCGAGACTGATACCGCGCGAACGAGAGAAAGTAAAGAAAAAGGGGACAGAAAGTGAAGCCAGCGGTCGTCCTTCGACCGAAAGAATGCAACCCGGAAAGGGACGGATCGGACGAAACGCGGCGGCAGATTTCCACTAAATTAAAATTGTTTAGTGGCTGTTTATTGCCACTTTTCATTCATGCAAAGTAGCAGGATGTCATCCAATTTATCCACAGCCATCTCATGAATAATTTGGATCGTGAAGACGGAGTGAGGGAGGGGCGGAAACAAGAGGGGGGGGGGTGAAGAAAAAAAAGTAATCCTGCTTTCTGGAATAGCCTCATGAATCATGGGAAAAATCTACAACTGGCAGGAGTCCTCAAAGTAACCCAAAGCTTGTACGAGCGGCGCCATGATTTATCATCACCCTTATCGTCTTCTGTTGTTGAGCAGTTGTCAGCTTGGCTGGCCAAATGGCTGATTAAAATGTATGTGTGGCCACCCTAGAGTGAAATGAAAGCTCCGACTGTGGCAGAAGATAGATTCATGTGGCAGAGCATATGGCCTAATACAATGTAATGTTATTGACATGCTCCTGTGCTTTATTATTCCTTCTCCCTGTTCCCCGGCGCCGTTCCTGCTCTGCACCACGCGGGAGATTCGGAAGAACATCCAACAAAGTGACATCTTCCCCACCCCCAACCTCCTCCCAAAACCTCCGTCTGCTGCTCCTCGTACGTTTTTCCACGAATATTTCAATTTAAATGACGCGGCATATCTGATTTTGCAGCCTGATGCGGCCAAATGCAAACAGAATCGAGCCGTTTTGAGTCCTAATCTGCTGATTGAACGCTGTTGCGCTCGCAGACTTGGTAGGAAAGGTAAGTGGGATTTTTAAAGATGTTTTTTTTTTTTTTTTAAATGTACTTTGACAATCCAGAGTCACGCCGGGACGGCACGCTGAGCAACACGGGAAGGAGCACTTTCCAAAAAACTATTTCCGAGCGTCCTCCCGTACCTGCGCGACGTGAAAACCGCCGTGCCGCGGCTGAGAGAGAAAAACAGTTTAATCATTCCTCGTCTTACAGCGATCGTCTTGAGGGGCACGCACAAGAAACACACACCGGGAACTGGGAGACATTTTAAACGTCCAAAATAAAACACAAACACCAAAAAACAGTAAATAAAAGTTGAACTTAAAAGCACACACAGCCGAAAAGGTCAATAAAATCTATTACTCAAAATGACTCTTCGGAATGCAAATTATTAAGTTCATTTGAATTTATCATGTCATTCACTGATTACTGATTGTGACAGGCTCATATGTTCTATGTTTCTTCTTAATGAATTCAAAAAAGTTTTGATTTCTTGCTGAAAACAAGAGCCGCCGTAAAAGAAGCATGTCGACACCATGCTAATGGGCTGCAACATTACTTGTCGGGAAGCAAACTGATCGATCCGGCCCGGAGTTTGCAGAAAAACCTCTCGTCACTTTTCATAAATCCATGATGGCATTTCCAGCTCGCTGTAAACATAAATTAGAGGCCGGAGCCGCGACACCGGCTGTATCTACAGCGAAACAGTCCCTTCCGGAGAAAAACAGACGGGGCGTTAAATGTCTCGGTTAATTCTCCTCACGGAAAGAAACTATTAAAAACAACAAAAAAACAACTTTCAAACTTAACATTTAGCGCTGAGTGAGAGCGATGCCACTGAGACAATACGTGAATATTGACAGAGTTGCATGTTAAACTGTAGTTACGCATACATTTAATGCCCTCTATGATTATTGTCACCTTTAAGAAAAATCCTTAATGTTGTCCGATCTTTAATTTGAATAAACTTATTCAACCAGGGGAAAAAAATCATTTGTAAAGAAGCAAATTTTTTTTTTTTTTTTATTTTGCCACCAGTGCGATAAGTAGGCACCATTTGGTAACAGGCATTTTTAACATAGAGTTCCAGTTTAATTCATTGTTTCCAAACTTTCAAATTTGTCAATAAACTCTCATTCTCTGGAGTATGAATGTGACATGATGCAGAACGCCTTCAAAATGGGAGAGACGAGACAACAAGCTACTTAAATTGAGTGTCAAACGTCAACGGTGGAAAAGCTGCAACTATCTGGAACAGAGAAAAACAATCAACGCTGGATGAGGATCAGACCACAGAAAGTCTGTGTGGCACGATCTCGTCATACAAGACCTCTCAATATATATATAAATATATTAATAAAATCACAATATTCCTCGTTGAAGCGATTGCCGCGAGCAAGTTGCGGTCAATATGGCTTCCTTTAAAGAGACTCTTCATATATTATTACATGTGTGTAAGGAGGGTCAGTTACGATTCAAGCGTTCGACCTGTGAAAGTTCAATACAATCAAAATACTAAGATCCTGCACGCTGACGGATTTGCGTGTCGTTTTACACAACGCAGCTGTAGGTCAAGGAGGACGAACATGACTCACGTAGTTATGAGTGGCTGTAGTAAAATAGGGACTACTGCAAAGTCAGCGCATAAGTCATTCAAGTTTTTGTTTTTTTCACACATCGAAACAAACACATAATGACTACTGCACCGCTAACAGAAATATCTTACCCACATGCTCCCCACTTAACCCAGAAAAACAGCATGGCTGCTTGGCAGAGCTGCAAACAGGCTTCGCATCTGTTCTGCCGGAGAGGACAGAGTTCCTTTTGCGTGGCGCGCGTGTATGTTTGCTCATGCCAAACGAAAAATGGCATATCGCTACTACAGCTGTTCGGAAAGAGAGAAGGGAGGCCAGACGCCAGGTCTGACGGTCAGAAGTTACCAATTTTGGACCCAAACACTGTTTTTACTGGAACCTTGATGTTGTCTCTCTACCCTGGGGTCTTCCAGACGAGTTGGGCTTTTTTTTTCTTTTTTTTTTTAAGAATCTTTTAAAACATGCTTAATCAAAGGCTGGAGTAGCCAACAAAACAGCACGGTGGAACAGGAAGAAGAGAGAAGCAGAATAAAATCACAGTTTCAGGGATGAGGTCAAGGGGAAGGTGCAGGGTACTGAAGGTGCTCTCGAAAAAGTCGTCCGTTTTAAGGAAGCCGCGTCCCGCTACTTGCAGTGGACCTCAGTTCATTGGTATTCTGGACGTGGATGATTACTGAAAGCAGCCTGTCGATGGAACAATGCGTTCCTCGACGTCTGAAAGTGTGACAATTGACCAATGTAACAGAGAGAGCAGTGTGATGGGAACACAGAGTAAGAGTAAATTATGGTTAAAAGGGTCAGGGTGGCAGGTGGGCCGTCGAACGCACTCCCACCGGATGGAGGCATTAAGAAGTTTGTGAACTGTCACTGCTTACTTCCCTTTTGTCCAAATGACTGTATGAGTCCAGAGGTACTTTGTAGCGATGCAGTAAAGTTTGAAGTCAGAAGCCATTTGGCTTCGAGTTGCAGAAGCAAGTTTATAAGCTGAACCGCTGCTAACCTATGCTAAAGGCTAAACCTAAAATGCTGACTCAACCTAAATTAAAGGTACGTCTAAAAAAATTTGAATTCTGCGTGAAAGTTGAACATTTTCGTCACTTGCTTTTGAATTCGTTCACAGAGAGTGAAACATTTCAAGCTTTTATTATTTGTAAGTTCGATTAGGACTACAGGTGATGAAAAGCCATAGAGGATCAATAAAAAAAAAATAATGATATTTTCAACTTAAATCACCTGAAGCCACCTAAAAAAGTAATTATTGTCACTATTATCACAATAGTCCTATAAAATATTGTGATAAAACCTTAAGTCTATATTCCCCAGTCCTACTTCTAAATATATATATTTTTTTGTTTATAATTATAGTTAGGAATATGAACATATTGAGTCATGTCTCTTCGTCACATTCGTGTTTTTTTATTTCACGTCTAAGGATTGCAGACAGTCCGAATGCTTTTATTTCGTTTTATTTTTCACCAAGGACCATTCTGCTACCTCCATTTAGCAGTTGCAGATATTGGTTTGACATCTTAGAATAATTTTTGTTCCTGCTAATTGCCTTCACGGGCAGCAGCCTTTCACTGCGATGCAAAAAAAAAAAAAAAAACTCATCGCACATCTAGCCTTGAAATTATTAATACCCTACCAACGGCGCCATGACTCAGAGTAAGTTCTGGAGCCGATTTTTATTGAGAACCAGCCCCTCATCGGGCCCGCTCGTCTATTTTGGGTGAAGCGAGCCTCTACGAGCGCTTCGCTTGCTACGTGGGGGGAAAAGTGATTTGATTTTCTTCTGCTGCATTTTCACTAAAATGCTTGGGCAAGCAGCAGACAGTCCCGCTGAAGCACCGGCGCGAGCGCGCGCGCACACACTGAGGAACGCACACGCATTAAAGCATACAAACATAAAGTGCAGCATATAAATGCCAAATATAACCTCGAGATTTGACTTCAGTCTTCCCGGCTTTGTCTCACGCGGTGCATCTTCCCACGTGCACACGACAAGTCGACCGAACGTTCCCAGGGAAACCCTGGCAACCTGCTGCCGTCTCATGACAATCAGGTTCCCTCTTTTATTTCTGAAGCCGATGTAAAATTACCACCTCACACCACAACTGAAACGATCTACAAAGTGAATCATTTGCACTCCGAATGAATAACTTAGGAGAAAAATCAAGCATTCAGCGTGAGACTTGCCAGGGGAGGAGGGCTTACTCCTATCTTAACTGCAGAGTGTTACGTTTGGTTTTGCATCATAATCGACAGATATTATTCGATTTTCCTGCGTCTTTTTGTATTCCGTCAGAGGCGTTCTGTGCTTGCGAACTACTGTGCATCTCCGATCTGCTGACTAGCCAGACTGGCAACAAAGCTGTGGCTGTCTGTGACGAGGCTGATGTAAAACTACATATTTTCCCTTCTAAACCAAGAGGTGCAAGAGTTTTTTTGGGGTTTTTTTTCCTCTCAAAACGGTCAGCAGAATGGACGAAAAGTGAATAAAAAGGACAGATGATGATGCAGAAGTACATAATTTGATGAAAACCTACATTTAATAGTTTTTATAGCACAAGTTTGGTTCATGTTTTGGATCCGTTTTCAGACGATCGAAGGAACTGTTCTCTGCTCCAGAAATGATTGCGATAAACGATAATATTGTTGTTTTTAGACCGTTTTCAAGTAATTTAATGGTTATGGCATAATAATGAAAGTGTGCCCTCCTAACTGTGTAAAGTCTAAAGAACAGTTGACACTGGTACTGGAAGATGTTTCAAATAAATAATAATAATAAATAAATAATATGGAGATCAAAACCGCACACAACAGAAACATGAATGAAACAGATTGTCATGTCTGCTGACGAAATTGCCCTTCAAAACATATTAATCAGAATGGATATTAACTGACCTCATTTAAATCTGCCATGCGATTTGTTTATTAATTGATTAATTGATTAATTGGTCGTTGCGACAGACTTTGCGGCAGGATTGCTGGGGCTAATTTCTATCCATAGTCACTGAAAATGAGAAGATGAAATGAACAAATACAAACAGCTTGAGATCAATAACACCAAACCCAGAAAAATTACACGAGACACAAACCAAGACGCAGAGCAAAACAAAGCAGCGACGATTACAATGGAAGTGGAGACAAATGCTCCACTTCTTTCGATTTGTGAAGAAATTTTCTTTGTAGCACGTGTAGCCAGACAGACTCTGGGAATCTTTTTTTTTTATCTTTTCTGCTGTGACCTTGTTTAAAAAACGTTAAACAAAACCAACCCAAAAACACCCACACACACACACTATTTTTCCCATGAGACGGCCTTTTTTCCTTAGTGTTGGTGTTTTAGGATAATGAACCCTGCTTAATAACAGGCTGTTGTTGCGAAACAATGAATGATCATCAATTAAAACAGCGGGGAGAGAGAAGAAAACGAATGACCTCGGTAACCCCTGGTAGCGCAGCAAGGCTTTCAGGAACACCAGACCTCAAACCGGCCACTTCAGGGCTGCAATTAAGCATATTTTTTCCTCTCCCCGAGGACACATCAAAACAGGGCAATGATGATAAGGTGAAGTTCCTTAAAATTCACTGTGATTTCGCCTCAGGCTTAAACTAGCGGGGCTGCAATCATTTCTTAGGCCCCTGGGAGACGGAGCCGAGATCTGTCGGACGGCGTTAGGCGCCCGGTCGGACCCCGCAGGGCGCACAGTGTGTGCAGATTTATACTAAAGCACCTGTAAGTGCCGCCGCGTGCGTGCGGTCGGGTCAGAACAAACAAGTCCGAGGCAAATAAATGCCGCCGTTCGTTTAGAAGTTGATTCGTTTGACAACCCACAAGGTGAAAGGACCTGTTGGGAGGAAGAAATGCAAGTCAAATTCATTTAAGGCCAAACCTTTCACTTTCTCTTCCGTTCTGTCTGGACATATTTTCTCTTTTAAACGTGACACGAAGCAGCCAAAGGTGGCCGGAAGGAAACACATTTGAAACAGAGAGAGGAGTCCTGAATGGATTTATGTTTGTGCATCTGGGTGTTTCAGTGGCTCTGCTCCTTTGCTGGAGGCGCCTCCCGAGTCTTTATGAATGTCCCTGCAGCCCCGGGGGCAACAAACCCAACCGCGCAAGAACGGAGGGGGGCGGCGGGGGGGAAAGGGACCGGTCGACTTCGGCAACTTCCCACTGGCGCCGCTCGCCTAAAATTTTGGCATTAACAGCATCCACGGCGACGACTGTGTAATTTCGTCATCGATCTAATATAACCAAACGAGATAAAGAAATCTTATCTGGCGAGAACAGAAGGGCAGAGCCGGTGCGGTTGTGTACGGGAGCGGGAGAGTGGATGGCTCCTTTCACTGCGGCTCCATCAGCATGCAGGCTGAGGTGTGCGGGGAGAGCGGTGATTGAATACAGAGGCTGCAGGCCCCAGCGCTGCCTTTAATCTCCCCCCGCTCATTTAACTCGGCCTCTGTGCGGCCGCTCTGCCGAGGCTCAGCTGGGGCATAAAGGCGCCCTCACAAACACACACACAAACAAACAGCTATGTCTGCTGGACTTCTACAAGTCCTATCTGTCTTCGGATCCGAATCGTCCTTCTGTCGGACGCGTTTGTCCGTGCCTCCCCGGGTCACCTTTGAGATTTCCGTACATTTTTTTTCAGGGCTTTAAGTTCTGGCTGGCCATCGGTCTTCTTTCAGCCTTATCGACGGATCTGTGCAGAAAGCCAAGAAAGGAGCAGGAGAGGAATCGCGCTCCTCCCAGAGGGACGGAGGACGTTTCCTACAAAGTTACCTTTGGTCTCGACTGGAACAAAATTTCCCACCAAGTTGGCGATCAGTCTCCGCATCCTCGCTTGGTAACGAAAGAGTTCTCGAGTATAAAAAAAAAAAAAAAGGACACCTAGTGTGGAATGTGAAACTGCTGCCTGCACTAGTAGTGTGAGATTCTTCTTTCTTTCTGAGAAAACAAGAAAACAAAAAAGATTTCAGAAGGGCATGTTTTTTGTCCGGAGAGAAAAGGGCAAGTGCTCTAGCACCACCTAGTGTTTGTCTGCGCATGCTCCTCGCTGGTGGTCTTTGTAGTTAAATAAGAGTATCATGGAAGGAGTTTGCGCTATTGAGTGGCAGGGATCCCCATCAGCTATCGATATTGTTGACAATGTTGCGAGTCGTATAAGCAAATAAGCATTTCGTAATGTTTGCCAGCAGAAGGAAGCTTGAAGTGCTCAAATATTTTCTGGTAGATGGCTGCACTGGCTGTGGTCTTCAGAAAACCCAGTGGACCAACACCAGTTGGTCCACTGGTGTGGACCAAAACATATTTTCCGTCAATATGTTTGGAGACACAAATCTGTGAACAACCAGCTTCTACAGCAGTGGCCTTTTGTGGCGTCCCCTTGTTTTCGACCATCTAGCTACTAACAATGTTGACGGTTAAGATTCTTTCATCCAGACGGAAAATTATAGGAACTGCTGCAAAACGAATGTCCAAAAGCTGTGGTGAGTGTCTGGGGGAAAACTAGAGTAAAATAAATGGGCTATTGTGATTGTTGATTTCTTTTTCCTAAAAATGCTTGTTGACACATTATTGAGATGCTTTTTGCTCCCCATAAAACTGTGGCATGTTTGTAAGACAAACGTGGGAAGAGAAAAGGAAACGGACTCGGAGGATTAAGAAAAACGACATTTCCGAAGACAGGAATTAGCCTGGAACTCGCAGTGAGCGCCGCCTGGCTTGCAAAGTCTTTTCAAGGGTGCATGTGAAAATCCAATTTGCTGGAGATGGTGACCCAAGAAAGTGCCGGTGGAGGATAACAGTTCTTGAGTGTTTAATTATTCAAAGCTGGCAAGTTAATATATGTGGAGGCAGCAACTCGGAACTTCCTCCCCGCAAAGAAGAAAACATTTCCCGGATCCAACGCGTGCATCCTATAATTCACTGCCCTACACTGGCAGGGAGACAGCGCAATCACACTGAGGTCTAAATGCTGCATGATTCTGCAGGTCCGCACCTTGAGCGACGTAGAGATTTACAATGCATGTTGAGATGTCCAAACCTTCAGAAAAATGAATAAAAGAAAACAGACTTACAGTGGGAATCCACGGGACTCGCGTCTAAAGCAGTCCGTGTGACGGACAGGATGTGCAGTCAGTGCAAGAATTTGCCAGCTCCGCCAGACTGAAAGTAAATATTTTCGCGTCCCACGGGGGGGGAAAGAAAGCGCCTGTGAGCACAACTTGGCTTACAGGAATGACAAATGAAACTCGGCCTATCACACGCTGCACTCCCGTTGATGGGACTGAGCTTTTGGCTGCTGTTCAGGAAAAAAGCGCGGCTCTGAAGCGGGAGCCTGCATCGAAAAAGCAATGAAGCTGAGGTTTAGGGGTGGCCGCATGAAAATTTATAGATGGGGCCCCGATAGTTGAAAATGTTTTGAATATTTTATGTTTGCAATCAAAGCGGAAATCGATGAGAAAAATGATGCGTTTAAGGACTTTGGAAGCCATTCCAATGTCAGGAGGGAAAAAGCAAAAAAGTCAGGAGAATTTATTCAACAGCCAATTTATTTCTAACTGAGCTGCAGGAAAAGCCATTTGCATGTTTAGCTAAAAAGACAACATGAGTAAAAATGTGATGTGTACACAAGTTTCTTTTGGAACGTAGGTCGGTTTATAGGGCTAAAGGTGACATTCAACCTTGGTTAATTTTGCAGTAACTTTCAGAAACAGTGTGGGTTTTTAAATTTTTTTTTTTTTTTACATATCTGTTAAAGTTGTCGCTATGCCATGACAGTATAATACATCAAGATTCTCTGCCTTCTTCCTGGAATCCTAATGCCATCTGCAGAAATACACCGCTCGTTCTCAGAAAAAAGCAGTCAGAGCTAGTAGGAGGATTTTACCGCTGTCAATCAATCATATGTACGCAGCACCGTGGAGAAGGCTGTGAATGCTTAGGCTAGTCAGTATGGACACAGATGATGGCGGATAAACAGTTTTTCTGCAGTGATAAGTTGTTTCTCTGCCTTCAACACATACATCAGCTTGATTGATGGCGCTAAGACCCTCCTCCTGGCTCTGATTGGTCGCTTTGTGGCGCGATCCTGCAAATAGCTGCAGGAACACAGAGGAGTTTGATGTTTTTCTTACACATCATCTCCCTCATGCTATACTGTGATATAGAAGTTTTAGCAAACGTTGGAACATTTTGTTTATTTTTTAATAAAAGTTACATACTGTAGCGCTAAGGTTTGCTCTTTACTCAATTTCTGGAAGGTCACCAGCTTGTCCAAAGTATCCTGTTAAGTTAACTCAAGTCAACTGATGTATAATGTGCAGAGACATCTGATGGCTACGTAACATATCACTCCTGTGGAGTCTAGAAACGTGTGAGGGTATATTCGTAAAGCGAGTCAATAATTTAAAGGACTTTTTGCCCCGGGAAGAGCCTATTGGACTCATGAAAGCTACTTCGGCTCAATTATCTTAGTAACTGAATTAAAAGGTCTTATTAGGAACTTCACCCTTCAACTGGTGTTGGCTAAAAGGAAGCAGACAGATTTTTTTTTTCTTCTTCTTCTTCTTCTTTTCCATGATAACAACAGCACTCTATTTTACTGGAACTGTTGGTAATAAATGCCAATTATAATTGTTAGATGAAAATTAGCTGTGAACCAAAAAAAAAAAAAAAAAAACTCGGTAGGCACAGAAATGGAACTAATGAGGGCAGCAATCAGAAAAGGTTCAGTTACCAAAAGTCTTTGGCTGCTTCATGATGGAAAATACTCATAGAACCAAAACAGCCTCCTTTGTGCTTTGGCTGATTAGCAGCTCGCGTAATTACCATCATGGAGCCAAAAAATAATAAAAAAAAAAAGCCAGGCAGACCTTTAGGAGGCATGCAGCTGTCACTTCGCTGCGGCTTCAAAAGTTTGTAATTTGTGGGATAGTTTGAGCGCGGATGTCACACTGTCTGAGCAGCAGGAGGAACCACAGAGATAGGCTGAAACGATGAAGGCGAATGTGGAAGTGTGGAAGTGATCAGAAACTCAAAGGTTTCCTGTGACCTTTGGTACCAAGGCAAGACTCATCACAAGTCATGCAAGTCCACAGGCCTGGACGTCTCTTTGCAGACACCCAACCCGCCCCAACCTGCTGAGCTGAGAGGATCTGTCTTGTCAGAACAAAAAGTCTCCTTTCCTGAAAATCACAAAAGCGTCGCTGACAGCTGAGTGACTGACAGTGAGACGGCGGAGGAAACAAAACACGCAGCTCCTCATCTTGAGTCAGGCGCTCAGAGTGGCTTCCTTTCATGTCGACGAACTTTTTCTTCTTCCAGCCAACAAGTGCAGCCAAGGTTTCAGTTTTCAGCTGACTAGAAACTGTTAACTTTCTCTCCTCTCCTTGATTTCATGTACATCTATCCTTTCGCCTTCATGTTTTACCAACAAGCTGCAGAAACACTGAAAAAAAAAAAAAACGAAGCTGAGAGGTGACGAGCTAAATGAACATCTCCACGGTTACCGATATATTTATGTATTTACCGAGCCTTTTGCTCACTAGACTTGACAGAAAACTTAAAACCCGACATGTTTTATGTTGAACTGAAATCTTCTGGTGTAACATTAACTTACCAATATAATTAAAACTTTTATTTGTCTCATATAACCAAAGGTACTATTTCCATTAACTCCAACTAATAACATATAGTAGAAATGGTATTACTATATGTTGCAGTGTTGCATGTTTATTGTTCACAAAAGAAGTTGAACCAAGGAAAAACTGACTTTTTTTTTTATGTTAGTACTGTAAGAAATGCTTTTCACTGGGTACGTTGAACAACCACTACATATCATTACTTGATATCAAAAAGTCATTAAGTGCAATTTTAAAAGCTTCAGCTACTTGAAGGAATCCTTTAAATCTCACTGTAAGCCATATTTAAATGCAATTCAGGTGTCTGCGTTCTGTAACTCAACTCATGGTATATATGTGGCAACCACTTGTAACTAATAAGAAAATGACAGCCCGACTCTTGACAGCCTCTACTTGTGTGTGACATGCTGGCATCCAGACTCTTACTCCCTGCGCCCGACATCAGTCTGACATTAGGTTATTCATCTGGAGAAAAGCTGCGGAGGAAAAGGTGCTTTTGTTTTTAAAAGAGGGGGAAAAAATTGCTTCTCTCGCTCCGTTTTTTTAGCCTCTAAGTCAGGGAACAGTCGTCTCCACTATGTAATTTCCATAGTAACAGCAGGGCGGCTTTCAACAACAATGTCTTTTAAGCATTAGGATGGAAATAAGCGAAGTCGTTCTGGTATCTAAAAAAAATTTACAACGGAAAGACGTCAAGTTCTGTTTCGGTTGGGAAAAATAAAAAAAATAAAATAAAAAAGGAGTGGCAGTACGTCTCTAATCTGTATGGTAATATGTCATTTGTTCTTTTGTAACGCCGATACACGTGTGCCATCTCTGGAAAATAAACCTATCAAAACTTGTTACTCAGCTCATTTTTCATTTTCAACAACAAGCCTCGGGACAATTCGTGAGGAGTGCAAAACGAAGAGGGAAGGGGAAAATATGGAAGCCGCCGCCGCCGCCGCCGCCAAGTCCTCTGCGTAGTTGCAGGAAAACTTCTGCACTCATAATTCTCCTTCCCGGAGACATGCAAATACAGAATTTCTTCAAGGGAAAAAACAAAACAAAACAAAAAAACAAAAGAGCCCCCTCTCTCCCCACCCACCGCCACAAACCGCAGTGAAAACAGGCACATAAAACGGCAAACTGGGTCTTATATTTCACTGTTGTCGCGGTAGGGAGGGGTGGTGTGTTTGGCCAGACATTTGCTCATGAATATTTAGGTATTGCGCTTATGAATATGCATTAGCATGCCAGAGCAGCACTATCAGCACACAGATTTATGAGCAGGGGGAGCAGATAATGATGAGGGAGGAGATAAGCTGCCTACCTTTACTGGGAAGACAGCAAACAGCAGGGCTGCATGAGCAACGCAACGGTGACGCTGTGCGTTTTGGTCGATTTAAAGTGGGTTTTTAAAAGCATGAAAGAGAAACAGACGAGCGCAAGCATGTAAATAGTGGTGAAAATCGGGAGGCTGGGAAACAAATCCACAAAGCAGAACCGTTAATGGGAAGCAAAATTAAAAGGTGTTTCTGTCGGTTTTCGAGCTCGACTGTGAGGTCTGTTTCCCCTCCTGCCCTGGAGGTGCATCGACACAGAGAGCATCGCAATCTTCTTTATCTGCGCAGCACACTACCTGCCTGTGCGCATCGCTCCCGCACGGGGAGGTGAGGCAGGGGGTTTGGGGGGGCGGTTATGAAAGTGTGTCAACAGCGATAACGCGCCATACCGCCAAACCCCAAGGTTGCAGAGATATCACAAATCTGGCGCCTCGGGCGCACCGCAACCAGAGAGAAGAAGAAAAAGGCGGCAAGCTGGAAAGCACTGAAACGCCTTCAGAATAATCACCCCCAGCCACCCGTCCCAACCTGCCTACGCCAACGCGAGGACGGAGGAGATTGACACCGACACCGTGTCGGGAAAACCTTCCAGGATGCAATTTCAGCTATGAGGAACGTTTTTTTTGTTGTTGTTGTTGTTGTGAGCGGTCTTCATCTTCTCGGGTCAGATGTCAGCGATTGTATTCTCGGCCTCGGCTAAACAAAATGTAAATTTTACAAGAATCTGCATGGAAAAATCTTCACGACGACGGGACGTAATCGCGCCGTCCCAAATGTTAAGGTAATGAATTTGGATCACCTCCACGGAGCCTGTATGAGAGATTTGAAGAAAAAAAAAAAAAAATAAATAAAAAATATGGGATACAGCTAATTAAATTTCACCATGTCAGAGGAAAGCTTAATTTCTTATGTGCGTGAGTCACTGTGGAATTATTTCTTTGGCTTAACACAACCTCGTCGGAGGCAGCCGACCTGGCCCCTCGCAGAAAACACTTTCCCTCGATCTTTTCAGAGAAATCTCGTCAACCATGGCAGCAAACCAGCATAGCGTTGGCAAATTAGCTGTAGCACCATCATTTAGTTTTAGCTCTGGGATAAAAAGATAAAAAAAAAAAAAAAGAAAGAGGAAGAAGCAGAAGAAGAAGAAGAAAAAAGAACCTAAGATGAGATTAGTCTTGCAAAGTTTTACGTCAGCAACTTTTAAGAACACTTTTGGGTAATGCATCTCAATTTAAGGCACTGAGGGGGAAAAAAAATCCAAGTAAACAAAAGTAAAGTTTATTTGTTAAACTGGTGGTTTTCTGTAAAGGCTTTTCAGCTTCCTGCCAAAAAAAAAAAAAGGGGGCCAGATTGTTGGCTGTGGACTCAGCCCTTGTTTAAAGTCCAGTCAAAATCACTTGGTCCTGACAGCTTGCACTTCCACCCTTCTCTTTTTGTACGCCACTTTCAGAAGTGTGGAAAACGCTCTGGTTCCAAACAGATTTCTTCTTTGTTTTTCCTTGTTTTTGTGTGTGTCAAAACTCAAGCACATTTCAATGACGTCAACAGTTTGTAAATGATTACTTTACACAAAGGAAAATATCTGTCAATATCAAATTGGTCCTATGGAGAAAAATCACTGCCCAACTTGTAACCTAACTGTGATTATCCATAAGCTCAATGGAGGCTAAAAGAATTAAACACCTTAGATTTCCTGAGAATCAAAGTCTGTAACATCTAGCAGTCTTTAAAGGGTTACCAACTTATTTCTAACACCTTTATATAAGCGAGTGACAGTGCGAGTTCTTATCCGCCAATGGGAAAAACATGGAACCCTTCGAAGAGAGCGATCCGCCAAGATTACCCCCAAAACACTGTGAAGACTCGTCCAGGTGGCTCAGCTCACCAAACCCCAGCGAAGCGGAAGAAGTCATGTGGAAATATTAAAGCAACAGCAGCTGTGATTCTCAGGTCGTATAGAAATTTAATGAAAGCTGAAAAACTGTACATGAGTGACCTACGAACCCGACACCGGCTCTTTCAGGAGAAATGCGAAAAACATTTCAGTTTACAAAATGCTTGACCCAGTTTAAAAGGTTATTGGCATTAATCAGGTAAAAAAAAAAAAGATAATTAAAATAAGACTTTGATTAACGTCTGGATTCACGTAATTGGAAATGCGTCTCCCTTAACCTATTAATGCCTAATAAACACAATATTGTGTTTTTACCTTGTTTCAAACCAAAGTAAAGCTTTAGTTTCCAATAAATTCATTATGAAAATGAAGAACATCACAGACAAGCCCAAATATCCCTTTGATGAGACTGTTGTACAATAACAGCATCTTCAGTCAGAAGCTTCTTCACAGCCGATGTGACACAGACGGCTACAGAAAATCCTTCCTGCCCACAGCCATCAGCATCTTTGAAAAAAAAAAACAAAACTGAATAAAATGAGTTACAACAACCTTAAATTTCCCTTTGGGGTTATTCAACTATTTTTTTTTAATTGAATTGAATGAACTAATATAACTACCAGCTTGCTTAGCTTAATCCTGTGGCAATATCTGCAGCACTGTTAAGAGGGAAAACACGTTTTCATTCAAATAAACTCCTACTAACAAATGCTCAGTCAGTTTTGTCTTCCAATTCAGCAGAGGACGATGTGTCTCTTCCAAAATAAGGAGCCAGCCGCTCACCGGGACACGTTTCAGTTATTACTTCACCAAAAAGGTAATACCTGGTAACCGACTCCAGCACACACACACACACGCACACACACACACACCACAAAAATAACAATAAAAATTCTGCTTCCTTTGAGAGAAAGAAGGTGTGCAAGAGGAGAGAAAAACAGGAAGAGAATAAAACTCTGTACATCACTGCAAAAGGTGGAACATTGTTGCTGTTTTGGGATTACAAAAAAAAGAAAAAAAAAAAAAAGTGCGCCCGCCGCCTCCTGCGTTCCCCTCTCCGAGGACTTGAGCACATCGACGTCCGTTTCTTTTCTTTATGTTCATCACAACCCGAATTCTCATCCCGCGCCCTCCCCGTTTCCGCTCCTTCAGAGGAAACAGCCCGGCTTACTACGGCGACAGCATTTTGCATAACAAAAGGCAGGGAAAATGGAGATGCGGGGAAAAAGAAGGGGAGGTTGCAGGAAGTCAAGTATGTAGAGGAAATTCTCCCTTTCTGAGGGCGGGCGCGCGCGCGAGCACACGGGGCCCGAGTCTACGCGTATGCGTGTCCGCGTTGTGTGTACATTAGCTATAAAGCCCAAGGCTACAGCTGGAGAAGAGATAGTGAATGTGCTATAATGGAGACTGTGTGCTCACTGCGGCGGAGTACGAATGATAAATTATTCATCAAGTTCAAAACCAGAGGTATCATCAGGCCAGTGCTATTATTATTACCAGCTGATGGTCAGCTGTTGCTTTAAGAGTGTGTGGTTCACCTCGTTATGCTTGATTGATCATTGTGGAGAGTGAAAAGACGTGGGTAGAGATATTGTTCATAAAGCTGAGAAACAGTCATTTGCAGCTCTCGCTTAAGTTTCACGTTGTCTCTGAGTTTCTGCCTCTTGTTTCTTTCTGTCCACTAGAACCTTGGTGGTACCTGAGATTGGGTCACGGTGCCAACAGGCGTTGCATCCAAGCAGGACATACCGAGGAAATTCTCAACTTGTGGGACGTCCAGGAGGTATTCACCTCAGGTACCCCGACCACTTGGACTGATGGCTTTGATGCAAAGAAGCAGCACTTTTTCTGGAGCTCACTGGAAGATGAAAGGGCTGTGCATGGTCGAGCAAAAACAAGAAGTCATTTTGGTATCAACCTCATGCCGTACGCTCCTTCTTAGGGAGGGAAGCTTTTGTTCCCCTCTACATACAAACCTATTGTGTGACTGGTCTGAATTTCACAGGTGTGTTTCTGCCAAAAACTGCACGACTTGACTTCCAACAGATAGTCAGGACAAGATAAGACGGATCGTTGGGTAGCACAGACAGAACACCTCAGACGTGAGATAGAAGAACGTCTCACCAACTCCTTCCACAACTAACTCACCCACTGATGCAACAGGTTGTTACCTACCAACAACCTGTTGAGTAACGTGCTCAGCAGAAGTTTCAGGTTTCACCGCAGTGCCTCATAACTGCTTAGAAACATACAACCGCAGAGTGAACACTGTGGATTACAGAGGAAGGGTCATGCCACCTGTTTGGCTGTATTTCAGATAGTTGAAACGAGAAAAAAAAAAGACTATTAATTTTTGCTGATATGAAATGCATGTATCTTGATATGTTTATCAGCCATGCTGTCCAGCCCAAGGATGGTGAAAGATCTGTGCTAAACGAACATCTGAAAACCTATACAACCACGCGTCTTTGGTCCAGCCATGTCGCATCACCGAATCTCGAAGGCCGAGGAAAGCCAGCCTACAGAGGAAGTTCGATGCACTCGCTTGTGTTTTTGGATCTAGCTCTTTCGGTTATGATCCATATTTAATGCAATTATCACAACACTGGTGGACCAGTAAATAAGGAGCTTCTCATTTTGGGTAATTTGTTCACAACAGACCAAAGCAGAGCCGGTTTTACGACAGATGAGGCGGCAATCAATCTATTCATCTCCTGCTCCGTTGTACTTTAACTTGTGAACAAGACATGAAGAAAAGCCAACGTCTCTGTTTGACACAGATTGACCCGCATCTCTGCCAACAAACGCCTGCAATTTCAAGGGGCCGACTTTCATCCCAGGTGATTCACATCCATCCAGCAGAAAGCAGAGATGCTACCTTAAGGGTCCCTAAACAGACACCCCCCTTTCCCCAAGTACACGTTAAAATCTTACCCCTGAACGCTACAAACCGGATTCGAGACAAAGGGAACCCTGGGCTCAGTTTGACTTGCACTGGCTTTCCAGACACAGCTCTTTCTATGAGCGTCCTTTAAAACATCCCTGGCAGCCAATAATTCAGCAACAGCCTCCACAAAATTCTTTGAGAGGCACAGCCATTATCCTCGTCCAAATCGGCAGAACAAAAAAACTCCCATGACTTCCTGAATGACTCCGAGGGATAAAAAAAAAAGAAAGAAATACTGCTTTGCTGTTTTCCAGTGAAGACGAAAGTCAAATTGATATTCCAGAATCCTTGGCTTAACCATCTGCCAGAGACTCCCTGCCCAGTTATGTCTATATAGCCCCAGAATGATGCACTGAAATGTACATAAATGAGATGTGGCGTTCTGATGGGGCTGTTTGTGTGAGTAAAACGCTTCACTGGACAGCCAAAGTTTTCAGCCAAACACAAACTGCACGAATAACAATCACTCTACTTTCAAAATGAGAAAATTATGAACATTTACGAAAAAATCCATTTTGAGCACTTTCATATTTCTAAGTTCTCCGCTTAGACTTGATGATAGTTAAAACATAGTTTTGGTTTGAGAGGCTTTAAGTACTGTTCTCTTTATTATCGAGTATAAAATGAGCTCGATTTGGAGTTTTCTGTGCATGATCGACTGCTTTTGTATTAAGAAAAAAAGAATGAGCCAGTCCAGAGTTTGTGTATTCGGAGTTTTCCCATTTCCACGTCTGAATAGCAGCGTAAATCCTGCTTGACAGTTTTATCAACAAGTTGCGCTTTGATTTGCGATTAGAGGAGGTTTTCTTCACTGGTTCAAGGTTTCTCACTGGCCTTGGGAAAATTACCATCAGACGTGCCGTCAGTTGAGCATAAGATCACTGAAGATGACCATCTTTCCAGATAAACAAACCATAAAAAAGACATGCTCTGTAAAAATGTTTGCATGCTTCTTATCAATCCTTGGATTTGAGTTGTAAAGGATGAACTTGGTGAGGAAACTCGGTAAGTGTGGAACTGGAGAAGGTTTTAAGACCGAGCTGTTTAATTTAAGCTGCACCAAATGCTAAACCACACTGTCTTAATCACTGATTAAGACAGTGCATATAATCATCATAATGACTTTGGACAAATTCACTCAAATGGTAAAAGTGAATTATCATACAACTGAGCGTCCATGCTGAGCAAAAGTCATCTTTGTACCATTTTTGCTGAATTTATAATGCAGAGTTCGAATTTCAAAGACGCGCATTCAGTTGCTTTTTGTGCCGACTCTTCGGTTCGTAACTTTTGACTTCACTCTTTAATCTATGGAGAACTGGAGAGCGTGCGTTTGAGAAATTTGTTGCAGTCAAAGGCTGTCTGGGAAGCCAGTTTCGGTTAATCATGCGTTGAACTGTCAGTACAGAAACATTAGTAGCCCGGCATTGTAGTTGTGTTTGCAGTTTACCAAAGATCTGCAAGTTAGTCATTGAGTAGCTACCCAAAAAAGTAATAAAGGTTGTTGCCTTGGTGACAGGTATTGGGTTTCTACTAGAGCAGGTCAAAACCGCTGAGTTTTAAAGATAATCTCTAAAGTCCTCAGATGTATCAAGACTGGAAAAAAATACGTTAATATCATCTTCCTGTGAAACATCATTATGATGTATAATGTGTTGCCATTAACTCTCATAATTTTGCCAACAGTAGGGAATTGTCTGGGAAATTACATTCCCTGGACAGTGTCAGCTGAGTCTAACAAGAACAATAACTTGCAGTAGAGTAATTAATTTTAATGTGCAAACATTAGCATGCTTCATCAGCTTAGGGCAAAAGTGGTCATGACGGTTGCAGCGATCTACTTTTCCTGTGTCACAAGATTTCTTTTTTTTTTCCACGTAGTTGATAACAAAATGAATGTTGAGACGCCACTACAAAATGGCTGACCCCTATCGCGCACACCTCCAACAGCTTTTGTCAGTCTCTCCTTTTGGTTTAACCGTCTAACTTTTACATCTGCATACAGCATATATGCTCTTATCTGCCGCCCGGTCCTCTTGTTGCTGTTTATTGCTCCCGCCAACCTTATTTTTTATGTCTGTCTCAGGTAGAAAACGCAAAGCAGTGTAATTGGTATTCTGGCTTTGTCACAGCCAATGCAGAGCAATGTTAGCAGAATAAGAGAGGAAACATTCTTATCTGGATTTCTGCAGTAACTGCGCTGTGTGTGGGAAGCAGTGAGTCTGCTTCACTTGCTTCTCTTACATTATATTTTTGTCATTTTTGGGATCCCTCCCCAATTCCCTCCTTCCCTGCCAAAAAAAAAAAAAAAAGCTGCTCCTGTTGTCTGAGGTAATTATTGACTGGTTGCACTGCAGGATTCAAAGTACGCTGGCGTACAAAACGCGCACATTTAACGTCGGCGTACAAAACAAGCGATATTTCTCATCACACAAAGCCGCGGGTCGGTGCATTTTGAAGAAAATCTGCCTGCGTGCATCTGCAATTCCAACACGAACACTGTGTAACCATGCACAGGCCCCCTGGCACACCACTCCCACATCTGCACCCAGCACACTTACTACATCCACACACTGCTCCCTCGGTGTCCTCTCTCCTGTCTCCACAGGGCTGCACTACAAGACACATGTACTTGCACAGCAACATTGCAGGTCTATTTTGAGGTTGTTGAGTAAGTGCACCCAAACTCTCGCATCCCAGAGCACTGTGAAATGTGACAGTGGATGGAATGAGAATTAATTAAGGCTACTATTTATATATCGCTTTAAAAACGCTAAAAAAAAAAAAGCGGCCTCGGCGTGCCGCCGCCAACGTGTTTTGTTTCACTCCTTTTCACGGGTTTGCGACGGGTTTTTTTTTATTTTTTTATAGGCCATACACTTTAGGCAGCGTGTATTTACATGATCATTTAGACATTACAATTATTCTCAGCAAAAAATAATCATTGACCTATCCTTGAAAACATGAACAACCAGAGGAAGTTCATAAAATGGACCATTTGGCTCTGTTCACAAAAAGCACACTTAAACATTTGGCACAGGACTCTGGGGAGTTAGTCATTCCTTAAAAGGCAATTTACTGCCATAACAGATACTCAGCTGGAAGGACCTGCTTCGAAGACGACGTTTTTACGATTCCTAATTTCCTTCGCGGCACCTCCGCCATCTTTTGTAGCATTTTCAGCAGCAACCTTGAAAGGTGGGTGGAGAGCCAGGCCCGTAAAAACAACCCAACACTTTGAGACGGATCTTGCAGCGAGTCTTTGTGATGTGATGAACACGCATGACATATTGCGTGGTAAGAAAAGTGGAAAAATGCGGATGGTTTTAACAGCTGTTGCTACAAAAAAGGACGTTTTGAATATCCAAAATGCTACAGCTACTAAATAGCTTGTTTTTTGTGTATAATTAGAAGCCAAGCCATCGCTATTAGATTTGTGGCTATTATTTTGTCCAGATACATGTTGGACTGACTCTTGCTTGTGCAACTTTTTGTTCATTCTGGAGAAAACAGAAGCTCCAATTGCTTTTTAGAGTAAACTTTTCATCGTCTTTGACCATTGGGTTAATCCTACACCTTAAGCTTATCTATCGGGAGAAGTACTTTTTGTTGTAGCTTTCCAAACAGCAACATTCAACCATCCATTAGGGATTTGCATGCTGTACAAACTAGTACGCCATTTTCTGAATTAAGTAGCTCCTTAGATTCAAAAAGGTGAACTCAAGTAACGTCTGCGTTCGAAGAGGCCTCAGGGAACTTGACTGAATCTCTTTAAAATAAATGTACGTTTTTTTGGTTTTTTTTTGGGAACATCCTCGCATGAGATTTCCTTCTAAATGTTGAACGTATTTAGGAGTTTCTCAAGCAAGAAATGGGATATAAATGACTCTGAATGTTCCGAGGTAGTGTGGGAGCCAGATGGGCTGTTCTGATTGTTTCAGAAATTGCTGATCTACTGAGATTTCCATGCAAAAGTCTATGTGTCAGAGAATGAGCTGAAGAAAAGGAGGTTCGTGTCAAATACGTACTGCTGAAAAAAAAAAAAAAATCTACAGCAAACGCGTGACGCTGGAACAAAATGTCGCAGAAAGGTTTTTCAACAACTAGTTGAATTTATGCCACAAAGATAGAGAGGGTCAAATCCAGCACCAGCAAAGTGAACCTAAGTCTGGGAGGTGAAGTAAAACTTTTTCTGCCACAACTTAAAAGTTTTTGTCTTTGCAATTCACGCAAAGAATGCTTAAAAAAAAAAGCACTATTTTGGGTTGTTTGGGGACAGGTCGGCTTTTTGTGTCACTTGACATGCTTCAAAATATTCAAATATTGATGCTCCATCTTACAGAGGCAACTTCTGTCCTCTTATAGCAGTGGGACGTACTGTAAATGTCTTAGCAAGATGCTGGACTTTTCCGCTACCTGCAGGCTGTAAACAAAAAGCTCGACATCAAACTTCAACGCAACCCTTTCTCGCTTCTGCTTCTATTTTTAATGGTAAGGATCTCAAATGTTGATTAATTCTCGGCCCAAAGGGAACACAGTCTGAGTCATTTTCATCTAACTTCAGAAGAGAGCCAATAAATCCGCCTTTTAATGACACAACACTGACGTCTAAATTGAACAGAATCCTTTTTTTCTCCTCCGTCTTTTTCCCTCATTAGTGTTGATAGAGGTTACTAGCGCCGTCGGTCCATGTCTGACGTTACCTGGGCTGCCATGGTAACCCCTCCTTTACAAATAAATAAATAAATGATTTCGGGAAACAAACTATTGGCAAGAACCTGTTACTAGTTTCTTCCTCCCTCAACTGCCTCTGTCATTCACTTCCTTTGCGTCTCGGTTCCCTTCCTTCCCTCTATTCCTACATTTTATCTGTCTGTCGATTTCCACCTCATTAGCTGTCACACTGTGTCCATATTCAACCACTGGATAAGTTCATTTGTAAGTACAACTGGAGGAAATGGTGCATCAGGCCTGTTCACGTCTCTGTCTGTCCTCACTGCTGGGACTCTGTGTGTGTGTGTGTGTGTGTGTGTGTGTGTGTGTGTGTGTGTGTGTGTGTGTGTGTGTGTGTGTGTGTGTGTGTGTGTGTTTCTTTTTTGCTCAACTGTGGAGAGAAAGTGCAAAATCTAAAGAGTGTCTTGCTAGTGCTAGCACTTAAATGCATTGTCAGCATGCATGTCCATGTGTGTGTGTGTGTGTGTGTGTGTGTGTGTGTGTGTGCCACTCGTGTGCAACTGCTTGTGCCAATTATTTCATTATCGGCTGACAGATTTCTTCTTTCCACTATTAAAGCTCCCCTAGCCAGGGGCAGCAGGAGCAGCAAAGGCAGTGGTCTTTCTCTCTCTCAAACACACACAAACACACACCTACACACACACACACACACACACACTAGCTAGCTCACTGCAACCAGTTCAAGTCCATCAATTAAGGAGGCAATTTACTCAAGTGGTTCCACCTGGGCCAAAAAGGCAGGTGGGTGGCCGTGCTCTGTTTACCCTATCGGAGATTATTAGGGCTGAGATATCGCCTGTTTTCCTTCCCCCCCCCTCGCCTTAATGACGTCAGTTCTGCCCGTGCGTGCGTGCGTGCCTGAGCGTGCAAGAGATTATGTCGAGTGTTCGGTTGATAACCGGGAATACCTTGCCTCTGTCAACGCGCCTCAGCGGAGTAACATGTGATGCTAACGTTTCACAGATGCGATGTGCGCACACGTTTCGTGTCGGCTTACCGAGCTGCTGACGTGGATTTTTCAGTACACACACACACACACACACACACACACACACACACACACACACACACTTGCCTCCAAGCGAAACCCACATGGCAGCAGTGAATTCTGCAGAAGTGGATCTTATTCTTCCATCGTTTAGCATCTGAGAAACCGTCTGACGTCAAAGGTAGGGATGTTGTAAGAATTTTTACAACAGAGCCAGTTGGGTTTTCTTCCCAGACTTTAAATCAGGCTGGAGTGCGGCGGAGAAACGTGCGTTTGACCCAGTGAAGCGTTCTGAGGGGGCGGCGAAGGGGTCAGGACGATCTTCATTAGGTGGAGGTAAGTATGTAGGGATGTAAGCCTTCCAGCAAGGCGACAGAGTGTGTTGAGAAAACCCTTAGCAACAGCGGTGAGAGCCAGGGATCACATAAAAACAGTGGGAACGATCATGTGATCTTCCACTTGCTCTCCTTTTATATTCCCTTCTGAGGAACCGCGCCGAGCAACAGCTGGTGAAAGCTCTACCAGTCGGCCACACCCTGCAGCACAGTGAGTCCGCTGTGAATCCATCCCTGAAGGTAGCGCCGAGTGGCGAAAAGTCTGAGAAGGTCTCACTGCTTTTTCCACCAACCCAGTTCCGGTGCTTAACTGGTTCAAGAGTTTACTGAGCAGCAGAAGAAGCTAGTCGTGCTAGCAGCTGGATCAGAAATAGTAAGGCTGGAGGATAAACCAATTATCAAGAGCTCTGGAAAAAAAAAAAGTTAAGAGACCACTGCACTCAACTTCATTGGCAACCTCATGGTTATTCCACCAAATATTGATTTCTGAACTCGTCCTGTGTCCAGAATTTGTATTTTAGTTTCTAAATGAACATGAACTTGTTTTCTTTGCATTATTTGAGGTCTGAAACCACTGCATCTTTTTTGTTATTTTGACCAATTCTCATTTTCTACAAGCAAATGCTAAACTTTTCCTTGGAATTTCAGAGACATGTTGTCATGAGTTCATAGAATAGAAGAACAATGTTCATTTTACTCAAACATATACCTAATTAGAGCAAAATCAGAGAAACTGATCATTTGAGTGGTCTATTAAATATTTTTTCAGAGCTGTACGTTGCAGTAGACACGTGATCAATATCAACTGATAACACGTCTGGTAGAATATTCAATAATTTCACTGAACTCTGAGCCAGAACCACACAGCATTCTGGGGGATGTAGGCAGAGGAACTTTTCAAAGCCAGAAACGCAAAGTTGGTGACATCAACTAACTCACTCGCCGCTCGCTCTTTGGTTACCTAGCAACAACTTGTCGAGGAACATGTGTGGCAGCAGCTCGAGGCTTCGCTACCCTATGTCACTTGAGTCACATTTTCCCGTTTTGGTACTATTTCAGGTTTTTAAAACAAAAAACGAATAAATAATTATTAACGCCATCTGATATGAAACTCTTACATCGTTTTTCAGCCACATGGTTCAGCCCTCGCTGTGGATGTGAAGGGGAAAGTCAAGTCATTTGTCCCTGCAAGTCATTCATGGGTCTATTAAGTGACGAGAAAGCGACAAAGCAGCAAACTATTGCTCAGTCTTTCTAATGTGTAAATTATGAATAACCTTGTGTACGCGGAAGCGATCTTTAGAGGCACACACAGCTGCCTCTGTGGTTGTGAGCGCAAATCGATGCCTGCACTGCCTTCCAGAAACCCTGGTACGAACGCACGCGGCATCCCAAACGCTCCGCCGGATGAATTGAAAATGGGGCGGCAAAAAATTTGCTCCGCGACGTAAACGCAAGACGCTGCATGCGGTCTGCCACGCTGCATGCCCACGGCTCGTATCGCTCGGTGCGCCTCCACGTCTCTATGCGCCAGCACTTACGGCCTCCGCGTTTCTCTTCAGGTGGAAGCAGGCCCCGTACGCGCACACGCCAAACTCATCATCCAGATGTGCTCCGAGGCGCGCCCCACCGATCCCGCGCGGGCGGGCGGCAAATCGCGGCACCAGGACCCGTACGCGTCGGTGTTCCGTCTCTCCGCTGTTTGATTCAGACAAGGGCGTTTTGTTTCCTGCATTTCCACAAGCCCCATTTCTTCCCTTGCTGGATGTGGTTTTATCCTTGGGCTTATGCGGCAGAGAGGGAGAGCAAGAGATATAATTTATTGTCTGTTCAGCAAGGCAAATGTGCAAACCTGGCATATTTCATTTGCTGAACGTATAATTATTAAAATATGTTATTTTCTCCATCTCCCCCCTCACCCCTCCACTCAACCCCACTGTTTCATGTTGTGTGGGGAAATGCCATCTGGGCTGATTCATGCCCTTCATGTGAATTCCACGCCGACGGTAAAACTCTGAAACGTAAAACTTGTCCGTGTTGGGCGGAAGAGGAGGAGGCAAGAAAAAGTCAGGCGCGGCAAAAGACGAGCGGTGTAGACAAACGCATCGACGCCTACCGAATGGAGAAAAACCTGCATTACTTAGGCTGAGGAAGGCTGCTGCCTTCTCACTCTTTTCCACTAGAGCACAAACAGCAAGGAAATAAACTTCAGCTACTTTAGCACCTATGGCAAGGAACAGAGCATGCCTTGTAAATTATTGCGTCTGTAGTGAGGAAATGTGACTTGGAAAAGGGGGGGGGGGCGGAGGGGAGGGGGAAAAAAAGCCGCAGAAGGGGGAAACAGCACACCATGGAAGAAAGCTTTCTGTATTCATGAGTTTGGCTTTAACAGTCCCTGCAGGTACAATAATGAAGTTCCTCTCTCCCATGTGGAATGGACCGTAATGATTATGATGAAGCAGATTTGCTGTTTTGGTTTGTTTTCCTCCCCCCCATTCCCTGCTGTTGTATCAGCAGAGCAGTAAACAAAAGCATAAAGCTATATGTAACAATGATGTAAATGTAAAAAAAAAAAAAATTAAATAAAGGTGGGGCTATTAACCGAGGCAAAAGAAAGCGACGTGGCTGGAACAGACGAATAAAAAAAGAAAAGAAAATCCAACCTACAACGCCAAATTGCGCTGCCTAATTGATGAATTGCCTCTTGAGTTGCTTACGGTTTGCCTTGATCCGTTGGCGTCCATGTCAAACTCTTCGGCGACGACAAAAGCACAAGGGAAGGACGTTTACAAAACGTGGAAAATCAATGAGCAGCTCCAAGTCCACTTGATTCGAAGGCACCGCTATTCAAACTGTGATTGCACGATTTATTTATTTATTTATTTATTTTACGTACTTCAGCCCAAGCTGAAATAAGCGACTTTTAATGATACAGTTTTGCTTTGCCTAAAGTCATCAGCTTCATCCCCCTGACATATTTTCCATCTGATCTCAAATGAGCGTTGTCCACCTCCGTCCTCTGTCCTGAACTCTTCGGCAGCTGCCAACCAGAGTATTGAGACGATCTGTACCCAAATCTGTTTGGTCTGTAAAATAATTTTTAAAAAAACCCCTAATGAGTTATCGAGCAAAGCCGTGGAAACGGTTTGAGTGACCCGCGATTCGGCTCCATCCGATACGTCAATGACAATGAGCAGACAGACCTTATGAATTTTCTCACATTGTTGCATGACTAACACCCATGTCAGCTGCTTTCCTGCTGAACACCTTTAATAGCATTAGAAGATAAATGAGTGGCACTGCCTGTTATGACCCATAATGACACGGCTTGTCCTTTACAGTGAGCTAAACCCATTTTCTTTTACGGCGCCGGGCCCCGCGAACAGGAATTCGGAAACCCACAAGCAATCTATTCAAGGCCGCAACACGCTAAAGGGATGTGACGTGCCAATGTTTTTTTGGGGTGATTTTCATTATGTGTCATTCCATTCTAATTCGTTTTCAATTGGGCCATAAGAGCTGTCGCCACGAGCGCCACAAAAGGCAAGGAGCGAGCGAAGGAGGATCTCGTTTGGCTCCGAGACATCCCGCGAAAGAAAATAATGATCTTTATGAAATTGCTTTAGACACAATCTGACAGGCGAGACAAAGCAAGAGGCTGGCCTTGTTCGAATCGATGCTGCCTCCATTAGTTTTCTAAAGAGTAGCGTGCGATTTGTTGCGGTGGTGCAGCGTGGCATCGGTAATATTCTGTT
Source organism: Poeciliopsis gracilis (assembly GCA_911649635.1). Lineage (NCBI taxonomy): Eukaryota > Metazoa > Chordata > Actinopteri > Cyprinodontiformes > Poeciliidae > Poeciliopsis > Poeciliopsis gracilis. Next base: position 3,207,920 of record CAJVRI010001121.1, read on the forward strand.
GCTCCGACACAAAAAGCTAATCCACTATAGCCAAGCTAATGTCAAATTAAACCTACACTTCTCTCGGATGGAAACCGAGGAGCAGCTCGAACACACTGGATCCATAAAGCATGACCGAGCCTGTTATCACAGGCGCCACATTCGTGTCACAATGGCCTCCGGGGCCAGGCTTTTGTGAGGGCAGAGAAACCTCGTTTCTGCATCCATTCAAAGTGACTGTGATCTCATGCGCGGAGAAGATCAGACTTCCTAAGTAGCTATCGATTAGCCAGACGAACAGAGACAAAGCGATTGATTGAGCGATGGAATAACCTCATCTCTACCTTTGACACAGCATGAAAGCACAAATTGAAACTGCAGAAGGGTAAACACACTTCTCACTCGACATTTCCTCAAGAACGCGTGGAAGCGTCGCACGCAAGCCTCCCCCGCTCCGCCCCCCCCACCCCACTGTCATGTAATCAATACTCAGGACTATGAATAAAATGGACCCTTGTCCTTAAAATCAACACTCTTTGAGATTGTTCATCCCGATGAGTCCTGCTGTAAGCTCAGCGTTGGATCATCTGAGGGGAGGGACGCACTTTTCTTTGAGAGGTGCCTGTGATGGACATGTTGCCAGTGTAGCAAGAACAGGCCCAACAGAGTCCGCCCTCCCTTGGACAAAAAATGCTGATCTGAGGGTATCTTTCTCCTCACCGACTGACAAGCCGATAGACAAATGGCCACTAGACTCTAACCTCTCAAACAACCAGCTCTCCTCCCTCTTTTTGTCCTCCAGTCTTTTCCCTTCATTCAGTATATATATATATATATGTGCCTGCACCCACATGACTAATTCATACAGCTCAGCTTCATCAGAGCGCAGTGACCAGAACAGATTCCCTGGCTGGAGGGTGAGGTTTTAATTAAAGATACAGCTGCAGTAACAAAAACCATCCAATCCCTTCTGCATTTTGCACCGTCTTTCCGGGAACAGAACAATCCGACTAAGTTTCACTGATTGGCGTTGCAATAAACTGCGCTGGTTTTACATTTTTTGTCTCATTTGCATCTGTGTTAGGTTAACGTGCCCCGAGGATGTAAGACATGGCGTTGCGTGTTCGAGGTCTCACAGAGCGGGTTTTAAATCTTTGTCCTCAAGCTTGGATTTTGCAGGGCCTTGGGGATTTTAGCACGGTACTTCATGGGTGGAAGAGAGGGAATGAAGTGTGTAAGGGCCATGTCTTCTTTGACATCCCTATTTCCGAAGGCCACTGAATCTCTCCAGTAAAAAAAAAAGAAAAAAGAAAGCCAGCACCCGCAGAGCATCCACACACGGCCGCCTTTTTATTAGTCTCCCGTTTCAACTGCTGCCATTTTCTCTTCCCATTGTCCCACGGCGCTGCCAAAACAGAATCGATAGAACTTTAGGAAAACTGGGTGCAATAGTGCACACTCTTTACTGTCCCGCAATCAATAGGAGATGTGAAAAACAGATCCGTGAACACACACTGAAGATTTCCACGCAGAGGACCCGTGATTGTGGACGCCGGGGGGGCGGGGGGAGACGTTCAGCCCCGTTTAGATTATGATGGGAAAACCGCCACAGGTTTCTGCTCCAACTGTGATTGATTCATCAAAGTGATTTAATTAACAAACCCTTTAACTAATGAATCAATTAAGGTATTGATTAATGTGCATCGTCCATATAGATTGCAGCTGATACAGGCCATTACAGATAAATTGTGCTCAATTTGAAGCAGTTTACAGCGGATTACATGTGGGGAAAATGCTTATCTACGTGCTCCGGCGCTGCAAGGGGCCCCGAATCCACCGAGGACTTTGCCGAGTGAAACACGGAGATTGTGACATTGCGACTGCCTTTTAACGACACCGCCTGAAGTGCGTTCAGCATTCTGCAACTGTGGCACAAACTGAATTAATATTCAGGGGGAAAAAAAAAAAAAAAACAAGACACGGCAACCGCAGATGGCATGATGAAATTAAATAGCTGAACCGAAATCTCTACAGCAAGGGGGGGAAAAAAAGAGGACAAAACAAGAGTGTCGTCGCAAGAAAAAAACAACAACAACTGTCAGCACAATCAGAACTTAGGAAGGAGGCTTCGAATCTGCTTTTACCATTTGAGAACTGTAGTCATTCTGGTCGTAAATCCCTCAGGAAAGCATGGTAACGGTGTTGCTCAAGCAGGTAAGTCTTCGAATGAAGTTGTTTCCCATTTTGCGGGAAGCAAGGAAAAGGGAGCAGTTCATTTTGTGGACGTGACCCCTGCTTTCAGCTGAAGTCTTTGGGAAAGGTGACCCGATTAGCAGCGGTTTCAAAAGGGGCGACATGACCACAGCGTGTCGACACACCGGCAGAACGTTCCGACCACATCGCCGAAATGTTTGGCGTTTGGCTTTTTAGAGGCGAAGGAACGAACCGTTCAACGGGGGTTATGCTCGGGAGTCGGAAGCATGGGGTGCTTTCCGTTTCAGCTTGCTTTCTCCACAGGCCACAAACGTTCAGCACATGACACCTAGCATTTACCATCGCTTGACCTGAATCTGCCTGAGGCGGCAGCTCTGAGCTGTGCAACCATGCCAAAGGACGTCATTCCAAACCTTACCGTCTCTCTCTTCTTTTTCTTCTTCTTCTTTTTTTTTTAAATAGGGATTCCCGGGCTAAATTTAAATGAAGCTGCCAGATGTCAGGTGTAGCACGAGGAAGCACAAATCTATTCTAGTCCGGCTCAGTTTGGCAAACCCTGCGGTTGTACCTGGAGTTAATTACCAACACGACTTTGGTCTGCTTGGTAAGCCAAACACTGCAAACAGACATCATTTCCCCAAGCCTAATTTCGAGCTACATGCAGTTAAGACTGTTTTCAAAATCATTAATAGATTTGGGAGAATTTAGTAAAATTACTGCTGACACGACTGTTCAAAAGAGCTGATTTGTTTTTCCAAAGAAGCGTTCTAACAGAGCAGAGCAATCGATTCAAAATTATGTAGCTAGTCCAGCTGTGTCAGCCTTCCTCTTATCCAAAGTAGGAAACAGCCATTAAAAAGGTGAGTGTGTGTAACATGAAATATTGGGATGTAATGAAGAAAGCTGTACTCGTCAAGGGGGGATGACACCAACTCAATGTTGTTTTTCCAAAAATGTTTTGATGTAAGTTGATTCTCTATTGGTCCAATCACTTGCAATGAAGCTGACATGCAAAATTTGTGGGGAAAAAAAAAAAAAGTGTTTTTTTTTTCCTCTTCATATGATCCAGCCACACAATTTGAAAATGAATAACGCTTGGTGGCGCCTTCCTCGGCCGAAGCTTTCCGCCCTCCGCCCCTCCGGTGTGTGAAAATGACAGAAATTGACAACCAAATAGTATCCTCCGCTGTGTCCCGGTGTGTTTTTGCCCCGGGTCTCATGGCCGGTTGATCTGACAGACTGTCTTTCACTACTACATCCCACCCTCAAGCAGCAAAAGCCAGACGACTTAGCCTTACATAAGGCGAACTTTGTGCTGTCACTACCTGTCTTGGAAGCTAAGAGTTGCAGCGGCTTGACTTCAACCCTCCATACCACTGCGACACTTAAAAATAAAACCTTTCATGGACAGCCAGAAGGTGCTTTATTGTGTTTATTAATGAACACATCATTTAAGGGTATCTTGTTTATGACTAATAGCTCATTATTTACAGAAAGTGGGCAAAGATTTAGAAGAATAAAGGTATAGAAAGCAAAAATTGCTTAGTCGTTACACTTTGAAATTATAATTTACTTCATGATTATTAATTCAAACAGAACAATTTGAATGCTACCAGCCTCAGTATACGAGGTGGGCAGAACCGCATTAATAACATTGTTATTATTTAAAACAAACAAAAAAAAAAACAGCTATAAACCTAAGAGGAAGTAGAGGGCAGGGATGCAAGAATACTGAATTTAAAGCCTCTAATTGCAGGAGTCTTGAAGTTTAATCCAGTGCTGAGAAATTGCCATTAAGAGAACATTTATGTCAAACACAGTCCAAAGCGGCCATGTTTTTCTCCCACTAAAAAGAAAACCGGAATCCACGGGACTTTGAAAGGCATGGGCCCCTTTTAAGCTGCGATTGCGACGCCCACGCCGCCTCGACGAGCCTATTTCGGCGAGTAACAACTCAAATTTCACTTAGATTGGCCTCAATTCGCGAGCAAAGAGGAACAATTGGCCGAGCTTGTCAGGCTTTCCATTACCATGTGACAAATACCTCGACCAATGAAGAGCAAAATGGGATTTGCTCCATTGACTGAATTATTGAAATGGACAGTTTGAGAGAATTATGGTGCAAAATCCCTTCACTTTTCGAGACCATCCTGTTCCTCTCATCCTCATCCACTATCTCTGCATTTGGTGATTGTCTCTCGACAAGATTTGCACCGTGCGCAGGAGCTGATTTGATGAGACGCAACACCTGGTTTGCTCTTTCCCACAGCCAATACCCCATTACGACACATCTTTAGCTCACCAGTCCTTCCTTTGCTAGTTTGAAAATAACTCGACTGTCGACGGGCTACCATCTGATAACACACCACCCACACACATGCATCTGCACGCTCACCTACATGCACGGGAAACACAGCAGGGGCGATCAATCTGTGACATAGCAAAGAGGAAACTAAAAATACATTTTGCTTTTCTCCATCTTTTGTTCCAATTCACAAAGGAGACACTAGCATCGCACAATCGGGAGGTTCTTCAAAAAGGGATGTGTGAGAAAAGACTAAAAGGGGTCCGTTCTTTGGGCCTCTTGTGCATGTCTTTCATTATTCTCGTCCCCAAAAGACTGTCACTAATGCAGTCCTTTGAATTCATTTTATCAGTTCGCATTATTAGGCCTCACAGCCAGCTTTGACCTTGCTCATTCTTGCAGCCTAAAGTGTGCATTTTCTCCACCCTCCTTTATGTGACTCATCTCCTTCTCTCTCCATTGGATTTCAATAAGGGCCATTGCTGAAGTTAAAACTCCATCACTTTTTTTCCTTTTTGTGCTGCACAGTGACCAGCAGCTCCCCCCTCCACCCCCAAAGTTGAAAGCTATTTGATGTCTCGTCAGAAAGCAAAGAAATGCAAGCTTAAGGGAAAAAAACAAAAAAAAAAAAAAACAACCCTTGGTGTAAAAGCACAACATGATACAGACAAACAACTCAGCACTCAAGGTCAAAAATATTGCATTGCCTGTCAACAAACTCAGCAATGCTGATGGTCTGAATCTAATGAGCACCCGTCACATTTACAAAGCCACGGGCAGCACTTTTTGTACTGCACCATGGTCACAAAACAGTCCATCTGACCTCTGACTAAAACACCAACATTATCTTGTATCTGATTTTGCCTCTGCCATCGCTACATCCTATCTTCAAACCGCAAAGCCGAGCGAACCTTCCCCAAGTCAGCCTTCACGTTGCTGGAAGTACCTCACCTTGTGGCTCAAACGTCCAACTGCAGCTAGTTGACTAACACTCTTGGTGATATATCAGGAAAGAAGGCGTCTAAGACGTGGATTGAGGTGTTCTTTTAGGACAATTACAACATCATGTGCAAAAGACACGTGATCAATATCAATTGACGATGCGTACGAAAGAGTATCAGATCATTCCAGTGAACTGCAATCCAGAACCGCACAGCTTTCTGGGGGTTGTAGGCAGAAGAAAGGATTTAGCGACTCAATGCCTCCCGTCCAGCTGTGTAAGGTGGGTGGCATCAACAAACTTACAGCTGCTAAGCTAGCAACAACCTATAGAGAACCGTTCACACGAGCAGTATCGTCACCATGGCCTATTACAAAAAATAAAAGGATCAAAATGAAGTGAAGGGAGAAAATGAGTAAAACAGATCGAGAGGAAATTGTGGAAAAAGACAAAGGGTCACATCACCAGTTCGGCTGTATTTTAGACGTTTCAATCTATGAAACACATCAATTATCGGTAGACTGCTGAACGTTTATATCGCGGTATATTTTTCAGCCATATCGCCCAGCCCTACTTGTTTTCGCTGGCTTATTTAAATAGACTCAGGTGCAAATTGTTCTAAAATAAAATAATACCAACCAAACATCTAAAACGTAAAAAGGCTAAGCAATCTCAAGGGCATCAAAGGACACGTTGCACATTGTCACCATGTCACTTCACCTCAAGTCTTGTGGGTTGCTATTTTTAAGGACTGTCTATCATTGCTACACCGTGCTCTAAAGGCAGCTGACTCAACCTTTATTGTATTGTCACTATCTTTCTCGACAATTTAGAGTTGCAACAGTGGGAGATTGATTTTAACCTTGGTACTATGACGAGTCAGCGTTGAGTCATAGACTGAAAGGCTGGAAAGGAACGCAGACTGGCATCAGTTGGAAGGAAACTATTGAGTCTCCTTTACCCCCAAATGGTTTTGTAGCCAGCAAAGTTTTAAGGCTGTTATAGCGCTAAGGATATGGGGGCCATTCTTGTATTGTAAGAGTCTCAACGAGAACCCGGTTTGTAGGATCATCACAGGCTTTCACTGACGCAATATTTGACGATGAATATGCAATGAGATGGGCTCGCTTCGAGGGAACGGTGTCTGGTTCGAATCTGCCAGACCGACTGCAGCCAAGATGTACCTTCACAGACGGAATACACTGTCTTGGTTGTTGAACAATAGCACATGTTTTAAGTTTGTTTAACTTCGCACCTGAACGAAACCGTTACGAAACCTCCGTGGAAACAGACCCGACAAAAACAAACATGCACACACTTCCGAGAGATGTTTCCAAATCTGACATCTTTTACAAATCTGCAAAGGCAACGACTGTTTGGTTTTGCCTCCATTTTTCTTTGCCTTAATCCCCCTTTTTTTTTCATTTTTTTAATGTAAAATCCAAAGCATTTGCCTGAATATGACCTGAATATCTGCATTGTACTGGAGGCGGTAGACTGGACGGAACATCATCTCAAGTCAAGCTTTTCAAAAATTCCACAAAAGAAACCCATGACTGTTCCCTCTAACAGATTGCTTGCCCTCTGGGTGTGCTTCCATCAAGGGAATAATAAGTGGAGTTGTTGTTATTTGGGGTTTTTTTTTTTTATGTTTTTTGTCTTTTTACCAAGCTTTACACTGTACGGCAATTCCTCAGCTTTGCGGCGTTACGACTCCCATAAAGAGTAAGTGAGCTCTTGCAGGAAGATCTCCCGGCAGACGCGTGTGATTTGTATTTATTGTGCCGCATTGTAGGTGGAATTAATGACTGGTTGCAGGGAATAATCTGCCAGGCGGAAACATCAGTCAAGTTGTGACTCATTAAACCACATGCCATTCACAGCTGAATGTCAGCGAATGACACTCCATTAATTATCTGATTCCCTCTACACAAAAAAAAAAGAGAATAAATAAAGGGGACTGAACTGCTCCCCCATGCTGTGACCATGTCTGCCAGGCCCAAGCTGACGACGATAAGTATTTGGTTGATGGAACAGGTGAGAAAACACAATAAAGGGTGAACATAGGTGCATTAAAAACCGCTTGACCTCAACGTTACCCTAAAGCTAGACTCTAGTGCCATCTATTGAAAACGTTTGTGAAGTTTATTGGGCTTCCTATATGCATTCATCCCCAAATTATTTGCAACAAAAACAACAACAAAAAAAACAAAAACGTGGCGGATTACTTGTTGATGATGCATGCTTTTTTTTTTCCCTTTTTTTTTAAAATCAAACATCTCCCCCTCTCCCCCACCCCACAATCCCCGATTGGTTGCTCGGTTTTTTTTTTTCAGAGCAGAAAAAGTGCAAATCCGTCTGCAGAGGACGTCGCGCACTTCCAAGAAACAATCGCGCACGCAAAAGAGACAGACCGGAGCGTAACTGGTGAGCGGCTTTTACCTTCTTTGAGCAGGCGTGAGTGGATGAGGAGGATGAGGAAGCAGCAGATCGCCGCTCCGGTCAGTGCCCACGCAACTCGGAGCAGCTGCATCCTGGGCGTCTGTGGGAGAAGGGGGGGGAGAGGACGAGGGAAGGGGGGTGGGGGGGCGATTTTTTTTCTTTTTGTCGCGGACCGACACAGCCGTGCAGCGGTGGTGTTGGGGCGGGGGGGGGGGGGGCTTGGAGGAAGAGGAGGAGGAGGAGGAGGAGGTGGATCAGCCCGCAGACACGCACCGGTTCCTTCTCAGCGGTCCGTGCAAGTCAACGTTCATCGTGCAGCAGATTAAAGAAATGAATAAAAAAAAATGTATCGTCCAGTTTTGGATGGGATTCCAGCAAAAAAAAAAAAATTAAATAAATAAAGAGAGAGAACTAAAAGAAAACAGTAGGATGCGCGCTGGTTTGCGTCAGAGCGATTTAACCCCCGATCAGTCGCTGAGCTGCTTGCATCTTCCGATTCCTTAGTTGTTGTGTTTTAAAAAAAGAAAAAAAAAGAAAAGAAAAAAAATTCTCATTTAGATGAGTCGCTTCTCTCATCGGATCAGGAAAGCGGGCTGCTGCCTCTTCGAGGTGCGCACGGCGGCTCCACGGGCGACAGTCACCGCTCTCCGCTGCATGTTACGCACATCTCTCCCGCTGCTGGAGAGGTAGAGGCGCACACTGGCAGCCAAAGTCGCCTCGCAGCCCCCCTCCCTCCCTCCTTCCTCTCTCTCTCTCTCTCTCTCTCTCTCTGGATCCGTCTCTTCTCCCTCTCTCTCTCTCAGATTCAACTCTTCACGTTTACGCACGGCGACGGCGAGGTTAACATCTCGACTGCATCATCTCCATCGGAGCATCATGTCCCCCACTTTTGTTCTTTTGTTTTGACCCGAGAACAGGTTGTGCAAAAGCTTGGATCCCAGTGGCTACCAGCAGATATTTTGTATGTATTCCTAGGAGGAAAAATACCCCCCCCCCCTCTTCCCACCACACACACACATACACACCTCCTCTGCTTAGCTCCAGGTTACGTCACAACTTCTCCAAAATAATCTTCTCCATCTATAACGCATGAAGATCGCGCATTTGGAGCGTTCCCTCCTGCAGGGACTCAAAGTGATGGTGGCATTGTTTTTGAACGTTCAAAAAATAAATAAATCAAATTTCGTTTTCCTATCTAAAGGTGACATCCTTCACTTTATTCAGGGACGATGCAGACACGGGAGTCGGGGAGATGCGGCTTTGATGAACCCAGACTGCAGAGAGACTCTTTTGAAAATGATGCCCAACACAAGTCACACAGATCAAAACACGGATCCAAAAGCAGGGATTGTATTATTAAACCCTCTTTTCCTTCTGGTTCTCAGAAGCGGAACAATGCAAAAACACAAACGTGTTTCCATTATTTTCGTGTTGGGCCACATCAGGACGAATGTCCTTAAAGGGCCGAGAGCACTTAGAAAACGACGTATTGAAACCCTCCAGATATCAATATCGATCGTTTTGAGTGCAGCTGAACATCCAGTCGCACTGATGAGTTTTGGCAGTGTGCAGCCAAAATCCACAGCAGCTCTGGAGGAGCTGCAGAGACCAAGAGCTCAGGTGGGACAGATATTAGTCACTTCACAAATATTATCCCAATGAAAGAGAAGTAAAAATAAAAGCCGTAACATAGCAACGTTCGTAAGGTTGGCTGCCATAGATATCAGACCTAATTAGACGCTGACTGTCTCTGTGGGCCCAGATCGAGCGTGCATTTGACTTTGACCCCGCCCCCACCTCCATTTGTTTCTAAACGGCAAAGTTTGCCCGTTCACGCAGCGGATGCACGCATCAGTTCGTCCATTCCAACGCAAAGGAAGGTAATTAACAGAGATGTAATCTCTGCGAGGATTTGGTGTGGAAAGACTCCGTGTTTGCTTGTGGCTTGTGTGGGAGTGAGAGCCTGACATTTACACATGCTGAGCCTATAGCAGCCCGGCTTCGCTGGAAGAGCAACGAGCTATAAATATGACTTTGGAAAAAAAAAAATAAAAAAAATTTATTCTAATTAAGAGGAAGAGACGAGAGGATCGGTCTGATTCTGCTTAGCAACTGATCGTCAGATTTCACAGAGTTGCCACCTTTCGGTAGTGACAAAATAGAAATGTTGCGCTCGTCTTGTCTCATAAAATGTCGCCAAAAAGAACTGATGGATGGAATTGATCGTGCTGATCAATAGCGAAGCGCAGATTGTTTTGACAGAACATTCAAGTGAGCAGAAGACAACAACAGATGAACGGGAAATTCAAATTGTTAGCCAGCTGATGACGTCTAAAGCTGAGTCTGCGCAAAGGAAGGAAGCTGTGAAAAGATATTTGCCCCCTTGCAGATTTTTTTCCATCTGATTTTTCTTTTTTTTTTTTGTGTGCCACAGCTAAATGTTATAAAACAAGACGGAGAGTGAAACACAGAAAGTTGCCCCAGCAGAACATTTTCCTTTGTGAGAACTAAACCTTCCCCCACAAACGTAACGATTTGCTTCAACCTGGGCAGCCAAAAGTGTTTGGGATAACAGAGTCGTTTGAATTCAGTTACGTCGAATGAGTTTTTAATCACAATTTAGTATTTGTCACATTTTTTTTGGTTTCGAATTGGGAAATGGTTCTATTCTGACTCTATCTCCTCGTTCGTCAATCTGAACTTTTGCGCTCGGAGTCCTTGAGGAACAACCTGGCCAGGCGCCGTAAAAGTCGAGATGGCTCTTCTAAAAATTATTTACTAATTACACCTCATTCACCTTCAGTGCTTCCACGTCTCCTCTTGCTTTCTCCTGCCGTACGCCCGAGCCGCGTTCCTGTGCTTTTTTTTCCTTGCCAGGAGCCAGGAGAGGCGTTACTTTCTTTGTCCTTTGTGCAGGTCACTGGCTGTGCGCCAGCCAGAGCTCATGCCAATAAAAGCTGTGAGTAATGGCCTAAAACTTCTCCATTCACTGTGTTTCCCATTATTTCCCGTCAGCCAATAAATCTGAAGGTCTTAATCAGGGGAAAAACCTGGAACACGCAGCCCGTGTCCTGCAGGGTGTCCAACAGCGAGATCCTTAATTTTTAATCGAAGATTAAAAAGGAAAGAAAGAAAGAAAAAAAGTTGAGGTGAGTCCCGTCATCCAAAACCCCGCCAATGTGACTTTGTCCTCAGACAGGTGGCGGTAATATTGTTTAGGCAGATGAACACGCTGCTGCTGTCAAGAAACAAAACTGCCTTTGGGCCTCTGAGATCAGCTGGTCCCTGCATAAAGTCCCCGAAGAACCTAATAAACTAATAATTGAATAAATGTTACAAAGACCCCCAATTACTGAGGAAAGAAGTCGCAGCGGGGTGGAGCGCTCTACTGGGGCTCCGAGTGCAGCTAGTAAATCTTGGACGTCCGTGAAAAAGGGACTCAGCATTCTCCCGCAAGTTTTAGCCGAAATTTATCATCTAAAAATAACCAGATGGAAGATATGCGTTCCCATAATCCAAAGCAGGAACATTTATTGCTCTCCCCGGTTACTTTCTTACTCTCAAGAATTAAAGTGCCTATAAATTTCGCAATGTTTGAAACTATATGGTCATCAGGAAAACATAAATGCCAAATTGCAATTATGTGGAGCTTACTAAGCGTAAAGTGACGCACTGAAAGCGTGTGCTTTGGTAAGGGAAAGCCGGTATTGACATTTTCAGCAACAATCACTTAAGGTGGTTTTGGGGCTGAAACCAGGAATCAGGAATGTGTTGAAGGGAGCATTCACACCAGCCCTGTTTAATCCACATTAATCAAACTCTACCTCGTTTGCCGAGAAAGTCCGGTTTGTGTTGGGAGGCGTGAACGCGCAATCGAACTGTGGTCTACCTAAATAAAACCCTGGTTCGGTTGAAGTGAACTCTGACGTGGTTCGAATGCGTCTGGAAATGCCACTTGGACTGGAGACCGCTCCAAAAAACAGGAAGACTGTGACGCTGGGCATTCTGGGTAAATTCAACCCACAAGTCTACCACCAGTTGGAAAAATTGGCTCCTGGTTTTCTACCAGTGACAAATGAGAAATCCTAGAACTGCTCAAATCTGCTGCTACGCCATTTTTCTTTACATTTCGTGAAGGATAGTTGTTGGTGCGTCGCCGGAACAGGTGACGATGCACCGGGTGACGACGAATAGCTTTTTCAAAAGGTTTGGGTTCATTTGAAACGGCACCAGCTGAAAATGGAACAAACGTTCCAATTTGGGTTCCTAATCAAACCGAGTACTGGGCTATCAGGTGTGAAAAACACCCTGAAGGCAGCTTATACCAACTGCTGGTGGTATGTTGGTTAATTTGTGATTCTATGGGTCTTTATCCTCTTCCAAGGGATTGGTACCCCCTTTGTGCTGTTCCCATGTGTGGAACAAAAGATCAGAAAGGAATGAATGGTTGAACTCTGCCCAACCCTTCCCTTATGCACCAACTGAGGTCATCAAACCTCCACATGTGACGCCTACAGCCGATCGATTGTCGAAAACTCGCCTTCGATCCGCCTCTGCCACTTTAATCTACCACTGGATTAAATAATCCAAACTTGTTGAAGCCAATCAGCCCCATCATCCTAGTTTGAGTTATGCAACTACATTACGCGGAAGGCATTATGTAACTTGTAAATGAAACACCATGAAGTTTTCTAGGTTAGAATAACTAATCTTGGTTTTGATTTGCATTTTTACCTCTGTGAGACGACCGGAACACGCCAGAGGAATAAGACCGAGCATCTAAACCAGATCACAAACCCATTTCATTACATGACTGGCAGTGTGCAGCTCTTCTTACTGTCAATCATTTGATGCACACAGGAAAGAAAACCCAGGATTCTCACAGGAAATAATCAATCAAGCCGCCTCCCGTCAAACATCTTGTCATTTTCATGTCTTTGTATACGAAAAACATATCTGAGAAAAGATGTCGGTTAATTATTCTGCAAAGTGTGTGCGCGCGCAGTTGTCTGGTATATCTTATCAGGGAACCAGACAAAAAGAACGAAATCTAAAGATAGAAAGACGAGCGCCGAAAGATACAACCGTAGAAGATGGTTTATTAAGCTTGGCAAAGGGTTTATTAGCTGCCTGACAGGAGATTAAAATATATTAAAAGGATAAAATATTTGAAAATGTGCACTGCGCAAGTTTATTAGGATTTCTTTCTCCACATTGAGCCACAAATGGTAACAGATACTGAACAATCTGCAAGCAACGCAGTTATTATATTGATTCATTCATACCTATCTGTGTTAGCAACTTGTCTCCCTTCAACTAAAGCACTCTGGCATTAGCAAGAAAAAAAAAAAAAATGAACACATTCACTTGTTTTCTTTTCTCATAGAAAATTATATTCTATCCAAGTATTCGCCGGTGGCAAATTTCTGGGAACCCGCAGAGCCGAACTAGTCACGATTTGGAACAAAATTTAGACCTTTCTGTGAGTAGTCTGCAGGTCCTCCTGCTTTTATGCTTTCATTTTTTTTCTATTTAGTTTGGGATTCCCGTCAAACACACGAATGAATGCAAGCTTAAACGGTTGGCTGCCACTCAAGTGAGAAGTTTGCATAGATTAAACTGAAACTGGAATATGCCAGGAAACTTTCTCTGATACCCAAACGCTCAAATTTGTACAATAATGCAACCGGCACCCAACCGGTCGCACGACGTTCTCTGCTGTAAAAGCATCGCTTTAGCTCTATGAAACATCTTCGTTGTTAATGTCTGAACCCTTCACAACCACATATATCACTTTATGGGAAAAAAAAAGAAAAGAAATGGATGGCACAAGATTTTATCCTATACTCTATACTAATGTCTTACGTCTATAAAACGGGTTATGAACAGAAAGAGTTATAACTGCGGTAGGATTTTATTTACTCAACCACCACATGGATTTTGAGTGCGTTTATTTATTCATTTTCTGCAAGTAAAGCACTCGAGAGGGAATTGACTTTGGACATCTTGGATTGACGGGCAGTCAGTATGTTATGTTTTCCTTTCTCATTGTCATGCAGAATATTAAAATACTTAAATCGGACACGTTCGTACTGCATAGGAGGCGCGTCAATGCTGCCTTAAAAGCTCCAGGGTCTAATGCAACATGAGATGACCGGATCAATACTGCACAAAATAATGTACATTTTCAATAAATACTGGCAATATGTCCCTATTCGTGACACAGAATAAATGTTTGCACAGTAGAAGCACCAGAGAATGCAAAATATACACTAGAAGCGCAAAAATGTGGCTGGCGGCGTTTGTTTCTGAAATTAAAAGGGAACATTTCAGAACAAAAATGACATTATTAAAATGATTTATATCTTCCGACTGTTTCAGAAATATCTTAACTTCAAACACTGCTCAATAAATCATAGCTGAGGCAGGGGGGGGGGATAAAAAAAAAAGCATTGCGCAGCAAGGTTATCATAGTTCAGTTCACTTTCAAAGCACACGGCTCAAGTGGAAAGCTGACTTCATCATTTAAATATTGATCAACTATTGTAATGAAAACGTCATATTCAATCTGTTACCATGTAATGAAAGATCAATACTCTATCAGGATTAAATGAGCCACACTTTTCATGATGCTCCGAATTGACCGAGGGAAAGTTAACAGATGCGAGTTTCAATTTTCATACCAATCTTTTATGTGCGAAGCGTCTTCCTCCGTCAGGAACGGGAGGGCCTCCGGCAAGGGAGGGAGGAGAGATGTGGGCTTTTTTTCTGCATCAATATTTGCATATACAAATCAAATTAAGAGGTAGAATATCAAATTTGTTTTGAAGCAAACAAAAAAAGCTAAAAAAAACCCCAACAATCTAAATCTTCCCTTAGGCTAATAAATGCAGTAAGGAAAAGTGATATTTGTAAAAGAAAGTATTTAAACATGATGTAAGAGAGGTAATTACATTAAGAGTAACGGCAAAATGTAAGCGTTAAAGTAAAAAGAAATTTTTAAATGATTAATTAAAGCACATCTCGAGTCCGCTGCTCTAACCGAAGGAGCAAATCTGAAATATATTTCTATTATAATATGTAAATTTCCTAAACGCAAGAAAATTCTGTGTCCTGTTTTAATAGGAACCCGTTCAACATATCGATCGAGTTCATTTGATTTATTTGTGCGGCACATTTCAGCGTCAAGGCAGCTCAAAGTGCTTTACGTCATAAAAACTCAAAAAATGCAGCCGAAGAAGACAGTCAACATGGCATTAATGCACATCAGAATGTTTATCAGCGTTTCATTTATGACGTTTCAAAAGCAACTCTAACCAGGAGTGTTTTAAGTCTGGACTCATAGGAACTCAGCACTGCAGCTGTTTTGCAGATTTGTTCCAGATTTGTGCTGCGTAGGAGCTGAATGCTGCTGCTCTGGTGTTCTGCTATTTTAGTAATTTTTAATTTTTTAAAATAAAATAAAAATAGAATGTTAATTAAGTCTGCGACAGACTGGCGACCTGTCCAGGGTGTACCCCGCCTCTCGCCCGGAACGCAGCTGGAGATAGGCACCAGCAACTCCCGACCCCGTTAGGGAGAAGGGTGACGGAAAATGGATGGATGGATGGATGTTAATTAAGTAATTCAAATTATGACTTTCTTGCATGTTCAGTTATCTTTAGAGTAGCTGATTGATGATTTCCAACTTTGCTTTTTGTGGGAGCATATAGACAAAACCCAAGAAGGAAGCCTCGAGGAACTCCAAAGATGACCCTTAATAAAGGTCAAATGAGACAATGTAGTGTTGATAAACATAAGATCTTAATCAAGCAGTTTCCAGACAAGCTCACTTCTCCAGTATATACAGTCAACGGGTTGATATCTGTATCACTACATCTTGTTTGCATTCTGATGTATTAATCTTAAACCTGAAAGCTAAGTTTACCCATTTCATTGCGCTGTGGAGCGTATTTGACAATAATCGACGGACCTCCTGCCTCATGTCGACCCGGAACGAACAGCAACAGGACGGAAATTGAGAAAAGCAGCAACAGCGTTTGGCCGAAACCAAAAAAAAATTTCATTCTGAAAACAGCGAGGATGATAATAATAACACTTAGCCATTGTCTGGCGCGAGATGAAAAACAAAACGAAACGAAGAAAGATGGAGCGAAAAGAGCCGTTCCTCTCTCTCTCTCCATATTGCTGTGACCTTGAGTAACCCTGTCGCAAGCGGAGTCATCTTTGAGGGAACAGAAACGCGACATTCGAAAGAAAAGAAAAAAAAACATGTAATTTTTAGATGGCCGCAAACAGACAGAGAGAAATACAAAAAAAAGAGAAAAGTGAAATAAAGACATAATGGAGCCTGGTAGTCGGAGAGGTAGGTGAAAGGGTGAGACATGAGAAAACTAATTTTCATCTCTTGGGGCGTGAGATGAGACAGCTTACCTCACAGGAGCATTGCAATTTTTCAGCAATGCTCCTGTAAAAAAAAAAAAAAAAGACGTCAGACTCGCAGTGCCTGTTTGTCACAGCAGACAACTGATGGACAACTGCTGCAGACTCAGGCTTTTAGGTAAAGCTGGTTTAAAAATAGGCACAATAACAGACTTTAAAGCTAGGTCTGCACACAACCCATTACTTGGTACATTTGTCAATTTCTGGCTAAGTAAACACAAAATTAAATTTAATTAATGGCAAATAAATGGTTTGCACTTATTTTGGCAGAGCAATTGTTCCACTGATGATTCAAACTGCAAACATTTCAGCCCGTACAACAATTTACACGCGGATTTATTTTTAGCTTAATCTGGGAGATGTCACGATTCACTGATCGGCGCGGCAACATTTAAAGTACATTTGGCTTTCCACATCGATGGGAAGCCAATGGAAACAATGCACTTTAATACATAGTTGAATAAATTAGCCATTCATCATAGGAGTTGTTGAATTGCTTTGGTGTGGAGTGCCTTAGATGACACACTCAAATTTTAGATGTAAAGCAATTAAAAACACATTTCGCCGTTGTACAATTGTACACAATTCTTGATCCAAATTTAAACTGAAGGGCTCAAGAAAAAAACTGCTTGACAGAAAAGGACAAATTAGCAAAAGAAAAATGTAAACGTCTGCATGAAAGCCTGGCAAACACGTTCACGATTAGCACCATTTTCATGTATTATTCACGCTAAAAACGCACGCTCGTTTGATTCCGCAGTGCCCAGTGGAAAAACCCATCCATGCATGGGGAGAACATGGCAAGCCTACACGAAAATGCGCCGACTCAGATTTGAACTGGCAACCGTGCGGCTCTGAGGCAGCATTGTTAACCACAGGAGTCATCGCGCTGCTCAAGGGTAAAATGAATAAAAGAATACAAGGAAAAGGCTCAAAGACGGAGCGCCATTCCCCGGCCTCTGCAGGGTTCAAACTCTCTCTGCCAGCACTAAACAGACAAGGGGATCAGTCGCTGATTCCAACTTGGCTTTGTCTCTGTATACGGCGAAAATATGGCCAGGAATCCCATTATCCCCGGCTACAGAGATGAAGCCGCTCCACCTTCATATCTTATTCCACAGCACAGAAGATGCGGTGCCACCTGCACTGCAATATACTGAAACTCTGGCTTTAAAAAAGAGAAAAAGAAAGAGAAAATTCTCTGACTAATTCCCGGGTTATCAAGAGGCTTTTTAGTTGAAGGGCAAACATAACAGTGAATGATACTCATTTCAAGCAGCAGCCATATTCAAATTTTTTTTTGACTTTCTTTTGTTACTAATGACTACAAAAGTCCTGCAAAAGGGAACCAAGAGTAAATTTGGAAAGCTCAGTGACTCCACTTGAAGGTTGTTTTTTTTTTTTTTTCCTTTGGCATTTTTGCATTTTTTTATGTTATCCTCACAAACGTGTTTTATACGGATTTTCTGTGAAGAAGCAAACAAAGAAATGCACAAGCACAAAGTCAAAGGTAGCAAATAGATCCACATTATGCTGCAACTACAACTGCAGGTTTTTGGGGATGTGTTAAGGGCTATTTATTGACTATATTGATCAATTTTGATTGAAGCTCCAATTGATTAGACAGCATAATTGGCTAGAAAAATATAGATACTGTTTTTTTTATCGTACCGTTTCTTTTTGTACGACAGTCCCTTGAAAAGCTGGACCAGCGTGCGCTGGGCGGTCTGGTGAACGCCGCCTCTCCCCCAGTGACCAACGGGAGCCAAACACTTTGGATTTGAAGCCACACATGTGGATCGAAAACGAAAACACGTCGGCCCGTCCCCGGTGTCTGAGATGCTTAAAACTAAAAAAAATGCATGCAGCTTTCAGAATACGGTGCCTGATGAGCAACTGATACAAAAAAAAACGATTAAAAGGCTATTGAATATGTATCAACAAATTTAAATGTATGTCAATGATCTTTAAGTAGCTCTACTAAAATAAAATATGATTGGTTGTGAGGATTGATTACTTTCTTTTTGGAAATTTTTTATTTTATTTTATGTTTTTCAGAGGTTGGTGAGGTTCAATGCATTGCTGACTTTATGTTGTTGAAGATTTTTACATATGTATCTTTAAACTTACTTTGTCGTTTCCAAGGAAAAATTCAACAAGACGTTACTTTATGTTCAGGCTAATTAACTTTGAATTATTTGGTTAGTCCAATAGAGACATTGGCTTTCCAAATTAATTGAATAATTATTTCAAATAATGAATATTCAGTTTTCCCTGAAAGAATAAAATAAAATAATTTTCACAACAGAAAACCTCCATGTTGTGTTTTGGGTTTTCTGCCACGTTTGGAATGAGGGCAAAAAAAAAAAAAAACAAACAAAAAAAGTTAGGTTTTGGTCTTATCTGAACATGATGATGCTTCTAGATGCAATTTTCAATATTTATTCAGGAGTAAACATTTATGCATTCTTATTCATAGACACATTTCAAAACCACAGACTGAAAACGTGCAGAACTTGAAAGTTTGGGATTCTAATTCTACGAAACGTATTTCAGTAAAACGGCAAGGGAAGCTAATATTTTTATGTATATATTTTTGACTGCATTTGTATTTCAACATGGGTTTCATGTCGCTAACGGACGCCGCACTACGAGAAGCTAATTGATGATGACAGCTAGACATTATTCGCGGCTAACCTTTGGGTCGCCCGGCAACAAAAGAAGACATGAGGTTAGCTTAGGAAGGTGCTGGCAAGGGCCACATGTTTTCCTGATGGCCCCTCACCATCTAACACAGGGGTGACCAAAGTGGGTCCTCCAGGGCCGGCGTCCTGCATCTTTTAGTTCTCTCCCCGGTTTAACGCACCTGGGTCCGATGACGGCTCATTAGAGGCCAAAGGAGAACACCGACGCGCTGAAAGGGTTGTTGGTACCAGCAGGGAGAGAACCAAAAAAGTGCAGGATGCCGGCCCTCGAGGACCCACTTTGGGCACCCCGGATGTACAGCCTCTTGCTGTGATAAATACATATATCAGTGTGCGTGTAAAGAAGACAATTCTCATGATGTTTAGATCGACTTTCCCCTTCCCTCTCACTCCACTCACCTGCCAGCACCCTTAGATGTACAGGAGAGGAGGCACATAAGGTTGAATCCCGCATGAGTCAAAGGCAGCCTCAAACAAATTCATCATCGCATTTCTCCGACACACACACACACACACACACACACACACACACTCCGACACACACACACACACACACACACACACACAAACAGCATGGCTGCTGTATTTATGGACACACACACTCACACGCACGTACGCACACAAAGACATCAGCTCGGTCTCTGATAATCATCTCCTTTTGTAGTTGCCAAGGGCACAAATGTCTGGTCTTGTTTTCACTGTAGGGGCTGACGCAGGAAAAGTCAAGGTGAAGTCAAATGTTTCGGTTTATGTGGCACATAGAGACGTTCCACTGCATGACACCGCAGAGCAGAAACAGAGGGGTTTCATCTTTTTCAAACCAAAATCTTTTTTAAAAGGTGGAGTATGTATTAGTTCCTTTATTTAGAACAAAAAAAGCTTAATGTATTGTGGTCAACGACCAAAAAGTACTGGTTCAAGCTGCAGCATCTGATTTGTGACATGAGAGGTCAATCACTTCCACTTCCTCCCTGAGGCGCCAAGCCCCTCCCAATCAAAAACAACCAATCTCAGCCAGGAGGAGGGTCTTTTGTGTTGACAATCACACTCACGAATGCGCTGCTAAAGGTGCTAGTGGCACAGAAACAACTCCCCGTGACAGGAAAAACCACTTATTCGCTATTATCGGTGGCTATGCTAACTACTCTTAGCATTCATGACAGGCATTGCTGATGGGGAGAAGCTGTGTCTTAGGAGAAAGCAAGTGGGAGGAGAAATAGGGGAGTGAGAGGCACATACATGGGCTTGATTGACAGCGCTAAGATTCTTCTCCTGGCTCTGATTGGGAGAAAATAGAGGAATGCCAGTTTTTCAGATTATCTGTGTCATGCCACATACTGTCAGCACATAGTGAATGTTTCAACAAATATGTAGAAAGAAGTTTTAAAGGTCCATAATGTACCTTTAAGCGCGCAGCAACTTGTAAATTGTTCCACATACGACACAAGAGTCATGGAAAGTAAAAAAAAAAATCAAGGTCAATGCAATATCTGTGCAGCAAAATAAAGTTTATGCAAATTATGCAAAGAAAAACTGAAAGTAAATCCACGTTATTTTTTTCCAGTGTCGTCTTATTTCACGGCTCTTAAATCAGAATCATCTACAGTCAGTGTGAGAAGGTCAAAGCTTCAGTCGTTACAAAAACCTGCCTCAATTTGGGATTTGTAACTGGAAAATATGTACAGAGGTGTGTGTAGTTTACATGAATACCAACAGTAATAAAGGCCAACAAAACAAATAAATAAATACAAGAAAGCCAACTTTGCTGCATGTGTGAGGAAAGCGAACTCAAGTCGGAAGGTTGACGCGATTAGAGGAGGGGAGAAAAGGGGGAAGAAAATAGAGTGCACGTCATAAAAGCTTTCCGGAGAAGAGCGTTATCATGCAAAGCTCCGTCTCTGATCACTCATGTGTTTGCATTTAAAGTAGGCCCAAACTGCTCCGAGGGTGACGACAAGGTTTCACAGCAGCGCAGAGCATTTACATATTTATTCCCCCAACAGTATTCTGCTTGCAGAAGCACATTTGAATTAAAAAAATAAAAAACAAAAACGCATTTTTGTTATTTATTGATTGATTCAAGGCCCGTAAGCATAAAAGAATTACATAAAAATGGGTTGAGGTGTGTGCGTGTTTTTCTCTTTGTTTTTTTTCTTCTTGTTTTGTTTTGGGGGTTGTTTTTTTTGTTCTGCTTTCTGAAGGCATTTCAACCAGCTCACGTCGTACAGTATCGTAAAAGCAAATACTCCCTTCCGTCCTGACGAAATCCCTTCAGAGACTCTCCCGGAAACACAATGAAACCCTTCAGACTAATAATCCGTTGTTCGGATGTGGCCTCACACCCGAAAATTCCTCGCACACGCATCTTTCACAGTCTGCAGGCTACTCAGTCAGTCCGGAGCAGAGTCAGAGGAGGAGGAGATGGGAAAAAAAAAAAAAGGAAGAGGAAGAGGAGGGGAGGGTGCTCCATCTGTGCAGGGGAAGTCGGGTGCCTGGCAGACTTTTCAGGCCACTCGGCCATTCACCCGTCCCCCATCGGTATCGCAAAACCCCATTGTTGCCTTAGCAACCCCTGTGTTTATCCTGTGTTCACCCCTTCTCTTCGGCATGGCATTTTCACCCTGCGTCCCCTTTGTGGGTGGAACAGAAGTGTGGCTGGCACGCCTGTTTTTAATACAGTCGGCCGCATGATGCCCGAATGGCTGCTTGGCTGCCGTGCACACACACAAACACACACACAAACACACACACACACACACCTATGCATGCAGGCAGCTTGTGTTGACTTCATACTCTGGAACTTGTTCAGCAGCAAGCTTTTTCACGGGGTTAAAAAAAGGTGACATGGAAAACTACAAATAAAAATTGACAAGAAGGGTGAACATGGCAACTGCTCCAGAATGCCTCAAGTTATTCTTCTAAAAATGACATTATTACCTTTGTGAGATTGTGTCTCTAAATGTGTGGAGCGCATCTCTTAAATGTTTGGGGATTTCATATTGTCCACGGCACCTAGTGTACGCAGATTTTTGTTTTCATTCACAATTCTTTGATCAAATTTAAATATGTGGAAAAATGACAATTAGGAAACAGTTAAAGATATTAAACACTGATGGCTAGCATTTCCCAATGATTAATGAAGTGTTTACAAACACGACTGATTTCAAACCTGGGTTGCCACAACCAACAGAAACCAATATCGATCCATTTCATGAAGACAAATAAATATGTTCCCTAACATGCTAGTAACCACAACCAGCAGAGAGAAAAAAAAAACCAACATAACTCATCAAAGATTCAAGAACGCCACAAAAAAGTCAAGGCGGTGACCTTTAACGTGTTCCTGCTTTCAGTTCTAGGTACTTTCATCAAACCTCATCAGAATAAATCAATACCTTTGTTACACGTTTCGCAATTTACTAGTTTTTACCGTTGTAATGATGCCAGGAGTAATTTTGACACATTGTGATTCAACACTGAGTAACATAAAGTTGAGCATTGGCGGTCCTTTCCATAAATTTGAGTTCGAACAGATCGGTATGGGCACGGTCAGTGTGTTTAATGCTACTCTTGGCAGTGGTGGTGTGAGTGTTGTCACTGGAGCGTTCTGCAAAGGTTTATGAACTTCACACAGCTAAGAGACAAGATGTGCGATTGTCTCGATGTCAACGAAAAACTGTTCTTACACAACTTTAACAAGCTAGAAGTCTTAATTAGCTTAAATTCTCTGGCAACCTGATCCCTAACACGATCCCAACGTTCAAAACAACTCAATGTTGCTTCTAAATCGTAATCCCAGTTTTAATCCTTGATATTACAAGCTTTAGTTCAGGCTTGACTACGAGGAAGAGGCCGCTGCGAGAGATGCAATCCTCAGGCTGCTTCATTGGTAATCCATCAGCATTTTGAAGACTTTTCAAGACATTTGCTCAGACAGACAGAAAAGCTGGCAAGGATCCACACGGATTCACACCTTGCGCCCTGGATCATAAATTACCTCATGGGCAGAATGTCTGACTGAGTGACTGCACATAAGAGACTCTATTACACAGCACCGCAGCGCCACTGGGGATTGTACTTTACCGTGTTCTTTTCACATCACCCTTCACAACTCATAGATGTGCCCTATGCAGCTGTCAGACAGCACTGCCACGGAGGTGTGCTTTAGGGTGGACAGGGGGCCTGGTGGGTGGTTTAAAGACCTGTGGCTGGAAGCATCAAAGGCAAAGCCGATCACACGCAGGATCATACATAGATTGAGACAACTCCTCTTATGGATGCCGATGTAGGGCTTGTACATCAAGCTAATGTAACAGATTGGATCTGAGCTTGGTTTGCATATGCGTTTCCAGGCTGCGGTTGCCAACTCTCTGATCTACGCCGCCGTATGACAACGGGGCAAAGTTAAAAGGAAAGTTGCTTGACAGCTGTACAAGCAAGACATGATAGAGGTGGAATCTCTCTCAATGGCGATGGGAAGGAACAAGTGTGAAACTTTGGCTTCTTTCACAGGACTCCTGCCTACCTCAAGGCAACTCCGACTCCTAACAAACGATACAATATGCCCTGCCACCATTAGAATGACATCTGTTACAATTTTATGCTGATGACATTAACATTGAATGCAATTTTGTACCAGTCTAAGATGTTATTGAAATGGCCTCGGCCAGGTTTTTCAAATTCCAGTAAAACGGAGGTAAGAATTGCAGAACAAGATGAAATTCACTCGATCATTAGCCAAGCAATTCCCTTCTTTTGCACATCCTTCAAGTCCAGTGTTGTCTTTTTCTAATCTGGTGGAAGACTATGAATACCTTTCGCCTGAAAGACTGAACTCTATCCGTTGACCGACGGTACAAAATATCATATTTGTTATTGTGCTTTTGCATAAATTGTGCCATTTTGTTGTTTTAATTCCTATAATAGATTTTCCTCTCTTGCTATTCTAGTTTCTATTTTTCTGCTCCATCTGTCAGTCAGCCTCATCCTTCTTTTCTTGGCCCATCCCTGGGTGCATGCTGAGAGCTGCGACCTGCTCCTTTATCAACACAGAGCCAGGTGCTTCCTGTTTGCCCTTTATCAGCACAGGGTACAGAGATGTAAGTATATGGTCGGTGGGTGCATTTGTCCAACATGATGGAAGATCATATTTTAAATTTTTTCTCCCCCTGCCTGTGTGTGTGTGTGTGTGATTGAGCAGGGACAGATAGCGAAAGCGTGAACGTGAATATGTGCACATTTCGATTCTGGCAACCGTGCGCATGAACCCAGGGATCAGATCCCAAGCCTCTCCCTGGGGACCTGAAGGGGGCCTTTCACTTCAAAGGGCCGCAAGGGCCTGCTGTGCCAGCATGGCCGCCAAGGTGAGGAAATCCTGTTTGTGTGTTCGGGGGCTGCCTTGGCACCACCAGAGGCTGAAACCAGAGCCTGGCATTTGCACAAACCGCCACCACCCATGCAGGTTTAAATCTTCGGCCGAGCTGCGATCCACGCTTCAGAGCCTGTTGGTTGAATAATGGATCCGAATTATAGAGGGGGTAGCATTTTAGAAGGCTTTGATACGGAGACTTTAATGTTGTAAACAGAAAGACGAAGAAGGACCAAAAACACTGACTTTACAAGTATGAAATCAAAGAATAGGACATGTTAAGTCTCCTGTCTGATGCAATGATACAATTTTAGCTACAATATTCAGCATGGTGACCTCTGGCTGCTTCCTGCTGTGCTCAGAAAATGAGTGGCCCACTTCAAACTCCTCAGAGTAGTCAAGGGAAGATGGGGGGTGAGGGGCGTCTACAAGGCGGCTGATTCAGGATTGAGAGGAAAAGAGCGTTTTGCCTTTAAAATGTTTTGAAACGCTTTTATTTCATTAAGCTCGACTGATCACAAAGAACATTGATCTGTGCCAGGTAAAAAAAGCTCTTCAATGCAATTTTGCCCTCCTTGAGGATTTGTTTGACAGATTTCTGCTTAGGGATTTAGTTTTAAAAGGATTCTGCAGAGGATGAAGAGTTTATAATGATGACGATGTAATAACTTCTCTCTGTTTTGCTAAACATGGAATTATATTAAGTTATACCAACCTAGCATAATTCGACAGACTGATTGGACTGGGTTAATATGGACTTGGTTTAACATAACAGAGTTAGGTTTGACACAGCGTCGAGGTTTAGTTTTGACCCCAAAGAATTGGCTAAAATGGCTCCCAGGTTTAAGATTAGCAACATATTATTTGACATATCCTTAGGTTAAAATATTTGTTTTATTTTCCTTTCAATTAAACAAAAAATGATAATTCTTCAAATAAAACTTCTGTGGATAAAATGTATTACAAAAAAAAAATTGTTAGCAAAAAATATGTTTTTTGCTAACAAATTCAAGCTGGATATGTTAGCAAAAAAAATATCTCAAGACATTTCCGCGTTTTTTTATTTAAAAGCTATTAACTCAGCTCTTACACCTGTACATATCAACTATGATGACAAAGCGTGAATGTTGAACATAACTAACTACAATTGGCTAATGCTAGCTGTTTAATGGATGTTAGCTTAGGCTGTCAGTTTAACGAAACAAACTGTTTTTCTAATGTGAACTAAAACATTGAAGCAACATATAAAGTCAGTGTCGGTCGTTGCCACTTGGTTAAAAATTGCAGTTTTTAAAAGAATGACAAATTCTCTTCCATTTCGATATTAGCCTATCTAAATGCTACTATTTAGCTGAAGCTAACCAACTTCTGCCAAAGCGGCTAGCTAGCATTTAGAAAGGGTTAAAGATGTAACCCTGCAGGTCAGAGATTTCATAACAACATGCCTTTCTTATGCTAATTTTATGTTCCATGATGAAAGTTTCAATGTTAGCTTAGCAACGAAGGCCACGGCAGGGGAAAGGCTAACGTTAGCTCGAAACAAAGCCAGCGTGATCGACAGCAACCAGGACGGTGATCTGCAAAAACGACAAGGATTTTTGTCAACCCAACTAACGGGAGTAACAGTTTTTAACCGACTGCTTGGGAAAAACTACCCCAGCAACATCAATGCAGGCTTCAAATTGAGGAATAATCCAGCAAGTTGATGTTTGTGTGCATGTGTTAATATTCCACACTGCTTGTCTCATCCCAGTTTGACACCAGCAGCGAAGCGCTGTTGTTGAACGCAATTTTCAACACCTTAACAAAGAAAGCATAGTTGGGAATTACTGTATTATTTAAATAGAAGAAAGCAATGAGGCGATCGAGCCCCCTGCGGTGTATATTTATAGTATGACCCAGTAATGTCACGTAAAGGCTTGGAGCTGGAGTCGCTGTGAGGAGGGAAGCTGAGCGTTTTTGGGCCAAAATAAAAATGTTTTTATTGCTTTTTTTAAAAAAAGATTAATACAAAGGCAACAGTTACCAGAGTCAAATATACTGGGGAAAAAAGGGGAGGTGAAGCGAATTATCTGACTTAATATACCTTCAAAAACGTGGCCTCTTCCAGATTATTACAATTTTATCACCACAGGGGTCAATTGGGATGTGCTATAAATCCAGTCTCCCATTTTCAATCTGTCCCCTTGCTGTCATAAATATGCAAAGCATATGAGAACACTCAAGGCAAAACGCAGAAAATGAATCTTTTTCTAATTTCTCGTCCTCTCAGCCTTAGTCCTGCTTTACATCTTTCACCCCACACTGCACCGCGTCTCCTAGATAAAGTCCAGGACTGAAGTCATCAGCTGTTAAGAAATAAATAAGAACAAAACACTTCAGAGAGATAAAAATCAGCGTCCCATAGGTAAATCAGGCAGGTAGAAATACACACGCACATGCACACGTCAAATGTTTTGCTTTTCCATGTCCAATTTAAACTGCACATGATGCTTTTCTAAAGAAGGGAAAAGAAAACTGGTCAGATTTGCCAGGAAGAAAGACAGAGGTAAACGAAAGGCATTTCCTGGAGTTTAACCTTCCAGAATAATGATGACTCTAGATTACAGTGCAGACCCTTTCCTCAAATAAGCAATTCCACGCTTGCATGTTTACGTCGCTATTGCAAAGTCAATATTTCATGGGCAACATTTGCAAAAAAGAAAAAAGCCATGCTCAGAATTTTAGTTTGAAAAGTTAAAATATAAACCACACCAGTTAAAATAAATCTTAGATGATACACGGAATAAGTAATTGAGACACAGTGACATAAATCAGTGCCTTTCTCAAGTCTACATAAGAACATGTTCTTTTCTTTAAAGATATTTTTACAGTGTTTATGATTCAGTCTCATGAACAGCAGGAGGTCAGACCCTCAGTCGTTCACGAGTGACTAAGATCGAATTACGGTGAATACAATTGATTCACATCGTTCCGATCAATAACTCACAAAGACGGAGAACATCATTTCGACGATAGTCAGCTACCACAGTTTTCAGCAATATCAAGAAGGCCCATCAGTTCCAGTGTGAAACCTTAGAAAACATCAGGTTTGACTCCGCGAGCCTCACCAGTGCCATCACTGGTGAGGCACTGGTCCGGCTGCCTGTACTTCAGAAGTACAGGCAGCCGGAGAGAAATGTTTTTATTTTAGCTGCTGACAAACTTCTGCTTAGGTGAAACATTACGATGTAAAACCAGAATTAACAATCCGATTGCAAACAAACTTACGAGTAAGGTGAGGAAAGTTTTGGCTATTTGGTATCGAGGCACTCTCTTTGTTTCAAGACTGCGAAACTAAAAAGATTCGTCCGAATCTATATTTACAACCAGAACAGAACATCCTCCAAATACTGGACTGAAGTTCTTGAATAATTCAACAGATGAGTTATTTTCAACCTTCGACTCAGACCTCTTTATGTGTTTTAGCAAAAAAAAAAAAAATTCTTTGCTTTCTCGCATGAAACAAAATGGGAATTCCTAAATCTTGCGTGCCATTTTTTTAATGAACGCCCCGCTAAATCTTAATGAACTTTACAAGACAAAAAGCTCCAATTTACATCTAATAAAACCTACTTTTACAATATCCTATGAACCCTTAAAGGCTTAAAGACACACAATGATACTTGTGACTGATTTACCCAGAAGCCACCTTGGCATTTTTGGCAGCACTGGAGCTCCCTTCCCACTTTCATTTTTATTCCATCCAGAGCTATTCAATAAAGATGCTTTGGGGATCTCAGAAGAGCAAGATGGGGGACAAAAATAAGAGTGAGCATTTGGTTCTGCTTGATTTATTCCCACATTCCTGCTCTAACGCTGATAAAAAAAAAAAAAAAAAAGTACATTTATGGCTCGCACACGCGTGTGCGTGAGTGTGTGTGTGTGTATGTAGGGAGGTGGAGGGCGTGCTCTTATATAAAGGTCATGTCTTTCAAGTGGGAACACTGATTACTCTCAGACAGTCAGCAAGGTGTTGGTTTTAGCTCCTCTGTGCAGCACAAATGGTATAAAAAAACAAAAAAACAAAAGTGAGGTGATGGCTTTTTTTTCCCCGAGTATTAATGGGATTTGAGCGGTTCGCTTTGCCGTTTGTGAAAAAGGGACGAAGCAAAAGAAAAGCTGCGCTTTTTGAAAAAACTGGACGCAGAACAACATCCAAGAACTTCAGCTGTTGAGTCAAAGCGACACGGAGAGGAAAAGGTGTCGGAACGAAGGACGCGTCGCGCCGCTGACCACAAACCCTCCACTTCAGTTTTTTGGGATTTTCACTGTGAATCGACTGCGCAAATGATCAAATATGAGTTTCATTCATTTTTGCAGTTAGAGCTTTTACTCTGACACTCCTAAATGAAACCCAGTCCAAGCAGTTTCCTTTGGGCGTCACCTAAATTGTATTGCATTCAACCTCTGTATTAAGTGACTGAACTGATTGTGAAATGATCTTTACCTGCAATTAAAGATCCTCTTTCCAACTCTATATCTGAGGTAAATATCAGAGTCCATAAGAGTGGATAGTCCATTAAATGCTCAGAAATGATAATACTTATGTGTTTTTAAACAGTTTTCTAATAACATAGTCGAAAAGGCAAACATCTGTTAAGATTCAGACAACTATGCTAATCCAGACAGGGACTGAATTACAGCCTTTTATTATATAAACTCACATGCAAAAGTTTCCTCAAACCAATATGTTTATATTGTTTTAAAAAGTGACAACAAAACCAGCATGCAATTCAAATATGACAGATTTTATTCCAGTACATGAGAATACATGCAATTAAATAAAACAAGGTATTTTCATTGCGCTTTTAGAAAATTGTCCCAATATTTTGGTGGAGTTTCGACACGTTAGGCCCAACGCGCAAAATCCCAATGAGACACAAACAGGTTTAAAACCGTGACATGATGAAGAGCGAAAAGCTTCAAGAGTCGGAGACGGTTTTTTGCGTCGCACTTAAGGGGAAGCGAGGCAGCCGGCCGTAAAGCAAACCAGAGACGTTCCGGTGAACCTCGCATTTAATTAAGCGGGTCCCCCCAGCCTCTTATTCTCCCTCCATCTCTGAGCCGGCATAATCATTTCGTAGTCGTCGTGATATCATCTGCTTAATGTGCTTTTTTAGCATACAGTTAAAACCAGGCGATAAATCTTGCAGGGCTCTCCGCTAATAGATGCGGGACCTCGCTGAATAATGTGTGCATTAGATTAGCCGCAGCACAGAAACGAACCACCGTGGCGAGAGAAACACAGTTAATCTCTCTTGGTGTTTCCCAGAGGAGGAAAAACTTCCCCTGGCCGTAGGTGTAGCATAGAGAGGATTGGAGGTGCAGGGTGGGGAGGGGGAGTGTGTCTGCTGCTACAAAATAGGGCGGGAAGAGAAATGGAAAAGATGAAGCGGGAAAAGGCTGCGTGTCAGCGTTCCGATTCAAATGGGTCTCCCTTACTTAAAGGGAGACCCGGTTGTTCATTTCAGTCACACGCACCGAATCCATCTGCTCCGAACACCAGGCGGAAAAGCCCCCCCCCCCACCCCCCCGACAGGAAACGGCTCCCGCACGCCGCCCAGCGGGACGCGAGGCCACAGGTCAAAAACACGGCTTTAGAAAAGGTACCGACACATTGGCGTCCAAATCTGCACTGCGAGGGTTCGCTTTTGAGAGGCCCGAATTTATTCATCTTTGCCTTCACTCCTGTTCCCCCCTTTTCTCTTTTCTCCCCCCCCCCGAGCGCGCAAGGAGCGATTTAAGGTGACCTCGTTACGCCGCAACAAAAGAACGGGGTTATGAAATCGAGAAATTCCATTTACACCCTCTTGGCAATTTATCTCGCCGCAATAGTGGGAGGAGGATTCATTATTTGGTACCCTCTCTCTCCGCTCTCCTACACATTTGCATACTCTTTATAGGTTTGAACCGTCCGTGTGAGTGTGGTGTGCGTGTTGTCATGTTTGACTCCTCATGTGGGAACAAAGATGAAGAGTGTAGGTGGGGTTAGAGGTAGAGTTGGGCTGGTGTGTAAATGTATGAGTATTATGAATATGACGTAAGCAACAGACCTTGTGGATCTTGTTTTGCGTACACTGCAAAGAAAAAGAAAAAAAATTATATTTTTATCTCGTTTCTAGCTCATTCACGTGTTTTAGTTCTCTTTAATTAAGATGAGAACAACTTAAAAACAGCTTCAGCAAGATATATAAGGTTGTTTTAAGCAAATTCTTGAGTATCGATAAACTAGTTGCACCAGCAGATATTTTTCCTCTTTATAACAAGACATTTTTTTTCCTGTTTTATGTGAAAATATTTGCCGGTGAAACTGGTACTTTTTGTGTCTATACTTAAGAATTATTGGCTTAAAACAAGCTGATGTATTTCTGTGGAAAGTTACAACAGATCTAAAAATAAATCTAAAACCCTTCTTATTCACGAGACTGTCTTTAGTCAGGGGCTTCTTCAGTTTCGCTTCAGTACAGACCTCTACAGGAGCTCTTTCCTGCCAACAATCGTCACCAGCTACAATAACTTGAAGCAACATGAGTTGCAACATCATTTGATGTCCTTTTAGGATCAGAAAAGTGTTTTTTAAATTGAATTTCGTGTCATTCTTTCAGTGCAAACATTACAGAAAAAAAAACAAAAAAAAAAGAAGTGAAAATCGGTCAAAAACTTGTATTTGTTACTTAATCCGTATTTAAAAACATCAGCCGGATCCGTTTCACACCTCACACACAATCCCAATAAAAACATTCTGACTGAAAAAGTTAAAGAGGCGCTGATGTCTCTCAGAGAAAAACAAAACGTCTATTTGAACAGAAACAGAACCATCAGGGTGTGTGTGTGTGTGTGTGTGTGTGTGTGTGTGTGTGTGTGTGTGTGTGTGTGTGTGTGTGTGTGTGCGTGTGTGTGTGTTCCAGTGAGCTGCTGCATGGCCAGCTCCCAGTGACGGGCTGAGTGGATGTTTGCCCCCCTTCAACCCCCTAATCTGACACTCAAAGATGAGTCAAATAAAGTTCAGGCCTAAAAGTGAATGTCAACTCAAAGACCCAGAGGACATTATGAGTCGAATCGACGGCACACACACACAAAACAAGACGGAAAGGAAAGAGAGAGGGGGAGCAGAGACTCTGAATATTTTTGTACGACCAGCTGCTGTATGTCAATAATTAAAGCATTAGTGAACAAGAAGTGTAAGATACCACATTGAGGCTTGAAAAACTACTGCAGCACTCATTACCTTGAGCAGAATTGCATGAAGTAAGACGTTAGAGCTAACTGAAGAAAATACAAGAAAGCGGGAAAAAAAAAAAAAAGAATAAATCAGCTTGTTTAGTAATTGTTTAAAAAAAAAATCATGAAAATATCAAGAGCAAGCATTACAGTAAAGATCACTGTAGGACAAATCGAATGCTTTTGTCCATAGCAGTCATATTAAATAACTTATATATGTATAATGACACATCACATGGATTATTTACACTCACACTGACAATCTCAAGCCTTTATGATAATTATGATTTTTCTCTTCCCACTGGCGAAAACGAGATTAGATTATTACATCATTACCTCCATGAAGCATCTGCAGAAGTTTAAAAAAGGGTAAGTTTACGAGGACTGTTTCTCATGCTTGGTCGTTCTTTTTTTTTTTTCTTTTTGTGCCGTCAAAAGTCGAGATAAAGCTCTTGCAAACTTTTCGCGTACAGTAGAGAAACCCGGGAGCGTCACTCAGCTGCGATGCAGCGCGTCTCTGTCAGCCATTAAGAGTTCTCTCCTGTGGGAGAAAAGGGCCACCGTTCCCCGTTCGCCGACGCCGAGCTGGAAATGTCATTATGACGTTTTTGCCGATTAACATTTTACATTTGGCCATTTAGAACAGGCTTTTATCCAAAGTGACTTCCAAGAAAGGAAACGTTCCGAGCTTCGGCGCCGGGAAACACTGGGAAACACATTAAGCGCTGAATCCATTCAAATAACAGGTCAGCTGGAACAGATACAGAAGTGCAAAGTAAATGCAAGTTAGCAATGTTTTTTTTTTAGTTTTTTTTTTTTTTTTACCTCTTCCCAATCTGGTGGAAGTTTCTAATGAACTTTTGGAAGGTAAGGTAATATAAGTTTACACCAAAATATAAAACAGAAAGCTTTTCTGAAACGCATTGCATCACCACCGTTGATGTGGATAAATTCTGACCAACTTGTTTTTCGGAATCATCTTGATTTGGTCTTTTCGGTCTTTAGGATTAAGATTAGTGTCATGAACTGATGGCTGAGCATTCGCCAAAGAAAGTCAAAGTCATAATTTCATCAGTTATGATAAGTTGTTGGAGTCCTGACAAAAGAAAAATAGTCCTAGATCGTATATATGGCTAAGGACTAAGGTATTTCCTGTTTTTATGACATGTAACCATAGGAACAAAGTTATTTTGTTGTTGTTTTGCTTTTACAACTGGGAGCAGATAATCAGCATCTCAAGAGTTCAAATAAGTCCTTATCTGTAACCTCAAATCCCAGCGGAGTTGAGAAAGGAGCTTCATGGACGCAGAGCAGGACCAAAGAGCAGAGAGAGGAGGAGGAAGTTCACAGCATCTTTTCCGTCGATCATAACGAGCAAAATCTCTGACTCCGGAGTCTCTCAGCCCAACGTTCGAACAATTCAGCCGGAGAGACTTGAAGAAGAGGATTAGCAGAGCTAAAGCCACTCAACCTCCCACAATCAGCTAAGCAAGGTTGCTGCCATCAACTAACTCGTTCACTTTTTGGTTACCTAGCAACAACCTGCTGGGTACGTTGTGAGGCAGCAGTTTAAGCTTCGTAACTGCGTAAAAGGTTTAGCGGTATATCAGATGGTTAAAAACAAAACAAAAACGCGAATCAATGATTATCGACAGACTGTTATGAAATGCTTATATCCTGATTCCGGAGAGCATCTCAAAAGATGGGTACAAATCTGGAAACATCCACAGTGGGCTCATGACACGACACGTGCTGAAATCTGTTATCCAACTTG
Organism: Poeciliopsis gracilis; assembly: GCA_911649635.1. Classification (NCBI taxonomy): domain Eukaryota; kingdom Metazoa; phylum Chordata; class Actinopteri; order Cyprinodontiformes; family Poeciliidae; genus Poeciliopsis; species Poeciliopsis gracilis. The sequence continues at coordinate 3,241,352 of CAJVRI010001121.1, forward strand.
CCCCAAAGCCACATAGTGTGGCTTCCTCACAGCAAACACAGTGAAGGAAAATGGCGGACTAAGACAACACGTTGTTTCAACGGGAAGCACAAAACAATCCACTGCACCTCATCTCTGCCTCATGTGTCTCGTTTCACTTTCCCCGGCACTCCGAACTGTGTCACTCAAAGCGCTTGGGGATTAGGTGGTGGTGGTGTTTTATAGCGCCAGGGGAGGATAAAGATTTGTACACACGCACAAACACACACACGCACGCACGCACGTGAGCAGCCACGTGTTGACGCTTGCGTATTGATATACTGCCAGCGACTGATCCAACAAAACATCTCCCTTCCCTTCTGCAGCCCCTGAATGCAGAGGAGATCGTTGACGACGCACGGAGATTTGTTAATTAGCTTGCCAACATCTGTCCTCTCGACGCGAGAGGGGAGCAGAATACACTAAATTTACACCCATCATCCGAACGCCACCGTTCCCAAAAAGCACCCGCGACAACAGATGTCAACCACCCTCCATTGGTACCGCGTAGTAGCAAGGGGGAAACGGAAAAAAAGAAGAAGAAAAAAAAGGACAACCATGTGATCTTTCTTTAATTGAAACTTGCATGTCATTGAATAATGCATGCCCTTTGTTGAGCCAGAGCTGCGCCACAATAAATTGTGCATGCGTGCTTCCACGTGGCTGAAATCAGGGCACCGTCTACTTTGATGCGAATCTCAAAATGCGGCGTTCGCCCAAGGCCGGGGGAACTGATGCCAATCATAAATCCTGCTCTTACCGAATGTTTACCGTTGTTCGTGTCTTGTACGGGGACAGACTGCAGGAGATAAAGCGGGCGAGGTGTTCGCTGCGCTCATTTCACTGATGTGGTCCCCGCAGACAGTGACAAATGGAGTAATCAAACTACGCGCGCGTGTACGATTGATTCATCAACTAACATTTGGAACCGAAAAGCCTCCGATGTAAGAGCTGGTGACAAATGCATCATTGATGCAAAATGAAACAATGAAAGCAGCTTCTAATATTTGTGGAAGATTGCGTGACGGCCTTGAGATGACAAGGTACAATAAGTAGTTTATTGAAGCCTGCTGCTAGATCTGCGGGTTACAAGACGAATATCATCTGCGAGTATAGAGACAATATTCCTTCGAAACCCTGAACAATACCACTGCGCCGAGTCTTTGAGGACTTGAAGTTTTCACCTGAGCTTTGTGCCGAAGGTCGTTTTCTAGATGGTTCTACAATATAAGAGATTTGAAAAGTTGATCCTGACATCTTAAAGGCGCGGTACTATGTAAAACTCCTTATTCCCAAAGTCATCTTCAATGTGAAAAACATTCGTTTTGATTTCTTGTGTCGAAGTCTTCCAATGCAAAATTCACAATCAGCAGGCGCATTTGAAATATATTTACTGAGAAAAAGGTTTCCCCGGAAATTTTCCAATCTGCGACCTCCTTCCTGCGATCGTTCCGTTTTAGTGATCTCTGATCCGTATTCAGATACACAAACTGCGCTTCCCCCCGCCCAGAAAATAATGAGTGACGTTCGCGTTTCGGGGGCTAAAATTGCGTGAAGTCATTGGCTCCACAATAAACCGTTTACACACTTTAAAGTGTTCCCAAATGAGAAACCAGAGGGTAAAAAAGAAGAAGGGGGAGGAAAAAAAAAATCAAAGGAATCCGTCCTGTGGCTTTTATTACTTTGCACAACTCCTGAAGGTAGTCTCATTAAAATTCCGGTTCTCGCATGACATTGTGCTTTTGGAGCAGGAATCACAAAGCACGAAAGGTCCAACAGAAGAGTAAAAAAAAAACACGCGAACGGCTGCAACGGCAAGAATTTCAACAAATGTGCGACATTACATAGAGTAATCTGTGGCCCATAGGCTCCATGCTGAGGAGCCATAATGAGCTCTTCAACCCTAAAGAGGGAGGCATAACTCTTATGTTCTACAGTCAAAATGACAAAGGAAGGGTTTATCACTGCCAAGGGCTTAGAGTGGGGGTCTGTGGGGGGGGATGAGCGAGCGGGAGGCACAGAGGAGAAAGGGGGTGGAAGGAGGAAATACTCGACAGAAAGAAATACCCAGATAGTAGGAGTGCATGAAAGAAATAACAAATCGCCTTCAGCCCGCCATGCATGCATAACCGAGACATGTTTCAGCATGTCTGAGAGTATCAGCTGGAATTACACTGCTGCAGCTCACTAAGCACTTTCAAGAGACTTCTCCGACTGTATCCCTCGCAGCGGTGCTGCCCTTCTGTCTCCCTCCCATCTCCCATCCTTCTTTCCCTGCATCTTTGCCATCTCTCTCTGTCTCTCTCTGATTTGTTTTTTTTTCTTCTTCTTCTTTTTACCCTTGTGACAGAGGAGACAGCAGGAAGTCTTCAACTTAGTCCACACACCAGGGCCCACAGGTAGGATGGGTCACTAGCCAGTCAAACAAGCATCAAATCAAAACATGTAATGTTTTGGCATAAACTATAGCATGCAACAGCCATGTTGCTGATCAGAGCCACTGTTAAACACAGGACAGACATATAATTCAAATGAGTTCGATGGTAAGATTGAAAATACTTGAATAGTGTAACTATTTGGCAACACGAAAGGTTTATAAATCCATTACAGTGGCCGCTACATTGCCTCGCTGTGTTTGCTTTGAAATTTGTTTGAGGATAAGAAGCGAAAGAAATACGAGTCCGTTCGGTATAGAGCGCCTGTGTTGGGATCGAGTGTGTGAAATTTTCATTTTTCCACGGCGGCGAGACAAGGAAGGGTTTCACGGAAACCAGCCGAGGTATTTCCACAGAACGTCTTTGACCCAAGTTTCCATTCTCCCTAAATTTCAGATTTACTGCTACGACACAGCATCTGCTTGAAAGCAACATCGCAAAGAAGTGGGATTCACTTCAGCCTGAATCTGACACGTTTTAAATGTCAAGCACTAGGTTTCCATATCAGAATCAATTCCAGATTTCATTCAACTGGTGTTCCTCGTGGATTTGGAAACACCAGTCCACATCCTCTCCAGTAAGACACTGTCGCTTTTTTTCCATCTCTTCTTAAAAAATAAACATAAATATTTGAAAATGAGTCAAGTTCGAGGGACTCCTCAAGTCTTCATGGGAAGACATTTTTCAAAAGTGATTTTTCTTGATTTCTCAGATTCTGCTGTGTTCGTGGATTGACAGACACCAACCAGACGAACAGGTGGGTGCATCATATACAAGACCGTCTTATGTAATTTATTTAGTGAATCCAGTGAAGAAATAAAGCAAGCAGCAAAAAGCCAAGGCTTTCACATGGAGGATTTTGCTGCTTATCTCTGTTTTTGTCACTTTCAACCTTTGAGGATTTGGGAGGTTTTTTTCCCACACTATTAAACAGTGAAAAAAACCTGATGGCTTTTTACCAAAATCAGTTTAAACCACTACGACAACCCCTTTATTTTGTACTCCTATCTCGTTAAGAAAAAAAAGTAAATCACACCGAAAACTTTTATTATAGTTTCAGGCAATAATCCGATGCATTCAGCATGGTTTAATTTAAGAAAAGTACATCCATCAGAATCCTGCAACCGTCTTAAAGCTCCAAGGAAGCTTTAGCACTTTGCTAAGTAGCTGAAAGAGCAACAGTAAAAGCTCAGCTGCTTACTTTATCTGACTGCCTCGTCTCTTTTCAGGTGGAAGCGTCCTCCTGAGTTTTCTGTCGTACCATTAGTCTGTTTGCGCGATCGGGCTCATCCACTCCGAGGCTTTTGAATCTCAACTTACTTCTTCAACAACCCCGAAGAAAACGGAGTCGGGAGAGTGACTCTGTTCACAATTTATAACAAACTACGGCAGTTTCAACCGCTCGAGCGCCAGATCGTTTTTGCATACAAAAGACCAATGAGCGTAAGGTCAAATTAGATTTAAATCCTCTTTCAAGGTCAAATTTTAGTCCAATCGGTATATGTCACCGTTTTTAACACGACAACCGAAAGCTTCGATGCATTTCATTGGGATTTTACGTGAACACAAAGTAGTGCAGTAGTGAAGTGGAGAAAAATGGATTTATGGAAAAGGAAAATGCTAGAGTACTACCAGCTTTTTCTTGCAAAAAAAAAAACAAGCAAAAAAAACTAAAAAGAAGAAAGAATATCAACTTTCAAGTGTTGCTACCTTCTCTTAATTAGGTTTCAGGAATTTGGACATTTCCAACACAATACTGTGGTTTGAGCTAAACCTTTCCACTGTAGTTCTTGCTACACGTTATTGTTCCTCTTACAGGTAAGCATCGACCCCAGTTCCACGTCCGTTGACGTCTTCAACAGGTTAACTCCATCTGTTTTCAATGGATACAATGCTATATGAAACTTTTCTGACTTTTCTGTGAAAAACCTTTGCAAACATGTAACATTTTCCCTACACTTCCATAACTGTATGTGGCATCACCAACCACCACACACACACGCACACACACATACAAAGAAACATCACGGACCAATTTAGCGTTGCCAGCTGACTTTATAAGTCTTTGGGGAGTCAAAAGAAACTGGAGTGCATATGTACTCAAACATATTGAGGATACCATATAATTTGTAGCCCAATGCTTGTTTGTGTCATTAAAATGAGAACTGCATGTTCCTTTCCACTCTCTACCATAGCAACTGCAGTTACTTCATTGTTGCCGCATTGCAAAATGGTTGTTGAAACAGCAGCAAGCATTGGCGCGTGATAAATGAGGCCAAGCGCCTTGTAATTTCCATATCAATCATGCAACATGTCACCAGCTTCAGTAAGGAGAGAAGGACACCGGTGGAAGAAGGGGATGGTAATACAAATGTTTTCTCATGAACCTATCCCAGCTGTGTTATTAATGAAACGCATGACGAGTAAAAAAAAAAAATACATATTATATTAGGGAATCACAAGCCAAAAATTAGAACTGACCGACCAGGCGACTGGCTAAAAGTCGCACCAAATCTCGGGATGTCTCTGGCATGCGGCCGCATCTGGAATGCTGCCGTCTTCAGTAGATCCACCTCGCGGGCGAGATTAAGACCGTATCGCAGTTGTCGGCGCACTTCTCGCGAGACGCGGCGACGAGGGCGGACGAAAAGAAGGGCGGACAGAATCGAAAGGAGGCCCTCAAGGCCGCATCACAAGTTCTCAGGAGTTGAGGGCGGCAAAAGTTTGCGCCGGTGTGATCTTGTTAAGCGCGGGAGTCACCGAAGGACACCGGACAATTGATTGAACGGAGTTGACTTCGGCGCAATTTCCTCCCGGTGGTGACATGCGTCAGCCGGGCCATGGGTGCCTACGTTCTGCAGCTTAACCACCTCTCAGGCCTCACGCTGTGACAAATGGCTTCTGTCTCTTCTAATATAATATTTGCCTCCACTTCTGAGAGCCTCTTGGCTACTCTGCGGCACGTCTGTCTGCCGACTGGTTCATCGTGTTAGCCGACTTCATTCCCCAATCGGCTGTCAATTGGTTGAGTGTCTGAGTGTTCTCAACTGTCTGTCTTTTGTCTCATCGTCTGTGTAGTCTCCCTCTTACTGCCATGGTTTCTCGGTAACCTCCAACTCCGTCTGTCTCGCACTCTCCATTTTCTCGGTTTTTCCTCCAACCACTCTCTCTTTCTAATCCCTTTTCCTTCTTCTATTCCCTCATTCTCGTTCCCTCTCTGCCGCTTTCCCTCCTTTCTCCCCGCTCTCTCTCTCGCTCTCTCTCTCCGGTTTGCCGCCATGTCTGTGCTCCAGATGCTAGCTGTCTCAGCTCCATGGGCTGTGTCTCGGTGATGGGCCCCTCCAGGAATTCAAAGCACCATTCTGGCATTTTCTTCCAAGCAATTGCTTTTCTCCCAGTAATAAAGGAGGAGTAGCTTTAGCGTTTCCCTCTGAATGGGTTTAGTGGCCTTAGGCAAAAACAAGCACAAAATGCACATCCTGGAATCCTCTGGAGGCGAGAGCCCGCCGCGAGTCACTGTCCAGATCCAGAGCCAATTAAGCCATCTCAACCGGTTTTTATTTAATTTATTTGTTTCCATATCTTAGCGCAAGCGGGGGAAAGAAAAATGTTTCTGCAAAGCTCCCGACTTTTTACAAATCCGCTTGTGTTTTTCCCCTTTTTCAAGAAACCCATTTTCTTTGCTCTCATGCAACTGGACAACCAGACAAGAGGACATTTGCATAAACCTGCTTACTTTGACTGTGACCTATTGGGCCTCGCAGTCACAAACTACTTATGATATGTAAATATTATACACACGCTTTTAATGGTAATTAAAGTCACATTGACACATAATTAATTCACAGTAGACATGGAGCATTTAAGGTGCAATTAGCCATGGAAGCTGGTACGGTGATACTTTGCCTAAATGCAAACTCCAAACACTCTGCAATTTGTTTTCACATTAAGTAAATGTCACAGCATATTAGCATGTTATTATGGGTGTGCTGGGTTCCTCCTTTCTTTGGAGAGAAATGTCTGGTTGTGAAGGCGCGGAAGGAGCAGGGGAAACGGCAACGGGGAATAATAGGAGCTTTGATAATGCTCGGGGTTTTGCCTACGTGCTATTTATGTTGCGCAATATTTCACATCAGACAAATGGTAATGCCAACGATAACCCGAGTAGTTTATAATGAGATCTAAAAAAGGAACTAGCCATGACAAAAAAAAAACAAAAAAACATCTGGAAAACAAAAAAACAAAAAAAAAAGACTGATTAATTGCAGAGCCATTAACATTTTCTGCATATTGAATGTCTTTGCTAACATTTCTCATACAATAACAAGGAATAACAAGGACAACTTCTTGTTTTTTTTTTGTTTTTTTCTAAATATATTGCAATTATTTTATTGGCCAGCAAGCAGCAGGGTCTCACTGAGCGTCCACCGGTGGCTACAAATAGAGTGAAGTTTCTCTTTATTGTATTAGTATGAGCACACAGTCATGAATGTTTTGTTCTCTCTTTTTTTTTTTTAAGGAATAAAAAAATGAGAATCTTTGATCTCTGGAAAAGGAATTATTGGGTTCCACTGAGAAACCCCCCCCCCAAAATATTACCTTATTTTATTCTTTAACCAAAAGCAATAAAAAATTGTAAGAATTGGTTCTGTGTAAGGTCTCAATTTAACGGATTCCCTCCTACGTTGACCAGCCCTCGTCGTCCAACCGTCTGAAGGACCAACAAGCTGGCGCTGACATTCGACTACAGCTCAAGTCTTTTGCTATAGATTTTTTTTTTCCAGCTTGAACAGTTCGTGTCAAATATCTTCCATGACTGTCTTTCATGCACGTATTTCAAGCAGCACAATAAAGATCTCGGCAAATAAGCATTTCATGTCTAAATAAGGGAACATCTGCACAAAAAGAGCACCACAATGACAAGAGTGCCCCACAGATTACAGAAAAAAGGAATCGCCTTTGGCTATGCTGCATAATTCTTGAAGAATCCATGTACAAACAGGGGCCCATGGCATCTTAATATTTTATAATCTAAGGCACAAAACGCCTCTAATTATTTCTAACCCTTATCAAAGCTGCTGCTTCGTACGGTTAGCAGAGTAATGACTCAACACGGTGTGTTCCTTCCTCAGTGCAAATAGTGCTCAGCGATTCCTTTTTAACATATGGAACGGACTTTTAAAACCCTTAATGGAGTTTTAACAATGTAAGTTTCTGCTTTCTTGGTAGAAAACTAAACCTGCTGACTGTGTTTCCTCAGGCTATATGCGGGTCTTTCTGTTGCTGCCTGACAGAAATCTGCCCCTCGTCCCTCGCAGACGACATCTGCGCCCAAGCCAAGACGTTCCGACACATTCGCGCTCTTTCAGGCTTCGCGTCGGTTTCGGCCGCTTGGAGCTTTCGGGGGAATGCGTCTACCGGTTGTGCAAATCCATACACTGAGATTCTCACAGATTCAAAGTGAAAGCATCCAGTTTTCTACTCTTGTCATGAGTAGATTTAGTTCTGGAGTTTTTCTTAAACTCCACAGTTAAGGTGCGTTGAAATGCCATGTTACATCAATAAACTGATCTAAACTCGGGACCCGCCTCAACAGCCAAACTGTCGGTCTGTCTTCTGATTTGGTCCCAAGTTTCCGGTTTTTTGTCAAAAATTGAAATCCTTCTCATGGGCCGATTACCAGCAGACCCACAGATCAGTAGCAGGTTGGACACCTCTGATCTAAACTGTTCAGCTATTCAGCTCTGCTGACTGTCCAGTCTATAGAAGCCTTCACCACAACATGATGCAGCCGCTGCCATGTTTCACCAAGAGAACGGAGTAATTTGCTGTCTTAATAGTTCATTCTTCATTTTTTTACCATAATCTGCTGGCCATGAAAACGCATACATTTTTATTTGTATGTAATTTTTTACCTCCAACTTTAAGCCTGTTGCATTAAATCTCAATAAAATGCCTCCAGAAAACACATGCAAAGCAGCTTATGTCAGAATCTATCTGCAATTATTTGCTTTAAAGGCCTCACGAAACGCAAAGACGCCAAAGGTTTGACGTCATCTTAACGTCGCAGATGCCCCTCGGCAGCCATTTTTGTTAGTAGTCACCCATCACTTGATTTAGCTGCAGCTTGGGAAACAGTCACGCGACACAAAAGGCCACACTGCAAAATGAGGTGAACGGCAACGGAGAAGGTCGCAAGTTTGGGTCCGTGTCTCATTTTTTTTTTCTATGCAGGGGAAATTACACAGAAAGGATTAACTTTGGGCAAAGGCAATACTTGGACATTCAAATTTTAGGTATGCATTTCCATTTTTTTCTTGGCTGCTGATATGTGACTGCAACATGATTTCTGAGGCTGAAATAAATCAGGAATTGTTAAAGACAAGAAGAAAAAAAAAAAAGATTTCGGCTTTCCTCTTCACTTTCCCTCTCAAGATCTTCTCCGCTTGTTACCCTTCCTCTTCCTGCCTGTCTGCAGCTCCGATCTGAACCTGAGCCTTCCTACGGTCCTCAGCCATCCTGAGATAAGATTAGCATACTTATTAGCTATCTGTGTGATCTCCCTCATCCGCTTTCTCTTCGGCAGTCACATGCACGGGCTGCGGCCTCATGAATGCATAATTGCGCCGTTGGCAAACAAGCCCGAGGCTGCGAGCTGCCAGAGGAGGGAGCTAGCGCACAGAGGGCGGTGTTGTTGCTTTTTTGTTATTGTAATCAGCGGGTGCAGAAGCGGTTCGCCATGATTACTGTGTTCAGCGCCAATCAAATGCTAGAAGTGGAGTTGTTGGGATTTATCTTCTAATTTTTTTTTTTTTTTTATTTCAATTCTGCCCTCTGCGCACTCCTTCTCTACTCGATTCCTTCAAGTTGCTCCCCCTGTCAATCCCGTCCTACCTCTCTTTTTTTTTTCCCTTCCTTTTTTTTTTTTTACCTGCATCCTCTCAGACTCGAGTGCGGACGTCGAGTGTCCGCGCTTCCTCCTGCATCTCTTATCCCCTCACCGCTCCCCTCCACTCCGCTTAGTCTCTCCCTTTTAGAAGGGCCTGAATGAGGATGGCAGATCATGCTAAGTCGGACGCTGATGCTGGATGACAGGCATCATATGAGTCAGAGTGGTAATCACAGAGATTTCTTCCTTCCCCCTATGGTTGGACGACACACTGGGAGGGAAGAGAAGTAGCCTTTAGTTACAAACCATGGCGAAGCATCGCCAAACGGTACTCTGCCATGTTTATAGTAAGTTTCTGGCTGGTCATTCAGACCAGTATGCTACCCAAAAGTCGCCCCTCCCCAACAAAAAAAGCGAAAATTGGCCGCAGTTATTGATTTGCACAAGTTATGTTGTAGTTCTAAAATCGTAGGAAAGTGTTTCCTTGTTGAATTTCAGCAAACATATGCAACAAAACACCATGCCGTCAGTTTGTTGTTTACCAAAAGTCCAAGCCAAAAATGATGAAGTGATACATTAAAAAAAAAATAACCCTGCAACTTAATAATTAAAAGGAAGCCATGACTCAGCAGAATTCAGTGGTGTTGTCAGCAGCTGTAACCTGAACAATCCTGTTTTTATTACGTTAATGGTCTCACTTTATCACACTGGACCTTTTGTTGTTGTTGCTGCTGCTCTTTTTGTACTTCAGGACATTTTCATTTACATTTACATTTGTCGGAGCTGAAAGAATGTGCAGCCAGGCCACTTCAGTGAGTTTCAGGGAAGTTTTCATTCATGTTTACAGCATTTTATTATTATTATTTTTTTGTAGACTTTGATTTTGACATTTTGCTGTTTTAAGTTTTCTGCAGGCAGACAGTGATGTCGCATGTTGCCGACTTTGCCAAAAACAGGAAGTGGAGAAGTGATTAATCCTGCAGCTAACAAAGATATCCCACATCATAACACTTTCACCGCCGTGCTTTACAGTTAGTCTAAGATAAGCGCCCTGTGTTCACCAGAAAATTATTGAAGATCCTTTGGACATTAGCGTTTATAGCATGATTCAGTGGCATCATGCTGAATCATGCTATAAACATTAAGCAACATTAATAGAAACAATTCAATAAGTCTGGCTAAAATAATATTTCGCATCAAAATAATCCCATCTTCCTGCTTGATACTCGGTTTCTGAATAGTTCAGACTTTATTAATTCTGAATTTCTGCTGATTGTTTGGTTTTGGAAATGATAATACTGACATATTTATCAGTATTTGCGGGACAAGATGCGCCTGCTTTTAATTGCCAAATTTCAACGTGCTCACTGCATTTCAAACATATAATGATTCATTTAGCAATATAGATGCATTTTCTTCCATATTTGAACATTGTTAAAGAAGCATGAGCTCTAATGCAAAAATAATGCAATCAGCTGAAAAACCATTTATTCGATGTGAATTTTGATCTCCTCAGCAAAAATCGCAGTTTGCTGCTCCCCGGCTTTACATTACTGTTGAGTCGCCGCTGTTTACGGCATTTTAAAAGGAAAGTAATAAGCTGCGCCTCCATAAATACAGAGACCGATTAGGGAAGAACAGGAGTGTGCAGGGGTGCTGAGAGAAAGGGAGACTGCTGGGAGAGCGGCGGCCTCCGTCACAGCAACACGTATTCGCCACAGGTGGGGCAGCGGTCAGCCGAGCAGCCCAGGATAAAGCCGAAACAAATGGAACGTGGCGGAAAGCGAAAGAAAACGCATCGCTGCGGGAACCAGTCAGATGAAAACGAGGAGGGGAGAAGTTTGAACACGAGTTATGTCAGCTTCATCTTTAAGAAAACGAGCCGGATTCGCTGGAGCTGGTGTGGAGCCGACTGCCGAGCTCCAGAAAGGGTAAAAGGTGTTGCTAGGTGAGAGGTGGGGGTATCTTGCACCGAAACAAACAACCAGGCTCCATTGATTGGACACAAGCATGCAATCAATTGACATGGCTAAAGGCACCACAAAAGAAGAAAGAGGGTCCTTCCTCTTATCTAAAGGCTTTGCTTCTCATAATCCACCCCATTGATCAACCTGGAGCTCATGCGACTGCAAAGCAAACTGACTCATCCGCACACTGTAAATAGGAAACGAAGGAATGAACGATGAGGTACAACTGTGCGCGTTTGTGTGTCAGTGGATAGGATCTTTAAATTGCACAGTTGTGTTTGGTTGGCTTCTATTTTTTTTTTTTTTCTTTTTTTTTTTTTTCCAGCTGGCCTCCGTTTCTCACATGTAGCAGACTGAGCGGCCGTGTGCCAGCTGGATTTCTGCTCAAATGTGAGTCACATGTAGCTTGAGACAGATAGGGCAGGCAGGCAGGAGGGAGAGATAGGAAGGTGCAAGGGTACCAGAGAAGTAGCCTAAGGAAGTGCAGTGTGTGTGTGTAAGTGTGTGTGAGTGTGTGTGCCGGGAGGTTGATGGTCTGCATACATTTGCCTAATGATGGCATTGTTGGAGCATGCAGTCTTTACAGCTAAACGAGGCTCATTCAGAAATATATCTTTCTAATATCAGTTCTGCGTTTTAGAAGCATTTTTATGCGGTTCGTGTGGCTCATCACCCAGGGTGGCGTCACTCTCGGGGCACCGCAAGTACTTCAGCAGAATATTGTGTTACTTGTTCGCGAATCCAGACACTGGGAAGTGAGCGAGTGCACCTGCAAACACAGAAAACATTTGGGGATGGATGAATTCGTGAAAACGAATTTCAAAATAAAAAAAAACTAATAAAAAAAGAGTAACTGTAGCGATCAAAAAATGTTTTCCATGTGTGTGGATGTTGGTGGTAAACCTGCACACAAGCTTTTTTTGTTTGATTCTAGAGTCTAACTCCATATGCTGCCACCTACTGGCCAAGCAAATAGCTACCTCTGCAGAAATCATGCACACATCTGGATTGTTCTGTAAATAAAACATTTCAATGTTAGGCATTAAAATATCACCTTTTTTCAAGAAATACCAATTAGCCTTTAATCTGCTAAAGTGGACATCATGTTTCATTGGTTTTATTAATACTTAAGCATATGAATAATCCTGCTTCGTAGCATTTTGTAACAAGATGCATGCCAAAATATATCAGTCACTGTGCGTTTTTAAAAGGCCAAACCGAAATACCTCGAATAAATAAATGAGTAGGGTGCGGATGCTAACGGAGCAAACACGAACCAAACAAAAAAAAAAAAACCTAGACATCTGGAAGCTCAAACACAAAATGTTTCAAAGGCGACGGGTTTTCGTGTTGCTATAGCGATCGTTTATCGCTGGCAGACCACTGAGACGGGAGGACAGTTTGAGGAATCGGAATCGAGGGGGATGTAAAAAATTAAAAATCGCTGCGTCACAGGGAAAGAATTTAGAAAAGGCTGACATTTGTGACCATGTCAGTAGAACAACAATGCCGCATATTTTGATGCAGGTTTCAAATTTGGCCCGCTGACGTTTTAACGTGTGAATTCCTCGACGCCCACAACAGCGTCCGCAAAGAAGATTGAAAACCCTCGGGGGAAATTCCAACGCGAGGTTGTCATAATTCATGCATGAAAGGGTGATAATGAGGAACAGTGCCAAATTTATGAGGATGGGTTAGTCTGGGTTTTGTCCCCTCCCTTCATGAGATTCTTCTGCACATGCAGGGAGCGTTGATTGGTGGGTGAAGATCAACTTTTAAGGTTTCTCGAGTTTCGTTCTGCTGAAAACGTTTAATATTTCTATCGGCATAAAACTCACGCCAGGCCTTGGTAAGAACACAAACATTCAAAGAAATCAAAGCAAATTTTATCCACAAATGAAGTTATATGGAATGACAGGAGAGTAAGAATTGAACATACATCTAGAAATATAGTCAATACTTTTGTTTTAAAGCCCTTTCTGGTAAAAGCTTTTTACTGACAGTTGTTGCGTAAATTGCTCAGGCGAGAATTTGGTCTGCTAACGTGTCTTTAGCATCTTCACCTCTAAACTTTGGTTCTTTCCAAAGATTTCCAATCGGATACAGGTCGGGTGATTGACTGGGCCATTTCTAGCGGTTTCACTTAGTTTCTCTGCAGCCAATTGAGAGTTTCCTCAGCTGAGCGTTTGGGGGACCATTTCTTGCTGGGAAACTCACTCGTTCCTTCGCCACGTTCTTACCAAAGACTCTCCCGGTAGATTCCTCCATTCGTCCTTCCTTCCAGCACCGCATGCCGTCTGGCAGCACGCGGCACGGCGTTCCGGCCTGCACACGTCACATTTCGTGTGGCGCGTTTCCTCCAATAACATTCGGAGCTTTTGGTCTCATCTTCCCAAAGCAGTGATCCTTGTTCATCACTGGCCATTAAGCCTCGATATGCTTTTTAATTCAGCAGTGGAGTCTTGTGCAACGAGTGCGCTCAGACGTCGCAACAATTTTCCTTGCCGTCGTAGGAAAATTGTGCCGACCTGACTTTCTGGAGTTCTCCACAAATACTCTGTGTCTCTCGGGCAACTCTCAATTTTTGGATTCCTCAGTCAGAAATCTGACATGGGAGGCCTACCAGTGGCTGGTTTAAAGCCAAATGTTCTTTTCATTTCCTGAATGTGGTTCTTAAAGGCACATATAGAAGTTTAGATGACACATACGATCGCTGGTTCTATATTTTGCTACAGTAAGACACTGTGTGAGTTTTTCTTTGCCTTTGCCCTCAAGTCCTTTGGAGTTGAGGGATTCTTCATGAGCCGCCAGTTGATATGAAAATAAATATCGATTTGCATGTAGCAGAAGGAAAGGCTGTTTAAAAACAGATTTCAGGTGGTTTCTTGACTTTTTATGCCTTTTCGCTTGTTGCTCCATGCGTTCAATACTTATTTCTAGTATCATCACACTTTACTCTAAGTGACTTGAACAAATTTGTCTGAACTTCTTTGTGGGGGATGAACTTTTTTTCCAGTTTTCTGGTGTCAGATGAAATCTTGATTTGTCCAGTGCTTCACCAGCTGTGTTTATAGGACTACAAATATTTGTCTGTCTACTATTGTGCCAGGAGAGAAGTGTGACGCATGTGTCGAAATTCTTTCTCTGTTATTGATTTGTATCGATTTGAGCCGATTAGAAATGTTTCTTACATTTACATTTGTAAATGTATTTGCAGCTGAACTGAAAAGCTCTCCTTTAAAAACGAAGTTTTACATGGAGCATAACACAGACTGGGATTAACATCGACACTATCAGCATAGACTGACCAAACATGGGCCTGATTGTTTTTGCACTGATGAAATAATATTTAAAACTCAGTGGATGGCAGGCGGCCCCCACAGCATGATGCTGACATCACCTTGTTGAGCTGTGACAACATAAAGCACTCTGAACAAGAATCCCCTCATCTCAGCCATAATTAGATATTTTTTATCTTTTTTAACTTTTGATCGCTTCCAAATCTGAAAATGCATCTATTTATTGATTTTTTTTTCCTTCTCTGGTGATATTCGCCCTGGGTGCCACATGTACAAGATCCGCCACTGCAGCGTTTTGGGGGTTTTTTTGGCGTCCCGCACAGATAACGCGTGCGGCCCTATCGCGATCGGGCACAAATTCACGCGTGATTTTTTTTTTTTTTTTTTTTTGCTTTCAGACGTGCAGCGTGGAGCCCAATGCGCTCTGCTGGCAAATTACCGAGGGGTTTGGAGAAATCATCACTATTCAGAGTGAGTCGCCAGAATCAGTTGCATGAAAATCCTCCCCACATGACACAGTCTCTCCCCCCACAGCCTCCCCCGTACCCCCGCCCCACACTGCGCAGCGGTCAGGTAAATAATAAAGAAATCAGCGACTGGGAGTGGGACAGGGAGGGGGCGGAGGGGGGACTTACCGCAGTAGAGAACCAGCAGCGCCGTCAGGAGCAGCACAGCCCAAAAAGTTGACGACATCCTCGGCCAGCGAGTGGCATCTTTGCGCCTTGCCGACCTCGGCACCGAAGCCATTGATTACCACAAAGCAGCACTTCCCGCTCCGGAGGGAAAAAAATAATAATAATAATATTAAATTTAAAAATAAAAAATAAAAAAAAAACAGCAAGGATTTTTTTTGGGGGGTTTAAAGAACGTATCTCAATTTTGTTTTACAATCCAACTCGACTTGTCAGTGCGCTCATATCTCCGTTGAGTAATCCCGCAAAGAAGGAAAAAAAAAAAAGAAGAAGAAAAAAAAAAAAAGGCATGACAAAGATCCAAGAAACTGGTAGGAAAGCGGCCACCGCTGCGCAGAAGAAAAGGTCATATCATCCTTTAGGAAAGCCAGAGGAGAAATATATAAATATATATATATATATTTTTTATGTCTTAAAAAAAACAAAAAAAAACAACAACAACTCGGTCCGCCTCAGTTACCACAAAGTGCCACGAAGGACCTCGGCTTGCCGTCAAATCAGGCTCAGATTGCGCTCATGGAAAAACCTGGAACAGTTCAATCATCTCTACCGCAGCGTCGGTTCAGCTCCGTTCACCTGTGGTATCTGTCCACGGCTCGACTCCAACGGAATACAATCCCAGGAGCGGTTGCCCGCGCACGCACACACACACTCACACACACACGCACAGACACGCACGCACGCACAGAGAGAAAGAGAGAGAGAGAGAGGGGGGAAAAAAAGAAAAAGAAAACTCCTTTAAGGTGACCCTTTCGGCTGGGAACGGATGAGGATCCGTTGCGTTGAGCGCCGGAGGAAAGCGCGGACGGAGGCTGGGAGAGAAGGGAAGGAGCGCAATGTGCGCCTCCAAGTGATCGTGTCCAAAGTAAACATTCGGATCAGTCAATATTACGTCAGCGAGAAAGCCGCAGATATCGCCACAGACTGGTGCCGTTACGCCGACATCCAATGGAAGCTGCGTAAAATACGGCGAGAAGGAACTGAGCTGGGGTGTGAGCGCGCGTGTGCGTATTTCCACCCCCCCCCTCCACACACACACACACACACACACACACACGCACACACACGATACCGCTTCCAGCCAAAATCAATACGAAAGAACCATCCGAAAGTGGCCCCGTCGATTCAAATCATCATTTCGAAACATTATTGCGCGCGGCTCTGTTTTATAGGCGCGTTTGAATCGGAGAGCAGCGATTTCAGCTCTGCGTTCAGCTCCAACACGTCAGTGAAAGTTCAATCATGTCCACCGGAGAAACCCGCTTCGATTACAAATAAATCTTTTTTCTCTCTCTTTCTCTTTTTTTTTTTTTTTTTTTTTTAACTGCTGTTCGGCGTTACCAGTCCTGACCCACTAAATCTATTGTTATTATTTTTATTTTACTGATCGATGGGGGCAGACCTACCAGCTGAGTCTGGGTGCAACTTGAGGGCGATGAAGGCAAAAACAAAACGACAACAAAAAAAAACCCCCAAACATCCACAACAAAGAATATTTCACACTGCAGTGCTTCACAATATACTCAAACCCTTTGAACTTTTTCTTCCATTTATCCCCCAGTAGACACACTTGGACTGAAGGTCTTGGTGGACAGAATCCAGGCAAAGATCATAGGTCAGAGGTCATAATAACGACAGTGACATGGTGCGTGTTTGACAAGCGGCTTTAGTGCTTTATAGACCAAAACCCGGAAATGAAAGCCTCATTTCTGGTCAAACCGGGAAGGGAACCGATGTGCTTCTGAGAACAACTTTAGAAGGTAAGTGTTCTCCTGCAAAAAGTGGAAAAGAGCAATAAAACGTTTGTTCGGTCAAACTAAGACAAACCGAGAACTTAGAGACACGAAACGAGACGTACTGATGGGAACAACGAGCGGAGTGAGAAGACGGGGGAGTTGGTTGCTGGAGGAGGAACAGGTGGCTGGTCAGAAACTGTGGAGTCGCTGGAAGAACACACAGGAAACGAGGAAGCGGAACGTGAACGGCAAAGTGAAACGGTGAGGAAAAAAATAAAAGGAACGTCCAGAAGCTCCTGACAATAAGAGCCACCCAGGGGTGAAGCATCCAGATGTAGATATACTGCAGACTCTGTGACATTCCAGTCAAAGCAAACTAGATCCAGGTCTAAATGCATAAACCAACTTTTTTTTTTCCATCTAAATTAGGAATTTTGCTTCTTGTTGTTGTTTTTTTTGAAAACCGGTTGCTGATCACAAGAATGAAGTATTCTAAAAATCGCCAGATCCTTTCGTGTCGTTTTACGACAGATTATTAACTGATACAAAAGCTCATTTTAATTTGAACCCTTTGAAATGATGGACAAATTGAAAGCTGACCCTTTATCCATAATTGGCCACGTTACTGCAGGAACACTTTTTGCTCTGCCAAGCTCCTTGTACCCACTTCCAGACTACCTGCCCCAGTGTTTGTGAGCGGTTTGATTCAGTGATACCGTCATTAATCTGGGCATAGAAACGCACTGTGATTTCTGAAAACGTCGTCAATCAGAGGTTCGGCTTGGTCTTCCTCTATTTAAGCTCCATTACTGGGCCGCAAACACGACACAAGAGCTCTTTGCTTCTGGCAGGGGCAGCGCCCCCTGGGGAGGACGGCTTGGATGTGCCTCCATTAAGGCTTTCAAATCAAATCAGTGTTTGGCTGCAAGGACTTCCATTCATGCTCTTTCCTTTTGGTTGGAGGGGGGGGGAGCGGGTAGTCCTCCCATAAACTGCCGTGTTACCGTTTTGTTATCAAAAACTTTTTGTAATCAAATTGGATTTAACAAAAAAAAAACAACAAACAAACAAACAAACAAACAGTGAGCCGGCACTCATCCATACCAGACAGTGGCAGATGGCTAAAGCTTTTACAGACTGGAGGGAGGGGGGGGACGTCTTCACTCTACCAGTGAATTTTATTCAATATCTCGTTCGGGCTTTAAGATCACGACCGCGTGTTTCGCGTTACGAAGGGACGAGGCGTTTTGTCTGGCTGACTGAATCGACACACGGCAGAAACGGTTTGGTTGTGACCCACTTCGTCCCAAACAAATTCCAGACGGATGATTCCTTTGCGTCGGTCCTGTGTTTTTCGATGACAATCCAGATAGATCACCCGAGGGGGGAAGGAAGGTAGAGGAAAGAGGGGGCGGGGGGGAACGGCGCCATAAATCTGGCTGAAGCGAAGCCGGAAGAACTACGGGAGGAAAACCAAGATGCAGAACTCCAAAACTGAACTGAGCGGAACAAATGAAGCGCTCCCCGTTATGTGTGTCAACACATTAATACTGCTGGAGTCCAACCTTGTGTAATTGTGGAAAACCATTATTCTGCTTATTTTGTCCAATTTGGGTCCAGCATTCACTCAGAGTGAAATATTGGGATATTTTAGTGGCTCGTGAATTCTTAAAGCAGGGATGGGACGAGTCGGGATGCCAGGCTGCATACTTTTGTACAGCGCAGGAAATGAAGCAGTGCCATTTTTATTACCTTCATTTTCTTGTGTATTTTGTCGTTTTGGTTAGTATTTCCTAATCCTTATCTTGGGAGTTCGGACCACCTACAAAAACAGGAGCAATCATAGACCAGCAAAAGACTCGACTGGGTTCAGTCCAGTTAGTGTTGTCTACGTTCAGCTTTACCTCGTCTCTCTTAATACCTGAGGATTTGCAGTTGAGACATTTTTACAGAAGTCTTTTTTTTTTTTTTTTTTCATTATTAGGTTTCTTTGTTCTGGATGTGTTCGTTTCTGACAGGAAGAATCCTCAACATGCAGATGTTTTGGGTTTACATCTGTTTCATTGCTCTTTGCCCAGATGAGTGTAAATACAAACATAAAAAAAAAAAAACTGCCTCAATTTATTCCATTCTCCCTGATTGGACCTAAACAGATGAGCCAAAGAGGAGCACAGTAATCAGAGGAGCATCTTGCTTTGCAAAAGAAAACAAAAAAGAAGAACAAAATAGTTCCCCGTACCGCCGTTAAGTCTACCGTGTGGCGAACTCAATGCCCGGGACAGATCAGCATCTGGAGACAGCGCCCTCTACTGGTGAAGGCTGAACATTAACCGTTTCATGCACAAATTACGATTCTTTGTTTTTTCTAAAAATGTTTTTGATTTTCTTAAACCATGAAGAAGTTGTCATTTTTCTTTCTAAATACGAGGTTGTTATTTGGAAAATACACGCACAATATTAGTCTTTAGGGATTACTCGATGTCGCAATGTTTGTTTTGCAGGAATCCTCTGCAGTCAAAGGAGGGACTGGATATTCATCCGTCTGCCATATTGGATTTAACAAATATTTTCTTGCACTTGCAGTGGATGACCAGTAGTTGGTAGTGTGTGGTATGCTGCACTCGTGTCCGCTGCAGTGGTCTGTGTGCATTTATGGCATGATAATCCAGTGATGAGGACGGTTCTGAGCGAGGCTCAGCATTTCCACAGCTCAGGACTAAGGACAGTACCTTCTGCTGGCATGACGGCCCATAAGATGCAGTCTCGGTACCCAGGACAGCGCAGAACTAGATCGTCCAATCCGAAAGCTCGGCACCACGGACAGTTCCGATCTCCATGTCAGAAGATGAGAACAAGAGTTCTGGACTCGGTACCAAGGACAGCTCCGGATCTCAGCCTCCGTATCAAAGAGTCCGAACCATGGAGAGTTACTGATGCTGGGATTCACGTTCAGGACCGAGGACAGAGGCAGAACTGGGTCGAGAACTGCGAAAAGATTCTCTCTAATGGTTAAAACTAGAACTTCTCATCAAAACTCAAAATAAAAAACAGCAGTCATGACGACCCTCAATCAGCAGGATGATGAAGCGCCATCTTTATTAAAGCTTCAAAATATCCACAAAGAAACAGAGAGGTGACTTTTGTCATTTCTCCGATTGAGATTCCAAGTTACCCCAGTTTAACGACACCACCATAAAGCTCCTGTGGTGATAAAACACTTAATCACTAGAAGTTTCCCCAACAGTCCATCTAAACCTCCAAACTCCAGTGTGATGGCTTTATACCTTAAAGAGTGAACTTTTCAACCCTCCACCTAAAAACAAAAAGCAAACTAAACGAGCCTCCCGATGGCGCGCCGTCGTCTTCGTCCTCTGCAGCCGACTGTAAAAGCAACGGGCTCAGAATAGATTCAAGGCTGATTCGGACAGAGCCGGTGTGTGTCACCAGTTGCGCAAGCAGGTCCTAACACGTTTTCCCTTCTCGGCATCAGCAGACGTTTGGGCGCTAGTCGTTACTATTGTGGCTATTCGCCTGCGCTTAGCTCGGAGATCAGGCCTCTGCTCAGGAGTTCAGATGGATTTGTGAGAAATCTGCCGAGTTTAAATGTTTCATAATCGAGGTGAGGGCTTTAAGAGAGACATCTGTAAGCCAAGCGGTGCAGCTTTGAAAATATCTGATAAACACGGCTCTTTTTTTTTTCTTTTTTTTTTTTGTGAAAGGGTGACCCCCGGTTCAGGCTGAGGGGGCGAGGGGAGGCGGCAAAAAAACACAAAGCAAAAGAAAGGAGAAAAAACTCCGGACATCTGCAGCGGAGATGTGTGAGAATTTGTCCAAAAAAAAAAAAGAGAGAGAGATGAAACATATTTTTGAAATCGCAGAGATCACAATTTCTTATTTGACGTTTAAAAAGCTCAACTGAACGTGGCGTGGGGATGTTTGGCTTCTAAAATCCAAAACAGAACAGACACAATGTCTGACACAATGACTGAGAAAATTGTAACACAAGAAAATCAAAAACTTGCAAACGCAAAACTGGACCCTGCAACAAGCACAGACTGAAAAATAGTGAGTAAATCTACCAAGGACTGGCTGAGAATCGCAATAGAATGTACGTTCATCTTTCTGTTTGATTAGGGAAAATTATGTTGATCCTTGGTGTTTACTCATAATGAGTATCTAGTAGTGGGAAAAAAAAAAGATTAAGCACAAATGTCCACAGAAATCAATATTTAATGGGACGTCTTCTTCGTTTTTTTAAATAAATCTAAATGAAACTGTTTCTCGATTCTTTCTAGTTTAGCAAACAGAAAAAGCCGCAACAACACACAGCCAGCTGCTTGGGCAGGAGAGTGCAGCTTTAAGTAATTCAAAGGGAAAAATGAGGACAGATGCTTAAAAAGAAATGGTCTCTGCCCAACAGCTGCATCTATTAAATAGCCCATTTCTCTCAGACTTCCTCTCGACTTTACAATCGACACTATTTCCTTTAAGACCAAACTCAGCTTGCCGGCAGAGTTTGGTCAAAGTGCAAAAGTCACAGACTTCCTTTTAGTTTCAAAGTTAAAACAGCTGGACACTTTTTGACGACGGCTGAAGGAACGACCGGCCAACGTGATGCATTCTCACGCAAAGTTATTCTTTTTTTTTTTTTTTTGTGGCGTATTCCTTGTTGTTGAGTGCACAGCTTCTTATCCGACTGAACCGACCTTCTCGGGTCGGTTTAGGCAACAGCCGTGCAGAAGGTTTCACGTCTCCTCCGAGAAAGACAAAGGGGAAAATTATGAATGTCCACTTTCCTTTGAAAAGACAGAAAAAAAAAAGAAAAAAGAAACTATAGGGAAAAACGAGTTAGGCCATATATTATTATTGAAAGAGTTTTTGTAAAACAGTGATGCAGTTCAGTGTTCAGCTGCATCATGATGAGGTGTGTTACTTTTTTTCATGATGCTTAAATCTTGTACGATTTAAAAATAGCAATAAAAAAAACAAAAACACAACTGCAGAGGTGACTGGGAATTAAATTGCTGAGTGCCCCCTAGTGGTCAATATTGCCTTAATCAAAAAGTAGGTCATGCCGTCAGTGTCGCCTTCAGTAGAAAGCGGCTAGAGTTTCAAGACGAGCGATCGAGTATCCCGTCTAAGCCTGCGTGTGTTTCTGTGCCGCCGAAACGCAGGAGACATGCAGTAGGGATAAGGATGATTCCACCTGCTGTTCATTGATTTGGGAAAATGCTTCACTGATTGCAAATGGTCACCTCTGGGAGACGGTTCACCTTCAGTCTCGCCGGTGTCACACGGCTGACGTCGGCTGTAGGGAAGAGTCAGAAAAAGGCTCTCCAGTTAAAGCTCGCCGCCACGTCATGATGCATTATGGGCTGACGTGACGCCAGATGGCGAGAGCTGCTCCAGTCTCAGGAGCCAACGGTGGCATAAACGTGACCTTCAGCTGGCCTCGGTTTGAACCTGAACGCAGCGCCGGGTGCGTTGCTGGATGTAGTACAAAGAAATGGAAAAGAGCAGTCGTCTGTTTTGACTAGGCCGATGAGTCAATTATGATGTAACTTAAAGTGAGCTCAAATGATTTCCATTTTCATGATTTATCATTTTTCTCTTTTCTATCAAAAACTGGATGACAAAAAGTCTTGAGCCTGGTGCTTTGGCCTCAACTGGCCTTTTTTTTTTTCAGTCTAATTGTGACTTCATAATTCATTTGGTCATTTCTGTTGCTTTGCCAATTTATGTTGGATATTTCCAATGTCTTCCAGTTCCAGTGTTAAATATTCGGTAGGATTTATAGTTTTGTTCATCTTTGAAAATGTGTCTTTGCATTATTATGCCACTGACATCATATTGCCTGAACATGGCCTAAAAACAACAATATTAAAGTTTGAACTATTGTTTTTTTTTTAGTTGTCCGATGAAATTATTGCGACAAAATGATTTATTTTTAACATATGGTGTTTGTCTTTATTTTTTATTTATTTTTTATGTATTTTCAGAACCACAGAACAGCAAATGCAGCGGTAAAAACGCCTATAAAGGAACATTCTTCACAGTATTAAGAGGCAATTTTTTTAAAGATTCCGCTTGTAAATTCCGGATTTTCCTTTCATCTGGGGGCAATAATAAATTGTCACCGACAAGTGTAATAGCATATTACCTAGCATGAGCTTAGCACTTATTGTGTCAGTAATAGAAAACTTGGTGGGGGAGCTCCGTGTTCTCCCAGCGCGGCGCTGCAGGAGCGTCTAAAACCCTGACCTTTCTTTTCCTTCTTCCCTTTGATCTGCCCAGACAAGAACTGCTTTCCCTTTGTCGGGCCAGTGAAAGAAGCAGGCTTTGAACTTAGCCTGCCACTCAGTGATTTAAGCGAACAAAGTCCTCGTATTGGCAACCCAGCAGGCTCCTTCTTACTGTCATGGATTAAGAGAAAGCGAGAAGCCTTTTCAGCTCCCCCGAATATCTGCGAGACAGTGGCTCACCACGGAGAAGAGACAGAGGAGGAGAAGAAGAGAAGAGAAGAAGAAGAAGAAGATCGCGCGCTTTAAAGCGGAGCTAAAGTTTCACGGAGTCAGCCGGTTAATTGTGGAGCTGATTAAATGTCAAGCCTCACAATGACATATCTCACTGTAGCCTCCAGCGACGGCAGCGGGCTGCGATTTTTAGCTTTAAGTAAAGAAGAGGAAGGGAAAAAAAGCGACACAAAAGCATTGCCGTGTAAATATTG
The DNA here is from genome assembly GCA_911649635.1 of Poeciliopsis gracilis. Taxonomy (NCBI): domain Eukaryota; kingdom Metazoa; phylum Chordata; class Actinopteri; order Cyprinodontiformes; family Poeciliidae; genus Poeciliopsis; species Poeciliopsis gracilis. The sequence goes on from CAJVRI010001121.1 coordinate 3,265,115, forward strand.
AGCGTTTATATTGCCATTGGCGATTTTTGACAACCTGCTGACAAGTTTAAGACAAACCCCCCCCCCCAAAAAAAAAACGGTTTATTTTCATCCTGAACCAATTAAACAGGAAAAGAAAGTTGAGTTCTCTTCTAGCAGGAGGCAAACTGAGACCTCAGAAGGGTTTATTTTAGCACATCATCATCGATGGTTCAAGTTGAGCTTTGTCTGGCTCTTCTTCACATTTAGCGGGTTAGAAGCTCACTCATTACGCTGGAGCATGTGGGTTAATAGCGTCGACGCTCTAGGCGTTCCAGGAACTATATCATTTGCAGCTATGGGTTAATTTACAATAACCCTCGAAATCAGAACGTTTAGAAACAGACGTGTCTTATTTCTTGACAGCCACTGAAATCTGTCAGAAAAATGACAGATTGACTTTGCTTTTGGTTAAATATGATGCTTTGCATCTTCAGAATGAAATTTTTTTTTTAAAAAGTTGTTTTGCAAGAAGAGACAACTACAATTATTTTATTTTTTTTTTCCCACTTGCATCCCAAATCATGTCCCAAGAAAATACACGCAAGTTCCACGTTGAGTCCAAAGTCGAGACGTGCGACTGTCAAATTTTGAGCTTTATTTCTGACTCCTGGCCCAACTGGAGAAGGAACAACCAACAAACAACCAAACAAAAAACATATACATCTACGGAATCCAAAAATTACAATTGCATAAAAGATTCCAGTTAAAAGTCACTGGTCATTGGCGTTGATGCCCAGGTCACGATGTGCTCCGGCAGCACATCTCTACTTCAGAATGGAAGTATTTCGTCTTAAATACTTCCAAAATGGAGGCTTTGTAGTTTGGAAATTCTCCCATTTTCAATCACCTCTACATGGCATCCAACACAGAGTCAGTGAGTCCCTCATGATCACAGACAGGTGTTTACGTTCACAGCAAACACACAAAATCTTACCAAGGACTTTCCACTAATTTGCAGTGCAAATATTTGCAAACATATGAGCTTCAGTTGGAGTTCTTTAGTACTTTTTGTGTGTGGTTTTTGGGGTTATTGTTCATTGGTCTGCGTGACGTTTTTTCCTTCTTTTTTAAAATCCTTTCACCATTAGGAATTTTATGGTAATTTCAAGCTTCCAAAACACAAAATTGCAACTAAAAATTTGTCTTGCAGGAGAAATGATTCTCATTAAAACAAACAAAAAATAGTCGCGTCCTATGAATCACAAGACGCCGCGCTCCTTTCAAGAGAAAGCCTCCGATTACTGAAATGGTCGCGCTTGATAAACAAGTCATACAGTGAATTTGACAAAACGGCCAAGTCCTGCTGGAAAAAAAAATAAATAAAATAAACAGAACATATTTGTCCTGCGTGCAGAGGAAAAATAAGGTGGAAATTGAGCCGAGGCAGCATCCGCCCCCCCAGCCTGGAGATGATTGGATGATAAGGTGGAATCATCCACTCCACTTAATGGAAATGTCTGACTACAGTCAAAGCATGCTCCGTCCCGTCAACTCACGCCGACATCTCTGACTGCCTCGGACCCAACAGATATTAGTCACCTGAACTCTCCATGCGCGCACGCATGTGACCATGCAGTCCCTGCATCCCCTCCATCCCCCCACGTCAACATGTGGGAAATAATCCAATCTCCACAGCGCCGGCGATTACGCTTGAAGGACGACGTCTGCACGCGTGAGGGGAACCCTTCCGCCGTCCACGGCTCAACCAGGACGGAATTCAGTCGATGCTGAACTGAACTCTCTCCCTGCTTCTTCTTTTTTTGCCCTTGCAGCAACAAATTAGCATCTCGGCACTGATGTTTTGAGCGCCAGGAACGGGAGCGTTGGGGTAACGCGGCTTCATGCGCCCCCGGCAGGGAGCGACTGCTGATCCCGCGCAAACAATATGGCGGGAACAGAGTGACCCACCTGTTCCACGCGCACATTGTTCTGCTGTCCTGGACAAATAGAGAACAGATGTACTTGTGTGCTGCCACCTGGCTCGGCGAGGAGCCCCGCTGCTAAAGGATGATTAAGTAAAAAAAGGAAGAAGTGGCACCATGTTTGCGATTGTGATGAAAGGGCCAAAAATGACCTGCATCTTTCTCTAGAAAGAAAGATGAGACTATCAGATATTGGTGTGATGCTTTTATACTCATTTTTATTCTTGTGTGAGTCCATGAGATTCACACTTGATTCTTTGTTGAGTATGCTTTATATGAATTTTTTTTTTTAAAAAGACCAAAAATATTGCGATATCTGCATTGTGCAAAATTAACTTTTTTGAGCTTTATGTCACACAGCGTTTCTCCCGCGTTAAGAACATATTTGGTGTGTTGTCTTCACTCTCTCATGAGCAATTCTTCCGTCTCCCGTGGCGACCATTAAAACTGTGCAAAAGGCCTGGGTGGATCTAGCCCCGCCTTCGAGGACGAAGCCACGGTTTACAAACTTTCGAGCTTCTACGTTTAAACTTGAAGCAGTTTTTGTCCACCGTGAATGAATCATGCTTAAAAGACGTTATTAAAGGTGTGTATGCTCCTTGTGTGTGTGTGTGTGTGTGTGTGTGTGTGTGTGTGTGTAAATTTCTCACCTTAATTGTATGCAAAGATTATCAGTTTGGAAAGACATAATATGTTTCTATATTTTTTTTTAAAAAAGCATATGAAAGCTCAATAGAAGTAAATGTCTTCTAATTGTGAAGCAAAAGCAAGAGAAAAATTGAGTAAATATAAAATATTGACATCGATTCTTCATTGATGATTATTTTTTTACAAAATCAGCATTAAGCGTGACGCCCCAATGCCGGCTTCTCTTTTGCTTGCAGTGTTTAAAATAAGGAGGAACCACATTCCCACAGAATAATGCTGCCACCACCACATTTCACTATGAGGGAGGCATTTTTGGTGCGTCGGTTTTCTCCACTTCTAGCGTTTTGGATCAAAAAGTTGAACTTGTACACAACGTGCAAAAAAAAAAAGGTGCAAAATGCTGAATCTGCATAAAATTAAAACAATGACCTTCAAGATGATATGCAACTTATACATATTGATTAAACAGTCAGCTTTGAGTTTTAAACACTACAGCCAGGATAATCAATTGCATGGCTTTTGCCCTCAGAGGGGGGAGACCTGCAGAGCTGCGGCGAGCGTCGCGCTGCAGACGCCAACTCCATCTGGATTTGCTGCGGGCTGTTTGTCTGTCACCTGCCTCTGACCCCTATCACGCTGGATCACACATTATCACAACAGCGATAGAAGAACAGCCGCCCCAGTTTTAGAAACTGGCAACTCATCCGATTCCCTCTTTAGCGCCCCGCCCCTGAGGTCTGACACTGCTGGTTATATGAAAACATACAAAAAATAGAAAAGAAAGAGAGCAGTGCAGTTTGCAGACTCGAGACGATCCCAAGACGTTTCTTAAACGGCGTTTCCCTACAACGACAATTACCAAGCGGCAATTCTCTCCTCCTTGTGAACGTCGCCCCCAATTAATCGCACTTACATCCTCTGGAATGAGCTATGACGAATGCTTTAAGTCAACAACTCCCACACCAATTTTCACGGTGATGAGCGAATCTCTCTGGGACGCTCGGAAACGTCGGGCCGGCACCGGCTCTTTGGGAGCATCGCCGCGGACTTCCTCGGAAGCAGAAAGTCTGGGAACGGGGAGGCGAGAACGAGGAGGAACGGCTCTAATCGAATGCTTTGTGGGGAGATTTTCCGCCGGTGGTAATCGGTCCGGCTCAGTCTGCAGCCTGTAAAAAGGCCCATTTATAATGGAGGAGCTGTGTCTCCCTAACAGATGCGTTTGCTGAGGGGTATTGTTTCGCTACGATCAGTCCTCGGTAAAGACAGATGCCTTTTTGAAAACATGATTGATTCCTAAACGAGTTAGGAAGTTTCGAGATTAGATCATACATAAATACAAAGCTGAAATGTTGGTTGCGCTGCAGAGGAAGAGCTTCCCCCCCCCCCCGTCTTCCCTGCTACGCTTTCTGGCAGTTTGCTTATCACTTTACTGCAGTGGTGAAATAACTCATGAGGATGATCACCAAAAAAAGCAGCTTTTCAACGTTCTTTCTCCTCTGAGAAGCTGCAGGAAGACAACTTTTAGAAGGAAAATGGACAACACGGCTGATGAACATGTCACAATATTAAGCTTTTCATGTCCGTTTTTGTGCATTGAGATAAGTTGAAGTCCCATGTAATTAGCACTGTGGCTACGTTGATAACCGTCTGCATCAACACCACAACAAGAGCTCCCAAAATGGCTGCTGCACAGCAAAAAATCACAGTCAGGTTTTAAATGGCTTAGTTTACTGACCTAGCTGGTTAATGCTAGCAAACAAAAAACACAAATAGATATGCAGTTTTAATGTCTGTTTATTTTATTTCACTTGCTCCCAGCATCATTGGCGTCTTTTCCTTAAGCGTTCTCGTGCCCTGTTGAAGCTTAGCTTTCTTAAACGGTAGCATTTCATTCCAACTGGATCTTCACATCTACTTTGACTTGACTCACACACACACACACACACACACATATACACACACACACACACACACACACACACACACACACGTACACCGCTACCTCCACTTTGTGTGTGAAGTGTAAAAGGGAAGCGTGAAGGGCAGGAATTAATGCTCTGAGGGGTGGGGGGAGAAAAAAAAAAAAAAAAAAAGCCCACAAAGAAGACACACAAATTGTCGGGCTTAAATCTTTAGGGGAGCTTTATGGATTCTCAGCACAGCGTCAGACGACAGGCTCATGCAGCCATGCGAGACCAGCCACTAGCAGGCTAAATCTAAAAAGAGATCCTGGGATATGTGTCTGCTGTATCTAACAATCTCAGAACAGCAATACACAGTAAACTCTAGGGGGAAGAAGAAGAAGAAGAAAAGGAGAAAAGGAAGAAGAAGAAGAAGAAAAAAAAAACACATGGGAAGAATTGGCAGCTCGTTGAGGATTTCTTGTTTATGTTGCAATGATTGGGAAGGTGCAGGGAGGGGAGTGGAGAAAGAGGGGGGGGCTTGCAGGTGTAAGCACTTTCTCGTGATTTTGTATTGGCGCCCAATAAATCCTAACCTTGCAGAGTCCTAACCTAAATTGTTTGATAAATGTAAATGGACTGCTAAACAGCCTCGCCGGTGAGTGCGGCACAAACTGGCCCCGCTCCCAGGTGACGGGAGGAAAATCTGCTTTGATGCGAGGCGCACGCCGTGCCACAGACCCTGTGCATGTATTGGATGTAATGTGAAGAGGCGCAAAGCAGCACGAGGGACTTTGCTCGATAATCTACTCGGGCATTCACAGCACCTTTTCTAGCTCAGCCTGTAATACCCCGAAATGGGCTTCGGCGCCGAGGCTCGCGGCTGGCCAGGCAGGCTCCAGAGACACGGTCCAGTTCGGATGAGAAACGCCCAACAGCCAGCGATGCGGCGCAGAACACACACACGCACACAAGACGTGAAACGCAAAGTCTCTTCATCTGGCAGGAAGCTAATTAGAGAAGGTTTTAGCTGGTGAGCGGTGCCGCTGGCACTGGAGTCTGTGGAACAGAGGCGCCGTTCCTCCGTGAAGTCTGCTGCCAGTGGCTGCGTTTTCTTCCCAGACGCAATGTTCCGACATCCCAGAGTCCAAATGTTACCGAGCATCTGGACGAGCAGCTAAAAGAAAGGACGTGAAGCTGAAGCAATGGTGTTTCACATTCAAAGTAATGACAAAATATTGCAGTGGAGTGAGTAATGGGAAGAGGAGGGAGTGGGGGGGGTATGAGTGATGGAGCTATGTGGGAGGGTTTTATTTTTATTCCCCTAATTACCAGATTGATTAATGACCGCTATTAGGACTTTTTTTTTTTTTTTCTTTTACAGCAAGAGAGATAATCTCTCAGAGGCTATGGGAAGGATTTTGGGAGGTTTGGAATGATTGGCATGTTGTGGAGCGTCCAGCCCGAATTCGCAGGCCTGTCATATCTCCAGGGCTATCTACAGGAGAATGTGCAGTGCATCAAAGATCTTAGTTTCTGCAGAGAGCTGCATAATGGACACGCATTAATGTGGGAAGAGATGGGTGTTGCTGTCTGCCTCTGGATAGCCAGTGCAGTCTGTTTGCAAAAAGTGAAGTGTTAAGGATCACGTTGTAGGTTTTTCTTTTCAAAGACCTGTGACTATGCCTGGTAATGCACAAGCACTGCATTTTTAGTCTAGGTGAGCCTACACTGAGAATCCCATGCTGGACCATGCCCAATGCACTATAAAGTTATGAACTATTGCACGTCTTTGTTGTGGTTGGGACGTACAAATCAGAATTTGTATTGAAGGGTTGTGTAGAGTTGTTAGGATGCATTTAAATGAGCGCTCCCGCAACATTAAATCTATTGTTTGCATGGTAAATGCCAAGAATTCACTGATATTTCACAAGTGGAAACATAGTCAGTATGTTTCAGAGTTGGTGCTAGCATGTTTTCAAACTGCCGCCAAGTATCACTGCAAGTATTTTGTCATCAGCCGAAGGTTTTAACAACTTGCCTCTTCAGAAAATTGGAAATCGGCGTTACACCAAAGCCGAAGTGAGGTTTAGCCATTTTTGGGGCAACTCCATAATCTCCCCCTTCTTCCAGACCGACATTTAAAAAAAATAATAATAAGAATTTGTTTGTTTTACCTGCACAGTGGGAAACATCCTGCCATCCTGCGGAGCAGACACAAAAACTCACTTTAAACTCAAGTCATGCACTTTTTAAATCAAGTCATGCCGCAGAGCCGCTAATTCACCACGCCTCATGTTTTGGTTAATATATTAGCGCAGAGCACCGTCGTCGACCTCGCAGCTTTTATTGCCAGACGCGAGCCTCTGCAGCTGGCACAGTTAAGAAAACAAGAACGTGTGTGTATGTTTATCCTGGGGAAAGGTTCCAGCTTTTTCACTCCGTAGGTGGACAGCTGATAGGATTCTTCTTCCACCTCACTTGGCCCTGTGAGTGCGTCTGCGTGGGTTTTTGATGTGAGCGCACCCGTCGGCATACCTATGCTGACGGGTGCACAAAGTGTTCATATCTGAGAGATGGCTATGCGCCGGATTTTAGAGCTTGTATGCGTCTGTGTGTTTTTTTCCATGCGCAAGCCTCTCCCGTGTCTGATAGCATCTACATGTTCAGGGGCTGACAGCCAATGGAACATGCTATTTGGGGGACAAATATTGTCGAATTTTAAAGGTTCGCGCTTGCACAGTAAAGCGAAAGAGTAGAGCTGTCAGGTGTTTCTGTGTCTCTCCCTGCCCTTCACGGCTTCCTCTAAAGTCTCCACGTCTCACTGTGTTCTGGAAGACAAGTTGCTCATCTAGACTCCTGTATCTCCAGGTCACCCGTAAATGTCACAAAAACAATTCGAACAATTAAAACAGAAACCTAAAGGTTTATGCTAAATGCAAATATCGGAATATTTAAAGCATTGCACAATAAATAGGTCGGATGGTGTGGTTGGACAGTCGGATGGTCCAACATAAAGTGTTTCCATTCGGCAAAAGTTGATTAAATTACTAAGAAGTGGATATGTTGGCAAAGATTTCCACAGATGCTGAAATTAGGTTTACAATTGAGTTGAGGAACAAAAGCCAATTTTTGAACGTAAATTAGCAGTGAAGCACATTTTGGCTTACTCAAGTAAATGTTCAAAATATTTGTTCAGTCTTCGTCTCCCCGCTGTTTCCTTCACGGCTGGTTCGTTCCAGTCATTTGGAAGCATCGGTTTGCCTGTCATTTCAGCCTCAGCAGTAGTTATGACTTTGTCATTGGTGAATCATGAACGCTCATCTGAAACGAGGCAAGCGAGGCCTGCGGTATGTTGAAGGTTCCAGGTTCTTTTGTAACCTCTAATGAGTTCTGGAAGTACTTTTGGTTGGCTGGCTGCTCCTGGGAATGTTCACCACTTTTCCAATTTTTCTCCATTTGTGGATAATGACAGTCACTGTGGCTCACTGGAGTCCCAAAGCCTCACAAATGGCTGTGTAACTCTTTTTAGATTGAGAGATGTCAACGTTTTGTTCTCGGTTACTTTATTTCCTTGGATCCGATCATGACGCGCGTGTGTGTGTGTGTGTTTTTTTATTCCAACGGTCTGGCAGTGATCAGGTCTATCAAAACATTGTGCTTAATCACATTTAATTCACGATTGGACAACTGAAGCGCGCCAATAAATGGAATGTACCACTAAAAGTGCAACTACATTCATCGTTTAAATACTCGCACAACTTCTCTCTATATTGTAATTGCTTTTTATTCTTCTTATAGATTAGAATATCCAACATCCCCCCAATTAAACCTTGGGTACTTCATATTCATAATTGAGGTATGCATCTTAATTGTTGACAAAAGCTGGTTTAAGGCAGTAGGATGCAATATATTATATGAATGTTTTTAGAGTAGCTCCTTTACCCCAACACACCTTTTCAAGTGCAGTGGTCAAAGAGGTTTTTAACTGGGGAAGTAACAGCAGGCGTGCATCAGCTAAATGTCTTGGGGGAAATAAAATAAAAGATAGCGCATCAAGAAACTAAACAACAGGAGAGAATTCAAGCTACAGGTGGGGGGAAAAAAACGGCAACGGTGAGAACCTAAACGTGGCTAATGTTTGCGTCAGCCTTGAGAGCCAGAAGCGGCGTTGGATGCAGGTGCAGCCACTCGGATTGATTAAAAGGGGTGTGATAAGTGATTGGTCCCCATGCGTTTAAGTGAAAGAAATACCAGCTCTCGGCTTGGTTGATTAGGTGAAATTAATAAGGGAGGTGTTTCCTGCTAGATTTAAGCTGATGGAATAAGAAAGGAGAGAAGCAGCACTTGAATAGAAAACGCACAAACAGGGGTTGCATCAGGCTTCACAAGGTTTATTCCACATTTGTATGATGTTGTCAGAGTGCCTCCAATTGGTCTGATTTAAATCCAGGAATAAGGAAGAGGGGGGGGGGGGAAAGAGCTCCCTTTGTAGTCCGGCTTCAATTGGCACTAATGGCACGGAAAGCTGGAGTGACGTTGCTTTGAATGAAGGTTTGTGCATTGGGTGTGTGGAATAAATGGTCCTAGCCATCTGTTTGCAATTTACTCATATAAAATTTACTCTGTTTTTGGATGTTTTAATCAGGAAGAGGGCTATTGTAAAATATTAAATGAGAAGTGGATAAAGATATTGGATAAGAGGAAGAGCTCAAGGTCAAAGTAGTGCAAGGGACGTTGCATAAAACATAAAAACTACCTCTGCTCAATGGAAGACAAGATATTTTAAGTCCAAACTTTATTGTAGTTTCGCAAATATTCACTCATGTTGAAATTTGATCCCTGAAACGAGTTCCAGAAAAGCTGCGAAAAGGGCAACGGACGACCGGGAACGTTGAGTAGCGCTGCTAAAAAAAAATACTTAATGCTGACAGTCGTCAGCTGAACAGGTTAATTAGAAATAGGAAAATGCTGTGATTGAGTATAAAGGGAAAATCCCCAAAAGGCTCGGGCGTTCACAAGCAATCATGGGGCGAGGTGCGTTGGTTAGATATTTTTACTCCTACTCCAGCATTGTGCTTGAATAATAATAATAAAGTCCAATTAAGGTAAGGAATGTGTACTTTAGTAAGGCACACTGTATTTCTAAACTGATGAAAAAAATTAAATTTATATATTTTTGTGCTTATGATCACCTTTTGCAGCTACTCCGGTTACTGTACTGCAGCGGCGCACACCCTGGCAAGTTCAGACGAGACGCAGTTCATCTGTCGTTATGAGTTCTGCCAACGTGTTTATGATTTTATTGGACCACAAGCACACGCTCGGTATCCACAGATGTCCCCTTGAACTCCAAAGCTTCTGTTATCTTTTACAGTTCGCAGTTCCGCTGCGCACAAGACCATCTGGACCATCATGACAACCGGTTATCATGCTCTGTGGTTATCATGTATTTACGTTTGTACCAATTAGATGTACACCATGCTGGACGTCGTGCAACGACACACGGTGAGAACGGTATCGGTAGGTTGATTTTACAAGACTCTCCAAGTCTCCTGAAGGAAGCGATCGCCGATCTCTTAAGCTGTTGATTATTAAAAAAAAAAAAATCTGATTTTGTTTAGATTTTATGGGTTTGTACAAAATAATGATTTAGATTATCTCAACACACTTTGTAGCTCAGTCACATTTGGGCAAAAGAGCAACTTGGAGGTAAACAAGAATTTCAGGAAAAGTTTCACTTTTTGTCGAGTATACTTGTGTAAAGGTAATTATTTTTCCCACATACTTCAGCAGTAGAGGTCAACAGTGCAGAATACATAACCAGCTGCCCTGGAAGGCGGCCACCGGAGTAATGACATAGAATGAACATTAATCCATCCATTTTCCGTAGCCGCTTAATCTTGTTCAGTGTCGTGACATGGCCTGGCCCCCGTATCCACGGTTCAATGGGCGGGGAGGCAGCGTACACCCAGAACAGGTCAGCAGTCCATCAGGGAGAAAACAGAGACACACAATGGATAAGTAGTCACACCCAACCACGCACACACACTGTCATACTTAAAGGTAATTCATGTTCGCCAGTCCAGTGAGCCTACTGTGAATGTCTTTCAGCTGTAGGAGGAAGATGGAGAACGTGCAGAAAGACGGACCTGATGCAAAACTTGGGAAAGAAAATCCAGATGGAGAGATGATGGGGCCAAAAGGTCAACAATATATGAAACACCTGGTCAAAGTGGAAACATTGGAGTAAAAAAGCACGAGAAGTCACCCAGTGATCAGAATCGGATGATTTTCTGCTCAATTGGACCCGACTAGCAACAAGCTCTGACTTGAAAACACCTTTCAAAAACAGAGTAAAGTATGTTGGCATCTAATTCATAGAACGCCCCCTATTGATATGAGACAAACCTTACAACAAGTCCTCTGAATGCTTGACATCAAGTGTCAGTGGTAATTGCATGCTAGTTTGTCCTCACCTTTATCGAGCCTAGAAAACTACTGTATGAAAGGTTGCTTAGCTCATTTGCTCAGCCCTTACAGCTTTATGTGAACCCCTTGCATATATGACTGTTCTACCATGTTTCTTTTTTTACTTTTGAAGGGATGATCATGTGCGATATTTGGTAAGAATGGGGATCCAAATACAAGCAGCATAGCCGAGTTCCTCCCAAAGGTGGGTGGAATAGGTTTTGAGGACATACCCTAGTGCGTAACACCAAATTATGCCATTTAACACACTCTTGAACATCATAAAAGCTTGCTACTTCTGCCTTAGACAATTTTATTACAAATGTTGACACTTTTCAATGGAAGAGATCCAAAAAACCATCGGTGGACGTTCAACAGATGCCTCTGGTGTGAATCACATCTCATGGCACTAATGTGTGTTACACTTTAGGAGGATTATCTGTCATTTAGGAGGAGCTTAGCTTAAGTCATAAATATTCCTTCTGTTGTCAAGACACCTTGAACATCGTCAAAGCTAAAGTAGAGGGATCAAGGTCCCGGACCAAACTTTAGATTAATGAAGGGAAGAAAATAGATTAAGTAAAAATTTAGAGTCCAGTTCATCATAAATCAATGAGGCAACGTGAAAAGTCTCCTTCTACAAGAGAAAATTAATACCGACATCATTTTTACAAGCTGCCTTCTGCACTTTTCAGCCAATTGATTGGCAATAAATATTTCTGCAAACCTGACTCGCGCGCAACGTCACAACGGCAGCACACTGCCGCATCTAGAAAACAACAAGCAGCTAAGCAAGGTCTTTAAATAAATAGTGAACCGAATACAAACACATTCAAAGGACCCAGCACACAAGCCACTGTGGTGTGCTCCGGCCAACAAAAGGCGAGCAGCAGGGAATGTCCAGAGTAATGGGACAATCCATCACAAGCTGTTGCATGGTACTGCATGGTCTTATTTAAAGAGACCCACCCATGGAGACAAGAAGCCATCAAGTGGGCAGGAAACAAGTGGAAGGAAGTAATTTGAGGACCAGAGGTGAGAAGTGGCAGGCGGCGGCCGACAGCGGTGACAGGATAATGATTGCCAAAAACTCGGTAGTTCAATCACGGTCAGGGTGTGTTTGTGGCGGCGCCTGAGAGGGGGGAATTAAATTTGCCAAGAATCTATGCGTATGTTTTCGCTTTTACTGATTCAATCTATTGTTTCGGGTTTGTATGCAGTCTGTTATCTGTTCGATTTTTTTTTTTAGGAAAATATAAAAAAGGCTTTTCTTTCTAACTGATACTCCTTGATATTGTTTTATCTGTTTTTTTTTTTTTTGACTATTGTTAATTAGGGACACAGTAGTGCTCTGAAATCAGGTAATGTTGGCAAACATGTTACTCACAATCACTGTGACGCTCAGAAAACGAAGACTCCCCTAAGCACCGATGCTCCTTACCGCAGTCAAATCAGACATGCAGACATGCCACAAAAAAAGTTGCAGGTAAATTTTATCTGCTTAGAAGCTAATAAACCTGGGCCCAATTCAATCGTGACCTCAATGAGACCTGTGTGCTGGAGACATGTGGCTAAATCGGCCAGGAAAATACAATTAGAGCAGATTTAATGGAGCTCCACCAGGCAATGAAGAGACCCATCATGAAAGCGGCTCGTCGTCCATCATAGAAATGGAGGCAGGCGATTCCATCTGACTTAAACCACAGATGGAATAAAAAAAAAAAAAGAAAAAAGAACTGAAATGGGAACGCTGAATGAGCAGCAGAACAATAAACCTCAGAGCACCGCATTGAAATCAAAGTAAGCAAATGAGCGCGGTGTAAAAGGTCATGCATGCAGACGGCACCCAGAAAGATCTGTGCAGACAAACGCAGGACCGGCTGCGCCGCACCGATCCCCTCACCCCCCCACCGCCCCTCCGCATTCATGCCACGAATGAGTGGATCGATTCTAACCCAGGGATTCGATAGTAACCACATTAATCCACCTCTGGGCACAGTCGGCGTGTCTGGCAGACAGGCACTCAGTCAGCCACTCTGCTGCTTAGGATCAGCTTTTGGTTTACATAGGAGCTGCGAAAAGAGAGCAGGAGAGGAGCGGGGGATAAACGAATGACTGCGAAGCACTCTGAAATGTCACTATGTTCATTCTGCATGCCCTTTGCAGAGATGCCTGGTTCTGGGCACCGAATCAAACTATTGCGCAGAGCAAAGTTTATCCAATTAGATTACACTGTTTGTGTGGGATTTCTATATTTGTCCTGGGGCCGGGTGGTGTGGTGGGGGCGGGGGGGTCTCGTGTAGAAATCAAGGTAAAAACTATCTTTCGAAATACAGAATTTAAAGCAAAGCAACATCAGAACTGAAAAATTAAGACGCACGACTTGAAAACCTTGAAAGCACGAACACGCTACAATAGCAGCTTCCCCAAAACTAGTTCAACATCTTCCTATTCCCACTCCGTCTCCCGGATCCTTCGCAGTCATGCCGACCTCTGCATTTACTCCCTCATGAAACCGCTTCATCTAATGGATCCTCTTCAACTTCCTGTTTTGACGTCTCTGGATGCTGCCTCAGTAGATCCACCTTCTGACTTTTCCTCTTCACACTGTTCCAATTTCTGAAGCGCTCCAGTCCTGCCTGCTGCAAAATATCGAGACAAAACATGGCGTCACCTCTGCCGTGCTTCAGAGCTGGGATTGTGATTCCATGTTTTTCTGATGACTTGACACAATTTTATGCTCAAGCTAATTAGATTAGAACGGAGAAGCTGGAATCTACGCAGAAATGGGTTTTAACCTGCGCTTCCATTCACCATGCAATTGGGCAAATTGGAATTCTGAAAACTAAAATAAATTTACTTAATGGAAACACACCAATAAAAAACAAAATAACTTTTCTGGCAGGGTGAGGTTCCATCAGATTTAGTGCATTTTGAAAAACTGCAATGGAAACACTTTTTTTAAGATCATGTGATCAACAACTGGATGTTACCACTGGCAGAGAAGATGAAGAAGACGACAGGAAGTGGTAGGCGAATGTCGGCACGCCGTTTTGTTTAATGACTTATCGTGTGAACAAGCTTATTAACATGTGAATCTTTATTTTTACTGGAACAACTGCAATTGCAAAGTTGTGTAGTTTTTACATTAGCGGTACATTGAACCTGAGTGAAGTTGGCCCCCCCACCTTCTTCAAATCAGACGAAATAGGTGTCGATCAACTCGGCTACGTTTGTGCTGGTTTGTGCAGCAAAATTTTTTGTTTGTGCTGCTTTGGCTTTGAAGATACTAATGAAAGGTTAAAGGTCAAAAGATCAACCAGCCCACCCACCTTCTTCAAATGAGACAAAATTGATGTCAAACGTTTGTGCTGCGTTTGTGCTGGTTTGTGCAGCGAAAATTTGTAAAAGTGAAAAAACATCCGGGTCTCATTATGTGTCTCTGCTTATTTCCAGGCCCAAATGAGCAACTTCATGTTTAGAAACAAGCCGAGAAAATGCACAACCCGTGACTTCAATAAATAAATAAATAAGCCTAAAATCACTTATAACTTATAAAATCACTTATAAGTTATTACCCTAACTTGACAGAAACTCAAAAGAGTTCCTGACAGTCCAGCAACAAAATGCGCATTTCTCTCCTCCCTCCATTGTTTACGTTTCTGTTGCTGCTGACAACCGTTGCATAGAAACGGCGCTCCCCAAGACACATAGAGGAAATAACCTTACATTACAAAAGAAAATAGTACCGAACAGTGATTTGAATAAGTAACTTTAATCTGATTACTGCATTTGAAATGGTACCGCGTTAGATTACTCGTTACTGAAAGAAGAGGTCCGTTAAGACAAAGTGCCGAGGTCGCACAGATCGTAGAACACTCGATTTGTCGGCCCATTACGTCACAGCGCTGCGTGTGTTCTTGTGCTGAGATGTCATCGGTTGTGATGTCACATACTGCTTTGTTGTGTAACACGGGGTATAAATAACTCCGGTTGGTAACTGGAGTTTCATTCGAAGACAGTTAGTGAGGAGAACAAACAACAAACAATGGATTTCAGACGAGAGATGAAATTTTTAGTCAACGTTCATGCCATCCCAGCCATAGAAGAGTATATTCTGCAAACAGGAGAGGAGGTCTGGTTGAACCTGGACATTTTGGACCAGGACGAGGGAGTGACAGAGAGGACAAGGTACCTGGTCCGACATCTGACGGAGGTTTTCTCCGATTTGGTGAAGGACGTCTCTGAGAACCTGGCCTACAAATATGGCGATTTAAAAGTTATGTTTGGAAGCCAGGTGTCTCAGGCCTTTGCCCGGGCGATGGGAGAAGACACGGCTATCCACGGAGAATGTGCTGCAGTGGTCGACATGCTTTTCTTGAAG
The DNA here is from genome assembly GCA_911649635.1 of Poeciliopsis gracilis. Lineage (NCBI taxonomy): Eukaryota > Metazoa > Chordata > Actinopteri > Cyprinodontiformes > Poeciliidae > Poeciliopsis > Poeciliopsis gracilis. Next base: position 3,280,462 of record CAJVRI010001121.1, read on the forward strand.
CATGTGATCACTGCAGTCACATCTCCCGTGGATAGTGACGACCCCGTGTCTCTCCTCAGGCCGGGCTTAGGTCTCAGTTCTTTGGTGCGAGCTGTCGTCGGTTTCATCCACCAACTGATGACAGCGAGAAGCGCCAAAGAACTGAGGGCGTCCTTAGAGGAGCAGAGCAAGGACACAGTGCGACTTGTTGTGAAGTCGTTGCTGTGTCTGGGCATCAGGGAGTCCAAGACACGGCGGTGTTTTGATTCCCTGATGGAGGTACAGGAGCGCATGACCAATAACATCTGCGCTAACATCGAGAGCCATCCGGTGGAAATCCAGATGGATTGGGTCCCTGGCCTCGTAAAAAAGGTTTTCAGGGACCTGACCAAAACATTTGGCTGTTCTGCCGGATGGGCTCTGGGCTTCATGGAGCACGAGGTCGTCGACGACACAATCGCGCTCTGCCTTTTGAGCCGATTGGAGAAGCACCAGAAAAAGACAGCCGGATTTTTTACGCGTCTTTTTTCTGGTGCTCATAACATCTTTAAAAGGTAGGTCACCAAGTGACCTACCTTTTAAAGATGTTATGCGTCTGTCGACCTCGGCTCCATGAACCCCCCTGTGCCTCCGCCCCTCTGCTCCTCCATCGGTCCAGGTATCGAGTCCTCTCTGTTCCTCCATCGGTCCTGGTGAAGAGACGCCACCCAGTTCCCCCGTCGATGTCTCCCCCGAGACGGCTCTACGTGCCTTCATCGGTCCCGACCCCAAGAAGCCTCCACGTCCTGGTAACAAGGTCCCTTTATTACTCTGCCATGTTTGGGTTTTGTAGCTTAAATAATTGCCACAGCAATTATTTTCAATCATATTCAACTGTAACTTTAAAAGTTACTTATAAATGGATGCACAGTTGGTAGCACTGTTGCTTTGCAGCAAGAAGATCCTGGGTTCAATTCTCGGCCCGGGGTCTTAATCTATGGAGTTTTCGTCATCTCCCTGTGCGTGGTGGGTTCTCTCCGGGTACTCCGGCTTCCTCCCAGTCTAAAAAGATGACCGTTAAGCACCAGCACCACTTGTGACCCCTCTACGGATAAAAATGTATTTTACAAAATGATTTAGATTTTTTAAAATTGGAATATGTCACTTCGACTTCCGATTTAGCACAGAGGGAGATGGCAGCCAAAATTACATGTTTTATTATGAAATAATAAAAAAAAGTCATTGTCTTCTTTTATCTGCATGGGGGAAATAAAAGAAGTCGGCAACGACCAGCACGTAGACGACCCTGGGTTTGCTGTCAGAGCGCAGCAGCTCCTACGACTCAGACGGCTGCACAGATTTGTGACACTTGTCTGAATCTTACAGATTATAATGGCGTGTAGCTGTGCAGCTTTACGGACGCGTTCATTCATGGCTGCTTTTCCGCTTATTGCGCTGCTCATATTGGTCTCGATGTTTGCAGTTTTCTGGAACCAAAGTAATTCAACAGCATTGATACCGTAATATAAAAGAAAACCCAAACTTTGGAACGGTACGCTTATTCACCCAAAGTTTACCACCCGGCTACATTTACAAACACATTTATATTAGCTATGATTTAATTGGTGAAAGTCATATTATTCCTTTTTGACCTTTAACCTTTCATTAATATCTTCAAAGCCAAAGCAGCACAAGCAAAAAATTTTTGCTGCACAAACCAGCACAAACGTAGCCGAGTTGATCGACACCTATTTCGTCTGATTCGAAGAAGGTTGGGGGGCCGGTTGACCTTTGATGACCTCTGAAAACATTCCTTTATATCTTGAAAATGATAGCGGCACAAACGAAAATTTTTTGCTGCACAAACCAGCACAAACGCAGCACAAACGTTTGACACCAATTTTGTCTGATTTGAAGAAGGTGGGGGGGCCGACTTCACTCAGGTGTACAACCTCACAGCCAATGATAACTGCGCAAAACTAAAGAAAGGCAAATTTTCCGAGACGTCTTCAAGACCACAATAAACATGGAAAGGATTACGCTTTAAGATGATCAGCTTTACTGACTTGCATCAGCGGAGTTTGACTAAGCTTCTGCGTGTAATCAGACATTTAAGTTGTCGTCTGGAGTCCTGTTTACGCCGTGGCTTTTTCACAAAATATGCAAATCCAACAGCATGCAGAGTAACGCACACCTGGGTTACCGATCAAACCAAGTATTTGAAAGCTTTCATCTCGCTGCATTCTCTTCTCTTTCCTCTGGGAATATTTCACCTCCATCTCATCGCGCCTGAAAAGTTTAGAAGCTCGGCTATTTGGCGTCACGTCCGTCCTTAATTGATGCAAAGATGTAAAGGAAGAAAGAAAAAAAAAAAACCTTAATTCATTAATTCCTTCACTGATTTGGTCCATCGTATTCCGAGATGAAAGCCCGGTCATGGCAATGCTGCTAATATGGCATAATGTGGAAGTCCCTTGAAGCGAGCTAACAGCTTTTCAGGTGTTTATAGAGAATAGAAATCAGATTTCATACTTCTGATGCCTTCAAACCACTTTAAAATTGGACTGAGTAATGAGGCGGCTGCATTTCGCATTCACACTTCTTAAAATGATAAATAATAAAACAAACAGAGGCTGTGGATTATGAGAGACGGGATGTTTAATATTTGGTGGGGGACAAACCAGGGATAAAACAATATGAGGACTGCCGGGGCGCCTGGTTTTGGGGACGGTAGCGTCAGCAGCTCAGCGTGATTGTTTGAATCGTTGACCAGAGAAGACGCCACGCGCTTCATTCAGCAGTTTCACTGGGTTTCTGTGAAATGATCATCAAGCCGCAGCTCTAAAGTTCCTGCAGGCGTTCTCTGCATGGTCAGATTATCTACCACGGTTGCAGAAATCTAGCTCTTGTGATTGGCAAAGACTTATACTTTGTTTATTGTCTTTGAACGTTTAAGGTGTTTCCCTTTTTTTATAGACATTTATCTAAAAACTAACGAAGTTCAGTCATTTTTCTAAAGAAGCTCATATTTTTTTCGTATATCTTGTGAACATTATAAAAGACAGGAGCGCATTTTGCATGATTCACTGTATCGCCGCAGCTTGACCATGAGCACAACGAGTTCCTGTTCCGCTTTTCAGGAAGCAGCTTTCTGCTCATATGCATTGCTGCTTCTGGACAACATTGCACAGGTTCCCTGTAGATTCAAGCCAGGCTAGACGTTCAGACGAGACTCTTAAGTCCCAGCTATTGGCGCAGTCCAAACCTTGTGAGTTGTGTTCCTCGTAGGCCTCTTTCCACTATAACTAATTCCTCTCAGTCCATTGTAATGCTGAGATGCAGCCCTCTTAAACAGTTTTTGAGTACCGACCCTTGGTTGAGGGTGTCAATGACTATAAGCTGGACAAATGTCAACTTAGCAGTGTTCCCAATAATTGGTCTGATGTACTATTTCCATTTTCTTAGACACTGAATTCTGGGTTTTTAATTGGCTGTGCATTACAATCGTCTATATCAACAAAAACAAACGCTTTGAAAGATTCATTTATATACAAGTTTCCATTTTCACCGAGTTCTAAAAGCAAACTTTTCAATGATATTTGAATTTATTGAGACGAGCCTGTAAAAGGCTGGAATCTACCCACCAGCCGTGAGCAAAACTAGCTAACATTTCCCAATGCCGGAAGGAGTAGCGGCTACTAATGACCGTATAACTGAATCCCAAATGACCGTTTTGAATAATTGTGCTCTTAATCCGATTTGTGTCCAGAAGTTGAAACTTTTTGGAACCGAGCGAGGGGGAAGCGCACAGACTCCGGCTGCTCGGGTGCAGGTGATGTTCCTCTGTTTGACACTTTCATGAATTCCGTTGTTATATACCGAACATATTTGGGTGATTCATGTGCATATAAAGTAAAGAAGGGCCACATTTGAGTTGAAAAAGTGGGGGAAATTTTGCAGATGCTGTCCCCTAGGATTGCCATCATGGCAGGTTGCTGTGATTGGTTCCAGCCCAGAGCTGCCTGAGCCCATTTAGATAATAAAATGGCCCGGAGTCTCGGAGCTCATACATACAGATGCAAATACAGGACATGCGCAGCCACACACACACTCAGGCACACACTGACGCAGCACACAGGCAGAGATAGGAAGACAATATTTTCAGAGGCTCGTGTGCACACAGGCACTGAAACACAGCCTACCAGCCACAAGACTGGCTCAGCTGAGCACTGAGAGTGGATGTAAATCAATTGCAGCAGAAGGAAGGAAGGCATCTAGTTTAAAACAGCTCCACACGGCGAACACACTCCGGTACGAGATCCCTGTTGATAGCAGATCGCCTGCAAGTGAAGCAGCGCTTCCCCCTATAAATCTCCAAAAATCTTCCAAGAACATATCAATGAATAACGAAAGCCGTATTCCTTGCAGTGGGGTAAAGCAGCATGACCGAGGTCTCATGAATCATTCTTAATCTTGTTAGGAGCAGTATAGGCTGACCTTTAGTGGAGTGTCTGTGTTTACCTGCCAGCTGCTGGGTCCATTGTTCTGTTTATAGGGCATGTAGCTACTACATACTGTCAGAAGAGACTAAGGTCAGGCTGAGTCATTTTCTAAACCAATGGGTGTGTGACTGGCTTCATGTGCTCACACACAACACAGCAGCAAAATCCCCACTGGTTTTCTGATTGGACACCTCAGCGACCCGCTCGCTGATCTGGCCACAAGAAAATGTCCCAACGGAAGTCGTGTGCAAGATTGAAGGATGGCACATTTTGTGCGGCTTTTCATCTCCAAACAGAACTCGATGACGTTGTGATCAGAAAAAGGTACATTTTGTGAAATTCCACCTGTGCGCCAGGATTTTACGACGCACCGTCTGTTCATTGAGATTTCCTCAAGGTTTCCATCTCAGCATTTCAATAAGCCATTTATTTATTATTCCCCCCCCCCAGCTAAAGATATTAAATTGCATTCATGCTCAAAAGTACGGAGCCCCCTAGGGGACATGGGGAGGAACGCAAAAGAAAAAGAATTCCCCATGTCAGCTACGAGGCTCCATACAAAAGTGCTTTCCGGCTAAAGCAATAGGTTTTCTTGTTGTTTTCTTTTTTACTTTTTTCAAGTACACTTGGCTGCAGCCTGCGGAAAGGGGCGGGGACGGACCACTGTCAGTCTCATACCTTATATGGAAATGGGACTATTACATTACGGAAATGAAGGGGGCGCCAGTGACACCATTTCCTGTACCAGCCGTGTTTTAATAATCATAAAAATAATAACGCTTTTTTTTGACAACGCTTTTCAAAACACCCAAAAACACATTTAACATTTAAAATTAATTACAAATTAACTACAAATTAAACAGTAAGGAAATGACATTCCACGTGATACGTCAGTCACGTGGTATGTCTGTCACGTGGTATGTCCCCTTTTTTTTAATCTTTATTAAATCTTTTTTTTCGGATGTTAAAATTACATTAGTAACAAACAATCTACAATAAGCAATAATAAGGAAATGAAAGGTGCGCCGTGTTTTCATAATTATAATAATAACGCATTTTATTTGACTACCCCTTTCAAAACTTAAACTTTCAAAACTTCTTTTCAAAACTTTTCAAAACACCCAATAACACTTTTAACATTTAAAATTAATTACAAATTAAACATTAAGGAAATGACATTCGTTATATGTTCCGTTTATTAAATCTTTCTTTTCGGATGTTAAATTTATATTATTAACAATCTAAAAGAAGGAATCATTATGGAGATTATTTATCTATCCTTACACCCTAACTATCCCAAACAAAAGTCATAAAACATAAATTAAATTAATATTTTAGAGACAAATGTACATTACATTAAGAACACATCTATCCATCCATTAATTATTATACACATATAGCGGGGAGGTGAGAGCTGCTGATGGACCCTGGACAGATCGCCAGTCCATCGCAGATTAAGAAAACAGATAGAAACAAATACTTTCTGGTGTTGAAATTCAAATAATAGATTTTGATGTGGTGAAGAGTATTCTTAAAATAAATAAGTTAAAATCTAAAATATAATATCCTTTGCCTTATTCAATAAGGACTAGATGGAAAAGAGGTTTGGTCAACAATTTTGGCCAACCTGGTCACGATCCATTCACAGCACTTTTGTTCTGTTTATTTGCCAAATATTTTTCTTATTATTCATGTGGTGAATATAATTTACAAACAAATTAAATGACTTTTGAACTTCTAACAAGCTCAACTGTTATCATTGTTTACCATAATGTCTTAACCAGTAAACTGGTTGGTGTCCCATTATTCCGTTTAGAAATAACAAATCTATTCTAATTGCAATCGATTCATAAACTGCGCTCCAAATACCTTAAATATGCAATTGTTGCAAAACCCAGTGATTCATTTAAAACTTTTAATTTAGCTTCAGCCTGGAAAGACTCACACAGAAAGTAGGTTTTATAAAGTTTATGTGATAAGAAATAATCTTTGGACCCGGCAGTAGACACTGCGCTGGGAACTGTCAGAGAGAATGATTCGCTGTTCAGGAGTTATTTTTTTCTATATGAAAACCTTTTTTAATAAATTCACTGGATACATAAATTAAACCTGTGTAAATTCTAACTATAACTGTCTTCATCTCATCCGATCACGGCGCCGGTCTCATCTCCTCCACCCTTCAGAAACTCCGGCTTGATGTACAACTGCTGAGCTTCCATCACCTCCACCTGGTCTCCACCTTCTCTCAGCTCACCTTTAACCTTATGTTTGCATTATGACTTTGTAACTAAACAATGTTTCTGTATGTACTTGCTTTATCATAAAACAACAGTTGATTCTGACTGTTAAAACACAACTTAGCCGTATGTCAGGTTAGTAAAGAAAATTTCTATTGATTCCAGTCATTGTTTAAAACGTATAGGAAACATTGCATTTACACATACAAAATATTGCAAGTTATTAACTTAGCATGTATTTCAAATTTTTAAAACAAGGTTATCCAATTGCTAAACAACATTGTTACAATATATTTACAACTAATTTATTGGTTCTACTTTCTCTCCAACAAAATGCAGCCACAATGTAACTCTGTGTGGAAACGACACCATTTCTGTAAAAACTAATAATGTAAATCAACTGAGCTACAACAAAAGGAACATTCAAAAATGTACATAATATTGAAATAACACATTACAAAAACAAATGACTGAACAAGTCAAAAGGCAAATGTGCTTCAGCATAAATGATTTAAAATGGCATTTCACAACGAACAATGTGTGACAACTGAAATGTGTGAAAGACTATAGAAAACAACTAATATTGTCCTAGCATTCAGTGCTGGCATTCAGGGCAGTGTCCAGGTATGTCATCAGAGTCGTAACGAGGGAACTCTCCTCATCTTCCATGTCCGGTGAAGCTCACACAGTCTTTATATTGCTGGTTGCAGGAAGAACATCTGCCTTGAATGACTCTGAAAATGTAGCCCAGCTGATCTCACCTGTTAATGAAAAACAGATTTTATGTAGTTGAAATCTAAAGTTTTAGGTGAAAAAAAGTCAAAGGTCCTTACCATCTAGCCAAGCAAAGTGAGTCTTCTTCCTGAAAACTGGGTCAGACACAATGGCTTCAAAGCACTTGCAGGTCAATGCCAAGGTGAGGTAAGATGTCTCCCTGTGCCAGAATCACCTCCTGGAGAACAGCTTCCAGTTCAATCAAAGGCATCTGAAAATGATGATAATAAAAAAAAAACAGGTGCATTGCAAGACTCATACTGGAAGAATGGCTATGACATGATTATGAATGAATCTTAAAAAAAAGAAATGAATAAAATTAAAAAAACATGTATATACATTGCAGATCTGTTTAAACAAGACGTGATTCATTCTCCCTCAGAACAGAGCAAGGACACAGCCTGATAGCAATTAAATGTTTTTTAATTTTATTCATTTCTAACAGCCTGATAGCTACTAAGATAAAAGAAAAAGCTTATTATACAAATGATTGGTAGAACAAAAGGCATGTTTGAATTAATCACTGTAGATTCTTTAACATTGTTGTTACTGTTTTGTAGAATTTTAATTAATTATAGAAATCACAATGGCTTCCAGATAACAAATATATATTCTGCAAAAAATGAATTGAAATTGTAGAAGTGATATTGCTCAAACAGCCAAGAGCAGGAATTAACTAATTAGATTTACTCAATTACTCTGTAACTTTGACAAAAAAATGAACAATTAGGACAATTTTTCCAAATCTTATACTCTTGAGTTAATTTTGTTGATACGCAACATAATGCGAGTAACTTAACTGAATGAAGAACACATTTTAATCCATTAAAAAAATTAAAACACGATACAGATAAATGTTGTTTATGTTAGGTTAATTTGTTGTCTTGTATTAAAATGTTTCCTTTTAGGTTTTAAAATACCTAATAGTGCACATAACATCATTTTTATTAATGTCTGCTTAAATAAATGGGTAATATTACATTGCACGTTATAATCAGTAAAACAGTACTTAATAGCCATATCACCAAATAATTTGTTTCTTTTAAATATGTAGTTTGCTGCACAGTTACTAAAAATACATTGAAGTAGAGCTACTGGTTATTACAGTATCAGCTCTGGGTACTACACCCACTTATGATGGCAGCTGTTAACTTATAAAAAAAGCTGTTAGTTTATAAAAAAAAAATATTAAGACTTTCCAGAAATTTAACATTGGTGTACAAAAACATATTTAAAAAAATATTAACCTTTAAAAATAAAATAAAATAAAAAGCACTAGAGAACTGATAAGTATGTAAAAACCATTCATTAGTGTAGTTTTGCATACCGTTATGTTGAACCATAGCAGTTCTTGCTATGTGGTTCTGAACCTTGTTGGACTCATCGGCCCTGCATGAGCAAAGCGGACAGCGACACCTGTCGTTCATTCAGTACGGAAGAATTTTCTCTCCGTTCCGAATGTTGCAAAGACACGTACATCTGTATAATGAAAATAGAAAAACAAATTTTGAGCATAAAATACATTTTTCTACTTTTAGATTTTTATCTAATGGTGGCCTGCACGGAAATAATTAGCTATGCTACATGCTAAAATTAGCCTTCCCGAACAACGAATTTCACTCGTTTACAGCTGTCAATTATATTTTCAACCTAATGTAGACAAGCGTATCGATTTACTCTGTAAAAAAAGTTTTAATAAGGTAGAAAATACCTTTTGCTGACTTTGTGGCTGTTCCATTGTGAATCGCGTGCCGATCGTCAGTGGGGAAACCTCTCAAACTTCTTCCAGTCAACCTGTTAGCCCCGCTTCTTTAAGGTATTTATACTGGTGATTCTGAAAATAGCGCCCCCTTCATTTCCGGAATGCAATAGTCCCATTTCCATATAAGGTATGAGACTGACAGTGGTCCGTCACCGCCCCTTTCCGCAGGCTGCAGCCAAGACCCTCTCACTTTTTTTAGCCAGTGGCAGTGACGTGTGGTGAGGTTTATAGCTGGTGAGGAAGTGACGTCAATTGCAGGAAGGAAGCCAATAGATGCATAGATTGAACTTTAACCAGTTTACAGGTCATGTTTCACTTCTCCATCCTTTACACGTACCAACTGTACCTCACAAAACGCACATTTCTGTAAAAAACAAAACAAAACAAATGTTATCGCTGTCCTACCTTTACTTATAAATCAAGTCCACGCGTCGCTCCTTCTGCACAAAAACATCCGACACTTTGCGATAAAAGTCCTCCGTATCTTCCTTCAGGTTTAAAAGTCGAGAGGGAAAAAAAAAATAAAATCTCTATCTCTCATAATCTACCGCCGCACTTGACTTGCTAGCCGTATCGTTTAGCCTAGCTCGCTGTCACTTACTCTGCAGTTGTGGAGCGACAAGACGAACGTCTGGGACCTTGAGCGCCCCCTGCCATGAGGCAAGAGAACTGCCTGCCTCACCTCCAACCTGTTCTCTGCCGTTTCTAATCTCGTTAGAGATGCCGCTTCCATCGTTTCTTCATGAAGACTTTTCAAACAACTTCCTGTCTGCCATGTTTCTAAGCATTCTTATTGGCGACACCAAGCACTATGCTACCTACAAAGAGCATAGAGTGTGAGTATTGAGCGTGACAGTCATAGTCTTGCAATTGGATGGTTGTCGGTTTGATCACAGCTTCCTACTATCTCATGTCAACGTGCTCCTGGGCAAGTCACTTTACCCTGAGTCTACCGATATATGCATTTGAGAGCGTGGATGGGGAATTGTGACTTCTATCAGCGTCTTCCATAGACAGAATATGCAGTTTTCTGAAAGATAATGACATTTCTGCAAAAAAAAAAATTGTAACACATCACTATATCCAGCACTAGATAGCTTTCAGGACACAGACCCAAAGGAATAAACTCGCCCGTCAAACAGATGAAGACAACTTCTCCCAAAAAAAAACAAAAAAAAAAAAACCAAGCTACATGCAATTTACATAAACAGAGATCAGACAACTTTAGTGATGCTGACATTTCTCTGACATTTTGCTAAAAGCCTCCACTTGAGCCCGAATGAACTCTCGATATAATGTTTTAATCAAACCGCTGGATGACGGATCCTGGTCCAGAAAGTGGGAGTAATTGCAGGAAGGAAGCATTTTCCAAAAAGGTGGGCAGTGAATTTGCAAAAAAAAAAAAAAGAACAACAAAGGGAAACATGCTCTTGGGGTTAGCTGCATTGCTGCGTTTCTCCATGCTGACGTTTCCTGGAGTTCTAATAAGACAAAGCAACCTGAACTTTTCTACATGTGCCAAACATTTGGCGCCTTCGGAATGCTGTTACTTTTGAAATGGTAGGCATTTGAGAATCTCTGTCAATGACTATCAATCCATTGTTAATGAACACATGTAAAGATAACAACAACAACCTGAAAACTTGCATGTGCAACTGTTTTCCACACAACAGTCACATTTTGCTGACAGTTTTTCACACTCCAACCACAATGCAGGTGAATTTTGCGTGTTATTATAGTAATATAATAATGATATATTGTATTTATAATGCCCTTTATGTCCTTAGATCTCAAAGGGAAGAAAACGGCAACAAAGGTAAATTAATGGGTACAAGTAATTAAATAAATGAATAGCTACATAAATAAGAGATTAAAACCAATGTCTAAGAAAACCTACCAAAAATGTTGCTACGAAGAAATGTCTTCAGATCAGTCAAACTGGATGGAGAGAATTGGAAAACACAAAATGTATTGCTTGCATGTTGGTCTGGACTTTGACAGGACCATTCTAGTGCATGTTTAATTTATGGTTGAGCAAGGGGAGTCTGCTCAGGGTCGATGTCCCGCTGGAAGACAAACTTCCACGCACGTTTTCATGCAACACTGAATGGTGACAGACATGGGCAGCATTACAAACTGTTTTAATAAAAACGTTTTCCTACAATTTTCTTATGGCCAAACCTAAAGACTGTCGGTAGCTGATGCCTCAAGACCCAGTGATCCTTTCTGAACCCGTTCTATTCAGAAGCTTTAATGTTCCTGATGAAACTGTTGAAGGACAGGAAAAGTATTACGCAATACATTGACTCACAACTGCATATGTCTTTAAAAATATCCAACTGATGATTGACGAAATGTACCAACGCGGGTCGTATTTCATTGAACAAGGTTTCTCACTTTTAACTTTGCGGCCAAACTTTATTTTAAACTCGTCCGCAACACCGTCACTGACCAGTCTGCTATGTTCCTTGGTCTTCATAATATTGTTTGTTTCCTACTGGGAATACATCTTACCAGTTCTGATGCCGCAACAAAAATGCATTTCAGATTTCACTTTGTGTACTGAAGAGTATTTTTCCAAACTAAACCCCAGTTATGGATTGTGATATATGCAGTGTTAAACTAACACTGCATTTGCAGTACTTTGTTGAGCAATTGCTGACAGAATTGCTTGGACAGGCCTCCGGGCTATTTTTGAAAGATGCTGCTGTCAACAAGTCTTGTTTTCGCATCCAATACATAGCCCAGTAAAAGAAGAAGAAGGAAAGAAAAAAAAAAAAAACACCATGCACCTTACCTTTGCTTTCAGGACTAAATTTGGTTTACTGAGTTATCCAAACAGCAGACAGATGTGACAGGTTGTATGTCAGACAAAAATCCGTCTTGCTTCATGAGTCAGTCACAAAAACGTTAAAACCACCACAAACACGTCTAAAAAAAAGAATTTAACACCATTCAGTTAACAGAATGGAGTCAACTGAAGATGTCACTCGAGTATCATAAGAAATTGCAAAAATGCTTCACAATAATCACCAGAACTCATTACGTTGAGAAAACTCAGCCATCATTTAAAACCGATCTTATTGAAGGGAGCCGCGCTCCAGACACCAAGAGATTACTTCCTCCTTGGCGACCAGAGTTACTTTGAAAATCCAGCCCTCCCCACAAACTTTCTTGCTCATTGACACGCAACACACACTTGCATTGGAGACTTGGCAGTCTGAGATGCAGAGTTGATGAGAGGCGCTGATGACCACAACAATGCTGTGGAGGAGGAGGCACTCATTGGTTTGCGTGCCTCTGCTGATTTAGCCTGCTCTGCAAACACACCAGACCTGCTGTATCAGACAGCACGAATGTGGTCTGCATCAACAACACGATGTGTGTGTATGTCTAGGTCTTTTGAGGCTACATTTTGTCATGACAAACTCCTATGTACTTTTGCACCTTTGTGTGACAGAGCAATACAAAGAAGAGGAAGGGGGAAAAAAATCGGCGTGAAGTTGTACTTTGTCGCTCTCATCCTGATGCTTTGAGATCTGTGGTATTTTTGAGAGAGCTGCAGTAAAGCTATTGGTCGTGCAGTCCACGAATCTGGCCTTCATGGAAGAGCGGTGAGAAGAAAGCCCTTTGTTGAAAGGCTAGAACTGAGATAGCGTTCCTACAAAACAAGACACCTGCAGTGTGGTGCATTACTATTTCTTGGGAGAAAAGACCTTTTAAATGGGACACATACACTGAGTGGATGTGTGGTTTTTTTCACTAAGGACACAGAAAAACGACAGAGTGAGCACCCTTCTTTCGCCAAAGACCACCATACGCAAAATGTCAGGGAGATTTGCGAACGCAGCAGTGTGACTATGGAGGACTTCTCGACACTTACCAAAAACAGCTTTTTTTGCATTTAAAAAAAAAGTTTGTTTGTTTTTAGGATTTTGTGCATCGGAACTCTTTAATTTCCTCACCCTAAAGCTGAGAGGTTGACGGATGACTGTACCTGCTAACGTGCTGATGGGTTTTATTGGTTAGCATGGCGTTTTTCAGGCAAGGAAATGTGTTTTTCTGTTTTTTTAATTTTCATGTCTTCTATCAATAAATGTCAACAAGTTACTGCATAATCATCCGATCCAAATTTTGATTTTATGGACACACCAAAACATGCCGCACCAGAGCCTTTCTTTTTTCTCTCTTCTCAGAGTTTCAGCCAAATGAAACAGATTATATATACATTTTTGACTTTTCTTCAGCTTTCAAGTGTGGGTTTAGCTTTAAAAGACATTTTGGTGCATCGTGTTGTTGGAACACTAATCGTATACACACTTCCAATACATAGCTTGAGTGAAGTGACAGATTTTGTCCTTGGAATGTTCTTCTTATATCTACATTTAATTCCTTTGGGACAAGGAAGCAAATTCTTCTTCATAAGCTTAATTAATTCAATCAAATTTCTTAATTGCTTGTTTTATCTCTTCTTTTTTCCCCATCAATGAGACAACCTCCATGAATCAAGGTAAGAAAAAAAAAAACATCGCTGTTGTGCAGCTACACCCTCATCAGCCGAACATTTACTAGTGATTAGCGTGATTGTCAGCAGAAAACTTCACATTTATAACATTTGTTTTCATTTATAACATTTGTTTTTCTGGGTTTTTTGGGTTGTTTTTTTTTTGCAAATGTGGCGTAAAAGCGGCAGCAGTACATCCTTCGGCGTTCTAATTTTTTTTTTTAAAAAGTAAGGTATTTAATTCAATAACTTGAATCCAATCGACAGTCAAACTGGGAAATGAACAGGACATAAATGACAGAGCTCAAGCTCTGTGTGAAATTAAAGATCAATCTACCTTTCGCTCTTTTTTTTTTTTTTTTGGCTTTCCCACAACACGGCCGAATGAGTTCCGGCAAAAAACAAAGACAAATCGAAAGGATTTTAAACAGCCAGCCCAAAACCTAATTTATTTAAACAGCATGTCGCTCATGCCTTGCCCAGAAAAAAAGGTTTGAGCCAATTCTGAAATCAACATTAACAAGAGACGGTGGGGAAACAAAGCAGTACAGAGTTACTTTTCTTTCACTGCGCGTTTGTTAATGTTCGGGCGAAAACAGCCATCTTCTGTTTTAGCAACAGCACGGAGATGAATTGTTTTAAGTGGGTCAAAGACAAAGCAGTTATTAACCCAAAGAAGCGTCTCCGTGTTACATTTTCTCCGCCATCTTTTAACCTTTCCTCTCTTTGCAGCCGCTCAGCCGTTCCCTGTGCGAATGCGCTTGTGCTAAACGCGCAAACGACCGGTTTCGGTTTCATTAAAAGTGTGCGTGCCGACACTAGACGGGCGCGCAATTTACAATTTTGTGCCAAATTACTGTCCACACAGCTGTAGCTGTCAGTTGTTGCTCATCAGGCAATTTCTCAGGTTCAGTGCTAAAAACCCAACGCTGTGATTTACCACCCACTCCTAAGGAAGAAGAGGTTACTGTAATTAGACAGAATATTATTGCTGTGGGAGGTTTAGTTATTTTTTTTTTTGTTGTTTTTCTTTTTTTCCCCCAGCACTAATGCATACAAGAAGGAAGATTTTGAACATGAACTCAAACCAGCGTGCAGTTTTCAGTGTAAAAGAGGATTTGCTCCTTTACTGTCGCAGTACAACTAAACTCATCTTCTCGTATTATGTTGTTGAATATTTACAGACCTCCGAAACTTTGTGCAAACTTCTTTGATGATTTCACTGAATTATTGTCCCTAATTTTGGTTGATTTTGTTCTTATTGTTGGTGATTTTAACTTTCATATTGACAATCCAATGGATCGAGCCAGTAAAGAGCTACGTCAGATCCTGAATAACTATGGACTACTCCAACATGTCCTGGAGCCCACACATAATCATGGACATACTTTGGACCTTATCATTTCTAAAGGACTCATTATATCTAACATTGCAGTGCTTGATGTAGCACTTTCAGATCACTTTTGTATTTTTTTGGGACAGTTCTCTCCCTGTGCAAAAAGACAACTGTTCACAAGTAGTGTCAAAAAGATGCATTACAGAAACTACTGCCGAACAATTTATTCAGGCTTTTCCGTCAACTACTATACACTCCTGTACTTCTCTAAATGATCTAATAGACAACTTTAATTTTAAAATTGAGAAGGTCATTGATACTATTGCTCCTGTTATTACAAAAGTAATTTCTGGAAAACGTAAACCACCTTGGAGAAATTTTGAGTCAGTTAGAAAAGGGAAAAAAGAATGCAGGAAAGCAGAACGTCGGTGGCGTAAAACTAAGCTGCAAACCCATTTAGATATTTATAAAAATAAACTCAAAATGTTTAATTTTGAATTGAGAAATGCAAGAGAGAGTTTTTTCTCTATCATTTCTACCTCTATTAACAACTCGCGTGTTTTGTTTTCGATTGTTGACAGATTGACAAATCCACCTTCTTCAGTTAACCGTGAATTTCTCTCCTCTGAGGCCTGTGACAAATTTGCTGAATTTTTCATAAATAAAACGGTGAAAATAAGGGAGAATGTAAACTACTCTGCATCTGCTGTGAGGAAACAACTTACTATGTTTTCCATCAAACAGGACTTACCTATGATGACCCACTTTAACCTGGTCACTCAAAAAGATTTGAGTTACACTTTACATCAAATGAATTCTTCAACCTGTTCCCTTGACATCATACCTACTAGGTTATTCCTAAAGGTATCAGATGTTCTTACTCATGATCTTTTACAAATAATCAATAAGTCACTCTCCTCTGGAGTTGTTCCTCAGGCTTTAAAGACTGTGGTAGTTAAACCACTTCTCAAAAAACATAATCTGGACTCATCGATTCTAAGCAATTATCGACCAATATCAAACTTACCTTTTTTGGCTAAAATAATAGAAAAAATTGTTTTTCAACAGATTAATGGCTTTTTAGCTCTGAACAACTGTTTTGATGTCCATCAATCAGGCTTTCGTCAATATCATAGCACAGAAACTGCTCTTGTGAAAATACTCAATGACCTCCGTCTAAACAATGATCGTAATAAAATCTCAATACTAGTTCTACTTGACTTGAGTGCTGCATTCGATACAGTTGATCATGATATTCTACTATCTCGATTAGAAAATTGGGTTGGCATTTCTGGGGTGGTACTCAGCTGGCTTAAATCCTACCTGTCCAACAGAACCTTTTATGTTTCCATAGGCAGCTTTAAATCCAAGGTAAATAAAATTACCTATGGAGTTCCCCAAGGGTCCATCCTGGGGCCACTTCTTTTTAATATTTACATGCTCCCATTAATTCAAATTATAAGAAATAATAATATAGAATACCACAACTACGCTGACGATACACAACTGTACATTAGTCTTTCACCAGGAGATTACAATCAGGTTCAAGTACTCACTAAATGTATTGAGGAGATTAATATCTGGATGAGCCATAACTTTCTTCAACTAAATCAAGACAAAACTGAAATATTAGTATTAGGACCAAAAGAGCACAGACTGAAAACAATCACCTACCTTCATTCAGTCGGTTTAAAATGCTCTGACAAAGCCAAGAATCTAGGGGTGATCATTGATCCTGATTTGAATTTCAATTATCACATCAAATCTATTATAAAAACATCATACTATCACCTTAAAAATATTGCTAAAATCAGACGACTCATGTCCGTACAGGACTCTGAGAAACTAATTCATGCCTTTGTTTTTAGCAGACTCGATTATTGCAATGCCATTTTTTACTGGATTATCTGAAAAAGCATTAAGACAGCTCCAGCTCCTACAAAATGCTGCTGCAAGAGTCCTTACTGATACAAAAAGAGATCAGCACATCAGTCCAGTTCTCAGATCTCTGCACTGGCTGCCTGTTGCTCAAAGAATTGACTTTAAAATTTCCTTAATAGTTTATAAAGCACTTCATAATAGAAATCCAAACTACATTTCCGGTCTTCTGCAGCCCCTCACGTACCACTCAGACCGTTAAGATCATCAGAATCAAACCTATTAACTATACAGAGAGTCAGAACTAAACATGGTGAAGCAGCTTTTAGTTTTTATGCTCCAACACTATGGAATAAACTTCCTGCTCATTGTAAGTCTGCCCCTACCTTGAGTTTATTTAAAACAAGGTTAAAAACTTTCTTATTTGAAGTTGTCTATTCTTAATTTTTTAATCCCACTCACTATAATTACAAGTTTCATATTTACTTTGTCTATTTTTCCTAACAGTAT
Source organism: Poeciliopsis gracilis (assembly GCA_911649635.1). NCBI lineage: Eukaryota > Metazoa > Chordata > Actinopteri > Cyprinodontiformes > Poeciliidae > Poeciliopsis > Poeciliopsis gracilis. Next base: position 3,297,923 of record CAJVRI010001121.1, read on the forward strand.
GTAGTTTTATTTTTCTTGTAAAAGCACTTTGAATTGTCTTTGGCTGAAAGGTGCTATATAAATAAAGTTGCCTTGCCTTGCCTTGCCTTTTACTAGTTCCTCACTGTTATCTGCAAATCAAACATTATTCCCAAGGAAAGTAAGATTGCTTGTCCAAAGGTTCACTTTACAATAGGAAATCAGCTGCATTTCAAGAATAAGATTTATCTCAATAATTAAAGCTCAACTTGTTTTGATAAATTCACTCAATAGTTCAATTTCCGCGAAAATCAACAACAATGTTTTTTTTTTTTTCACAACAGAATTGTGGATCTACTGAAAATTACATTCATATATGCCACCAAAGCAACCTTAATTGACTAATTTAACTGTTTGTACAGCTGGTAGAGTCCTTGTGAGGATTATTACAATATGGAACCATTCAAATCTGCCTAAATTCAGACATTAATTTATTTTTTTGGCCTGGAAAAAATTCAGACAATCTGCCAGTGTTTTCCGGTAAAAAGCATCGGCACGTCGGCCAACTGGACCGCAAAAGGTACCTGTGAACGGTACCTGTTGATTCTCAACACATCTCTTCATTGTCCAGGTGGCACTTCTGCTCGCGTCACCTGATAATTATTCTGCAGGCGGTGTGAACGCCACCAGCTTCAGCTTTTGAAATGTGAGATTAGTTGTTTTTTTTCAGCCCTCCCAACGCCGCTCCACTTTGTGGCCAGTTTTTTGGACCACGGTTCTCCTTCTCAAGTGGACACCAGCGGCACGCAAAGAATAACTGAACCAGAAATCTCACGTTGACGCCGAAGACTCAGAATCAGAAACGTGACGTTTCACTCCATTATTCTGCGCTGAAGCAGGTGATTCCTTTGCAACCGGAGTTCGTCGTTTCCGGACAGAAAGACGTATATTTTTCCTCAGATGAGTCCCAGTTTCAGCTTCTGTTTGGAGGTAATAAATGCTGGATTCTGCGAGCCAAATATCATTAAACCATCAAGGCTGTTAGCGGCGAAAGATCCAGCCATCATTACAGTGCAACAGTGACTCGCTTACAAGAGCCTGCTATAAAGAGCTACTCAGAAAATCATTTAATAAAGCCGTTACATCTGGGCTTTTTAAAAAAAAAAAAAAAAGCAGATATGGAGAGTTATTGTTAATTAAAAAACCCATTCAGTCATTCAGAAGAAGGTTGTGGACACTGCAAACAAGAGAAATGAGGAATTCTGATTTCACTCTCAAAATTCTGAAAAAAAAAACAAAAAACTGATTTCTTCTGTTTTCCAATGCAGTCAAGTTCAGTTTATTCCTTGTGTTGCGAGAAGTGTTTTTATATTCAAGGGAACCCAGACAGAAAAGTACTGAGAGAGCGACTCTGCAGCCGTCTCTCCTCCTGACTGAGCATGCAAAATGGAGAAGAAGTCAATATTTTATCAAAATCACATTTCAGCACAACTTTCTGCAAAACAGCTGACGTTAAGTCAGACAAATGTCCAAGTGCTGCTGCATAGTCTCACTTTAAATTAAATCTGAACTTTCGCTCGGTGACCATCGCATGAATAACAAATAATAACCCAAAAAACAAAAAAAACAAAAGAAAACAAAAAAAAAATTTCCGATTTCTATTTTAAAGTCTGGTAAAGCAGGAACACGCTTTCTTCCACTTCTCAGGTATTGTGCATTACGTTGCTTAAACTGATGTCAGTTCCTAAGCGAACTGAAGTTTGGATTTCTTTTTAAAAGTTGTTTTAACGTCAAAGTTTCAAGACAGTGTACTAAGATTTTGAACAAAAGTATATCACCAGAAAGGGGGGGATTCTAATAAGAAGCTCTTTAAAACATTAGACTATATAAATACCAGTATTGTGCCATAAACCAAGATGCACAGGACTGGTTCATTTTCAGCAAAGCCTGTAGATGTAATGTCAGTTTTGAGACGGAAACCTCAAAGTCATGAAGCCGAAACCTTCCAAACAGAAATTCCAGCAATTTCTAACATTAAATTCTTAAGCGATTAAAAAGAACATTGTTCAAAATGCAATGTTCAGATGCTTCCTAAATTTGCCAAAACCTTTTTCCAGGCATCAATCTTTGCGTTCATAAGTTCCACTTTATTTGCACATCTAAAAACGCCTGGTTCCCTTATGTTTTTTTTTGTTTTTTTTCATTCAAAGCCACTTTCTTGTCTAATTTAGGAAGCCTCCTTCTTTTTTCGCCCACTAATACAGTATCCCCCATCTTTTTCCTTGGAAACTGGCAATGTGTGCACATGCATAATAATTAGTTCCACCCATGCATGAAACTACATTTAGGGGGGATTGGGACAGCAGCCATGCCTTTCAGTGATAGACAAAGAATGGCTTCCATTAAATAGATGGCCTTCAGAACATAGACACACACAGACGCCTCCACGGACACACACCCCGTCCGCACAAACACAATCCAGCAAAACTCCAGGTGTGCAGCAAAAGAAAAGTCCGCAGTGCTATGTTGTTGTTTTTTTTTTTTTTTTATTCTATCCAACTGTGCATTTTCCGTTTCATCCCCTGAAAGGCCTATTCAGCAAACGCTGAAGATCTTGGTTCAAGCTTCGTGCCAAATACGAGTCTTCAGCAATGTCGCCGGCTCTGCGGCTGACGGCGGGGGAGAAAAACGGCAGAGTCCGTGGAGGGACAGAGGCGCCGTGTAACCTTGGACAGGATCCTCCAAAGGGACTCTGTATGCCGAGTTATGCTTTGAGGTGTGCGGCGAAAGGAAAAGCTGTAGCCTTTTCCCCATCTGTTGACTTTAATGGAGCTCTCTGAGCCCATATGTCGGCACCAAGGCCTTGCGCTAAACATATTGCCGGAGGGAAGGTGATAATGCTCAGTTTGCCTTTTCTCCTCGCGGTCGGGTTTTGTTTAACTCTTACAACAAATGATGTGAGCACACCTCAGCGGCTGAGGAGAGAACATGGAGGAAACCCAAAACATTTGACAAAGTCACATAGTTCAAAGGCAACGCAAAGGGGAGAAAATGAGGAAATGTATGTTAAGTCATTTTAAAGTGGCAGTATTATGCATTTTCCAGGCATAAGGTGCTGTTTTACAGCACAATCAGGTGACAAGGCGTTAACTTTTGCAGTTTAATTCCTTGGAAATGGGCTCCTGTCTCTTTAAAAACTCCTGCTTTTTCTGAAACTCCGCCTTCAGGAAGTCACCCCAACGTCCCTCCTCTATTCCTCCTTGAACAACTTTTTATTACAAGCGTTTCACGGAGAAGTAGATCCTATGATGAGTTCATCAGATGTGCAGTTCCACCTGGGGGTCGCCAATTGCTGCTGGCTAGTCTGAAGGAGCCCAGTGGGGCTGCTCTGTGAGGCGGAAGCTTGGAAACGTCTCGTAGTGGCTTCTGGGTCGAGCCAGGTGTTTTGCACGGCTGGATGGTTGAATTCTCATAACACTGCTCCTTTAAGTAACTCAAAACAGAAGCTTGGTTTTATACATCGAGTCTAACGGTGTTTGTCTTCATATCTGATGTATGTATACTTGTGGTTTCTACTGTATGCTAATCATCTAAGCAGTATGCTAAACATAGGATAAAAAGTATCTTCTTAGATAGCAGATCAGGGCTTAAATGGCGCATTTCTAGTTCAATCAACACCATATGTGACGTATTCCTAGAGGACCCCCCCCCCCCCACACTCCACACTCATACTACTATAAGCCATGTGCTAATTAACATTTGAAAACATATTTTGTAATTTAACAAGATGGAAGCCACCGATTAAAGGTGGTGCGCGGCGTCTGTTCCTTAAGCTTCCAAAACACGACGGATTAAAAATCGGGCCAAATACGCCGGGTATTTTCTACCAGACTGCCGCTGACTACAAGTCGTGAGTTGTAAATGGTGACAGGTGTTACGCTGATTTTTTTCCCCCCTCCTAAGTGCGTTAAAACTTGGATTAAGTGACAGCAGGCAGCTTGCAGCGCGAGTGCAGTTTCTCCAACAAAGACATCGGACCGCGTTGTTTTATCCACAAAGGGCAGAAGCGAGCGCGGCTGAACGAGAGCCGGTGAGGAGATGCGAACGGCGAGGACGCAGACTGAGGCGAACCCTGACTGCTCAAAGAAACGCAAGCCCGCCGAGAATAACGGCTTTCTTTTTTTTTTTTTTTTTGTCTGCAGCCACATTACAAGTTTTTTCTGAAGGAAGACTCAAAGCTTTTCATTAAAAACACTGTTAGATAAAATCATCCCTTTTGAGCTTTACATTATGTTATGTTATCAAAAACGTTCCTCGAGTGTGGAAGTGACTCTTTCATGCAGATGAAGCTCTGTGGATCCAGCTCCACCTCTGAGGCGTTTCCCTGCACGCCACTCTGCCCCTTCAGACTAGCCGGCAGCAATTTGCAAACACCAGGTGGAGCTGGACACCAGTGGAGCTACTTCTCAGTGCACGAGTGGTGAAAGGCCTGTGATAGAGGATCCATGTGACGACTTCCTGAAGGCCGACTTTCAGAAAGCTGAGCTTTTAAAGAGACACAGGCACAAATCCAAGACAATTTGCTTTATGCACCCTTTTTATAGCTGAAGTTAACATGTGATTGTCCTATAAAATGGCACTTGTGTGGCAGGAAAAGACATAATACCGCCTCTTTAAGTACAAAAACTGCTATGCTATGATGACTGTTTAAAAATGCACACAAACAACTATTAAGTTTAGCAAGCTGACTCATGTGAAAACCTCTGCTTGTATTTCCTAAAGTTATCTCCGTTTTGTTTGAAAAGTAGCTGACTGATCTCAGATGTGACAAAAAAAATAAAAAAATAAATAAAACAAAGAAAAAAACAGATGAGATCGCTGGGGTGGGAAATATTCATGGCACTGAACCTTGACTCCATCATGGGAACAACTAAGTCATAAAGGCTTGAAGTTGGTTTTATCAGGAGTTTTCTTAAATTGTGACGCTTTCGCTTTCGCTGCACAAATTCCGCGCATAATACCTGTGGAAGATTCCCCCCCCCCATTAAATCTCATCCGCTCGCGCAAAATTGAATTAAATCCGACGTCGCCCACGAGGGAGAGTCTCGGTTGATGTCTGCTGAAAATAGATGTAATAGAAACTGTTTTTTTTTTTTGGCCCTTCTGGGTGTCATAAATATGATTGACTTTTTCCAGGACTTTTTTGTTTTATTTATTTTTTTTCCCTTTTGATGAAATGGAATGTCGTACATGACGAAAAGCTGGGAGATTCTGTACATTTCAACTTTTGAAATAGCCTGTGGCCACTCTATTCATTAACCTGCATTAATATTACATTTCAAGAATAAATAATGCATCCCCCCCTGCTCTTTTATAGAACAAATTGGAGTTAAATTGAGATTGTTCTTTTGCTGTTGTATTATTTATTCATCGTCAAAGAACTCATTATGCCCCCTCTGTAGATTCACTTACTTTTAATGTCCGGTTCATGGGTCTGATACTGAACTCGTAGCTGTGACAAAGCGCCTTTAGATTATATGAACATGCACAGCTCCCTGGAAGCCACCACTTTGTCTGCTGACCCTCTCCAAGACCCGGTTTCAAGCCGGGTCTCATCTTGGATGCAAATTAATCAGCCGGTTGAACGGAACATGATATCTATAAATGTGATTTGAACCGGAAACGAGCGAGGCCAACTACGAACAACAAGCTGCCCAACGCACCAAGTTCCTCATTTGCAATCTTTGACTTGAGCTTTCTGATCTTTTGCCACGAGAATACTTTCTGCGGTAAACTTTATACAGAGCCAGGACTTGATATTGGATTGTTTTTTCGTCACTGACGCTCAAAAAATGCATGCAAATACAGAGAGAGAGGGAGAGGATGATGCTTTTGTTTTAGTGCTACAATTGGAACTTTGAACAATGAACATCAACTCTGAGCTACAGTGAAACATGGCGGTGGCAGCGTCATGTCTTGGGGATGCTTCGTCTGGACAGGGATCATTAGGAACAACATAACGGCAGAAAACATGTTAGAGGTTGTGAAACTGGGGTAATGTGTTGGATGGCAGATCTGCTTCACGTTTAATTACAGTGGAGCGTTCGGATGCATACAGCCGAAGCGCCAAATTTGCCGACTCAAATCCATGACACTATCATTCGGGAATTTTGTAGGAAGTCTTGAAAAGCAAAAGCAAGTGCTGGCAAATTCCCTTCCGTCTCACCAAGGCATTGATCGAAAAACGTAAAGTTGATTCTGCACCATATGGACTCCGGGAGGACAGTTGTATCTCTCTTCCTTCGCTTCACAGTTACAGCTGGTCTCCCGCAAAAAACTGCCTCTGAAAATGACTTTCAAGTTCTGCAATATCAGGAAATGTGACAATGAAACGAGGGATTCGTATCAATTTAGTACAAATCACTGATTCGGCAGACCGCCGCGTGAAAGGGTGCTGCCGTTCTTTTCACTGCAAACACCCGAGTCCGCGGCTTCCTTCCTGTGATTGGTGGCCCCCAGACGACCGACTGAAATGGATCGGTTACCTAAGAGATGATGACATAAGACGAAGCTACCACAGACTTCTTCCCTCGCCTGCTTTCCCCGACCAGCCGTGTGTTCACCTTTGAGGCGTTTATGTAAATACCATCTGTGTTCCCGAGGGGTCGACTACCTTTCTGCCTTTTATTCTGATCCTAGCTTTTGCCTTTTTTTTTTTTTGACAGAAATAAGGCATTGCCACTTTTGTCCCGTTCCATTTACGATAAACGTCGCTGTGAAATCTATTAAAACTTTCAGGTGAAATGCATGACGTCGCGCGCGCAGGCGGGGGTCGGTGGATCAAAAAGCCGCGTCGCGTCGGCGTCGCTCTTCTGCAGAGCGCGAGCCGACGTCTGCGAACACACACCCGTCTTGTCCCCTCTTCCGCTCTCTTGACTCGCTGCTCGGTTTAATCGATTTCCATGGGGACTGTCTCCTAGCTACACAAAGACACACGTACGACTAAAGCGTACTGTACACTTGTCTCATCCTATTTCTCCCCCGGCTGGTTGAAAGCAAAACACTGTCGATCATACACACACGCACACACACACGCACACACACACACACACTTCTCAAGTCTCTTATAGAAAACAATCTCACTTTTGCTTTGGTTGCTTCCGGTTTTTTTTCCTGGCCTCTCTTCCCGTCCTGTATTAAAGCCTGGGAGGACAGCTGTCAAGACGGTGGATCTAAGCAGCATGGAGGCATCAACAGAGTAGGTAAATTGATCCCATTTGCCGTTTTAAACCTCGAGGCCCCCTCTAAACATTACATCTGTCTAACTCGCTGCATTTCCACCGGTTAACACCTCGGGCTCCGACAACAGCCGCAGCCGTCTGGTGCTGTCCAACAATATCCAGCAACATAGGTGATTATCCGTTGTGATAGATGACACGATTGCGTCTGTCAAAATTCTATTGAAAAAGAAAAAAAAACGACAACAACAAAGAAGACAGGTAAATAATTTCAATTTCTTAGCATGTACATCAGTTTGCCGCTCTGGATTAAAAAGTTGAAACGAACAGAAGATCAATCTCAATAAGCTCAAGTGTTGCGACGTCTACATTTTCTTTACGTCTCATCGTTTGGACAAACAGGCGACAACAATTTTCAAACGAAACACTTGGGTTTATTCAATTAAACTGGTGTACTAGTCAGCAAACAACCAGCACGGCAACGAAGGAAGAATTCAGAAGATCAAATTTGGGATTACTTAGAAATCAAATGGTGGGAAAAGTTGAGTTTAGTTCAGTTTGTAACATATTTCTCACACGTGTGAAAAACCGCATTTCTTACCTATTTTTTATGGCGAATCATTTAACTGAAAGTGCAAATTTCACCTGCATCGTGCGACAGAGACCTACCCGACTTTCTGTCAACGATCTTGACCGACTGGACAACGATCCTGAACAAATGACTCCCAGACAAACAGGACTTTTGCAACATCACCCCCCGTCCCTCCTGCAAAAGAAAGATGAAGAAATATACACATTTTTGTACTTGGCTGCAACTCAAGCAACCGAGCAAACTACTCCTTCTCATTTGACTGGCCAGATAAATCCTTACTGTATGTTCCCAACCGGCCTTATCTGCATGCCGCTCTAAGAGATCATTATTCAAAGTCAGGTCACTGGACCAGAATCCAGGCACGCTGCCCAACATTTAGTTGCCTGGGGGGGACTGTGGCAGAAGAATTGATTAAAGTGAAAACAGATAAAAACACACAGTCCACCGAGTGGAATATATGAAAATGCAGTAACATGCGTTGGGTCGTCGGGATTGTGGCAGCCTTTTCTGTACCTTTCGAATGGGTCGTGGCGACTCGTCGCAGCAGATATCGAGGAGATGGCGCCTTGTTGCAGGTGGGTAGTTCGTCATCGCCGTTGGCAACGTCGGTTAGTTGTTGGGTTTTTTTTACCCCATCGCGCTGCTTTTCTGGGTATTTGGACAGACTTATCAGAGAGAGGATCGGATTCAGTCGAGGTTATCTCAGTTGGCTTCGGAGGCTCCGTGTATATAGACACATCAATGAGGATTTGCGGGCAAATCTATACGAGACATTGAAGCAGGGCGAATGTTGCAGGAAGATAAACCCTCGCAGGAGCACAGCTCCATTGAGAGCGGTGCTGTTAACACGTTCTGCGTTTTCCAAATGGCTTTCTTGGCTTAGCTTGATTCAACACAACGCAGCCCCAGAGAAAAGTTTAAATACGAATTGCGACTGTAGTTCCAAGCAGCTGTGGAACTTTTTTTTTTTTTCCCCTCCCTATTCACCACAAACACAACGCATGTATGGCCTATTGCTGTTCTGGCACACAAAGAGGAACTAGTGTGACTTTTCTTGGCTGGGACCGCCGCTGATAGAGAGCCCTATGGCTTTCTGGCTGGACGCGGTGATTGAGAAAGGCCAGTTGGCTTCCTTCAGGTTTGGATATGAGCTGACAGATGAAATATGGCGGTTAGAAACCGCCAGGCAAGAGAGAGAGAGAGGGGGGAGAGTGGGGGTCCGTGAGAGATATTCAGCGTTAAAAGAGTGGCCTTTCATGGCTTTAAAAGCGGGGCAGGCTGAGACGATGGGGCGGCGCGTTCGCTTTGAATTTTGACCCAGCAGGTGGAGGGTTTGGAAGCCGAGGCGAAAATTGTGGAATAATCCGACTGGAGCGCTAATAGAGATTACGACCCATTCGATGAAGCTAGGAAGAGATTTATCGGAAAGACAGAGAAGAAAATGCGGCTGATAAAATGTTGGAAAACGGGGCCAAAATGCATTAAAAAAAACAAACAATACAAAACCCCAGAAAAATGTAGATATTTTTGTGCTAGAAACCTCACCAATAATGGATTCGTTTTTATGTTTTCTCATTCGATTTTTCCACATTTGCTTCACTCCGTCCTGAATCTGTTTCCATTAAACTTCAAATAGCAGAAAAAGGTGAAAGCTGAACATGTACACTGTATAAACAAAGTACTACTACATATTTTGCCTAGTTTCTAGTGTAAATATCTTAGTACACTTGAAATAAGACAAAAACAGCTTTTCAGCAATACATATGAGCTTTATTACAGTTAATTCTTTAATATTTATGAAAAAGTAATTGTTCCATGGCAGATTATTTCATTTATAATGAGACATTTTCCCCCATGTTCTACGTGAAATAATCTACCAATGAATGAAGCACTTTTTTATAAATTGTACTAAGATATTTGCATTAGAAACAAGACAAAAAAAAAGATATACTTGGTAAGATTTTGTTTTTTGCAGTCGTCTTCCCCTTCAATCCCACACATGCTATAGATACACTTTTTTTTTTTTTTTTAAACAAAAGAAAACATATCAGCTTAAAAAAAAACAAACCCTAAAGTCACCGCAGCTGAAAAGTTGCTGCAACTGGTTGAACGATGCGACCAAGACTGGATCCCAGCGTCTTCAGTGTATTATTCCGAGCCAAATACAGGATGGAAATGTTCTGTTTGAGGTTTCTTCTTAGTCGAAGGGAGTTTATTCTTTCCACTGTCGCCGAGTGCTGATCGATGTGAGGGACTGTTGCAAAGTCAAGCTCAATGGGATTGACCGTCCACTGCCGTGTCGCTGCATCCTCGTCCAGGAGGGGAGAATGCTGCAAGTCAATAACTCTGTGCAGGCAGCGGAGCTTCCTGTGATAAGACTCTTTTTAAAACCAATTTGAAAAATGAACACGACTTCATTTCTCATTTCTTCGCACATCGTTCGATAACGAGGCTCAGCTGGGATCGGTCTGATTCGAATGAAACGACTTTGTGATCTGGTGCAACGCATGCGAACTGAACTGAATGAACCTGAAACAAACCGAGCAGTGACCCAAGAGGACGACGTTATCATCAAGAATGGGATTAATAAGAAAATAGCAATATCACAAGCCGGAAAATCCAGGAAAGAGTCGGGACATTTCGATGCAGCGCACAAAACGTTATGAAGGATTATGAGAAATACACATTTCACCGGAGCTGATGCTTCACAAAATGGAGTTCGACATGCCTGACAAGACGGAAAAATAAAGTGCATCAGCAGCTTGAAAAACATCCTAAAAATACTCTTCAGCGTCAGTTTTTTATTTATTTATTTTTTATCAATTCCAAGTGAGCTAATATGTGAAATTAATAGGTTTGGATTTCCCAGCTTTTCTGCTGCTTTGCATCAGTCCTCTTTTTATGAATAATAGAGTACATCTGCCATTTCATATTCAAGCAGCTGAAACGAACCACTGACTGGTACATTTGGATCTGTCACGAAGCTGCTGAACAAGCAGCTATTAATGCTCACTTTGCAGCAGTGTCCACTTTACCAAATGTAACTGGCTCAATTGACTTCGCTCACGTCAAAACAAGAGCACTTTAGGACCGGGATCAGGTTTTGTTTGATGAAAAAGGATTGGCTCATTACCATGCTAACGCAATGCGATGCCGACGTGGTCCCGAAAAATATGTGTATGTGTGTGTGTGTGTGTGTGTGTGTGTGTGTGTGCGCAAACTCTTAAGTGGATCAAATTGAATGTATTATTCCTCCAGCTTAGACAGTTCTTGAAAAATACAATTTATTTTCTCGCTTTGCCTTTTTGTGCTCGAGCTGCAGAAGCCAGTCAGCGAATCTGCACACGCCGCTGCCTTTCGCAACAAGGGGAGATGGTTGTTCAGTTCGGCGAGGTGAAGATGTTAAATCAACCGGGAAAGACAGATTATATTGATCGTTTACAATGTTTTATTTACAAATGTTATGTATAACCGAGTTAAAGGGTGCGGCGCAGGAAAGCGGCGACTGGATGAAATCTCCCTGGACTTCTTAGCGTTTCGCCAAATCGCAGCCAAAAGCAAATTTAAGACAGACGAGGAAAAAGAACTTGTTTTTATCGCAAAGTGGAAAGAAAACGATTCGCGGTATTAAAAGGTTTGAGGCGTGTGATACTCGATCTTCTGTTGAAATCGGTATCGATCTGATTTTCGTCAGCAAGGAAGGAACATCATACTTATAACACTTAACGTGTCATTTTTAGTTTGTGACTTTTTTACGACATCAGGCAGAAAAAGGACAACAAAGGTGTAATTGTCTTTCTGGCAAAATCGTAGAAGCTCAAGGTTGCAACAATGAATTAAATATGAATCATAAAAGGTGAATAGATTAAAATTAAAATGATTAGATTATGAAATTGCATATTGCAGATACATGCAGATTTTTTAAAGTGGGGATATATGACAAAGAGATTTTCTAACCCTAATGTAAACGTGCCCGAATTTGCTCATTCGCATCAGACCCAACTTCCGACTAAAAGTCAATAATTAAGTAGGCATCTGATTGACAGCAAAAATGCAAATATGTCTTTAAACAATCATAAAGGTAGGCAACAAAGTGGAGCGGGGGGAGTTACTGGGAAACCACAAAAAGAAGGAAAAATAAAATAAATTTGTTCCAGTGGAGCAAATTCCCTTTAAATTGGTGTACAAAAAGTTCCCTGTGCACAATTTACTCGCAGTATAAATAACGAATGATGGAGCTTTTCTACGGCTCAACAAGCTCCAAACAACAATACGGTCAGTTCCTGTGCGAGGTATCGATGCGTCCGAGAGCATTCCGGCCTGCCTTCGTTTCTTATGAGGCATATTTCACCAATGCAAATAGTTTCTCTAGCGCGAAACTATTTCATAAAAGGTACTTGATAAATGTTGGAAACCGGGGACATTAATTCACCAAAAAGTACCAAAAAAAAAAAATCTGTTTCTCTGTGTGCATAATTCTGTCGTAGTTCATATGAGAGACGGAGAAAAGTTCATTCAAAGGGAAAATAATGACTCGACATGCAGTTTGAGTTTTGACTCGTTTTATGAGTTGTCTGATTAAGTATTAAAAATAAAGCTGAAGATTTTATGACTCGACTCGTATATATTATTGAAAAAGAGAAATCAGTCACATAAAATCTGATCTAATTCATATCAAACTCGCTTTGAAATGACTGAATGCATAAGTAATTGATTGTACATTCACTCTTTTTACGCAAAGTACACATTCAATATGTCTGACATGTCTTTTTGGTCATTTTCTAACTTTCTCAGTCTCAAATAACTTATTACTTTCAATTAAGGTCTGTATTATTCTCTAGTGGTAATAAATTAATCCCTATTGAACTTTTTCCATTTTTTATTTTTGCCCCAAAAAGATTTCAGCTGTAACTTTACCAAAGGTTCTTCACCATGTACTGAAAAATGCATGGTACGTTTTATTATTTACTATTATTACTTCATAATTCACTATTTCACTCATTAAAAACGAAAGAAAAGCAAAGCGTCGTTTTCATTTTGCTTCACTTTCATGGACCTGTGGCTTCAAGTCATAAAATGGGGGACAAAGGAGGGAGTGAGAATTGTTTAGCAAGGAACCGGCGACGCGCAAAACAATCTTCCCCAACAATACGGCTCGTTGAGGACGTAAAATCCAACAGGCCTCGTTTAAAAGGTGCCACTTTCATCTCCCTTTGCGAAACAAGAGCGATTGGCTGATCAACATCCATTGACAGATTTGAGTTTTTTGGCACAACAATTCATGCTCTTATTGCCACGGATAAGAGAGTTTTATATAACGCCTCTTGCTGTTTAACTCCAAGAACAAAGCAGAGCCCCTCCTCGGGTCTCACTCCCCAATCTGCGGGTGAGCTTGTGATTAATGTGTAATTGACTTGATGAATGGGTTTCCCATTCCTTGAATCCATCAAAACACCGCTTGATTAAGCGTCCTCTGCAGCTCTGATTAAAAACCAGCACGATCAGCTTCATTTGAACACAAGCACGGGCCCCATCGCGCTTCAAAATCTGGTCACACCCACTGATTATCTCCTCGCAATGTAGGGTAATCAATGCGAGCGGCGGCTGGTTATTGAGGGCCGGCGCGGTTGCGACTTGCGAGAGATACTTTTTTTTTTTTTGCAGGCAGCAAAGCGGAGAGCCGGCCCGGTTTCAGCAATCAGTCATGCCAACAGGAGTAAAATAGGATAGATGGGAGGCGGGGGGGAGAGAGAGGAGGGAGGAGGGAGGAGACAGCGAGAGGTGGGTGAAGGTTTGAGAGGTGAGAATAAGATGGAATGGGTTCGGTCAGAGACGGGGAGATGGATGCAGAAAGGTGCCAGTGGTAGGGAAGTTTGATAGGACTGGCAGCAGGTATAAGCGTATGAAAGTCGAGACGGACGGGTGCTGACAGAACAGATGATGAATAGACACTTTAGGAGGTGTTACGAGGTTTCGCGAACGGCCCCAGACGCTCCATACGACACGTTCATGTGCGCCTCCTCTGCTCTATATCTCGCGCTCCGTCTATGATCGAGGTCTGAACGCGACGTGATTACCAAAAAAGTTGGAGCTCGCGCCTTGCGCTTCCAAAAAAGAGAAAGGGGAAAAAAAACAAAAAAAAACACACGGCCACAAATGTATTTTTAAACTTGCGCGCAACTTCACGTTTCCCCACAGAACCAGCTGAAGTCGAAGAGAACTTTGTCAAATGTTTGCAGCAGTTGACCAGGTTGCGTCACACAAATATGACAGTCGTATGAAAGCTTTCACTCCCCAGAAGTCGAGATGCGGGGAGGTAGTCCAAATTGCTATCAATTAAATTTAAGGAGCCACTTGAAGCCGTCGTCTTGTACCAGCAATTGTTCGTGTCAAAGAAATCAACACGGTCTATTTATGTAAGGATATTGCTGCAAGGAAAACTACGCCCGACAACAACGCTTCTAGAGCTGTTTTTCCCCCCTCTTTGCTCTTCCCCTGAGGAAGACTGAGGAAGACTGCGGGATCGTTGAGATTTTCTTCTTTGGAGTGTGCAGCGGACTGTTGAGACCACGAGAGCAGAGCTCGACTCACGAGGATGTTTGTGTGTCTGCAGTGAGGCAAAGTCTTGGACAACAGCCTTTTGTCTGAGCAGGCAGCAAAGAAGGAACTTCTGTCCAAGAAAAAAAAATATATATATATAAAGCATCAAGGACAGACTTAACAGTCTGCATAAAGTGAAAGGATGGAGGTTATTTTGTCTCATAGATCGGAAGACATTTCCCAGAAAAAGTAGCGACGCCGACCGAAACCACACTCAGCTGAAACGTCTCCTGAAACTGCGTGACAACACGTCGGATCCTCTTAAGCTGCAAAGCCGCTACGTCGCGAGAAAACACCGAGTCACTCCGACAGACAAAAGAACACCTGCCACGTTTCTACAAACGTAACACGGCTCTCCCAAGTCTCTGCAGACCGGGCTACCTATGTAAGGGCACGAGCCACACAGGGGAGACATCGCTGCCATGCAGATGGTGTTCCCTTCAAAAAAAAAAAGTTGGCAGGTGGGAACTTTCAGGCAACCACCATTTACGTGATTTATTGTTCATTATGCGCCGGTCACATCATCCCTTGCCCGTCCATTGATACACTGCTGACAGGTCCATTAGTGATTTATGTTCACCGAGCCTTCGTAGCTGTCCAAATGTTTTTGCCTCATATTCAACTATGTCCTCTACTGGGCTACAATCCCTAATGAGTACCAGAAAGAGAGACTTTTTGCTTGTTTTTGGGGGTTTTTTTATCCCTTTTTTTGATTTAATACATAGCAATTTAAAAAAAGGGAGACTGCGCAACAAGCCTTGCTAAGACGGCGGATAAAATTATTGTCTTGAAACGACGTCAGATTATCCACAAATTTTTTCTAAATACACAAACTACTCAGGAGAAGCATGAGACGTCTGTACAAAACAAAATATTGAAGTTGGGTGAAAGTTGCAGTCGGATGCATTTTGCATTTTTTTTTTTTTTTACATGCAATTGAAAGCTGATCTTCACAAAACCCTTTTCTTATTGTGGTCTCTTAATACCCAGTTACTTTATTCCGTTATTAAAATGGAATAAAGCATTAAAGTATCTTGTGTTTTGCTGTAAAGTCCCTTTCATAATTTATTTGCTATTCATTAAAGTTTTACCAGCTTTCTATCTCACGATCAGACACACTGGTTTAAAGCCAGTTATTTTTATTGAAACTATATATATATTTTTTTATATATCCAGGCGGCGCGTCCTTCCTTGTGAGGCATCATGGGAAAATCCCAAAGAATCCGTCAGGATTTCTGAAGGAACTGTGGACCTACTGAGCCACAATTTTC
The DNA here is from genome assembly GCA_911649635.1 of Poeciliopsis gracilis. NCBI lineage: Eukaryota > Metazoa > Chordata > Actinopteri > Cyprinodontiformes > Poeciliidae > Poeciliopsis > Poeciliopsis gracilis. Next base: position 3,313,582 of record CAJVRI010001121.1, read on the forward strand.
CAGATGCATGAGGTGCGCCACGTTTATCTGGTCAAATATTTTTTTTGACATAAACACAGTGGAAATATCCAACTATCACAACGTTCAATAAATAAGCAGGTCGCCTGTCCTTTTTGTTCGGTGCAGGTAAACATCTGGCCTCAGCTCCTGGCGGCTGATCGTTTTGTGTGACTTGAATGTCTATTGGTGGAGTTCGCGCATTGATTATTTAAATATCTGTGGCGGTTTTACTCACTGGAAGCTAATTGCTGACCCAACAAGGCCAAATTCAAGAGCTCCCGCTAAATGATTATTGATTAACCTGATCTGAACCAACAGAAGAGCTAATCGATGCCTCTGGAGGATTCGTACTTGGGGGGGGTACGTGGTCACAGATCAAACTGCTTGTTTTGGCAAAACCACAAGCAAAGCAGATGGCGAAGACGGCAACGGCGGTAAACGTGGAACATTTTCTACCACAGGGTTCGGTAAACTGCAAACAGGACTTCTGATAGGTTTCCATCGCAGGTGATTGAAACAAAGGCCAGATTTGTGGAAGGAACAACTAATAACTAGTCCAGGTGACAGATTCTCCCAACATGACCTTTAGGATCTTTCCATCTTCTCCAAAGACGCTGATCGATGCTCGTCTTTGCCCAGCCTGTCCGCTTCGAAGCTGACAGGCTGGGCCCCCCCGCCCGAAAAACCTTTCTGGCCTGTCTGAAGCTACTGGCATACGGGAACAAAACCTCTTTTTAGAACAGCTATATTGATAACGAGATTATATCACAAAGCGGCAGATTAACTAAGATTAATAAGCGACCAATCCTATGTGTGGTGCAATCAATTCGAAAGTCAGCAACCTCAAAATGAAGATTTTGAAAGAGGAGAACATCCCTGTACAGTACTCCAGATAATAACTCCGCTCTATGGCTTTATGTAGCTGCTGTCTCTCCCACAACAAAATTAGACATTTCACCATCCTAGATTTTCAGTAATTAATTCCCTTTGTGGTTGTCTCACGTAATTTAGTTTCCTGAGCCTTGGAGATAATGAAACTCTCGCTCGCGTCTGCATACCAGAGCATTCATTAACGCTCAGAAGAATATTAACATCAGAAAGGTATTTCCGTTCTCTCCTCACACCTCCCACTCGGAGACGTTTGTGTTGCCAGCCATTAGGTGGAATTAGATTTCCTGCCTCACCTGTAGTTTTTCATTTTGCTTTCCACTCGCCTCAAAAGTTTCGACCTTTCGTTTGATCGGCGTTAAAAGCGCTTTGCTGCGGGTTTGTTAACGCCTCCCCGTTTTGCCCGTGCCGCTTTGTTACGCTTGCACTTTAACCGAACTTCGAGATTTACATTTTCGACTCATTAAGTCGGATTAACGCTCGGATGGGAGTGATAGAGGGGAGATCAGGCAGCGAACGCCGCCGCACATCAAGACTCTTCATGGGCCAATAACGGCCAACAAAAACAAAAATCACCTGGATCTTCAAAACGTCCAGCTCTGTTCCAGCCAAAAAAAAAGCCAAACGGAGAGCGTGCGCGGAAACGCACGGCGACAAACGACGCATCTTCCAATGTGCGAGGCGTGAACAATTTGAGTTTGCGTTTTGTTTCGCTGCGGCTGGTTATCTGGAAGACGCTCGTCTTTGGCCGCAGCTCAGGAACATTTGTATCACCGGGGTTTTATCTGTCTGCGACATCAGTTCGCCCGCGCCTCCCGACATTAGCTCTAAATAGATCCCTGAACAGCTCCCAAAGCTCCTCTGCAGTCTTGCAGCATATGAAAAATTCATAGAGATCCCAGGCCAAAATCCCATTGCAGTTCAGTGGCATAAATATTTATCTTTCAGTTAACCATTGTTTTAGCTGGAGGGCGGGGAAAGAACGACTGCGGGAGCAAAGGTCAAGAAGCCATGTAAAATAGCTCTTTTTGGCGCGTTAGACGGTGCTGCGCCAGCAAAACACAAAACAAGTGAAGCGAAAGATCATTTTCACACATCAGTCCCATGTGGTTTTACGGTGGGTGATGTTTGCTTAAATATACAACAGAAGCTAATTTACCAAAAGACCTTTTTTGTTTTTCGGTAAATTAAATCCATTAATTAATCAGGAAAGCTGAAGGAGCTGCGAGGAGTTCGGGTTTGTACCGTTGTGACCCAATAATGTCCCTGGAAAAGTGAGTCGGACCAAAAGACAGCAGCTTTTTCATTCTAAGTAACATCAGCTCATTGCTAAAATCTCCCTAAATCTTAACAATTTGACATCTGAAATGAGGCGTGAACATTTTCGAAAGCCAAAATATGAAGCTGCGAAACTGTTAATAAACTATTATGACATGTTTTGAAGCAATGGCACGACGCTAGCATCGGGGCTGCCAAATATCTGGAGCACTGAATGCTCGGGGTGCGAGCTGTTTCCATGTCAGCAACAAAAAAATGGGCGGTTTCTCTCTGCGTTGCGTTGCAGCGTTGCCGGTGGTCAAGAGTCGCCGGAAGAGTCAGCAGAAGATTTGACAAGGGGTGAAACGAACCGGCCGGCTTCCACCAGACATGTTGTGATCATCATTTTTTGGCTTAAAAGACCCAAAATTACTTCCAAGTACAGATGTGAGCGAACGCGAGTCTCTGACTTGCATGCGGTGCTTCCTCTGTTCTGCAGATTCAGTGAGTGTAAGCCAAGCATCCACTTCACCTTTTTTTTTTTTTTTTAAACCAAACCTGTGGTTTGCTTCAGACTCTCAAGAGAGAAGGACAAAAACAATGCCATAGCTCTGGCCGATAACTTAGCTGCGACGCGTAAATGGCGGCCATCAGAGAATAATAACAATAAAAGAAGAAAATATTGAATTTTTCAGGACTTACGGCACAGGAGTCAATGTGCAGCTACAAAGACTTTCATTTGAAACGAAAACTTTCTCGGGAAACAAACAGCGCTGGATATCGAGGACATCGTGTTAATTCAGAGCAGTTCGCGTGAACGGTCTCTGGTTCAAATCCGTCCAGATTTCCGTTCGTCTTCGGCTTTGGATGAAACCAAAGAAAAGTTTCCAGAACATTTTTTTTTGTCTCCACTTACTTCGTTTACAGTCATATTCAATTACTTAGAGTATGCATTCAGATGAGGCTCGTTCATCAGATTACAGAGGTCCACATCTGTGTGTAATTAATCTATATACTGTAGCTAATGTGTTTGACTTAGTGATCAAGTTCCTGAAGTAAATGGGCCTTTCGGTAATATTTCTTATTTATTTAATGGGCCTGCAGACATAAAGTTGGGCACCTCCCAACCGACTGACCAAAAAAATGGCCGTCACCGGAACGCCGGCGAGTCCAAGAGGGGGGGGGAGTCGGAGGAGTATGTGATGGAGTATCGTGACTCTTTCTGCATTATAAGGTAAATTAATCAGGCGTGAAGGACCTTGACCGAGACGACAAAGCAGAGACTTAAAGGAGCGGGCCAGCTGCTCGGGGGGAAGAAAAAAAAAAAAAAATGAAATCCTGAGCTCAGAGTGTGACACAAAATATGTGGTCTGATGGAACAAAAATTGACCTTGAGCAACTGCTACGCCGGAGAATCCCCGGCACGGCGAGGCTCATCGTTCATGTGGCGCCGTCGCGCTGGGACGCGTGCAAGTGGAAGAATGAGGCTCAGGCCATGTTTTTTTTTTTTTTTTCTAAAGTCTCTTTCCCCCCAAGAGGTAAACTTTCGTTTCATTTCGAAGCCATATTGTTTGATTCCATTAAAGCGCTGCACAACTAAATAATAAAATATAAACTTAAGTGTATTATTTGACTTGAATTTTTCCAATCAAAACGTTGGAGTGTGCGCAGTGCGTTGCTCCTTTGTGCTTCGTATTTGGCTTTGACTCTCGTCATTTCTTACCGCGTCAACTCGCCGGTGACTTATGAGGCTAAAAGTGGGTCGGCAAAACGACTGTCTTCACAAGCGTTTGTCAAGACGGTGAAAAGTGATTTCACATGCTGGCTTCCTTAACCAAAGAAGGCAATCTGACTGATCCCCAAAAAAATATTATTATAGGACAGCACTCTCTGCTGTAACATGGCTAAAAGATGATGTTCTTAAGCACTGACAGTTTTGCTGCAAGGATAAATTTTGGTTTCACCTGAACAGACACACAAATTCATCCATTTCCTAAAGGTTTCGAGGCGCTACTGGCCTTTTCGGTTGCAGTATTTAGGACAGAAAAATGGTAGGAGACGCTCGGCTAATGTCCTACATGACGCTCGTTCTGCCGCAAGACGGCGCGCCAAGCCGAGTCGCTTTTTAAAAAAACGGGCCTGCTATTGTAGCAAACTGGTCCCTAAAAAAAATGATTCTGTTGCATCATGTCATCCTCAGTCCAAAATGCTAGTCTGCTGTGCCCTTTCCCATGCAGCTCAGTCTGCAGAGTCAGCTCCAACAGGGGTTTTGGAAAGCAGCCATCTGTCTGGAAGTAAGTCTTTAACTGGCTGCAAGCATACATACACAGCACCAACCCTAAAAACCCTTTCATATCCCCAACCGCAAGTCCATATTCCATTTACAATGGTACTGGAAAGCAAATAACCCCAAACAGATTCCTTTATTTTTTTATTTATTTTGCTTTTTTTTTGTCACAACTGCTTCAGATGTTCCATCTTGACTAATCCGACTAAAAAGGTGGATTTTATTTTTGAAGAAACGTAAGACACAGAACACAAGTTGTCGCAACAAAGACGTTTCGAACGATGTCAACTTTGCATCCAAAACGTCACCATTTACCGAACGACGCTTTTTTTGACAGGGGTCATAAATATTCACGAAGGCTCACTCACGGTGGCGACAGGTGTTGCGTCACGTTGATGACGCCGTCGTGTCAGTCTTCACGCGCAGCCCGTCAGATGAAGTGCTGCCGAAACTTTTCATGTCTTAACGGGACGCGACGGCGTCGGGACGATCGGATGAATGAAAGCAGAATTCATTTATATTCAGCAACATACTCAAACGTCAGGAATGGTGTGATTTACCAAAGGGCCAGAGGAGATCGCTAAGAAGCAAGTGTGTGTGTGTGTGTGTGTGTGTGTGTGTGTGTGTGTGTGTGTGTGTGTGTGTGTGTGTGTGTGTGTGTGTGTGTGTGTGTGTGTGTGGTGTGTGTGTCAGAATGAGCTAGCTTAGCTGCAGCGACACGACCACAAGAGAGGGAGAACATCCTCCTCGACATAACACCTCCCAGACACACAGGATTGACACACACCTACACAACAAACACACACACCTACACACACAAACACACACACGCACGCACACAGGGACAGACACAGGCCCACCTGCACACACGCAGATATTCGCACTCCTACAGAGCATCTGGCCTCTGCTGGCTTAAGCGTCGCACAAGGTGCTGCAACAGCGATTTGAGTGACAGCAGCAACAAAAACAACATTTCCATGTATATGCATCGCAACATGCGCACGAGGGCGCGGCGAACTCTCGGCTAGACTTAAAACGCGGTTAATTCGGCCGGTTGTTCACTTTCACTGAACCCGGCGAAAGCTGGAGTGACTTGAGCTGCTTTTTACATTTACCTGTTTGCATCTGTATGCAGGTATCCATGCAGCGCTTTCAGATGAAACCAGGCGCTTACATGATTTCAGAAAAATGATGGTTCGTTCCCTCAATGGTAAAATCAAATTGACTTTTTTTGGTCAGTTAGGATTATTATGCCTTCAAGATATTTTCTTCATGCAGATGAGAGTGAGATGTTCATCATTTCATAAAGAAGCAATATGATATATTACATATATTATATTTTTTAATGAAGTCTAGTACTTCATGAAGAAGTAATAAACACCTTGTAAAAGTAATTTGATTTCATTTATATAGCACATTTCCACCAACAAAGCATTTCAGAGAGTTTTACATGAATTAGAGGAAATATAAACAAAACAGAAGAAAAGCAAAACAGCAAAATCACTTCACAATTATAACCTGAAAGGAGTTTCTGCATAAAACGCGTGTGACACGACGGAAGAGGAAACTCTGGACCGAACGTCGGTCATCACTGCAAACGCAAACCGTGAAATCCAAGTAACAGGAAACTAATAAACTCCAAGTCTCTCCTTTGTTGTGCCAAAGTGAGAATATTTCGGTTGCAATGTGACCGGAAATGACAGTAAGTAGAGTCATGAAGATAGAAATAAAAAAAAAAAAAAAAAAACCAAAAAAGAAAATAAGTCTTTGGGAAACGGTTCAAACATAAATATTTAGTTCTAAAAAATGATTTAAAAGGAAGGATCTCCTGTAACGCTCCTTCGTGCATTTAGGATGCAGCAGACTCAAATGGAAGTACGGGACAAAAAGAGGAAGCTTCACTGAAAACTGGATTGGTTTAAAATTTTGACCAAGTACCAAGGAGATGAATGTCAACAGGAAATACAAAGTTTCGTAGTATATCACAGAGTGAGGGGGAAACAGATTTTTATATATTTTTCCTGTGTTCTGTGAATGCTTCTTTGCAGTTGGAGGTCATTCATTTATCTTTCCGGCAGCGTTTTACCCACAGGAAGCAAAGCGTTGCTGCGGACTTTGTGGCAGAAACGGAGAAAAGGCAGCAACGCGGCTCAATTTACCTCTGCTTACCTGCACCGCTCACGCCGACAGAGTTCAAGCACGGCTCAACGTACGTTACATAAACGCACCATGGCAACCGCGGCAGAGCACAGAACGCAAGCTGTTTCCGGGCACGTCTTTGAGCGAGTGCGTTTGCTTTTCATGGAGCGCAGAGTGAGGTTGAAACAGATGCATTTAGACGACTGATTGCAGACGCGAGGTACAAACGTGTTTCGTACGCCGTGATCTTTTATTTCTCTGGTTCACGTTAGACGTCGCTGAACACGAAATCTCTGCTCACAATTTAACATGGAGCCCACCGGACATAATGTTGCGTCACATGATTCATTGGATGCAGGTGAAATCACAGAAATGCAAAGGGCTTGTTTGTCGCTGAAGGATTAAAAATCTTTTTTCTTATTTTGACGCTTGGTCTAATTCGTACTTGGCCTCTGTCACATTTGATTTTACACATAACTAATTATTGTTAGCCAGGAGAGCTGAGGTCAAGCCACACTGTTATTCTTAAAATTACTTTTTTTTTTAAAATCTGAAATAATACTTTGCATCTATTCATTTGTTGATCACTTTTGTCTCTTAATGCCACTGTTTGTTGCCCATCCCTTCTCGTTTGACTGCTTCACTGTTCTTTCCACACAAACTGGGTTTGTGATGAAATCCACCACTCGCAGTCAAAAACAGCCAATCAGAGCCAGTAAGGGGGTGCTAGCGCTGTCGATCATGCTCATGTACCCGCTGCTCAATTTTCTAAAACCGCTCCAAGAAAACCGTTTAACAGTCACAGCAGGCTCTGTTGTGGAGAACTAGCTGCAGCATAGCAGAGAGAAAGGAGGAGGATTTGAACACTAGGATGATTGACAGCACTAAGACCCTCCTTTTGGCTCCGAAATTTCTTTGGAAATTCTTTTGTCAGAATTTCCAAAGAATTCTTTGGAACTCAGCTGGGTTCCCAATTCTCCCAGCTGAGTGCTGGGAGAACGACTGTCCATTTACAGTCCTCTGTCCTGTAAGTGGACAGAGGACTGTAAGTGGACATAGGACGGACACGCCGCCTTTCGCCATGAGTTCTGATATTGAGGTCTGGCCTGAGAGTCAGTTGCAGCCGGTGTTCAGCAACAAACCTCAACCCGTCTATTGGAAAGATGCAGCTACATTGTGTTGAGGTGGCACTGCGGCCTCGGCTGGAGGTGATGTGGGACACCCAGACTCCTCCTGGTGAACCGGGTGGGGCATTAGAAACCAAAATGGTGCAAACAGGGTTCCCCCTGGGCATGAATACCCACTTGTAAACGATTCTTCTGCTGGTTCTTCTGTGGGAACTTTTCTACTCCCTGCCTGGAACAACACCGGCCCCGGTGGGACAGAATCAAAGATTCATCCAATTAGGTGTGAACAAAGGGCAGACCTGCTTAGTTCCTACTGAGTGAAGTTTAAGTGAGTTTCATAACCAAATATCCCTCCACATAAGCAGTGAGACCAGTTGGACCTCAGTCAAAATCAAGGCACTTTAATCAACGTAATTTCAAATCAGATACCCTCAAAGCGAACACCTTCCACATTACAGCCCAGGTACTCTCTGAAAATGCGTTTTCATCCCGCTCCCAATCGCTGTTTTGTTCTTGCCTTTCCGCGTCCGTCTGTCTGTCATTTGACTTTGTGTCATTGTCATTCCCCGACGTCTTTGCCGCATGTTTCATCTGTCGTTTTTTACTCAAAGGCGTCACCTTTACCGTCCAACCCTCGCAGTAGTTTTTCAAATCTCCAGCCCCTCCCACGCTCGCCTCCCCGCCGCCGCCGCCCCTTCCACGCTTGTTTGGTCTCCCAAAGTCATCCTAATTAGCGTTTGAAGCTCCCGCTTCCCCACGGCGAGGTCGTCCATGCCCGTGAGCCGCCGCCGCCGCCTCGTCTTCCCCCTGCTAACTATAATAAAATGTCCCCATCGGCTGCCATCGGTGATTTTGTGCGCGAGAGAAAGAAGAGCCACCACTCAAACGTCATTAGCGGCGTTGTACTAAATTAGGGCGGGCTGCGACGGGAACCGGCAGCAGGAGGCAGGGCGCCGTCGCAAGGAGGAGAAAAAGGAGAAATAGCTCTAGAAGTGCCGACTCGCAACTTGTCAAAATCTGGTTTGAGAAGGAAAAAAACAATAAAGAAAAGTCAAATGTCCCATCAGAGCTCAATTATTTTTTTCTTTTTAGCAAACACTCCTTTTACAGCGCAGTTTCGCCGACTCTCCCTCAGGGGAAGGAAAGGGGTATGTCTGACAGACCTTGCATGCATCATATATTTCACCTAAAGTCCTCTGCTTCAGCTTGACAGTACTTTACCTGCATCTCTACAAAACGTTAACTGGATTTGAATACCGTTACAGTTTTCTCAACCCACATTTTACAGTCCCTCCCTCCCCGACCCCCAAGATGGAAAGAGACAGGAAGGAAGACAGGAAACGGTTTCTTTTTCCTCTCCTATCGCCGCATTTCCTCTGGGATCAGGAGTCAAAACAACAAAGGCTGGATCAAAAAGAAAAGGAAACCAAAAAAAAAAAAAAAAAACACAACAGGGAAGTTAAAGGAGATGTGAAGTCGGAGGAGAAGACAGCGGCTCAGGGAGGAAGGCTTTCCAGATCAATGTTGTGAATCTGCAGAGGATTGGGAAAGAGGGGCCCCGGAGACGGTTTAGGAGTTGACCATCGACGGCTCTCATGAGCTCGGGGCGGTCGGGGCCACTCAACCCCGCGCTCTGCAAACACGGCCCCGCGTTTCACGGTGCGCGCGCCGCCCTTAAGGGCTGTGTGAAATACTTCCCGGGAAAAAAAAAAATATAAAAAATGTGCAAACAAGAAGTTTGCTTTGTGAGCCAGCGGTAAATAAATGCTGCAGAAAAGGTCCTGAGGCCGATATAAAATGTAAGGGATTTTTTTAGTGGATATGGATTTGGTGGGGGGGGGGGGGGGGGTTTTCCACTCCTTTCAGAAAAACTGAGCTTTGAAAAGTTATCGCTTGAGGACCGAGTGAAAATACAGACACAGGCCACTTTATTAGGTATACTCGACGTCGGAACAGTAAAACTCGTCGATGCGTTTAGACCTCAGAACATTGTGAAGGTGACCTGCTAAAGTTCAAACTGAATCAGAATAAGGGGGGAAATATGGGTTTACAGTGAGTGATGGTTTGAGTATTTCAGAAAGTTATTCTACTATGGTTTTCATGTAAGAAAAATAAAATTAACAGGTATTGTAAAAAATTCTATTGAGATTAAATAAAAAGCCAAGAGCAGCTCAAATGACCACTTACTATCAAAACGATATGAAGAAAAAGCGTTCACCATTAGAGGTGTTATTTAACTTTTACTTAAAAAAAATATAAATTAATTAGCTCATAACAGGAAACGCCAAAATCGTACAATAATAGATTGGAAAAGGTTTCCTGTTGCAATGAGCCGAAAACAATAAGCTCACAATTTGACACAGACGAAGAGCGAAGCAATGAACAGATGCTGTGTATTCTCATGTTACACTATGCAGAAGCTCTGTCTGCTCTGGTGAAGACTCCTTTACCCCCAGCATTTCAAATGCATAGAGTCGAAGACATGCTGGGCTTTTAATCCCAAATTATAATTTAGATAGATATTTTAACTTAGAGCTCAAGATGGGGGGGTTCAGAGATTTAACAATCTCTCTGTTTCCCCACTTTTAAACCCAAAGAGAACGTCTCAAATTGCAGAAAACCAGACCGTGTTTCATATCAGATCATGAACATGTCCCTGCTTGAACAGAATCTAAAGCTTTTAAAGGCACGTTGCGTATTTTTAAATACGTGGTTCAGCTGCAGATTGTGAAGCCAACCAGTAACACGGCGTGCAATCCGAAACTAAAACGGAGAGCCAAACATTTGTTTTATCTTTTCCTCACTTTCAGAAAATGGCTCTTTGGACTTGTTGTAGGAGGACATGCTCACTAAACCCCCGAATGTCTGTGCTCCTATTGAGCAACAGAGGATTCATCAACACTGAATCCGAGGCAATGCCGTTGAAGCAACATTTTTTTTTTGGAAACGTGCTTCTCACACACACACACATCTTCACACTCGACTGAGGCAATACTGTATGCTCTTATGCCTATCCCCGCTTGCAAAGCTGCGGTAATTAGCATACTGTACTGCAGGCAACAGCTGGCGCTCCATACTCGAGTGCTTTATCTGTAAGCAAGGGAACAAACAAGTGTACTTTGTTGTTGTTGTGCAAGTCAGAGTCATTATTACTGCAAAGCTAAAAAGGAATGCAAAGCAGGCGGGACTTCTGAGGGCATTAACGAGAGAAAGCGTTTGCATCTGGAGTTTCCACGATTGTCGCGTCATCCCGATGTTTGAAATGTTACGCGAAACGCAAACAATTCGTTAAGAGAGAAATTGCGGCGCGGCTCTTTCTGTGAAGTGCTTAATTGCGCCCGTATCAGCCATCAAAGAGACTAATCAGGAGACACCGTTGGATGATGAGCTTCAGCAAATCTAACATCCACGGGTATTTCCTTTATTTATAGAACCGGACTTTTTTTTTATTTTTTTATCATGAACAGCACCTGCTCACGTTTGGTCCAAAAGAAAATTGAGATTCAGATCCAAGTGTTTTTTTGTTGTTTTTTTTGTCATGTTGCAACCACCCAACTTCAAACCATTTTCTCAGGGGTTTATGTAAGGGATCTTTGCCTAATTGCGGGTAATTATAAAGTTAAATAAATAAAAAAAAAAAAGCACACCTTCCAAAGTATTTAAAAAAATGAAGATGTCAAAGATCAGAGAAGCTTCATAAAACCCAGAGAGTGTGGAGAAATCCAAAACCCGCGCTGGGAGCATGAAATAGTTGATAATTGTACCTTAAACCACAACAAGTGAACGTGAAAAATTGGAAATGACCAAAGTCAGTTGCTGGATCTAATTGAAAAGCTGCACCAGATGTCGAAACTGATGCTCACAGATGCTCCGCATCCAGAAAAATGAGCAAAATTCTCAGTCTTTAGATAAGGAAAGCTGGATCATACTCACTCCCAACACTTGTAGGTGTAAATTCAGCAAACAAGTAGATTATATTGTATAACATGCCAATTAAAATACAGAATTTTGTTGTTGCGACATTATAAATGTGAAAGTCCAAGGGGGATTTACTCATTGGCCAGGTACTGTGGATTAATATTCCATATCGGGTGCAAAAAAAAAAGTTGTAATTAAATTTGAAGCGATTCTTGATTCTATCTTCGACTTTTTTAAACATCCACATGATTAGAAATTCATATTTGTGGGGTGCAGCGAGAATTAAAAGAGCCAAAGCTGAAGAGTTTTACAGGATTCTTCTCTTCTTTTTTTTTTGTCTTAATCAAAATCAAGCGACGGGATTCGCGTCGTATGAGGCTGACCTTTGTGAGAGTGGAGAAACATTAAAATATCTCCATTACCGAATCGTTTAAGTACACACACGCACTCAAACTGTAATTTCTCAATCATATTTTACTCACAACGAACACAATACCTTCCCCTTTCTCCCATATTTTCATTCAACTGCAGCATACTTCATTCCTTCATTACGCACTGTAAACTGCAGCAAGTCGCTGGTTGAACAGAGTCTCTGTCCATCACCACCCATCATCTCTGGCCATTTCTTAAAAACACGACACGCGAACCGCATCCGTCGGTGTAAATTCATCGAACGGGCTTGCCGCCGTCAAAGCAGGAAACATCCCAGGGCCGACCCGATGATTACGGTCCGACGCAGCAGAGGCCGCCGAAACGGTAAAGGCCGTCGGTTAAGGAATCGCACGACCTTTTGACTCGTCTGCAGGCGGAATGCGACAAAGAGAGGAGATGGTGACGCGCCGCTCGTCACGTACGAGCGCTGATTAGTTCCACAAAGCCACTTTTGCGAGATTACCACTGTTCACCAGATCAAAATGTGGATTTTCTGCAATATGGTAAAACCACAAGTTTGGACAAAAAAAAAAAAAAAAAAGTGACATTTTCAGACATGAATCAGGCATTTGCAACATAAAGTGACAATTCGTCTAAGATGGAGATTGTAAATATAATATACACACATCTACGAATTTCCAAACTAAGTAAAAGAGTATTTTGATGTATTTTTAATCACTTAAGCTTCTTTTCTGTTTATGTCAGGACATTTCTAAGTTTTAATATTGTTAATTTAGGCTTCTAATAATCAGGGTTTTTTTCTTATGAATTAATGACTTTTTGACAAAGAATTTGTCAAAAATGTCAAAAGAGCATATTTTTTGTGAAAATAAAAAATATTTTATTTTCAAAGTTGTTTTTTGTTTTTTTGTTTTATCCATCTCGGCCTAACACACTATTGTAGGTATGGATATTTTTTGCATTTTTTTGTTAATACGAAAAACTCAGTGATCAAAATCCAAACATTGCAAACTGCCATGACCAAAATTGCTGAATTAATATAACAAGAATTACATTCACGACTCCAGAGAGGCAATAAATTTCCTCTGGTTGAACAACAACTCAAATTTGCTTTCACTAATAAATATCACGTTGACCCAATTTTCCACGAATTTACCAAAGTTGGATGTTTTTTTCCTCCTCAAGTCTGTTGGAAATAAAAAGCTGAGATAAAGTGAACGGCAGATTCCCTTGAAACTGCATATTACGCTCTTTAGAAGAAAAAAAAAAATCATTATTAATTTATACGGACATGCAAGAAAAATTAAAACCCCTGTCTGTCACAGTTAAAAAATCCCCGTCCTCCTGACACCTTCTCGTGTTTCCCTTTTAACTAAACGAGGTTCTGCCTCAGAGCGGCCCACACAGCAGGTGAAGAGACTCAATGAAGGCAAAAAAAAAAAAAAAAGGAAAACTGGAGGGCTGCGTTTAGGAAGACACCCACGTGTCTAACGCTCGTGATTGAAACGCGGCTTCTGTTGCCGTTTTCACGTCGCCGCTTTGTGTTCCTCTCAAATCCGAGCTGCTCTGACGAAACTGCGGCAGACGGAAAATGACGCTTTGGCAGCGAGTGCAGAGATCGCGGCAGGACTTAAAAATGAATGAAGGAGGGGGAGCTTTTCAAACGGCGGCGCGCGAGGGGATCAGAACGCGGAGATTACCGAAAGGACTTCGAGTGTTCCTTCAAATGCTTGACGATGGAAAAAAAGAAAAGATAAAGGACAGAGAAAGAGGGGGAGCTTTTTGTACACAGATCAAAACTCATTTGGAAAGTTTGACTGTTTGCTGTAGCCCGCCTTACTTGCCAGATGGTCTCTGTTTGTGGTCTGGGACCGCCTCGGAACAGTCCATAAGGCAGGCATCTCTCAAACCCATGTAATAATTCCCATGCGTTGAGTCGTTTTCTTGTATTTTGCAGATTTTCATTGTCAGAGTGTTGCTCCACGGTCTCACCGCCTGAATAATAGAGAAGGTAACTACAAGGACAGGACCCTGCTGGTGGAGTCAGAGGAATAATTCTGTTATTATGGAGAATAAAGTGCATTTTTTTTTCTTTTTCTTTTTTCCTAGAAGTGTGGCTGTAAAATTAGGCCGTCGTCGCAATACGTCGTGGCGACAGTTCCTGAACGCCGCTCACTTGACTTCGAGAGCTCCAATCACCGCCGAGCTGCATCTGAACATTTGTTGGCTCCCTTTACGCACATGCATACTGATTCAATGGAAAGGAACAAATGATGCATCTGAACCGCTGGACGTGGCACCTCAGAGATCCTGAAATTGGTCAAAGCAACTAGACCCACGAAGGTCCACTCTTCTCCTTTTGGCGTTCTCGCTGATTTCCGGTGTCCCTCTATTTACCTCAAAATAGCTGCAACTGCACATACCTTCAAAATCCCCAAAGATTTTTTTTTTTTAAGCGCACAAAATTGAATAAACCAAGAAAAACGTCAACAGCCAATAGATCGAGGACGGCGGCCTATTGTTAGATATACAATGTGAATCCACTGCGCCGCATTGAAACCTTCTCCCTCCACATAATACCGGCTTTGTTAGGTGAGAACATCTGGCAGAGTGGAGTCTAAACTGAGAAAAACAGCGAGCGCTAATTTGCTCACAAGTAGAGAATTCACTAGCGTTTTATTTACACTCCACATCGACTGGCGCCGACTTGCATGGGAAGCCCGAGAAGAGGACTCCTGAAGATTGCGCTACACCTCATGAAACAGGAAAATAATTGGTATTGGCTTCCTGGTTAGTCTGTGCTCCTTCTCATTTTCCCATTTTCTTCCTCCTGCTCTTTTTCTCCATCATCCCCTCTTTGCTTCACTCCAATACTCCGTGCCCGACTCTTAACCGTTTAGTTTTGCTCTCTTCTCCTCCGTCTTCCATCTCCTGCGCCGACAACCATCCGTCTCTCCGGTTGTCAGATCCGTGGCCCTCCACCCCAAACCTCCCCACTTCGCTTCCCTCCTTCCTCTCTCAGGAACAGGCCACCCTGACCTGTAACTGTCTGGCATGGATGAATCCCACGTTTGGTTTAAGTGCTCCAATTATCCTCCTGAATTATGATGTCCTGCTCGGGGGCTGTGTTGCTCCATCTCTGCGGCTCTCTTATGAAAGTTGGCACAGCACCACAGATCCATTTACGGGGGCCCCACATTTAGAGCTCTTTTTACCCAAGCTGCTCCGTAAAACGCAGCGGGCCGTGGAGAAAAAAAAAAAACCCCGGCCACGCGTAAAACCGCCCGACCCGTTCTGAGAACTCGTCCCGCCTCTTTGCGTTTGGACGTCGCAGACGGATTTCAATAAATTGGAAGCAAAAAGAAAAATGTGTTCAGATCGCTTTACCTGGGATAAACAAAATTTCACACACACACAAAAAAAAGAAGCCTTCAGAAGTCCCCTTATTAATATTTACTAATAAAACGAGTCCGCCTCTGTACGATTTAACCTCAGCAGTTCTGGTTTAAATCAAAGCACATTAATGACGATCTAGTCAAAGTTTTCAGCCAATCATAATGGCATTTTCTGTTTTTAGCTCACTTCCAACTTCCAGCCAAACTCCTCGCAGTCAGTCAATAAACATGCATCACCTTTTTCCATCTGCAGTTTATCAGAAGACGCAAACTCCTGTCAGATTTCCACGCTAATAAAGACGCATCTAAAAGCATCTGTGCGTATTAGAGGGACGAAGGCAGCCCATGCATGCCGGCACTACATTAGAGGTGGGTCATTAATTCATCAAAAGGCCAGCAGAGAGACAAACGAGAGAATCAACACTCGAGTCACTTCTGAATTGTTGATTAGCCTAATATGGAGGCTTCTGCCGGACTGCTGGAGAAAGATCTTTTCTAAAAGAGAAAGCTCTCCTTTTCTATTCAAAGATGAAACGATCTTTTGTCAAGTTCGGACAGCTGCTCCTGTACCGCAGTTAATGTCAGATGGAGACGGCTGGTAAACACCGACGTCTGGCTGTCACCACTGAGTAAATCATTTCGTTGTAAAAAGTCTGACTGTAGGAGTCGGGGATTGTTGGTCCTCTGACTCGGTCCACGCCGCCATTCTTTGAAAAGTATTATTATTAGAGGCGATCGCTTTGGGAAAGCGCGCAACTGGAGGAACTGCAGAATAATATCTGGCGTGGGAACCGTCTGCAACGTCTTCTGCTACCAACAGTGGCTCACGAATGCATTTATATGAAAAAAAATTCTACATTCATTGCATGTTTCTGTAATTTTACGTTACAGACCAACACAAAGTAGAGTCAGATTTAAAGTGGTAAATTGACTGGAGTGCGTATGACTGCCAGTCGTAACGCTGCCTTTTGGTTCTAATGGTTGTCGGACATTCATAATACGTTTTGATGCAACCCGTTGTCAAAGAAGCCTTTTCCTGAAGCATGATGCTGCCACTACTGTGCTTCACAGCGGTTAAAAGGAAAGGTAAAGTTTGTCTTCACGCAACATTTCGATTCCCTGGTCTTGTTACATTTCAGTGAGTTTCTTCGTGATGCATTTCGCAATTATGAACCGCTTTTTGTTGATCTATCACAGAGAATACAAATAAACTCCGTGCAATGCAGCTTTTTTTTTTCCTGCAGATGAAATAAGTAGGCAGTAAGAGCATATTTCGCAAAGTCTTTCTAACCGATTACTGCTGTTTCGACGTCGCCGCGTCGGAACCAAAACGAGTTCCACTCTGACCGAAAGGTGACCCGCTCCTACCGGGCCGCGCCAGACACCAGTGAACACTTGGCCGGTCCCGGCGTACCCCTGGCTTCCCGTCGTTTCAAACCGACTGCATCCCCCATTTCACCGTCAGCGTAATCCTGCATTTCCAAGTGAACCCACTAAACCTCTGGTGACATATGTTCCACAATCTGAAAGGTAGTCTAATCATCCAGC
This sequence comes from Poeciliopsis gracilis, assembly GCA_911649635.1. Taxonomy (NCBI): domain Eukaryota; kingdom Metazoa; phylum Chordata; class Actinopteri; order Cyprinodontiformes; family Poeciliidae; genus Poeciliopsis; species Poeciliopsis gracilis. The sequence continues at coordinate 3,330,534 of CAJVRI010001121.1, forward strand.
TCTTTTTCTTCACCCTATAATTGATCATATCGCATGTGGCCTTGATTAAACACCCACTCGCACTTCAGAATTAATCATGCGTTGCATGAACTTAGCATTAATCATGGCATAACCCCCGCTCCGTCTCCGTTCCCTTCGTCGGACCGTAATGGGATATTCATCTCTTCGACAATTAATAACACCAGCATGGGGGCTTGTCCCATTCTTTCGGTTCCCACAGTGTTATTTTAAGCTGGTCCCGGGCGATGATTGAGGGGTCGCAGTGAGAGCTTAAATGGGATTTATTAGCGAAGATGCCAGAAGGTGAAAGAAGGGGAGACGTGAAAAAGCCGCGGCACGACCGGGAATCTAAAAGACGAGGAGAAAAGGTGAATAGACGGGGGGAGGGGGGGGGGGAGAAGGGAAAAAAGAGGTAAAGGTGATAGAGTCGCTGGCATGTTTTACCACGGGTCCCCGTTGGAGAGGCATCAATCTTCTTTATCTCTTTTAGATCTTTTATATCACTGTGTTTTTCTCTCTGTAATAACCTCCTGCCACCTACCAGGTGATTCATATGAGACTCTCTGCGACAGAGCTCTTGTTTGGTCCATAGAAAACCTGCCACTCCGATCCATAACACAACATAGCCACACAAACGCACACAAAGGAATAATGGAGGTGGAAAATGGATTATTATACGCCTCTCAAAGATTCACTTGGCAACCGAAAAATAAAAGAGGAGCCCGACCCACACAGGCGCCGGTGTGTGGCGCGCGTACAAGGTAATCGACAAACGCAAGAAACCGTTTTGTAGAGCACATACTTTCAATAAAATGAGCGCCTCTAACTAACTACAAAAATACAGTACAGTAAATTAGGATCTGACTCAATTCGCCACGCGAAACGTTAAATCTGAGTATCTACTAAAACCGATGACTTCAATCGTTTTTGTCAATTACAATTTTATCCTTGAAGCTTTTTACGAAAATATATTTGACATATTTGTTAAAACCATGTTGTGACAGTTTGACGCGAGACGGGGAAAAAAAACCTCCAGCTCCTCCACTTCCTCCCAGTGCCTTCGTTGGGATTTCCCAGGGTGCATTTCATCGTGGCCAATCGGTGAAGAGAAAGAGAAATTTTGAACAACGATGTCGATTTTCTGCGTCGTTGTGGACTTGCATTTAATCCGCGTTCCAAATATTGCGCAAGAGAAAAGTTTAACACATTTTATTGCTGGCAAAGCCGCGATTAGTTACAGCGATTTGTAACTTCCAGAACTCCGGAGTGTTTCATATTTCACGGCCAAAAGTTAGTCATATGGTAAAAATTTGATTGGATTTTTTTAAACCCTCAGAGTCGACAGCTCCTGCAGGTAATTGTTTCTCAATTCAATTCAAAAATACTTTACTGATCCCAAAAAAGGGGAATTTAATGTTGTTGTATCTCCAAAGTATTTGGAGTTCTTAGAGATATACCGGCATATCAGCTGCTCCTCTGTTGCTGTGGTTACGCAATCATGACAAGAGATCAAAGTATAAAAAGTATTGGCAAAAATCCGTCCAGATAGACAGAATCCAAAATGAGGACCAGTTGTACATAAATAAGCAATTTTTTTTTTTTTTCTTGACAGGAAGGCAGGATTGATGGCGTGGAAAAAAACCCCCCACAAAATCTAAGGTCCAAAAATGACTTTGGTTTCAATAAGTTCAAATAAAATAATACCTATATGCACAAATGCTTAATTGTGTAAAAAATTCACTAGAATTAACAATGGCTGCTCTTTGTTTTGGAAAGATATGCTTCTGGCAGGAAACACGTCTCTCTGATGTGCCAGGTGATGCCAAAACCATGAAGTCTCCTGGCGAAGATAAACAATGCAATTGAGCATCAAAGGCTGCCAGATTCTTTGAAGTTTTTGGCATCGGTCAACCACTCCAGATGTGCGTTGCCAAGTCTCGAGTGGACGCGCGCGGCGGGCACAGAGGCAGCTGTTTGCCCCTCCGTTTCGCAGCGTGAGGCAGCAGAGCACACCAAACCTCCAAAGGCTCGCTGACGTATCGTCGAACCGGACGTCAGGGTCTGCAGGTTTTATTTAGCGCGATCGTTTCAGCGGCCCAGGCAAATTTCCGCTGCGGTCAGACACGTCCGCTCCATCCGTCTCGTCGCGTTCCCGGCTTTTCTCCGGCCACGGTTCGATAAAAAAAACATGAGCGATTGTTGCAAAATGAAAGCGTTTCACAGAACACTCGCCAACAACTGAGTGAACAAGGAACAACTTGAATAAAGGAGCGCAGTCAGTTAGATAATTGCTGCAGAGATGGACTTGACTTAAGGAAAGTGAGCAGTTTTATACAGTAAAAGTAAAAAAAGAAAAAAAAACAGAGTGCAGTGGCTGAAACCAATTTGTTGTTATTCTTGAAAGTGTTCATGACTGGCTGCTAACCCAACACCAGCACTCATAGAGATATCAGAGAGGAACTGGAGTTTTTCTGGTTGCACGTTCTGTTCTGCACACTGTCGGCCATTTGGCACAAAAAAACCCCAAAACAAAACACTTTTCTTTCGCTAAGAATAGAAAATATCTCCTGTTCCAACAAACGAGGACCGCCACGGCAAAGAAGCGCCACTAGTCGCTACAAGATGTTTGCTAGTCACTTTTCCTCTGCAGTTTTGCACCTTTAGTCATTTCAGATCAAATTGAGAGTTTTCTGAATTCTTGCCCAGCTATGCTTTAAAGTCCACAGTAGTCAGAAACGCTCAAAATGTTTGTTCAAGAAAAGGAAAGTCACTCGTTGTACATCATCTACAGCGGGGATGATGTACAATATGGAGGGAGGAAAAAGCCTCACACACCAAAAGTGCTACAAGCTGCATTTGTCATTACGAATGTCAGCAAAGCTTGGTTGCTATTCTGCTAATGTCGAACAAAAAGTTTAATTACGGTGTTTTATTAAATAAGGTGAAAAGGTTTAGTCAGCACCATAATCGTCCGGCCACTTCCTGTCGTTGTCTTTGCGTTTTCTGCCAGTACCAACGTCTTGGTTGTTGATCACATGACCTGCGTGACACGGAAAACATGTTTCCATTACAGTTTAGAGAAATGCGCCTATTTTAATTTGGCCACAAAAAAAAAGGCATTTTTATTAAGCAAATGTATTTTTATATTTCCAATTTGCCAATCAAATGGTCAATGGAAACGCTACTACTCTGGTCCCAAATATAGCAGACTTTAGATTTCAGCACTCTATAAAACAGGAGCGCATTCAGAGTCATTTCACAGGCTTTCATAACGTGCTCTGCATTGCTTCGTGTTTTAAAATGTGCTCTTTTTAGATGTGCCATGACGGACGACGACGAGTCGGGAGGTAACGCGACGGCGGCTTTTGAAATCCGAAAATAACGACGGCACATCGCCGGTACAAAAACCGGCTTCTGTGCACGTCGTGAAACAAAGTTCCACGTTTTTTCGTACGTCCCATCGTCTCTCGCGTCCCGATGGAAAAAAAAACAAAAAAAACAAACAAAAAAACAACAACCAGAAAACAGTGCATCACTAATCACTTCAACAGCAGCCGATTTCGGAGGCCCGGATCATCCGTGTGGCTGATTTGCCATAATTTTCCCCATTAGGCCTTTACGGAGTCTCTTTACGAGTGGCACAGGAGAGATAATCAGCCGAGTCGAAGTTAAAATAAACCCACGAGTGCTTTGAGTGCTCCCTGCTCGCTGTTTGGTTGCGTGTTCGACGGCGTTCCCATCGCTGCGCGCCGTGTCGATGGCACTCGGAGCAGCAGCCCACAGTGAGCGCGCTCTGCACTCTTTTCATGCACGCTGCCGTGCCACGGGGGGCGAAAAGACATTCAGCCTTCACAGACATGAGTTCAGCTGTAATCTTAGCAGCTTGAGGTCTTTGAATTTAACTGCATCATGCCTTGGGAAAAAAAAATTAAAAAGAAGAAAAAGTGAGCCTTTTCCACGCCACAAAGCTTTAATGCATCGACAGAGTTGGTACTTCTTTAAATGATGTGTGTTTTTTTTGTTTTTTTTAATACAAGCTAGAAATTAAAGTAACCTGACATCCTCAGAATGAGACGTTCTCGGCTGTGATTACAGCCCCAGCAGTGGAGCCGCGATGCAGTTTGCGTGCGCGAGCTTGGCGCTAGCACCGATTATGCAACAATGGAGCCGTCGAGCAACGGGAGAACTCGGCAGCCTTCTCAGCCGCTGCCACGTAATGGCTCTAAAGCCTTTCATGTCGCCAGCGCCAATCAGATCGCACGGGCTCGCCCACTCGGGGAAATTCTCACCACGAAGTTCGAGTCGAGCCCGTCGCCTGTGCGGACACGTCTCAGTTTTTTGCAGCGCGTTAGAATGTCCGAGGCTCGCTTTTGCGGAGAGTGGCACGTTTTCGGACGCCGTCGAAAGGCGCGTGCCTCGTTTCGGTTCGTTAAAGAGTCAAAACGGAGAACAGAAGCAACAGTCTGCGTGTTCCGACAGTGTTTTTGTTCTCAACCCTAGAAAGCCTCACTATTTTTGTAACTCAGATTACATTTTAGGCAGAAAAACGTCCAACTTTGTTTGGGTCGACTTTATGGTTTTGGTTTAAAATATGAAAACTGCTCACTATTTTTAAAGTGTGCATTTTCCAACCACATAGTTCAACTTTATAGGTCAATAAACTACGTTGCCTTCACTTAAAAACTTTGGAAACAATTAAGGGCCCACTGCACTGAATCCCATTGAAAACCTCATGTTTATTCCACTGAATATTGATTTCTGATCTCTTCCTGAGTTCAATCTCTAGTATTGTTGCTTCTAAGTGAAAATGAACTGGTTTTCTTTGCATTATTACATAAGTTAGGGTTAGGGTTGCCTCGAGAATCTAAGCAACACTCCAGGTATGTTTTAATGTTTTAAGGGGGAGTCATCATGACCTGGTGCAAAGTTGCTTTTACATAACACCGCCGCTTTAAATATTACAGTTTTAATGGTAGCTGCTGTTTTCAGCAGGCTTTTAATATCTCCAGAGCGCTGACTAGGAAGACCAGAGACGAGATGGGCGGGTGAAAAAAAGGATGGAAGGGAGGAACCAGAGGAAAGAAGTCAAATGAACGCAAGGAAGCGTAGCAAAAAAATAGGAAAGAACAACAAGGGAGGAAGGAAACGAAAGACAGATAAAGGACGAATAGAAGGAAAAACAGGAAGGAAGGAAGAAAGGAAAGCAGGAAAAGGACTGCATGATCTCTGCTCATGTTCATGTCAATTAAGCTCTTGCCTCCCACCATGCAGCGCTCTCTCAAACTGGGAGCAGAAAGACTCTAAATGAGCCGCTTGGTTAAATCGGGAGTCAGCTTTAACGCCACGACGGCAACAATCTTTGGCAATCAGAAGAAATAAGACGCCAGAAATCCCCCCGTTCCCCCATCAAAACACCTGGCCCTGCTCTCCATCAGTTCTGGCGGGCCAGGACCGGCGCGGGCGTCGGCTCCGCTCGCCAGCCACATCGGACGGGGACAACGTCTGCTACCGGATGACGGAGGGATTCCCAGAGCTCGCGCCTCTCACGCCTTCCCCAGTCCAAACGAGTGAATTGGACGCGAGCGTCATCCGGAGAGCGGAAAATATCCTCCCCCCGCTTTTAGATCCCCGACACATGCTTTCTTCCCGCTCTGTCTGGGTAGCATTCTCTTTCCCTGTGATGTTTCTGCTCTTTCTGAAGTCTGCTTCTTCCCTCACACTTCCCTCTCCCTTGCTCCCCAGTTTCTATTCCAGGAACTTTTTGCATTTCTTACATTCCCTGCGACGCCGCGCCATTGATTTCGCTCCCTTTCCCCAGCCGGGATTGGCGTCTCCAACTCAGAAGTAGTTTGTGCGGTTAGTTCTCGCGGTGGGGGGGGGGAAGAAAAAAGAAAACAGAAGTTGTTGGCTGCAGCGTGCGCGAACACTTGGGATTGTTCTCCAGCGAAATTCGATTTCATATTAATCCAGCGTGTTTCCCAGGCATCATTCCCGACATGAATCACCGGAGGACAAATGCAGGAGCCTGGACGATATTCAGTCACCGATCTACGGTTAATTTGTACGTTTCGTTTTTAATTAAACGCACACGGGCGTTGAGGGCCCTCACATCTGATCTTTAAAGCACTTCCAAGCATCAACAATAATTAAGTGATTAGAGATCTCTTTCAAAGCAAATGAATCAAATCATAAACGCGTTTTTAACGTTACTTGCAATCAAACGAGCTCCCTGCTCCTCTTTGCAGTCGTACCAACCAATTGTGGATTTGTCATAATTAAGGTAAACATTTGAAGTAGATCATTTTGTTCAGGCATGAGGCACCGAGGAAAACAAGGAATTGATCGACCGTCCGCTTGATCGGCGATCGATCTACAGTGAACCCAGAAGTCCAAAAACGTTTAGGCTGAATTCACACTCATGAAGCTTAATTTTGATTTTTTTAAATTTTTTTTAAATTTCTGTATGTGACAGCAATCCCAAACACGCGGAGAAGAAGGGTCACGAAGCGTTTTGCGTTTCAGAGAAAGCCGTGGTTTTATTTTACTACAATTACATCTGATCATTCTGTTTCAAATGCACCAAAAGCTTTACTTCCCAGCATGCACCTGCGCCGCCGCAGCCTCCCTCCCGTGCTGCTGCCGCCGACGGCGGCACTTCGTGTTTCTGCACAGAGAGAACCGTGGAGTCACGGACGCGAAGGACGGCGTTTGAGCTCGCACTGCGCCATCCGATCCCGATGCGCCGCTCGGCAAACATTAATTGTAATTTTCCAGACATCGCTCTCGTAGACGTGAGGTATACACTCAGAGCCGCTCCTCTGCTCCAGCCCAAACTTTTAATTATGTTTGATGAGCCGCCTTAAAAAAAAAAATCATTTTCTCAACAGTGTCTGCAGGCCCCTTTGTTATTGCTCAAACCCATCGGCCTCACTTCTCTTGCTCTCAACACCCCCCCCCCTCCCACCGTCACTCAGTTTATTCTGTGGTCTCCTTATATGTACATCGCCTCAATCTTTCTCCTTTTTTCTTTTTTTTTTTTGTTTTTTAGCATCTCTGTAATTTACAAAGTCTCTTCCACCCCCTCCCTCCTGGCCAGAAGTGAATATGGCTCATTACATTTTAATGTTGTTTGTAATTGCTTGGCACAATTAACACATCAAGAGAAAATCAGCTGAGCAGAGCGTTCGCTGGTTGTGGTGGAAGGGGATCCCAGTCGGTAAACACGACTTCGGCTGAGTGAAAGGTTCGTCCATTTCACCAGGCCGCCACAAGTGAAGACGGCTGAACTTTTTCGATGTTGGGCGACATGCGACGTTTCACTCAGGCTGCGTTTGCACATGTCTATTTAACATGCATTTTAATGATGCTGACAAATATGCGCAGTTTAAATAAGAACTTGGTAAGTTTTCTGCAACTTTGCAACTCTGGCGAACGGAGAAATCCTCCCAGCTTGAAGTGGCTCGAATTACCAGCAGGCGTATCGCGTCAGGCACATGCGATGAGAGCAATACATCCGTGCAATTTGGAGGAGATTTGGCGTGTTTGAACTTGTGGACGTTTGCATGTGACGTTGTGGGAATCGACACCGGCAGGACGGGAAGAACTCGCCAAAGACCGAAGCCGCTCACGACTCTGGCAAGAGATTTAGGGAGGTCTCACGTTACTGTAAAAACCAGGGAAGAAAAATTAGTACAAGCCACAAACCAAAGTATTTCATCATTTCCAATCATATTTAACTTCATTCTCATTTCATGCGCAAAGGTCATGTCCTTTCCACTGCATTGCACATGCAGATGTCCTCCATGTAGCGCAGACACAGAGGCTCAAAGGGAGTGTGAACGCCGGTGCAGAACCATCTGCTGCTGCTGCTTATTTTTAAATAAAGAAACTTACTGTTGTGTATTTCCTGTAAGTCGGCTTGTCTTATGGAAATTATGCGTGCATTTTTTTTTTAATATATATATTTTTTTTTTTTCACCCCTTCCCTACTAAGAATGCAGCAGTGCGTTTCAATCACCTGCAGCAGCTGAAGGGAAAGAGGTAATTTAGCTTTGTAGCTCAGTCAGAGAGCAGAGGAGCTTCTGATGTGCAGGCGCTCGTCTCTGTGGGTGGCTAAGTGACTAAAAAAAGGAAAAAGAAAAAGAAGACAGGTATTGGATGGACGGGAGGTGGGGTCAGAAGGCCTCAAAAAATATCCACTCGAGGCTCATGAAAATGAAAATTGTTCAAAGCGCACCTCGAGCGTCCTCCGCCGCTCCCGTTTTCCCAGCTCTGGCAGACGCTCCGAGTCGGCTTGGCAGACATTTTTCTCCTTCCCCTCAGTCGAACCGAATCCCAGGCATCAGAGGCAATTGCTTGATCATCAGTGACAGAAAGCGAGCCCGGCTCGGTGACCCCTCTGACCCGCGGCCTTAAATCTCCAAATGAGAAAAAAAAAAAAAAAAGGGAGGGAGGAGGAGGGAGGAGAGGCGGTGCGGTTTATGATATCGCACTTCAGTGAGCACAGCAGAAGAGAAAAATAAGTATCAATTTTACGACGGGCTCTAAATCAGGACGGGGTTCGCCGGGACGACTTTATCGTTCAATCTGGCCGCCTGCTCTCGGGGCGTTAGCAAGGTTAGACAAGCAGGCAATGAGCGCGCCCGCCTCGCCACAACAATAATCACCTCGCCCAGCCTGGAGCTCACGACCTGTAAATTGATTAAGGAGAGGGCAGTTACAGAGGGAGACGCTACATGAGGCTCCACGGAGGAGAAGCGCCATGAATCCGAGGCGCGTCGTTAGACGGTCCCGTCTGGCCGGGTGGAGACGACGAGAGGAGGGAGGAGGAGGGCCGCCGGGGGGTAATGGGAAAACTTCACGCTCATCAGCGGCGCTTACGCGAGCCGTCTTACCCGAGGGGAGATGGGCCCGCAGCCAGATATGTCCGGATCTTTGTCTGTGTCATTACAGAGAATCGCTTCGGCTAAATCGGAGCAGATGAATTATTTAGACAAAAGGGATTGTTGTGTATGAGGATTCTTACACTTTTCCTCCCCTTACATCAAACCCCCCCCCACATTCCCGCCTAAATTTGCACAAAGCTTATATTTAAGTGTAGATAGTAAAGATATTAAAAAGGGGCACTAGTACGTAAAATCAACTTTGAGCCGAATCTGGAACGTTGCTTTGATTTGTTCATGTAAGATTCAGTAATTCTTTAAACTCCCATGGCAACCGTTCAGCAGTGCAAAAAAAATGCCAGAGTGGACCTACCGCTGCCTTACAGGGCAGTCATCCCCCAGGACTGCCTCACTCAGCTCCTACAGACTAGTCAGCAGCAATTAGCAAACACCTGCTAGAACTGCGCATCTGCTGAAATCAGCACACGAGCCACTTTTCAGTGAAAAGCTGGTAAAAAAAAAAAAAACATTTTTAAAGGGTTAACGGAGGGGCATTATTGTGACGACTTCCTGTAGGCGGAGTTTCAAGAAGAGCAGGAGCTTTTTAAAGAGACAGAGGCCCAATTTGAAGACATCAAAGTATAAAGTGAGTAATATTTTACATATAGATCATTTCTTATGAAAACTGAAGGTAATAGTGATTTTTTTATGCGTTATGAAACGGCGCTATGTCCCCCCAGACATTACGTAATGCTGTCCCTTTAAGTGGATCCAAAGGAAAAACTATTTGACGGCTGCAAGGAGAAATACATTTAGAAAGTGGACAGCTTCAAAAGTCTGGAACTAGTGATACTTTCCTGAATAGTTTTCTTAACCCGTACCGTATCCAGACTTTCTTAGAGCAACACTGTATGCCCGTTTCTTACATTTAGTGTGTCCTGCTTGTGTGTCCTTCCTAAGAAAATGTCACACAAGGTCTCTTTTACTTACCATTAACCTTTGAGACCGAATGAAGAGGCTGGCTGGGGGTTACTTCTGGTGGGCCATCATGGAAGAAGGCTATAAAAGAAGAAAAAAGAATCCCTCAAATATCACGGCGAAAACATCCAAGTTTAAAAGTTTTTCCACAAACAAGTTCGACGCGACTCCATCCAACATTAATCAGGCCCTCCAGGAAACCCCAGGAAGCCGCCAGCCTGGGACCTATTTATGCGAGGTAAACAGTTTTCGTGCTGTTCCTGTGAAGCTTTGCAATCTCAGTAAATGATTACAGCAGAAATCTGAATTTTTATTTTTTATTTATTTTTTTTTTTTTAGAAGAAGAAGAACAAAGGCTGGAGCAATCGCAGAAACGGTTTAATCACAAGGACGTTTCTTCCTATTGTGTTCCCAAACTGAGGGAACGGAATTGGAAATACTGGGAGAACGACGTAAGCATAACGTAGCATAAATACTCCTGGGATTTTTATGACTTCGCTTCATTCAATCACAACGCTTGTACTCGTCAATTTAACCGTCTGACATTTTGAGTTTTGAGACGCTACAAAAAAAAAAAAGTCAAAAATCCAAGAAAATTTGATGTTGTTCGACCATGAAGTTTGGAATAGATTTATGTGTAGTTGTGATTTTCCTGACTGTCACCACATTGCGGAATATTTTCCTGAACCAACCTCTTTCACATTGATTGATCTCAATAAGTGTTGCTTATTTCTATCTGCTGACATCAGTACATCGTCCTGAGCTTCATAGAGGCCAGCCTGGACATCGAGATGAGCTCTAACATAATGAAGTCACATCTCAAAAGTATTACAAATGCCCCTTTTCCTCTCTCATTACGAGCTTCATAAATATTAACCACTCTCATTTCAGTTAATATATTTGGGTTTTTCATCCTCACGGTCCTTTTAAAGCAGCGCTAAGCAGAGCCAAAAACAACTTTAGGTAGAGTTATAAAAAATAAAAAAAAAAGAAACAAAGACGCTCTTTTGTTTTTGCTAAATACATTTTTACTAAATTTGTCCAAATTGTCCGTTGAGGCTACGTTGGTCGAAGGCATGTTCAAACTCCCAGACGTCCCATCGTGCCCCCGGACATGGTCCCCTCCACTCAGCCGTCTTCACTGAACGCTTTGTTAATGGTGTTTGAAAAGAAAGAGACAACAAACACGACTGTCTACAGGCTTTTCCTTTTCGCCGCGTCTCCTGAGACGTCCCGGCGCTCGGCTCGCTGTAATTCCTGGCGACGCAGCGGAAGGAACTCCAGGAGTGGCTTGTGAGAAACGGCGACGTTCGGGCACTTCACGTTTTCGTTGTCTGCCGTCATTCAGCCATGAGCACGTAAGAAATTTATCATGATAAACGACATGATAAACGCCCACCCCTATTTGTGTGTACTCGAATTTTAATTCAGATTTTTCATCCACACCATCATATCTTTATGCAAGACACATAAGAAGATCCGTAGTAAAAAGATTCAAATTAAATATGAACTACTTTTAGCTTGCTAATAAAAACTTGATATTCATTTTTGAGGTACGAAAACAAATGTTTTTGTCTTAAATAGCAGAGTACGAATACCATTTCTTCTGACGTGACAACGGAGAGACTGCACTGTCTTGACGAATAGCCGAGTGGGTTCTCGTCACCGTATTCAGCATCTTTGAGTTGGGTTTGAGTGGCACCGCGTCCAAACTACGGATCAGTTGCCTCAGCAGGTAAAAGATGAATCTTGATGACATTTTCTGTACGTAATGTTTTAAGCGGCGATTTGAGAAAAACAATAGCCTGACAGGAGCAGAAGGAGAACAAAAACACACATATGACATATTTTTCTTGTTGCGTATATAAAATCAGAAAACGATCTCGTCTTCCGCTGCGCTTCCACTGACCGCACGATGGCGCGAGGTGGGATCACGAAACTGAATTGGCTTAATGGAAACGCTGAAATTTTTTAGAAAAATAATGTTTTTCAGTGGGAGGTTTTTGAGCGAGGACCGGGTTTAGTCCAGTTCACAAAACTGCGATGGAAACCCGCGTGATCAAACAACCAGACGTCACCGCTGCCGGAAGACGAAACGGATCGCAGGAAGTTGTTAGGGGATGATGGCGTCGCACGTTTTTTCATGACTTTTTTTGCACGAATGTTACCGTTTAGCAGAAACTCCACTGTGGCTGCAATTTTCCAATTACGTGTTGTTTGTTTTTTGGGCATTAATGGAATATTGACAAAGTTTTGTGCACATTTGTAAAATGTGCACAACATTCAGGGCATTTAAAGACGGAGCACTTTTTAAGTACTGAATAAGCTCATGAAGGGCTAATCACTCATTTCACACGAGTGTAATAAAACATGCATGCGTTATTTCACACACACACTCTCACACACACACACACTCCCTCCACTTCTCATCACTCACCCTTCAAGTGTGGCTTTGGTGCGCTTTTCACTCCTTTTGCTCTTCATTTTCCTCATTTACATTTTCTTTACTCTGCGCACAGAGAGAGGCATCGCATCAGACCATGTTATTACTCGCCATCAGCTCATCTATTGCAGGCTGCAGAGTCTTTTCAAATCGCTCTGATCCAATTTCCCCTCCCCGCCACCGCTTCCTGTACAGGACCCATTTCAAACACGAACGGCGAAAGCTGCGGGGTTTAGTCAAAGTATCAACATCTAAACACTTCAGCCAAGTGCCAGTTTTCTCAGCAGGCTCTGAACCATATTCAGCAGCTAATTTGATTTGATAATTTGATAAATCACAGTGGTTGAGTGAATTATTTGTATTGTAGGACTTCATTGAGCTTATATAATATATACTAGGATTATTAGTAATGACACTCACCCAACTGTGATTGGCTATAATGTGTGTTTCTACATTCTATTATGAAGAAAATGTATTTTTAATCAAAGTGTGTTTAGCGTGGAGGAAGCAGGTGAGCTTTTGGATCTTTGTCACAAATATGAACATGTTTTGTCGTGAAATTTACGTATCAAACACAGAGACTAACTTGGCGTTTTACGTTGCTTTTGGAGTGACGGCGGCTTCTTCTTCTGCTTCTCTGACCAAACTTTCAGCTCACGTCAAAGTTTGCGATTGCGAAGAAAGACTTTGATTTTCGGAGAGACGAAGGCGGAGGAAGGCGGTTCATCCCGCCGGAAAATCCGCGTTTCGAATGAAAGAAGGTGGACTGCAAAGTTCGATGAGATAAAGACCATTTAGTTTCGATCAATGGTGAATTTTTGTTTAAATCAGGACGCTAAAAGATGGGACAGTCAGCGTCTTGCCGTGTTGGCGTTGGCAAGGTAGTCTGATTATGTTTACAGGCTCAAAAATGATTCGAAGGCAGACTCCAGGAGCTCAGGGCGAAACTCTCGCTTCAAAAGAAAGTTCTTGTAAGGAGAATCTTCAAATGAAAGTTATTACAGCTGAAGGCCAGTTTGGTGAGTATTGCTTCTCCTTTTTTCTATTAGAAAGCCCCTTTAAAGCCTCTGTGATCAATAAACAGACCTATATATTTTCTCCAGTGTTCCCCCCCGTCGTTACTATTAACTGTGATTAAGCCTTGAGGTTGAACTGGAGGGTGTTTTTCCTCCTTTTGTGGCGGTCTAATTGCATTTTTACCCTTCGCTATTTATCCATCAGACCGAATGAATATTTGACGCTTCCGGTCGGATCGCGCACGGAGAACACCTAGGAAGCGTCGAGTCTGAACGCGTGCGGCATCAAAGGGAAATTATTCCGTTTAAAGTCTGAGGTCGAAACGCCTCCCGTCCTCACATGATCACAGAACAAAAGAATCGAACAAATAAGATTTTTCAGAGCGACAAATGTGTTGGATTTTCACACAGAAAAAAAAAAAATGCTAAAAGACGAGGACAAATTTTTGGGGAAATGTGTGTTTCCAAAAGAATGTGTGTCGGAGGTTGTTTTTATGGCGTGGATTATATTCTCGGTTTTCACACTTGCACCTTTGCAGCTCAAGCCAGCACTCGGCTTTCAAACCAATCAATAAGCTCTCACGTTACCTGAAGAGGTTCGTTTTGTGGTGAATTGTGATCATCGCGGCCGTTCAGCTTCTGGCATGCACAGCATTTCTGCAGGAAATGAGGGTTGGGTAGGGTTAGGGTTAGGCGTCGCCAAAGGAAACACTCAACAATGCTAAAGGGAAGTTCAATGGAAATCTCAAACCATTTCTACAATCCATGCACATTTTTCTTGGCCTTCCAGAGGCAAAAGTGTTCATGACGTTTTCATTAAATGCTTAGAATCAGAGTGCAATAAAAAAAACAAAAAAAAAAAAACATCTAACAACAAAGGCAGTTTTTCTTTCTTTCTTTTTTTATTTTTTTTTTTTGGAGGACAGTTTTGTTTTTCCTCAAGTCGTCCACCCAACGCTTCCCGATGCCGAGAGTGGAATCCCGCTCCGGCGCGGCGTGTGCAGCGCAGCGGCAGGTTACCGCACCGGTTTTTGCAGAGGGAGGAGAATTTGAGTTTTGCCATTATGCGTGTCCTGTGGCAACGACAGGGAGGCCAGCCGGCCGGCCTCAGCGCTCAACGATAAACAACAACGTCGCCTGGCCCCAGCAGACAAGCCGGAGCTGGGCCTGGCCGTCCCCAGCGATGACGAACACACTCCTGCGGCCATATTTATCTGCTGGCCGCGGGACCGGATGTCGATAAAGCTGGTTAGAAGATCTCCCACATAATGCAGACGTCAAGGTTCGACGCGCACTGTTTATGCGTCGTCTGGGTTCTTTACGCTGCAAAATAATCGTGTTTACACACCAGATCCGTGTAGGAACGAGTCCGGGGGCCGCCGTCGGGGCCCTCCCCTTTTTTTTTTTTCTTCAGCCTCTTAATCCCGACGCGTGCGCCGCGCTCCATTTCATCTGGCAGTAATGAGCTGGAGCTGAACCCTGCTGGGAGTCTGCACATGTATATGTAGATTGATCCTGCAGTGAGGCCTAAACCGTGTCGACTTACCCAGCAAAGCAAAGCGAAGCGGCGCTGTGCTGTCCTGAGTGTTTGTACAGTGGATGGCTTTCTAACGCTCCTGCTGTGCTCCACTGACTTCATCAAAAAAAATCAAAAAAAAAACAAAACGCAAACATTAAAAAGCGTGAGCATCACAAGCGTCCGAGGATTGCCTTCAGTCAGCGTTCTGCGTCTCACCGCCACAGGCCATACAGCCGTAAATCTGTGTAATTACTTATTAAGTTCTAACTTAATACAGTGCCAACCACCCCTGTTTGTGCCACTTTATCATTATTAAGCAGCCCCAATATAAATGCTGCGGTGCAACAGGTGTAAAATTGGAGCGTGAGGCAAATCGGGATCTTAACATACAGAAATCTCACTTAATCTCATTTTCTGAACAGAGTTGCAAAGGTTTCAGTGGCTATAGGGGGCAACGGGGCTCAACGTGCGTCTTGTGCTGCAAAAACAAACGATTTCAGGTGTAGTTTCTCGTGGAAATGCATGTCGAAATGCACGTTACCCGACTGTGAGCGTGGAGTTGTGTTACGATGGAAGAAGTGTGCCGTTTCCACGGACAGATCGTTTGGATTCATACGAAATGAAGACGGCAGGGTGGTCATGAGCTGCAGGCTTTCTACTGAGAAAACTCTAGAAAAGAAAGTCATAAATATCAATACTTTTGTATAAATATCAATACACACGCACAAAAAAAAAAAAAAAACCAGCAAAAAGCTTTGGACAATTAAAGTATCATTGTTTTAACCAACATGGAGACAGAATTGCGATGCGGTCAATTGTTTACAGTGGGTGCAGCGCCGCAAACGTTCATAAGCAAAGTGCCAGCGTTAAGCCACCGGCCTCCACAGATTACTGTGGGCTTAATTGTTTTGAAGGGAAACATGGTGTTCAGTCAGCATTAATCCTCACAGCAAACAGCAGCTGAGAGCCAGAAATGAAAAAGGGCGGCGTCTGCCAAAAATGTGACGGTGGCATTAACCGTTTCAGGAATCATAAATCGAGCTGCTGATTTAAAAAAATTTAAAAAATACATTTGAAAACTGGCAAAAGTAAGGCTACGAACGTCTGCCAGTCCTCGACCCGGATCAGAAAATCAGAAGGTTCCTTGGAATTCCTTATTTTAAAGTGTCAAAATGATGTTTTTCCTTCTTTAATTCACTGCTTTGGCATCAACTTGCTGTTTTTGTTTTGTTTTTTCAGATTAACAAATAAATAAATTGCAGATTACTTGAATCATAATCGCACTTTGGGGAAAAACACAAACCCCACAAGAGAAGGAAATTTTCCCCGAAACACAGAAGCCGTTCTGCAGCTGCAGCATCCAGAATAAAACTTTAATAAGAAACTTTTAATTTCAGGCTTTCTTTGGTCTGGAAGAAAACATCATCTAACTTGTATTTATTGAAATATAGTTCAAAAGACATTATAAAATGCATTAATGAGTGGAACCTCTCATTTTTCGTGAGAGGTTAGCTTAGGCTAGCATGTTAGCATTGCAAATCTCTGCAGCTAAAAGACAACTCTTCCCGCTCTGCAAATGTTGCGCAGATTTATACCATGCAGGTCCGAGACAAGCTATTTATTCCAGACGTCTATTTTTTATGTCAATTAATGAATCGATGTCATCGCTAATCGCTAATTGGTGCAATTCCAGTCACTCCAAGAACGGTCACTAACACCTTCACCTTGTTCTCCGGGACTTCCTGCTTCGCTCCGAGTAACAAACGTTACCGTTTGCTCAACAGTAGCGAACAAAGTTGGGGTTTTTTTTTTTTTTCCCTTTCCGCCTGCGCCTCTCGCCGAGACGACACCACGCAGGACCGGGCGGCCCAACGCCGCGCCATTTGTCGACGAGGCAAAAGCGTGGAGGCGGCCAGAGGTCAGCGTGTCGCGCCACGAGCATTCGACACGCCAACGAGAAGAAACGCCGTCATTCGTCTGCCAGACGCTGCAAAGCGGCGGCGAGTGAACCGGAGAGCATTTGGGTTCGAGTTGCCCTTTCACTCCATTAATCCTGCAGCCGATGTCCTTTAATGACGGCCATGTAAATCCAACACGGCGCAGCGGTGGCCGCGGACCGAATAAATATTTAATCACACATTACATTTAATGATGAACTGGCTGCTCGCTGATGAGCTGCCGAGACGTGGGGCATAACGAGCGGTTTTGCCTCAGAACCCTCCCGCCCTCGCCCTCCACTTCCCCCGCCGCCGCTTCCCCGCTCTGATCGGCCAGACTGAAACCATTACATTATGCATGAAAAGGAGCAACGAGAAGCTGCAATTTGCTCCGAGAAGACCTCGCCTTAGTGACGGCTGAGTTTGTGTCGTTTAATGGCGCCCATGTTATCTCCAGTCAGACTGTGAATGGGTGATATGAGGAAAATGGGGAGTCGAAAGGAAAACGTGCTTCAGTCAGTTTGATTCCGCAAACATTAACGCAGCGTTAAACGACATCAAAGCTGAAGAAGACCTAAGTGGACAGACTTTTTTTTTTTTTGTTGTTGCAGCACGCCTGGTGGTTCACTACGAGAGCGGCGTTGCATGCAATTTCGCCAGCTGCTACACATCAGGAAGGTCAATGCATCCAAACAAAACAAAGGACATTTATGCAAACTTATCTGCGAGAAGTACCTGCAAGGCGCAAGAGTTTAAAATTAAAAGAAAGAGAAAAAAACATTTTGTGGACTAAAAGGCAAAAGTCATCCCAAACACTGTAAAGCATGGCGGCGGAGGTGTCATGCCTTGGGGAAATCTCTCTTTGAGCTACATATTGTGTGCCGGACAACATTTGAATACATCAGCATAATCAAGAGATGTTTGAAAGGGGGAAAAGATCTCTAAATTGGGTGTCTCAACAAGACAAGGATCTCAAAGCACACGATGAGATGCTTCAAGTGAGCATCGTCTCGAGCCGAGAAGGACACGATTCAATCCGTGAGGCGAGTGGCCAAATCACGCTGGCACCGAAGTCGGGTGCGAGGCGGCGAGGAGACGGTCCGTTCCGTCCCAGGAGAGAGACGATCAACTGCGGACAAATCTCAAAGTTCAATCCACTCATTGATATCGAGGGAGAAGTTGGGAGGGAGTCTCCATGGTTACCGCGGCCGGTCGTCGTCTTCAATCTGGTGACCTTTCGTGCTCTCAAGATCAATAGCGCTGAGGTTCGGTCTTCAGGGTAAACAAGGGAATGGGAGGAGGGCTGACAGGAGTAATTGCTGACATTTCTCGGGCAGATTTCTCGGGCAGCCGGTGAAGTTCTTACAAACACAGAGCGGAAAAGAAAGTCCAGAGAATTACATTTTGTCTTTCACGACCGTTTTTTTGTCTCGGGTTTTATCAGCGGTCAAAGTTACGGGTGTTCGTCAACTGAGTTACATTTCCCTTCTTTCTCGCACCCAAATAAAACAAAAATAAAAAAAAAAGTCTCCAGACGGAGCTGGTGCTTGTTAAAACCCTTCTCACGGCCTGCCTGGGAGTAAAGCGAGGCAGATCCTTGGCATGAGCGGAGGTTGCCTTGGTGAAGCTCCGTTTGAAGCGACGGAGTCCTAATTTATTTTCTATCCCGGGCTGCCAGGCCGAGCCTTTAAATGATGCCTTTTCATGGACGAATTCGGTTCGGTGCAGATGCCCGGCGCAGACAAGAAGGCTGCAAAGCAAGAGAGCGATGGGAGGCAAAAGACGGCGCGGGGAATCGAGTCGGCTTGGAGGTGCTGCAGGGGAGATGAAAGAGGCGCCTCAAGAAAAGGCTCGCCTGCCGAAAGACAGTTTCTCCTCTGTCGCGGCTCGGAAACGCGGGCATCTGGACCCGCAGAATCCCAGGTCCCTGTCAGAAACCCGCGAGCCTCCGGAAGGAGACGAGCTATTTCCGGAAACGGAGACTTCCTTCATCACCGTCACTTTGGCTCGCAGCAGCGAGGCGCTCCTTTAAACGGAGACGTCTGCACACGTCGGATCTGAGCGCTCCGACAGTCATCGGAAGTTTGTTGTTGTTCTTTTTTTTATTTTGAATCCCAGAAACAGCAGAACGCGTTCCTGACAGGGAACTGGGATTTCAAGCGCCGTGTACGCTTTTCCCGGTTTCCATTCGAAAGAGGAGACGCTAATTGTTTGGACGGCCGGGTTCACCCCGACCCATGTTTTATGCAGGCGCGAAAATCAAACGTCGGAGGACGAGGTTACGCAATCGCCTCTCAAGTCAGATGCTGAGTCGTCAAACGCCGCGTTGCAGAGCGAGTCTGAAACTGTAATGAGCCGAGATCACAGCTGCAGCTGCTTCAAGACACGATAAAGGTTTGTGGTGCAGGAAGAGGCAAAAACACCAGAAAGCCTCAACCCCAAATAGTGTAGAAGAAAATATAATATAATCAAAGAATGGACTCGTTTCTCAGTCGATCATAAATTTATGAAATACGATCGCATAGCAAAAATAAAACCACATCGGCAAAGAATTCATGAACATTTAAACATAATATGTGATCATTGACAAACGATCACAAAGAACCGCAAAAAAACACAAAATATTTCAGAGAAAATTTTGCAAATATTTTAATACACCTAGAATAAGACAAAACGAAGAAATGTTTCAGCTGGAAATAAGAAATACTAATGAAAAAAGCACCAGTTCTGTTGGTAAATTGTTTCATTAATGCAAAGGGGGAAATGTCTTGTTTTAAGTGCAATAATCTGCACTTTCTTATCAATATCAGGAAATGATTGCCTTAAAACAGTGACATTGGAAAAAAAAAAAAAAAAGACCAAACACAGCTGGTAATATTTTGCGTTTTCGCAGTGAGGACGGTTTTAAATCACGCTGACCGTTACTCCACTGACGTTTAGGAATTTGAAGATTCCTAAACTGCCTTTTGGTCCCGACATGCATGCATTGGATCAACCTGCAACCTGCGGGCGTCAACCTGCAACCTGCAGGCGTCAACCTGCAACCTGCGGGCGTCAACCTGCAACCTGCGGGCGTCAACCTGCAACCTCGTAAAACGTCCCAGCAGAGTTCTTTTTCCAACTCAACGGTGAGTAATCGTGGTTTTCCTCCTGCTGGCTGCACGTCGTGGACCGTTGCGGACGGTTTCTGGAGAGAATATTTTTGCGTCCCAGTTGCAATAATAATAAAATGAAAGGGGGGAGGATGGGGGGAGAGACGGCTATACAAACGCCTGGCTTGTTCCGAAGTCGCTGACTCACGGACGCCACGGACTCTCATCTGGAACACGACGCCTTTCTGAAGGCGCAGCCCGTCTACATGACTCACTCGTTTTCCCTGCTCTCATTTTCACCTCTCAGACGCCATTACGCCCCGTCTCCATTGTGACGGACAGAAATGCTAGCATGGGTATTGCCATGGCAACTGGCTCAGCATCTTTGAGTTGTCTTGGTCATCTAAAATAAGACTCTCTTCTATACATTTTCTCTCTTTGGCAATTACTTTCACAGTAAAAAGAAGAGAGAGAAAAAAAAAATCAAGACGAGCGCGTTAAACCACACACACACACACACACACACACACACACACACACACACACACACACACATATATATATATGGATCCTGGTCCAGGTGAGCCACTCGGTGACAGTCCTCCCAGCCAGGAGGCAGACTTAAGAGGGGAAAAGTAAGCCAGCGCATAAAGGACGGATTTATTTTAGAAAGTGGAGTTTGAGGCCGGAATAGAGTTTAATACCTCATTTCAATTTCAGCCGTTAAGTCGGGGTCTCGGCGGGGCGCCGGGAACCTGCCAGAGAGAAGGGGCCACGGGAGAAGCAGAGCAGCGCGCTGCAGACGGGGGGTCAAGCTACTGCGATGTTCTACTCCTAAGCCGCTCTCAGCGAGGGGCGGAGACGGCGGCAGCGGCTCTGAAAGGGAGAAAGAGGAAGAAGAAGGAAAAAAAAAAAAACTCATGCAATTAAATCTGGAGTTTTAGAGAAAGGTTAAATGACTTAAAGGGTGGGTTTGATGAAAGTAACTCAAACTAAGGTAAATGTCAGTCTTCCAATGCAAGCGTGGAAAATAGTTTTATGCAGCCGGCTATGGAACTTGGTCTGGACGGGGGAAATGGAGACGGTGGATAGAAAATACCCCCAAAAGACGCGCGACTGTAAATACAGTAAATAATAAAAGTGGTTTTATGAAGCATCGACTGAGAGGGGCACGTCAAATTTGTCTGGCTTTTTATTTGTTCAAATGATCTTTCCAATTAATTAAACACCATCTTGTCCTGGCCTATCATCTAAAATCAGCACCAATATATCCAGTTTTTGGCTGCAATGAAGCGTTTTTACTGAAACATTTCATTCTGTAAATTGTTAAGTGCAACTTTCCGGGAGTGTTGGGCTGTGAAACAGCAAAGCCTCGCAATGGGAACGTTCGTGGGCCCCAATATAATAAGTGGTTATTTCCCTTTCATTGCAGGACCGCAAATCCAAACTGCATTAATAAAAACTGGATCCAAAAACGAAAAAATAAAAAAAAAGCTCGGGTTGAGTATCAGATGGCAGCCCCTGGATTTATTCATTTATTTCTTCTCAGCCGGGCGTACCCGACATAGCGGCTGAAGAAGAACGCAAAAGAAAATAACCATCACCTCCAGGATCTGTGGAACAACAGGATGATTCGATTTGACATGGCGAATCGGTGGTTTTTACGTGGCTGGGCAGGTGACAACGCCAAGCCTGAAACATTAACATAATGCTAAGTATAGCTAAAGTTAGCTAAAGTTAGCTAGAATTAGCATTTTAGCTAACTTTTGCGTATACGTGACAGTGCCATCTGCTAAGTGCAAAATGATTAGCAAAAGTGCTAAATGCTTCTGATTTCAGCATTTTTAGCTAATCTCAGCATTTTAGCTAAAATTAGCTAAAAATAGTCTTCATTTGTATGGTTGTTTTAAGTAACGTGAATACCCGATAGGCCTATGTGTGATGGCCGACTTTTTACTTTCTCAACATAGCATGCTAAACATGCTAATACATGCAAAAATCAGAGGAACTACTGAGAAACCCTGAGCCCCTGAAACAAGAGGAAGAAGAAGAAAAAAGAAAAAGAGCAGGAAACACCCGGATACAGTGGTGACATTAACGTTGCAGCTCTGCACAGTCATCAAGAATTCAGAAAACACCCACTGTTTCCCCAGCGTTTCCCCCCGAAACTGAACAAAATATATATGAAAGGGGAGTGATCTGCATTTGTTGAAGTCACAGTTAATAACGTGGACATAAAATCGTCAAAACCCCAGAGCAAAACCAGCCGGATACCTGAACAAATCGGCCTTTGAAGTGTGAAAATCTGTGGTACAAATGAATAGTGTTAATCTGGCCGGCCAAGTCCTGCACACTCGCGGAAAGAACGAACTATGAAATCTTATTTTCTACCCTTTGCTCTCTCTCTCTCTCTCTCTCTCTGCAGCCAACACTCAGCATCCTTGCCGAACATCATCTTCCTCTCAGGCCATCCTCCCTGTTCCTCTTCCTTCCAAACATCCAGTCTTCACTCTTCTCTCGTCTTACTTTTCACCAATTTGAGTGTTTGGGGCTTGTGACAACACAGGCGACGTCTCAGCGGGGGGCCGACTTCTGGAAGTTGGGAAATCGTCTTAAGCCTCGTGCTGCACTCTCCTCCCAGCTGTCGTCTTGAATTTACAGACTTTTACCGAACTGAACGGTAATTTGCATTCACGCAACCCCCCATGAAACTTTCATACGACGCCCGGTTTGGAGCAGAGGGGAGAGAGAAAACTCTTTCACAAGACATTAACATGCAGAGGAGGAAATGATAAACTGACCCTCAGTCGAGTTGTTAAGATTTCTCGTAGAGCCTTCCTTATTTTTTCATTAACGTGAAGCTACAGAAACATAAATCAGTTCAAAGTGAAGTTGTGTTTGACCGAATTAAGGATGATCCGCGATCATCGGCCATCGCTCGACCATTGTCCGATCACAAATGCTCCCGATCTCCACCGCCATGGCAACACCGACGAGATCTCGAAAGGAAGTCGGGGGTGCCACAGTCGGTGATGAGCCTTGATCGGGCTCCAAGACTATTAGAAAGAAGCTCGGGAAGACGGTGGGATCTGTCGGTGTGGTGGGAATACCGGGGAACGGAGCGAAGCATCCAAACGCCATCAGGCAATCCTCAGTTTGGATCTCGACCTCGCCTCACGGAGGGAGAATTGTCACAAGAAAGCGACGCAAATGTCCCGGAACTGAAGGTACTTAGAACAACAACATCCTTAGCTGTAGCAAATTTACTTCTCGCGACGCTGAAAACTTCTTCTAGAACAATGACAACACAAAATATACCTTCACGGCAGTGAAGGAGCGGATGAAAAGAGACGCTTTAAGTCCGGAGACCTCAGTCCTACGGTATGTTTGTTGACGTCGCCAAAGTTTTGAGTTACCAAGCAGGAGCTAAAAACCCGGGAGACTAATTACAGGAAACCTCTTGGCAATAAAGATTACCCCACAACGTTTGAAACCTCCTTATTTTGTCACTAACGCGGATGATCCGTCTCTCCGGATTGAGACGAGTTCAGCACTCGGAGCGAGCGCAGCCTGTTGATGATGCCTCTGTGAACGAGCCGGTTCTCCAGGGGCGTCGCGGCAACGGGTTCCTCCCACTCTCGAGTCCCAACTATTCCCATCGTCAGCTGAAATTTTTACGGCCCCATTTGCAGAAGTGCATACATAACCGGCTTTACTGCCAGAGCCGTTTTATGATTCGATGATTCTCTCCTCCTACTGTGCAACGCCTGCTGGAGGCTCTCCGGCGAAACGCTTTATGCCTCTTCATTCCACCCGATTTGTGCGAACTGCATCGGCGGCACGAGGAGCCGACTCTTTTGTCCCGACGTAAGACGACAAAGCTCGAGGAATTGCTGCTTGATGGCGACGCCTAAAGCCGCGATAAAAACAACATTGTTTTCGTTCCCTTCCCTGCTGTTTGCCTTGACCCAAATGTCCTAATAACTGTCAGTATTATCATTAAAGTGGGATTAAGTGCTCTCATAACGGGGATCCTTTCCTCTGTTCAAATTCTACCTTTTTGGTTTAGGTGGCAGGATTTTATTAAAGTGAGATTAAAGGTACTTTATGCCAACAAAGATTATACTCTTAACAATGGAGCTCAGAGATTTTTGACTGTCCAATCCGCCCGGTTCTGTCTTTTGTCTGGTCTCTCAGATCAATTGTACAATATCGATAAAAAAATATATATATATATATATATATATATATATATATATATATATATATATATATATATATATATAAAGATTGAATCTATATAAGTTTCTATAGCGTGAATAAGTGGTTCTGGTAACCATCGATTCTAAAGACTCAAGTGTTTAATTTTCTCTGATCAACATTTGTTTAACATGTTTTTTAGAAGGGATCATTCAAAATATGGGTTTTTAAGCAGTAATCTGTTGCGTGGTAAGCAGTAATCTGTTGCGTGGGAGTTTTTTATAACACATCTGATCAAACGAAGAGCGACGTTTCAAGGTCATTTAAAAAAAACCCAAAATGAATTACTTTCCATTTTAAAACTGCAACATAAAAAAAAAATGTAACTGTAAAAAAAACTATATATATATGTGTGTATGTGTATGCATACTCTCTGGGATGCCTTTTAAATTTGTTTCTACTTTGAAGGATATCAGAAATGGTCAACTCAAAATTGGATTAATCTACTGCAGAAAGTTCTTTAATTTTTCTCCCAGCAAATAAAAAGTAATAATAATTAAAAAACATAAAAAAAAAAAAAATAATAATAATCAAAAACCTGTGACTCAAACTCTGACGTCACACTAAGTGAAATTCTCTTCCCGTCTCGCGTCGGTTCCCATGGTCGCGTGCCCGGTATCCGGGGGTAGGTTTTTCTAAATTAACAAGTCTTAGCTGAGATAATTACAGCGCTGCACTTGGTCTTCCTAAATCCCCGAAAATCTTTGGCATTACTGTAGATATCAGAGGATTAGAGCACAATAAACGGCTTTGAATCGTTGGCTGCGTTTGGATATTTGAGCGAGTGGCAAAAGCAACACGAAGCATCTTTGATCAACATTTACTTTAATTTCACACTCGCACTGCTAATTATTCATTAAAACACTTCAGAATCACATTTGATGAAAATATTTGGCATTGGAGTTTGTTTTTGTTTTTTTAATAATTATTATTATTTTTGATGGTTTAGCACTTTCAAATATGTCTCTGGATTTACTTTGTGACTGTATTTTTGTGTTTACTTGTGTTGTCTTTGGCTAAATTTTGACATTAGCTTGATGTTAGCAAATATGTGAGTGCAAAAAAAAAAAAAAAAATGAATACACCACTTCTTATATCCTGCTGCTATTCGCTCTGCCAACACTAAGAAACACAACCAACCTGTTGATGGTATTTTAGGTATCGTGCAAATACTGAAGGATAATTCATATTTGAATCGATGTCGTTTGGAAATTGAAGCTGATTTGGGTTCGACATTCCACCCGAGTTGCACTTGGAAACATCAGAAAGCAGAAAACGTGCACGTTAATATCTGATATTTCAGCTATTGCTAAAGGGGAACGCCTTGAAGAAATTCCCACTTTCTCACAAGAAGTTGTTTGTAATTTTTAAGTTTGTAAAATCTCAGGATCTCGGGTTGAAAAAAAAAAAAGAAGAAAAAAAAGAAGACTAAATAAAATCAAATTTCAGTAAAGCAAACGTTTGATCGAAAGTGACGTTTTCAACGTTTCGACTTGGAAAAAGCCTCAACGGATCACGATTCACAGGCGATTCTGTTAAATACAAGAGCATCACAGATGAGGGTTTAGCGCATCGCTCTCTCTCTCTCTCTCTTTCTCTCTCTCTCTCTCTCTCTCCACGCAAAACGAAACGCGTCGCGTGCCTGTGGGCATCGGGCCGCCGACCGTCGATTTGTCCCGACGGCAGAGCCGGGGCCAAACAAGTACAAAAAGAGAGGAGAAGAAAAAAAAAAACGCACACTGTACCTTTAGGCTTGAGGAAAAACATGAAAAACACATTAGTCCTCTTCAATTAGCCAGACGTGACTGTATTCGAGCGCGAGGCTTTTACACTCGAGCGGCGAATCAATTCGGTCTATAAAGCTCTCGTTCCATTTCATTTGCAACACATTTACATCATTACCGCAACATAAAAGTACACATTTGAATTAGCGACTCTTTGTCACAGCTAACTAAGTTCTTTGTTGTTTTTTTTTGAAAAACAATACATGCACTGTTGGCTTTTGACTTTAACAGCTGCTTGTTAATGTGGGTCTGCGGCTGACGGCCTTTTCCTGCATGTTGGGGACGGAGGGTGAAAAGAAACAAGATGTCATGTCGGAAATGACGACTCCTTTGGTTTCTGCTGGAGCTGAGCAGCGGCGAAGGTGAAGGTCGATGTATTTTGGGGCGTTCGATGATTCGTTTGCTCCCACTTTCTGGGCGAAAAACAACAAACGTCAGTCCGTTCTCTTTCACTTATGGGATCGGGTCACTGGGGTTAAGCAGGACGGCAGTCGGCCCTCCGACCAGAAGTGCTCTGGGCGACCCCTGAGGCATTGCCAGACCACGGCGTTCCGGACTCCGGGGCCCCCTCCAGCTCAATGTGGACCGGAAATCCAGCGAGCAGAAGGTGGTCAAATGCAGTGGCTCGTCCCGCGTCCGAGGCCGAGTCCGGCGACGCCACGCGGGGAGTCGATTTCAGCCACTTCCGACCCGGGACCTCGTTATTTCCGCCGTTGAAAACAGGTCGGGTTTCTCGATTGCTCTTGAAACTCTTCCGCTTGAGGCCAAAACAGACCTCGACCCGGAGCGAGCGACTCGCAACAAACAACCTCGGGAAATATTAACGTCTTCCTACCCACAAGGTGTCAAAAATAAAACATGCAAACGGAAGGTATTTACATAAACCGTCGGCTTTACTTAGAGAAATGTTATTTTAGAGAGTTGCAGCTGGAGCGCCTGCTTTTCTGCGACCTTCAACTGGTTCCTGGTATATTTGCAGCCATTAAAGACTTGGGAACATTCACAGTGCCTGGGATTAGGGTTAGGGTTGGGGTTAGGGTTAGGATTAGGATTAGGGTTACCCTAACAGTCTACATTTTGGAGTCACTCAAACGAATACACTGTTTCACACCCAAAGTCTTTAAAACTTTTAACCGTCTGCACGAATTAAAGCGTTTAGTTGTTTTGGGAGAATTGCTGACTTTGCTGTTGCTGTTCTTTTGAAACGTCACCGTCAGCTTTATCGCCACCTTCTGACCCGGCATGGGATTGCACCACGTTTTCGGAGGGAAATCTCAGAGTTAGTTTCAATTTTGTATAATAATATTACAATACCCGTTTAAAAACTCGATCCCCCCCTAGTAGGTCGAAACCACAGGTTGTTGCAAAGAGGCAAAAAAATAGATATATTTTAATTTGTCAAATATTTCACTCCACAAGTGAAAGGAAACGTGTTTGGCTCTTCTCCGCTCTTTACCACGGCCCTCGTTTCATCTCCAACTTAAGTGGATTGCAAAAAGAAAAAGTCTCTCTCTTCTTTTTTTTCCCCTCTCAGTCCGTTACATCTCGCTGATGAATGTTGAAATCCCCACCAATCTTCATAACCACCACCTCCGTTGGAAAGCGGCATTTAAGCCGTCCCTCGAAAACCCAAATGAAGATTAAGCAGAACCGCCGACGGGACGGCTCCGGAGAGCGAAAGGAAGGGAAATAAATGAAGGGGAAACACCGAGATTAAGAACGTCCTGGTGTTTTGGATCCGTTCGGTGGCTGAAAACGCGGCGGGTTCACGGCGCTCGTGGATTTTCGCTTCGAGGAAACCTGTTGAGTTGACGAAAGGAAAGGCCAGCTGGAGCGTTAAATAGAGGAGGCGCTTCTACGTCCATCAGTCAAAGGTGGACAATTTACTGGAAAGCATTCAGAAATGCTCT
The DNA here is from genome assembly GCA_911649635.1 of Poeciliopsis gracilis. Classification (NCBI taxonomy): domain Eukaryota; kingdom Metazoa; phylum Chordata; class Actinopteri; order Cyprinodontiformes; family Poeciliidae; genus Poeciliopsis; species Poeciliopsis gracilis. The sequence goes on from CAJVRI010001121.1 coordinate 3,358,355, forward strand.
AAGACTGAGGTTGAGTTTTGAAAATGATGCTGAATCAGAACTAGGAGTAAAAAAAAAAAAAATCCAGAGTCAAACTGTGGAAAATATCCAAACATAAAACATATGATTATTGCTGCATTTCTTTAGTCAAATAATGTAAGTGTTTTTTGTGAAACTTTACGAAATAATGATTGTTCATCCACTGCAGTTCAATTAAACACATATTGATTGGTTTCCTGCTTAATATTATAAATAATATAATGTTTATTTGTTATCTGAGCAGATTATACACGTGATAAATGTGGCTAAGAAGTCCAAATTTTGATCAATTCAGACGTTTTGACATGTATACCTCATGTTGTAGTTTTTTTTTGTTGCACATATTAAAAAAAACAAACAAACAACATGGTCTCTTCCTGAACCAGGTTCTGTTACGAGGTTCTGGAAGCGGTGCAGCTGTGCTTCTGTGGCGTTTTGGGATTTTACTCCGAAGTTAAAAGCGAAACAAACGTCCGCGAAGGTTCACCCAGAAAACACAGGTCGTGACTCAAACTCGGCCCGACCCGCGGTGACCCGGACTCCACACTGACCCGGGTCACGGTGGAGGCTCGCCAACGTTGGCTGGGACTTTGATGGATAAGCAACAGGCTTTGCGAGGGCAGAGAACGGCAAATACGATCTCTTCAGGAGGGCGAGTTATGAATAGGGGGGGTGGGGGGGGTCCGCCGTTGCGGTGACCTTTTGACCTTTTGGCCCTTTTGTTTTTGCTCCGGACGCAATAAGCCCAAGGAGGTGATGAACATCCTCGGACGTTTTCCGGTGAGTAACACGCTGCGGGCGAAATCTGGGTTAGTTCCAGGTTCTCTGGAGGCCTGAAGGAGAAGCTGCCGTTTTTAACTGAGAGGAAGACCAAAAAAAAAAAAAAAAAGATCTTTGACCTCAATGAAAAGCCGACGAGACAAAGTTTGGAGGAAAACGCAGCCAATCTGGTCTCTACAGTTTACAGAGGCTGTTTGGAATTTTCTGTTTTTTGGGGTTTCGTCTTTGTATTTTCTCAGACCAAACCAAAAAATAGTACATCGCTGTAAACAGACTACAAACTAAAAATTGTGTGAGCTTTTTTTATGATGTGTCCCTGCAGGAACGACGTAAACAAGCGCGCCGCGTTCACACGCAGAGGAAGCTTAACGCCGCAGTAAAATAAAGAAAAGAAATCAATTGTGCCACCGCGGTTTAACCTCGCGCTAATTCAAAAGAGGCCGACGAGAGCATTTCCCTTTAATGTGAGAATGTATCTGCTGCCCATTTGGCAGCAGTCTAGTCCGGACGGCCAAATGGAAAGCGGAGGAACGACATTGGGACACAGATGAGTAGATTGGGTACCACGAGAGGGTCACTGCTAACTGCTCTGTCTTTATCTCTGCGGAGCCACTGAACCTCCAGCCGGAGGCGGGTCGGCTGCTTTTCACGCCGACTCAGCAGCTTCTGGTCGGCCGACTGTAAAGGGGGGGGAAGAGAACGGACAGACGCTCAATACACTAACAAGCAACAGCACTGAGTTCAGAGAACGGAGGGACTTTGATCACCAAATGACTCATAGTGAACAAAGATCGACTTTTAACATCAGAAAATCACTTCCAAGGAAACAATCTGATTTCATGAAGTGGGTTCAAAGGTCCTTAAGAGCAACGCATCGCACACTTCAAGAACAGATGAGCAGCTCTGACGTCCCTGAAGCCTCGAGGACGCTGACGAAACTTCAACTCGCGTTCAACAGACGGCAGAAAACCCTGGAGGAGAACCTCTGCTCGTCTCTCTCAAAGCCTAGTAAAATCTGGTCTAGTCAAAGCCTGGACTTAAATCCAACAGGGGCGCAGTTGCACGGCACTGAGTTTGTGATCAAAACCTCAGCCGTTGTTGCTGCAACGAAAGCAACTCTGCCGACGAGACGCGAGCCGGCGCGTCGGCGGCGAACGCTCGATGGCGGCGGTTCCGGCCGGCGGCGTCCAAAGCTGTTAATTGCTTTTCCCCGCAGCGAGCCAGCTCGGTTTACACGACACGCTCTGCCTTCAATTGTTGCCGTTTTCAATCGCGGTTAATTACAAGCCGCAACTGGCGGGATTTCCCCTCTGCCTTTCTGCACCTATGCGTCGCCAGAGTCCATAATTCCTCCTGTCGCTTCAACACTTCCCAGGATGCAGCGCGGCACACGAAGGCTGGCGACCGATCGGCAAATATTCTGACACAGCCAATCTGCTCCGTCAGCCTCGGAATTACAAACGTGCCCCCTTGTGTACAAAGAACCGTTTTATATAAATATATATATATATATAAAGCAGTGCCTTGCAACACAGAGGCTCTTTAATGAAAAGCACAAGTGATGCAACTCTGGACAACGTCGGTTTTTTTCCCCCGACTGTGGCAGATGGTGTTCGGTTTAATCACATTTAATGTGCAAAGCCTGTCAGTGTCCGTCACTGTCAGTCAGTCTGCTGAGTGAGACGCATCGGCAGCCGGTTAAAAGCGCATCAGAGCCGGGGACTTACCGCCAGACGCCATGGCAACAGAGTTTAAGCGCCGCGCCGAGTGGCCTGGGAGCCATTTCTTAAGAGCTCCCGAGGGCATCAAGGTGTGACGCGACAAGGCTTTACAAGTTGAGCACTTGCTGAGTGTTTTTTTTTTAGTTTTTTTTTTTTAGGGAAAACATGCATTTATTGGCACGCGGGCTGCGGCGGGGAAACAGCCGTATCAGCAACGCGCCAGACTCGTAATCCGCGCCGCCGCGTCCCCCGCGCTCGTCAAAGAGGATGAAACCGTCGGTATCAAAAGGTCCGAGTCGTCTTTCACTGGGGCCCGGACAAAAGAAACCTATAAGTAAAGTGCTCTGTGGAGGCCCGACACCGAGGCCTCGCCAGTTTCAGCATGAGCTGGAGATGTTGACCTGATTTCCGTTTTGAAGTTTTGTTCATGTTTAGGCAAAGCAAAGGCCAGAACTGGACGTCCGTCTGTTTCAGCTTCCTGCTTTCAATCGGTCACCAAAAGTCATTTCGATTTGCTGGACGCTGGAATATTTCCAGAGAGGTCAAAGTCAGAAGAAGTTTGCATTTCTTCAACCGGAAGTGTTTTCGCGCGCGTTCAAACCGTCGGGCGTCCGACCGTCTGCGTTTCACCAGATACTGCTTTCAGCTGAGCTGGAAAAGAAAAGTCGGCTTCCCACGTTCACAGCAAGTAAACGAATCGTCGCTCTGTGACTTTTCAAGCGGCGCTAACGCCTGTCTGAGCACAAGACGAATTCAGAGCGACACGCATCCACAGGCCTGTCGATTCGGTCACCGCGGCGCTGTCAGCGGTGATGAGGAGACGCGCAGTGGATTTGATAGCAGCTCAACCCCAATCAGGGTTATGTGATGAGTAAGCAGTCAGAGAAGAAGAAAGTCTCAGAAGTTTTTTTATTTTTTTTATTAGTCGCGCTCCGATTGTGTGAAGCGGGGTATAAATATTCCCTTTTACCGAAGGCGAGAGGCTCCTGCCCCGGTCAGAGGTTAAACAGGCAGCGTGTCAAAGTCGGCGCGTTGAAAAGTCTGCGACGGTTTTTGATGACAAAGGTTTAAAAATATCCTCAGACGTTTCAAAAGACAGAGAGGAAGAGTTCAGCCAAAGTGCAATCTTTAAAAAGACATAAAATGTGATCAGGGAAATAACATGACATTTATTATTTATTTATTTATTATTTTTTTATTATCGTGACCCAATCATTCCGCGTCAGTTCTGGTTTTCCACATTGGCGTCGAATGTCAAGCGGCTGTTTTGAGCGACGTTTGGATCAAACGTGAACCCGACAGGCAGCGTTCGGCGGCGGCTCCGCAGGAACCGCGGTGACCGTGACGATCTCTTCAGGCGCCATTAGCCGCGCCTGCGGCGTTCCATCACAGGGAGCGTGCAGGTGTTTGATTAACCTTCTTAGCTGCGTGAGGAATCAAGATAAAAAAAAAAAGAAAGAAAAGAAAAGCAGGAGGAGGGGGGAAAAGAAAAAAGAAAAAAAAAAAGGTTATGGCTGTCAACATACGTGTAGATTCAGACAGGAGTGTGAAATTAACGACTCAAAGTGGGAGTCATTCAAAAGCAAATGGGGAGAGAGCTCAGTTTGAGAACCTTTTCATTAAACCGTACGCCAATGTCGCCATTGTTGATCATCTTTCTGAATGCTGAAACCTTATTATATCCAATTATTGCACAAGCAGCCTTTCAGTCTGCAGCATAAAAAGATGCTGCAGCAGCTTTTCAGCCTGTTTTTAGGAGGTTACTTCAGTAAATAAGCGCGTCATCAGCAAATAGGAGTATTTCGTCATGATCTTTGGGACTTTGGTTCGATTTTTTTTCGGCATTCAGGGCTTTGGGAACAAACTGGTGGCTTCCGACACGACATGGGCTACCACACCGCGTCACTGCTGGGTGTTTCGTCGAGCAGTTCAGGAGAAACCTGATAGACGGAAGACAAAAGATCTCAAATGTTTGAGGCGGAGCCAAAGGGAACGGTGTCAGTGACGAGCTTTGAACCATGAAATCTGACCCCTTTTCATACACAGTAATTATAGCCATATAATAACATAGGCTGACCTCCATTTTTAACTGTTAATTAGCATGAGTAGCATTAAGATTTAACCGTTATTATAACACCATAGCTCTGGCTGCATGCAGCCTCTAATTTTGAATAACCACAAAAAAAAAATCAAGACAAGAAAAAAAAGAGAGAGAAATCCATCAATAAATACAATTTCACATTTTATAGTATTAAAGAAGAAAAACCTCTTGGTTTTTCTGGGGCTCATTCCTGCACCAGCTCCTTATTAAAAAAAAAATATATATATATAGATTTTATATGAAGAGAAAACGTTTTTTAACAGAGTAAACGGCAACAAATTGTCGCGCTACATCTGAGCAAAGCGTTATTTTGTATTCATTTGACTCTGGAATCACCTGAAAATCGTCAAATTATGAAGCTCACCAAGTTGATGTCGGATATCGAAAAGCATGCAACTCACCGAAGGTAAATGTATTTTCATCCTTGAGCTTGTGTATAGCAATGCATGTTCACAATGTTCACAACAACAACAAAAAAAAGTATGGCTTATGAAATGTGTTCTTTCTGTTGCAATCGCAGATGTCGATGGATTTTGTTAAGATTTAAAAAAACAACAAAAGTCAAAAAATTACATAAAAAAATAATAAAATAAATTCTCAAAACGATGACATCCCATTGCTCCATGGCTGATGTGAAGTTTTAGTTTTGTTTGCCGATGTACGGTAAAAAGTTGCGTTTTTGGACCCATGCAACCTGCAGAGCCGCAGCGATGGCTCTCATTTAGCTTTTCTTCATAAACTCTGTTACTTGTAATATGTCAAATATTCCACGACTTGATTGCAGCCGCAACACGATGGCTTGCAAACGTCTAAATCAGGGACTTAAATGCAGAACGCAAACGGTTTAAACAGTGTTCTGATGAAAACAAACATCTCAAATATGAATAGGGGAAAAACAAACAAACAAACAAATAAAAAAAAACCCCTGAAAGCCTCTTCGGCCGTCGCCAGAGCCGTCCGTGCTTGTGTGTGTGCGTTTCGGGAACCCACACGGACAAGCAGATACCTTCCTGCGACCATTGTTGGTTTTAATGTGTTTTTAATTTCCCATGAAGTGACTGGAGTCCTCGGTGACCGCCGCCCCATAATTGGTTGCCGGTGTGAACATCAGTCAGCTTAACGAGGGCTGGGGGCTGGGAGGAGGAGAGCCGTGGCTGCAACCTGCCACACACACACACACACACACACACCCACACCCACCCACCCACACACACACACACACTTTCTCACAGATAGGTATGCAGTAACAGCCTTTGCAACAAAAAAAAACCCCACAACCTCTTCTGCACGTCTTCAACAATAAATAAGCAACTTGTTTACCCGTTAGACGCCATGGCAACCGCCTCACCTGCTCATGTCTGCAAGCGGTTGTGGGGTTAAGCCTAACCCCAAGGTCAGGGTTAGGGTTCTCACAGAACCTACAGGAAACGTTTTAACACCACATGAGGAAATAGTTTGCCACATTTGGGATTTTATGCAACAGACAAATTAGCGCACAACGTCGGGCGTTTGTATTTCACTCGCTTTATGAAAGTGCAGCAAAATAGAATCCAGTGTTCTTTGTATTTTACTAAAAGGGGAAAAAAAAAATAAATCGCTGACCTCTGACCTTTCAGTGTGGCGAGAGAATATTGTCCACCGTTTTCTTTTGGCAAAATTCTCATCTGAATTTTCCCACGCCAAGTTATTTTGCTCAGGTTCTGTGAGGCTCAGACTCATTTTCACTTCGGGTCACATCAACAGCGTGAGCGTCGTCAAAGAGACGGTTAAGGCAAAAACATATTGATCAAACCCGTTGAGAAACTGCTCAAATATTAATAGGAAGCTTCCAAAGTATTTGATGAGCATTTCTTCATGTTAAATATGATCCAAGATCTTTTCACATCAAAAACCGCTTTGATTTGATTGATCAAATAATATTAAATTATATAAAACACGTCAAACTAGAGTTATGCTGGGGACCGAAATTTCAGTCCCCGAGCAGTACAGTTTTTGACGTGGCCCTTTAATATAATGTAAAGATTCAAAATAAGCAGAGAACGGATTCTTACCGTGAAGAGTGAGAAACACAAAAGAAGGATTATGAAATTATGTTTAAAATCCGGATATTAAATGGCTTAGAGGCCACAGAAGGCAGAACTTTCGCAAACTAAAGGAGAAAAGAAAAACTTAGGCTGCAAATCTAAGAAATAAATACAGTCTTAAGAAGAATCAATATGCAAAACCCATTATGTGTTTTCAATGATGCAACAAGAAGAAAGTCTGGAAACTCGTTTGCGCGTACTTTTCCAGACTGCGTACAAATGATCCCGAATAAAATAATCCCGATATGATACATTGAAGTTTGTGGTTGCAATGCGAGACGTCCTCTTCTCCTAACGGGTAGGAGAAGAGTGCACCTGCATGTCGCCGTGTGTGTTTGCAGCAGGACGCCACGTGTTCAGACACATCATGCATTTCAACACAGAGAGAAAGACAAAAATGCTTCTTTTTTTTTATGGTATTCCATATATAGGATTTATTTACACTTTCTATTTACAGATATTTGTTTCTGTACATATTTTGAAATTCAATTCCATAAACAGTACTGTCACTCACACGATCTGGCAAATATTAGCTTTCTTTCTCGGCTCTGTGGAGCAAAAGACGCAGGAGAGGGGAGGCTTGTTTCTTCGTTTTGGTTTTCACAAGTTTAGACGACCGGGAGAAAAAAAAACAACAAAAAAAAGAAAAAAACAAGAAAAGCAGCAGAAGTGTTGCTATTCCCGAGAAGGTCTGAAGTCTTCTCTGTGTGGGCTAATAGAAAGAAAGAGTCGTTCCCCAGCCAGATGTCACCGATCGCCATGGAGACGCGGGCTACGTGGTGGCAGGCTAATTTGAGATTAGCAGCAAGTGATTTTGCTTGAGTTTGTTTATTAAATTATGATGCGTGGAGGCGTCCGATTTGTGTCGAAAGGAAACGGCTGCACATGAAAAAAAAAAAAAAAACAGAGAAGGAGAAGCTTTAATTCAGCCGCGGCTCGCACAGACACGCACCGAGGACGACCAATTCCCCTCAACGCTTCGCGCGTCGACACAGATCTGTGCGTTAAGGCGACTTAAAGACGAACAGGAAGCTGAAGTTTGGAGAAAAACGAACAGTTTGCAAATCCCTGCTAACGCCGTCGGTAATTTGGCCACATTTATTGCTGCCTCAGGTAAAAAAGTAAAAAGACCTTTTTGAGTCTATTGTTCTTTTTCAGTGTCAGGAAACTTTTTTTTCCATTGTTTTTCTCTTGAAGAATCAAATAAACAACGATGATCCGGTTTTAATTCTCAAGCAGAAAAGAAAAATAAACTCGGACATGTCTCTCTCACAGGATTTCCAGGGACTCTGGAAGAGAAACAGACGCTTCACCAAATTCATGACATGGTTTGTGCTCCACATTCACTAAACCACAGTTTACATTTGTGATGGTAGGACAGAACTAATTATTGGCATGATGTGGAAAATCAACAGCTTCAATCTTTTAATAATTGATCTGACTTAATGTCTAAGTATATACTTATATATATATTATATATGTATATTAGTGTGATTCATTTTCTGGACTTATAAATATCAAAACTTTGTTTTTTACTCTAATGGAATGTATTCCTGCCTTTCCTATTTTGAAGAACTGATGCACATAAATGGCCTTTTCTGTCAAATGAGGAAAAACATGATGTTCTGAAATGCTTCTTAACATTAAACAGTTATTTAATGACGATTCTTATTAGCTATTCTGATTTTGTGTGCTGCATTTCAAAGGCCTTTCACGCGTCTTTACCAAGGATAACAAGAACATATGGAGGAAAGCGTTAAAGACTGTTTGTCAAAGCTCTCAAACTCCCAACAGGAGCTCGTGAAATCTTTATGAAAAGAAAAAAAAAAAACGCTCTGACTTCTCAGGAGAGTAATAAAGTCTCAGGAAAAGACTCTCACTGATTTATGTACCTTTGGTGTTTTTTTTTTTGGCGGAGACGGCAACACTGCTGCGCCTTTCGAGCTCCTCGAATGCCGAGTGAAAAGCATCAGCCCTGCTCATGCGCGCAAGCTTCAGCGTCGAGGCTCGCCGGGCCTGCAGAGGGACAGGGGGCGGGTTCAGTAAACAAATGTAGTAAGAGTACGTTTATAAAAAAAATAAATAAATAAAAATAAAAAAAAAGCCCAGGGAAGAACGAAGCAGCTCAGGTCGATGGTTTCACGGCCAAACGGTGAATAAAGAGAGAGAAAAAACAGGGAACCGGAAACCTCTGGGGTTCATCTGCGTTATTCTGGATGGCTTAGAGTCAGGCACAATTTAAAGTAAACATTAGTAGCTATATGTATATAGATATAGATATATAAACCAATTAACCGTTTCTTTAAATGCTGATTGAAAGAAGCGGATGTACATCACAAAGAGAGAAAGCAGAAGGAGAGACGGGGAGGGAAGCTGTGGACTTTTTAAATTAAGTGCAGTTTTTCTTGTCACTCGGCACAGGAGATAAGGGGCTTGTGAAACTGGTTCAGATTGTGTAGAAAAAAGAGGAAGAAAAAAAAAAAAAGTCCCAGTGTGTGATCAAAGACTGACAGCTCTCAGAGAAAAAGCACTGAAACTTCCAAAGGAACACAACACCCTCTCTCTCTCTCTCTCTCTCTCTCTCGTCTCCCCTTCACACACACCTACGCTCGCCGTCTCTGCCGGCGCTCGGTGACAATAATGGATCCTGGCGGAGGCGCTGCAGGAGGCTGCGGATGTTAACCGCTTTTTTGAGTTATGTCATCCAGTGTCTGATTATGAGGCCCGCCGCCGCCGCCGCGTCCCTGCGAAGAATTACGAGGACGAGGACGTGCGCCGTGACAACGGGGAATTAGCAGGAGAAGAAATATCCTCTCCTTGATTTGGGAATTCTCCTGGAATCGGAGGAGATTGTCTCACGAGCGTTGAACGTCGACGCGTGAAAGATGGAGCGGGAGGGCGTGTTCGTTTTGTCGTCATCCGTTCACCCGGCCGTCGCACCGGTCGCTCAACCCAACGTCCAATCGGCTCACAGAAAATCCAAAGAATACATCTACTAGATCATTTCCTTCCTGACATATTTATTTATTTATTTATTTTTATTTATTTCCTGCCATGTTCAGATTTGAAGTCTGACCTACGGAAGAGGATGAGGGTCACAGAACAAACAAATAAATAAATAAATAAATAAATCTGACATTTTTGCTCAAAATTCTGAGTTTAAACAAAAACTCAGAAACTTGATTTTGATCTTCTGATGAAAGTCTGAATTCTGAGGAAAGAACTAAATTATTATATTAATATTCTCTATTATTTTGAGAAAAAAAAAGTGAAATTTTTGAGAAAAATGTCAGAATTCTGACATTTTGTTTCTGATTTTTTACATTTTTTTTATATCCCCAGTGGCCATGATCCCCTCCCGTACCGACCTCTATAGACATTTCTGCCATATATCTATAGTAAAAAAAACTCTACTGATATTTTTAAAACTTGGTGAAGAAGAACTGAAAACTGTATATTTTACATGATATGAACAGATGCCTGTTCATGTCTGATCTGATCTCAGGATTTGACTATTCCCAATTACATTCCATCACGACAAATATTCCTGATTCGACCCAAAATATTTACACTCCAGCTCCAGTACAAAACAGGAGCGATCGTCTAGCGTTTCATCGGCTTTAAAAAGTAAAAGGCGTGGCTGAAGACGGATTTATAACCACGTCGCAGATTTAGAGGCGTTTGGATGAACGTTTTACGCTAACCTCAGTTCAGATGTTTTATTCTAGCATTAGCAGGATTTAACCCCAGTAAATTAGAAAGACGTCTTAGTGAAACTGAAAAAAAAAAAAAAAAAAAACGAGAAAAATCCCAAACACATTTTTGTCCCCCGTCGCTCTGAAACGACAAATTTAGCGAGATTTGAGGTAGCGAGTCGTAGCCCTTCGCGAACAGGCGATCTGAGACGCAGTCGGCGTCTCTGCGTCCCGGCGGCGTTGTCGTTTTGAACGTGGGCTGAGCTTCTCCGGACGCCGTGAGAGGATGAGGGGGAGGAGGCGAGGAGGGGAGGATAGAAGGGAGAGCAATTTGCTGAGTGCTGGATTCTCGGAACCCGATCTGTGGCATCGGATCCTGGAAAACCAACCGAGTCAGTTTCCCCCTCATGTCGCCAAAAAACTGCAGAGTCCTTCAACATTTGTTAATCCTCTATTAATAAAAAGGAGACAAAGAAAAAAACAAAACTAAAAAAGTGCCCTTCTGCTGTCTTTCTTCATATTTGTAAACTAAATAAAGGGTTTTATTTTGCCAAGGGGAGCAAAATAAACTAACTATTGCTATGGTAGTGTAAAATGATGCAGATTTTAACCCCAGGCGGTGCGGGGAGGGAACTGTCCATGATCCTGCATCAAGCTGTGTGTGGTTGTTCTTCAACAACGACAAAAACAAGACGACGAAAAAAAAAAAAAAAAAAACCCCAACAACTTGCAATCATCAGTATTAATGATCCGTTTCTGCATCAGACTGAGAATGAACGCACGTTTCAGTCATAGAGATCATTTAAAAAGAAAAGGCTCCTGATAATCAAAATGCTACACCACGCATCCTCAAGTCACTGTTTGATTCGAATCTCTTAGTAGCGGCAAGGCCCACTGGAAATATGGGCAAAAGAAAAGAATAATAATAATAAAAAAGAAATTTAAAAATTGGGGGGCGTGGTTAGGAAAATGGGAGGAGCCTGTGAGTCCAGCAGGCGACGAAGGACGAGGACGAGGACGAGGAGGTGGAGACGCGCTCATCATCTCTTGTAGTGGTTGGGCGCGTCGGCGAAGGCGAACTTCAACCTGTAGGCTTCGGCCAGCAGCACACTCACTTCCTCGTTGCCCCAGTGCATCGTGGGGAGGTTCTGCAGCAGGATCATCAGGCCCTGGAGAGACGGACACAGCGGAAACAGAAAGGACTTTTATTTGACTGTTTAAATCAAATTAGCATGAACTCAATGCTAACGGAGCTAACGCTAACTTGACTTCTTGCTTTTGGATGCCATCCATTACAGTTCATTTTTTTAGCTTCAGAAATGCTACTTCACTTTATTCTTCCTTACATAAAACACACTTATGATTAAAGTGTCAACAAAAAGAAGTTTATTTTAAAGTTGTGCACTTTGGTTTTTTGTTTTAAACTGCAGTGTTTTTATTTAAGGTTGCCATCATGTCCAACCCAAACCTGATCGAAACCCCAACAGCTCCAGATCAGCTACTTTTCAATCTTCCAGTCGTTCGCCAATAAGTGACGACAGACGACACTTTTAAACTCCTGACAGTCCTGGTGTTTGTCTTGGACAAACAGCCGGAAAAAGCTGACCTAGTTATTGCTCCTGCTCGGTCAAGCAAGCAAAAAAGATGCTCTGATGACTCTTTCCATCCAAAAAGAAAAAAAAAGAGAGAGAAAAGGAACAAAAGAAGGAAAGTCTGTGCAGCTGCATCACTTTTCCTGAGCTGATTAGGGCCTATTTTGAGCAGTTTGAGCAAAAGTCAGATACTGCGATGTTTTATTTATTCTAAGGCTTGTTTACCGCGGAGGTCGACTCTGACCTCTGGACTACTGGATTCGGTCAAATTAAATTGCATTTCAGTTTCGTGGTGAACTGAGGAAAAAAATCTTTTTATTCCAGCTGTTTACTAGAACAACAACAAAAACCAGCAAGATTCAAGTTGAGTGCATTTCGACATTCGATTCCCTGCCAAATTACTACCTTTGGAGGAAGACGATTGCTGACTTTGACAAACCTTCACTAACACGAATGTCTCACGGTATGAAAAGAACAGATCAGATTGGATGTATGAAAGTAATTTTAACTCGAAATCTGTCAGGGTAAAATATTTAGAGCTTACATATGATTAAATTGTTTTCACCCCCTATTTGTGATTTAAAATATGGTAAAACATGCCACCTTCTAAAACCAGTTTTTAATCAAGTTCCTCCTTTTTTGTCCTGCTTCTTCTCAGGCTTTTGTGTTGCTTCCTTCAGTAGCTCTCGGCGCAGCGCCACCACAGGTGAGAGAGGGAACAGCGGAGTCGGGGTCGGCACCGAAAATGGAACAAACGTCACAATTTTGGTTCCCAATCGAGCAGAGTCTGCCGGACTGTCAGGCGAGAAAACGACCTTAAAACTTTCAACAGCACTTCCATCCATGGATAAGGTCGTTGTTCTTGTAACCAAAGGGAATGTGAAACGCAGACAGTGTTAGAAACAGATGTGTTGAGGGCAGCGCTGAATTATTTTACGCGCCATTTAGCTTGAGCAAGACTCGTTGAAAAGACTTTGACGCTCAGAAAATCTCGCTGTTTTTGGACGGGCAACAATTAAAAACCTTGCAGCCTCGATATCTGTAACCTGTAAGGAGACTGGAGCTCTGCCACGACGCATTTACGCCTTTTAATACAATCGAAAGCTACTCTTTTAAAGAGAAGACTCGATCAGATGCAACTCTGTGTAAGACTGGTTTTTACTCAACAAAGTCAACAGCTGAGCTATTAACCTAAAAATAGAAAAAAAAAATGAAGGAAAAAACAAACCAAAACAGAAAAAGTGCAAGGGAAAATTCAGTGGCACTTGACAATTTCCGGAGATTTCAGCTCTGTACATTACTTGGTAAGTTAGGAGATAGACAACAACAACAACAACAACAACAACCCACATCGTGTCTCTCGCTCACGCACACACACACCGAAACGAGAGTTCAATCTAGCCAACTAATGCCTCTCCCTCAAAGGGGAATGAGGCTGGTTAGCGGTAAGACAGAGTGAAAATGCGTGCGTGTGTGCAGGCATGCTGCGGATTGGTGTCCCAGAAGCTTTCATCATCAAGGCTGAAATCATTGCCGTGACAACAGGGTTTACAACCAATCACGGTGTTGATAATCACACGAAAAGACAAATCCCGGTGGGGCTCCGGTGTCTGCACTCATCTGACTCCACACAGTTCGCGGCTTTCTGAAAGGATGAGACCCCGATCCAAACTGCTTCATCCCCCCACCACCCACCACCTCCAACACAGGTTAAAATATTTAAACTCCTCTTTTCTGAGCTCGTCAAAGGAACTCGAAGTTTCCACGCGCCTCTTACCAAACTGCCGGGAAAGTCAAGCAAATCTTGAAGCAGATAAATTTAGGCTTTTCGCATTAGTTTACCTTTCTAAACTAAAAGGTGTTGAGCTCCTGTTAATTCTCCCCCCTCCGCGCTCGCTTTTAATGAGCCGCTGAGACGACCCGGTGACACCAACAGCAAGAATCCGTATTCTGCTCGAGGGTGAAAAAAAAAAACAAAAAAAAAAAAGCAACAAGAAAAAAAAACAAAAAAAACCCTACATGTCTTCTTCGACTAATTAATCTCAAAAACTGCAATCGAAGCCAGAATTCACATGTCACACTTTGCTTCACTCTTTCTCCTCTGAATACATTAAAATTGAACCCAACAAGAAAAGCTTTTCAATCCCCAAACTTAGTTCTATTTTTCTTAACTAAGCAAAGAGAGTAGCTGGTAAGTAGCTTATTGACTGATTTCTTTATATGCCTCAGGCCTTTAAGATGTGCTAACACCCTGTTGGAGTGCTTAAAATAATCTGGCTGCAAGACAGCGCTGATAAAATGAAGAAGCCCAACAGACTTCAGCCTCTCAAGGTATTAAACATAAAACAGGATTTTTTTTATTTCTCCTACCAAAGACCCGGAACCTCATTAAAAACTACTTGAAAACAGAGTTTAGTTCAGACTAAAGCACTCACGGCTGGAGAAGCTTGAGTCAGATGTGCATTGTGTTTTCTAAATGGAGATGCTATTAGTTTTAATACGTTATTGATTACTTTTGTTTATCTTTTGGATTTTTGATACACAGATGTAGAATAAACGCACACCGATGGAAGATGCTGCACAGATATGGTCGTCGCTAGGCAACTGCAGCTTTAAAACGATGTCGCCTTACAAAAAAATGCTGTTTGTCACAATCGCAATAATTTCAACATTCCTAGTAGGCTAAGCTACTAGCCTATTTGTCCTACGCCTTTGTGGACAAATAGGCGCAGGAGGACGGTTGCTGCGTAGGGTTAGGGTTAGGATTCTTTAAAGTTTCAAAGTTTGGTCATTTTATTCTAGTTGTAAGGGAAAGAAACTGGCAGCTTTAACTGCAAAACAGCTGCAACACTCAAGGAGTTGCTCTTAAACCCTAACAAATAGGACAAATTTGATGCGTATTCATGATCTTGATAGCATCCAACGTTCACCTCTGGTTTCTCAGTTGTTGACTTGACTCTATGTGGCTTTTTCCTGTGTTTTTTATGATGTAAAGCACTTTGAACTGCCTTGTTGCTGAAATGTGCTGTACAAATAAATGTGATTGATTGGACAATAAAAGTCAAACTGCAGCATTGTTCATGATTAGAGATGTCTGTCCTTTAGAAAAAACAAAAATAAAATACCTTTTCTCTAATCATCTGGGCCTTTCAAGGCAGGTAGGAACCCCGGTTGAATAGTATGGTCTTAAAAAGAAAAAAAAAGAAAAAGAAAAGACCCCTTGAGTTTAAAAGATTGAACAGGTGAGGTCCCTCTCGGTTTAGAAAGCCAAAAGCCTCTGAAGACTTCTCGCTCTGAAGGGGGGAAGAAGGAAGACGAAAACCCAGCCTGATCAGAATTCTGCCTCGCTCTCTCTCATCTGTATTCACCGGAGCGGCGGCATCAGCTCCTTGCTTTCATCCCTCGCCCTCTTTGGTACATTTGAAACCCACCGCATTTGCTGTCACAGAGCTGTAGGCCGGAGTGGCTTTAGGTGTTTTGGGATTTGTGTTATATTGCATCTGGTGGCACTTCGATACCTTTGAAGACATTAAGCACTGTTATTATGCCCGAGTTGGAAATATCATGCCTATTATCGCCCAGGTTTTTGATTGGCATAAATTATTAGTGTTAAGGTAATTCAGACTACTATAAAAAGAGGAAAAAAAGCATCTTACGGACCATAATTACACACTTATAGCAACTTGACACATTTATATCATGTATAGTAAGTTTTCTGTATGCCCGTAGCGAGTAATGTTACACGAGACATCATTTAGGGTGAGGGTGAGACATCATGTAGCATTACTGCTGTACTTCTCTGCCCCAGGGTCTTCAAGAGAAGACAAGCTCCCCTGCGGAGAAGCATGACTGTACCTGGTACAACCTGAGCCCCAGATCAGCGAGCTGCCATTTATGTTTTCTTTCTTCCACGAAATCGTTTCCTAATAACGTTCGTCGGACCGGTGAATTGCAACACGGCCTCAAACGCGGGGCCCCGACAAAGAAAACCGGGTCGCGGCTCTAATGGGGACGAGGAAGTCCATCATTGTGTCAGGGGTTCGGGTGAGTGTTTTATTACCGCCGACGGAAATGAATTTATGACGGCCGATAGTAAATCACAGTTCACCAACATCTTCGCAGCAGAAACAAACGACGGAGGAAGTCTGTCGGATACCCAGGAATTGCGGCTGTCACAAATGGCAGGGTGAAGAAAAAATGCGCTTGTCAAACAAACGGTATTAAAACACTTCTGAGAGTCGAGCATAGCGTGTTGTTGATGATGTGAAAGGAACCCTTTATATAAAGCTATTTTTGTCTACAGGAAATGCAGCCAGGTTACATTTCTATCACTATAAATGCTGTCATGTTGTGTTTTTTCAATGTCTTCACTAAACCAAAATGAAAAAGATTTAAATGCATTTAGAATGAAAGGTAAAGTAGAGATGACAACAATTTTAAGTAGAGATTGATTTCATTTGAGGATGTAATTATGATTTTCTTTTTTATAAGTTGTGATGATTTACGTAATTTGGGACGAACTGCGGTCTGTCTCTTCTGGAGCAGATGTGGACAGAATTTCATATTTGGTTTGTTTTTACAGAATTACGCGATTTCAAACAGTCTCTTGTGATATTTACATGGCTCTAACAGACGATGCAATGAAATTATATTTACAATATTGTAAACAGTTGTATTTAAGAAAATGTGCTTTTCACAGTGATTTACAAAACTGGTTTATTGAGAATATTTGAACATTTTATGAAAAATTAGAATTCCCTTCTTTTTTTTTTAAAGAAAAAAAAAGTGGTTCACAAACAAACTTATCAAAAAACAAACAAATTTGAAGTATTTGTTTTTTTTTTCTCATACATCTGCATTTGTGTAGTGTTCATACTGGACCAAAGGTAGAGATTTTATGTCAAGATATGTCACTTTAGGATTTTTAAAATGACCGTTATGATTTAAGAGTTTTGTCAGAAGTTTTTGCCCTCTTCCTGATGGGGGAAAAAGTTGAATATTTGGCAGAACACATCTAAGCGAACGTTTTTTGGAACTACAAAACTTGAAACATGCATTAAAGTCCCTGAAAAATAAAAACTTCCAACACTTTTAGCAAGTAAGATACGACTGATTTAGCTCCAAAACACGTCAATGGACTAATCACAAAGCAACTTAAGAACCTCCCTCTGTCTTTTAGCTTTACAGGCATAAAACAACATACAGCCTACAAACCACAGAGACACAAGTGCACTTCTGGGAGGCTCCTCCACACAAGCACGGCGTGACTGAGGCGCTTCATCAGGAGCAGGTTTCTGCATCGTAACCATCTGCTGGCTCTCACGTCTGTTGGGCTAACGACTTTAATGTGGTTTAATTGCATACATTTCGCTGTCAGTGGGGGGGTGTGTGACTCATTTGCTCCACTTCACACAGGTGGCGCCGGTCGATACGGTGAAGCCATGAGTGCTGCTGTGAATGACCCTGTGGTTCCACAAGAAAGGGAAAAAAACGAAACCGAAAAATGTACGTTGGTGCGGTGCGGTGTACGGGCGTGAATCTGGAATTGGGAGAGGGTAAAAAGTGTACATTGGAAGCACGGGCGAGACAAAAATGGAGCGATTTGTCTGTTTTTACTGCCTGTGTGGGTGCTTGCAGCTATTCAAGCATTAATATCCATTTATCCTGCAAAACACCAACAAAGACAATGATTCATCGTCGCTGTGTACAGTACTCCACAGGAGAAAAAAAAAGAGGGGGAGGCAATTAGCTCTCCATCTTACGTGCTTGGCAAGGCTTAAAGTTGTTAATGGCTATTGATATGGAGGGGAAAGCAGATCATCAATAGAGTGAGTGCCGCCGTTCGTTCTTTGAAACTAAAATGGAGCAACGTAACGGCTGAGCAGAGGGCGAGGTGAAATTTGCTCAATGCGCTGATGGTTACCGTTTTAACCCGAGTCCGACAGAGGGGAGCGCATTCAACTGAGTCCATATGACCCATCTGATGGACATAAAGTTGAGTGGGACGACATTATGTATCGGTTTGGTGAGAACCGGTTGGATCTTCAAGGACAGTCGGAGAGGAATACATCCTCACACTGCTAAAGCAAAAAAAAAAAAAAATATATATATATATATATATATATATTACCAAGTATTTTTGGTCGAGTTTCTAGTCCAAATCTCTCAGTACACTTGAAATTGGAAAACTAACTTACCAGTAACTTTTCATAAATGTATAACAGCTTGTTTTAAGTCAATAATTCCTTAAAATTGATTCAAAAATTCTAGTTTAAGTGAAATATTCTGCCAGTGGAATGAGACATTATTCACATGTCACTAAGAAATTATTGGCTTAAAACAAGTTCTTACATCTTGATGAAGAGTCTTCTCTCATTTCAAGTGTGCTCAGATATTTACGCTAGAAACCAGACTAAAAATACCTTGTCATTTTGAGATATAAAATATAAATGAGGAAAGGAGGAGGAAGACCAAAAGAAATGGAGTTCAGATGGAATACAAAAAAAGGTAGCTAGGAGAGAGGGAGGAAAGGGAAAGAAGGATGGATAATACAAGCATGGAGGAGACAAAAAGGAAGGAAGGCAATGAGAGAGGAATCATTTGTATTTCAATCTTGAAATAGAAATATTTTTCATGCATTTTTTCTGACTGTGTAGGAACCTTGAATGAATTACATCGGATGCTATTTTTGTAGATGCTGGATCCAATAGAAAAGAGGAAGAAAAAGAAAAACCCCAAACAATTAAAGTGACTTTTCAAATGAAACGAATCCTCTCTTTGCCGTCAGGCTGAGATCATCCTCGGCAAAGTGCCCCAAGTTGTGCCGAGCATCCCAGCGATTGTTTCTCCTGTGTCACCATGGCTTCCAGCAGGCGAGCGGCTAGAACCCCAGGAGAAATTAATGGCTGAGAGATGACAGGTGCAAAGCCCACATCAACAGGGCACACATTGGTTTCTAAAAATGGCAACTGTCTGCAGTAGCTGTTGAATTTCGGTGACATGCATCAATCCGGTCGTCGACCTCCTTTACAACCGACACATCTACATGAAAACACACACACACACACACACACACACTGAGGGGTTCGGAAACACACAGGCTGGCAACCGGTTGTGCACAAACACTCCAGGCTGCCGCCGAGGCTGTTGGTGGTAATGGTGTTTTGCAGCGCCCCGGGGTGTAATGGCCCCAGACACTGCTCTGTCGGGGCCATTAGCTTGCTGTAGTTTATATAATTACACAAAATGGGCACTCTGGCAAAAAAACACTGGGTGCTAATGCGAGAGAGTGTGGCACTGGAGCACACGGAGGTAAAAGCTGACACTGCATGGCGCAGCCAAGTTGCCTTGTAGAAAGGTTGGCGGGTGGAAAAGCTTTGATTATTGCACAGCAGAAGGGACGCGGTCTCTGCGGATGACGTCATTTCGCAGCCGAGCTAATGAAATGAAACCAGGTGATCTTTTGTTACCCCTAATGAGCAAAACAGGTTTATGAGCTTGGAATTCATGTGGACCGGTTTTTTGTACATTTTTTTTAACACTTTCAAAACTTATTGTGTGAATCTATACATTTGATGGTGCTGTTATACCTGAATGTTCCCCGCATAGGACAATAAAAGCTATTTATATTCTATTCTATAACGACAGTGATATGAAAAAGTAGACATTTTCAAATGATCATTAAAATGTCTACGTTTTTAATTTCTCAACATCTCGCTGTTAAAAACGAAAATACATCCAAAGCAGGAGGAACCAAATGGACTTTCTAAGTTTGCAAGAATGATTAAAGAAGCTTTTAGAGAAGAAAAAAGCCACAAAAAGTTCAATGAATGGGGACTTTTTATGCAAAATTTGTCTTGTATTTTTTAAACTTATATTTGGATCTCAACTGCTTCTAAAAACATTTCAGGGGCTAGTAAATAAATAAATGAAAACATCCAGATGATTTTTGGTAATGTTGAAGTTTTTTGGTGTCTGGAAAATCTGCCTTTCCAAAAACCTACAGGCACTGTGATTTACCTAGCAACCCCAGCCTCGCCTCAGCCCTGTTACCTAGCAACCCAAGTGGAGCTCCAGCATAATTTGTCAGATATTTTCAACAGTGTATGCACTCTACAATAGCTGTTAGACTTACCATCCAGAAACCACTTCCTGAATTCTTGTTGGTTGTGTAGGAGGTGCCACTTATGCTTTTCTAAGATGTGTGGTTGTATAATTACGTATCTGTTTGTAACCATTTTAATCTGTAAATGTGGAGCTGGGAAGTGTGGCCAGCAGCAGTTTATTTGGAATTAAAGTGACAAAAGCGCTGAAACAGCTCATTCTGAAAGGAGCTCAAACGGCAGAACTGAGCAGACTGAAATCTCATTGTCCAAGAATGATTACGCACAAAAAAAATCTCATGACCCGTTTCCATATGAACCGTAGGCCTATTCCAACCTGTTCAAAGACGCACGATAGGCCAAAGGAGGTTTGACACAAGCCAGGTAGAGGGCATAAACATGTGGAAGAAGAAGGCGTACTGGTCAGAACAACACGAGTTTAATCTTTCTAGCCAATATACAAAACGGTACATACCAGAAAACTTATTTAAAACATGGTGAAACATGACGGTGGTAGCAGCAACGGGTGCTTTTAGTTAGCAGAGTTTTTGAGAGATACGATATGAGATATGAGTCTTTGGTGCCGTGTATTTTACATGAGTAATTTGACAGTATCGTCAAAGGAATTTCGGAAATTATTATTTAAAAAAAAAAAAAGCATTCACTCGGAAGCAGAGTACGTGGGTGGAAGATTTGGTTATTTAAGTCTTACAGGAGTGCGTATTACATTAATGCATAATACATAATTTAATCCATTAACTAAATGCATAAGAGACTGGTTGTCAAGTTAGCTTAAAGGTTTTAGCGTACATTGAACCGTATGTGGGGGTGTAGAATCCCCCTATGGCTTTGCAAAGATTTGCTTTTATGATTTTAACAAGTCAAATCATATCAAGAAAAACCAAAACAGATTAGATATGCGTGTTTACTTCATAGTCTCAGTCCGTGTTAGCTTGTAGCTTTTCTGCTTCATTCAATGCCAGCCTAATAAGTTCATAACCTTTAAAAAAAAAAAAGCCTAAAGCAGTTTTCTGCGCCTTCTGTTTACTGGAGCATTCGCAGAGGTTTTACACGCTGCTTGACCAGTTTTACTTTTCAGCTCGCGCATCTTCAAAGTTCACCGGCAGTCGATATTTGACCCCTTGACCTCCCCATTCACCATCAACCATTACCGCCTAAAAAACCTGTCAGCTCTGCCCACACTGATTGGAGCATGTATGAAACGTATGAACCCATTGACTGCAGATCCCTTCCTGCTACAAATCTAAGTTCTCCGAGGATCGTGCCGACAGCCACGGAAGACCGAATATATGAAGTCATTATAAAAGCACCTTAACATGTAGGAGCCCCTCTGTGCCTTCACTGTTCAACAAATCCAAAAGGGAAACTTTAAGACTAACCTCCGGCGAGTTCAGAAAGGCCAAAGCCCCCTTTAATCACAAGTTCAAATTACTGGAAACTCCTGGAACATAACTGAGCTCAGTTCTCTTTAACTGCTTGAAACAGTATTTTTGGGTGTGAAATTCAATATTTGTCTTTGCTCCTGACCCAGCTCATTTGTCAAAACCATTTTTTTGTTTCTTACTCTGGCAAAAATTCCATCTCTGTCAGCTCTCGCTGCTACCACAGTCTATTTGTTCAATACAAGTGAGCAGCTGTTGCTGCTTATTTGGCATTTTGGTGTCTTAACTGAGTCAAGAGACGAAGAAAAGGCACGCAGCTGGATTATGGGGTTTTGGTTTTGAGTCGTCACAGTTAAAACAGTTGATCATCGAACAGGGTTTCTTATCAAAGATAATCCAAGTAAACACAAAAGACTGTTTTCAAGTTATGATGCTCTTTATTAAGATGAAAAAAAGCTAAACAAGCTAACCTGGTTTTGTCAGAAAAAAGCCCATTAATGGGGTTAGACTCTTGACGGCAGCAACTGCTACAGCAACAACGCCTCCCCACCATATATCTGACTCTTTGCGAGATTCTCTTTTCCTGCTGGATGTAACGCACGCCTTCCAAAGAGTTCCACTTTTGTCTCAGCACTCCACCGAATGTCGGGGGACATCAAGATGCTTTGTAGTAAATAAAGAACGACCCGCTTTGTTATTTATGTCAGCAGTTGTTTGTTCTTTTTTTTTTTTTTCTTTTTGCGGCCTTGGAAATCTCACAGGCCTGCCATATTTGCCCGACCAGTTCCTGAATACTAAACCATAAACTCTGGATTTATCCTGGGGGAAATGAGGCCTGAAGTGCTTCTGATGTTGTTCTAGTGTCTTTTGCGAGCTACTGGATGAGTTGTTGATGCCCCCAGGGTAGCTTTAGTAGGCTGGCCGAGTCTTAAGAAGGTTCATCACTGTTCTAGGTTTCCTCTGTTTGTGGATAATGGCTGTCACTGTGGTTCACATCAGTCCAAAAGACGTAGAAAAGGCTTTGTAAGCCCCTGCAGACGGATAATGTCAATGGTATTGTTTTCATTTCTTCATTAATTTGTTTATATTGTGGTTATGGTCAGTGGCCGCCTACTTTATGTTCTTATAAAGGTCCTGCTTAAGGGATTTCTTACAAGTAATCAGAACTTGAGTGAAGTTGAGCTTAACTTTGGTGCTGAATCGCAGGTCATTCATTAATTTACTGAGAGCAAATACTTTTTCACAAAGGGTGTCTGGTTGCTTGGAAAGATTTTGTTGACGTCACCAACTGCAGTAAAGATCGGCAGGAAGAATAAGTTTTTTTTTTTTGTCTTTCTCAGTTGTCTCCTTTTATTTGGTCTAAAATAATTCAAGTGGCTCATTTGGGTGCACAAATCAATCAATTATTAAGAGTGTTGTACGGAGGGTGGTCTTTGTCAAATGTTCAGCTCAATTGACTGCAGTATTAATTATCAGAAAAAGTGCTGCAAGAGTTTATACTTGATGTGAGCCAAGTTTTGGATGGTAAACTTCTGGGACTAAATAAAATGAGGATATGTGTTATTGGAAAATTGTTTAAATGAGAACATAAAAAGTAGACAATTTCGTGAATACATCTAAAAATGCCAACCCATATATGACTTTGACAGTAGAGATGTATTCTCAGGGCATCGTTGTTCACAATGTTCTGCAGCTTTTAGTTTTGCTGTGAAAAAGCATTTCAAAGGACCAGATGTCCAGATTAAACTATGAGCTCCAATTTTTTTCCCGAGCGTTTGTCCTGGCATCTCGACAGAGCTGCACTTTGTTCTGATAATTACTCTGGAAGGGTTTATATTCCAGACATAAATGTTCAGAGGACCGCGTTGACTTGTACAAAGTCAACGAATAACTGAAGGAAATAAAGTACTAGTAAGCTGAGTAAGAGTCGGAAAACGTATGCCCACATTTATGAACGCTTGCACAAATAAAAGATTTATTATTTTTTATTGCTCTTTTGCACACTGACAAATTGAATATCCACAATAAAATGAGCAAATCTATTGAGTGAGGTCAATATCTTCTGTTAACAAAAAAAAAAGCTTTTTCCATTTTGAAACTTTCAATGGCAACACAATTGCAATTTTCCAACAGACGCTCTCTAGTTTGTTTTCATTTTTTGTTAGAGTTCCGAAAATCAATATTATCATCATCAGGACTAAATAAATCCTCAAAATTAAAGTTCTGCTTTTTAACATGTTTTTGAAAGCAACAAAAATAAAACGTGTATTTTAAGGCAGGCTTTATGTCAGGCAGCATCAACAAAACAAACAAACCATGTTTTATGACTAATTGTAGCTATGGAGCACATTGTTGCATCTTCTAAGCTACAGCAAAATGTCTGTTTTTAACTGATTGCAGACTCTCTCAATGGCTGGTTTTTAATCTATAAATGCATTCTTGGGCTTGGCTCAGTGGAGGAACCACAGCCGTTATGAACTGTAGTTTTAGGACATTATTTTGATGAAGGTCCCAAAACGTCAAATCGAACTGGTTAAAAAGGCCTTTAAAATTCTCCGCCCCAGACAGATTGCGTAATATGCAGATGGGTTTTAAATTGTCGTCTCGTATACCTTTGGGGCAATTCAAGTCGACTTTAACGGAGCGAGAAATCAGTTTACTTGGCTCCTGAAAGTGCTGTGTGATGTCTCCGGTTTATGCGTTTGAGTATTTGGTCTATGTTGTATTGTGGTCTTGGAAAACAGCTTTTAATCTCAAGGAGTTTCCAGTGATGCTGAATTTCAAATGATTAGAAGTAAAGCTATTATTTTCATGAGAGAATAACAAGAGTGCATCGCTCTCCTCCGGCAGTATTCTCAAAACGACAAGCAATTCTTAAAACGTCCACCTTTTATGTTATGCTTTTTCTTCTTAACAATGTTCCTCCTTAACTCCCCATTTTCTCATTAGTTGGACATTTTCGCTTTCCTTCGGTAAAACCCATTTCACTAACACAAAGGTGCGTAAAAAACAAAGCCGTGTTCTAAATCTGTGATGAAAATTTGATAAATTTCTTTTTGTGAACTACTCCTCTCCTGTTCCCTGCCAAGGCTGCCTAACCCAAGGCATTCTGCGCACGCAACTGATCCGAGGACACCCGCTGACATTTACAGAGGCCCGCAGTTTTTCCACACGCCACTAATTGAAGTGCAACCACATCTTTTTTTTTTTTTTTCCCTTCTGACTTTCACTCTTCCACTTCTGATTTTTCTTCCCTCAACATCTCTGTCGAGCTTTTAGTCATTTATATAGGACTAATAGCCATGTAGTCACATAAATGCTTGGCCTCACATTGAGAGCATAATAGTTGCCTTTAAAAGCAGTCCTGAGGAGTCCTAAGTGATATAAAAGGCTGTGGTTACACACGGCTAAACTGTGATTCATCTCCATCGTCGATGTATGGGCTTAAAAAATGGAGCCTTATCACTGGTAAAATGCTCTACGCTGTATGTATTTTCGGATGAATTGATGAGCACATGCATGCATTTAAACCGTTAACACCACCTACGGTAGTCAGGTCAATGACGGGTTCTTTACTGCCAGAATGTGTACAGGTGGAAAGCATAAAAAGCTACTCATCAATTCTTTCTTTTCTCTGCCGTAGCGTTGGAGATTGGAAGATTAAGCTAAATCCCTCGCCACATTTAAGCTAAATAACCATTATTGTTCCATCTGATTCGCTGAAAACATAACGATCTCTGGCTCAGTAGTTACAGTGTCAGAGCTATAAAAAAAAGCGTCTCCAGACTGAGAAGATTATAAGACTTTTGTCTTGATAAAAGGTCATAATTCAGCAACAAGTTTAGTGGCTGTAATCAGAAGGGTTGTATCTATCGTACAGTAACATTATCAATATATAAGACAATTGGAGAATTGTACATTTAAGTATGAAACCAAAGGAGGCCTAACATTTATTAAACAGGATTAGTTTGTTATAATCAGGTAGAAGTAAGTTATTGTGTATAACGTGAACAGTGGACAACCAGTCCCATTTGCGGTTGGTGCAAATTCACCTATTCGCAGCTTTTTCCAGAGGAACGCAACTCCAAATTATTTGTGGAAAAGTTGCCAACTTGCAGATTTATTTACAGACCACTTATGGAGCATATATTCAGATGAACATGCAGTGTGGGGAAGTTGAAACACTTAGAAACAATATTATTGGCTGGCGTCGCAAAGCAGCCAATCCAGGAGCATCATTGAGTTTCATTGACACCGATTGGCTGTATCCCAAATGTAGATGTTTGCTGCAGGACTATAATCTTTTCCACTGTGAGAACTAAAGCAGATTAAGGTATATTTGGTGTACAAATTATTAAAATTGTGAGTTATACAAGTTTTTAGACAATGGATGTGGTGAACAACCCCATCAAACACAGGCGTCCCACTGTAATCATCAGTTGCTATGATAATTAGTCACTTTTTATGCAATAAAATATAGAAGCGTGACTTACTTAACACCTATTTTTGGATTTTATATATTGGGGGAGTCAAATAAAGAATGCTGACTGTGTATTAAACAGTATTGGTTGACTAAATTCAGAGAAGTTGCATTCATTGGCTTCAACACAATCAATATAAACAGTGTTATTGACCATATCTAAAGGGGTCATTTTTTTTTCTTCCAAAGAGTCTTATTTAATGTCTGCAGTAAAATAAGTCAGCTGACTGAATGCATGTGTATGAACTACATGGAGAATCTGTTTTTTGATAAGTCGGCATCGACTCCAAACCAGAAGGGAATAATAGTTTGGGGGGTTTTTTTGGCTTCTGACTCGTCGTAGATGTGCATAAACATGGTTTTTTCATGGAACCTGAAGAATAGGGGGGGTTGTTTAGTGGCATGCAGGCATCTGAAGGTTGTGCAGACTAATGAGGATGTTTCCGACTGTGCTGGTTTTACCTAAACCTCAGAAGAAAAGAAAAAAAACTAAGTTACATAAATCCATGCATGTTTAGTGCTGTGTGTGCGGTTAAAAGTGTGTTCTGTTGAGAGAGGACTGTTTACGTCCATGTTTATGATGTTGCGTCTTTACAAATCTGGCAGAGTGGCGGGGAAAATGCATGAGCGTGCGCTTGCGGATATGCTAACTTATCCGCGCGGTGCAGGACACAAAGTTACCGAC
Source organism: Poeciliopsis gracilis (assembly GCA_911649635.1). NCBI lineage: Eukaryota > Metazoa > Chordata > Actinopteri > Cyprinodontiformes > Poeciliidae > Poeciliopsis > Poeciliopsis gracilis. Next base: position 3,385,016 of record CAJVRI010001121.1, read on the forward strand.
GGTGTGCTAGCTGAGGTGTGACGGAGAAATGCAGATTGCTTTGGGGAGCGGCGTACTCCCGCCCCCGCCTCCCCTTCCTTTTCATTCTGCAGCTTAACAAATCCAATCCCACAACCAGGAGGGGAGATTCACAGTTACTTCCCGTACTGTGTTTGATAACAATGCATGAATTATCCCTTTTAAATTGCTTTCTGGATGCATTTTTTTAATTAAAACTGTTAAAGTGAATCAATCATTCGTGCACCCTCTTAGGACCCACAGAATGTAACTCACCACCAGTTTGTCACACACCACTGCTCCCAACTCCCTAAGTTTTTTTTTATACCAAAGCCAATTAACTTCTTTTTTTTTTGACTGAGGGAAAACACGACACTGACTTAGCAGGTTTTGAACAATCTGTGCATTAAACTTGTCCTAAACTGTCACATCTGGATTTAGAGACACCGAAAAGCACCACAAAGCAGACGGGTTTTTTTTCTCAATATATGTCAAGAACATAAAAGTTCCACCCCACCAACGCTCAACTAAACCACAACAATAATTCTCTGCTACGAACGGAAACAAGCTGTTAATGTGGCACGGCGCTAACTAGCTACTACAAGTTTCCCTCAAGGCCCGGGCAAATTGGAGTTCGGCGTAATAATGAGCAGATTGATGGAGCTGGTTGAAAGCTTTTATTATGCAGCCAGGAGCGGCTGTGGCTTGTGTGCATGCATGCTCTTGAGCGAAACGGTTGAAGAAGTGCGTCGTCTGGCCAAATTTTTCACTCGCGGCCTGATTGCTTTGGGTTTTCCTTTCAGAGGGCTGTCTGAGATGTAGAAACACGCGTGTGAAGAGACAGAAAAAGAACGACAAAAGGTCAAGAATTAAGGGAACGGTAACAGTCAAAGGTGGAGCTGCAAGGAGAGAAAAGTATAGATTGCTAACAGAGAGGAACACAGATGAGCTGCATCCAACAGGCCCTTGAGAGACTGCCAAAACATTTAAGCCTTCCTTACTTGAAATTTGATTGATGAATGTGTGAAAGTCATGAGATGTTTTTTGAAGAGGCACATAGAAACACTGTCATGCAGCAGGCTCACCCATGAAGACAGAAGCAGACAATGAGAACTCATTTGCAGGAAACCGGGCAAGAGAAAGTGTCAGGAAGACTTTCGGCTGCGTCTCTGAGTGCACTGTCATGGTGTTTCACCGAGAGCGACTGGGGGCCTCGAATAGGGAGGAAGCAGAATCATAACGTGGTTTTGGTTTCTAGAATCTCGCCTAAATAAAGTCCCTAAAGTGGCCACCTTACAGGTGGAGAATAATAGAGGTAAAATATCTACAAGGCTTTTATTTACGGTTTTTTTTTTTTTTTTTTTTTAAAAGAATTGAAGTCAAGAGTGGCATCTTGAAATCACCAAGTCGCCATAGGAACCAGAGAGCGTTTACATCTCAACCAGTTGTGTGGGAACTGGTTGTTTGTTGTGTGTTTCCATAAAGAAGAGAATTTTTTTTTTCCCATTACATTTGTTTTTGGAGTTGCTAAGTTATTTTACTGAAACTGTGTTCAGTTTGAATGAGATAAAAACTCAACAAGTAATCAAGATCGGTGGGTGATGAAAGTGAAAGGTGACTGTTTGAATTTCAACAATAACAACAACCAAAGTCTGACAATAAAATCTTAAAGCGGAGTCTGAAATGGTAAGAAATTTTTTTAATTAACAATTTGCAAACACCAACAGAAACGTTCCCTCGACAAAAGATTAAAATAAGCATTTCAGATCGTGAAAAGCTAAAAACAAATTGTACCAGTCCCTTAAGGCGTTTAAGTTGTGCATTAAAGCGACAAAAGGTCTAAAATATTCAAAATATCCTACAAATAAAAACAAATCTTCACCTTCTCAAAGTCTCCAGAGTTTCACACAGTCAGTAAATTATGTTTTATCAACTAAAGCCCAGGTTTTTAGATAGAAGCCAGTTCTACCCAGCTTGAATAGATTGTTTTTCAATAAGCCTCCCTCCTGTTTCCAATGAAAGGAGCTACAGTACTTCTCTGATGTGTCAGATCGCTGTAGTGCTAAGAGCAATTTCTTAATCAAGCAAGAAATAGCGAAATTCTGCTGTGATTTCAATAAATAAAAGCCAGCATGAAACATTGGTGGGATCCAATTTCCGTTCTGAAAGTATTTCAGTGGAAAAACTGCCGTTTTCAGATTTGTTATGACACGCGTTAACATTTCAGGTTCCATTTTAAGCGAGGCTTTGTTAACATGAGGTGGAGTGGGAGACAGTAATTTATGCATTATGTACTTTAGTGATTCTAAACTGTCGCTTGATGAAAGCCGAAGCTGACTCGCCTATGTAAAAACATACTTGTAACTCACGCTCTCTGGGGACTTCATTTTGTTTTATTTTTATTCGCTGACAAACATTTCAAAGGGCTCCAAGTAAGTTTAAATGTTGAAATTACATGGGGGGGGTTTCTCCCCCACGAACTCAAATTTGCAGAGTTCTCTGTGTTTTTTAAAGTCAAGTTTTTGAAGCGAAAACAAGAAACTTCATGGAGGATTTTCAACGGGAGTCACACTTTAAACATGAAATCTACAAAAACCGGATGGATGTGGACATGGAAAGACGGACGAGTGGACATAAAATCATGGATGATGGATGTGGACTTGGACTGAAGGATGGATGGATGACCATGTAAACCACATTATCTCCAATAATTAAACACTACATTTAAGTTTTGCTACCTGTAACGAAGCGATGCGTTACCGGGTGACAAGCATGTGGACTGATTGATGGAAAGGGGAGCAGAAAGCATCCGATGGACGGATTAAACTTTCATACAACGGGGCAACTAATATTTTTACAGACTGGGATATGAAATATTACGTGAACACAAGCTGAACTACAGAATCCTGCTTTTCGTCATTCATTAGAAACCTGACTTACAAATCCCAAATGTATCAAAACTGTAGTTCAAAGCAATCGGTCTGAACCTGATCTGAATACCAATAATTGTGTCTATTTGGTAAAACATAACCCAGTTGTTACGTGGCCGTTAATCAAAGTTTGCCGTGCACAAAAGTCTTCTTTTGCTTATTCCGCTGCTACCAAGTTTAATCAGTTCTCGCTTTCATTGCCAAGCTGATCCTCTCCTCCCTCCACGCCTCATCTGTATCAGGATGGATTATTTGCCCTTGGCACACCACTTGGTAGTCTGCATGGCAAGGCAGCCGGTAAGTGGATCTATATGAAGCTGAAGGAGAAACGCATTCCTAAACTTATCCCTGCTTGTATATTTGTGTGCTTGCAAGGTAGCCAAGTTATGAAAATGTTAGCAGGTACTATAAACAAAAAGAAACAAAGGCCTCGGCGAGTACAGCGAGGTAAACGGAGGGGGGGAGGCAAGGGGGCAATCGCAGAGTGAGCACTATCTGAGCTCAAAGGGGCCTTTATGTCGCAGCAAAAATGGCATTTAGGCAATGAGGAGAACAAGAAGCTCGGGCCTAAACAGAAACCACAGCTGCATATAAACAAGAGCACGTCTCATGTTTAATAAAGGAAGAAAGAAAAAAAAAAGTGTTTAGTGAAGCAACTTTTCTCGTCGGCCTTGAGGAGCTGCATTAGCTGCCACGCATGGAATATATTGCTATACGTTATTTGGATCACAACATCCTTCAAATGATGGAGGCAGAGAACGCTGCGTATATTACTCCATCTTCTCTTTCGATTTCTATTTAAACAGTATACAACCTTCCTTTCCAAGGGGTTTGTAATTACTGGATCGTTCCAGATGTGAAGGCTTCAGGGGGGGGGTTGTTAGGAAACATTAGCGGAGAAACGACTTAATGAAGACCATGGAAACGATAATATTGTTGTTTTAGACTGTTATCAAGGAATATAAATGGCAATAATGGTGTCATAATAGCGCAAGAACACATTTTCCAAGAGCAATAAGCTTTAAATTCTAACATGTAACACTGGAAATGGAAGGCATTTTAAATATCCACGATAAATAAACAAAACAGAAATAAAAAATCAAATGAATAATGAAGTCTATAAACAAAACTGTCCTTCACAGAATAGGACAGTTCAGACCAACGTACCAGACTGAAGATGTTTATCATCCAGTTTTTGGTGGAAAAAGTGAAAAACGATAAATCATTCAAATGAAAATGATTGATTTTGTTTACATTTATCATGCGATTAATTGATTTATTGCTTATTGCAACAGGCCTACATCAGACCTGAGGTAATACCGTCTTACTTAAAAAGTTGAAAACTGCATTATTTTCCTCCTTCTTCTCAATTTCCTTTTATTCTCTGTTGGTGCTCAAAATAAAATGGAGAAGTCTGAAATGCTGGAAAAAAAAAAGACGGAAGACAAAAGAGGAAAAAGGTCAAAAAGTCAAATGAAGATGTGGTCATGTTTGCGGGTGATAATATTAGGTTTTTGTTTTAGATTTAGCGGTTGCTATGGCTGACAATGCAGGTCTCCTACACATAGCCGGCGACCAAAGTCACCTTCTGGCAGCTGGCTACTGTCATCGACTAATGCACTCAGAACTTCTGACCAGCACGGGTAATGACCAGGGAGGTAATGAAGAAGGATGCAGGCCATGATCATTCACAGTCTGCCCTGACGCTATTAAAACATACGTGGACAATTCGTTTTCATTTGCTAGGAGGGACGTGTTCGCCGGCTACGTTTCCCATATGCCGCGGATTTACAGCACGCAAAGATGGCCCGACTCCGACGCAGAGTTTGAGAGCGAGGGCAGATTACCTGAAAATCCCGCTCCTCCAGAATCTCCTTCCTCCACCGCACCAGGAAGGCAGCGCACACGTACAGGTGGAAGTGAGAGAAGCCTTCAGGTTCCGCCTGAAAACAGGAGGAAATCATACAACATGAGCAAAAATAATGAAAGCTAGGATATTACCACACTCTTTAAATTATAAAAACAGAAAATGGGAAGGAAGGACTGCGTATCGGTATGCAATATCTGCATACATTATCTACAACAGAATGACACCAGCAGCCCAGGGCTTTTTTGAAGCCGTTTGTTATTTAGCTGCAAAACATGTTGTTAGTTTTTAATGAGCAAGCCTTACTTCTACAGTTTCCAATAATTACGAGAAAGGATTTTCTTCCTTTGCAATGGTTAGATGTTTTATTTTGTCCTTAAATCTCAAACTATTTGAAAAATAACTTTCATGACATCCTGAAGCACCTAATGCAGCTCTTTATTTAAATGCTCACATTTGTCCAAACCACAAAAAAAAAAAAAGTATAGGTGTGTGTGAGTAAATTATATACATTTTGATGAGGCAGATAAAAGAAACTAAGCAGGTAATAAGCATGCTTTACATTAAGCCTACATTTCTGCTTTTATTAGCCGCAGACAGAAAATCATCATAATTAACATAAACATCAGTATGTATGTATGTAATTAACCTCTACAACGTGCTTCACTTTGTGAATTGAGTTTGTGAAATAATGAACTTTCCAATAATATTCCATCATCATCGAGATTCACCTTGATTTCTTTGCTAGCTGGTCTCTTCTCTATGGTGATCGGTTCGGAAAAACAGGCATCAAAGTGTATTTATTAAACTGAAAATGTTTTCCCTCAGTGATTAAACTTTAATTTGTCATTATGGAAATCAATTATGGAAAACACCATTATCAAAATCCGGGAGATTAATGACTGAATTAACATTTAGGTGTCAAAACTTGATGAATGAATTAACATTTGTGGAAAGTTAGCTGGTTTACATATATTTACAAGCGAATGAGAAATGTTTGAGGCCGGGATACTTTCAACTGGTGCATTAAATACAGCAGCTATACTGCTAAATGATAAAAAGAAGAAAAGGCATAATCAGACATATTTCGAAAACGTTAAAAGCTTTTATAGTTGTCATAACAAGATGAGTAATTCTTAATACGACAAAGAAGAACGACACGATTGCCCCAAATTACTTTCAAGCGTCATCTAATGTGCTGAATGGATGAATGGTAATTGCTAAAGTATAGCTATTTGTTACCCTGACTCTTGCATGTAAAAGATTTCTGCAGGTTTCACTGATTCAAATTTCACGATTAAGACTGTTTTTAAGACCACTGTGAATGGATTTTAAGACCTACGAACTTTGTCTAGTCGACTGGCAAAACAAAACAAAAAAGCTAGCCAGCTAACCAGCTTCTTTTTTGCTAGCTAGCTTCTATGTATCTAGCTAGCAGGCTAGTAAGGGTACGTTAGCGGTGAGTTAGCGGTAGCCTCAACCGTCATGATTCACAAAACGTAACAGAGACGTCTGAGTGCGACTCAAACTCTTGTCTGACAGAAAAGTCCTGCGAGAACAAAATTCACATACATTACACAACACATTCCAAGACAACATTTAAGACCTCTAATTAACATTAATTACATCTAGTAATTAATATGTTTTTTTTTTTTAATAAATTCAAGACATTTTGAGACTTTTTAAAGATGCGTAGACACCAAGGGGCTGAAAATCAGTGAGTGTAAATGTCATGATAGAAACATAGCTGGAGTAAAGAGCAGCGTTCCAAAAATGAAATCCAGGCACCGGCGGAACAAAACTGAAGCGGCACACAAAAGGTTGGAGTGAATTATGGTAATAATTTGATGCAAAACTTTATATAACATGTCATTTTAGGCAGCACTGAGAGCCATTCTGGCATCTGTGCGCCGCTGAAACAGCGCGGGCCTTTCATCACATTTCCTGCTTACGTACACAAGGTATTTAGAGCTGAAAATAAAAAGGCAGACAGAGAAAACGTGAAATGGAGCCCTCTTTTTTCTTTTTTTTTTTGCTGTCAGCAACCCAAAAATGTACATTTGCAGGGAGACAGAGACAAAGGAAGAACGCAAATCCCTCTTTCCACAGCGCCGCCTTTTATTTCAGGCCCTTGTTACGTTCGCCCGCTTACTTTTTTTTTTTCTCCCCTCCCTCTTTCTGACGCCGCAGTGAGCAGGGGGAATTAAAGAGGAAGGAAGACAAAGGATGAGATGTTCCCTGTTCTATTCATTCCACTCCAGAGCCCCATCAGAGAGAGAATAATTACAGCCCAGTTGAATGGAAGTCACTTAGGAGCGTGCTCATCTAAAGGAAGAAGATCCCAGCATGAGAGTGTTTCTGGATGCAATCACTAAAGGTGTTTTAGCTGCATTTAAACAAACTAAAAGTACATTGTTGGTTACTTTACTTTCCGACCGGATGAGCTGGGAGTGAATTAAACGCACGGGGAGAAAAGGTCAAATGAAAGGGCGACTAATCTCCTTTGGATAGACAGTTTTGGTAAAAAATGTCCCCGAGACTGACGGCAATCTGAGAAACGTCCATCTCCGTTTTTACAACATGTCAGGACTTTTTTTTTCTCTTTTCTTTTCTTATTTTTAACGCCGTCCTCCCGACTGTTTCACCATTATATTTCCAGAAGATCGCGACCCAGAAGCAAGATCAAAATCAGACTTTTTTTTTTTTCCCCTCCAGAGCGACGCTGGCTTAGTCACATTGAGAAAAAAAAAGAAAATGCAAGCTGACATGTTGTTTGCTTCATCAAATTTAATTTGGGTAATTGCGCCAGTGAATCCCATGGTGTTGTCCCTCACATTCGCCCAAAAAAAGCGGCGTGGAGGATAGAGTCGCACTCTTATTAAACACATCTCTTCATAAATTATTCTTCCGCTTTGCTCTCTGGAGTGTTGACGTTGATGGGATTTTAAAAAGTTCTGCTGCTGGATGAGAGGAAAAAAAAAAAAAAAAAAGAAACAGAAACGGTGAAAATCTGACTACCTTTGCATTATTTAGTGGAATAAAGTGACTCGCTCAAAGACCGTTATTGGATATTATGACGTCTCTTCGATGTGAGACAGTTGTCGGAAACTTAACACAGTGTGGTAAAATAATGCAGCTGATACTTTACAGGCATTTCCTTCAACTAGGGGCCTCAGCAGTTCAAATAAGTTTGTTAAAAAAGAAAGTAGAACTTTTATTAATTTAGGGTTTTGTGTAATTAGGACAAAAGGGCCTGGTCTTAACTAGGTTCTAACACTAAACGTATAAATCAAAGTGTTCAACACACAGGGATTACACACAGATTACTTGAGAAGGATTAAAGGATTTCTTTGAACATAAATATGCTTGAAACAAAATGCCAATTTCAGGAAAGAAAGCAAAAAACACTTGTTTTTTGAAAAAGCTTTGGTTTTAAGTTTTATGGCCATATTTCACAAAACTTAAACGGAAAAAAAAATACCATGCTTTTCTTTACAGTTGCCATGAAATTTGTGCATTGATACATTGTTTTGTTGTTCAAACGTCACCATTTATGTCAGACATGTTGTGTTTTATAGGTTCGTTCGTGCCAGAGTTGGACCGTCATGGTCCATTCAGAGAGGTTTCTCCTTCAACCCCATCAACTTTGTCGCACTTTGTATTTCTTTTTCAACAAACACCAATAAATTAAAGATGAAAAGCGATGAAAGACGGCAACGAAAGCGTAGATTTCCAAAGATCCTTCAAAGTGATGTAACGTACCAAGCCATGAAAGAATGACCAGACTACCTTACTGCTGTGCTAATTGAAGAACCCCTGCTTCATAAACCAAAGGCAAAAACCTACAAAAGACAAAATACGAGCAGGGACAGGTTATAAAAACAAAAGCGCTAGTTTTTATTGAATTACCTTTTTCCTTCCCCTCGCTTCCGAACGCATCTCCTGTTATTTCAGCTCGGCCTCCCGCGAGGTGGTACCAATTCTTTTTAATTTCAAGACAACAAAGAGCGTTTGTGCAAGTCGGGGAGAAGCAGAGAATACAAATAAAAGGCGAAAAAAGAAAAAGAGCAGCCTGCGAAGCGCGATGCGAGCGGCTGGCCGGTAGACGATTGGTTCAGTTCAAACAGGTGAATCAACACGAACTAGCACATGCAAACACCGATGGACGAGAGGCATTAGTGCTAATCGAGCGCCTAAAGCGGCGCAAAGTTAGAATTTTTAGGGGGTTATTTAAGCGGCTGTGTAACTCGGTGCTTGAGAACTTTGAATTCTTCTCCAGCTCTCCCTCTCCATCCGTCACACTGGCTGTCACCCCATCCTCTGTCTCTTTCCTTTATTAATATAACACAACTATTTCATAGATCAGGGATGAATTACTCCTCATCTAAAGCAAGTTCTGCGGGCCGCTAATCTTCAAATCTTGATTTGTTAGCCAATGATGAGGAATATTTCACAGCCACGGGCTGCGGCAGAAAAATGTTCACTTTAGATCAGTACGGGGCCATCAGTCGTGCTGCGAGAGTTTAAATATGGAGGGTTTGATGAGTCCACATTACAACAGCGGAGCTGCTGGGATGTGATGGGACTCTTAAAAGAGGCCCCAATTAATCAGTCAATATGCATAATTGCATGTTTGTATCAAAGGGGGTATTTATTATAAAAAGACTCAGATTATTCAAAAACTCCATGGTTGACTTCTGATTTGCTACACCGCAGAATACTAATAGGATTTGTTTTATTTAATGACTAAAAGAAAGCAAAACATATTTTTAGTTATTAGCATAAATACAAATTAGCAGAACAGTCTAAAATTAACAGCACAAAGTGCTGAAAAATTCAACACAGGAAGTAAATCAGTAAATTTATGTGATGAGTTCCATTTTTAGTTAGCTTTATTGCTCTGTGCTGTTTAGTTTCGAGCTGAATGTAATAATGTACATAGATGTACATCTAAAGAGAAAAGTGCTGTGTGCTTGTTGCAAAATGCAACAAACTGGGGGGGAAAAAAAGAGAAGAAATCTTAAAAAAGGTTGTGATCTTATACAAGTAGAAAATGCCTTTTATAATGACATGCAAACAAAGATTCAAGGAGGAGCTACAGAGGCTGTTTTTAGTACGTGTCATAATAATTAAATTATAGGGCTGGATGAACATAGAAGGCAGAAATTTTGAAAAAATGTTTCAAACCAGGTGGCAGTGAAATTTGGAGAAAAACACCAAAAACTTTGGAAAATTAGTTTCTTCGTAAATGTGCATCCCTAAAATCTATGAACTAAAATTATAGGGTTTTTTTTTATTCACACAAAGCTGTGAAAAAATATCAGACAAACAAAATGAAACTTTTACTCTATTTTAGTTTCCAATTAAGTGCAAAACAGGGAAAAAAAATTATAGGTAAATTGTCCTCAAAAAGTGTTTTTAATTTGTTTTCGAGTTCAAACCTAATTTTCTTGTGCTTCACGATTTTTCTTATTCTTTGGGGGGCGGGAGGACCTGTGGAGAAAAAACAAATTCAAAACTTTTGAATAAACCCACACAACTGCATTTGGGAATGTTAAGACTTCACATTTTGCCAAACTTCCATCCGCTGAATTCTGAACTCGTATTTGCACATTTTTATGATCAGAGGCGCAGTAACCGAGCGTTTGAGCCTGAAACATCAACATTCTGCCTGCGGCTAGCCCGACTCCCCATCCGCATCTTCTCCCGCCACGCGCCGCTTCACCTTCTCCGGCTCGTGACGTTCCCATCATTATGATTTTCAAAATAAAGTTTGTCAGGGGAGTCAAGGTGACTCCGTCAAACTCGTCTCGCGCCGCCTTGCGCCGCTCTGCTCGGGGTCCCCATCCCTCCCCGTGTCAGGACGGCTATGTCGGCGAAGACGTGGGGAAACTAGCTGACGAGCTCGGCTGATCAAAGATACGCGGGAGTTTGCGGCGAGAAAGCGGGACGGGAGAGTTGATAAGGATAATGTGGAAGTGCGCGGAAGAAGGGTGAGCGGAGGAACAGAGGAGGAAGAGGCGCCACAATGTCACAGCATCTTTAAACTGCTGCGTTGGCTGTCTGACTGGTTTGATCCCTCCAAAACAAAACCGGCCTCATGTGGGACCGGCGCGATGCGCTGACGAATCTACTGAAGGCAAGGTGAGAAGGTGGATGATAAACGAGCTGTGTTAAAATCAAACTGAGATTATGTAGTTGGCAGATTTTTTTAAAAATTTATTTATTTTTACTTTTCCAGCTCGTATGCTTCATATTTTCACAAAATAATTACATCTTTTAGATGAACTCAGATACAGAGAAGTTCAGTAAACAAATAAAATTATGATTCCATTGTAAATTATGATTCCAGAGTATTTCAACATCCAGACTTTGACTATGCCACAGGAAAACCTTCAGAAAATTTCATTTTAATTGGACTTGCTGGTGTGAGTCATACAGGTTCACAAAGAACGAATTGCAAATGTAAGACTTTTTAAGACCAGCATGAATAAAATTTAAGGCTCTTATCACAACAGAGATGTACAAACGAAATGCAGGAGACCAAAAATGTGAAATGTCTGGGGTCTTTTTGTGGCTGGTGGCATTATTTTTGTGCTTCTCGCACGGTGTGTGGCTCTCTAGCTAACTATCCAGCAATTATTAGCAGCTAGTTACGGTTAGCCTTAACCACCTTGAGTCACAAAACTCTGAGTGAAGATGTCTGCACAAAACTCAAACTTTTGCCTGGTAGAAAAACCCAGTGAGAAAAAAACTGAGATGAAACAGTCTTCAAGACCTGTAATTAACATATTTATAGCCAAAATACATTTTCTTAAAGATTTTAAGTCATTTCAAGGCCTTCATTTTAGACATACCAATTAAAGAAATTTTTGTAAGGTTGCTCCGACACCCCGTTGATCATACAAATACACGGCAGTAATCAAGTCCGGGACTGGCTTTTAAAATGCAATTTTAAAGCTTTTTCACAATTGATTCACAATTTGACGAGGGACACAATTACTTTTTCACATGCGGCCAAATTAATTTGGCTACATTTTCCCCCCGCAGCAAAAGAATAATGTGCTTGAAAACTGCATTTTCTATTTACTCAAGTTATTTTCGTCTGATGATACATTTGGCTACAAAGAGACCAAATAAAAAGCTAAAATGGGGAGAAAAATACTTTTTCAATTAACTTTGGTGCAATTCACTGACTCAGGCTTGGTGGCCAGCAAGAGGGTTTTGTTGTAATAAAAGACAATGTGATATCTAAAAGGGAATATAATGAATGAAAAAGGAATTGAAGGAGTGCAGTGTTTCTAAATGATTTGTTTTCACCAAATTTTATGATAATTTAGAAGCGTTCCACTGCTGCGCACAGTACCCTCCTCCAATGTGTTGTCTTGCTTTAGGCCATATTTTACACCTCTGCGAACAGGAATTAATGAGAGGAGGGAAACAGGCAAATATTAGCCAACTACAATTCCCACACTGCCACAGATTTAATCCATTACAGCTGTTCCCTCTGTTATTCCTCTGTATTAAAGCAAATAGTGAATCAGAAGAAGCTGAAGGGGGATAAAACCAGAGTTGTTCTTAGGGCTGCAGTAAACGATCGTTTTTAGAATCGAGTAATGAAACATTCCCCTTCTGTAGTGGTTAAAGTTAGGAAAGGAAATCTAAGAGAAACTGCTGGTACATGGAAAAAAAACCCAAACTTTTAATTGTTTATTACAACATTTTACTATTTACAAATATGATTCAAACATCACTTTTTGCCTCAAGTTTGAAGTATGGGGGAAAAAAATGCTTTTAAAGCGCAAAGACGTTTCACATTAACTTTTAAGAAGTAAAAAGCAAATTTAAATTGAGGCATTTAATTACAGTTTCAAGTTTGAATAATAAATAAGCTTTTTAATACTTGTTCTCACATCGCTACCTTAATGAGCAAGTACTACAAGCATAGAATAGAGCAGGAAGACATTTTTGAAAGAATCCGGCCTGCAGAGAGCTGCTAATAGCAATTAGCATTTGTCAACAGCTCATTGGTGGAAACGCAGTGTGCTAAATCGTAGAACATAAACTAGCAAAGTTTCAAGGGCAGATAATTTTCCTCAAGGAGTTGAAATAATCGAGGGCCTCCAGTCATTCAACGACTCGTTACATGCTTAGCTGTTTTGAATGAAAATGAAAAAGACATGCCTCTGATGTTGAAGGCAGAGCAGAAATATTACAGTGCAACCTCAGGGAAAACACAGAATGTCCATTTCCTGGAGGCTGTGTCAAGGAGAGAAAGGATGATCAAACTGTTTACAGTCCTGTCAGTGTATAGGACCACGACATGATGTGCCGGTGGGTGCTGTGAAGAAATTCAGACAGACTCCGTGCATGTGTGCGTGTGTGTGTGTGTGTGTGTGTGTGTTTGTGCGAGACCAAGGGTCTGGTCTTTAGAGGCCATTCACACTGCTGGCGGAGGCAATGTGACCAGCCATTACTACAGACTGGAGACAAGGAGGAAGAGGAAAAGGTAGGAGGGCCACCTCCCACTGGGATGTCTCCCCCTGTCCTCCTCACTGAAGTGGTATGATAAACTTACACTCAAGAAGGAGTCACTTACAAAACTTCAAACTCTCGATGGTCCTCTGAGATCCACAAATGAGTAAACGTGAAAACATTCAGCAACAAAGGGCGACCTGTACGGTGACATGCAATTATTCATTCCCTTTCAGCTTTTTTGTCACTGTATCCTGCAATATAGATTTGGATTCAGTTCTGTCAGTACAAAAAACTGTAGAAACGCTCACAGCTACAGCACGAGAGCTAAAGTAAATACGCTCATTAAGTTATGAGATTTAACTATGTCCGCAATTCATACAGCTGCACACAAAGCAAAAACAGACTAGCTATAAAAACTAGTCGAGCTTTAGTTAAAAGACAGCATATAATTACGATTAACTGTCAAAGAGCACATAAGACGCAAGTCTTGAGATTTTAGCTGTATATGGAATTAAATAATCTAGTACTCCACAAGCTAGCTCCACAGTATAAAACATATGGTGTGATTCATTCCCACCTTAATCCAAAATAATTTTCCAGGCCTATGCTGCAGTAAATTACTCCATTATTCCACCAGCAATCCAGGCATTTAATCACATTTAACCACCTGAATTTAAACATGGCCACTAACAATGCTACACAGCTTCCTGCTTGGTAAATTTCACTGTCCGCATAAAAGAAACCCATGCTTCAGAACCTGAAAATGTCACGGTATCCCCTTTAACAGCCATGCTAATGCTGTCACAGTGAGCTACTTGCTAATTTCATGCTCCACGCAACAGGGATAATTTAGTCCCAGTCTGTCTGTCTTTCTGTCTGTGTTTCTGCTAAGGGAAGAGTGGCCAGTGTGTTTGTTTCGGTCTGAATCCTCCCTCCATGCGTCTTCCTCTCTGCTCGTCCCCCTCAACCCTCTGCCTCTGAAAAAAATCAATTGACGGGAGAGTTGAGAACAGCGCATGCAAGAAAGGAAAACAGAACGAGGGCAAAATCGGCTAGAAATGAGAGGAGAGGATGTGGAGAGGAATCAGTAGGCAGAAAGTGAGAGAGATGACTGATAGAGAGGAAAAGCTGTCTTGTGCTGGATCACACTCCTGAACAGATGGCCACACTACAGAGAGAAAACCACAGAGGAGACATTACAGTGCTCAGGTTAAAATCTCCCCTGAAAGATACAAACAGTTCAGCAAGGAAGGACAAGGTCTTTTTTATTTATCATCAGGATGATTCAAAGCTGAAAATTCGAGCTCTTTCTGTCCCAACAAGGCCGTCATCCTTGCACTGTATCCGTGTTCTTTGCAAGAACACCCAGTGTGAAGACATGCAAAAAGTCCTAAAATATTTTATTCAAGAAGCACAATCATACCTAACAATTCAGTATATAAGCAGAATACTGTAAAAAAGTATAGAAACTTCATTTGCTTTGATCAGATCTGTGCAGGAGCGTTGGAGTGAACCAAAGCATGAATATGCAGCAAGGAAAGCATGCTAACTCTTGCATGGATCTGTCGTGTTGTGGGTCTGCTTCTCTTCAAAAAGACATGGAAAACTTATATGAGGAAACAGACATCGTGAACTCTTCGAAAAATTACCCAAAACACATGTGGTCAAAATCCCAGACCAAAAGCCTCAAAAGGCTTGTGGGATTTGAAGCTAAGAGAGCGTAAGACGAGCCCAAGGCTCTGGACGATGCAGACAGCTGGTGCAATGAGAACGTCAAACATTTTCCTCTCTGTAAGCTCCAAGGTAATGAATGTTGAAGAGCAATAAGTACCATCCTAATAAAGCAAGTCTTTTTGCCTCTAACCCCTATTTTGCACCATATTGTACCTTTCTCGGAGTTGCCTGCAGAGGCACCTTTTGCACCAACTATCCATCAATTTGTACTCCCCCATACCGCCAAAGGCACGTGATAATTTAAAGTCATTTTGTAGATTCTACTCTCAAGCCCCTTTCACCAAACACTTCAAAGCAGCGTCGAGGTGCCTTTTCACGACCTCTGTATTTTGCGAAAGTGCAGTCTCCTACTCTTACAATGCGTCGGCTGCCAAGCCAAACGTGACAGCTGCGGGGAGAGTTGTTCAAGGCCAGGTGGTCTTTGTGGATTGAGGGAGTGATGTGTCGATGTAAGGTTTGCGCGACCATCCAGAAGCAGCATTTGCGGGTGTAACAAGACTCGTCAATCATTTCCGATGACAGGAGTAAGAAGGTGGCATACACAATTTGAATTTGATGCATTTGCTCTGCCAAAAACAACGTTGCCACACTGAGCTTCTCTGTCGATGTTGTTTTGAAGATTTTTTTAAGAGTTATCAAAACCAAACAGTAGTCAGAACCAAACGCATTGGAAATAGGATGCATATAAATTATGATTTGGTTTATAAGGTTATTCAAGAGATTTAAGCAATTGAAAATCCACAAATTACAAAAATATATAGCTACTAAGGAAAATATAATTTTGTGTAATTTGAAAAATGTTCTATTTACAGGTATAAAATGCAATAGGAAAGGATGAAATGTGGGGACAAATTGGGTCAGGAGTAAACTCCACAAAAAGCAAAGCAAGGGATGATCTGCACACACTAGCAAAGGCAACTCTGCTGGGGAAAAGGAAATGGTCAAATTTCCTCAGGAGGCTGAGAAAGGAGGTGAGGGTCTGTGACACAACCTGCCAAAAAATGTCTTTGAGGACAAGTGCGAGTGTGTGCGTGAAAGCTGCAGTCTAAGCAACACTGTTAGACATCAAATATTTAGCGTTATGGATTACAAGTACAAAGTGAGTGTGTGTTGTTGTCAAGTCACGACAAAGAAACTACACTGTTTAATGATTCATTCCTGGATCCTTATTTTAGACTTGAGGTGAACTCGAGTCCACCTTACGTCTGCAGGTAAGAGAGCAGTCTCAGATTTTGACTCAAGCTGCTTAAGAATGAAATCAAAGATTAAAGACGATCCTCCCTCTTACCATTTTAGAGTCAGTTCATCCTCTTCTGCTAATCTGATGAGGTTGTATAAGGGAATCATACAACCGCAAAGCAAATCTTGTCGCACACTTCAAACCTGCGATGTGGGGTTCCTCAGGGTTGTGAGGAACAATATACAAGCTTTCAATAACTGATTCCTAAACAGTCTAAGACTGCATCATGTCTTTTATGTGCAGATAATTCCAAATTAGTAACTTTCACTTGCAAGTGATGCCAAAATAATGACGATAATAATGACTTTCCGTTAATCTCTTCCACGAGAAGATTCGATCAATGCCATGTCATATTTCCAATAATTTTCCAATTAATTTAACTGGCAACCGTGAAAAACTAATTTCTTGACAGACATGTCACACGAATAGTCACGATCTAATGTTTTTGTTAGATTTTTTTGTAAATTAGCATTATATTAAATTAAATATAAAAACGGTTAGAGCAGTTACCTTCTTCCCGATGGAGGTTTCCGAAAGTAACAAAAAAAAAATCTATTTCTTAAATTGTTCCTTCATCAATTTATTCACTGATGGTGAATAAAATAAAACTAAAGGGAGGTTGGGAGACAAAAACAATGCATCTCCTGATATGATCTTGTGAAACTTCTACCAAGATCCACCTACTTTGATGGAAACCTTTCACAAACAACTCAAATGGCACGTTCCAAATACGCAGAGACAAGTCCGGTCCAAACTCACCACCGAGCTAAAGGTGTTTTAAGCTAGGCTGGTGAAGAATATAGCTTCTGTCAGGTACCATCTGTCATGCCGCCCACAGTTGAGCTAGAGTTCATAAGCAGTTAGACATGATTCATTTGCTCTTTATTAATTCAAGATAAGGTTTGATGGAACTCAACTAAGCACTTCAGCTGTAAACCACAACATATCCATGATTAATTTATCAACATTTAATAGCCCCTTTGCATTTCAAACTACAGCCTTTCTGTTGTAGGCTCTCATTGCCTCACCATTCCTTCTAGATCTAAAAAGCTCCCTCAGCAGCAATAAAATAGCTTCTAACACAGCACTTTCCATTCTGATCAAAGTTCATGTATTTCTTTGAAAAGGAGGAAGCCTCAGTGAGCTTCGAATCTGGTGCTGCAGCTTCGCGAGTTGTGAAGACGTTACAAGTGCCTCGTGCGGGCTAAATGGTGTGTAAGACAAGGAACATCTGTATTTTAATGGCAAGCAGGAATAAAATGTGAAGCATGTGACAGTAGAGCAGTAGCGAGAGCTGCAGAGATGACAGCAGAAGAGGTTCAAGCATATGTTCAAGTATACACTTTGTGCAGCTGGGCGTATCACCAAGGGAGAGGAGCCACTTGAAACCCTAAAACACCTCTTCATTCCTCTTCTGTCGATGCATCTCACCTGATCAATCACTCTGATGTGGGCAAATGCCTCACACTCAGGTTCTGGGTCAAATGGAGAGATACATCATATGTACTCAGCTCAAGTCCAAACTCAAGTCCATTCCGGGAAATTCACACCTACACACTTAAAAATCGATAGCAGGCAGTTGGTTGTATTGACGATGCCAAGCAAGGTTAACTATATGGACTTCCTGTAGGCGCCGCCTGTTAAGCTTTGGGTAAAGTAAATATGAAAAAGCACTGGGGTCGTAGAGGTCAGATTTGTCTCTCATTCTTGCCTCGAAACATCTGGAGGATGTTCTTAAAAATGGCTTCCTATGACTAGCTTCTACAGAAAACCTCCAATCTTCTTGAACTCAGGAGTCTGGTGAGCTACATAAGACACACAAGACTTTTAGAAGTTAAAACAATTCTAGCTATCATACAGAATCTTGAGTTTTTGCAAGAATGAAAAAGCTCTTTAAGATATTTCAACCAGCGTTAACAATGTTGACATTTGAAATTCAGAGCAGGTTTAAAAGGCTCTTATTGTGAAAGGTTTGTTGTGCGCGCGCACCATTTGTCGCCCGACGAGGAAATCATTGTGCCCGCTGGCCGCGGTTTGCTCAACATTTCAAAGGCTGCATTAGCTGAGTCATCCCCCGGCTGGCTGCTGAGGAGCGCATCCCGGTCTCAGCTCATCTGAAGAAGAGACACGTCTGACAAGATATAAATGTTTGCCGGGCTGACCAAGGGCAGTTTTGTTATTATTCTCGCCAAACCCTGAAAACCCGGTAACAAGACAAACAAGCCGGAAAGTTTTGAAGATCAACATTTTACTGTTCCATCTTGCAGCTTTAAACCCAGTGCAATAAATGTACTATTATTACTACTTATTTAGGCAAATCTACAATAATGTGACTTGGCAAATTAGAACTAGCTGGTCATTTTTCTTTTTTTTAAGAACCAAATAATCTTTATTTTATTTTTTTAAGGTTTTGTTGGCTCTAGTGGCCTTTATTTGAAAGTAGTTTGACAGGAAAGAGGATGATGAGAGAGGGGAACATGCGAAAAATGTCGCCAGGCTCGGAATCGAACCTACAACCGCCACCACGAGGACTAAGTCCTCAATATGTGGGTCGTACTTTGCCCCTGTGCCACCACAGCACCCCGAACGAGTTGATCCTTTAATATAAGAGATGTAATATCTTCAGTCTGTAATATTTTAAAACAGGAATGTGAATGATTTGTTTTGCATCTTCCAAAATTCTGACTTAAGAGGGTCTATAGGAAAGAAAGATGTGAAAGTTACATTTTTTTTTAAATGAAAACAATAAATAAATAATTGAATAAAAAAATCCAATACATTTCTTTTGAACCATCATCAACACAAAATGCATGTGTGTGAATGAGACCGAGAGAGCAGGCAGAAAAGTGTAGCTGCAGGAAGTGAAAGCAGTGAAAATGGAGGAGTGTAAGCACCTCGGGGTCAACTATCCAAAGCAACAGGCAGTGAATCAAAGAAGAGCGGCGAGCGCAGGCAGAATGGAGTCGAGAGCGCATTAGGAAGGTTTACAAGCAGTGATGAGCGGCTTAGAAGCAGTGGCACTGATAAAGGGACGGGGCGCCGAGCTGAAAATGTGGACATTTTCATTGGCGGTGACGAAAACGGACGGAATCAGAAATGAGCACATAAGAGTTAAAGTCATGGAGGCCAGACTGGGGTGTTTAATGCGTTCGGAGGGGATGGAGGATATGTGGGACAAAGGATGCTGAAAGTGAGCCTCCCAGGGAGGCAGAGAGCCTGCAGAGAGGGTGATAGGGAGATACTAAAGGCAGAAAGAGAAGCAGATGACTTGCTGTGGCAACCTGCAGCCAGAAGAATAAAAAAGGGATTTGTACGTGTACACGTCTTTGGAAACATTTTTTGTAGAGCTAAGCAAGTCTAAAAATGAGGATTTGTACACTTGTCAAAATAGTGAAGTTTAAGCATTTTTCAAGATAAGTCTTCAAACTCTCATAGAACAGTACTTTGGAGAGAAAAGCAATATAAACGAGAATTCAATATAACATTATACAATTTATTACTGTGATTAATAATGTATTGTGCTAGTATTCTACATTCTACAGCATGGTCAAGTGTAACACTTTCATATTATTTTGAAATCTCTCTCTAAAACTTAAACTTTTTGTTTTCAGGTGTACAAGGTACCAAAAAAAAATCTCCCAAATTTCAATTTTATATTAAACACATAAAATATAAGCAAATATTATTCCAACTGCACAGATCAACAAGTCATTGCGACATTAGCAATAATAACTTTTTAAAAAGAGTTCTAGCAAAGTTTTTTTGGCATTTAGCTAATGTAAATAATTTTGAATATTCTAAATGAGCGACAAGTGTAGTTTGATTTTTCTTCCGACAAAGTGTAAAAAATGTGTATGTATCTTTTTATTGGGGTTTGAAAATATCTGGTTTCAATATAAAAAAAGTTTTCCCAATTAGGCTTTAAATAATGTTCGATTGAGCTTTGTTACAAAAAACTGCAGTTTGAATATAAAGAAATTTGAAGAACTTTACACACAAAATCAAGCACTTTCCAAACCTTGAGATCCTTAAAGATGCTCGAATTTCAATTAGGTGTTTATTTAGCACCAATGTGAATAATGTAAAAAAAATGCAGAACGATAAAATAAAACACAGTTGTCTTAATTGTGAGTTGCAGTGAAATACCGCATTATTTCCCCCTCTCCTCCTCTTCTTAAACTTTTCTCTGATGAAGGAAATGACAGGAAAAAAAATCGTCTCACACTCCCGACATGAAACTCAAGTTTTTGTCACCTCATCTGCATAAAACTGAAAACTCAGAACGAAACGCAGCATCATATTGCCGCTTCGTCTTTGGGGGGCGGCAAAAGAAAAACGGATGTTTTCGTCAGGGAATAATTCCTAACCCTACAATCTCCTGCGGAGGCAGAAAGAGGAGGGAGGGTAAAAAAACAAAAAAAACAAAAACGTGATAACGGCGGGCCCTGTGTGTGATCGCACCTGATACGTGTCCCACAGTCTGATCGTGCACCGCAGCGGCAGCTCCCTCATCAGGAGGTTGTTCATCCAGCGGAAGGCGAACTGCAGGTACTCCACCTCGTACTGCTGCATATGGCGGTGAACAGATTCTGGCAGAAATTAGAACAAAACAAAAAAAAAAAACCATGATATAAAAACCTCAAAAACAGCAACAAAAGAGAACGGATGCAAAACGCTGTACAGGCAGAGGCTTGGGAGGGGGAGAAACCTCAAGGCGACGCCATGGCGTGAGATTGTCTTTCTGAACTCCCTCTTCTCTATTTCAAAACTGCTGTCATCGGTGTCACGCGCGCCACTGTTTCCTCATAATTGAAATGTAATTACAGAGCCATCCAAATTGTCTGGGAACGGTTCTCGTACCCGGCGCGGGATGAGAAATGGAAGCGGAATTGTATTGTTAACCAACACTCCAGAGAAATTGCATGTCGCTCCAATGGAGACTGAAGTGCATATAAATTAGGTCAATGGCGTCCAGAGGTGAAGGCTGAATGACGGCTTACATGCAACGTATAGAGAGCATGTTAATTACTTCTTTGACATCGGCGCCCTCGGCAGAAGCTGATAAAAATTGTGTTGCGCCGACTTCTGACCCGTCGCGGAAAGTCAAGAGTGTCGGAAACCAAAGATCGGGACCCTGTCACTTAAAAAAAGAAGGAAAAAAGAAAAAAGGATGGGAGGTGAAAACTCCAGAGTGAATATTAATGAGGCCTCTCTCCTTTTCTTACATTCAGATTCAACATTTCAGCTCTGTGAAAAAAAAAAAGGTAATTATTTCTCTGCGGAAAAAGAATTCACTACAAAGGAGTTCACGTAACGCAGAGTATTTACAGAGAAAATTTCCACTTTTCTCAAATATCAATGCTTTTTTTATGGCTTTCATGAGACATAAAAACAAAATAAGAAACAAATTAGTGCATAATTGTGAACAGGAAGAAATAATTTGATGCAGCTGCAAATCTCTTGAGTCACATCTCTGCCCGATTCATGTCTTACCACAGATTCTCAACTGGATTTGTGTCTGGACTTTGACTAGGCCATTCTAATAAAATTAAAGGGAATTTTTGACATTTGCAAGAAACTATGCAATGGCAATTCCCAACAAAAGCCACTTTACAAGGCAGAAAGTCTCATTTTATGTCCAATAATAAAGACATTTAGATCCACTTAATCTCCTAAATTATACTTAAGGTTGCACTGATAAATGCAACTGTTGCCAACTTAACTACTTCTCAGACAGGAAACAAAAAAAGGCCAAAATGGGAATCAGCAGGTCAGGCTTTTCAAAAGATTGCAGTTTTCCAAGCGATCCCCAATCAGTGCCCTCCCACTGGCAGTACAATTAGAGTGATAATTATTTGTTTTCAAACTTTATTTATGCGTTTTGACATGCAGTTTGACATATCAGTCTCAACAGATACAAGTAGCTTATTAAAAAAACAGAAATCAGCCCAATTCAATTAGCCAAGGCCCGACCCAAACAGAAATGTGACAATTTAAATAAATACAGAAAAAAGTATTTAAAAAAACAACAACATTATAGTTGTATTTAGTACGGTGTCTTCAAGAAATGAAAGTAGCTGATAAATGGAAACGTGTCAGTATTCCCTAGAGCGGTAATTTAAATGTTTTCTGAATTCACCGCAAGGTGAAACTGTACAAAGATCTTAGTGCAGGTAAACAGCTTTTGAACATTTCTATGGTTGCTGAATTTATTGTGGAGCAGAAGGAAATAAAAACGTCTCCAAGACGCCTACATGAATAAAGAAACCACAGATCTCCTTTTCACCATATTGGAGACTGGATTGGTTTTCTCCGCCTGATCCACTGAACGCACAGAGAGAGGACCACATGTTGCACGGCGCGCTTTCAATATGGCCCCGGTGCGGGGCTCAAACTTCAGTGTCAGTGTCACGGCGTGCTGGCAGAACGCTCACGGAGAAGAATGGATGAGAGGCAAATACGCCGCCTGCGTACGGCGGCGGCGGCGGCGGTGGCGCCGCCACGCCGAGAGTGACTGCTTTTGTTCCCCGTCTCCGTTTTTGATAAATGTTTGTTTGACGCCGTCTCCACATAACAAAAGATTAAAAATACCCCCCCCCCCTCCCTCCAATGTATTCTGAGACTCCTTGTTTCACAGTCATCAAGCCCATGACACTCATTCTTCCTCACACACATTCACGCACGAACACACGCATGCAGACAACTCATAATAGAGCTGTAATTATGGAGCTGTCAGGGAATCTATAAGAAAAGCCAGTTAAGGGAGGAACTATCGCATCCTCTTCTCTCACACTCGCTTGCTCTTAATCAGAGCTGACTGACAGCGCACACACACACTGCTCCAATAATCCTTTTATTGGTAAAACATTACGCGGATACTTCGAACCAGGGCCACGTGCGTTATTATCATCGTCTAACACACACCTGAACGACACCTATCTGCTCTCGAAGACACAGGCGGGGACGCGGGGTAAACACAAAGCTATTATTTCACACTCCTCTCCGCAGTTTAATTATCACATGCTGCTGCAAAAGCACAAACAAGGAAAGCTCATTAACGGCGCATGCATCACGGAGACCGATCTGAGCTAGCTGCCAAGCAGAGGCGAAAGGGAGCGGAACTACTTTAGACAATGTTAAATTACACTAATGAACTTGCTCCTCCTAATATTAGCGACTTCTGCAAACAGCGAGGAGGGGGAAGGGAAGAGGGTGTGGCGGCGGCGGCGACAGAGGGCAGGGTTATTCGTTATATCGCGACAGAGAGGGAGAAATATTGAACGTTATTAAATTTAAAAAAAAAAAGGAAAAGTTGAAAACGTATGAGGGGAAAGTTGTAGAAGTTGAATGTTATTACTCATTGGGCTGCTGGAACAGTGCTGAGCATGCTGAGTGGGGTTGTTATCAGGGCTGAGGATGACACGTCTCGTAGGCTGATTGACTGATGAGTCTGATCCTCCAGCCTGGTGTCGGGTTTAGTGTGGACTCTCCTCGTCCTCAGCCTCCCCACAGCTCCCACTCACAGAGACTGCAGCCCTCGGCTGGCTGGACAGCAGGAGGTCAGAGGTTCTACAGTGAGCAGCGCTCAGGTTTCTGCTGATGAGGCCGATTCTGCCCGACTTGACACTCTCCTTGGTAAAACATGTAATTACAGTTGGACTTTTCCCCCCCGCTCTTTCTCATTTCATCTTTTTCTCTGGCCCGTCATCCGACGCCCCCGGTACGTTGACACTGTATCTCACTGCAACCTTCGTCTGATGCGCTTTTTTTTTTTCTTTTTTTTTTTTAACCTACATTAAATACAAAAACCAGGTGACACCTCCTTCTTTCTTGAGCGGTTTCCACCAATTGCTTACAATACCTAGGCCTGTCACAAGAACAAACTTTGCTGGATAATAAATTGATCCGGAAGTTATGGCGATAAACCGTAACTTCCGGATCAATTTATCGTGATCAACAAACTTTAAATTCGAGTGAACTTTTAACACTGAAACTGGAAAACATGTTAAATCTCCAAAATAAGTAAACAAAACAACAAAAACAACAAATAAAATGAATTATGAAAACTAAATAAAATTGTTGTACCAGAAAAGGGATAGTTGAACACTTTTGTCCATCCAGTTTTTGGTAGGAAATGGGAATTATTAAGCTAGTTAATAAGAGCTAGCGACTCTACCATCATCACAGCTGCAGTTTGCAAGCATACAATAAAAAATAATATTCATCATCATGGCCATGACATGTCATTAAAGTGTCTGGAGAGCTGGTTTATTTTCTCGGGGCCAGTAATGAACTCTTTTGAAACTCATCTGAAGAACAGAAACTTCTTTGTGTCCATAGGCAACTTCTCAAGTCACAAGTCACCTGTGGGCATTTATCAGATTGTTTATTTGTTGGCAAAAACTTCTTATGACAATTTGGATTTATTGTTTGTCTCAACCAACAGTTTTGTGACCGGTTGCCGCTGAAAGACTCAATTGAACGGGTAAGACGATGCGTCGCAAAAATGTTCCAAAACATCTGAAAACTGGATCCAACCCAAGAAAATACTCGTCTAATTAGGAAGTGACTGACATGTTTGGTTGACACGTTTGACTGACGCTGATGAGAAGTCACCAGGTTTTATGACGAACGTTTAAAAAGCCACCGTTGTTAACCAAAGCATTTAGAGACAAAGTAAACTTGCTACCTCGACACTGAGCTTTTTCATTTCCACGGCAGCACTGTGTAATATTTGTGGACATAAACTGGAAGAGTAAGAATATTTATTTCAAAACCTTTGGTGTTCTGACAAGGCACCCGAGTGAAAAAGCACAGTGAGGCCTTCGTTTTCTATTACATATATCCTGAAAAATACCCCCTTTACGGCATTTTGCAGTGACGGGCGCACAAAAAACTAAAAGTTTTGTCTCATTATCAAGCTGAAACCAAACAAACACGCAGCGAGTCAAGTTAAAGGAACTTGGAAAAAGCTCCAGACTGAAAAGACTACCGATAAGAAGTCTTTAAATCACTTGAAATACATCAGAGGACACGCACAACTCAGTGTGGTGAGCAAAGAGTGATTTCTGAAGTCTGTGTGGGAAGAGGAGGAAAAATTGTGTAACTGACCTCGGGTCAGGTTACAAGCCACTGAAGCAGACCTCAGTGTGAAGCTTTGAAAAGCAAGGGCCTGATTTCAAAAGAAAGCCTCCTGCTGAAGCTACAAATAGAATATACACAGATTAAAAGTCAGGTACATAACCCACAAGGCCAATACTATCATCTCCTACAGAAAGGCTAATTATCCCTTTCAAACTCGCACACGTATGGAATGGTTCCTTCTTTGCTACAGTCACTACAATCTCACAGCAGAGCCAGGATCGGCGAGAATGTCGCAGATGCACGCTTTCATTAGCATAGATAGATTCACCTTGGGGCAATTTGCATGTAAATGAACTTGTACTAATGCACTAGCATGCTGCAAATACAGAGATAAAAGAGATAAAGAGATCAGAGGAACGTTACATGCCAACAAAGTGGTTGTTGTCTTTTGAGGCGGTACATTCGCCGGCGTCAAGCAAGGCTAATGGGAGTTGGAGTTATTAGCGCAAGACGATAATTACACAGAGGGGTAGTCTGACGGACGAGCCTGGAGGCACACACACGAATTTCAAATGTACGATTTAAAGCGAAGAGGAAGGAATGATCAGACGTAGCGGCGCGACGATACCTCAAAAACTATGGGTTCAAAGAAAAGAAGTGCTTTAAGTTTGGTTTGGCTACAAGGCATTGACCTTTTCCAGTATCCTTGGCAATTAAAGTTTCATACAGTTAGTATTTCAACAATACTAACTAGCATTAGCAGTGTAAAGGGTAAAAAAACATTCTTCTGAATGGTTCTTTTCCCTGAACTTCAGAACTCTGAGAGGCGTTCTTTGTTTTAAAATGGTCTGCTCAACAACAGCTATTATTCCAACACATTTTAAATTGTGTTTATTTACACTGCAAATAAATACAAGGGGTCAAAAGGTGTCGTATTTAATGGTACAATATAGGTTGTTTGTTCCTGCCGAAGCAACTCAAATCTACTACTGTTTTCTCTTTCATCCTATTTCTATATTACAACTAGGCCTGTTTATTTTATGGAAAAATAAACACGTCTCTCTGCGAGAATGTTGTATTTTGTGAATGCATTTTTTTACTTGATGCAGGCGATTCTACTTTTTTGTGAATTTCACTCATGAAAACAGGTTTCTCTAAATGAATATAAAAAAACACTTGAATAAAAAGGCTTTATTTTCAAAAGTAGTGAACAAAACTGTTTTATGTGCCACACATTTTCCTGTCATTCAAAAAAAGAAAAAAAGAAAGTTTCTAGAAGAAGCATATGGAAAACACAAAGCTGAAGGAACGCCAAACATTACTTTTACAAACATTACAACGTTGATAGAAAGCTAACAGAAGGAATGATTGTTTTCAATAAAGAATATGCTGGAGACTTTTTAATTTTTGTACAAAACAATCCAGGTATTTTTTGTCTTAAGGGTATCAGAATGTGAGAATTTTATTCCAGCTAACTATCTTGCTTGCTAGCATGTTTTTGACTGTACAGCATCCATAAGGGACCACGCTGTTCAAAATGTTTCTTTTTTGGTTTTCTGTGAGCATACGGTTTGCAGGCTGATGTTTTTCACAGATAAGGAAACTCCTTCATGTTCATGAAGCAGCACCTGGCCAAGGACGGTGTGTAATAAGCATGAAAAGTAGCCTTCTTTCATTTGTACAAGATCTAGTAACATTAAGGTAATAAAAACAGAAAACACCTGAAGTTCTTCATTTCTGTCAGCTGCATCTGCTCTGTAATTGACCTATAAATGTCCTACGGTTTTATTTACTAAATATCAACAGCTCGAGCGGTAAATTAACACATCTCAAAGATAAATCAATTTGTTACTCATGGATCAGCAAGACTGAGAAAAAAGAAAACCTCTTGAATACGGGAGAATTCAATTGTCGGAACTGCAGAGAAAACCCCAATAAACCAAAAATAAAGAAAATACAGTTAATTTGGGATTTGTATTAGCTGTAAGAAACGTGCGGCTCCGGCAAATCATCCTCCTGCTGTTACAAGACAGAACCGCACATTTTATCAAAAAACCAACAACAGCCTGGATAACCCCGCATCTGATAAGTGCTGATAGGTAATTTTGGAGCAGATGAGAGGCTATTGTTCCCAGAACAGATGCTATGTCGACAGCGGGGCGAAAAACAATCCTGTAACACAAGATAAGAGGTATCTGTGATCTCATTAGAGCTGGTAATGTCAAGCTAGCGGGGTATAAAATGACTCTGCCGCAGCTATGATGACAGGGCACTTATGGAGGAGATACAGTAAATGTGTTGTCATTTTTTTTTTAATGTTGATCTCTGCAAAGATGGAAGGACGACCATCAACTAAACAATAAGACTGGTTCTGTGTTAATAGCATCAGCAGTGCTTGGTGTTCGGCTCAAAAAGTGTACTGGTGCGAAAAAATAATTAATCCAGATTCCCCATGAAATCTTCAAAAACAAAAAAAAAACTGATTTATCAATCTGCTGGGTTTCCTACATGGTCTTTGGTGGAGTGAAAGTCTTGCATCTTTCTTAAAATTTTCTAGCGTGTATGTAGTGAAAAATTAAATCACAGCACTGTAATTCTGACTATGATAAAAAAAAAACGTAGATAAATGATTTTGTTGTAGCATTACAAAGAAAATATTCTCAACTGCTTCTGACTGACTGATATATACTAGAAGTTAATGACATTCTGGTATTTAAATCAACAGAATTACTCATTGTGTTCATGTTTGCTCATCAAGGGAACAACTGGAGAGTTAAAAAAATATATCATGTCTCGTTTAACTGGAAAAATTCGCAGAAAAGAAATATACAAAGATAAATACTCTCAGGGACTCGAGAACAGAGGAAAACCTGACTGATCTGATCATCCTGCTCCGGCGGGAGGGTGGGGGGAGTCCTGGGAAAAAAAATCCCCTGGGTTCCTTTTGCAAAAGAAAGAAAGAAAAAAAAAAAAAGTACCAACCTTTACCGACATTCACGCGCCATTTAAATGCAGCGGGTGAGTCGTGCTCGCCCTCTGGCTGACGGAGCGAGCGACGGCAGAGCAGGACGGCGCCGCGAGTTTGCCAAGTACGTGAGCGCTCGGCAGAAGCTTGCTGTGATAAGAGCGTGTTTCGCACAATGCATCATGTACGCCCATGCATGCCTCATGGGTGTTAGGTTGACTAAGTTAGAAAGGGAAGCTTTTCTTTCCCCCCATGGGAGAAAAAAGGGAAAAAAAAAAAAAAAAAAAAGGAGGAAAAGGGCAGCTTTGGTAATTAACACATAATTTTAACCATGTGGGGGGAAATGTCATTAAACTGTGGATGAGTCCACTCGGTTTGCATAGATTATCTTCCCGAGCGCCCAGCCGGCCTCGTATTTCCCCCTGTACTGTATTCACGAGCATGCATGCTTTTCCACGCAGCTGAGCGGAATGCTAAGCAGCCGGACGCCATTTTAGAGACATGTAATTAAAAATAGCTTAAAGTTATACGAAGTTAAAAAAAAAAAGAAAAAATAACAACTCTCGTTTGCATGAGCAATAGATTTAAAAAACACACAGCATTAGTAAACCGCAATATATATTTTTTGACAAAACAAAAAAGATCAATTTTTCAAAACATTCTTGCACTGATATATGTGGAAGTGGAAGGCCATATGACTGAAAAGGTGTGCATTAACTCACTTTCAGCATTTTGTCTGCTTCACTTCACAACAAACAATAATTATAGTGACTCTGCTCGAGCTGAAATAAACCTCTGCTACTGAGGTATAATTTTCCTGTGTTTGTTCTTGACAGATGCTTATTTGAGCCATATTTAGAAGACGGGTTAGAAAATAACGAAATGGTCCTACGCAAAGGTATCAGTCAGGAGAGGGAGGGAGAACTGTGGGAGAATGTGTCATGGTTCTTTGAAACCTAACACAGGCTACGGGGTATTTTGGGCCCAGCGGCAATGATAAGCATCACCAAAGGAACGCCACATCAACAGTGAAATACGTAAAATATGGAAAAGAAAAAAAAAGTATACAGTATAGTCTAGATTTAAAATCAAATTTACATTAAACTTTTTTTCCTAGTATTCTGTTCCTCTGCTTCAGCTTCTCTACGTGACATGGTTGTAGTCAAGAAAAACAAATTTAGTCGGAAACTAAATAAAAAATAAAAGTGTTATTTTGATATTGAATGTGCAATCGAACTCTGATGCAAACAAACAAATGAACTCTGCTCCAAAAATGTAGGTTCCTAATGGATGGCAAGGGGATTGGAGACCGCTCTAAAAGCAGGAAGTGGACGACAGCACAGGGGATTCTGGGTAAATACAACCAGGAAATTGCTTCTGGTCTTTCCCCCCCACAGCCACTAAAACTCTGACACCAATCCATTTCAGTTCTCAGTGTCTTCTTCAGAAGTCTTTATGTTGCTTCCCTTTGTAGTTGTCGGTGCAGCGCCACCACAGGCAAGGGAGTGAACAGGTTTTTCAAAGTTTGGATTCGTCTGACACGACGTAGTTTGAAAACGTAACAAATGTTGCAACTTCAGTCCCCAATGGAACAAAGTTTTCCCGGATACCCAAAAGCAGTTTGTGAGTTTCTTCAAATGACTTCAGAGTTAGCGATCAAGTTAAATTTAAGGAATGCACAGCAAGATTTAGCTGATCTTGAGCCACTGAGGGCATTTATGTCTTTTCTGTCAAACACAGGAAAGAGGCGGGTGATAAAGCACCCAGGGAAGGGAGAGGCATACAGCAGCAAGTGGAAATCAAGTCAAAATGGAAGCATTGTTAGCAAAAAGAACTTTATGGACAGGCGGAGAGAGGAAGGGAGGGAGGGAATAGATGAAAGGAAGCAAAGCAGATGACTCACCATCAATCCTGCTGACCAGCTCCTCAAGGGCCTTGACTTTCCTCTGAATGCCTGGCTGAGCAAATGTATAGTTGTCCTGAGGAGAAGACAGAAATCAGACAGAGTCAATGTGGACCCGGGCGCCGTCTAGAACAGAGATATGACTTCACAAAGCAGAGTTGTTTTATGTTCTTAGTGTTTAAGCCTCCTCCAAACTCTCCTGAGGGATCTCCATCTTCAACGAAAAAAACCATGATCAAGAACCAGCTGGGAAACAAGATTGGGTCAAATGGATAAGAACAACAATAGCAAAAGCAAAGCAAAGCAAAAACTGTTTTTATTATATTGTGAAATCACGTGTTTGGAATTTTGTCCGACCTCCTGTAAAAAAAAAAACAACAAACAACAACCTGCTGTTATGAAAAATGCGAACATGGCTCGTTTTCAGAGTGAAGTTCTGCAGCCACTGGGCCCCGAGGGGTCAGCGTTTCGCGGCGCACAACAAAAACAAGTGCAAAATTTCACAATGTTCACTTTAACAATTCATTCTCGCCAGAGTTCAGAGGCTATCACAGATATCAGACATGTTTTAAGGAGGCAATTTTGTCTGAGGCGTCATCTGAAACGGCAAATAAATAAAAAAGGCCAGCGAACTGAAACTGGCATGGCAACAGGAAAGAAAAAAGAAAAAAAAAGCAACAAAAAAAACAATCAATCTGGCCTTCGGTGATTATGAAGCTATGAGAGAGCAGGAGAAATTGTGTTTTTGTTTCGAACAGCGGGGAGCCTCATTCCCGATCCACTTAGATCCCATCCAGCAGTCCGCCCTGAGGACCTACTTATGTCCAAAGAGAACTTGCACGATTTATGGAGGTAGTTTAGATTTTGCTGCTCGTCACAAAAAAGAAAAAAAAAAAAACAGGGAGAGGAAAGATACACACTCCTAAATGTCTAAACTCTATTTTGAGACTTCTCTTTCTCTTAAAAAGAAAATATAAATATATATATGGGGATAATAAGCCAGATCATAATCGCAGGAGTCCGCAGAGTCAGACGGTTGAGCTTGCAGAATACAATCCGTGCGGGATCAGCGCGTAGGCATTTAAGAGTGTGAGTGTGCGCCCGAACACACGGACGCGGCGAGGATTACGTTTCCTTGAGGGGTCATTTCGGCGTGGCTGGAGAACAGCTGATGAGGCAAACGACCCCACAGATGGAGAATGGAGAGAGAGAGGTGGGGAGGGGATACGAAGAGTAGGAGGAGGAAGACCATTTCAGCAGGAATCGTTTACCAAAAACATGAAAAAAGGAAAAAAAAAAAAAAAAAAAACTGCATCTCTAGCTGTTTTTCAGGCCTACGAGATGCGAACAGATACTACATTACGAGCTTGTGTTCTGGTTACACGGATCAGAACCTCGTTTGATGATGTCTGCTTGACTAATAAGGCAGGTATCCCCGAATCAGCGATTTCAGTGATGATGCCATCAACAAAACGTTGCTTTGTTTCAAGGGGAAAACAGTTAAATAGGTTGCAATCAATCCAAACCACTCCATCCAGCAAGATGGAGTTGTTAAATTCACATTTAAAAGAATGTAAATTCAACAGTCCCTGCGATTTAAAGCAAAGTTGTTGCAATTGGAAACTGGAGTAAAAACAGGCTACAGCAGCAAGCAGCCCAACTAATTAAGCAGCTAATGCCAGGCCTATAAAATGTTACATGATAATAATATGAAAAGTAGAAAAATGCAGACTAAAAACTTAATTGAGGGACTTTTTTTGCTATAATTATGCATCAAGACCAAAGTATGTTAATTTTTTTTTCTCCATACAACAGTCCAAAGTTAGAATCTATTTTTTGCAATCAATTATTTTTATTTTAGTAGTTATTTTACAAAAATTTGGACAACGCAACATAATTACTAAGACATGGAAACAGGGAAAACTGTGCCCAAAGTTGGAATTGATGAAAAAGCTACAATTATTGGTTCCTTTTTGCTTCAAAATATGAAAGCATTGCTCTTCTTAAAATCTCTAGTTTGTTTCTGTCGTCTCACGTGTGTGATGTTGGTTTTCATGTCTTCACATCTCTTCCAAAGCTGGGTTGCTCGCCTTAGAAAAGTGAGTAGCCATGACAACAGCAACTTCAGCTCTCACGTTTCCAATTAACCTGAAGCTGCTTTAATTGATATTTTTCTTTAAATTCTCACAAAACAATTGTCTCACTCCGTATTTACCCGTTAGCTTGATTTCTTGATGGTTTCCCCCCCCCTCCCTCATCATCTTCCCACAATCCCGCCTGAAAGTGATTAACTTTCACTATTCCTCGCTTTCCACTATCTGAAATACCTTTTAACTTCACTTTGTTTCTTGTTCATTTGCGTTTGTTCGCCAGCCTCCATATTCTTGCCCCTGAGCCTCCTTGCCTTTCTCTTTTTCCTAACACTCCACAGTAATGCAGTTAGGAGCTAAGCAAGTGAGAGGGCCAGAGCAAGTAATTACATTTGCATTATTGAAGCTGCTGCCTTTAATCAACTGCCTTTCTCTGCCTCTTACCACCTCCTTCCTCTTCCTGCAGGCTTCTTCTCCCACCGCCTCTTAAACCGGGCCTGATACGCCTCCTTCGTGCATCAATGTAATAACACGGGAGAGCACGGAGGCAGAATGGGGTTTTGACATTGAGCCGCCTCTAAACAAGTGAGTAAAGTGCGACGGCTTGGCTTTTAGAAAGTGCCTAAACTCCTAAATCGTCGAAACTAAACTCTTTTGTTCATTCGGAGACATTTGGCGATTATCTATCCTCGTGTCTCCAAACATTCCACTGCTATTGTTGCCTTCAAGGGACGGTTCAGATTTTTGAAATAGGCTTGTGTGAATTTATCATTAAGTTGCATTACTTGTGTTAGAAAGATGTCATATTGCAGTGAGATTTGTGGGAAAAGTGAAGAAAATGAAAACAGTCAGATGAGTGAGCTTAAGGTCATTTTATTCAAGTGGAGCTGAAACGTTTTGCATCTCTGGGACACAAAGGGCACCAGCAGATATTAAACATCTGGATATTCACAAGAGAGCATTCCTAACTTTGTTATTTCCTCAATGTTCACATTACTACAATAAATTTTGCTTCCTAAATACTCCAACGTATTAGGGAGTACTTCACTCCACTCCACTATGCAGACGTGAATCGGACTCTTAAGCACAACGGTCAACATTTACGACGGATACACAGTGCCGCACGTTAAACAGGTTGGCAGGAAACTATTCAGTATGCGACATCTTGAGGAAGAAATCTGGAGGCGATTTTTTACAAGCACCTCACGAAAGAGATGAGAAAACATAGAAAATTGCTTGATCCGACAATGAAGGAATACACGGACTTTCAGGAATTTAAAAAAAACATGGGAGGGAAAGCTTAGATCTTGGATAAGGATGAGGCATTTTGTCAAGACAAGCAGAAATACCAGAAATGTGTATGAATGACCATGAAATGCCAAACTAGGCCAACAGCTTTAGGACTTCACCTTATCAGATCATTTCCAGTCTAGAGGGATCATTTTCCTACAACTTCAAGACCTGGAAGAGCGTGGGAATGTACCACCTTCAATGACCTTCAATGTCTTGCATGACAGCTAAATCCCTCCAGTGTCTGTTTGTACACATTTTACATCTTTAAGTAAAAACCCAGCCGTTCCTCTTAAATCTGTGCCCAATCAAGCTCCTTTCTCAAAACTTGGTTTGAGAAATCTGAATATATTTCACATCTTTTAAGGCCTGAAATTGAAATGATTAAACTTTAACCTAGCAGAAATCCAAAGCCTATCCGTTTTCCTCCTTATTTCCCATTTGCCATCTTTAAACTGACTGATCGTCATTCACAATTTTTGCCAAGTAGAAACAGCCTGCTGCTGGCACAAACTTTAAGTGCTTTTAAATTTGACTCCTCATTTACCCAGACAAAAACCTTAAATAGTGACATTAAACTCGATTCTTTCAAGCTGAGAGGGTAAAACAAATGTTTCTCTACTTGCACCAGGCATCCTGATGGCCCTTGTGTCAGGGCCATCTGTGCCTCCCTACCCACGGTGAGAGAGACGATGTGGTTCAGCCCATTCTCATCCCAAAGCACCACTCTCCCCTACGTCCCTACAGATGGATTAGTGTCTTCTTTCCTATTTAGAAAAGCGACTGATGAAACTCTCAAGTTCAGCGTGAGCAGTCGGAATTGTCACAACTGAACAGAAAAAATCTTCAGGAAGGAATAGTGGTGTATTGTCAACAGGGTCAAGCTCCGTCGGTACACATGGGAAATGAAGGCTCGGCTTGACTGGTCTGACCGAACAGACAAGCGAGTGACGCTCAAATAGCTGGAGGACATTATGTGGGTTCTGACAGAAAGCTGCTGCTTCGGCACCAGAAATGGACTGCAAAGCAAAAGAAGAAGGTTGAAGGTCCTGAACTGTGGAACCGGACACTGTGCTGACAGTCCATAGGAGGAAGTATTTTGGGCAACAGCTTGTTGTAAAACCATGAATTCTACCAAAAGTTAACTTTGCAAAGTACCACCTACTTAGGTATAGAACCTCAATGGGAACTGTCTCACCAAACGGTTATGGTCTATTTTGCCGCAAAGCAAAAACGGTTCAAGAATACTTATAAGGATAACCCAAAATGTTTGAGATGCTCCGAATTCACCAGACCTCAATCCAACAGAGCATCTGTGGGATATAACAGACAAAGACTTCAGATCAGAGGAGTCAGCCCTGATCAAACATCCAGGGCTGAAAGGATCTGCTGCTCGCAACTCGGGGCCAGATACCATTGCAAACCTTCAGAAGTCTAGAGGAGACGATGACTCAACGGGTCAGAGCAGTTTTGGCTTTAAATGTACGACTAGCACACTATTAGCAGGCGGTCATAATGTCAATTCTTCTTTGCGTCTCAACAGAGTCCAACGAACACAGATCTGCACACCTTTTATGTGTCGGTTTATTCCTGCTATATTTCCTTATTCTTTGTGGCCCTCTCCGTTTAAGTTCAACTTAAAGAATCCCGACACCAAAATTTGACTGATGTATTTCCTGTTGCCTATGGAGCCGACTACTGCCCACTGATATCTTGCTGCAATGAGAAAAAGATACTTTTTCTTTGTCATATTTTTACCATTCACCATTACTTTGCAATTTCCTTTTTCCTCAGATTTCCCCTAGATTTTATGTCATGCCTACCTGTCTGTTACTCTTTCTTGCTTTCTCCTTTTTTGTCATGTTTTTTCATTTGCCTCCACTTTTACTCCCAATCTTGTTCACACTTCCTCTCCTTGTCAACTCCAACAAGTCCGATCTTTGATCAGCTGAGGCAACACAAGGAAATCGACACCAGCTCGTTTATTATTCATACATTTTTCCCTCTTCTCCCGCCATCTGTCCGTCAATTCACAAAAAGCGTAAGTGAAACTGTTTTGTGGACACGCGTCACATAAACAAGAACGCCTGTGTCTCTTTCAGAACAAGGTGTCAACAGCTTCCCGTTCTCTCCTCCTTTGTTCGTTCCCTTTTCTCATCCTCTCTTCTCTCCCAGTCAGCTGAATCAATAGCTGCTCTTCACCTCTAAGTCTATTCTATTAGAGACAACAATGGCTCCACATTGGACTGAGATTGCCTCCTTTTGTGGCACCGGATGTCTATCAGCAAGTTGGACAGAACCAACACAACAGAGCCGGAGGAGGGAAGTATACGTGTTTGAGAGAGGAAGACGTGTGATAAGTCAAGGGAAGAAGGGAAAAAGAAAGAGATGACAGGTCAAGATAAAGACTAGACAATAATGACACGGCCGACTGAAGGACAGGGCAATCATCTGTCATTCACTACGACTGTAGGTGCTGGAAAGCAGAGCAAGGACGCAGAGTGATAACATGAGCGGGTTTAGATATATAGACAAAGATGAAGTTAATTACACATGCAGAGATGTAGCAAATGCTAAACATTTTGATCTTAGTCAAATTTATCTTTATTTCCTCTCTGGTATTATAATGGACATAAAACGGATTCTTTCCTTGGTCACTCCTCAAAACGTAAAAGACCAGAGAACTTGCCACTCAAGTAAAGTGCAGAAAGATCTACTTTAAAACTGCAGAAAATTATGCAACTTTTTTTTTAATAGCTTGAACTAGCCCAACAGCTGATGGAAGCAGTTTTAGCTGCTTTCTTCAGCTGAAACAAACAGTAACGATGCCAAAAAACAAAATACTATTTCTTTAAAAACAATAGACATTTCAATTTCAAAATTTTGATGGTAATATCAGTCAGAAAAAAAAATACATCTCAGTAGTTTATTATTCGCAGATATTTATGTATAACGTAAAGCCACATTATTTATGGAAAACCTGTTGTGGGATTTTTTTTTCTTAGTGAATATTTAAAATACTCAAAAGAAAATGCAGATCGGGAATCTAAGAATACCTAGGCACTAAACTACTTGATATGCTATTGGCTGCCATTTGCAGAGCAGCCAATCCAAGAGCTGCATAGTTTTTCCTTAGCATTGATTGGCTGTGTTAGACTGTAGATATTGGCGTCATTAAGGTCTATCTGGTGTTAGATCAACTAAAATAGGAAGTCATAACTATTTTCAGAGGGGTCTCAACTATTTACGGATTATCTAAAGAGGCTAGAACAAACGGAAATGGACTTCAGCTACTTTAAGCTTGTTTGTTTTTTTTAATTGATGTTTCATTGGCAGATCAACAAAATTACTCGTTGGTCTGAAATCGAATCAGTAAAAAAAAAAAAAAAAAAAATACTGCTTTGGATGTTACTTTGTGAGTGTTACTTTGGATGCCCAGCTTCCACAAAGCTAAAGTGCCAACAGCAAGCACACAGGCTTAAGCATTAGCTTAGTAATTTAAGCTAGCCATGCCACCTTGGAGGTTGCAATACATGTGTATTACTCGGCTTGAAGTAATACACAAGCTTCATTGTGCTTGATAAAGATGAAACCATTTCTAGTTTTAAATGTTACAATGCTAATGTATCACCAGCAACCACAAAGGGTGAGCGATAGCCTAGTAATTTAAGATGGCTTTACCAACTTGTTTATTGATTATTAAGTTGATTGTTATATTTGTGTATTTCTTGACTCGATGCCCTTCAACACTGCAAGGCAAAAATAAAACCATTTCCGGTTTTAAAGGTGGCAACGGTACCATTTTCACCTGTTAATGTACCAGTTTTAATAAGAAAATTGCAAAAGAGCACTGGCAATTCCTCAGTCTTCAAAGAACACTTTCAGTACACAGATGAACATCTTCTGTTATCCAGCTATTACAGCTGTGCTTTTCAATTATCAGGCAGTTGTGCTAGCAAAGGCAGCCCAATCTAAAGTGTATGACCAAGAAAATTTGCTCAGCCTGGCAGGACAAACTAGGATTCTCTAATTATGCAAACTGTGCTTCTAATATATTGGCTATTAAAAAAAGAAAGAAAAAAAAATTAGGTCACTGCTTTACTGCTGAGAACAGACAGTAACTTGGTACCTTAACTGAATCAAAATGCATGACCTGTCGTCTACATCCTTTGCATTATTAAAGCAGGAGAAGCCTGAGCAAGACTTTTTAAACATAAGAGGGAACCTAATGTTTTTTTTTAAGCTTCACTTGATTCTCATCACATCCTTCAAGCAGCTGTTGCCACTTCCCTCTCAGATGACCTCTAGTTTAGCAGGTGAGCAAACGTGTTGCGGATCGTGAAAGATGAGGGAGGTGAAGAAGGTAAAACTGAGAGCGAAATTTTTATCCGAAGGAAATCTAAGGGGTCCAATTAACTGCTTGCTCGTCAGTCAACCTACAAAGGTAAAGAAGACAAACGTACACAAACAGAGGCAAGCATGCACATCAGACGGCTGATCGGTTGGTTTGTCTGTCAGTGCAGGTTTGTGTTTGGGAGGGGAGGATGAGTGACAGACCAAGGTGATGCTGCGGTACCCTTGGGAAAACAAGAACAAGACATGGCGTCTGGTTTGGTCTGGCTACCGTCTGCTAGATGTTGTCCCTCAGACCCCTGCTTCACTCCAGGGAAGCTCCATCTCTAGCCGCCACCAAAGGAACAGATGGTCACCTTGACATACTCTGAGTGGCTTGCGGTCCGAAACGAAAGTGATAAATGTGCTAAGCATAATGTCAGATTTGTGTATTTTGTATGTATTGAATGCATTTAGCATGACTACAGACTGTCAATCAAAGTTAGCTGAAGCAAGTATGTGTAAGACGAGAGATCGGGGTCACATCATGCATCGACTTCAGAACATTTCTGTAAAGGAAGGAAAAACTTGAACATCAATTATAGGGCAAATCTAGAAAAATATTAAGAAAAAATAATAATTTCAATTGGGTAGAACCTGCCAATGGTGCCAATATACTTAATGTTTTATTTCATATGAAGGAAAATATTGGACAACTTTAAATTGTGTTTCTTCAATCTGGAAGACGTTGATGAAGTACCGTCTATTTTCAGAATCAGGAGAACAGAGATCAGGTGGGGAACTTGCCTGAGAATATGATTTCTTGTTCAGCTATATATATGTCTGCTTGTCTGCATCTAAAGTCTCCAGGCAACCAGCTTCACCAGAGAGCAATGGGTGGTATTACTTTCCACAACTCCTACAGGTTTTAATTTAGATGTTCACTACAGAATCAGGATATTTGATGTTTGCAGCTGCATTTAATTCACAATGTAATCTTTGGTTGCAGATTAACACAAACAGCCAAAATTATTCATGACCCGGGAAAACTATGGCTAAAAGTTCTCTTCAACGTGTTTCTTCTAACTGGAAGTCATTTTTAACCCGTTTGAGTCAGCCTGCCGGACAACAAAGCTTATGCTAATTTCCATTGCAAAACCAGAGAACGACGGCACAATGGCTGACTTTCAAGCCTTTGCATAGTTACATAAGATATGTTTGACATGTAAGTGTAGGCTAATAATCGAGCTCTCAAAATTCAGGAAATTGGGGTGGATTCATTGGTGCATCTTTAATTTTCATGTGTTTAAAAAGTTCCAGTTAAAGTCTGTAAGTAAATTCAATTTAGCATCTTGAATTTACTGGCAGGGCTTGAATTTGAAAAAGCTGTAAGAGGTAACAGGATGACAAAGAGGCTAGTTGCTGTGGATGTCATTCTCAAGGTGATAGGAAAAAAAAAAAAGAACAAGTGGCTCCATGAAGCAATTGCTAATTTCTCTCTTCTCTCTAATAAACTTTTATATGTTATTCTACTTTATAGACTTGAGAGAGGGAACATAAAATGTATGCTATTCCCAAATTACGGCCTGATAGGAAAGCTTCCTTGTACTTTCAGAGCAATAGCAGCATACTGAGAAGTAGTATCCTCAAACCGCTGGTGCTGTGACAAGAAAAAAATAAATAAATTATTTTAAGGTTCCACCTCCATTTGTCAGGATTACTGTTGAAATATAATAACTTTAGATCCCAAGGCGAGATTACATTTCTCAAAGTTAGGGTCCAGGACTGCAAAAAAAATACATTTAAGAGGCCCCGTTGTAAAGGGCACATCTGCAGAATTAGCATAAAAGACAGGTTTTGCTGGCTTTTAAAAACAGAGATCCCCTTGGGGTTAAAGTAGGAGGAAAAATGGACTTCTCAAAAGTTTTTGACTTCGTTTTCTAGTCCGATAGAGGGACAAAAGCTCAATTGCTGCGTCTGAAAAGAGCACATCAAGTGGATTAGTCAAAAAATTAGTCTAAAATGTGATATGAGGAGACCTTTTTTTTTTTTTTTTCCCTTTTTGCAAACATAAAAAATTTAAATCTCTGATTAACAAAAACAGATTTTAATCAACAGCACACATTTATGACAGCTTCATTGAAATTTAATGAAACAATTTACGCGGAACCGCTTTGACAAGTTAAATTAGCGAAGCTAGCCGGAGGCGCCGTCCACGCTACCAGACTAATTGGCTGAAGAAAAGCCCGGGTCAGCATGTGGGTCAGCTTAAAGATTCATGTGAAACAGGCAAATTCATTAATCAAAGAAAACTTCATTTTTCACTGCAACATTTGAAGGCGGCTTATGACAGCTCCCGCCTTCCTTAGAAGCGCTTTAACGGGTCACATGACTGGATGACATCAATAAACAATGCTTCATTTGAATGTTGGTAGTCAAAGCGCTGAGACAGTAGTGCAATACTTTACTGTAATGTTCCAGCTGGTCTGTGCGCCATTTTTGTGCTGATGCACTCCCTTCGCTTGTCCGTTTAAAGGAGAAAAGTCCCGCAGTGTCAGACAAACGTTCATCTCAGCCATGAAAGCCTCTCCCGATGTCCACTAGGCGGCATGTGAGTGTGTGGAAGATCCGAGAAAAACTCATCAATAACCTCACATTGAGAACCGTTTTGCATCTCTATGACAGCCGGTACGTTTATTTATAAAGTCTCCAGTTAGTCTAATTTGTCAACACAGAAAACAGAACTGCTTGAATCTTTCAGTCTAGCATGCTCTTTAGAGGAAATGGGCTGTGTGTGTGTGTTGGAGGGTGAGGGGAGAAAGAGGGGGTCGATGCTGCCAATTAAAGCGGCAGCTCATTAAAGAGGCTGCTTAAGTGAATTGACAGCCAAAACGCTCCCTTTTAGGTAAAAGAGAAGCTTAGCAGCGAGGCACTAAAGCCAGCACTAATGGATAATTTACTGTAATGAAGAAAGGAGGAAAAACCGAAAGGCTAGCAAGTCGAGCCACTCACGCAGTGTGGCTGGTGTCGAGACGTTTCAACCAGCTTTGTCCTGCAAGTACATTCATTTTAGTAATGAGAACATTTGCCTGCCTTGAAAAGCACACACTATTTTTAAGTTGGTTTTTTTGCCCGCAATGTTTTGTTACTGGGCAACCACAAATTGAACTGGAGTTTATGTGACAAATAGCAGCGCATTGGAAGCACTGGAAGGAGAGTGATGTGTGGTTTGCAAACATTTTAACATATCTGAAAAGTGCGGCGTGCACTTGAACGAAGCACAGTTTGAAAAAAATAAATAAATAAAAATGGCAAAAACAAAACCACAAAAGTTTAATCTCAGGAAGTTTTAAATCAGACATTTTTTTGATTGTAATGTTTTATCAAAACAAATCTAATCTGTTTTTCAATCACTACTGTGAAATTGAATAAAATAAAAATTGAAATATTATTCTCTGTGCTCATTTAGGTAACTAAAAACAGATGGTATGAGGCAGCACTTATGCTAAATTAATGAACTAATTATTGAATAGTGAATAAAAGTAAAAGAAATTAAAGGTCTGAGTGGACCTGATCGAACACTGATGTGTTTCTTGGTCCCTGCATTATCATTTGTTCACAAATATTCTTCCAAAAAAAAAAAACCTCTAACGATCATACAGCACACAACATTTCATTTATAGATGTCGCAACAAAAGGGGTTTGAATATAAATGCACACCACACATTTCAGATTTTAAATTGCCAAAAAAAAAAAAACGTTTTACAACCATGTGTCCCCCTCTGCTTTCTATCAAGGTGCCGACCCAGCCGCCCTCGCCGCCTCAGTTTACTGCAGCAGCATACAGCGGACGTGGGAGGGGCGGCAGTCGAGGTCGGAGCAAGGATCACCAACTAATTACAGCGCTCAGGCACCAACCCTCGGTCAGATTGTTTAGAAAGCATTAGGGGGGAAACACGGGGCCTCCCTGGTGCATTGCACATAATTAGTCCGGAGCCAAGGTCACACACAGACACAAGCACGGGGACGCGCCGCTGCCACACGCATGCGAAAGCACACACTGTATCCTCCTTCTCTCTTCCTTCCACTACAGCTCTCCTTTTGCTGTGTCTTGCTCTCTCAGGGGGCAACAAGGCACAGCGTCTATTAATTTCCTGAATGAATAGCCTAGCAACTGGTTAACGGTTATTTAAGGATGCTCACATTTTATGCAGAACACAAGGTCTGGACTATTAATTACCTTCAGCGCGGGGCCGGGGCGAAAATTTTTCAGTCGCGCAAATACAATACATCCATTACGGCGACATAAACAAAGAGAAACGATCAAGAAAGGCAGAGTTCTTAACCTCGGATTTATGGGAGCTCTTTTAAATCGTCGTCACTTCCCGACACCGTAAGTAAAATTCACAAATCTGAAACAAAATTAAGGAGAGGAAGCCAAAGACGTGTGAGAAATAAAGCCAGAACGGAGGGTGCTAAGTAGCAGCGGTGCAGCTGACTCCACCATCAGCTCAGTCGGGCCCCGTTTGGAATTGACAGATGGCTGGACCGTGACCGCTGAGAGCCGGGGTCGATGGAGAGGAGCTGGTGGCCAAAGAGCTTCAGGATGAAAACACGAAACCAAATCAAGTTTGCAATCAAAGGCTTTCGAGACGCTTCGGACCGCTTTCGGTGAATCCGAGCCAGGCGCGTTTCCGAAACGCACACGGCGTGCGCAGCGTGTACACAGAGAGATCCGTGTAAGCGATGTTCCAAGATTTAATGGCGACTAAAACATGGTGGCCCGAGCTGCTTCCACGCAGCACATGTACAACATTTCCACCAAGAATGACACCAACAGTAAAATATTTTTTAATTTTTTATTTTTTGTTGTCTGATTGCAAACTTATGCACTTTTTTGACCTTGTTTTTGTTAAATATTTTGCTGAAGAAATGCATTAGTTCACTTTATCTCAAAGTTTGATATTGAAGCAGCATTCAGGTTTTAAGCTCCCAATGATTTAAAAGAAACTTCCAGAAAATTGCAAAACTGTTGAAACACTGAGTTCCTTTAAATCAAGGATAAACACCCACCTGCTTAAAGTTGCTTTTGGTTACTAAAAACTGGAGCACAGACCAACATATTTCATGTGTATGTGCTTGATTATTTTGATTATGGCATTTGACAAAACATAATGTTAATTGCCTGCTTCATAACTGGTTACTGCGTTATGTTTTTAGGGTGTAAAGCACTGTGAACTCCCTTGCTGGAGAAATGCGTTATACAAATAAATTTGACTAAGCTAAAGCAAGAAAAAAATTGTTTAATTCAAAATTTTTTAAATTTCTTATTAACATATATTGAAAAAGGAAAGCTGTTTTCATTCTTGTGGCTTTAGAGAACCAAACAAATTTCGCTTGGCTGAACGAGGGGCAAAAATGGCCCTTAGGGATGGAAAGGTTGCCGATCAATATCCCAACCTGTGAATAACTCTGAGAGCACTGTTATTAGAGAAGGAAGTAAATGCAAACTGCTGGTAGCAAGATTTTGTTGAAAAAAAAAAAAACAAAAAAAAAACTCACATTGCTTTTGTGATTTGCCAAAAGCAATGTAACGGCAGAAAACCGAAACTTCATATTACTCTAGGACTAAGAAGCATGGTGGTGGCAGAATCATGCTGTGGAGATGTTTTTCTACAGTGACGACGTGAAAAATAACTCAATTGTTATAAAGAAACTACATAAAAGAAAGACAGTGCCTTTAAACATACAACCAGAGCTGCAAAGGAATGGTTTAGAATGGCCCAGTCAAAGCCCAGGCACAAAATCATTGGAAATTTCAAGAACAAGCCGAAATTTCTGAATTTGGAAATGCGAACACATTTTAATCTGAGCTTTAAAGTGAAGTCAAACAAAAGGGATTTTGTTATATGTACACATACATGCTGCGTTCATTGTTTTATCACACACACAAACCTGGATGCCGTCCAGCAGTTTGCTCATGCACCAGAAGCTGTCAGCCTCAATGTTCCTCAGAGCCTCTTCCTGGAGACTGGACACGTCAAAGTTTTCCACTTCCTCCTCTGGAGAAGAGAAAATGAGAGCAACAACAGAAGGTGAGGAAGGAGCTCTGCAAGGAGGAAAACAGATGGGTTCTGAAAGAGAAAAGCCAGCGAAATGGGAAAGTGAAGAGAAAGACGGAAAAGGTACAAAGAAAAATGTGTTCTGCTAACCGTCTCAAAGAAACGGTTAGCAGAACACTAGCTGTTAAAAGCAAAAGTTCAACCTTTTCCGGTTGCTTATGTGAACATTTAGAAAATGTCAGAATAAGGTGTACATTTCCCTTTCGAGTGAGGGAATGTACTTAACATTTCATAGGGTAAACAATCGAGATGTTCCAAGTTCGTTAGTCACAGCTCTTGTAATTTCCTCCCTCCCTCCCATCTGCTACTTATGATCCGACAGTTATAACTTTAATGTTTGATTTGGATCTCG
Organism: Poeciliopsis gracilis; assembly: GCA_911649635.1. NCBI lineage: Eukaryota > Metazoa > Chordata > Actinopteri > Cyprinodontiformes > Poeciliidae > Poeciliopsis > Poeciliopsis gracilis. The sequence goes on from CAJVRI010001121.1 coordinate 3,429,400, forward strand.
GGGTCGAGTCAGGCAGAGCTGGGAGTCTAACGCCGACGCGAAGCCGCGTTTGAAACTCCGCCGCCGCCGCCGGAACAAAAGAAAAGCGTTTGAAAGTGGCGAGGAAGCCGAGTCATCTCCGGTGGGTGACTTCGACGACGGGTGTCATCAGATGTCATTAGCGGCAGCAGTGTGTGACGGACTGCAGGGGCTCTGACAAGCCACTGACAGCCAGTGGAGAGAAGATGGGACGAGACTGATTAACAGTGATCCGGAGAGGGGTTGGAACCGGAGAGGGTTGTAGGAGGGGAGCAAAGTGCTTCATGTGTTATTTTTTCTGTGTGTGTGTTGTTGTACAGTATAGGCGGGAAAAAAAATAAATAAAAAATGGGGGGGCTGTTATGTAGCTAGGTGAGCTTATGTATTTTCCAACAGACACTTGAGTGCAATTGGAAGACCTGGCAGCTCTGCTTGGTATCCTTGGCAACCCTCGTGGTACGCTGTCAAGGTTGTAATGAGCATGCTCAATCAGACAGACGGATGGAGGGTCGAAAAGCTGGCAGAGCTCCAAAGTTACAAACCAATAGCTAAAACCTTTTAGGAGTGTGTGTGTGTGTGTGTGTGTGTGTGTGTGTGTGTGTGTGTGTGTGTGTGTGTGTGTGTGTGTGTGTGTGTGTGAACTTTTTCACATTTCAATCACTTGCTTTAATGTAATTCGGTGGGATTTCATGCGACTGACCAACACAAATATATGAAGTGGAAGGAAAATGATCTACGGTATTTGATTTGAAAAAGACTGAACACCACAAGCCCTTTGCCCTCCACTCTAAACATGAACCACAACCTGTCTCATAAACGGCATTAAACATTACAATTGTGATGTGATTCGTGCAGAAATGGGTACAAGACGACAAAATAAGCACACAGAGGCCAGTTTCTGCTTCTCCTCATTTCCCTTTTCATTCCATCAAAGTGGTAAGGATCAGAAAAACTAGATGCAGGGAAAAAAAAATAAAAAATCTAATTTTGCTCACCTATCACACTGATCTTTAATACAGCATACGGATGTGGTCAGAGGCTGCATTGTGATTAGATGTCAGTATTGTTCACAGGAATTGAAGGAAATAAACGCTAGAAGATGTTGATTCGTCAGCAGGCGACGATGTTTTTTGAAGGCGCCGCTGCTTTTTGCTCCTTCTGTTTTTTAGAGAGGTTCAATCTCAAAACAACCTGACTTTGAAAATGAAATCTAAAAAGTATAAGGTGCAAATGAAAACTAAGCCAGAATAAAAAGTGAAAGACAATCAATGAGCTCTAAACGTGGAGCTGAAGCAGCTGTCCGAAAAGCACAGAAACAAAAAGCCTCCATCTGACCAATCTGGGCTCAATCCTCAATTTAAAAGCCCGTCTTTAGTGATCCAAAAGACAATGATGCTACATTAATATGGGACTCTCTGTGGTACGCAGCAACACCCTGTGCTCCATTGACGGCATTAAATCTGCAGTTGAAAAGATTAATTGCGAACAGACTGACTGGCAATTCGAGTGGTGTCATTGCTGATTAACAGGGCGGTGAGAGAGAGCCACTGCTCCGGCGTTTTGGGAGACCCTGAGAGTCCCCGAGTCTCAAATCAGTCTTTGTCGCGCCTACGGCCTCGCTGTCGGGCAGGTTCCCAAACCCGGGCCTTGACTCGGGAGCAGATTAGAAGGGACGGCTTCCAAGTGTCCGGTGGTTGCTCTGGAATTAGGCGCAGCTCATCACAATAACAAGGACACACAAGAGGAAGGACTTCAGAGGAAGAGAAGAGGCGGCGGAACGAGAGCGGCTGCGCTCCGGATGGCCTGGGCTGGATCACAGGGCAACACTGCCCCCTGTGACCGTGGAGGGAAGTGAAACCCGGCGGCAGCATCCAGATGAAAATGGATCATTGCTTCAAAGCTGGGGTGTTGAGTCATTTTCAATGCTTGATAGCTCTCTTTGAACACTACTTTATGGTGAAACCAGGGGTAATTTTCACACTAGCAGAAGGCTGTTATCATGAATACAAAAAAAACAACTAAAAGGAAATAAAGAAAGCAACATTTAGTGAACTTTGACGCTCTGCAACACGAGGGTTCCTACAGTTTTCATGAAGAAAATACAGACTTCTCTAAATTGAATCTGGAATGTGTTAAAACAACAACAACAACAGAAGGAAAGTGGACTGAGGCAGGAAAGGCAATTTTGTAAAAAGGACAGTACGAAGGTGCGAAACAAGGAAGAAAAGGGAGGAGGGACAGGAAAAGAAAGGACACAAGGAAAAATGGTAGAAAGAATTCGAGGAGGAAAAGGGGAAAAAAAAAACAGAAGGAACAACACAAGGATGGAAAGACAGGAAAAGAAAGAACTCGTAAAGAAATAAGGAATGACAACAACGGAATATTAGAAGTGAATATAGAAGAAAGCACAAAAAGATAAAAGTAAAGGAAGAAAAGAGTACAATAGTACAATACACTTAGATGCTGGGAGAAGGAATGAAGTCTTGAATTTTATCATGTTCTCTTTGTCATGCTTAACCAGACCTGCAAAATAGCGAAATCTCATTCCACCCAATTATAGACAACATAGGGAACCCTGATAACAACCAACTGCTGACCTTCCATCAAAAGAAGAAACTAATTAATTTCAAGGGACCCTGGCCCCCAGCAGAAACTCCAACAAGACATTCTCTTGGTGATTATTTCTGGTGGTCTGCCCTTGCTGTAAAAGAACCAGCTGACAATACATGTCTGGGATGCCATCTCTCAGGGAATGCTTAAGAAATGAGCTGGGAGGGATTAAAAAAAAAAAAATAATAATTACATTTTTGGTTTTTTGGCAGTTCAAGCCCGAATGAGCTTCGCGTCACGAGGACGGGAGTTTCGGCAGCTTGAGTTGCGTGCGAGACGTGGCTCCTAATGCACTGCCGATCCTCCGAGGCAGACCGCGACGTCTTGAGAGAGCAGACACCAGCGTTCGTCTTGGTAGAGGGGGTAAGAACTTGTTTGGCACCGGGCGCAGACTTCTGACTCGAGCCAAGAAGCATCCGCTGCTCACGACGGAAACTGGGGAGCGAAACGCTTTCGTTTGTTTGGAAAAGCCTTGAAGTGAAACGGTCGTTATGGAAATGTGGTTACTGGAAGATGCCACTCTTTGGGATTTGGGCTTCCTTTTCTTTTACTTCCCTTCCACCTTCCCCATTGTGCATGGTCCATAAACTTTGACTCTCTTCCAGCTTCGCTTGTCAGAGTTCCAATTGTTTTAAACTTTAATTATTGCTCTGGCTGTAAAAAAGGCATGGGTTGGTTACTAAGTATTTAAAAAGTTACAGTTTTTAAACCACAAAGAAAATAAACAGTATAGCCTTCCTATGGTTTAAAGTCCGTTTAATGAGGTGCCAGCTAAAGTGTTTGGACTTTATTTTATTTATTTATTTATTTTTTTTGAGAAGATCTCAGACACGAATTTGCATTGGCTTGAAATAGAAAACTCAGTACAGTGGTCGGATTATTTAAAATGACCTGAAATACTTTTTTTGGATGTTGTAGTCACCCTGTACTGTGGTTATGTGTTAATTTACCTATAAAGCAGGTAACAGCGATCTTTTAATGCGAGACGTGAACAATCACTGGAGGGAAAGTCCACTTCTGGGATCTTCAAATCAAGTTGTTAAGGACTTGCATCTTGCAACTTTTAGAGACGTCCCTGATTCACCACACCTGAGGAAAAAAGACTAATTCACCTCCTCAGTATGCACTCAAGTTCCCTGGAGTCCTGGTACTGACTACGTTATTTGATCTCGGTGTGTTGAAGCAGAGACGCATCTAAAGATTGCAGGAAACCAGATCCTGAGGCCTGGATATAAACTTAGACCTAACTAAGCAAGAAGCGCGTGATTACCAGGGCTGAACTGGACCCAAGTAAGAGCTGACCATCAGTCACTAAGGTCAGGTTATTTTAGAATTAATGGCACAGTCTGATCAAACAAATGTACCAAAGTAACTAAACTAAACAACTGCTTTGAACTGAGATTATCATACTGTCAGATTCTTATGTCAACACTTCCTTGAAGGTTTAGGAAAAGCTGTTTATTTGGGGTTTTTTTTTTTCTTAAAGCCATTTCCTGACTTTTTATTTTCTTTCTCACAACTAAATAAGTGCACTGATGGCCTGAATTTTTCAAAAGTTAACTTTTGCAACTGCAAAATCGACTGTATTTAAAAACTTTTGAACTATTTGATGTTGATAATTGTGAAAGTTCAACTTATGTCTTCAAACATTGGCGCGCAATCCTTCAAATCATCATTATTTCTCCCATTTTTCCCCACTAATCCCCCCCCACCTCCCCAACTCCCCATTCTTGTTCTCTCCACCTCTCGGCCGTTTGACATCTCCTCTGTTGCCAGTCTGCCCTGCCAAGCTGTTCACCGCATTCTCATCCTCACCTCTCTTCCTACTGGCCAGCTTCCTGCCAGGCCCCAGGGCTCATTTCCTGTTTGTCCTGGCGCAGGGGGCAACTTGTCCAAAGGGACCAACTGCTTGGTCGCAGCCAGCTGTGAGTACTTGGCACAGCTTGGCTTGCAGAGTTGGGTTGCACCTCCTGAGACCCACAGACAGACACACGTGCGTGGATACACGCGGTACACACACCCGTGCCAAGCGCTGCCATCTGCCCTTTTACAACTACAGGGGCCACAAGGTAACGTGATGCAAGATGATGAACGAGCTAGTTTGGTCTGATGTAATCATAACGTGCGCGTGGCGAGCGTGTGACAGCCCGACAGCACACAAAGTCAACAACCGGCGATAAAAATAAATAAATAAAAGAAGCACCCCGGGTCTGACAACCGTCTGTTGGTTCGGATTAATCGGGAGCAAACCTGAGCTGCCAACTTCCGAGGTGAGATGGTAGCCGATCAGCTCTAATGCGCAATAATGCAGTCATCAGTTTGAATTATGGCACCGATTCTGGTTAAATCTAATGATTGTAATGGCTTACAGTTCAGGTGCTAAATCCAAACATGACACAATCTGGCAAAATGACACCCAATTCACACAGCCGAGGGCACGGCACTTTAAAAGAAAAAAAATAAATAAATAAAATTTTAAAAAAATGGAGACGACACGCGTTAGCTCCCGGGGAAATCTGTAATACTTCAAATGTCTGTGAGTTCAGGCGGCGGCGACAAAATGTGATTTCCTCTCGCTGGCACAATTAGCCTGATAACACCGTTACCTCGTTAATGAGAAGTGAACATTTTCCAGAGAGGTGGCACTTATACTGTTGGATAATTAAGAAGAGAGTCAACATGGCAAAGCTGATGACACAGACACAACGAGGGAACACACGTTCAGAAAATCACAAGAGATGAGAACCAATTTATAGTAGTGTGTGACACAAGGTGCAAAGACATGAAAATAGACACCTGGAGGTGAGAGAAAACATAATTGTTTTCTTTCCCCTGCCCTAGTAGATTATTTGACAGAGCAATCTTCATTCGTGATTGAAACTCATCTTCTGTCGATCTTTAAGGGAAGCCTGAAAGGCTAAAAGTAGCAATGAGGGTTGACCTCAACCTGCTACATACACCTCTTAGATAGGAAGCACAAAGGAAGCTCCCTAACTGCTGATTTATGACATCTTAAAGTCCATCAAGAGACGAAAACGAATCAAATGGCAGAAGACGTCCAACTATCAAGTGTTAGTTTCCCTTCAAACATGAAGTTCATGCGCTCAGGAAAACTGATCCAACTACATATAGGATAGAAAAACAACATAAAATTGAATGCATCATCAATGCAATGAGTTGTGGCTAGAATTGGAGAAATGGGTCTTGGTTTGGTTCAGCTCTTAGAAACCAATATAAGAGATTGGGATTACGAGGTAAACTTTGAGGACTGCGCTGTAGTGCTTGAGGATTACAATCGGAGCTGCCGGCAAAGCAGCCAATCCAGAAGCTCCATTCGTTTTCCTTGGCTGTGACTGGCTGCACCCCAAGAGTGGAAATAAAGGTGGCCATGGATGTTAATTAGATTAGTATTTCTGGTGTGTGCAAGTGAATACCTCTGTAATAGTGACACACAGTCACAACCATACAGACGCCTAAAAAAGTAGTAATAAATAGTTCTGATTGTGTTATCACAGTAGTTCTGCAAAATGCTCGAATAAAACCAAAGTCCACATCGTCCATCGCGAGTATGAACCGACTGAACAGGTGAGAGCTGACACAAATGGTACAGGCAGCAACTCTGCTGAGTTCAGGCTCGCCGTCAATTATAAAAGGTCTAATGTGAACTGGACACGGCGGTCTCGGTTGAGGACGTATGAACAGTCAGAAGTAGTTAAGAGAGAAGATTATCTCTGCGTAGGTAATGTGAGCGCAGGGAAAGCGGAATGGAGTCCAAAAGAAGAACAGCTGCCTCCCACACCTCAGTGGTCCTCCGTAGAATGCGCCAGAGTGAGCTTGGAAAGACAAAAGGGATGTTTAACGTGACATAATCGCCCAGCGCGCCGCAGTGGCTGTGGAAAACTCAGGCCCCTAACCTGCCATCTGAAGGCAGCCTACTTCATTCAGACTGCAAGTACACACACACTCACAGGCGCGCATACACACGAACAGAAAAAGAAAAATCATCAAATGTCTTTATTTGATAGAGCTTTAAAAAAGACTTGTCCCCTTAAGAGCCATGCTTTCAACGTTAAATGAAAACGTCGACCTTCAGCCTCGGCAATGATAAGAAGCACTTCGGGCCGCTAAGAGAAAAAAAATAAAAAATAATAATAATAATGCCAGCAATGTTCCAATCCCCCCTACTATCTACTCTATAAGCAGTGTGTCCATACATCATCCCCTGTGTCCCGAAGCTGTTTGTTAGATAACGTAACTCCTTGACATCGAATGGAATGCGGCTATTAATACCGTATCAGCCCGTGAGCAGACACAAAACGAACCCACGAGGCTCGAATTAAGACGAGAAAGCTCAACGTCCCAAATTTCTAGCGAGTCTGCGCCTCGGCGTTTCTTCCTTAGACGTCGTACAAAGTGTCCCATCAAGAGCTAATTTGTAAAACACAGACGACTATGAAAGAGCGAGTCGACGCGAGCACAGCGAGTGGCGTAATCTACGTTTGTGCAACTGTGGCGATGGCAGAGAGTCACACAAACTGCTGGGGCGTTTTTTTTCTGTTTTTGTTTTTTTTCTATTTAAGACAAGCGTTTTCCCCCTCACAGCAGCTAAATTCCAGCGCAGTAACACGGGAAGAAGAGAGAGAGAGAGCGCGCGATCGATATTACAAATCATAGCTGGAGCAACAGATTTGTTCCTGGTGGGTCTTGTAATTGATAACCACTGAAAGAGCTCGAAAAACATGACAGCAATCCTAAAGCTATTTTTCACAAAGAGGGAGGGGGATAAAAGTCAAGTTTGCTGAAACGCTTAAGTCACTGGCTTTTCTAAATGGAGGAATAAAGGGCTCTAGCTTGTCATTTATAACATGGATATTTAGGCTGTTGGGCGTTCGTATATGAAATTGTAATTAATCTGGAAGACAGTGCTGAAAAGAAAAGAGAAAACTCTAGGATAAAGCATTCCTGAAGTCCGGAGGCGACGAGATTGTAATTTGACCCCCTTTGCTAAGAAACCTCAAATTTTTCATCAAATGTTTTGCTGATTATGGACATTTCTGCAAGAGTCCTGGAAGAAACCGACAAAACTGTTCTGTTTTTCTTGATCGGTTGTTGAGATCGTGATGCTGATGCACATCCGGTCCAAAACATAAGTCCATAAGAGTCCAAGAATCAACAACTTCAAGGTTCAGAGCAGCTGAGCATCCAATAATAATTTCCCCCTTTCCCTCTTGGTGTTTCTGTGCCTCTTTTCTTTTCTTAGAAATCCTCTGTGAACCGCACAGGAACGCTGGCCGAAGTCCAGGTGCACTCAGTCAAGAAGTGGGTCACCCACAGTTCTGATTGGCTGATCAGGTGCTTCAATCGGCAACTGGAATTTAATTAAAGCTTAAAAACATTTATTAAACCAACGATCTGAGAAGTGCTCATTTATTTGAGTTTTAATTTTAGCTCATGGACATCATTCCATCATCACAATGACGAGCAAACATGCGCAGATGAAATTTCCTGCGTTGTCAAGGTGGAAAAGAAAATTAAATAAAAGTTGAAATTGTACAAAATTCTCTCTGATTTAGAAGGTGAGCGAGTCCTAAGATGCAAGTGAAAGATCAGCGCATTAAACTGCTAGTGTACGTAATCGCCGAGCTTAGTTAAGGAGATAAAGCATTAGGGGATCGGTAATAAGGAGGCATTATTAGCGCCGCCAGCCACATTAACACACAGGTGGCAGACGTGAAGAGAGAAGACGCACCACTGTTTGTTTGTGGGAACGTTTGCGTCGCTGCACATTAAAACGTAATTATGTTTTCCTGACGCAATCAAAAAAAAAAAAAAAAAAGAAACGCCACTCGCACCAACCGGGAGGCGGCGAGGTGAGACGAGCGTTTCAATTGCCTCCAATTGCATCAGGTCAAGCGGAACGTGTTTCGCAGGTGACAGAATGATAAAACTATTTTTTTCCCCCTGCGAAGATCACGCGCCCGACGCGACAAAAACAACCCCAAAAAAAAAAAACATGAAGGAATCTGAGGCCTCTCGCTGAAGAGAGCTTCAATTTATGGCTTTTTATAGTCAAGTAATTAAGTTAATCTAAAAATATTCAATAACCTCTGCGATTATTCATAGAGGATAAATCATTTTTTGACAGAACTATTTCTCGGGATCATTTAGGGGCTTCATTGCTTTTTATCTTGAGCGATGAGAGAATCTTTGGGAATACTAAGATATTAAGATTAGGCCGGATGCAGATGAAAGCACAGCCATTGATTTTAAGCCACTGTTGAGCATTGACGACCATGCGTCATCGCACAGAAGCCACCGCACTGTCGCACGTCTTTGAAACAAAAACAAATGAAGAATCTCTTCGATACTAAACCTGCATAATCTGACAAGGAATTTAACATTTTCTTCATTTTGATTTGTTTTAGCCAATTCTCCAAAAAAGCACAAAGAAATCCATTTCTCTGTGTCGCTTTCACCTCAAGGTGAAAATTGTCTTTGGCGTTGTGCCGTCCCCACTGGTAAAAATCCACCATCGTCTTAGACTCCGTGTCCAAAGTGTGCAAAAAAAAGTAGCGGCGCACATTCCAAAAATTACGGTAATTACTTGAGGATTCAAACATTTGTTTGTGACACATTTCCAACAACACGGGTCGATAAAGAGCTTTTACAAAAAGAGTAGCGACAAACTATTGTCGTAATTTTGTGCTCCAGAACTTGATGCAAACATTATTGCGTCCAAATTAACATTCCATGGCAACACTGTCTTGGAAGGGGTGTGCATAAGACTGATATTACAGTGCCATAAATATGATACAACACCTATTATGAACATGAAGGAGTCTTCATGAATGTTTACGACTATTGTTGTAAAGTTGTAGAGAATATTACAATGAAATTCTATTAAAATCACCAACTTTGCATTATTTGGTAAATAATGACACTTTTAATGCAACTTTTAGGAAACTTTGCATTAAAAGTGTCATTATTTACCAAGTGACACAGCAGTCATAACCATTCATAAAGACATTACAGGAGTTATGTCATGTTTATGACAGTGTGATGTTAGTCTTATGCACACCCCTTCAATAACATATTACCCATTCTACCCAGCATCAATCACTGATGATCGTCATCATTCCTAATATAATGGACCAAGTTATTCTTTGCCAAAAGTAATTTTGGCAAAAACTGTCACAAAAACAGGTACCAACATTCACAATTTATCATGAGGCAAAGTTATGTTATAGTCAGCTATTTCTTCAAGCCAATTGGAGCTAAATAAGTCATAAAAGATATGCAATAAATAACAAAATAGCATTTCAGTTCACTCTATTGTCATTCATTTATGACAATCATATTATTGGGGGGGGGGGAGTTCAAAAAGAACCAACTCATCCATGAAATGTAATGTCCAAGACAGACGCAGAGCGGAGAACTATTTCTCCGGGGGAGATGAGAACAACCTTCTTTGAACTAAACAAATAGAAATGAAATATTTCTATCGTGTCTTATAATGACTTCAACCACTGTTCGACTTTACAGGTAAGGCGCTGGAGCGTTTCCTCTTTCAGGTGACGGAGGCAGAGAGTAAACGCGAAGTGGCAGCCATCAAAATGTCACGGAACATATTTCGAGGGAGTGAAAAGTTTATCCAGTGAAAAGCTGGAGGGAGATGGACACGGAGGGTCGCAACCACAGCGTTGATTTAATTTCTGCCAGTCGAATGCTATTACTTACCCCAGAAACATGGTGATTGTGTTTGAAACCGAACAGAGGAGTGGGGCATTTCTCGAGCCAATAGAGGAGACAAAGAGAGACACGGTCAGAGAAAATTGAAGAACAAATCTCTTGCTGTCTTTGGGAAAATAATGCCCACAGCACGTCGATAATCTAGCCCAATGATTAAAGTAGTAGTAGAATTAGGGGAAGCAAAAGCGGATGGGGAACAAAGCAGAAAGGATGGTGTTCCTGCTGGATGTCAGCAGCTGAGCGCGGGTAATCGCAAAGCAGCTCATTACAGCTAATAACAGACGCTAATCAGAAGGAGATTCAGAACAGAGGACTTGACCAACAGAGGCCAAAGCATTGGGACGGGGGGCGGAGGGGGAAAGGAGCCAATCTGAGTAAACCACCAACTGGCAAAAATCCATTTAGAGAAAAATTATGGATCTATAAACTATCAAGCACAGATGAACACAAAATAAAGCAGGGCGGAGAATTAAACGGAAGGGGCTAGAAATAAGTGGAAATGCCGCGTGGAGAATTGGAAGGAATTACTTCGAATGCATATTTCATGAAAGCAGACTTCTTAATATTCTGCACAAACCGTCTGATAACATACCTGAATTCACTCTTCCTGTGGATGCAGAAAAGGCGTTTTGAAAATAGCATTGAACGATATTTTTTTTTTTTTGCTGAGTTCGAAAAATTTGATTTTGGTTTGAATTTTATTTCATCAATTAAGTACTAATCGCCAACTCTGTTGCCTCAGCTTGCGCTGCAATTTGAAAAATAAAACCCTTCCATCTCTAAGCACACCTCAAGGCTGTCCTGTTAGCTTGCTGTTAATTGACCAAGTTATCAAACTTCACGCACAATCAATGCGTTCGGCAAGGTCAAACAGAGCATCAAGTTTGCCGTTATGCTGATGACTTTGTACGTTTTTATTACAAATATCCATATTTCTCAACAATGGATTGTTTTACTGACCCAGCCGGGTTCCTTTTCAGGTTTCACTCTGCTTTTATTCCCCTTTTTCACATTGCCCACCCCTACTAGCGAACCACCTTTGTTCAGGCAAAATGAATCCTTTCCCCCCATTGCTTTTATATTTACTTCGATCATTATCATGTGTTATTTAAACACCACCTTTTGGCCTCAAATGAAGGTTGAACTAAGCTTTTGTGACAGGACACTAGTCTCCATACGTAAGCTGTTCCTGCAACTTCACATGTAAAAATCAATGCAAACATCAAAATGCACATCATTCCACCTGACAAAAAAACAAAAACAAAAACAAAGAAGTTTTCTTTCAACCAAATCATCGAGACAAGGCAGACGTCCGTATACAAGACGTGGCCATCTGTCCATCTCCTGTATGTTTGCATTCGTGGCGGCTCGCCTCGTGAGTCCGTGGCCTGTGTTTGTGTGCGGTGTTACAACCCTGCAGGCATTTCATCACAGCTGACTGACAGCATGTTTCCATCTCCCTTGCTTTTGTCCCTGGGTGCTCCACCTTCCTAGCCAGTCTGTCTGCAACACCACACATGCACACACGCAAGCAAACAAACAAACGCGGCGAAGACTCAAAAAGAACCGGCTCGGTGCGTACGTGTATTTGTGTAATCAGCAACATATTACCATTTAAAAGAGATTTCCTGCTGAGCGCTCCCGGTTCTGAAGGATTGCACATCGCGTGGTCCTTTATAATAATGTTCCTTGTTCGAATGCCCTACATGAACAGTCTGTTTATGTTACTTAGATTATTTATACCAACCTATTTTCTGCCAATAACGCCATGCTCAGCCCCAACAAAACGGAGCGCGCTGATAGATTTCGGTAGTCTGGCGAATACTGCAGCCTGTTGGCGCAACAGCGTGATGCACAATAATGTTCGAACATTCTGGATATTCTGCCATCACATTTCTGGCATGTCCTACATTTCAACCAACTGTTTTAGATGAATTTTATGCAAACTGCAAAACCTATTTAGTGGCTGTGCAGAGAGTACTAACTTTTTCCTTTTTTTTTTTTTTTGACAAAGGAAAACAAAATGCTCGCGACATAACACTGACTGAAAACGTCGCCTGCATAAATCTCAGCGATGCATTTGGCAGACACCAGTTGCTACGCTTAAGTAAGCGATAAAGAACATATTGTGAAGGAACGTAACAGTTTGTGGGCTTTTTTTTTTTTTTTTGAAAGCTTCAAGTATTACAAAAACAAAGCTTCCATTTAGCGATAAAAAAAAAAAAACAACCTTGGATTGAAAGCGCCACAAAAGCAGGCTACTTTCTACCACTGCACACTACCTGCAGTTCCCAAACAATCGCAACTCCAAGTTACCTCTAATTATTTGGGGGAATCAGGCTGCTTCGACATCTTACCCGACATCCCAAATGCCATTTAGAGGTTAACGTCTTATTCAGCAGCAGTAGAAAGCACATAAAAATATATATATATTATTAAATACATATATATAAAAGCTCATCTTTTCTCCAAGAATGGCTGCTTTTGCAAAACACCACATGGAAAAGGAAAGTCTGGTTCAAAAAGAACTGATATCCAGTTCTAAAACATATCATTTCACACATTTTTCATGATGTTCATAAACTGGATGAGTGCCTTGATATTAAACGCTGCTTTGATGATGTGAAAACAAACAGCATCCTTCCTTTATCTTCTTAAGATAATGGGGGGAATATAGTGCCACCGAATTTTGCAGAACATCAAATTTGCTGCATCTAACGATTATCTTGGTAATCGATGAGTCAATCACTCTGAAGATTAATCGATTAATCCAATAAAAATAAATATGGCAGATTGTATAGATTTTTTTATTTTATTTAACCACATGTCTTTTTTGGAAAAATATTAGAAATACATTAAATGAACAATTTAATGTATTCTATCAAGATTTTTTTTTTTTTGCCTTTAGTAAATCTCAACCAGGTGAAGCAAAAACTGTAAAACATATTTACAGAAAAAGGTGAGCTTCTTAAATGCAGAATGTATTCTTTTCTTGTACAGTTTGCTCATTTTTTCCTCAGCAAACGTTCTCCTTGTGAGTCTGAATACTCCAGATAACAATTAATCGATTACTGAATTAGTCGACGATTATCTCAACAACCGATTAATCGCCATTAGTCGTCCCAGGCCTACTGTTAATCTCCGTTTGGCCCAGAGCTAATTGCAGAAATCCTAATGAAACCAAAGCAACTGAAAAGCCGTAGCTCTCTCTCTCTCTCTCTCTTTCTCTCTCTGTTTCTCTGCTGTGACAAAAGAATCTTAAACGCAGAAGATTGTGGTGGAAGCACAAGCTGTTTCTCTCTCCACTGATGGGAGGCCACTGATGTTTCCTGACAGCATGGGAGCGCCATCTGAATCCCTCTTTCTGTAAAAGTCTTGCTTCGAGCTCCGTCCCTCTCTGTCATTCTCCAACCCCCTGACTCTTTCTTCCTCTTAAGGAACTCCGGCTGCTGCTATTATCTCCTACTTTGTCTTCACTCCAGTCTTGCTGCTTTTCCCTTCCACTGTTTTCACATTCGCCACCGTCTCCTCCGAGCTGCTTGCTTGTTCTCATCACTCTTCAGAGTAGATCCATACTAAGATACTGCCATGCAGATTACATTACCGATCCTCTGGTCAATCGATACCTTCAGCAAATTAAAAGGGGGACTGAATCTACCCCTTGCCACTGTCATGGCCCATCCTGGCCTTAATAAGATACATGTTCTTGTTGGCTAATGGCTCGGAACAGATGAAACAAAACACTCTGGAGGTCAATTTGTTGCTTAACAATGTTGCCAGCTTCCCCTCTGTAGTGAGCTCAAAAACTAACTATTCTTCGTGCTAATCTGCCAATCAGACACTTTGAGATGGACGTATTTTGGGAGGAAGTTGGATAGGTAACAGCAGAACAACTTTAAATGCTTAAGGAGGACAGAGAAGAGAGTAAAAATAAAAACGACTTGTTCCCGACAGGCCGATAAACCAACCATCTTCATCATGATGCTAAAAACTAACCAGCTCTGCTGATACTGGCTTCTTTTAATCCAATTCGACCATTTTAATGGATTATTTGCTTTTGATGAAGAGCTTAAATGAGGAACTGTGCTCGACTGAGAGTGGAGAGGATGAGCAAGCTGCTGCCATCTCAATTTCTAAGAACATTTTGGCTCGGTGCTTAGCCGGTTTGCAGCTCAATCTCTCCTCAGCAAGATGAAAATCTATGTGACCTTTTACTAATAATCACTGACTGTGCCCCTCACTGTGTTTTATTGCTTGCTGGGGAACAGAGGACGGCGCCGTAGAACAATCAGAATTGTTCAAACTAAATAATCATTCTTTTGTGCCCGGAAATGAATTATGATGAGCTAAATTAAGCCTCAAGTCCTTAATCTCGTTATACATTTTGCTTTAAAGGAGCAGTGTTATGTATTTTCCAGGCACATAATGCAACTTTCTAGCACAATCAAGTAATTGTTGTGGAAATATTGTAAAGTGATTTTTGTTGAATGTTACATTGATGTATAATAATGGATTTACTTTGATGAGTTAGAAGGAAACTACAGGTGGCGCCGTGCTTTATTCTCCGTTTTGAAAATGCTGAATATATGAAATATGACTCCATATAGATTTCACTTCCCAATTAAAATTGTGCCTTTGTAGCTTTAAAAGACTTGCTCTCTCAGAAGCTCCGCCTTCAGGAAGTCATCACAACATGGCTCCTCTATTAGCCCTTTCACAACATTTTCACCAACGCTTCACTGACAACTAGCTCCAACAATGAGCTCAGCAGATGTGTTTGCTAATTGCTGCTGGCTAGTCTGAAGGAGATGAGTGGGGTGAGGAGAGCTCTGCAGTTGCAGATCGGAGGAGGAGCTTCATCTCAAAGGCGGAGCTAGGCCCACCCAGGTGTTTTGCGCAGCTGAATGGCTGCCAGGGGACATGAAAGGATTCTTACACATGAATGAAAGAATACATGCAACACTCCTTGTTTGTTTTTGATGAGGAGAAAAACATAACGTGATGTAAAGCTCATAAAAAGTCAATTTTACATAATAATGCCCCTTTAAACAAGCCACAACTCTGAACTCTGCATGTCAACTCAAAGGCTTTTCCGCATGTCTGCTTTAACCTATACATAGTTTTGCAGCAAACTGCATTAGTTCTTCTATAGTCCGAGGCAACTTTAAAAGATTATGAAAAAAAAGTCAATTTCTGTGGAAGTTGAATATAAAGAAATTCAGAGTGGTTGAAAGGTTTTTTTGTGCAGCGTCTCGTTGTTAGCGAGTGAATAAGCTTTAAATTACCAGTCGCAAAAACACCGAAACTTATTTCACATAAACTGTCAAAGAGTTTTTCTCCGACATTTCATGTTTCTCAACATGCCACTGTTTTCTTGTTGCTTTGACACGTCAGGTGTGCGACTCGGTGGAGAAATTAAAAAAAAAAAAAAATGTGAAGAAGTGGGAAAGATCTTCAAATCTGGCCAAAAAGCACCTTTAGTGACAAGCTCGGGCGAAGCCTCGTGTTCAGAGTCATGAAAGACTGAGTGCATCCCACACACAGAGTGTGTGATGTACAACTCATGCTGATCTGGGCTCATTCTCAGGCTGGCTGTAATCCTTTCTTACCACTGCCAAGTCGGCTCTGTTTCACTTTGCTGCCCCTTTTCCACTCTTTCTCTACCATCTCAAAGTGAAATCTTAAGTGCATCTCTATTTGTTAGCAGGTACCACTAGGCAAGCACTGCAGACACAAAGCAAATATACTCCTCTTTGTCTTAAAATGTAGATTTAAACTGGTGTGTATCTTAAGCAAAGGTAAATTATCACTGTGTGAAGATGAAAATCACTTAAAGAAGTTAAAGACTGTCAACTGGAAATGTAAATACATTTCTCCGTGTCCATAAGAATGACATTTAGCAGCTATAAACAGAATGTCAGCAAACTGTATTTTTTCTGTATTAAGATAGATTTGTTTGGTCCAGATTCTAGGTGTACTCCTTATTTCAACAGATTTTTAAATAATATATCATTTAAATATAGAAAGAAATTGTATTTTAAAGCCTAAAATACTTTATTAATCAAAGAGAGAGATAAAATTTCGTAACTTATTTTATACACGTTTCTTTAATGAGAGAAAGGCTCTCCTGTAGCAGTCGGTTTCGCAGCACCTGAAGCAGCTTCTGACTGAAGACCCTTTCCCCCCCTCGATTATTTTAAACATACAACCTGAAAGTTTAGTCAAAATTCAAATAATTTGAATCTTGTGTATGGAGAAAATGAATATATGAATGAATATATCTATGTAGAGAAATTACAAGAATGTTGGAAGTTGTGAATAAGTGAAATAAAAGCAAACACCTGGGAAGTGAACGGCAGGAGAGAGCACGTCTCCACAAAAGGAGAGGAATTACACTCATCTCGAAAGAAGCAAAAAAAAAAAAAAAAGAAAAGAAAAACCTTTGTGTTTTGGTTCGCTCTCTCCCTCAGAAGACAGAAACACCAAATAACAGCAGAGCAGCACATCAACCCATCATGTAAGATGCCAGCCAGGCACGTTTGAAGGTTTGTTGGCTGCGTTTGTTAGTCAAGGCTCATCAGCGCATGGAGGTACACGGCACGTAGGAGCGAGGGATGACGCTTTGAAGATCTGACAAGAGTCAAAGGAAGGCAAAGAGGGGAGGGGAAAAACAAATGCAGGAAGAGAGAAAAGCAGAAGTGAAGGGGGGTAAAAGAGCTGAGGAGGGACGACGGGAACATTTCAAGAAAACAGAGGGGAATGGAAAAGACGTCATTTCAAACAAGCAAAGCATGTGACATTTAAGATTTCAGTAAACTGCCAGGTGTTATTTGATTGTGCGTTTGTGCCCAGCCATTTATCCCCCTGACTAATTTAGACTCTACTGAAAAACTTCACTGAAGAGTAACTGTTATTCTTAAACCTCTTTTAAATTACTTTATAAAGACTTCATTTTATTTCATTTAAATGACTGGTGATGTTTTATTTCTACGGACCTTCATATGACCTCACGTGAACCCGAGATGAATGATTAAATGAAAAATTAAAGTCGCAGTTTGCATACAGGCTCATACCACAGCAGCCATTTGATTGAAAGCCAAAAACACACAAAAAAATAACTTAATTGTCTATAATTTGGTATTTTTTTGTTCAAACAGAATTACAGAAATAACGTCCTGTTTATATTGACCACACGTGTCTGTCTGTCTGTCTGTCTGTCTGTCTGTCTGTCTGTCTGTCTGTCTGTCTGTCTGTCTGTCTGTCTGTCTGTCTGTCTGTCTGTCTGTCTGTCTGTCTGTCTGTCTGTCTGTCTGTCTGTCTGTGCTTTGAAGCAGGGTGTTTGGACTGTTAAAGGAATTAAGTGTGACAGTAAAATAAAACATTAATTTGCCTAAGTGTGGCAAAATATAAACATCAACAGCAGGGGGCCGACGGAGAGAACAGTGGGATGCGCAAACAAACACAAACACACGCATGCACGCCGACACGTGTCACACTACGCGTCACGCACTGCAAAGAGTCGAATCAGGAGTGTTAACCAGAAAATGACTTGATGAATAGAATTTCAAAGCGTATTTCCACACAAAGAGGGAGCAGAATGGGCGAAGGGTAGACAGGTGTGAAATGAGACGGTATGGAAGGTCCCACGAGAGATTTTCTACAACCTGCGCAGGTGAAACAGAAAGTAACCCAGCTTTGTACTGTCTACAGAAGGCGTCACTCAGCTTTAAAAGCTTGGAACATGAAGGACCGGGGAAGTTTTAAAGCGGGAGATAAAGAGCGGAGAGAGTGAGACAGAGAGAGGGTAGGTAAGCGTCACTCACCGATGTACTCGAAGACGAAGACGACGAAGAACGGCGTGACCAGGTCGTTGATGCCCTGCACGTAGCCGCTGGCCGGATGCCGGATGGCCCAGATGAACAAAATCCGCTCAAATATCTTCAACAGACGGACACGAGCAGTCAGTCAAAAACAATGGCTTATGGAAGCAAAGCAACTGCATCAGACATTCTCTCCAGTGAAGAAAAAGCGACTTCTTGAAGCAATCAGTACGCAGTGTTTCACCTACGATCGAGAGGAAAACGCGGAGGCCAGAAATCTGGAGGTCGTGGCGCTCTGAAACGCCCAAACGGTCGGAGAAGCCTCTAATTGATGTGGAACCGGTAATTATAGAGCAAGCGGAGCAGAAAATAAATGTTGGATACGAAATACACATTTCGGAGCGCCTGCTGTGCCAGACGGGCGCCGCATTTGCTTAATTTTTGTTTCGTTTCGATTTTAGATGAAACACTGCGGCGTTGATTGATGGCAAAGGAGTTGGGTGTGAAAAAGGCAAGAAAATTTCAAACAATAAGCCGGTTAAGTGTAAGAAAATTAAAAAAAATAAAAAACTTAGAGACATGGCTAATGATTTAGAGGTTCGTTAAACTGTGTTAGTTTTGACATGGTTACTGATATTAATTATTCCTTTACAAACCTTAAGATTATTTTCATAGAAATCATTCTGCTCACTCTCCAATGTAATGTTGCATAGTTAAGGGAAATGGATGAATGATTTAGCTGACCAAGATATAAATGTGAGCTACTTTTATGTTCAAATATTAAAGTGGACACGTCATTTCTTTTGAAAAATGGGACTGGGAAACCTGATGGCCTGTAATTCTCTTTTAGTTGAGTCTTATTTGTCTGGATAAATCTACATAAGTGTTTCATTTTTCTACAAATATATTATTTTGAGGGTGATTTCATACTTTTTCCACAAAGTATGAAATCTGGATTTGGTGGTGTGGTTTCTGAAAAGCATTTATGACTGGAAATCTTTGATCGGTGCCTCTCCAGTTCAGAAAGGATTGGGTTCGATTAATAAAAACAGGATCCTCCAAGAGCTAAATACTCATTCAAAATGAACTGATTTAGCTTCAAACAGCGTTAAGTACCATCTGATTACTGTTTCTCAGCTGAACATTTGGTTCACGAACAAAACAACAAAAAAACAAAGGCCCATTTTGAACCTCATTTAATGCCAGTGTATTCAATCTATTGCTCTTCTTCTCTGTGACTCAGCCTGTCCTTCTCCCTCTCTTTCCTCTCCTTTTCAATACTTTTTAGTTGTTGTTTTTCTCTTTTTTTGCAGGGTGAACACTTCCATCTTTGTTATGAGGGACTGTTTAATGCTGTCAGCCAGAGTGAATTGAAGAGGGCTTGATGCTCAGCTTGTTTTTCTGGTGTCCAAATGTCTTTACCTCTCCTTCATCAAAAAGAGCTCTCACATCTTGGCATAGCCCCCAACCTATCAAGTTTTTTTTTCTCCCCCGCCCCCCTTTGTTTTTTTGGGAACATGCCATGTGTATAACAAGAGTATTACTCATTTTATTTCTGACTTGACGTAAACGCGGTGATGTCAGACAGTAGCAGATCTCTCGCAGGCTCTCCTCCACCTGCCCGCTCTTTTTTTTTTTTTTTTTATCAAAGCCGCATCAATCAAACGGGCAAGAGGTGCCGGCGATAGAAGGCCGAGTGGGTAATGGGACTTTCTTTTCATGCAGCTTCCAAAGCCGACATGCATATTTCACACTGGCAGCTACACAGAGAGCAAGGCTGGGTGAACCAACTCCCTTTTATTTGGTTTTTCTTGCTGCGGGTGAAAAGAGACGTCTTCTGTTCGTGTGCTTAAAAAATCAAAATCAAAGAGAGACATCAAAGTTCGCGAGCACGTTCTGCTAATCTCACGTTAACCTCCCGATTCTTCCAACGAAGCATCTACAGGAAATCGGCTTTCCCCGCGCCTCCTGTGTCAAACGGTTATGGCTTCATCCCATTAGCTCGAGACCCCAAGGACCAAGATAAGGCTAATCTCAAAAAAGTGGAGAGGAAATTGTCCCTTTCACACACACACACAAAAAAGGAGTCAAGGATGAAAGGACAAATAGGGTTTCCCCTGCTAAGCCCGGCGGTAGGGGTGCTCGGCCAATCCACCAGCAGCCCACCGTGTTTTTCATGTAAAAAGTGAAAAGGTACAAAATTTTGAAGACGCACGAGTAGGCATCACAATTTGGCAATATCTCAACTATAAACCTAGATTAATTCGTCTTTAGTGTCACTGTTAAACCATATTTAAAATAAATTATGCTTAGCCTGGTGGGGTGGCAATTAAAGCCTGGAGGCCCGCCAATCTTACACAGGAGGAAACCCTGGATAAATGTTTTTTTTTTTTATGCTTTTTGCATTAAATTAAATTATTATTCGAC
This sequence comes from Poeciliopsis gracilis, assembly GCA_911649635.1. Classification (NCBI taxonomy): domain Eukaryota; kingdom Metazoa; phylum Chordata; class Actinopteri; order Cyprinodontiformes; family Poeciliidae; genus Poeciliopsis; species Poeciliopsis gracilis. The sequence continues at coordinate 3,450,024 of CAJVRI010001121.1, forward strand.
GAAACATTAACCTAATTTCTATGAACATGTGTAAGCTACGCCTTTATTTTTACGAAGAGCAGAATACCCAAAAAAGTTACATTAACAGTAAGCAGCTTGCAGTGCAGAAAAGACATCAGCAACTCATCCTCATCTGATCCCGTTTCCCTTCTTGCCTCTGATTACAGCACAGAGTTTTAACCTGTACAAAACAGCGACAGTGGGAGGTGGTGCTGCCTGAGGCGCTGCATCGACTAAAGAGCCTGAGCTCAACGCTCGAATTTCTACTCCGTTTTACACACACACACACACACACACACAAAAAAAAATGTTCCAGCAGCGCGTTTCAGTGTGTGCTTCCCAGGCTCGCTCACACCTGTGTAGAGATGGACGTCACAGAGCGGCCTCGAGTGCTGGCCTCCTCATTAGCCTCCACCTCATTATTGGGAACTTTTCTTTGTGTTTACCGTTCTCGGGCTCATGTCTGTGACAGGCCCCGGCAGAAACGGTGAGGTAATAAGCTCCGGAAAGGAATAAAAATCCAGCTTGTTTCCGCAGGAAGCCGGATTTCCATACTTTATCATCAGTGCTAAAAATGCTCGTTTTCAGTATTTTAAAAGGTTATACAAGTAACTGACCCGCAAATATGCACATATTTGGGAGACGTATAAATAAAAGACAAAACTATATATTCATCTTTTGTTGCAGCAGAATAATCTCACACTGATTTTTATTTATATCCAAATCTTAATTGAGGACGTTTTATCCAGAGAGGAAGCTTTAAAAAACAATAATGAAATTACTAGTAGCATAATTAACGGTGCTCCTAAAATAATTTTTTTAAAGGGCCCAAATAATCTTGTACAGTGACTGAAGCTGTAAATATATAAAGTATGACTTTACGTTGTTTTTCTATTAAAAACAGGAAGTGAGTTCTGTACATTGATAACACGTTTAACAAGGGGAGTAAATGTTGCTGTTCTACATGCTGATTATTACGGCTGCCTGAAAAACGTGCCTAGAGAGCGAGTATCAGCATGCGAGCAAAGTACAAACGGTTATTTATGGTTTTTCTTCCTCATCATCTCACATTTAATTATAGGTTATGCAACCTAAACGTCTGTAATGTGAAAGCAAAGGTTTTGTCACATTTTGCTCAGCCAGAGATTGTGTTCACCAGTTGTTGGCTGCCTGCCCTGTTTATTTGGCTTGCTACATGTTTAGATTTTTTTTTTTCCCTTTTTTTTCCGCTGTTGTTGTTGGGTTTGTTTTTGAAACATATTTCTCATCGTCGGCCAAGGAAATAAATGCGACTATCATGAGATGCAAGGCCGACCGGAATCGAAAAAGAAACAAGGTAGAACCCCTTTCCCCAGCCAACTCAGTGTCTGAACCTAAATAGTACAAGGTGGCAGGGTTTGCAGTTAATTGCCGCATTTCCCCACTCTGAATGCAACACACTTCAACGGTTGAATGAATCAACAGTTTCATGATTTTCAAGACTTTGTTCCAGCAATAAATGATCTCGTTTCAGAGCATTTTACATGTCGTTTTGATGGAAGTGCCTGGGCTCTGGAAGTACCCACAAGCCAGACGGTTTAAACTGCTGCTCACTTTACAGTCTTACTTCAATGCCATAAAACAACCTGGATATAAAAGCACATTTTCTTTTCAGAAGCACAAACAAAGCACAACAAAAAGATACGAGTGGCAGCCATGCAGAGTGAAAAAAAAGTTCAGGGTTGTCTGATTCCATGCATGCCTGAAGAAATTATGTTTATGCTTTTAATTTGTGCTTTTTTTTCCCTCATCATGCAGTGCTCTACAGTGAGGGTTTTCCTGTCATTACCTCAGTTTTTTGGAGCTGCACATAGAAATGTTCTTATTGTGTTCATAAAAGGGCAGCATTATGTATTTTCCAGACACATAGTTACTTGATAGTGTTATAAAATGGTTACCGTCAGTTGTTAGAAACTCTTTATATATCAAATTTGACTTTGTAATTTAAAGCTTTGATATTGGGCCTCTGTCTCTTTAAGAAACTCCTGCTCTTTTTGAAACTCCACCACCAGAATGAGATCATTATTAACCCTTCAGGAACATTTTTACCAGTTCTGCACTGAGAGGCAGAAGCTTGGAAACTGCAGCTTGGAGGAGGAGCTGCGCCTCGAAGGCGGAGCTACGTACAACCAGGTGTTGAACTGATTCATGAAAGAATTAGGGCAACACTCCAGGTGTTTTTAATGAGGAAATAACATTACGATAAGAAGTAAAGCTCCAAATTATGGATTTTACATAATACTCCCCCTCTAAACTAATATATAAGAAAACTAAACAAGCCTATTGTTTTGATTTTTAATAAACATGGACCCGGCCACTGATGGGCTGAGTGAGTCAGTCTGAAGGCAAAAGGGAAAACCCTCCTAATGTGAGGTGGTGTGTGTGCTCCTGCAGGTGGGGTCTCACCTCTTGGACAGAAGCTTGTTGGAAAAGAGGAATAAGAGGATTAGTTCTCGGTATGTCAATGTGAATCTGCGGGGAGAGAAAGAAAGAGAAAGACAAACAGGAAGCAACAGGCAGGTTAGCACGGATCTGGCTATTATAGACAGTGACGGAGAACGGAGCGACAGCAAAAGTTAGTGGATTGGTGTTCTTGATTGGAGTCAGACTGGGGTTTCTGGTGCTCTGAAATGGAAAGCAGCCGTGGTCTTGGGAGCGTGCAGATGAGCGCCGTTAGCATAATGGGACGGCCCCCTTTGATGTTTCTGCGAGGAGCGTTGTAAGACCACGTTTCTCCGCCATTTCAGACCGTCTACCCCCGCAGACCAACAATACAGCAGGCGGACAGATTCGTCAGAAGGGAGCCAGACGGATGCAGGGCGGCAGCTTGAGACGGGCCGGCTGAAAACAGTCTGGAGGAGTGTGCGCACTAGTCGCTCAGAGGACTAGCGCGCGCAGCTGTAGCCACAGTCCTGGACGCCTTACCTCTGTCACCTTTGGCTGCAGCACCAAATTTTCAGGACTCATCCTAGGAATGTCTATATGGATCTGACAGCAACACGGAAAGGACATGTGTTAGAGACTCAAACCAACACAAACACGCCCAGTGTTCATAAGGGAGTCATATCGACTTTTTTATATATATTTTGTCACCTTAATGCCACAATCAATTTATAGCTAGTATTTGAATAATGAAATCTTTGTGCATTCCCAAACATTCTCAATTAACTAAAGATGCTTGCCACAACAAATTCTGGAGATTATAAACAATTTTAAGTGAGTATTGCAACTCAAACTGTACACTAGAAGTGACTCTTGTATTCAGGAGTACAACAACTAGATGCTAGACCTAGTTGTAACTGAAAAGGAAGCTGTAACAGCTAATGCTAGCTGACATGAGATAAATGTATCAAGAGCTCTTATGTCAGTTCTTCAAAACGTCATTAGTGACTTTAGAAATGTCGATGTGGGTCAAAAGTCATTCCAGCACCAAGTCTTACTCTTGGTGCAGCGAAATCTAAGCGATGTCTTTAAATTTCGAATCTTGTTTTTTTTTTCTGACGAGGGATTTGAAACCTCATCTCTGCCAAGCAGCTCCACCTTCATAACGAGCCATCTGTTGTCATCCACATATCATAAAGGCTGTCCTTGTGTTCATGGCTTACCAACAAAATAAAAAGGAAAAACATGATGCAACAAGTGACACTGTAACATAACAAGCCACACGTAACAATGACCCTCAAGGAAGAATGACTGCTGTGAAGTAAAAACCAACATTCTCGAAATATTTCAAAAACAGAATATTGTGACTTTTAGAATGCAATTTAAAAAATGCACGTTAATGAACACATTTCATGTGGGATGAAGAAAATCACAGATAGCACTTTAAATCCAACAAGAAAGACAAAGAAAGAATGAAAGAAGCAAAGAGGCAGAAAGAAATGGTAAAAAAAACTCAGAGCAAAAGAGAGACTGAAAAAAAAGAGAAAAAACAGAAAGAAAGTCAAAGACGGATGGATATTCAGAGGTTGATGAACTAACCAGGAAAAAGATCTAGAAACATCCAGGCATTTTTAGGAAATCCATCCTTAAAATGATCAAAATCAAGATCCTTGTGCACACAGAAAAAAAAATATATATATATACAGTATATTTGCAAACACAATAAGGCATGCAGCAAAAGCAAAATCAGAAATTACTACACAATCCAGACCTGTTATAATGTGGCTACAGGACACGATTCAAACAATCATCACAACAAAGTGTGCCAGCTTCGTGGCAGCTGTGACGAGGAGATCAATGGGAAATTGGGCCAAATATGAAAAATGTGTGGAGCTCCGAGACTGACAGCCCACTTTGAAGTTTCTTATCGGCTTCAAATGAACAGGAAGTAGTCCAATGTTAAAAAGAAGGAGTGTGCAAAGGGTGAAAGACTGACAGATAAACAGAGAGGGAGTGGAGGGGGGGGATAGATTTTCAAAGCCACAGAAAAGTGTTCATTTAAGCAGCTCTTTGAAGCCGGCTGTCCCTGCTCTGAACAGAGCTCGACCACGCTCCCGTCATGTTGACACAAACAGTCCAGAGAGGACACGGCGAATGAAAACAAAGAACACAATATAACGGGAACATCTGGATGTTTCCTTCAATTGTGACGCTGGATGCAAGTCTGTGAAAACATGCGTGGCTGTGCCAGGATTGGGCTTTCAGAACCAGGAAAAAAAAAATAAAAAAATCACACTGGTGACCAGTAAACCCAGAATTTGTTACATATTTATTTGGGGTTTCCTCCGGAGAATATGCTGAACTGGGTAATAAAGGCGCTAAGGCAGTCCACCAGTGTGCTTTTGTGTTAAAAGACGTTAAAAGGTGCAAAAATTCGGGCGGGCATCGTCAACTGAAAACGACGGCGTGAGGCCAATGTGCAGGTGCAGGAACGGCGCCAGATGAATCAGTCTTTACTGTCACCGGTGTAAAAATGAAAAACCCTATTACTAAAAACAGACGACGCTTAGCCTGGCGGGGGAGCAAATAAAGCCTGGTGGGCCACCAGGCTTATTAACCACAGGGGATAAATCCTGTTTGTTTGAAACTTTACAGATGCCAACAGGGTTATCTTCATCTTCTTCAGTAGAATCAACACACAAAGCTGAGATACCAGCCAGTAGAATAAACCTGAAGGGATGAGATCTGAGCTAAAATGATCAAATCTTGGCTTCTTGGTTAAGACAAAGACACTACGGTTTCATCATCCACGTACTGATCAATAGAAAAAGATTCAGCGGTATAAAGGTGAGTCATTCACCTTAAGTGTGTGACTCCCTTTTGGCTCCCAGTGTGTGTGAAGGCCTGTCAGCATATACCTGTCTGTATGTGTCTTGATGGTGCTCATCATTGCGCGAGTCGTAGTATTGCTGGATGAAGCCGAAATATTCTTGTCTCTTCCTCTGTAGAACGCTTTCTCGCCTCTCTGCGTTGGCAGGCAGATAACCCTGAAAGGCAAAGTCAAAGAGAGGATTAAAAAAGAAAGAAAAAAAACCCCAAAAAAACTTGATTTGAATTTTTAAATTGAACCATATTTGACATGTTCTGAATTTTAATGCATTGATGATTTCTTTTTTCTTTTTCTCTTATTGAGCAGCACCCCTCATTGTAAGTTTTGGATCCTAATTGAAGCAGCAGGAGGCTTGTTATAAAGTGAAGTTGTGGCTGGGAAAAAGCAAAATGCTTGGGTAGTTTTCACTGCCAGTTGCCTGGCAACTCATCTTTGGAGAGAAACAGACGGGTTTCCAGTTTATATGCTAAGCTAATCAACTGTGAGCTCTGGTTTTTTTCTTCTTTTTTTTTCCCCCCCCACACCAGCAGGTAATGATGCTGTCAATTCAGACTGAATACATAAATCCCTTAAATGAAGTCAAAAACAAAAAGCATTTCACTTTCACGTGTTGTAAGCACAAGTTTTAAATTACTTGCTTTGTGATAAACGCCATCACTGAGCAGATCGTCCTCAATGTGGTGGAGCATTCAAACACCTTCCTATTGCTGTTTTTGTGTTGCATTATGGGAAAACATTGTATTTATCTCTAACAGGTTTTCCAAATTTCATAACCTTTTCATTCTACTCCACAGTTAAGCACTGCAAAAAAACAATATACTTTTGGTCTAGTTTCTAATGCAAATACTCTACAACACTTCAAGTAAAACTAACTTACAAGTAACTTTTCAGCAGAAAACAGCTTGTTTTAAATAAATGATTCCTAACATTGATGAGAAAGAACTAATTGCAAGTGAAATCTGTCAGTAGAACAAGACATTTTTCCAGTTTTTATTAGTTATGAGGAAAAATGAGAAAAAGTTCCTTGGATATCAATAGTTTTTAGCTCATTATAAATCTGTGTTACTAATATTTATATTGTCTTATCAGACCAACTGTTAGGATTGCGATCAAAAAATGCTAGAGGAACGCTGCACTGTGCTTACTTCAGCACCGCAAATGTTCTTTCAGACTGATTTTCTTGTGAATTTTCAGTGGTTTCCGCCATCTTTTATTAAGTAGAAACGTTTTACAGGTTGCAGCTTAAGTTTGCTGGAACAGTTCTGCAAAGCAAACTCCCAACACCCGGGATTGGAAGGAAAAATTTTCGGCTGTGTTGCAGAACGTCTCCTGCTCCTTCGGCCGACCTGGCTGTGCGTGTTTATGCGGGGAACGGGTATTTCTGACAGAATTTGCGAGGATGCGTTTGTGAGTGAGCGTTCGACTCAGTGCAGCGTGGCTTACGCAACGAGCAGAAAGTCGAGTCCAACCAAGTCCAGACGTTAACTTAAGGGCCGTGGGGGAATTAAAGAATCACAGCATCAGAATTCTCGAAAGTGCGGCAAAAACATTCATTTAGGCCTTGGAAAACGTGTCGCGGTGATGGCAAAAAAATTCAAAAAACAGGCCGCTCTGACTGGGGAGCTCACAATTTGAAGAATTTCATCAACTTTTATTTAGAACTTGATTCTAAGGACTATTTTTTTATTAGCTCGGTTTAAGTCAAGTTCTGAAGATGTTTTCCAAGTCAATAAATAATTAAATTCCTTCAAATTCTTACAAATTACGTTAGTTTGTTGTTCTTTGCACTTAAATCTCCAAGGTTGTCAATCCTTTTGAGTCAATTTGTAGTACAATGGTCTTCAATGATATTTCACACAGTTATAGCTGGAATAAATGACGAATATATGCGGTAATCAATGTAGTATTGCATGCTTTTCTAGCACTAATTATATGTTTTTGTTTCGATTTATTTCAAGCACAGTCTTATTCAAATATGGAGTTTTGTTTTGTTTTTTGTTTCTTTTTTTGCATCATGGTGTAATTAACTGTTTTTCTGGAAGCAAGCTTCCATTTCTTTGGCCACGAGAGACAAACACACCATCGACTTCTGGCAAGCGTCGAGAGAGGAGTATATAACAGTGGTAAAGTTTCTTCTTTGCCATTTTATTTGCCGTTTCCCCAGACTCAGGCCCTTGAGCTCTTCGAGGAGCGTAGAGGATTGTTTGTCTCACCCGAGCGTTTTGCTTGCAGACGCGTCAACAGACTGATACACGCTCCGGCCGACACCCTGGGAACGGTTAAAAGCAAACTTAGCTGTAGGAAGGGAAAACAATTTTTGTTTTGTTTTTTCCCCCTCTCTCTCTCTCTTTTACTAGTGTGTTTGTCAGGACAAATAAACCCACATGTAAATATGTCATTCAGTTGTTTGCCTGTTTGCTTCCGTACATAAAAAAAAAAAAAATAGAAAAAGAATTCACTGTGAAGGAGGTCAGCTCTGAACTCATTTGCAGCCCATCTCAGCGCTGCCATGCGTCCAGACGGCCATGTTTGTGCCAGCACAAATCAGGCTGAACATTGGCTACGTTAGTCGCCCCCTCCCTTCATCCCCCCCATCACTACCGCCGACTTTTCTACCCAACTGTCTCGCTGCCAAAACGTCCAAGCGTCACATGTTGAAACGACTCCATATGCAAACACGCGCAAGGCCTGCGTACACACACAAACACAGGACGCTACAGGCCAGCTACAAAGCACTGGGCTCCAGTGTACAGGGGGGCCGGCTGCCAAATGAGGCAGAGAGAGAGTGTGTGTGTGTGTGTGTGTGTGTGTGCGCGCGCGTGCATGTCGGTTGAAGGTTAATGGACAGCTTAAAGGAGGTCAGTAGCACTGGAGCTGCATTACTGCTCAATGAGACACTACAAAGATACGCACACAGATTTAAAAAGACCTTTATGGATTTGTTTGGTTACCAAGGATCACGGCCACCATTACTGTGACATTCACGGGTAATGATCTTTATTAATGATGCTCATTTTCAAAAGTGTTATCACTGAACACTCATCATCAATATCATCATCATTGTAATCGGTCTTTAGGATCATCGTCCTCATCATCGTCGTTTCATTGTTACCATTACTCTTATCAACGCCATCGTTGTCGTTCACAATATTGCAAATATCGTAATCACTGAATGTGACCATTAGTGCGACTTATTTCATCGTGTTTTTCTTAATTGTAAGGAATATTTTCACTAATTCAATTGGTCATTGTTATATTTTTTACATTTTTTTTAAATTTATTTTCAACTTTTTTCTGGTTTTTTTATTTATATTAACTAATTGGGATTATTTTTAGATTACCTTTTTTATTTTTATTTGTTTTTTATTACCACTACAACGACTTTTTTTTGTACCTCATTTATACTATTTATTGTTATTTTGTATTACTCTTTACTATTACCATTCTTTGCTGTTTTACAGTTATGTAAATTCATTTTAATCAATAGTACTACCATCACTGCAATAGTAATCATTTTTAAAATGATTACTACTGCCACTATTATCATTATCTTTATAATTACCTTCTGTTTTTATTATGTTTTAATTACTAAAGATAAGAACCAGACCCTCTGAGTCCCTGAAAGGACATTAGACAATAGATGGGTGGATTCTCATTTTTCTACTCTCTCTCATTATTTTTGCTGTCATCATCATCGTCATCATGCATCGTCTTATTTTAATTATTAGTATAAATGATGATTACCATTTATCGTCATTAGCATTGTTGTCATATTAAACCCAATGCTGGTCTCAGAATGTGTTAATTAAAGATTATTTCTGGTTCAGGACTGGCCTTTGTTTCCTTTGATTAAAAGGAAATTTATTTATTTATTTTTTTATTTAGATGTTGATTATTGAATATCACTGAAGTATGACCTGATAAGATTGGTGTAAAACATAGCAGTTCTTCCGTTTCCTCCTCTGAACCGTTAGTCGACACACCTGATCTCTTCTTTCTTCCCTGAAATATTGCCTGTTCGCCTCCTAAAGGAAGATCCACCTCTATAAACTCACAGGGAAAAAAAAAAATAAACAAATAAATAAAAAGAGCATAGAAGATATCCCAGGGAGAAAATGTTTGGGGGTGGAGGATTTAAATGAAACAGTTCTTTTTACTTTGTCTCCTCTCTAAATTGATTTCTACTTTGCAGGAAAACATTATCCTGGAAGCAGATTGGAATTTGTCCCAGAGAGAGCACAAGAGAAGATGGATTAAAATTAAACTTCTCATCCCTCGAGTGTCTGCCCATCTGTATTTTTAAAGAAACATCTCGCAGGTTCTGAAGCCTGGGTTGGGCTATCTTGAAGCATTCATATTCGATACAGCTTTTAAAGCGACTTTTTTCCCCTCTGAATATGAGACGTTCTTTGATAATATAATCCTTTCTAGTAGAAAGTTGGAACGTCAGCAAACAGAGAAGTTTCCTCTGTGTTCAAACACAAGCGTTCTGATTTGATTTTTTTGGGTAAGTTTAAGAATTAAATATTCACAAAAGATAACAAAAAACCCTGCATCTCATGAACACAACGTCCCTATGGTGAAACATGGTGGGTGGTGGCAGCATCATGCTCTTAGAGGCACGGGATGCAGGTGTGAGTCAGCAACTTTTTCCCTTCAAAGAGCCGCTGCTGCCCACGCTGCAACAAAATAAAACTCGCCAAGAGACGCAAAACACATATTTCTATCAAATATTTTATCATGAAAGCTAGCAGAAATAGAAAAAATTGTTTGTTTTTTTTTAGATTTTAGAGAAAAAAAAATTATTTTGTAGTATGAGGTGAGTCTTATCTATAAAAACGGAAAACGAAGGAATACAACTATATTTTCGCGCTAGCTGCTTTTAAAAAGGATTTTGCTAGATATCTTTCTGCTTTTGTAAGAGTCACAGTAGGAGGGGCGAAGAGCTACAGGTTGCATGTTCGCCTCCTGGCTTAACATATTTCAGCCATACATTGGTCCAGTCAAAGTTCAGGACTAAATCCAATTCTTGAAAGATGCAAATCAGATACTCTCCATTTAGATGGAGAGGTAGTGACATACCCCCCAAAAATAGCAGCTTCAATAGCACTTGAAGCGAAAGGTAACCGTTTTGACTCGAGATGGAGGAAATACAAATCCATGCCACACTTTTCAGATTTGTTTTTGTCTTTTTCTTTTTCTAGTGGCATGCCATAGCAATACATAGGAGAGCAGGCCAACGCATTGCTGTGTAAGTCAATATGCTGGTGATACATACTACTGACAGCATTAACGCTAACCTTAGCATTTTGTCTAATTTTAGCTTAAACACAAATGTCTACATACAAGGTGGAATAAGTCACTGCTAGTCAACATGCTAGTGATAGCCTTCATGCTAACATTAGCCATAAGCTAAAATAAGCATTTTAGCTACTTCAGCATACTAAATGGAGTAAGTCCACCTCTTAATAGTTCTTTTACCTTTTTATATTTACTTACCATTTCCTTTTTTAAGCTTACTATTATATTTTTTATTAATCTAAAGCCACACAAATATTTTTGGTAGAAGTGAGGAAAATGGGGAGAAAAAAAAAAATAAGACATGCTAGAACAGAGAATAAATTAGTAAATTTATTAAAGATACAACTTCGTCTAAGAACTAAAGGTCAAAGGGCGGGGGAAAGCGGAAGATTAAAGAACACAAAGGTTGGACATCAGTAAGTCAGGTGAAAAACACATTGCTTCCTTCTCCCAGGCAACGTAATTACAGCATGCGAGCCGTCGCACGGTAACTATTTTGCATAATCTCGGAATCAGCTGCTGCCGCTCTCTGGTGTGTTTCATAAAGCCCTTTAGCCTTATCAATATTTCCACAGCCAGTTAGCTTTTTTTTTTTTTCCCCCACTCTCTCCCACCATTTCACATTTAACAGCCACACTCCATTAGCAAATGTACATTTTGCTACAGGGCAAGGTTTTCTTTTCCTTTTTTTTTTTTTTTATTTGGCAAAGCCATTAATTTTTTTTTTTTTTTTCCTTCCGCCTTCAGGCTTGGACACCAAGTGCTCCTTAAACAAATGAAATAAAACAGTATTATTTGTGAAATAATAGGAAGTTTAAGCACGTGTGTTTGTGAGGCTGCAGGCAGACTTATGGAGTCTGGTGAAGGTGATGAAAAACAAAAGATAAATCTACCAGAGAGGTTATTACTGTTCTCTTAGGTTCTCCTTTACAGAATACTGTTCCAGGATGTCGTTTTTTTTTTTGTTTTTTTTTTATGTCCACACTTGCTTAAAACGGTAAAAGTAAATCACGACATGCGGAAACAGCGAACCGTCGAGTGAAAAACACAGTGTTGTTCAAGCAGTTTCTGTTGGATGAGAAAAAAATAAATATGAAATGAGGTGATCACGTGAGGGAGAAAAGTTTCTTGAAGAAAGATCGAGCGTTACGGCGTTTCAACACCGTCCCCTCCGACTTTAGACGCAGCAGAAAATCCACCCTTTTTTCAGCCAAAAGAAGCACGAATTTCTTAAAAATTAAAAGATGATTTGAATTTCGGATGCAGACTTCATAAACACATTTTGTTTTATGACAATGAGCCAAATAAACCTACAATCCAGCCTGAGGCAGGATACAACAGCAATACTATCTTTATTACACACAGATGTCTTGAGTTCTCATTTCACTTTGAATGGTGGTTATAAAAAAGATCACAAACAAAAAAAGGTCGCAAACTAACAACATTACATCGGAATAGCAACAGTTGAGAAACACTATTGCACATCCGACAAATTATTTTACATAAATGCTCTTGGATGCTTTTATTCCCCAAATAGGGGCGACTTTAGTGACCTGCAATTTGTTGGATCTTCTGTTTTGTTTGCTTTTTGTATAAATCTCCCAGCATCCTTTGTTATGTGCCAGTGATCTTATTGGACATACTGCTGATTCTGGACAGTCTGTTTTCATCCTTCGCTAATAAATGACACCCCATTAGTTCCTGAGTGTTCTGAGGAGACCAGCATAGTAATCTCCACAAGAAATGTTAACTACTTTGATAAAAAAAAAAAAAAAGAAGAACTGAATCTGATTGAATGACAACAGCGAACATTTTGAATGTCTTTGTTAAAGTCAGTTGTGAAAAGACCAACTTTTTCAGCGTACGCTGATCCTGACTGGCAAAGTTAGGCCTTCTCCTTCTGTCACTAATGACAGGTATGGAGTCTTGTTGAAAATGGAGGGATACAGTAAACATCTACATCTGCTGTGATCTCTGCATGCAGACTGCACTTTTTCTTCTTAGGCAGTTGTGCTAATAGAAAAGATAAAATGCTCAAGGAAATTCAGAATTACAAAAAAGTCCTCGTTTTTGAAATCTTTGTACAAAACCTTTTTTTAAAATCTCTTGTACAGCAATTGTGCTCTGAATTAACCTCTACAAGTCTTTGGCCAGACTTCAGGATGATGTCTTCACCTTACAGTGGTCTACAAAGTATCAAAAGGTACAAGATAAAAACTCCAGAGAGGGAAGTTATGCCTCATGTCGTCTTCAGGGGCTTTTTTGTCAGTGGTTTTTGATGTAGTGCCACCACAGGCGAGAGGAGGAACGGATTTTTAAAAGGGTTTAGTTTGTTTGACAAAGTGCTGTGTGAAAGAGCTCCGCACCATCTGAACATGTAACAAATTGTCATCAGGTGTGGAAACATCCTACATTTTACAGAATAGAGAACCAGCTGATCAAAGGGTGTGTGGTTTAATAGACACATAGGTAAATCCAGACGTATTTTCAAAATTACAAGCATACATCTATTTAATAGTGTTTTAATAAAGGAGCTAATTTTTAAACAGCCTTATGAGTGTCCAAAACCATAAAATAAACACAAGAGTGCAGTCAATTTATTATTAAATCATAGGAGCTATTCCCCAAACACATTCACACACACCAAGATGCACAAATGAATACCAACACCAACAAACCTTTAATGAGGTATTATGTATGGTACATTAGCTTTACTGCCAGAAGCACACATATAAATACATACACTATACATACACAAACAATCATCTGATGCTTTGTGACTGAATATGGTGTTATAAGCCTCTATCTGAGACGAGCACCACACAAAGGCGCCGTTAATAGCTTAAGAGCCGGTCGGTAACCTCCAACCACAGGAAAAAGCGGCGCGAACAGGCACACATACATCCGCGCACCTTTAATGACATCTTTTCTGCGGCACATTAGCTATTGTGCTGTAATTAATGGGAGAGTCACGGCGTTCAAAAAGCTAGACTTTCCTCAGCAGACTAAGAGCTGTACACCACAACAATGGCTTAATGAGTAAACACACCGTGCCTCTCATGAATAAATTATTTGTGCCTCACAATTAATTTTCCCTATTGAAGTTTGGAAGGGGGAAAAAAAAAATGTAAATAAATAAATAAAAAGACGGCTCTTGGTCTTCATAAATCACAACGGGAAGGAAAGTGGGGGGGAGACGAGACAGCAACTTTGTATTTTTGTGTGTGTATGTGTGTGTGTGCGTGCGTGCGTGTGTGCGTGTGTGTGTGCGCGTGTTGGAGATCAACACCATGCGGTTCTTCTGTGTAACGGTTTAGCTGGGTTTTTATGTGCGACTGTGCTGCTCAGTTTTTATGAATCTGTATAAATTCCACGTTTATGGTGCTACGTGAGGTTTGTTTTAGAGCGCGCTTGCGTACAATCTTTTTTTTTTGTTTTGTTTTGTTTTTTTGCAAATATTTTGTGTTTTATGCTGTGTGGAAATGTGTGGCTAAAAACTCACAGAAAGAAGCTTCCAGGCTATCGGTCGAACTTGTCGCGGGATTCCAGACCAGCTGAGCTTCCGTAGCTCCTCTGCAAGACAACAAAAACACGAAGACGTCTGTTATTATTCAAACTACGACACCTTTACAGAAGAGACGCTCTCTGAAATTACATTGATCACACAGTAAATGCTGTTCGCTGTGTTTATGTTCTAGACGTTGAATCGACTGTCGGAGAGTTAATGAATGGAGGCACAAAAGACAAAAATTAACAGGAAGTAAAAGTTAATTGAATTCGAGGTGATTGCATCATCGTCAGATTAAGTGGTGATAAAGTGAGAGAAATAAAAGCAGCAAACAGATGAGGAAATATGTAATCAAAGAGTCAGGAATTTTAAAAACACAAAACTGTTATTTTTCTGACGTCCTGCTTTCGTTTTCATCATCACAATTTCCCAACCCCCTCTATGAGAGCTTTAATATCTTCTGCGCTGAAAACATACATCAAATGTCGAATACATCAATGGCTTGTTTTGCAAGCAACTGAACGATAATGTCTTGAACACTCTTTAGTGCAGCAGCTGCAAATGAGAGAAGACTAATGAGTTAGCTACTTTAAGCCCACGCACACACTGAGACGAGTGCTGTATATTTCTGTAAACAATTAAGAACAATTATGCAACGTCTCAAAAAAAAAACTATGCAATTGGTATGCCAGGCCAATCTGTGGTGATGCAATATTGACAAAAGCACACAAATAAGCACAGACAGCGCCATGTTTGTAATGGATGCATGAGGGATAGAGAGAGATGGAGAAAGAGATGCAGATACGTTCTGTGTTTCTGAACAGAATGTATGTGAACGTCGAATTTTTATGAATTTAGGCGAATTTACCTAAATACAAAAACACATTTGTGGATTCACCAAAAATCCTCCCCCCACCCCACCCCCCTCACTTCTGTCAATGAACAAGCTAAAAGTAAAAATGCTAGCAGCCTTTTGAAAATCCACGTCAAGTTATCGGTCTCCATTTTCTACAAAACACACAAAGATGCGTCATAGCGTAACATAGTTCACCGTGCTAGAGACAATTATTTAGACTGTTCCTGAAAAATGATTTCAGGAATCATTTCTGCCTGCTTGTGCATTTAAGATTTTTGTGAAGAGAAATCTGGATAAGAAACAATTTCTGCTTAATTTGAGTAGTTCGGTCAAAGCTTTACAAATACCGGATATCAGAATTTAGCAGATATTTGCATTTACCAGCAGACAGTGAGACTAGCTTGCCACAAAACGAAATTAAATCGTTCATTACACATGTTCACACAGTGCTGAAAAAAAAAAAAAAAACGTAAGAGAAAAAAAAAAAAAAAACATCCTTTGTCCAAAGTAGGGCCATATTTGTCTTATTCTGCCAGCAAGTTGGCAACTCATCCTATCCTCAATTTCCAAACTTCTGTTCCCATCTGTCTTTTTGGCACTAAAAATATGATGGGTTAGAAGTGGACTATTAACTACTTTTTCCCCAGCCTGGGGCAGGGGAACCTGCAGGCTATAATGTAAAATGAATCTGATGGAGAGGTGCAAATTGAACTTTTAAATTGGTGGAGAGTAATCCCCTTTGGGCTCATGAGGACCCAGAAAATATGGCTTAATGCAAGGTTTCAGCCAGCCGGTACTATTTCTCTCTAACACACACACACACACACACACACACACTGACAGTATAGGATATGGGAGTATGGGGATCGGCAATGATTGAAGGGAAAAGTACTTTTCCCTCTGTGTTTTAAAGCTTTTGTCTGTGGGACTGATTTTGGATATACATTTTGGCTAATCTTCACAAACGAGGCTCCCTCTCACAATAAAGTTGTCGTACAAAATAAATCTAAAGTTATTTCCTCCATCTGGATTCATTTTTATTTCATGTCAAAACTAATTCTCAACAGAACAACTGTGGCGCAAAGTTAAAAATGTCACAGGACTGCAACGTATGTGGGGAAGTTTAAAGCTGACGAAAGTTATAAACTAATATCCCAAACTTTGAACATTTTGACAAACTTGCTGTGAAAGTGAGGGAAACAGAGGAAATTTGGCCAAAACAATGAAGAAATATATATTTTTAAATGTCGATACAACAAAATGCATATTTTAGTAGGATTTGTTTTCTTCTTTTTGAATGGAGTAAGTACTGCCTTAACTTTGCGCAACAGAATGACAAGTATCAGCAATATTTACTTGTCACTACGTTGGAAACTAAGTGTTTTTTGTTGTTGTTGTTTAAATCATTTCCCACAAATACCATCTCATTCAACATATTTTTACCAATCCTCTAAGCTTTTTATGTTTGCCTGTCGCTGTAAGCAATTATTAAATTATTCGCACGATAAATTAAGAAGTCCATAGTGATGATTGATGTTTTCTGAAGGGCAATTTTGTTTATACACTTGATAAACTTAAATATGGTTTTTATTCCCTCTCTTTTGTGTTATTTTTGGATATTTAAAATGTCTTCCAGTGCCCATGTTGTATTCTGGACAAAATTACAGTTTATTGGTCTTCGACACGGCAAAGTTGTTTCATTACGCAACTGAAAATGGTATCGAAACAACAATATTAACGTTTCTTGCGATAATTTCAGGGATGATTTATCATCTTGTAAGATTTGCTACCATGACAGGGGTTGTGTGTTTTAAAATCTAAAAAAAAGAGGCAATATTCTACTGTAAATACTTAATTTTTAAATTGTCATTTCAAAGAATGAATGAATGCTATGTAACATCTGTGGCTCTAAAAAAGCTTCTTTCTTTCTTTCTTTCTTTTTTTACCTGAGGGGCGAAAACGGCTCTTTGGTTTGTGAAGGTTGCAAAACCCCAACAAAACACAAAGATGTTTGTGGTTGCAAGGTGAAAGGTTTAGGAGGTGTTAACACTTCTGCAAAGTGCTGTGAATTATCCCTATTATGGAAATCTACGGGATCGCGGAAGCAGAGAAGAAAAATGTGGTCAATCTGAGTAATGTTTTAATTTAGTCCAGAGTGACCTCTCCTACCACCGTCAGAGTGTTCAGGATATTGAACGTTCCGGCAGTCTATCACGGGAGCAGGAAGTTTCTCGATGACCTTGTGTTAACACCGACTCATTTATTATTCACAAACGGGTCGTCCTCTGACCGCCGCCCCGCCAAGTATACAAACCCGTATTATTCAACAAGACAAGTCGCCACAGCAAAACTGAGGCAAACATAAAAAAAATAAATAAATAAATAATGAATTTCTTCGTTTGTAATTGAACAGGTTTACCTGCATTCCGGGAGCAAAGGCAGAGGATAAACTGATTTACTTGCAAATTAATCCCTCGTGCCCGAACACACCTTTCAGAGTTGTAATAAAAAAAGAAAAAGAAAAAAGAAAAAAAACAAAAACCTGAAATGCATGTAATGAATCAGCCAAATTCCTCCTCAGCTTTTATTCAAGGCACTGCCTGGAAATTGATAAGGCCTTCGCGCGGAGTGAACGGTATTGATTAGCACTGCCAAACGACTCTACCTTGCCTGTTCTTCAAGGCAAATGCAATGTAGGGCCAGTGACAGATAACATAATAGGAAGTAGCAACGGGCTAAGTCCATTGGCTAAATTGAGTGAAACGCATTAGAGCTTGCTCAGCTGATGAGAGCGGCTATTTATTCACTATAGTTCCTGCACATCTTCCACTTAAAAATTTCTGCCTTACCTTGTCCCCCTGCTGGCTTTAATTATACAGAAATCCAATACAGTGATCTAGTGCGCAGCATGGCTGTGTTAGTTCAGAGGAGTCAGTGCTCCACAGTGTGGGAAGGTTTCGATTTCCTCAAGGCTACCTTTGCAGCAGCGTCATTTAAAATGAAAATACCAAAAAAGAAAAAAGGAAAAAAAAAAAAAAAAGAAAACGTCTCAGGAATTGAAGAAAATACAGGAAATATACCCTCACTGCTTTTTTTGTTTGTTTGTTTGTTCTCTTTGTGCTTTTGAAACAAAAGCAGAAAAGTTGTTTATTTGAGATGAAAAACTTTGATTATAACAGAATCGCTAGAAGAACACAATTCTCTAAAAAGTTATGCCTTGGTTGATATACATTTATTTTTAAATCTAATCTCTTCTGAACTCAGTTTCAGGTTTTTGGTCTTCATCCCAAACAATGTATGTGGCTGAAAACTATACACCTAGTTCATGGGGATCATCTTCATGGGTTGAATGAGTTTCAGAGCGTTTCAGGGGATGTTTTTATTGATTAACATCAGGATTTTATGGGGGATTTTTAGCCAATGCGATACTTTGGTTCCCATAGGGTGATGTCATCACGTCCAAGGCCACCATCTTATTTGACAAGCGCATCTTTAAGCTTCTTATTAATTTATTTATTTGGGCATTAAATTCAGATCAACCCTATATTAAAAAAAAAAACAAGGTTCAAACTATTTTTTTTCTTTTTTAATTACAACAATTAAGTCATAACATTATGACACAATCATGACATCAGGAGAATGAAGTAGTATTTTTTTTCCCCACAAAAAAATTCAAAAAATTAATTTTAATTAATTTTTTCCCCGTTAATACTACTTATTTTTTTTTTCATTTTAAGAAAGACTTCTGGTAAATTTGAGTCTTCATGTTTGCTAAAGTTATGACTATATTCTCGTAATTAACGAAAAGTCATTGCAGCCAAATTCTCCGCCACACAACTCACAGGAGGGATTGAAATAAAAGTCGCTTTTTGTTTTTCATTATTTGAAACATCTGTTTCAGAGGAGAAAAAAAATGAATTAAAATCGGATCTAAAATGTGGTACTCTCTTTATGCAAAGAGAGTACCACCTTGCAGAAAGAGTGACGCTCTAAACTCGCTCTGGCCCGTCACTTAAAGCCAAGATAAAATACATGAAATTAAATGGCTGCAGTTTAAGGCATTGTGTGCTCTGAAACGCTCACTTTTTCTGATTAGTTGGTTTTTGTCGAGGGAAAAAGAATAAAGTTGAGGCGGAGCGGAGTAGCAGTAAAGCTGGTTCCCTATAAACATAACGACTGTTCTTCCTAAAAGGCGTCTGGGTGTCGATTCCTGATCCTTTTGGGGTCTTCCCCACTTCTGTTCCCAGTTTCCTGTCTAAATACTGTGAATAAAGGCCACAAAATCCTTCAAAGAAATGCTAAAATAGTCCTGAAAGTTCACCGTTAATCAAGAAACAGATCTCTCAACCTTAACTCACAACTTCAGCTACTTTTAAGGCAGTAGAGTAGGGTATAAAAGAAAAACAAAAAAAAAAAACTATCCTGTGCAAACTCTCCTATAGTTATATTTCTTCCAACACCTAATCGAAGATCTTCCTCCTCTGTACCCTTTGAACCTTCATTTGCACTGCCAGGCAAAGAAATGAGTTCATGAATCTTGGTGGCTTGGGCTTAATTAAACTGCATTATATCTCACCCACCGAACATTAATCTCACCAAAAGAGGCAAAGCGGGGAGGTGTGTGGAGGTGTTAGTCGGCCAAAGCTCATAACATCCCCGTCGCACACACGTCGCTCAAACTTGTGCACCTGAGCGTCGCCGTTACCCTGTCCAAACCTTTCAAGCACTTGGAAAGAAACTGTGATAACCCTTCCCAGCTTTAGCTCATTTATCTACTCCTGGTAAGAACTAAACCTTCTTCCAGTTCCATTTCAGTCGGAATGAGATAAATACATTTTATCTCAATAGCTAGATTATTGTTTAATCACATTTTCTGGTTTTAACTATTACTGGAAAATCTGGATTTTTTTTTTTAAACATCGCACTCATTGTTTTTCCAAGGTTCTTAATGACATCACAAAGAACCGCCGCCTGCCATCTTGTTCTGCAAAAACGATTCACAGCTTGTCCTTGAACAAAACTCTAATTCCCCTCAGTGGGCAGAGAAGGAGAGGGCAACACGAACCCAGTCGGCATCCAGGCTAGATTGCAGATGTCATTTCATTAGTGCGAGACTTGCTCATCTCTCAAAAAAACACATCCCACTCTCTGGGGCGATCTCTTGTGCATTATGAATGAGACATCCAGCCAAGCCCCTGCTCAATGGAATGAATTAAAGACATTTCATGACATTTTGAAAGTTAATCTGTTGGGGTTTTTTTTTGTGCTCGGCGGGCGCTTGTCGTTACGTGGGCGAAAAGGTTTCTGCGCCCGTCCCAGAGGTGACGGAGGGGACTGGCTGATCTCGTCGCCTTCAGAGAGACCTGCAGCTAACGACGCAAACGAGCCGCTTTCGGCTGACGGATTTGTCACCTCTCTTTAAGCGTTGTAATACACACACGGAGGGGGGAAGGAAAAAAAAATATATAAAAAAAGAGTCCTAATTGAAATCATGCCTCTATAAAAACAATACAAGGGAACTCATTAAAAACTAAAACTCAATTTGGAGTCAATTCGCTCATCAGGCAATTATGTCAAAACACACGGAGCAGTGCGAGCGGGGGCAAGCGACTGCAAAGTTTTCCCACGGGGGCCGGCAGAGAGTCATTATTATGTGCGTTCTTTGGAAATTAGTATGATCGGTTCTGTGGGTGTTTATCATGCTGGCAGGGGGACAGGCCTCGGGGGAATTAGCCCAGCGAGAAAGCCTCAACCCCGCAGGAAGCTTTCTTCCCCTCGCTGGCCTGAAGAAAAAAAAAAAACGAAAAAAAAAACAAAAAAAAAAACACCTGTAACAGCATTAATGTGCGACTCAAGGGCAGCTGCTGTTAGGTCTGCTCTCCACACTGTATTCCATTATGCATGACCATGCAGGGGTGCCCTTTGTCTTGGCTGGAGTTAAGCTGGGGACCACAGGGGGGTGATTAGGACAACGTGTACCTTGTGTTGAACACTAACAACAGCTGCTCTGAGGCGGGACCGTCTGACCGAACGGACGCTCAAAGACACTTCAAAGATTCGGAGGGCGAAGCATTAGCATTTGGGTTCGATTACGACAAAAGAATAAATAAATTCTCATCGGTGCGCGCACGCATAAAGTCATGAGGTGTACAGAAAGCGCCAAACTCGATCTGTCTTGATTGAAAGAGCAGTATGCGTTTTAAAAGTGCCATTTTAAAGCATATTAAAGCAACTACTACTATTTAGCTGTTATAAAGAATGCTGTGAATATCAAATATGTTTCAAAAGAAATTTGACTTTGTAATTTGAGGCATTGATATTGGGCCTGTCTTTTAAGAAAGTCCTGCTCTTTCTGAAACTCCACCTTCAGGAAGTCGTCACAACATGGCTGCTCTATCAACCCTTGAACATTTTTAGCAACATTTCACTGAGGAGGAGCTCCTATAATGAGCTCAGCAGATGTACAGTTTCGCCAGGTTTTTGCTAATTGCTGCTGGCTAGTCTGAAGGAGCTGAGTGCAGGAGTCCCGGGGGAGATGGGCTCCGGGGCAGAAGCTCGTAAACTTTGACACTGCAGCTCAGAGCAGGAGCTTCATCATTCAGGCACTTTGCACATCTCAATGGTTGCCATGGGAGATTAAAGGATTCCTTCAACATGGATGAAAGAAGCATAGCAACACTACAAGTATGTTTTTGATGAGGGAATAAGATTTGAACATGATAGAAAGCTCAAAAAAATTGATCTCACATAATACTGCCCCTATTTTAGCAAAATCAGGAATAATTGTTATATTTTAGAATTAAATGAAAGAAATCACATTATCATAATCAAGATCATCTGAATAAAATTTCTACATATGGAAAGTAAGACTTAAATATTTCTTTCCCAGTCTGGAAACATCTCTTCCCCCTGATCCAAAGACTTTCAACACTTTGCCAAAATAAAACCGAACAACTAGGATGGTGACTGTCTGGTGGGTTAATCAAGAAACAGCTTCATTAAAAACTAATCTGTTAAGGTGTCTAGTTAAAGTCAAGGTTAGTCAGCACCTTTGACGCTCTAACAAACTGAAGAAAGCTTCTCCCAACTGCATTAGAATCCAAACATGAATAAAATTAACTTCCGCCGCTATGGAACATCTTCTCTTGCCGCGCGACTTTTGAGAGCATAGGTCAAAGAGTGTCTCTGCAGCTCTTCTATGTGTATTCCTGTCAGTCAGTCAACCTGCCTCAGCAGTGTGCACGGTCCTGTGAAGGCCAGTAAGAACGGAAGACTGGGAGGAATGGAGGAAGCGCTGTCAGTCAGTGCTGCCTGAGCAGGAAGCTGACAGGAGCACGAGGGAAGACAGTTGGCAGGCCGGAGCCATGCACTATTCAAGCATCATTCATACGGAGCGCGACTACTGGGGCAAAACAGCACACGGTACGCTACAACACACACATTTACGCATGAGGACGCCACACACACTTGGAGTAGGAGCGCGTTGTGCGGCCAGGACTTCCTAAGCCGATCCTAATTCTAGCTTGAATTGAAATCGGTGGATTCACACTGTGTTCCGAGTTTAGAAGTAAAGTTTTAAACAGACGAGTTAGAGAGAAAAGTAGTCAAGAGTTGGGAAAAGTCCAGTGCAATATGGTGGTGATGAGAGGTGTTCATAACCCTTAAATGAGTTTTGATTATGAATATTGCTGTTTTTGTTACACCACTCCAGCATCACCGAGATACATTTTATTACTAAGGATAAAAATAAACTAAACAATACAATCAGGAAGGACACCTTTATCATGCGATGCATTAAAAAAGTCCAGGCTCCATCCAATAAACCTTGAACGCTTTGTGAGAGTCCTGAATGGTCCGACTCATCTAAAGGACAAAACCAAAGCATCAGGGAGCAGATGGCTCATAAACTGATGGGACTCTTGTATACAGAAGAGCTAAAAAATAAAATAAAAAGATACTCCCTTACTGGATTATACCTACTCAGGAGGCCTGATGGATGACCCAGATGGCTGCAAGAGGACACTGGACACAGATGAGAGTGTGTGTCCATGAGTGTGAAGAGCCTTTTGTATTATTGGTATGAAATAATGATGTGAGCAGTCAATTATCTGAAGCTGGCAAAAGGTTGTCAACCCAGGCATATTACTTAAATTATTTCTAAATTAGGTAGAAGTGCTTTTTCGTTATATTTGTCCTGAATTTATATATTAAGCTTTAAGAAGACCTAATGCACTAAACTATCTGATGATTTTCGTCAGCAGAGATCCTCTCTTTCCCATATTGCTTGAAACCTGTGGCCTGCTTAATAATGTGGAACATCCTTCTGAAGTAGATTTCCTTTGCTTGAGCTCAGACAAACTAATCAACCCAGCTCTCTGAAATTGATTACAATACCATCTATACAATTAATAGCACAACAAAAAATGTATCTTTATAACACTTAAATTCAATTTGCATAATAATTTGGAACATGGTGTAAGCCGAACTTGACTTTGACTGAAAAATCTCTCCTGCTGCACCAAAAGTGGCACTTTAACCACTGACATTGTGTCCAGTGAAGCTGATTAAAGAGGAAGAGAATGGAAAAAGGAGAAAAGAAAAAAAAAACATTTCTCAGAAGACCACACGCTGCAACGTATGAATAAACCGAGCCAGACAGTCTGGGAGGATTCTGACACAGGAGACAGCTGGTGGTCAGACCAACCTTATTATGTCAGGTGTTCCGCCTGGGGATGTGCTCGGAGGCAACGGGCGCGCACACTTAGGCACGGCCATGATGTGTCTTTGTGTGGTTATTACAACCAAGAACACAGAGAGAGCAGTTTAACACAAGAAAGTAAAAGATATATATATAATGAGTCGGTGTTATCTCAGCATTTACTTTAAAGGATATACCCCATCAGAGAGAACAGAAGCTACAAAGCATTTCGTCTTTCTTTTTTTTTTTTTTTATTGTTGCACTGATCAAACGGCCCTAAACGATGCCCTCCTGACTCACGCAGAGAGAGAGAAAGAGAGCGAGACCCATCTACTTCCTCTAATTCCGCTTTATCGCGTCACGCTCGAGACCCACGATGCACACCAGTGACACCGTCGCACATGGACGTCGCTTTAAGGCGAGCCATTAGGACGGAGTTAATTGAATTACATCGGCGCTTCACACTTTGATGGCGTCTAATAACTTTGCGAGCGGCGCTTGGTGGCAAGCCCCGTCGTGTGGAGCCGGATGCTGTGAAAGGGGATCGCGGATGGCGGCGAGCAGCGGGCCTCCTGAGCGGCCGCGGTGAGGGAGCAGCTCGCTGTGCAGCTGCGGCACTAACAAAGAGCTGCAGCACCCCCAACAGAGGGTGGAGGCGCACTGACGGCCAGCGAAGGCACCGAGAGGAAAAGTTCTTGTCAGCATGAATAAATGGGAGTTTTTTTTTTTGTGTTTTTCACTCACAAACACAAAAGCAGAGCAACAATGAAATTATTTAGGTTCTCGTGTTGGAGTAATCCAGGGTGAACGCAAAAAAAACACATTTCAGGTTTTCATCCTTGTTTGTCACGGGTGTTCGTGAACATGTGTGGGAGGACGCACACGCGCGCGCGAGGCCGGCTCTGCCTCACGCATGGCGGAAGGGTTGGGGGGGCTGGGTGGAAGTGGGACGAGTGAGAGGCCGAGACAATGTACAAAAGGGAGATTAAAACGAGACAAACTGATCAAAAGGGCAAAGTGTAAGAGAGGGAGGAAATAAATTGCGAGGCGAGAAGAGAGCAGACCATCGCCATGGCAACAGCAGCATCTTTGCCATCCGGCTTTAAAGGCTGGATGTCAGATGTTTTTCGAATCGATCAAACAAAAAAAGAAAGGTACACACATGCATAATCTTGGTAAAAATCACACACAAAAAGGTGAAGACCTGTAATGGACAGAAATATGACTTGTTACTTTCTTATGTAACTGCATTGGCACTTGAGTTCAATTAAAAAACTGCTTATTTTTTCTGTACTACCGAAATACGTAATTATTTAAAGTAGGTTACGAAGCAATATCCCAAGATCCCACAAACTGGAGGTTAAACTCAATGCCCAAAAGGCTCATGGCGATGCTGGAGGAGTTGCATGGATCCAAAGCTCAGGTGGAAACAGGACCAATGGATCAAAGGGAAGAGACATTTCCAAACTTTGAATAAAACCACTCTGGACTTTTTCATAGTTTCTCACTTGATAATCTAGAAGATTGGTTTGTTTGGGGACAAAAACTTCAACATTTGCCACGTTTTAAGCTGTTGAGGTTTGCTTTCACACACTGCACAGTCAAACAAAGACCAAGATTGATGGAGACATCATGAGAACTTCTGCACAACTTCCTATTACATAAAAAAAAAACAGAAATGGAGTAGTGTCAGATTGTAGCATTTCTCTCATCTTTAACAATACTATTTTTCTAAATAGTATTATATTAGCAATTTGTTTTGTTTGTATTTACCCAGAGTTCCCTGCGCTATTGTCTGATAATTTTGGGAGAAGTCTACCATCCACTTTGAATCCACATTTACATTCGAACCGCACAAAAGTTCACTTCAACTGAACCAAGACCTTGGCCTGTCGCAATAAATAATGAATCAATTATCCCTTTTTTTGAAAGGCAGACATTTCAGAATCCATTTTATGTGTCGTTTTTGTTGCTCTTTTTGTTTATTTTGAATATTTAAGATGACTTCCTGTTTCAATGTTTCAATGTTGAACAGAATTTTAAGTTTATTGATCTTTGAGAATGTGTTCTAGTGTTATTCTTCCATTATTGCTATTATATTACTTGAAAATTGTTCTTATTTATTTATTGCAGTAAGTTCTTGGACAGTTTATCTTTCGGTAAAATTTGTTACTGTGATAGCCCTTGTAGGTTGGTCAGCATTTGGGTTTTTTTTGGTCGACATCAGTGCTGGTTGGTGCATTCACATCTCCCCAAACAAATCAAACTTTCTGTACAAATGGACAAGAGTTCGCTTAAAGCGGAGTAAACAGGGCTGGTGTGAACAGAAATCCACCTCTCACCAAGCCAACACTCACAAACACAAAAGCAGAGCAACAATGAAATTATTTAGGTTCTCGTGTTGGAGTAATCCAGGGTGAACGCAAAAAAAACACATTTCTTTGAGAAAAAGATTTTAAACACGTTTGTGTTGGTCAATCGCAAAAAAAAGCTTTAAGCAGAGCATGTTGCAGTCTGCAGGGTTTTTATTTCTTTAGGTATTTCTGCCAACCCAGCTGATGTCCGCATCCCTGCCTCTCCCCCACTTAGCGGGCGACCCGTTCGGCTTCGCTCAACAGACACGCTCGCCTCGGGATATCATGAATAATTAGCAGAGATCAACCTGACATCAATCACCCTCCTCTCACGCGCGCGTCCGGGTCATCACCTTTTTAAATGACCTTACATGCTAAACAGACTGCTGTCACAACCTGTCGCAAGGCTCAATGGAGAGACAGCATGATGGTGCCACAGCAAAAGACGGGAAGGAAATCTGACAGGCACTGATATGGATCTGAATGCTTGTACAGCCAATCAGTGTGAGGGCTCTGGTCCGCAAACATTGCTCCTTGTGTAATTAATTACACCTCTCCGAAAAAGAAAACGGCTAATGGATCTTTCCAGCCCTCGTCCTTTGAGCAAGGACAGTCCCTGCTGAGAAGGTCTGCGGGTGTGTTTAGGGGAGTGTTCGTGTACCACCTACAGCAATCGGAAACTTTGATTTGAAAATGTGAATGTTGCTCTTAAAGCTTTGTGCCCCTTTTGATTTTACCACAAAGCAAGCAGCGGCGCCATTTACCAAATAAAACGGGGCCCTCGGTGGGTCGCATTATCACTTTTTGGACTGTTTAAATTCCCATCTCTGACCCGATCTTTGGTCTTGCCCATGACCCAATTTCCCCAAAGGGATCATTAAAGTTTCATTCCATCTTATCTTCCCCCATCCTTCTCTTTCTCTCTCTCCCCCCACCAACCAGATCACATTGCAGCGCCGCCCTCCTCCAATCCTTCACTTAATTATGTCCCCTGAATGAAGTTCATCTTTCATGCTGCCAGCGGCCCGGCTGCCTGGCTCGTCTGTTCTGGGCCATCTAATCATGGCGCAGAGACAAACTAAAATTAGACGGTCAGCATGTGAAGCCTGGCAGACCCTAATGAAGGCTGACGTCTCAAGACGGGCCGCTGATGTACCAGATGCACTTTGCTTGAACCGACGATGACCGCTGTTGACTAGCGCTGAGGATGAGCGTTTTCGCAACGCTAAGAAAAGTCTCACGCAACGAGGAAGGAAGACTGTTCCGCGAGTCGAAATTAAGAGTTCATGGTTTGGAGGTTTGGCAGCAACTCTTCATGTACGCAAGCCGAGATCAAAGTAGTGAGCTGGATGTAAAATAACAGATGTTTAGTCCAACTGTACACGGATGAGTTTTTGTAGCGTGTTCACTCATTGGGAAGTAGAGCGACAATGATGTAGACGGGGGGGGGAAAAATCTGTTGGATTTCAGTGAAATCTTCCCTGCAACAGCAGCAGGGAACTCTCAGGTTCCTCTCAGGTTTCCTACAAGATTTTCATGAGACAATTCTGTATTTGTTCTGTGATTGACTCAAATTAAAGTTCTCAAACTATTTTCATCAAGTTAAAAAAATCCAAAAGGTTCACAATAAATTTACAGAAGAGAATTTAACAAAGCTGAGACCATATGCAGAATCTTTAAAAACTTCAAGTGTAAAGAACTGATGAATGGAGGATGAGCAAATGGAATGGGAAACTAATTGAAGGATGGTAAAGACAAACCATTGACCCTTTTTGTTAGTGGAACAATTCATAGCTACGTTTTCCACCACAAATGATCGTGTGCTTAGTTTATAATATTCTTGTATCAATGTCAAAATCAGTAAGATTAATTTATGA
Organism: Poeciliopsis gracilis; assembly: GCA_911649635.1. Classification (NCBI taxonomy): domain Eukaryota; kingdom Metazoa; phylum Chordata; class Actinopteri; order Cyprinodontiformes; family Poeciliidae; genus Poeciliopsis; species Poeciliopsis gracilis. Next base: position 3,477,929 of record CAJVRI010001121.1, read on the forward strand.
ATATTTAATAGGGAAAGAATTCCAGAAAAGTTCATTATCGTGTCATTAAATCCTAAATGGACGCAGAGAAAAGAAGAATCGTTTGAACTAATCTGTAGCAAATCTGCTCTTTACACCTTTTTGGGTGAAGCTTTCAGTTCCGACGATTCATCACCGAGTCAGTTTCAAACAAAGCATGTGGACTGAGTTGAGTCATATTGTGTTAAATTGGCCAATCCGGGTTTGTGAGTAAGTTTTATGAACTTTATGTTTGCTTAATTGCCCGAGCGCTTAAAAGATGTGCATGTGCAAAGCAAAGCCTCTGTTTTGAGTACAATAAAAGTCAGATAGAGATTATAGAAGGGGGAGAATCTTTCCGTCCTTTTGAGTTCAGTTGTTCATCATTCAGTAATTCACATTTTGCTTTCTTCTTTGATCAGTGTTTGTTATATTTAGTTGCTGAATTTAAATCAATAAATAAAAAGAAAGTCCAAATCTAAATCAAGCAATTCGGGACTCAATGGAAACTGGTATCGATTTGTGAAAAAACTCATTTGTGAGCTTTCAATAACACATTTGCTGATGCTATGTTAATCCAAAAAAATAAGTTTTTCATTTTATCTTAAAATGTACAGTTTCCTTATTTGTATAATCTACAATAAATGTCTTTTGAACAGCTTCAAATTTCAAAGCTTCCCTTTTCAATAGAGACAATAGAAACTGAAAGGTGGAGGCAAAGTATGGCATAAAAGAGACTTTATACCGAGTCAGAAGTCAGAGGAAAAATGTAAATTATTTCCTACAACAGGTTTTTGAGGTTAATTTGGGATGCAAGACAATGAGAGAGAGCAAGACTTTCAGCAGGCAACAGGAAGGCTGGACTTACTAGAGCAACTTTGCTCTGTTGGATATTTCAATCTTTATCACAGAACAAGACGGAATTAGAAATGTTGGCGGCTTTTTGGAAAATTCTAAGTGAATGCAAGGGTCATCATTCTCGACATACACCGGTTTAGTTTAAACAACGCTAATCGCGAAAACAACATGCAGAAGTCAGCATTAAATGACAATTGGAATCTTTTGTCAGATTGAAAAATGATAGTAAAGTCATGTTTTGTGGAGGATTCTTAGAGTGTGGCTCCTCAAAAAAGAAGAGAAGAGATAAAAGCTTAATATTTTGATCTTTAAACTTCAGTAAGGATGGCTACGTCATCATGATGTCGATCATCAATGAAGGACTCATGCAACAAGCTACAGTTCTAGTTGTCCAAAGTTTGTTTCAAAGGAAACTAAGTGAACTGTAGATAGGGAAAGATCTGGAGGAGTTTCCGGGCCACTGGGGTGGGAAAGTCTCTGGGGCTTGATAAACAATAAAGGCCTGTCGTTTGGGTAGAACAAAGGCCTGTCATTTGCTTTTGTTGTTGCTGGTGTTTCTAATCTACATGTCCAGATGGCTGGATGACTCCCCCCCCCTCCACACCACCACCAACACGCTACATCGTTAATAGCTCAGCACAGCTGGCGGACGGAGTGAAAAGCAAAGGAGTACAAGGAAATGAAGAAGTGTGTGAGAGAGAGAGAGACAAAGAGAGAGAGACAGAGCTTTTAAAAAGGTAAAGACAAGGATAAAAACCAGACAATTAGTGAGGAATAATGAGATAGTCGGAGTGGCTGTGGTGACCGAAAGGCTTGCGACGCAGACTCTGACAGATAAGTGGAGGCTGCTGGCTTTGACTATCGCTTACCCAGATCTGTGTTGGGCCCCGCCAGCAACTGTTTGAACTTATCCAGGCGGGATGCTTCCCTCTCGGTCATGGCCGGGGTGCCAGATGTGTTCTGGTCAGCCATGCGAGCCACTAATGGGATGACGGGCGGCCGATGGGGCAGAGACCTCTGTCTGTGGAGACCGGCGTGCTCGCCCGCTGCATCTGGTTGAGGGACGGAGACGAGATAAAGAGATAAAGAGACCACCTTTTGCCGGCTGGAAGTGGAACTTAATTACAGCCGGCAGATCTCTGCACAGCGACTCGTTTTCTTCCTCTATTAAGTTTTTCACATTACGACCACAAACCTCTCTGCGTTTTTCAGGGATTTTGTGTGATAAACCAACACAAAGAGTGAAAATACATATTTGTAAGGCTGAAACAGTTAATCGGATTAATCGACCCGTATCGGAATAATCATAAAAACAGGTAAAATAAGTTGCAATCTTACATATTATAAACGTTTTTCTTTATTAATAAAAAAAAACGTATAAAGCTGTTCCTGACATGTCACATTTTTGGACAAAATTCCAACTATACCACAATGTTTTCACTTCCTTTTTGTTAATTCTTTGGTGCTATGAGAACAAATGTAAAATGAATACAATCACTAGCCAATAAAATTCCAATAAAATAAATTGATGTTTATAGTTGCAACATGATAAAATGTGAAAATCTCCAAGGGGTAGGAAAAACTTTTGCAAAGTTTATGGTTTAGACTCAAATTAGTTTACATCCAAGGAGTGGCATGCAGGAGCGTCTAGTAAAAAGATGTCATACTTTCAAAATTTAATCTTCTATCGTTCATTTATTAGTTTTCAAGGCGTCGCATGTTCAAACACAGGTCAAACGTACGCAAAAGGACAAAAATCAAGCCAGATTGTTCCAGACTTTAACATTAGAAGCCATCTTCCTTCTGTCAGAATACATACTTACTGAAGTTCACACACAGACAATCTGCCAAGAGCTGGAACAAAACCACAACACTTCCACTGAAGGCAGAGTTACACAAACGCATCATGGCAATTAGGAGGACTGGCATCTAGCCGATTTTAATATCTTATTTGCTTTTTACAGGAACAAATAAAAGGCCACAAATCTGTTCTCAAGTGCTTTATTTGCACTTAGAAAAATTAAAAAAGATAAAGCAGGCAGCAGTTTCTCTGTAATTTAGTGAGCCCAATTAACAATCCTTTATACAGTCTTAAAAATTCTCTTTAATGAAAAACGGCTGGAGAACGTAGCTAATGCTTACATGTTGTCGCAGCGCACTATATTAATCATTTTCTATTAGGAGAGGAAGGAAAACAGACAAATTATGGGCAGTGCAGGCCATAATAATAAAATAACGCTGCGGCTTATGCAGCCCTCCGTGTCTCCAGCTCTTGTCTAAACTGCCGGAAGGTAAAGGGGCTGCTTGTGCGATCCGTCTCTGAACAGCAGAAACAGTCTGAACAGCAGACGCCCAGACAGGCAGGCAAATGGTCTGCCACCATGTTCACCAGGCAGAACATCTGCATCTGCCAACGGTGGACACACCGCCGCGCCAACCGGCTTCATATCCTCCTCTAGACAAATATGGCGTTTGGGAAATATTCCCCCTGGTGACACAGCAACTCCTGGAGTCACGCAAGAATACTTTTTGAGATTAAATCAAGCTGTTGGTTAAAACGGATGATAACTGATCAAAAGGAGGCAGGGAGATGGGAGTCATTTAAGAGATATCCTACCTTTGTGCATGTTTTTTAGATTAATTTAACAATTTATCCAATTAGTAGGAGGAAATACACCGATGGGTTATTAAGGCATATGCTGCCTCCTTTATCTCGCTGGTGAAGTGCAGACATGAGCAGAATTTTACTTTTTCTTTTTAATGTACTTCCATTAATATATTTTATTATGTTTCTGCACGTTGAAATCAGGAAAAGGCTTGGATATCCGTTTGCCTCAGGCACAGGATTCATTAAAGTGGTTTTGCAGGTTTCACCCACTCAAATTTAAGACTTTTTTTAAGCTCCTTATTAATGAAATTCAAGATCTATTTCTCCACAAACATGTTCAAACTTCATCCAGACAAAAGTTGATAAATTTGCACTTACCCAAGACAGGCACAAAAAAAGCTAGCTAGCTAGCTAGCAAGGGCATGTTAGCAGTGAGTTAGCTGTAGCCTCAAATGTATAATGTACATGTATCCAAGACTTTCTAATGTATCCAAGACTTTCTAAGGATGCTTTAATTGCTGTAAAAACAAACATTTTTACCCTGTTTTAAGTGTGCTTTTTTGTCATCTATCTATTAGTTTGATAACAAATATGCACATTTAAGTTCTAACTTTATTGTCCAAATCATTTCAAACAGGTGAGTGTGAAAAAAAGAACCCTTTTGCAGATTGGGTGTGTTGCTCACTCACCTCTAGGTGACCCGATCGGAGCTTCACTGTGGGATTTCACCAGACGGCTATCAGCGTAAGGGCTGCCCTGAGAGGCAAATGACGCATCTGGGCTGATTGCCTCCACTTCCTCCACTCTGAGATACTCATCTTCCTCTTCCTCCTCCACATCCTCCGCCGCCGCCGCCACCTCCTCCGGTGCGTCTTCCTCTCCCTGACCCGGCTCTGTCGCGTCGTCTTGCCTCTGTCTCTCCTGCTGCTTGCTGTGATTCTCAATCACCTGCGCAGATAACAGAGAAGCAACGAGCGAGGCTGAAGAGCGTCCGGATTTGGAGCGAAAAACGGCCGGGGAAATAAGAGCATTTTTAAAATGGATACATTTTGAGATTCTAATGAATGAAAGTTAAGATCTGTATCATGACGGAAATGTACAAAAAGCAGGTGCTACTTGTGAGATCAGGAACAGATATTGTCCCTTTTTCCCTCCACAGTAACAACTTTGTTTAAATAAAATTGTTCAATATTTAAGACAGTGCCAGACCTCAACTATCACCTTTTTTCACCTAATTCATTTTATATGACGTTTCTGTTGTGTTTGTTTATTTAGGATATTTAAGATGTTTTCCAGTTCCTGGGTCAAATGTTCATTATAATTTAAAGTTTATTGATCTGTGAGAATTATGCCATTACAATAATGTTGTTTGGAAATGGTCTCAAAACAACTCTATTGTTTATTGCAATGACACAATTTATCGTCCAGTAGAATTTGTTATGGTGACAAGCCGAGGTGCAATAGCAGCCAATTAGAGGCACCTTCTGCCATCTTGAGCACAGAAGTTGTCTGCAGGCGATTCAACCTTTAGCCTGATGGAAAGCCTTCTTTTGGATTTTATTGGCGCTATTAAATACTGCTGTCAGGTCAAAATTTAAGACCTGTGATTAATGCATCTAAGGCCGTTTTTTATTTCATATAATTTAAGATATTTTAATGCTTTAGGACTTTTTAAGGAGATGCAGACTCCCTACTGGATCGCCATGATTGTTATAATAGCGTGTGATCAATCAAATCCTCTACACCTGATCAAAACCACCAAACTAAACCAAAGTATTTGGTCTGAGCGGGGGAAACGACATCTAGTGAGCGCACGTCCAACCTTATTTGCCGTCTCCATGACAACCTCAATGTTGAGGTTCTGTGCGGCCATGGCCAGCAGCTCGTCGTCATCGTCGCCGACATCCCAGGCGTCGCTGGTGATGCTCTCGAACTCCTGGAAGGTGGTGGCTTTCTTTGGCTTCCCCGGCGTGGCCGGAGGGGGTTTGTTTCCTGCTTTGATTAGACTGCGAGACACACAGGAGTGGACGAGTGGGTGATGGTGGGACAAGACGTTGGCGAGAGAGTGGGGGGGAGGGGAAACACACAAAACAACAGGGATGTTATATTAGGAGGCAACTGAAGGGCTAAATTAGCACTACAGAAGTTTATAAATTCAGAAATGTATATTTCAGGACCCAATCTGCTCTTAATGTTTGCTGTTGAACTTGCTTTAGTGGCTGTGTTTTACCCTGTAAACATTATTACAAACACACAGCATGGACTTCCAAATAAGTCCAAACCCAGTAGGAAATTCAATGTAGGTCAAGCTTATTCCATGTCTGTTTTAGTTCCTGATTTTATTACAATTGTGCAACACAAATACCACTCCTACACTTTTTTTTTTTTTTCAAACAAATGTTTAAAAAAAAACTGCTTTGTGAGACGAGAAGAAAAACGGATCACTGTGAGAGCTGCGCAACAGCAGCACGAGTGTAAAACATACACTCATGATGTGCATCATCATTTAATTACACACCACAAATGCCATTAAGCTCTATAAATTAAACTTTATTATGAAGCGGTAATGACAAAATTGACCAATCTTATTAGTCCTTGCAGTCAATAGACGTAAAACCTAGTAAATGCTGCAGATCACAAGATTTCTTTAACAACTCTTCACTATTCTGTGATTGTTTCAGCCTTGGTGTTTGAACAACATGTAAGCCGATGAAAACAAATAAGAGACGGCGGCGTCGTGAGTGTCATTGGAGGCTGAACAATGAGCAACGCTATCGCAAAGCTAATGAAGATCATGTAGTACTGATCAAACATTGCCTGCTAATTAACTGCACACACATGCCATTGAATTTATTATGTTTTGAACTGGGACTCGACAAAGAGAACACCCTTATTTGCAGAGTGTTCAGTTTATACAGACAATTGTTGGCAACATTGGTATAAAAAAAAAAAATATCACATTTATTTATTTGTGGAAAGCCAAAAATGTGTTCAGAAGTGCTACGTTCTTGATGAAAGAATTATTCTTCCACACCCTGTTACTGGAAGTTTTGGTTTCTAATATTTCAACTGCTTTCTATCCATCGTTTAGCATCAAATCTGTTTGTTAAATTGTATTTTGCATGCATGAGTAATGGGTTGTTTTGATTTTCAGTTCCTTAACTGCATGGTTTGATGATATTTTTAAAAATCACTTCTTCATTCGGAGAGCAGAACGACTGGCTTGAGGCACGAAGGCCAAAACGAACCAAAAATGAAACCTGTGTACAGTTCACACTTCCGAGGAGAATTACTTTAGAATACTGCATATTTTTGACTGAATTCAGATTTGCTGACCACATTAGTAAGCATACAAAAACATAGAATATCATTAAATAAACATGCAAATGGCAGAAAATGCAGCTTAAACTTACTGATGACTGAAAATGTGAAGCAGGGAATACCAAACTGTGGCTTCATTATAAAACAAAAGTTCCTGAGGTGAAGAAATTTATAGGGTTTTTCCCAGTTGGAAGAGAAACAAACATGGAGACATAACTTTAACTCTACCAGCCTTCAGGCAGGCATCATTTCTCCTCTGGTTCTGACCAGCGTTGTTAGTCTCATGCAAATAAGCATCTGCTCTCGTGTTTCTCTCAAACACAAAATAAAAGCCAGGCAGCCGTGTAGCGTCTGCTGTAAAACAGCAGCAGTGGATGTTGCCGTTTATATTAATACCAGAAAGGTCTTTCATACGAAGATATATTACAATTCAGTAATTGTACTCTTCAGTTCAGCACGACTTCATCCGTTTATGGAGTCGTGCTCCAAAGGGCTTTGTGTTATTAAAGTGTTAAAATATTTATTTTCATTAGAAAAAAAAAAACAACTAGAATTTCCATCTTTGATTAGTTTGTATTCTGAGTTTTCTTGCTCTAAATTACAATGACAAACATTTTCAAAGTGTGGCCAAAGCTACACGGAGTGGGAAACAGTGAAGCAGCTATCCATCCACTGAATATGAACTCTTATGCTCTTAATCCTAACTAAACTTAAAACACTGAAACTAAAAAGTGCATGACCAGCACCGGATGGCAAACGGTAAACATTTATTTACTGCGTTCCTTACTTTAAGTAGCTGCAAATGAAAAACAATCCTTGCAAAAGAGATTTAATTAAACTCAGCCTTCCTCTTGGGAGGATGGTGTGAAGGGAAGAATCTGCTCTGACTTCTTACAAAGACAACAATTATCATAATAAAGAACAAAAAGAGATGCGCCCGCACTGGCTTGCTTTCACCGTGATTGGAAGGAAGAAAAAGTGTGAACCTACACAATGACACAAAACATAAAAACGAATTAAACCCAACTCCTCTGTGGAAATCTACATGATTAAACATCAACGGGAAGAAAGAAGATTATAATTACTGGATAATTGACTGTTTTTACTTCATCATTGCCAGGGGTTTTGTGTCTGTCGGTCATTGGAAATAAACATTTAATTGCTTCCGGTTTTTTTTCTTTATCGTTTTGACTTTTTGCAGTGATTCAATTTGATTCGGTAGCGAAAAGGAGCGATTTCAAAGCCATTCCTAATGTTTGCTTTGTAAAGAAGAATGAGCAAAAACAGAAAATGACGTTACTTTGGTTTTTCAAATACTTGTTTAAATTTTTCAAACCTGCAGCTGTTGATGTTTAAAACAAAAATCCACATTAATATGATATTTTATGACTATAAAAACATATAATGTGCTATTTGCAAATATGAGTACAAACATTCAAGGGGTCAGCAGTTTAAAAAGATAAGTTGGTATCAAAAATGAACGCCATCTACAAATCAAAGCTTCGGGAAGTAAATATGTGCCAACATCTGCTAGAATGTTTTAATATTTACTACTTCCATGTAATAAATATGCCTGTGAAGGTAAGCTATAGCTATAACACAGTTACACACTCTGTCAGAGATTGCGTAACATCTTGTTTTCACTCAACATGGATGAAAACAAGAAGTTACGTGCCAAAAATAAATCTGGAATGTTTTTGTTCAACAAGACTTTCTTGTAGAGTTGGTTCCAGTGAGACTTCAGAACCAGAGCTATCCTGCAGGACCTGACATGTGACATTTCTAACCTGGATTAAGGTCTTGCCCAGGTCATCCCAATTTTTCTTTATGTCAACTGGCTCAACAAACCATTTCACATTCTTGACTTGGGTGTGGCTACCATCATTTTCAGCGATGTCATCAAGGATCCCGGTACGTTCTAACACATTTTGGGACGGGAAAACAATCTAAAAACCAAGGAGGTCCATTTGAAGCAGTTTGACTTTATCGACTTATTGAATACTGATTGGAAATCTGGTTGTGAAACTTCAATCATATCAACCAACAGGAAGCCAGTCTGAGATTATTTGGTTTATCTGGGCTAAATGAGGATCAGAGCCATCATCAATGAAAATGAGTTTTACAATCTATTGAGAAGAAAAAAAAAAAACACACAAAAAATTCAAATATACAAGAGATTTACGTACTTATTTCCACAAGATTATTTAGTTCAATAATTCATATAAATTTCTAAAGAAATTAACTGATATGCAACAATTAAAAACTGCGTCCTTATCGATATGAAATGGTAGTGCATTAGGAGTAATGAAGCAGAACATAATAAACACCTCAAACCTGTTTATTAATTCAAACATTGGTAAATTTCCCTGCTGTGTTTTAGTGTACAAAAAAAAAAGGAAAAAGCAGAAAAGACTCAATAAAATTTGTATAAAACCTGGAACAAAACCAAAAAAAAAAAAACGTATCCGTCTTGTAAATAAAACTGTGTAGAAACACAGGTAAACAGTGAGGCAAAAGTTGCACATTGGCCTCAAATACTGTAGTAAACTTGTAATACTACATCTGAAAATGTTTGAGGGAAAATAAAATGAACATGTGAAAGCTTGCATTTGTTTACAATCTCACTTGTATCCGAAAATCTGGAGAATACTGTGAACTATCCACAAAGCGAAAAGTCTTCTCTGGTTTCTGTGTAGATCGAGCTTCAAGTGTCTCTTTCAAGATCTATAACAGAGGCTCTTGTACTTCCACTTCCTCCTTTTCATGAGGCTTCACTCGGTTAGTTATTTTTTGTCGCAGCCGTTGCAACAGAATGGACTGCAGTTTGCTGACACGACAGAGCCGATCAGTCTCACTCCAAACTGTGCACACTTTAGAATTAGTGGCCACGAAATGCATCAACCTAATACAATGTGGGGATGCAAACCAGACAGGTCCCACTTGATTGAAAGAGTGTTAAATATCAAAAATGTCTTTGATTTTGTTTCATTTTTACCCAGGTCCTAAGCTTGGAAGGGAAAGATTTGAAATCTGAAATCAGATTTCACTCCAGATGAGGTTTACTTTGATAGAGAATGCTAACAGTCCAAAAATTGTTCTCTTTGATGGGATGTTTCACAGTTACAACGACTCTAATGTCATCCTGTCTTGGACACAAAGCGCTTTTCTTATTTAAACATTTAAAGAATAATTTTAGCAAAATAAAACCCCTAAAATCTTTCAACACACAGTCTGAGTGTGTGTTGAAAACATGAAGCAAATTATTTGGGAGAAAGAGAAAACAGATCATTGAACCTGTTAGCACAAACTTAAAGGGTCAAGTACAAACAAAACTATATTTTAGTAATTTCCAGAATTATCTATTGACTGTCTAATAGATAATGCATATACAGTCCTACAAGTTCAATGGCTTACAGAGATGATGGCCACCAGAGCTTAGTTTTTACTTGCAAATGGAAGATGACAAACATTATAAAGTGCCCGAACAACTCCTAAAAGACTGTAACGCATTTTTCTAGCACTGATGAAAGAATCTGAACTCACTTGGCATGAAGAAGCGGGTCAAAAGGTGGATGCTGTGCGCCGTAAACATGCTGAATACTGAGGAAGTAAAGCAGAGAGAGAGAAAAGGAAATGAATGGACTCATCCGTTCAGGCTCGATATGCTTGCTTCAATCTGTGCAAAAGGGTGCGTTTTCGGTTTATGGAGACGAAAACTACTATAGCAATACACCCCGTCATAATTCGGTCTGTGGCTGCAGCAACAGATACAACTTTGAACCTACTTCGGGGAGATTTAAGAGGTGCTAGCCCCTGTTAGCATCGCAGCTCTTTGACAGCTCTAAGCAGGAAGACGTAAGCGGTACAGAATGCAATAGTGTAACAAGAGCAGTGCCACGTCAGTTTAGTCAAAACCGGCTAACTTTGTGCACAACGTTAAGGCCCTCAGTTAAAAGCTGCGTGTGAAGCTCCACTAAGAGAAGCTAGCTCTGCTAAGCTAGCCAGCAGAAGGGGGAACACGTCACTCACCTGCCAGGAACCTTGGCTGCGTTTCTTTTCCAGAACTGTTTCTTGTTCCCGTCGCTCGACATTTTCCGCCGACAATCCAAGAAGTCTCGAGCTCAGGCTCCCCTGACCCTGTCCTCGCCTCAGAAACGCTTAATTTCTCTGTATTTACACCAGCTCTCCTCCTCCAAAACTCAGAAAGCTGCCATGTTGGTACTACCGCATCGGCGAGTAAGCGCGACGGCGATTGGCTGGAGCGATGCTTTCTTTTGCTCAGCCAATCACAAGTGAGTTCGCCTGTTTAATTATTTCAATGGACTGTTGACGTCATGTTTACTAAAACTACATGCGGGATCTCGGTTTGGAGGCCACGCATGAATATATCTGTGGAGAAAACCAGCATGAGGACCAATGTGTCCTTAAAACATCACTTGTAAATGTTTAAGAATAGGCTCATTAGTCTCAATGTTGTAAAAAAAAATAAAATAATAATAATTAAATGACTTTTTTCTGCTTATTAAGCAGTCCATCCCCTTACTCTCTTTTCTAACTCCTAATAATTAATTAATTAATTTGATAATTGAATTATCAAAAACAAACATTTCCTAAAGTTTTTTTCAAAGCACAAGACAAGAGCAAAAATGGCTGATATTTCGTTCTTGCTCTTAAACACCAATACATTTCATGTGTTGGTGTTTAAATATAAACCTAAAAAAAATAGAATAAAATCCTTTAAGTCACTATTGCAAGTCAGTTTCCCAACATTGACAATTAGATAGAGGATGGATATGTGGAAAAACAAGAGCACTCACTTTGTCCTATATTACTGTGACGCTTGTGCGAGCTGCAAGAGGGCTTTTGCAGGATCGCTTTCATTTTTAAACTTGGAGTGAACATGTTGGATTTGATATGGTTTTACAGTGATTGAATATATCACGTCCTGTTTTGATTTCTGCGTCAAACTGTGCAAGAATGGGATGGAATGTCCAAGAATTGTATCCCATTTTATCCCATGAAAACACATCAGCTTCTTGATCCTGGTAATTAATAAATAAATAAATAAATAAAATGTGTCTTCTTACATGGCTTATGGAAAATTCCAGACTTCACATCTTATTGCTTTTGTTTTTTTTCCTTCCCTCAGCAATGGCTGAATTCTTTCTCTTTGCCAGACCTTCAAAGTTGCATTGGCTAATCTGCTGTAAAACTTCTTTAAAACATTTTTACTTGGTGTGTTAAATAATTTTAATACCTCAACCCCAAAGTTGGAAAAAAAAAAAAAAACTAGCCTACACTCAACCTGATGTAACGCATGTTTAAGTAACTTTTTTTTTTTTTTTTTAATTGCACATTTCTCTGTTAAACTAATGAAACAAAAGAAGAAGAAACAGTGCGAGGTTTTTTTCCGTGGAAAATTCCAGAAATGCGCACATCTAAGGAGTAACGTGATTGGTCAGTCTGGCTGCACATAAACTGCGTGTCCAGACCTTGAAATAAGACAAACACAAAGACAAAACTAAACCAGACTTGATGATAACGCAGAAAATTAGTAGTAAAATCAACACATTCTTTCAAGAGAGTAGTTGTAACGAGAGAAAACGTAAATCGTTTCCATGGCAACTTTACATTCGCGTCGTGAAAAGTGATCTTAATAGAAAAGCGGATCGCGTAGTGAGTCATCTCTCCGCAACGATCTTTGTCTGTCTGATAATAGGCTCCTTCGCAACCGGAGTCGCCAAAAAAACACACACACGCTTACAGACGCCGTACGCTCTTCGTTACGCAGGTCGTAACAAAGTTGGGACGAGCGTGTTTTGTGTGTGTGTGTTTTATTATTTTTATTATTTTATTTTGTTACAACTAACAACACCATGGAGGGCAAAGGCGCAATAATTTGCTCGGAGCTTTTCCAGAAGCACAGAAAGGTAGAAGTCGTCCTCTGTCCGGCTGCTCTTGCGTGGAAGGGAATTGAGAGAAGCAGTAAACGGAGCTCGGGGACCTCGGAGTCAGGTAAGGCAAAAACACAAGGACACGAGTGGAGAAACGGAATTATGTCAACTTGTATTTGTTCTGTGAAACGAAACGGCAGCTTTCCGCCATTCCGAATGGCAAAAAGAAAAAAAAAAAAAAGCTGCTGTTTGCCAGAGAGCTGCGTTTCCTCCACTTGGCTTGACCTTCATTACGTTGTAACTACTGTTCCTCTAACAGAAAACAACAACAAAAACAAAACAAGTTTTTTTGCTTCCCAATCTGGTTGACACACGCAATGCAGAGTGAGAAAGAGTCACTCTTTCTAACTGTTATGTCTGTCAAGACAGGCCACAGGTTTTTACAAGAAACCAGGGCTCTCGCTGTCATTCATTAACTCATTCATAAAATTTTAAGTGTGATTTTAAAGCCCTCCACTGAGTGCTTAAAAAAAACAAAAAACATATAAGTAGATAACATACAGGTACTATTTTGGAGCAAAAGTGACACAATCCAAATCCTAAGCTGTTGCTCCAATATGATGTGATGATGTGATCAGTTGAGTCAGGAAAGCTTCGATTTGAAAATATTTACTTTTATTTCGTGGGGAATAAAATAGCACTGCAGTAATAAAACCATCTGTTTCCAGTGTTGTTTTTGGGGCGCCTGTCTTTAGTCGGTGAACTCCAAGGGTTTGAGTTTGAGTTCCCGGCGGATTCACGTCCAATTCAAGCGTTGATGTTACTTCCAGTCAGGAGAAACATGCTGGTGAAAACTCAAAAGTTTTTCAATTTTTTTATTAGCAGTGGTATAAATAATTTTGGGGCTAACTGTACATACAGCACAGAAATAAACCATGTTTAAATAATCTACTAAACACATGACTAAATATGTGTTGGTGCATATCTTGAATTTTTTTTAAACTGTGTGAAATAATGTGAAATAATAGTAATATAATAATAAAAAACCACTCTGAGGAAGAGAAATCTACAAGATGCGCTTTGTGTTTGATGACATCACCAGAGGGAGAACAATCCAGCCTATCAGATTTGAAGAAATTTGATCCGGAACATGTGAACAAGATTAAAATCAGTTACTAAAACTTGCCGAGTGCCTTTTGGGAAGTCGTCAAAGCTTCGTTTTTGAGAGGGTTCGTTTTTATTTTCGGAAACATTTTCCATCTGACTCGGAAAATAAATACCAAGCCAACCACGACGTGTTGTTCTGTATGTTAATTCGACTGATTTTTCCAGAAGAAGAAGAAAAAAAAATGGCTGATAACTTTAAACTTAAAGCAAGCCTAAAATATAAGTTTGGGGGCGGGGAGGAGGTTTAGCATATTTTTGGGCAAATAAACATTATTGTTTTAATAGCAAGCTGTTGTTTCTCACTCTGAGCTAAACTCAGCATGCACAGGTTTAATGGTCTGATCCTTTAGTGTCTCTTTACTTTTAATGGGGATGGGAAACAGCCCCCCGAATGTCTCTGTCATTTCTATCAGGCAACTTCCACTTAATCGGGTCTTCCTATATCCCCCCGAGGCTAATGTTTGTTCACCTAAATGGCTTCCCTGCTTGGCAATTACTGTAGCATATCGAGAGGAGTGATTACAGCTGCCGCCGCACGCTTTGGTTCGAACCCAGCCATTGACCTTCCACAAAGTGGTATCAAGTGCCCCATAATAACCTGCCATAAAGACTTCCATTTATTGAGTCAGCGTTCGACGTGACTTCATCAAATCCTGCCGGTGATTGGAGGGCCGAGAGCGGGTCAGTTTGCACCAGAATTAGGGATCGAACGCGGATGTTTCTCGGCCAATTAAAAAAGTTTAAGCCCCACTGATGAGAATGAAACAAAACAAAACAGTTTCATCTTTGCTCAAAGGTAAATAGCAAAACGATTCACGCATTTGATTCTTTTTGCCGTCTATTAGTTTTATGTAGAATGAGAGTGGCAACAGGTGGATTTAAAAAAAAAAGTTTTTCTTTGCACTTAACCAAACAAGAGCGGCTCAGTTTTCACACGCAGCAGCTTTGCATATATTAATGAGCTTCACAAACTTTCCACTCTTCCCTCTTCCTGCAGCAGGGCTTTTTCTGTGTTTACACTGGGACAATGTAGTAAACGTCCACTGCTGTCCTCTGCATAGTAATCCTAATGGGGATCGCCATAGCATTTAATAATATAAATATAAAATTGTCGAAACATTTTTTGACTGATCTATTATAAACACTGAGTGGAATGCATACACACACACACACACACACACACACACACACACACACACACACACACACACACACACACACACACACACACACACACCTACATTATTGATGTTGCTGCTTCAGATTTAATCTGATCTTGATTGTCGCTCTGTTTAGATATGCTGAGAGAAAGAAGTGTGGAATAGCATCACTAGTTTTTGCCTTTATTACTCACACACACACACACACACACACAAAAAGCTTTCACCGAGATGCCTTAAATATATCTGAAAAGTGTGGTGTGCATTTTGTTGAGCTCCCGTCTACTTTGATACCCTTAATCCACAAGGCTCGTCTCCATGGCGTCACCAGGATGCTGCCACTGCGCTAAAGAGAATCCAGCAAAAAATGTGCTGTGTAAAGTATTGACTCAGAGGGGGAACCTTGAGGCTGGCTAATTCGAAGGCATTTAATTTTGCTGGATTTCTTTAGGGGGTTGAAATAAAAATGGCATGTATGTCTTAGTTTCTAAAAAAAAAAAAAAAATTTTACTTCCTTTCAGAGATATGTAGCATGTTGCGATGATCGTTTGGATAAAATCACAATAAAACATTGAAATTTAGGTTTGCAATGCAAAGCACTCCATCTTAGTCCACCAAAAAAATGTTCAAATTATTATTCACTCTTTGACAACATTATACATGTTATGATGAAAATACATGAATTGTTGTAGTTTTTAACATAGACTCATCTGGAATAAAGAAGCGATAGCTTGGTGTAGATTTAACTTGTGAAACGAAACGGTCACCTTTGCATGCTGCTTTGATGCTCTGCTGGCTGAATGATATTCTCTACGTTTCATGCATCAGTTTGTGTAAAATGCTCTCTTTCTCCCCTCTCCGTCCTTATTCCAGTCTATCCTCCTTTCGCATGCTCTTAAAAATGATGTAATCAAACTGCAACCAAAATCCAATAAGCTCAGTTTCCTGATTTAAACGCACGCTTTGGTCCCAATTACAGAAACACATTTTTGCAATCAATAGTTTACATCAGACAAACAAACGTTGCCTCATAACTTATCTGCTGCTGTTGGAACAGAACTAATGACCCATTCGAAATGGTCTGCCATGAAATTACTTTCCAGTGATGGCATTTCATAAACGCTGCTTGTTCCCGTTCTCCGGCTGCACTTGTTTATGGTTACTACAGTGGCGTCAAGCAACACTATCCAGTTATTCCTGCTGGAAAGCAACACTATCCAGCAGGAATAACTGGATAGTGTTGCTTTCTTTTCGAACCCGAGCTCGCCGATCGACGAAGCATCACGCCCTGATTGACGCGCCGCTACACAGAATCAAGCTTTAGTGCCACTTGAGCCAACTTTTCTTGGAAGCAAAAGCTTCTGTTATCCACAACACAGCCGGGTTGACTCTTAAAATGAAAAGGGGCTACACAGAGAGCCGGACATGGCCTGCGTAGGTTTTTGTAAATCATTTCTTACGGTGATTTTTATCATTGACTGCAGGGAAATAAAAATGGCATGTATGTAAATCTAAGGTCTGGACTACTTCTCAGAAAGAAGTAGTGTTCACTATTAGTCATTAAATCCCACTTTTTTTCCCCTCATTTTTATGACCTACCTTCCAAGAAATCACAAAACCAATGTGATGGTTCAGGTGTTTAAAACATAAGTACATTTTATTTGTGCAAACTGACAGTAACGTTTACACAAATAGTCAACTTCTTTCCGTTTCCAGGTTTAGTGTTAACACTTATTTAGCTTGAACTGTTTCGTTCAAATTCCAAGAAGCAGATATGCACAACGTCATATTCGTGCCTCAGTGGAAAAACAAGTTCCTAGAAATTCTGGTCAACTTTTAAAGTAAATTACTGGAATTGGTTTTCCAGGAGTTTCCAATTTATGTAATTTACTTCAAAAGTAAATTACAGGAATGCATACATAAACCAGGTATGTATGACAGTGAACGTTACTGAAAACAAATGTTGGGGGGAAAAAAAACATTGGAAACTTATTAAAACATAAATGACAAGTTAAGATGATTTCCAACAAGTCATCAGTACACACTCTGCCAGATTACTGAGGCATCATGATAATCGTATCGCCAACATTTTGAAGAAGAATTTGGAATATACTGAAATACAGTAACTTGTTCTGTCTAGAACTTTCCACAAAGTGAACTTGGAAGTTTCATTGCACCACTAGCGACTGTTCTCCTGCTACACCTTCCTCCTTGGTTGTCCTTTCTTCTCCATCTGTTTGCCAAAGCGTTGGCTCAACAAACACCGCTGTGCCTGGGAGAAATCCGCATGTCTTGTTTGACAGCTCACTGCCATGTGTACCCAGGCAGATCTGTGCTTTGTAATCTAAAGCTGGTGCTCAATGCACAGGCCTGTCTGTGTGCTGAGAGATGGCTGCAGAGAGAAGGAGAGCGCGGAAGATGCAGGGGAAATACACAGTGCCCGGAAATGACAGCTGGATATGGGGTAAATTGTGACGGTTCATGCCGCATCACTGGCAGCATTAAGGGATCTCCAGTTGCATTGATTGCAATTATTTACCTAAGATTAAGGCTGCAGGGATTTGACCTCTGAAGCTAATTAAACCGACGCAATCATGCATTTGTGGTTTGTTGTGTAGTTCTGAAACTTCAATCCAGTGCAGGGACTGGGTTTTTGTTTTGTTTTTTTTTTCCTTCTAACAAAAAAAAAAAAAAAGGAGAGTGTTTTTCCAAACTACATAAGCAGGTTTATCAGTTTTGCACCCTCAGTTAAATCTTATCTCGTCCATCGCGCTCATGTTACGTGTCATTTGGAGTGCAAGATGCAAAAGCGGCGCAGGAGTGACATCAGCCTATGCAAACGCCAACAAAAGCAAGCGAGCATTTCCTTAAGCTTGCAGCAGCTTGTCCTCTCACACATTGTCACTGCAAAACCATAGTAGCAATAAAGGGATTACAAACTGATCCACTGTGTACTGGGAGGGGTGGCGAGAACAAGAGCAGAATGTGAATACGGTGACAGCTTGTTGTTGTGAGAAGGTGAAGCTTGGGGAGCGCATTGTCAGAAATATCATTATCATATGCATAAATATAAACACAAAATCACTTGCGCAAACATGGAAATCCTGCAGGTATGCTGTTCTTATCGAGATCAGTGTTGCTGATCTAAGTCTTTGATTTGTACCTCTGTTTTTTTTTTTTTTCTGCGATGATGAGACAACGTCTCTTGTTGGGCCTTTTAAACCCCCAGGTGTATGACAAGCAATTCAGATCTTATGTGAATGTGAAGCAATGTCTGTGGAATCCTGTCAGGTAGGATAGCACCTTGTTTTTGGGAAAGCAGGATGAGCTGGATAATAAGCAGAATGCTGGCTCTCTTGCACAGACACAAGTGCTTGTTAGAGGTACAATGGAGTCTCTGATCCCATAGGTTCTCATCAGGTTAGTCCTGACTGAAACTTGTGCTGTTATATTTATCAGATCGGGTGGAATGTAATCGCTCATCACACAGCTGTTAGGTTATACTTATGCACGGCATCCTCAAACAAACAAATGCTATTTCCTGTTGGTAATTCTCAGCACAGGAAAAATTACCCTTCAGAGAAACCTCAAGGATATTTTCCAAAAACTGCAATAGAAAGTGCATCATGGTTTGTTGTTCACTTAGGCACAGAACAGTTTAAAGTGGCTGTGGATCTTTCAGCAGGACACTGCGCCGTGCTACATAGCAGAAATAATTCAGTATTGCTTTGACCTGCATGAGTTTGTTGGAGTTACACCTAAAGATCTTACAGAAATCGACTCCTAACAATGTTAGGGGTGATAACCACAGCATACGTTCGAGAATCTAACAAAGTCTATGCCTAAATGGGTCATGTCTGTTTTCACCATTAAACAATAACTTACAGGCTACTCGAGTTATTCAGTGGTCATACTGTCATGATTAAGGGAGATTTTTTGGAGATGTAACATTTGGGAGAGGAGAAGCATCTGTCATGATGTATTGTTTTTATCTCTAAGAAGCAGGATTGACTTGTCTAACAAGCCACTGTCTTCTTGATCAGCTATTTTTGTCCTCCAGACTGCATTCAGTCACCATGGTAACTAATTGTTGTTAAGGTCGAAGGGTGGCAGTAGTTTCCACCACTTCCATTACCGCTTTCCTCTTACTCAAATAGTCTCCACAGCGTCAAGATAAAGATTCTCGGCATATCCAGTCCTTTGGTTGGCTAACAAAATGGCTACATTCACAAATATGGAGCCCATATAGAGCATTCTGTGCATCCTCACTCACTCAGTCTCATCAGCTGAACTACCGTCACAGTACTTGGCAACGCATCTCGTCCACCTTAGCAAGCTATAGTTCCTCTTCCATTCATCATAGACAGTTATTCTAATCTCTGACAACCACAATGCAACGGGGACCATCTCCAGGGACAGACTGGTGTCTCAATGCATCACATTCGAAACGATTCCCACTCCATATGAACATTAATGGCCCAGAAGCAGTGCTTCACTCTGCAGTTTTTGTTTAAAAGTTTGTACTAAATAAATTGAATTGTGGTAAACTTTGAGATAAAATGTTTGTTTACCTCTCCCAAGCGGTCTTGTCAATCTTGGTCTTTGAGTGATCCTCGCTTGAGCTGACATACCTCATTTGTTTTGCTTATGCTTATCGAAAAAAAAAACCCCAATTATTTTCACCATCGATTCATGTACTCATTATGTTCTTGCGTGAACGTTTTATCTATAAAATGTCAGAGAGAAGTGTTAATTGTCTTGGATAACTCAATACAAACGTCCTGTTTTGCCTAGAAAACAGTCCTGCACTACAAAGATCTTCAACAGGGTTCGATGTGTGATGAATTCAGCAAAGCAAATGTAGAACATTTCTGGCATATTGACTGACGAAATTGGTGCAATACGTCTCGGCTTGCTCACATTTGTTAATTCTTCACTAAGCCAAACGACTTTTCCAAAACAAACGACATTTTACATTTACAAGGAGAACAGATGAGTTAAAATGTAGGAGGTACAGACTTTGACAGACAACTGAAATAGTTCCTAAATGAATAGTTTCAACACCCACTGGCACTTTCTTGTGGACTATTTGAAATGTCACAGGAGAAATAAGAGGGTTTCGGCGTGCATTGTCATGCTACTATTGCAGCTTCAGAGAATGTGGGTCAACCTTAATAGGTGCATTATGCAGTGATGGATTCCCATGCCGCTCTACGCTAAGAGCAACAACTTAGTCCTAAGTTTCTGTTTCTGAACAATAGCCCTCCTCCTGAGCCAAGAACCTGAATTAGAGGACAGATAGTATTTCTACTCAAAGAGCGCAAATCTAGGTGACCTCCTAAGCTTTATTACAGTCACACAAAGCTCAGCGCTCCATTATTCGAGGAAATAATTATTGCCTGTAGGCCAGTGTCTGAAAGTTGAATTCGCAATCTTTTGTAGCCGAAAGGCCTGGTCACCAAAAATTGAACGCTTTATTCTTCTAATAATGACACATATATATTAAAAATGAGCCCCACTAATTTAGGCTTTCTCTGGCAAACATTATTATTATGTCAAGCGATATCTATTTGGAGTGCTGCAAGATGTACTGCATTCAGTGCTGTGGATGTAGTTTTAAGGATTCTGGATGAAAGTTTGAAGGAGTTTATTGAATAGTTTTTAAAGAACATCAGTTCCTATAAAATCTGATTACGGGATCTGTGTCAGAAACCTGTGATGAAAGCTAATCCAGCACACATGTAATCCATCTCATGTGCTTCCAGTTCGCAGTGCTGGATGGAGAAACTAAGTGATCCAGACCAAAGTTTGTATCCACTTCCACACAACACAAAGTTGCTCAAGGACTCCAAAGTTTTAGCGTTGATATGACAGACAGACGGATTATTGTCCGAGTCTGACTTAATATCAGATGGAGCTGAAACGGCAGAAGACTCAGCGTGAAACGTGTTACATTCCTCTTTTCTGGGAAGCAAAAGAGACAAAAAAAATGCTAATCTGATTGTTTTCTTGTTGAATACGTAAACTTTAAAGTGGAGCAGCCAATAGGTGCAGTTCATGAATCTAGTCTGAAGCTTCATTTAAAACTGAATCATGGGCAGAATATCCTATGATCAGTTGCACAACACTTTATTTTGGGGGATCAGAGTACATGAATCGCATTCTTCAGACTTTATTAGTAAAAGACTAAATCAAGTATCATCTACTTTACGCTTAATTACGCACTACTTGGTGTTGAACTATAATGAAACATAGCAAAATTAAAATTTAAGCTTAAAAATAAAGCATATAAAGGATATTTTTTTTGACAACACTAAAAAACATCAAGTAGTATGAATGCATTTACAATACACTGTAGAAAATTGGACATTAGAGAAGTCATAAGGTAAACAAGCTCCTATACGAGAATGTTGTTCTGCTTAAAAGTAGGTTTTTGGATCTCTGCGTTCAATCTCAGTAGAAGTCTTTGTCCTAAGAATAGTGCAGATTTGCAGCTGAAATCAACTGAGAATATTTATCCGGATTTCCCAACATTATCCTTTCAGCTTTAGAAGGAAAACTCAACTGTGTTTGAATGAACTCACATTTGACTGAGATTTGGACCTGAGCTTCATGGACATAATAAAAAAATTTAAAAAATCGACATATTTTCTACAAATCTTAACAGAAACTTAATATCAAAACAAATAATTCATGACAGTTTTTTATTTACGATTCTTGCAACTAGAATCCTTGCTAGTTGCAAGCTAAAAATATTGGAGGATGTCTTATAGAAACTATGCCAGATCTCCCTGTGAGAAACACCATGTGTCACTGGACAGTTGAAGCAAGAAAACCACAATTTTTTTGCCCTTTCCCCACATCTTGAACACGCGTCTAGACATTTGAACGTAACGCCTCCCTCCCTGCAACCTCCTGAAAAGCTGACTTACAGAAATACCCCTCTGGACTTCCTGCTACCAACTCCGAGCCCTGCGGTCTGAATAGGCATCCCTCACTGGATCACTGCCACTCCTCCGACTCTTTACATCCACAAAGAAGAGAATATGTCAGAGCCAAGCAGAGAGGATGTGGCTTGTACAGCCAGGGGCTTAGCATCTAGCTTAGGGACTACACTGAGCTGAAAACTGCAGCTTTTGTGTGCGGGTCTGTGTCGTCGTCTAACTGGGTGTGGACGAGATGACGCCTTGCGGTGTCCATGTTTGCACGGTGGAGTCACTGGGGGCATTCCAAGGATCTAAAGACATTGATTGCTTCCCCGGCTCACTTAAAGACAGAGATGACAACACGGAGCCTTAGAAAGAAAGATGCAAGTTTAGATTTTCTACTGAAGTTTTTAGCATTAGTCATCACATTTGTAGTATAGCTAAAACAACATAAACATGGAATCATTTTGACTTCTAGGGATACAATATTGTACCAAAGAGAATCAGGGTTTTATTCTGTGGAAAATCTCCGAGGCTCCATGTTGCTAAAAATCCCCTCTGCTTGCTTTGTGCCTTGGTTTTCACTTATTCTGCTCTGGGATTTTATGTTGCCTACCACTTCACGGATGAGTTACCATCATTCACAATCGCCTCCACCTTGTTGTTATACCGCAAGCAGTTGGCTGTGAAACATTTAATCATGAGGAACCGATCAATGAATTTCTAAGATCGACCCAGTTTTCACAAATGTTTGCAGAAGAGCTAGTTCCTGGATTTCATATACCTGTGGTCATAAAAGTCACCAGAATACCTAAATATAATAAATCAGGCTATACTTTTGGGTAGATCAATCTTATCTTATTTTTAGCAACAGTCAAAATAAAAAGGCTTTCTGCTGAAAATAAAGCTTATGAAGGATATTTTTCTTTAGTCAATTATCATACGAGGAGAATATTTTTTGGTCCATGCCTACAAAAAGAATGCATGATGCTGCTGATGAGTTCTGTCAGTATTTTTCTTTTCTCATAAAAAAAAAAAAAAAAACCTCGAACGTTCACATCCACATGCTGGGCTAAAATCTGCACCCAAGTCAGAGCTGGAACTGGTAATGACGTTACACCGGAGCTGGGAACATTTTAGCTGCAAGTCAAAAAACAAAAGCACTAACCATGTTTTGTCATTGCTGATTATGTAATTAACTACACAAACCAGTAATAATATGTTTATTTTAAGTGTGGAATTTACTAGGCATAAAGATACAGCCAATAAATCTGTTATTTTCACTGTGTTTTATTTGTTTTGGAGTCTGAGCTCAGTAAGATATGAATTAGACATTTCACTGCCTTCCACCAGGTGAGGTGTTTTGGTGGCTTGTTTGCGTGGATGGTTGATATTACATTGCGGCCTCTGCTTTTGCACCTACGGCGAAAGCGCACTGTATGTAATTGGAAATATTTCCCTCCAGCTACACTGATATATCAGTCATGTATCATCTTTTTTTTTTTGCATAATAACAGCAAACATTTGGCACTCCCAAGCCATGCAACAAAGAAGCGCTAAGGCATTTGTTCAGAGCTAAAGGCCATCTGCATAGTTTAGAGCGTGAACATATTTCATATGTTGTTGGAATGAAATTCTCTTTTTTTTTTTCCTTTCTCTCCTCTTTGCTGAAATAAAGCCACCCGCCCCCCACACACACATGCCCATAAGTCGTCCTCCTATTTGTCAAAATGTGAATATCGATGGCCATAAAGTTATTCATGCCTGCATGGCATATCACCTTTATTTGAGAAAGAAATGAAATCCCATTCTCAGGGACTCCCGGGAGAGGAATAATACGTTCTGCCTCTCTCCCATTCATTTCATCATATCTGCTGAATAAATTTGTACGAGGGGCTGAAAGGCCCTGTGTATGTGATGCAGTTGAAGAGGTCAGTAAACCTGAAGTGGGTAAAATGTACTTGCATTAAAGTCCTCTTTGGAATTTGCTCTGTTGTAACTGAGTTTTCTGGACGTCTCGGTTTAAAAAGAAATTGTTCAAAGGTGGGTTTGGCGGCGTTGTTCGAGGCATCCGCCTTCCTCTGTTTTTTTTCCTTTTGTTGCCCTACTGAAGCACCTCCACTGCTCTGGAGGACATGCCTTTTCAAATTTCTGTCTGAAAGTGAAAAAGAAAAAAAGAAAATGGAGATTAAGAATCGTGATGTTTCGTAATAGCCCTTTAATCTCCGCTGTTCCATCATCTGCCAGGAGGCACCTGGTCCCACTCTGACCTGCAAATTCTGTTACTGGCCGAGCCTCCAACCCCCAAGAGCTTTAAAACAAGCGTCCGACTCCCATTCCTGCGGGAAAAGAAGTACTGGCTGTAAACACTTTGAAGGTCTCTTGGGACTAAGCGGATTTATTTCTATTCAGTTCAGTGTTTGTGAAAGGAACCGAGTGTCTCTCAGAGAGAATTCGACTTCTGGTGGGAATCTCTGATTCTCCAAATCACATACTTTGGACAGCGAATTGCTTCATATTTTAAGGAGGTGTTGCAGTCGACTGTCCAAAGTTGCTACATGCTAATTCAGATGAAAGCATGTAGCAAATGTTAATAAGCTCAACATAACTGGATTGTTTCACAACTGTAAACAACTTGGAATGTATGAGTAAAACTTGTACAATTAAATCGACTGTATATTTTTGTACATTAACTAGATCTCTGTTCCTTTAAGGCACAATTTGTTGGGATTTATGGATATGTAAATAAAGTGGAAAAAAAAAAGAAATGTGGAAAGTAATCATTTTCTGACGATTGATAAGTTACCAGTTTTGAAACATTCTGTAAAACTATGCTGGATTTTTCAAACTAACAGGGTTCATCGGTGATAAAATGACTCATTATGATGTCTTGGTGATATAATATTACATAATATCTTATCAAAGTCTTTCCCACATCTGGCGTATTACAAATCACCCCTGAGGAAAATGTGATTGTTTTGGATTGGCAGCCAGTAGCAGGTTAGGTGGCGTTCCGCCTCGATATTCCAGCTTCCAGAGCTGAATTTTCTTCAAATCCTTTAGCTATGAAAAGTTACATTTAACCAAAAATCTGCGACGAGGCAGTGCTCTTAGGAATGTTCGCATTCCTAAGAGTTGTGATCATGACCTTTCACTCTTTTGTCATATCAGTTCGTGCCACTGTGTAGACATTCATCATCCGTAGGACAGAATTTCTTTTCTTTGCCGCCGCAAACTCGGGAATCTGTGTACATGTAACTTTTCTGGCTCTTATCATCATGCTGCCGTCACCATCCAACTAAACTGTCAATTCAATCTTGCTGCAGATCACCGCCAGGCTGTTAAAGTGTGCGAAATCGTGGCAGTTCACAAGACAGAAGACGAAGTTGACGCACAAGCCAGGAGCCATCCGAAGAGGATAAACCAGCCCTCTCAGCAGTATCCCTATGCATTCACAGGTGCAGCAGTTACACTTCTCTACAAGTTCAGGAATAGTTTTAAAGCTTTGAAGGGTCCTTTTGAGTCGTAGCACTACTTGCACTGACATGGACTAATTTTCACCAAACTATGATGCCACATTATGCTGAAGCTTATCTTCAAAGACATGTCCCATACCTCAAATTCTGGTTATGTAACAAATTCACAAAACACTTTTTAAGGCTCTCTCTGACATCCCCGCTGCTCGTCTGAGCCGCGAGAAATGATTTGGACTGTGGCTCCTCCTTGAAAGGCCGACTCTTATCTGATGAGAGAAATATTCAGTGCTGTGATTTGACATCGAAATGCTTAGTGAGTAAATCTGCTGCCAAAAGTGCTTAGCGAGGGAATTTCTGCTCCTTAATGTAAATATTTCAGTAAAGCTTTTTCTTTTTCTCCCTTCGCCCCCCCTTCTTCCTCGGTACAGCCATGCCTCACTTTACTGACTTCCTCCTCATTTCCTCCCCACATCTTCTTATCTCACTCATTCACTAAAATCTGTGGCAGACCGAGTTGATTGGGATACAGCTAAGGTTCATCTACGGGGCAAGGCTGCACTGCAGCAAAGCCTTGGAGTAATGATCAGTGCAGTGAGGAAAATATGAAAACGCGAGAAAAAAGTAACACTTAGTAAACTCCGGGTTGTGAGTCATGATGGGCACTTCCATTACAAATGTGCAAAAATCTTTGTCTATGTTCTGCTAATGTCGAAAAAGCACAATTGCTATTGTTTCCAATAAATGAGAATGAATTTGTTCATTAAAACGAGTCATGACATATATTCACAATTCATCTCTCAGTCATTGGAGACATCTGTGTCGCTTTTTATACATGGGAGCAATTACGTCTGCAGCATTTTGCCGAAATTGTCGTTGCCGATTTTAAAGAGCTGTGGATTCGACACACAACTTTTTATGAACTATGCAATGCCAAAATGGCTCTGTTGAAGCCAGCTGCACATCGTCTGAGAAAAAAAAAACCCCAAAAAAACTACTACTTGTCGTCTTCTTCATCGTTTCCACCAGTAGTAACATCTGATTGTTCATCACATGACTCATGTGATGCGAATACAGAGTTTCCATTGCAGCGCAGCTACTGATTCCTACATCAGAAAGCACTTTTAGGATATCGGAGGGGGATTTTGCTAACATGTTTTACATTTTTTTTTACTCTCTGTAGAAACTGTTCTTGTTGTCTTTGCAGTCTCTTACGTGAGGAGGACCCGGCAACACCTGTGGCGATGCGCCGACGTCACCTTCCACTGCGCCGACCAGCAGATCTGCGAGCAGTGGATCCAAGTTATAAACGAGCAGCTGTCAATACTCAGTAGGTGCCACTTAACGCTGCAGATACGGGAGATGCACTCTGAACCGACTGGACGCTCAGCATGCGTCTGTGTGCCATAAATGAGTTATGAATGATCCGAAGTGACTGTTAAAGCTGCTGTCAGCACAGATAGGGGCAAATAAACTCAAGCAGAAGTCTGTCAACAGGTTAAAGTGCAAAGCCCGTTTCACACTCGGACAGCTGTTGATTAACCTGACAGAAACGGAGCAGGACGGCGTCTGGGGTTGGTTTTTTTTCCCAAAACATCTTGTGATAGAAATCTGGCAAGGTAACATTTACCTACCAATTAAACACTAATTGACACAGTGAACCACTAAAAGGCTGGCGCATCCAAAAATGAATCGGTTTGTACGACAGTCTGACATGTTTTGCGAGAACTTTGAATGCAAGAGTAGTTCATTACATTTTGCTGTCCAAGCTTTCTAAGAAATATTAGAACCCAAACTATACCAGGTAGGTCTAAATAAATGATTAACAGGAAACTAAAAAGTGGCCAATCCGTCATTTAAGTCGTTTTATTATAAATCGCTCTAAGTATATTTCTGTAGACGAAGCATATTAACTTGTAGCAAAAGAATATGTTAAGCAATGTGTGAAATTTCATTAAATCTATTAAATGCTAATATGTAATGTCTTTTTATGACGTATCACATTATATGTTATAATACTATTAGTAACGTAGTGAGCTATAACACTAATTGAGTATAAAATTATGTGACACACTCCAGGGCCAATATATTTGAAAAATGATCCGGCGCCGTAGCATTCGGTGTCTCTCAAACATGTGGAATTAAGACGGGAAGGTGGGTATAATTCATCTGAAATGCCCTGTACCCACAGACGAACCAATTCAATGAAATTAACCACATTCGTTGCGAAGATGAAGCCTGTACGTCTTTAACAGAGTCCGTCTCCTGCACGCCGCACCTTTACATCACCGCTGACAAGCCATTTATGTAGCCTAATGGAATTTTTGTCTTATTGCCAAATGATACCAAGCCGTGCTGTTTTCTCTTTCTCCCTTTGTGCTCATTTAACACTTGATCCCATTCAGATCACTTTCAGTTTGAGACCGGCGCCTTATTTTTCCAAAGCGGCCCCAAACAAGCCATTTAACATCCCCCCGGCGCGCCACTTTGGAACTTCATCACCAGATGATGCAGTGCCTGTAATTTGCTCCACACTCCTTCCACAGTTAGCCGACACCTCATTTGTCTCTCAAACAGCCCATTCTGGTGATCATCTTTTAAAAAAAAAAAAATAAAAAAAAAGGTCTCTAGTTAATGAAAGACCAATCAAGCGGTTGTCAAAAAAAAAAAAAAAAGACTGATATTTCCAACCACTATCCTTCACTTTGCAGCCAACCGACCCAAGAACCTGCTGGTGTACATCAATCCGTACGGAGGGAAGCGGCGCGGGGAGCGCATTTACGAGCAGAAGGTGGCTCCGGTGTTCCGGCGGGCCGGCATCTTTACAGACGTGATTGGTGGGTACCCAACGGTGGAGCGCCGCAACATTTAAATTAAAAATGAGACTCAAAGGCCACCGTATACATCTCCGCTGCCAGCGTAGCCTCTCGCAGGGTGGGGGCCAGGTGGCCTCGCGAGGATATGATTTTTGCCTTATGGCGGCATTAATCCTGCCACCACCCTAATGGAAGCTGTGATACCCGATAAGCTTGGGCATCCAAAGTCATCTATTATTCAATAAGTGTTTGCTACAGAGTATATTCTTGAGTATTGATGGCCCATCAGGGGGAAAACACCATTCACTCTGGGCTTCCTATAGCGGCTATGAGTCACATGATCTTTTTTTTGTGCTGGGATTATATGGCTAGTAAACAGATTTAGAGTTGAAATGATGGGGATTTTTTGTTCTTTTTTTTTTTTCTCTGCCTCGGGGCTCATTTTGTTAATACACCCCACAATAGCTGAATTAGGCTGTTTGTGCCTCTGCGCCTGGCTTTTTTTTTTTTTTTTCCCCTGAACATTAATCTGCTCAGTGGGTTTTACCGAATGCATCCAAAGTGCAGCGTTTTTGTTTTGTATTTCTTTTTTGTTTGTTTTTTTTTAAACGCCTGCTCCGCCACTTATTTCATCTGTACATTTCTTGTATTGCACTTGCGCTAACGCCTGCTATTTAATTGGTTTCCACAGTTACAGAGCGCGCTAATCATGCCAGGGACCACTTGAAAACGGAGGCCAATCTAGACGATTATGATGGGTGAGTACTTCAGCGGGGTAGCTGCTTGCTGCTTGCTGCTGCGGCTGCTGGTTTCGGGCTTTTCAAACGGCGATTCTTGCCCGTGGCTTTTCTGTTCACTCTCGTCTGCTCATATTTTAATAAAGTCACCGAGGCTCATTAAGTCTCTGTTGTTGGGTAATCTGCATTAAGATGAATTGTAATTTTTTTATATGTATACGTTGTTATTGTGATTTCGTTTTTTTTTTTTTAAACTGAAAATGTTCCGTCTTAATATAATTAAGAAGAAAAGAAGAAGAAAAATCTGACTCTGTATCTGGAAAGCACAGATTTTCTCATAGAGTTTAATAGCCACATAGGCAATGTTAAATTTCAAGCTACTTTTGAAAAACTAACCAATTGATCCAAATTGAAAAATATTTACACCCCACATTGGTTATGTAAAGCTATGCTGCCAGCTTACGTAAATGTTGTCTTTCGTCTTCTGAGAGACGAAAGTTTGATTGCTGGCCAATCAAACACGATGCTACCAGGGCGTGTGGAGGCTAGCTATCCATAAAATCCATAAAACTTTATCAGCAGAAGGCAGCATGGAGTGGCTGTAACGTTTCCTAGTAGACGGCTGTCCTGACTTCATACTTGACTCGATAAGACACAATAAACGTCAGCAGAAAATGACATGGCAGCAAGTAATCACATACTGTGAAACTCTTGAGTGAGCTTTGGTTCACTACCTCAAGACTGTTACTTATGCACCTCTTGCTAATGCATTTTTTCTTCCACTAAACTTTCCATAAGCAGGCTTGGACAGATAGCTGTAAAGCGTCTGCTGTTGTGATGATGCTTGCAAATATCATATTTTAGCAGTATTTGTAAAGGCCAAAGCCTGGTCTGGATGATAGACACAGCCAGTAATTATCGCAATAAACACCAATATTTTAGTTTTGAGACCATTTTCATGTGATGCACTGATAATGGCATAATAGTGCGAGTTCCCCTCTCCACGGCCAATAAATGACTCTGTGAAGAAAACAACATGAACTGGACAATATTTAAAATATCCAAAATAAAAATCATAAATACAATAATTACAAAGTCTGAAATATTAATCAGAAAGGAAATTATTTAGCTCATTTTATTTGATTGTGCGATTCATTTATTAGTTGGAATTGCGACAGGCACAGTGATAGCATAACATTTGTTTTTAATTTAATTAAATTTTTTTATGTTCATTAAATATAGGATTTTGCATGTAAGTTTCGAATGGAACCTTAATCTAAAAACCCTGATCAATCGCTTTTATTTCTCTGGCATTTTTGTTGCTTAATAATGCAAAACTAGATTTGCCAGTGTGAAATATTTTGGACCCAAATGCGAGTGCGTTCTCTGGTTCTAATTTTCCTGAATTGAACACGAGGGGAAAATGAAAAAGTGTTTGTTTTGTTTTTTTTCTTTAACATCAAATTTAAAATCTGATCTGTAATAACGAACAGAACGTTTGTTTACGCAAAAAAAAAACAAAAAAAAACTCGAATGTCTCCATCGTTTTCGCCTCACTTTATAGCTCTCCCTGCCTTCCGGCATTTCTTTTAACCACAACTCGTCAAAATCCGCATTTCACTGACTGACATACATCAAGGTTATGAACTGTAAATCATGTGAGTGAAGCGAGAAGCCAGGGGTAAGAAGTGCACCAAAAGGGCCCTTTTTCCTCCTGCCTGTTCACCTCGTCCTTTCAGCTATTCATCTTACATTCGTAACACCAGGAGCGGAGTTAGACTCCATTATGCTTTTTATTCCACAGCTCATATAATTTATAGATGCATTTCAGTTGCCTCTGAGTCGGCCCTAAGAAGCCGTAACGCCGGGTGGCACAGCGTGATATTCTTATTTATTGTAGGGTTTCACAGCTGCCCTGTTTCGTTATTGTCAAGGTTTTCCAAGCGGCGCAGCCGTTTTCCTGCTAAACACAGAGAACGACATGGAACCCGACTCGTTACACGGCGGCCCGCCAAGACGCTGCGTGAACCGTTCTCAGCGGCGTGTCAGGAAAGCTTGCGTTCAGCTCTGAGTTCCTGGTTCCTCTCGTCTCTCCAGGGTGGTGTGTGTGGGCGGAGACGGGATGTTTAGCGAGGTGCTGCACGGCCTGGTGACCAGGATCCAGACGGACCACGGTGTGGACCAGAACCAACCGGACGCTGAGCTGGTGCCGTGCTCTTTGCGTATTGGCATTATTCCTGCAGGTGGGCTTTTGGAGTCATTTTTTTTGTTGTTGTTGCTTTTGGTTACTGGCGATTGAATGGCACAAGTGTGAGAGCTTTCACTCATTGATGCAGGGACTTTCAAAACGACACCATTCTGTATTTATTTGTCAAATTGCAAATGCATATTAGTTTTCAACGCCGCGCAAACATATTCTTCTTTTAGATTCATGCGTTCACGTTCAGACGAGCAAATGATTGAATCTATAGAGATATTTTAAAACAAACGAAGAGTTGGACTTCCTAGGTTGCGTCTTATTGCAAAACTAATTAAACTATCCATTTCCACTGTCTGTTTTTGTCTTTCTTCAAAGTAATGCATACAACTTAACTTTTGAAAAGTGGCTTTTAATAAAACGCTTTAATTAAAATCATTTGTGTTGGCAGAGTGAAGGCGCTTTCAAAATGTAAATAAAAAGCGATTGTAGGTTTTCCAAAGAAAGCATAAATAATGTATCTACTTTTAATTGTGAGACATTCAAGACCTCATGATCCCAGGTTGCTTAGTTACATAAGAGAGTCTCCACGGCAACAGGACATGGGGAGCACCCACATGAGCCTAAAAGAGGGTCAATCAGCCCTAAGTGGCATGATTGGGAACATGCTGGGTGACATTTTGAAATTACTGTAGGTTTCACTGGGATGAAGACACAATGTGCGAAGACCAGTGTGAGGCCATCCTCTGCACAGCTTGCTGCTGGAAGCTGGCTTGTTTCAAAAGATGAACCGGGGAGACGGCGAAGGTTTCATTCGGATGGAGATGTTTCGGATGGGGTGGTTTGTTTACCAAACACAGAGGAAATCAATATGTCGGGTGTTTGTTTTCGACTGACAGATCCAATGCCGATTCTATGACATTTGAGTATCTCGCCAAAACATGATATAGAAAAATGAAATCTCGACGTAATTGAGATAAACAGAAGATCGCTTTTCGTCAAATTCGGGGTGTTCTAGTTTATTCATGAGGTTCTTGGAAAAAATGTTTTTACAATGGATTTTTGGAAGATCTTTAAAGCTCAGAGCAAGGATGATGTACAAAAAGAAAATCAGGACGAGGGCTTATATTAAAGCTGCAGCTTTTTCCAACATTTAATTTTATACTATTTAGAAACTGGAGTTACTTCAGACCAACATTTGCCTTTATACTTTTAATATCGGAACAGGACCTAGAGAAACTCTTTATTAGTTTATAAATTGTGAATTATTAGCAAGAATTGAACACGGAGAGCCAACATTTAGCTTTGTACTTTACAAATCTAGAGTAAACGTAGATAAATCATCTTGTTGTTTTGTTGTATTTCGTTCTAGTTTATTACTTTCAGCACTTTGAATCACCTTGTTCTGAAAATGTGCTGTATAAACAAAATTGCCTTGCTTTACATTACATTTTTACTAATTCAGGATTCAAAATCTTAAAGTCAGAAGCACATATAATCCCATCCCCAAAGTCCAATAAGGTTGCCGTAACAAAACACTGTTTAAACTTCACCAATGAACAACTTCTCTGCTCCTGTAATGGCTTCTTGCAACTGTTTGTCCTGTCAGATGCCTGGATATGGCCTTATGTGAATCATACTGGAAATGAATGTTGCAACACTGAAAATATTGCAGAAAATCCCAGCACATTAAAACTCTGCTATGTATATTAAAGACAAATCTAAAATGCGATTAAGGGGGCTGCTGTCTGTTTCAAAGGGTTTCAGTCACAAGTCCAGCCATAAATATATTTATGCTCGGAGGATTCAAACAGAAAAAAATATCCCAGAATTGAGAAATTTAAAGTCCGTCGCTGTCAAAGAGAAAGAAATTGACAGGATCCACGAGGCGCTTATGGGAGAAGCGCAGATAAACACTGAAACCGCTCAGACGAGCACGTGCCTCGTGACATTTTTCTTCCTCCGCATACGCACACAAATGTTTGCACTGGAGAGAATTAAGGGGAATAAAACATAAAGCGTCAGAGGGCTGAACATTGTTCCAGTTATTCCCTTCCAAAACTGGCTGTAGAAGATTCAAATTCCGGCAAACGTGCCATCTTTATACAAAAAAAAAAAAAAAAAAAAAAAAAAAAAAAAAAGGCACACGCAGCAGCAGGGCTGTCAGGAGCAATTTCAAGTGTTCAGATGTGATTATGATGCTCAGAGAAGAGGAAGCAAAGGCCAGACAAGCGATATTCATAGAATGCCTAAGAAGGCGAGAGAGAGCCGATCTTCATCCTCATCTGTTTGTCCGTCTCCGAGTGACAGGCCCGATCGCCCCGTCACACCTCTGTGAGCCCACTCTAAACATTACCAGCTCGGCGTCTCGCTCGCTTTCTCACCCTCCCCGTATTTTATCGGCGGCTCCACATTACCACTTGAAGATGATCAAAGTTGGCCAGATAGGTCTGAAATTACTCCACGAGGGCGCAGAAAAGAGTGATGGGGCCTTATTACCTCTCAAGTCGAAAGATTTAATATCAAACTCAACATTTCTCACAAGGCGGGGAATGCCTCTTATCCTTCATTTGTTGGCTGAAGAGCGCTGATGATAGCCCGGGGCCTGAAACTATCAGATTAGTTAACTTTATGACTGCCACGTTTCTTTGCTCTTGCCTAATAGAATCATTCAGCTACATTTGCCTTTCTTGGTCGTGGACGTGAAAAATGCGTTCATTCTGTTGATCCCCAGAGCTTTTTTTCTTTGTGACAGATTTCATTTTGGAGATAGAGATACACATATGTGACTGGCATGATAAAAAAATTTTTTGGGTGGATTAAAGGCAACGGGGATAAGAAAATCAGAAACCTCAAAGCATACAAAACTCGCCTCTTGGGGAAAAAAAACTTACCCGGTATTTATGTATGTTAGCAGAACCTATAGCCATAAGTTAGACGCGTGTTATTCTCAAAGACCAACACTGTTTGCTACACAGTGATTATATTGTCTTTAGAAAGCTGGAAGAAATGTGGCTAAGTCAAAAATTGTGCGTCTTATTCACTAATATTTTTACAAATGACGGAGACAAAAATAGATTGCATATGGTGGTAGAAACAAGCACTGAAATGACAGTATGCTAAATTGGGAAAGGCTTTTCATTGCGTTTTTAAGATGAAATAAAGCATGACTAAAACCACCATAAAGAGACATCTATGGAAAACACTGGTTGTTTAATCTGTGTAATTCCTCGCTTGTACCAACAACATAATGATGTATTTAGACCTTTCATAAAACAGAGAAAACAAAATGACCCACCTCTTTATTCTTTGCATTTTTTTTGTAGATATTCATAAAGAAATAGTCAAACCAAACTTAATGGCTAAAAAACAAACAACGCAGCTGAAACTGAATCGTGCCGTGGATATGGTTTTACCTGACAAAGAACAATCTTCGATGATCTTTGTGGAATAATCACAACAATGAAGATCACAGGAGTACGTCGTCCTATTGCATGGATTCATCTCAACTCACGCTGTTCAAAATTGAACCCTTGGGCAACACTGCTGTCACTGCCAAGGCTTTTCTCATAGATCATCCCCCTTGTGTGTCCAACAGGGTCGACTGACTGCATCTGCTTTGCTACGCAGGGAACAAACGATCCAGTTACATCTGCCTTGCACATTGTTGTTGGTGAGTTTGAGTTACCGAAACCCTGCCAACACGTGTCCTTTAAAGCCACGCTCAGATATTCCCATGTCTGCTGTTATCAGTGTTGTGTGGACACAAACAGAACATTTCTGTGCAATCGTTATATTACCTTTCTTTGCCGACTGCGTCCGAGACTTGGCTCTGTTTTCGCAGGCGATTCACAGCCGATGGATGTATGTTCGGTTCACCATAACGGCGTCTTCCTCAAATACTCGGTCTCTTTGCTTGGGTATGGTTTCTACGGCGATGTTTTGGCGGACAGTGAGAGGAACAGGTGGCTCGGTCCTGCAAGATACGACCTGTCAGGTATGTCGGCCGTTATTTAAACCTTTATTTATTTATTTTTTATTGTTTGGCTTGGTTTACCATCAGCTCACGGTGTGCTGCAGATGTATTCACATCTTTTTAATTTGCTCACATTTTATGACATGATGCCTGCAAAATGGCGATTTTGCTCTCATCTGAGCAGAATACTGATACCGATGTTGGGTGGAGGGTCTGGTTTAGGCAGGCTTGGGAAAACAACGGTATTGTTAGCTCACCTGGACGTCCGTAGACAGCAGCTTCTCCTCCGGTTGCCCCAACAGCTCACTCCAACGCCTCCCTGGGCGGGTAGCCCACACAAATGTTTTCTGCAAATGTAAAGTTCAGTTTTCTTTAGCTTGAGAACTTTTGGTTTTAATAAAAGTGGAGTTTTTTTTAACAAAACTTGTGCAATCTCTCCATGGTCCTTGATTTATATCACACACAGGTGAAATTCGTCAACCTAAGTAAGGAAGAGCATCATTACAATGTCGTTGCTGCTGCAGGACATTTGAGCACCAGAAAGACGACACTGCCTAATAGACATTCTTTCTAAGTCAAATGCCTTCACAATACAATCGTATTTATACTTTCATTTGTACTTTGTGTTCATTCTGCTGCATCACACCTTCACCTGTTACTTAATAGACCCATAAAGAGCACGTCCTTTCCTTTCGTTTTCTGTTCTCTCCCTCTCCTCTGATGTTTTTAAGTTTCAAAATCCTGCTTGGGTTTGGTTATCTGTTTGCCTTATGTAGAAGATCATGACTCACAGCTCAGTGGTGGATGTTCATCACTAATTTCTGTGCTTTTTCTATTTAAAAATAAAACATTTTTTTTTGTTTGTAGAACTGCGCATAATTCATGACAGTATAAACGAGCCGTTTAGTGTCATGAAACACTAAACACTGAAACTGCAATTGAACTAGACTGATGTTTGAGTCCTTTTTGATATTTTCCTTTAGTGCCTTAGCTGAGAATATTTTTTTGTTGGATTAATAACACCATATAACATATTCCCCCTCCCCTTTTTTTTAAAGGGTTTAAAACTTTTTTGTCCCACAACCACTACGGCGGGACGGTTTCTTTCCTGCCAGCAGACGACAACGTCGGGCATCCAAGAGACAAGCTCCAGTGTCGATCTGGGTAAATAACATCTGCGGCTTTTCAGGACTATTTTACAACGTCTTAACTTATCTGACGACATTCAGGCGCAGCAGTGTGCTCTAATGGGATACTTTATGTTGTCAGGAAGCTAAATTATTGAGAACTGAAAGCCAGCTTACTCTTGTGTAAAAAGCTTTCGACTTAAGTGCTTTGGTTTTTGATATTCTGGCAGTAGACATTATTTACATTTGCTATGGGAGGTGAAATCCATTATTCTAACATGACAAGTTATTTCACCATGAAAAGTCATATAAATATGCTCCGGAAGACCTTTTTAGCTGCAGACAAAACAGATACAGTGTACATAGCTAAAAAGGAAAAAAAAAAAAGAAAAAAGTTTACAACTCTCTGAATACATTTGGGTTTAATGAATCGTAAGAGCCCGTTATGGTCTCGAATGCGAGTAACAGCCGATGATTTAATGATTGTAAAACAAGGTTGCGCTGGCGTTTCAGGTGCCGCATCTGTCAGCACAAGCCCTCATCAAAAGACGAGCACGATGAGGCGTCGGAGGAGAAAGAAAAGCCAGGTGAAGGTACGAGCTTTGCTTCATCACTTGAAATGTGCTGACTAAATCAGAGGGAGAGGCCTTTTCCTCGTTCCTCTGCCTCGTTATCGAGCTCATTTCTCTGTTTTGACACCGCTGCCATTAAAAATGAGTTGTAGTCTGAGAATACAGAGAGGGGGGAAGGAAAAAAAAAAAAACACAAAAAAGATGAGACAATTCCACACTGGCTGTCTTTCTGCATAAAGCTGATTTCATTCAGCTCGGAGATTTGCATTTTTTCGCTTTGTGTTTTTTTGAAGGAGATAAAGTACCTGAGCTTGACAGCGTGTAAATAAGAGTCATGATCTGCAAAAAATTTCACTTTATTGTCATTTCTCCCCCCCCCCCAACAGAGCGACACAATTTCTAATGAGATTCCTGATTAGGTATTGATGAGAGAATATATTCTGATTATAGTGACAGTGAATAACTCCCCATTGTTCCCTGCTGGAGAGCTCTTCTCCCTAATGATTAGGGATGTAACAAGATCTCGTGGCACAAGATGTTGATATTAAAGTGCTGCGATATTTCTTGTCAGAGTGAAATCTGTCTTGCAAGACGCTATCTATCTGCTGCCAGGATGTCATTTCGTCTTATGAAGTTTAAGCCCAGTCGATGCGAATATGAGCACATGGCGTGTGAGGAATTGAGAAGGAGGACCGTTCCTAGGAACAAAACGTCCCCTCTCCTCTGTGTCCTGCAACCTCGGCACAATAAAGTGAAAATCAAGTGAATTTTTGGAGTTTGGGTTCAGTGGATCTACTGTTGTCTGTTTTGGGGATGAAAAGTAGAGAAGAGAAAGCGCACGGACGTGTGGGAAGTTTGTCGAGGTGTAAAAGCCCTTTGGGAAAATGTGGAAGAAACTCACCAGTTTTAAATCAGTTTCAGAATTAAGGCAGGAAAAACAGTGACAGGGCAGCAGACAAGAGGCTAATGCTAATTATTTGGAAGCAGAGTAAAACAGAGGTTTTCTTTAAATATACATTCATTTTATTTATGAACACAACAGAGAATATCAATGGATAGAGTGTTTTTTGGCATTGGGATTTCCATAGATTAGACAAGCCTTTATTAAATTTAATCTGTTTATTCGCAACACATACTGTCTCGAGGCACTTTCCAAAAACTTTGTAGCAATCAGCCATGTTATGACATCGGAAAAGAAAAACTCCAGTAGGAAGAAACCTCCAGGAGAACGTGGCTCACTGTGAGCCGCCATGACTTGCCTGGGTCCATTGCAACCCGTGAACCCGGTCAAACCTGGATTAGAATATTAAACAAAACCAAAAAAAAATTTATTGTCTTCTGAAATACATTGCTAAAGTCTTCCTCTTGTTTCGTCCTAAGAAGCTTATTATCCTGTATTGTCTCGTTACTCCCCTATTAATGATGTTCCTGCTCACTAGCATCCCGTCTCATTGTGTGTTCCCCGACAGCTCGTGTTCAGGTTAGGTTTGGATTCCGCCATTTCTTCTGCCTTCATTTCCCCATCTGTCTATGTGCAAACAAACTTTATTATTATCTGCAATTGTCTCAAGCCACTGACACATCAGCACAAACCTCTGGCGGCGTGTGCGCCGCAGCATCATGTGCAGACTTTGTGCTGTCGATTATCTCTCGCTGCGCGCGTGCGTGCGTGCGTGCGTGTGTGTGTGTGTGTGTGTGTAGTTTCCCTTTCTAATTAGTGTCTTTATGTTAAATTTTAGATTTGTGTTTATCTGAGGCTGCAGCTCCCCACGGCGTGCTGGTGTGTGTTTATATGCCTGGATAAATATGACAGCAAGCATAACCTGTTTGTGTGTGCTTGCGTTTGCTGTGTGACAGACTCCCACTAATCAGAAAAAGAAGAAGAAGAAGAAGAAGAAGAAGAAAAAAAATGTTTCTTTCCCAGCTCTGTCAGGGGGGTTTGCCACCCTTTGTTTTCGTGGCGTTGTGTTTATTTATTTATTTAGTTCTCTGCTGAGGGAATCTCAGACAACTGCTAAATCAATGAGGCACGACACACTCCCCCCTCTGCAAATGAGCTGGCCTCCACATCGAAAGTAAATACTCATTTGGAGACGTTCTCCTAATGCAGAGCCTAAAGTCCACAGTTGTTTCCGTTTGGATTTGTTTTTAAAGTGTGGCTTTAATCACCATTTCCCAATTAGAATATTGTTGGGGGTTTTTTATGTTGCCTCTGCGGGCTTGTTATCATCGGCTCGCGTTATCACCTCTGTAAGTTTGTTTTGCAAAACGAGGGGGAAAGGTAATGAATCGTTTTGCTGTCTGAGATCACATAATTTCCCCTCTGAGGTGCTCATAAAACAGTCGAATGCTAATTTGGACACCTGTGATCAGTTTTTAGCGGCTTCCCCCGCCGACTATCACGCCGGTGACAGACAGCGCCATTCCCCCCGCGGGGCCACGGCGCCTCGGCTTTGATTCACCTTTACTCAAGTAAACAGCGGCTAATCTCCGAGGAACAGAGTCATGACTCGTGAAGCGCAACCATCGCGTCTGTCATTTAGGATTTTTTTTGTGGCCACATGTGCATTTATTCATGAGAATCTGAAAGAAGGTTAGCATAATCAGTGTGCTGTTTATCGAGCTCGCGCTAGTCTTTAGATATTGTGAAATCCTGCTCGGCTACACTTAATTGCAAACAGAAGGGCGTGCATTTACATTTGCGTTTTCCTCCATCATGAGGTTGAAGTTGCTCTGAGCATTGCTGCGGCGACATCTGGATCGTAATGGACCTCCATCAGCTTCACTGCTGCTGCGTTAGGATGTTGGAGCTGAAGCCCACAACTCGTAATGCGAGAATAATTCAAACCGTCAACCTCGAAGAAATCCGGCTTATCCAACCTGTACAGCTAAAATCCTTTAGCTGTACGGAGAATTTGGTGCAGCGATGGTCGAATCAAACATTCACTTAAGGTGTAGTGTGCAAAAAACGGGGATTGAAGTTGAAGTTGTGGTCAGCTTTGGTTGACTTAACTTTGAATATGTAGGTAATGGAGGAGTTTCAGTCGGGTTGCCTTTTCTGAAAAGATGGTGAATGCTGTAGTTTATGCGGGGCACAGGGATAAAAAGTGAACGTGTCCAAAGTTTTTAGTCCAAATTGGAATCAATGAACAAATACAAATCAATATCCATCAGATCCATTGGTGACATCTTTGACAACACACTAACTCAACAACTAGACTCCTACCAGTAGACATTTAAAACAGCAAAAAACTAGAAATTAGAAAAAAAACTGAGATAAGAACAGACGGGAGGGGAACCGAGAACCTTAAGACACTCTGACAGAACTGGAAAAATTCAGAGAATTTAGCTAAGAAACAAAAAGAAAAAAAAGTTGGATAGTAGATAACAGAAATAATTTGTATATTTGTGGTCTGCTCATGGTCAAAAATATATTCCGCTACCGATACAGGATGTTAGAGGACTGGTGATGTTTTTAAGAGCCCACTCATTGTACAACCAGAGCAAGAGCTGCCATCTCAGCAAAAAGTCGAGCTTTTGCCTATCCGAGTGGTGAGAACGACTAGAAAAGTGTGAAATAAATTCAAAGCGTTTACACTGCAGCGACGTTCACTCAATCACACAGAAATACACACAAATTCATACACCGATATGTAGATTGATAGGCAAGTTGAGGTTATTGGCCAGAGGCAAATCGATATGTGCTAGGATTAAGCTGAAATAGAAACCATAATTTCTTCTGGATTGCCACCCACTGAACCACTGAGGTGTTTTATTACTAGAATAACAAAATCCTGGCTGGAACAAATCTTCTACATAAAGTAGAGCGACGGAGATAAGATGAGGAGTTTCATCTTGACGTAGAGAGCTTCTTTCCTTTCAGAAGAAGTGAATTGAAATGGGTTGGGTAGCTAGAATTGCCCATCAGACATTTGAGATTTTGTGGGATCATCCAACTCAGAGGAGACTCCCTATATATATATATATATGTATATATATATATATATATCCTGGCCCGGAAACGCCTTCAGAACCTGACAAGTGTCAGAGATGCGAGATGTCTGGGTTTCCCCGGTGACCCAGTTTAGGATAAGCAAAGATGAAAGCAAAACGAGGGAATTTGTTGAAACATCCTGGCAAATAAACGATTCTTCTTTATCATGAAGTGCTCATTAAAAGAAAAGCAAACGCTCACCGAAAAGACACCAAAAAAACGTCAAAAAGGCAATTTCCACAAGGCTCAAGGTTCATAGGAATAGAACAGCTCGAAAAAGCGTGTCGCGACGGGAAACTGTGCAATTACCAGACTTCACACCTGAATAAGAACGTCTCATTTAGCTTATTTCTAACTAAATGCCACAAAAGAAAAACAAGAAAGATACACATGTTGGATTTCAGCTTATGAATGCCAACAGCCTCCAAAGGTTGAATTTAGAGGATGTTATCCACAGCCACGAAATGTCAAAGAGATCTGTTTTGCAAATTGATGAATGTCTTTTCCTGTGAACCTGTCGTAACGACGTGGGTTGTGCTGCTGTGTCTTCAGACAGCGACAGAGGCTGGAGCGTCATCCACGGCAAGTTCATTGCCATCAACTCGGCCAGCATGAGCTGCGCGTGTCCTCGGAGTCCGAAGGGCCTGTCGCCCTCCGCCCACCTCGCCGACGGCACCACGGACCTGATCCTGGTCAGGAAGTGCTCCCGTCTGGACTTCTTCAAGCATCTCCTGCGACACACCAACGACGACGACCAGGTAGCGAGGGCTAAACGTGCCAAGCACTTTCAGATTTAATAAACGTGAATTTAGGGGGAGAAGGGAGCAAAATGTTCTAGGATTTTCCAGGAGAATCTGCACCATTCCCAAGTCGGAGTCCCGATGAACTGATGAAGTGTTAAAAGTCATGAATGAGCAAGCAGGAGGCAGCGTTCTCCCCTCTTGCTGTGCAAGCACCTGCCTTTGCTGACTCTGCACAATTTCCCAAGCATGCTTCTCTTCAGTTCAAGCGCCTTAGCCCTTGTGCATTCCCATGTGTCATAAATAACCTCCACCCCGATCCAGAAAGGCTGTGGTAATCGCTGCATCAGGGATATGCTGGATGGGAAAACAGGCCGGTGTCAGACTAATGCCCCTCTCAGGACAGCGTCGCCAGGGGAAGTCTGCTGATTACTAATTAGTACCTGAAGATGTTTAATCTATCTGATCTGCACTGGAAGAAAAGGTCAAACCCTGAACTGTTTATGTTGCTACTTGTGACGTCTTCATCTGTATCTGACCGTAACGTGGTGCACTTTTAAGTTCAGACGACTAGTTTGCCTTAAAAAAGATTCTCAATGACAATAAAATTCATTTTCTGCTGCCAGACTCAAATATGTTCGCAAATTTTCTCCCCACAAACATGCTCACCATAGCAGTAGGTAGTGAGGTTATCGTTGCTTAGAGAAAAGGCCGGTTTGATTTGTTTGACAGATAACTTTGACAATCCATGAACCCTAACTGTTGCTACAGCAGCAATCTCCTTTCCAGCCAGCTGTTTGACCACCTGGCATCTGTTAAAAAGTTACATTTGATGTACCAACCTTACATCAGATGAACAAACAGTTCTTATTGGGTATGTCCATACATCTCGGTCAATATCCTCCTCCCCAAACCGGCAGGCAATGTGTTGAGAAAGAGATTTTAATACAATGCTGTCTCATTTGGTGTGATGGTGTCTTGAGTGGTGCTGTTGGTTTGTGTTTCTTTGTGACGACTTCCTGGCTGCTGACCCAAAGGGACGTGTCTGGCTGACTGTGGGCATTGGGCTCCCGTTCCTCCCGATCGCCACTGCAGGCTTGTGTCCTTCTGGTTTGTTGGCGAGTGCGGGTGGCGTTCTTCCATTTTTGAAGTTGCTGGTGTTCTGGCCGAGACGACCTGACTGACCAGGCACCAGTGAATTCAGCTGATGCTTACTCTCTGACTGGCTCTTCAATGGATCCACAAAGGCAATTCCAGTCAGCAGCCAGTTTGTTTTTGCCGCTGAATTATTTCTGTCTTGGGTTTGATCACATTACACGGTTACAAAATCGCTCTGTGCTTGTTGTTCTTCTCCTTTGATACAATATTTTTCCCTCCTCAGTTGCTCCTTGCAGCGGCACTAATTTGATGTTTTACCTTTTTTTTTAAAAAATAAAAAAAAACTTTAATGTGATGCAAACAGGAACCCCGGCATCCTGTGTTTTGTGGAAAATCATATACATAATAGTTAGCATATAGATTAGATGCTTTCTTCTGCATGCTGGCACGTCTAAGGATAGCCTTGGCTGCTACCCTGGCAATCAGCTTGCAGTCTTATTTTTCATTTTGTCTCATAAATCCAGCTGTCGGAGCTTTTGGGAATAACAATGATATCGCATTAACTCATCTCATTTTCTTAAGGCTGCAGATTAAAGTGCCTTGGCGTTGGTTTGCCTCTTCCTTAGTTTAAGGCCGCCTTTGCTGCATAACTCGCATCGCAGAAAGGGAGACAAGCAGTCATACAAGCGGGGTGAGTGGGACATTGTATCAAAGCTGAGTTAATATCAGCATCTGAGTCCAACCAAGCAGAAAGAGACTAGACGTGAGCAGCCACTAAGCGTATTCATGGCCTTGTCAGAAAGCTTTTTAGGCCGACCGTCCGGCATGAATGCAAAGCGGCTGCAGTCATAAAGTGGGCTTGATGTGAAATAAATGGCTGTCAGTCTGCTTTGAGGATGAGCGAGGATAAGAAAAGACGGGAAGGGACGGAGGAGGAGGGGGCGGCGGGAAAAGAAGGACAGAACAGAGAGAAAGTGGCACCCCGTGAAGCCGAAGATGGGGCCGCCGAACCTTTCTGCGACGGAGAGAGAGATGAAAGCGCTTTCTGACAAAATAATTTCTTTTCATCTCTCCTCCTCCTTTTATTCAATTTCCCAAAGTTCACCTAGTGTCCTAATGGACGGCCGTGTTACTCGTCGCCGTTTCTCCTCTGCGCCGCTGATGCTTTTTTGCGTCAGGTGTTTTTTGCCGTTAGCATCAAATGTTTGACGCTTTAATTGGTGTTAAATTTAATTAGTGTTGTCCTCTCTCTGGCGGTCAGGTCGAGAGCAGATAATTAATGTTGAAACACAGCAGCAAGCATTTTAAGCATTTTGGTAGGAGCCATTGTTGATGCTTAATAATAATATCAATAATATGTTAACTGGGTGTGTTTTTCGCTGAGTTGCGATAAACTGTTATTTTTTTTTTTTACTGTTTTATTTACATTTTGCATTTTTAATGCTTTGCTAAGCAGTTTAAAAGAAAATAAATGAACAAAAAAAATACAATAGTAAGTGGAATAATGTACAAACGATGGCCCCAGAGTACTTTAAACAGAGTGCAAAACGTGAAACCGAACCCCTTTGTGTCATATGTTGAGGTTGTAGAGTTGGAAACGCATGAAAAACAAGTAGGGATGCACGACATCGACTGTCAAATTTAATATTGGACATCGGCCAATCGGTCAGAAGGCATTGATTTTAGCACAGCGGCAAATTTGCATCGTTTGAGAGTCGTCATTGCCTTAGAGAGGAAACGTCATGAACAAATGTGATGTTCAACATAACGCAAGCCGAAGGTGTTACATTTTCAGCCTCCTTCTTACCGTTTGCATTTGGTAGCAGGGCAAACTTGACGAAAGATAATGCAGTAGAGGAAGCCATGTAGTTTCAGTATGTTGGTACGGGGGAAACAAACTGAATCAAAGTCCTACCAAGATTAAACTTACCTGTTCGAAACCTTCTCACCCATCTGTACCTTTTGGTTTCCTAGTTCGACCACTGGTTCGTGGAGGTCCACAGGGTGAGAAAGTTTCGCTTCCAGCCATGGCACCACGACTACGTTCCTCTGGAAGACGCGAGCGAACAT
Organism: Poeciliopsis gracilis; assembly: GCA_911649635.1. Classification (NCBI taxonomy): domain Eukaryota; kingdom Metazoa; phylum Chordata; class Actinopteri; order Cyprinodontiformes; family Poeciliidae; genus Poeciliopsis; species Poeciliopsis gracilis. The sequence goes on from CAJVRI010001121.1 coordinate 3,522,660, forward strand.
CCAGAGAGTCCGGACCTCAGTCCCACCTCCTCTCTCCAAGAAACCGACGACGTCTGCACCGCCGAGAGCAGCTGGAACTGCGACGGGGAAATCCTGCATCACGCCGCCATTCAAGTCAGGTGAGACATGAGAGTGATGGTGATTTTCTATCGCAGCCTGTGCTATCCTCACATTTTTACACCAGGCGACCGAGAAAACGTGCTCAAGTAAGGTCCCTCTTACCGATGAAGGTTTTTTATTTTTGACTTTTTTATTCAAAGATTAAAAAAAAAGACCCGTTGAGGCGCATATTTAAACATTTTTCATTTTCTCACAGAAGGGAACTTCTTGTGCTCCCAGCATCGAAACGAACCTACAAATGGCTTCGAATAAAACTCACATTACGTTGCAGAAGCGGCATAATGGAAGAAATATTGAAATACTCCCAGAGCTTATACTTCTTGCATCACCTTATTCTTATTCACACCTTCCTTCTTGGCATTAAGTTGTAAATTTTGCTTAAATTGCCCCAAAAAATGTTTCACGATTCAAAGCCGAAGTAGAAACAGATTACGCTCCGTGCCCGACAGCTCTGCATTCATGGAGCTCTGAAACAAAAACTCGCAGTTCCAAGTTTCATTTTCCACTTTCAAGTTTTAGTGAAATATCAGAAGAGCTGCTGAGAGTGTTGCCAGGAGACGTGGTTAGCACTTTCTGTGATCCCAAGTGAGTGACTTGGAAATACCCACAGCACGGGGTAACTACTCGGGAGTCGTGTTCCCGCCGACATCTCGGCTCTCTGTGAGGATTAATTGTGATGAAGCCTGGATTTCTGTTTCGTTTCATCACATCCTCAGAGTTCATTGGAAAGAAAACACGGAAAAATACAACATAAAAAAAACAGCAAAAGTGGCAATAGCGCTCACCCTTGATCCCGGTGCGCTCACACTATACGAAACAGAGTCGACGTAAAACGCAATGCGTGGACAGAGTGCATTTCATTTCTGCGTGTTTACAACCAAATTGTGATTTTTTTTTTTTTTTTCTAAGCCGCTGTCCTGCTGTTTCTTTAACTACTCCAACACATGAAAGCTGCTTCTTTCATCTCCTGGACATCAAAATCAATCCGACAAACCGGCCGGGGCGACCAGAGGATACCCGAAGAACATGTTGCTTTGGGTTTACTTTCGACTCGCTTCTTCAAATGATTGCCTCTGCAAAGGGTCCAGCTCCTGCAGAGCAGCATCAAGCGTTTGTTAGATAACAAGCTATAGATAACGTCTTTTTTTTTTTTGTTAAATGGTGGATCGCTATGGTGTCGTCACACGTCTTTTCCTAAACACAGAAAAGAATCAAAATAATTCAATATATTTGCTGTCGGTGACCTCCGATCTTCATCCAGGGTTTCGGTTTTGTCTGTGGGTGAGCAAATCCAAACTGAAACGTCCTTACTGTCTGTTCTTAGCAGCATCGTGTCGCCACAGCTTCTCCCCCGTTCCCTCATGCGCAGTCATTGGCAACAACATAGAATCAGCCCCCCTCATTATTCTGCTCCTGTCTTCACTTCAGCCCCCCCCTCTCTCTCCCACATAACCCCCAACCATCAGATCTCCTCGCAGCTGGAGTGGATCCACTTGATGCATCATTTATTTCATGCTCCATTGTGCTTGCGCAATGATGCACGGCGCTGTAATGTTGCTAATTTAACGGCCCTCCCCGTGTTAAAAGACTACTCCCCTTTAATTAAAGCCGAAGTCCGTCCATTTATTGCCCCTTCCACGTCGCTAATCGCTGCCGGAGTGAGCCAAGCGGAGTGTATTTCGGATAATTAATGGTAATAAACCCAGGCGAAACGGGGGAGTAGAAGGAAGGAAGGAAGGAAGGAAGGAAGGAGAGGGAAGGAAAGAGAGGGAAGAAGGAAGAGGTTCACCTGTGGGGGGGGTGGAGGGAGGAAAAAAAAGTGAAACATAAAGTGCAACAAAGATGAGCCAAACTTTAAATCAAGTCTTAAAATACCAGCAAGCTGCTCTCTTGCTTCTGATATTCTGGAAATATGATAATACTGTGAAATATCGACTCATCTGCCGGGATATTGAGCTGCTAGCGTATAATCACAAGTTATGAGGCAGTGGTGCATAACTGGTGTGATGAGACTAAAAATTCCAAGCAGGAATTAGACTATAGCACAGGGCATTCTGGGTAAATACAACCTAAATATCTACCCAGAATGCCCTGGGGGGTTTTTTTGGTTTGTTTTTTAGTTTCATTTCGTCGTGGGGAAGGCGGTCAGACTCTCGCTAGTGTAGCTGGCAGACTAGCTAGAGTCACCACCAAAAAGAATAAATAAAATCTTCATGCATTGAAGATTGTTCAATGGATGATAAAAAAAAAAATGTACAAAATGCCTACAAGTTGACATTTTATCCAAGTTTATTATAACATTAATAGCATCTGTGCTCATCACACCACAATGACTTCCACTTTTTAAATCTGAGCATGAATCTGCGCTGCTTTCACATCTGCTGCTCCGACAGTAATGTCACAGTGAAAGCGCAGCCATTAAGATTATGGTTTGTTGTTCAGTCTAAATGATGCAGTGTGTGTGTGTGTGTGTGTGTGTGTGTGTGTGTGTGTGTGTGTGTGTGTGTGTGTTGTACCTTTTGTCCACAGTGTCCAGTGCCAGCTGATCAGGCTGTTTGCTCGGGGAATCGAGGAGCAGCAGGACGCAGAGGTGGCCGTGTGACGACATTTGACCGGCGTTTTGTCCCGAAGACAAAGACTGAAAAGGAATAAGGGGGGGAAGACTTGAAAGTGTTGATTTCCTGGAGAAGCACGTACAATATCTACATTTCATTTGCACAAGCTGCCTTTCGGTGATGATTATAGTGTTTAATGGCTTTGCTCAGGATCGGGTAGAAAATGACGAGACGCGTGGAATTCAAACGGATCACGTTGGACAGCCGGATAGTGGGGCGCCTCAAAAAGCTTACTTTTTGGAGTAAGCCGGGTGAAATATGGTTTCCCGGACCCTATTAGTTCTGCTTTCACGTACAAAAACACACAGAAAAATAGAAGAAGAAGAAGAAGAAGAAGAAGAAAAAAAAAAAACAAGAACAAAGTTAAAGCTCAGAGCATCCCAAACAGACCGGGAGTTCTTCCAGCAGGATGAAACGGAGCTGGACTCCCAAGTCGGATATAAAAAAAAAAAAATAAAAAATAAAAATCCTCCTGCAACAACGTGGAGACACAGTCAGGGTGGAACAGCTTTGTGCAGAGAATGAAGATGTCTGTGGATTCAAAAACACTCATTCAAGCCGACATATCTTTCTCATTGAGGGGAGAAAAAAAAAAAAAAAGAGAATGCTGTTCATGTGAAAGCTGATATGAGCCACAGGCACTAATAAAAAGAATTGAATCCCGTGACTTAAACCCTAACAGGACCCTGGTGGCTGCCGGGGCGATAAGGAAAAGTGCTTCCTGAATGACTTGGAGTGTCTCGGCGCTGCTGCGCCGCACCTGCGGCTCCGAGCCGCGCTGCGCTCCTCTCCGGCTCAGAGAACCGCTCGCCGTTTAATCATCGCCTGGGAGCAGGCGGTTGCCCGCGTCGTTAATGTCATTACAGACAATCTACCCCTCTGCTCCCAAATTAGCCTCTCTCAGCTCTTCCACAGTCGCAGGTCAAGCTGGTCTTGAACCGGCGGCGGCAGAGTCAGCAGAAAATAAAACGCCTCTGCTTTGGCCCCGCCGTTCCAGCGATGAAACTTCGTGTCGGTCCACAAACACGAGTGTTTGAAAAGGTGAAGTGTGCTTTTCCCGCATCCCTGCAGGGTTGCGCTGCGATTGACGAGTGGAAAAGTGCAGATGTCATGAGTTCACCCTTCCCCAATTAAACCCGCAGCAGCCATGCTTTCTCGCTAAAGAAAATGAGCCGTCCAGCACCAGGAGACGCAGGCGAACGCACGGGTTTTACTTTCTGATATTTATATAGCAATATTATATTTTCTTATTTACGCTTTTCTTCTCAAATCGGTTTCCTTTGAATCCTCTGGACCCTCTTTCTATTGATTCAGGATGTCAGTCGATGACCTTCAGCTCGCCGGATGATGTTCCATCACAGATAGATTGGACAGAAAAGACGAGCTGGAATAAATGGAGCCATTCTTTGATTAAACAAAACAAGAAATCACATATTTCAGTTCTGTGAAATGTCAAATAGGGGATTCTTTGCTTTCAAGACTGTGTGCAGCTGCATTCTCCTTTTTGAAGACGCATAGGTTTCATGCTCCCAGATACACGTTTTGTGCAGCAGAAGAAGCTGCAAACGTAAAAGGTTTGTTGTGAAGTGAACCAGCAGCAAACACGTCTCCTGAAAATCTGTTTTTGTATCCGGGTTCCGCCGTTTTTTCCATATTTGGGAAAAAAATGTTTTTAATATAAAATGCCGATGATTCTGTTCTGCTCTGTTATGTGTCACTAATCACATCTATTATTTTTTGGCAAAAATGTGAAACCATCTCGCTGAAAGGACTGAAAGAGGAAAACTGCTCTATTAGCTTAGCAAACAAACAGACCATTAATGGGGCGTTTGCTCAACATTTGTTCTATGAAGACATTTGCTAGATGTTGGCCATTCAGTAAAGTAGCTTCTCTGCTGCTTTTTGTTTCTGCGTGCTAAGCTAACATCGGCAGCAGTCTGAGGATGTGGCTCGAAACGGCGACATTTTAAAAGCCCTCACTCCGTTTATGAAAAAAAAACAAAAAAAGAACACCACAAAAAATAAAACACTCCAAACTGCAAATGAAGTGAAAGTGGAAACTGATTTCATTTGATTCAAATCCCGAATAAAGTGCTTATGAAACGGGTCTGCAGTGAAGCTTGATTTTTATTGGACTGATGCTTCATTCCCTCAATTTTTCCGTTTCTTTTTGAGACGCACTCGCCAACGTTTGCATGCAAAGGTCAACCCGACTCTGATTTTCCTCTGCGTTCTCCATCTTTCTCTATTTGTCCTTCTCGCTGGCTGAGAGCGCTTTAACAGGGTGCGCCGGCGTGAACGAGATGTTTCATTAAACGACATCCGACTGAGGTCTGTGGTCACATTTAAAGCTACTCTCAGTCTGAGAAGTTGGAAAATTCAGTAATTTAATATTTTTACTGTTACTATGAGTGACAGTCTGGGATTACATCAGCTGTACTAAATGTTACAATATTTAATAAAATAAAGTACTTCTCAGTAATTTCTGAATGCTAACATGAGCTAACACTAGCTACAGTCTGGGGAAATAGCTTGAAATAGCAACAATTTAAAATTCCTCACTCTAAAACACCACAAATTACAAATGAGGTGAACTCGGAAATCGATTTCATTTGATTCAAATCCCGAATAAAGCAGCTTATTCGGGATTTGGATCAAATTCTTTCATGCTTCTTTTCCCAGCCACCAAAAAAAAACAAGGTCATAAGAGCGCACGCAGGGTCAGTGCGACCCCACGGCACCGCTCACAAAGTTAAAAACTGACGGGGTCCAAATGACTCCAACATTCCTACCAAATGATGGTAGGGAGGCTAGAAAGATTAGAAAAGGAGACAGAGACTACGGTTCATATGTACTACAAACCAGGAGATGAAAAGTTCACAGTTTTCTCTTTTGCCCAAAACCCGCGTGACGGATGGAAACGCACAACTTTCCCTCAAAGTTTCCTGAAGGTTGGCGCGAAGCTCCGCCTCGCGAACAGCTCTTGGCTGCTTCCTCGGTCGCGGGCCAATTCAGGTTCTCCTCCAAGCGCTCGTCCTCGTCTCCATCGGAACTGGAAGGGAAACGCGGCGCGCCGCCATTTTTTAAACCGAATCAGAAATCCGTGCGCCGGAGCGTTGGCATTCTTGGCCGAAGAAAAATGCAAGAAGCCACAGTTGCCCTTTATGTTCCGTTCATCCGTGAAAGGCTTAAGATGTATTTCCTGCTTGCCCTTCTCCCCAGCTCTTTTAAACATGTATCAAGAGATCTGTAATCCGGGCGCAAGATTGACAGTCGACAAAGTGTAGCTTTACTTAAAGACAAGAGGGATTTTCTCCTGCAGTAGTAACCAAATTGTTTTCCCTCCTCCCGTCTCCCCCTTTGCCCCCCACCCTCATTTTCTTGCTCTGCTACTTCCTTATTGATTTATTCTCCATCTGCTTGTTGGCAGCTCGCCGTGAGCTTCTATCTCATTCTCACATACCACCTGAGACACTAGGTGAGTCAAAACGGCGGCAAAACAACAACAAAAAAAAAACACCCTTCGCCACAAACACACACACAGAGCAGTTGGCTGTCCTCAATTTGGTGTATTTACCTGAGAAGGGGCTCGCTGATGGGAGATGACGGCGTTCTGGCGTCCCCAGGACACACTCATTCACACTCTGTCCGACGCTCACCTTCACGCGCTTGCATCGACATGTCCGTTTGCGTCGCCTACATAAAGATTCACACTTGCTCAAAGTCACACAAAGTGTTAAAGAAAAAAAAACCCCAAACACCTTTGCCGGCGTCGTCTCCCCGTATGACGTTCCGTTGACCCGTTTTTAGACTATTCCTGGTACTGAACCTGTTCTTCCGCTGAAAAGGTGAGCGACGTGCCAACAGTGTTTTATTATCGTTTCATATTTTGTTCAGTTTCGACCGCAAACAAAAACAAGAACCAACTCCCGGTCCGCTGGCTCGTATTGTTGTGTCAGGCGCGAGAGCGAGAAAAATGTGCTCCGGCCGTATAGACGGTGTTGAGGTACGACACCGGTAACTGTAGGAGACAAATGTGGAAAACCTCAGTTTCCTCACCGCAGGTCGTCTTAACGGAGACCGAAGAAAAGCAGGAATATGTAGAGGCGTGAGGGAAAGAGGCCGCGTTTGGCTGGTGGTAGGAAAAGAGGCGAAAGCGAGAGAACGAAGTCAAACATTGGTGGGGCCGCAGTTTAAAAGCAGCAGAGTGCCACTTCCCTCTTTTCTCTGTATTGATCAGAGTGAGTTCCCTCCGAGAGATTTGGATCAATGAGCTTATAACAGTCCATCTTCTCGGTCAGAAGCCACCGCCTGGCTCCCATCTCTCCCTCTGTGTGGGCCACCAACACAGCTTCCCATACATGGTTTAACTTGCTGTGACGCGCTTTCATATGCCGAGCGTCGGACACGAAAGCGGACGCTTCCTGCTAATGTTCCGTCAAGAGTTCCTGAATGTTTTCACAGGTAAATCATGACCTTCCTTCCGCTTGCTACTGTGTGCCTGTACTTCAGAGACACACGTAAAGTTATTTTGCAGTTTTGTCTTTTGCCTTGCATGAAAAAATTCGGAAGCGCCGACAGATGTCACTTAATCTCATGCCATGTTATGCAGATGCTTTGTCTGCGCCAGTGAAAAATTTTTCAGCTTGCTTAATGTTTGGGATTTTTTTTTGTTGTTTTTTTTCCAGAAGTTGAAGCTCAGGTCTGAGGTCACACCTGAGCTGAGAGACCTAAACACCACCAGGGACTTGATGTTACCCACCTTTTTACCCCTTTAATAAATCAAATCGTATCACATTTTCCCCCCCCCACTTATATTTGAGCCTTTATATGGTTTCACTGATCTCCATTTGGTGAAGCAAATCAATTTCACTCATTCATTAGGTTCCAACAGAAGTTTTATAAATCAATTCTAATCAAATACGGCTTTGAAACCTTAAACGAACTGACGCCATCAGCAGGCTGCTCGTATTTTTGTTTTTGTTTTTTGGGGGGTGGTTGAATCATCATCAGCATTAACTAAATGAAAAGAGACTCGCATGCTATTAACCCAGGCGAAACGGGGGAAAGAAAATGTTATTTCTTTCATAAAGAATGCGCCATAAAAGGCGCATTCACGGCTCTTACGGCCGTGAACTAAAGCCGACTAATCAAGACGCCCTTTTTTTTTTTTTTTTCCACCGTCACAGCAAAAGCGCTCGTCCCTCCCCTCGTGCTAATTTTGAGGAAAAGCCAACACCCTCAGCGAGAGGCCCTTGAATCAGCATTAGTGCAGCAATTAGCCAGGCTCCACACCCAGCATCTTCTTAATCTTTCAAACTGTAATAATCCTCTCAAAGCAGCGCTGTGATATATAATTTACCCTGCGATCCTTTCATTTCTGAAGAGGAGGGTTTAGCCAAACGTGCCCTCGGGGTGGCCAACCTTTCGCGTGCGGCGCCACGAGTCGAGTTGCTGCCGGTTTCCTGGGCATCATCTGAGCTTTATTAAAACCGCCCCGTTCTGATCTGGATGCGACAGCGACGGCAGATTAATGTTGCCTCGGCTTGATGCTAATGCGATTTCATAGCTCGTTCATATCGCCCTCTCCTTTAAAAAAAGAAAAAGAAACATACCATTGTGTTTACAATTAGAGAGGGCTTTCGTTGATGGTGTCATTTACTGGGATTTGCATTTGCAAAAGGAAGCAATTCCCCAGATCAACCACAATGAAAGCAATTAAACTCATTTGTGTTTAATTACTTTGAATTTCGTAGCTTTACTGACAAGCGGTGCAAATGGGACAGAAAAAAAGAAAAGAAAAAACATACTGTAAGAAGGTCACCCCTGAGTGATGAATAATTGCCGCTTTCAGCTCGCGCCGTAATGAAGTAATCACCGTTTGGTGCATGGAAAGCACGAAACAAAAAGAAAGTCAGGGAGAGGAAAATCGTCGCCTTCTCGAAAACATTTACACCCATTTTCCATCAAAAGGCTCGACGCGAAAGCTGAAAAAGAGCACGACGAGAAGGCAAAAATAAACCGAAAGCTGTTGGGTGTTCCTACTGCATCGTAGATTAGGAGAAAAAAAAAAATTGTCTCTTGTTGCGACTCCATTACAAATGTGCGTAAAACGTTGTCAACATGATGTGGCAAAAACACAATCGGTGTTTCCGTTAAATAAGAAAAGCCGTTAAAGTCACACGTGTTCACGCAGATCACCCAACTACTTCCTGTCCTTGCCTTCTTTGTGGTCTCCACCAGTGGCAGCACCTGGTTGTTGGTCGTGTGACGCGGACAAAACGCGTCTCCGTTGAAGTTTTGCTAAATAGACCAAATGACTTTCTTCTAAATTGCCATGTTTCCATTGAGCAAATTTATTGTCAAAATGTCAACCTGCGTAACGATACGGTCAATGCAAACGCAGCTCGTCTCCACATCCAGGAAAGAGCCAGTGCTGAGGTTTGTAGCTTGTGAATGTCTAAAGCAAACAGCTGAGCTTGCATCTCTATCATAAGAAAAAAAAAACAACAACACGCAAATGTGGGTCAGCTTTCGAAAGGCAGCGACGGTTTCCAAAAAAGACACACTAGAGCGAGAACTGCTTCATCCGGAGAGAAAAAAGAAAGAGAAACTTTTCAGCGTTGATGGCAGCAGCAGCTAACGTGGCAGATCTGGACCAGCGAAAGCCGGAGCAGGAACAGTCGCAGGAACAAAACGACATCCTCCTGTTCCTGCAGCTCGTCCTCGACATCCTCCGGCCAAAAGTTAAGAGATCTGGTAGAAATGCTTCAGTGGGAGGGAACAGAGAGTTCTTGTGCAGCATGAAGTCTCCTGGCCGGAAATAACATTTTCTTTCCTTTTTGTCGTCCCAGCTGAAATAAAATGGCTGATTTCTGTGTTCCGGCGAAGTATTGGAACATTGTCCTGTGAAGGAGCAGTGAGGAAGGTGATCTTTGCTTGGGAAGGAAAAGGCCGACAGCAGCGACGACGGCGACCAACAAAAGGGACGTTATTTAGCACAGAAGCACCGGCGGAAAGAGAAGCGAGAGGAGAACGCCGAGACCTACAAGCATTTTTGGGTCTGGTTTCTAGTGTGAATGTGTTCGTGCACTTTAAAAAAAAAAAAAAAGTAACTTTTTGGTGAACTATAGGAGCTTATGTAGTGTAAAAAAAAAAAAAAAACAAAAACGCTTTAATGATGAAAAAGCACCACTTCTGCTGGCAGATTAATTATTTAAGTCGTATGTTTTCATCAATCTTAAGGCGCTATTGACTTAAAATAAGCTCCTATTTCTACTTGCGGGTTAATTCTTGTCTTACTTAAATATCACTAAGATATTTTAACAAAAAACAAGAGCAAAAAAAAAAAATCTACTTGGCGAAATCCTCCGGTTTTTGCTTTAAACGTAAGCCGCCATTGTATAAGAACAGTAAGATGAAAAGTAATCCCTGTGCCGCCGCCGCCGCCCTCTGCCCCCCTCTGGGCCCGCGGCGGCGCGGCACGGTGCGGCACGGTGCGGCATGGCGGCCCTCGGCCAGCAGGTTACAGCAGAGCACTTTAAAGTTCCAAGTCATTTCCTCTGCTGGCGCATTGTTAGCAAACAGGGAATCTGTTGTTGGCACAATCTCCTCATTATTGGCTAATCACTTGAATAGGAGCAGTTTGTAAAGGCAAACACAAAGCAAGCCGCACAAAAACACACACACACACAGAGAGAGAGAGAAAGAGAGAAAGAGAGAGTATGCCGGTCTGGGCTGCTGTGCACGGCGCAGGACGTTATTGCGTTCCTAATGGTGCTTGAAGTAATTACACCCTATAATGTTAGTCGTCCTCTCCAGCACTCCTCAGCATGCTAGCTCAGAAGTGCCACGCTCGATGCATCCCTCTCACCTAAATGGTTCCATTAGCCAGAAGGCCTTCGCAAACACTTTTCCTGCCCTGAGAATGTGAGGCGAGCGCCGAGACGAACCCAACTGACCGAACACAAGGAGCGGCTGGTCACTGTGAGGAGGCGGCGGCGGCGGGGAAATTCAATCAGATAAATGGATGTATATTTGGCAGGAGCCATGACGCTGTTCCTGGTGTGTGGAAATGACGACATGAGGGATTTAGCTCATATGGAATAAAAACTCTGGGAGCTGGGAAAGAAAAAGAAAAGAAAGAAAAAAACCGGAGCTGGGAAAGAAAAAGAAAAGAAAGAAAAAAACCTACAAGGAACAGACGATGGATGATCACCGTTTCCCGAAGATCCTCGTCTTTGAAACATTAATGCACATTGTAATTTAGAATTACTAAAAACAAGAGACAATTGTAACAGTTACTGAACCAACCGTCTTAAAAATGTTCAAATGTTTGTTGCTTTTGCATATTTTTTTAAAAGCGTCGCCATTGTTACAGTAGAGCATGTGAAGGTCCTCCGCCTCCTTCCAGTGTTGCGACTGCCACCTGCAGAAAGAGAACACTTCTGGTCAGAAACAGCCGATCAGAGCCAGGAGGAGGCAATCAAGGATGATTGCGCGTTCACAATCATCCTTGTGAACGCGCTGCTCAACACGCTAATGGTGGGGGGAAAAAAAACAACTTAATGTTACAGAAAAACTGCCAACTCATCGTAATCGGTGGCCATGCTAGCTAGCCGTAGCATTCAGAGTCGCAGAGTGCAAGGGGGGAAGGTGCAACCAGCGCATACGCAAACTTGATTGGCAGCGCTAAGGCGAAAATCCGATCAGAAGTCACCTTATAAGTAGAAGGCAACAGTTTATGTGTGGAAATTGGTATAAAACATACTAACCGTTTCATATTTATAAAAGTTTTTGAAAACTGCATTATTTTCTTCCACTCCACAATCACAGGAAAACAGAATGCGACACCGGACGCCTCCGTTTGTTTAATACACGCAGCGTTAGTTCATTTTAACGGCCACAACTGAAGCATATTTCATATCAACAGGCGTGGGCTTTGGTAAGAACTAAGCGTGAAAGTTTGCAGGGAGCTAAAGAAAAAGTCGACGGTGCGTTCCGGGTCTCGTTTTTATTCGAGCCGGCAGGCTGCTGTGAACAGGGAGACCGTTTGTATGCGCTGCCCGTCCTGCAGGTCAGGATAAACGCTCTCTTCCCCTCTAGACGCCTCGCTCTCCGTGTCAAGAAAGGACCCGGCGCCATCCAATATTAATGCGCCGAGTCGGCGTGACTGAAACAACTGGCGCTGGAAAGAAGTTAGCCCTCCAGAATTTTTCTCATTCCCTCTCACTGACCCGAGCGTCCAAGCCACCCCGAGGGACATTTTGTTTTAGTTGTTTTCTCCTGTCTCCATGGTTCCCCTTCCTGTCTTCCTTTGCCATCCACTTGATGCAGCAGACTTATTTTCTGTTTATGACTGAGGCGCTTTGCGTCAGCGTCGGCTCTGTTGATGGTGGGGAGCACAGCAGGACGTGGAAAAAAAAAAAACGAATCATCCTCTAAGAGGGGTTGAACTGACAACTGGTGTTTAGAGTGTGTGTGTGTTTCTGGGTGTGAGTGTGCGTGAAGCCGAGTCCCCGGGGGTAGACATCTTATCTCAGCGGCGACTGGGAGAAAAACAGGCCGATGTGTCGGGGTGCAAAGATGTGCTGCGGGTGAGAGCAGATAGTGAGACCTCCGGATTTACCCGCCGTGACAGGACCAGAGGGCTTCCTACTTTACGCCTCAAGCAGACGTGACAAGCGGGTTTGGACGGAACACATTCTGCCGCGCGATTATGACGACTCAAGACTTTTGGCAACAACGTAGAAAAGTGGGCACTGCAGACACCAAGAACCACAAGGGTGATCGAATTAAGACCTTTGGCAGAGAACGGATTCTTCAACTCGGAACCCTGTTGGGACTCTTCGGACAGACAGACGTCATGAATGAATAAAGAGCAGCTGATGTTTGCGTCGCCCCCATTGAGGAGCTTTCTACTCTCGTCTGAGTGCATTCGCAGAGCACAGTCAGGGTTGCAAGTCTTCGAATCGTCTTTTTTTGTTGCTCAGACGGTAAAAACCCGTGTACCACTGCCTGAAATGTTCACAAGACGGGTTGTGCGATGCGTACTTGAGCCACTGAAATGCAAGACCTCTAACTTTAACAATGTCAGACAATGGCCCGAGTTTATCTTGCTGTAAGACGAAACAAAACGGATAGAATAGTGGGTAAAAATCTCCAAAACTCACCTGTATAGAGTGAAGGCGGCACCTTGACGTCACCATGTTTCCACGGCAACCTGCTGTTGTATATATATATTTTGTCCTACACTCACAAATTTAAACCGCGTGCTCTTTGTCAGACGAAACCAAAGTTAAGTGTGATTCGTCTGGGTTGGTTGTGAAAGCAACAGTGTGACGATACAAACTTCTAGTGATGTAGACAAAGCGTTTTGGTGAGGACCAACCAACTTCCAACCAAAAATGTGTGCTATGGAAGCTCAGTGACATTACATGACTAACATAGCTAACTCCTAATTGGAGCTGAACTGGCAGCCGAATTAGCCAAATGCAGATCCATGTGAAGCGGTGGGCGGAAAGGTTCAAAACTCACCTGCAGGAGACAACGACGCCTCTGTTCTGATAATCTCCGTACCCAAAATGCAGCTGCAACACGTACATCCACAATTAGACTGCGCTGTTTTTGTTTCTCACCGTCTCCTTAGCAACCTAGCCAGTGCGAGGAGTCAATATCTCTGACTCCCGGCAACGAAGCTGCGGGTTTGCTGTGTAGGCAGAAGCTGAATTGGTCGAGGGTATAATTCACCCCGACGCCCAGGACAACAGCTGGTTGCCTTGGAGATTGGGTGCAAGCTCGCCCAGAAGCCTTGTTGATCCGGCATGCTTGGGTTTCTACATCCCAACACACAAAGCGAGATTCCTTCATCAACGTCTTCCGTGCAGGCAAGAGAAATGCAACCAAGGTTTTCATTCAGGAGCCACTTCATGAAAGTTGTTAGCTGTTATTACCCGAGGCCGCGAGAACTCCAGCTACGAAAAATAACTCACTCGACGGAACAAAAAGATGTTGACTCAGATCAGTCCGTTACAAGCACGCCTGCAGCAAACAAGGGCCACTTATCATAAAGCATAAAAGAGGCTTTGTAGGTGTTCATGGAGGCCAAGCTCAAAAGAGAAGGTGGAAATCATCTTACTTGGATGTTGAGGAAAGGCTACATTTGATCAGGTAGATTTAAAGCAACGGAAGCAGTCGGAAAGCAGGACAAAGAGAAAAAGGAGAGAGAGAGAGAGAAAGGCATGCTTAGCTCCTTGCCTTTGCACAGCTGGAAGCCGGCCTTGTGAAGCGTGTGCTCATTGGGGCGTCATTCAGCGGGAGCCGCGTTTGAGGCTCGCTGACAACTTCATGAGCGCAATAACAGGTTGACGTGTTCAGTGTCTCGATCTGTTTTCCTGGAACAGCGGCTGCAATATTGCAGGGCCTCACCCACCCCCAAGCCCCCCAAGCCCCCCAAACCCCCCTCCTAACAGTATTATGTTGGCTTAGTGTGTGACCTGCCACCGCAACAGTCTATCCTGTTAAGAACGGGGGGTGAGGAGGGGAGAAATGAGAAGTGTACACCGGTGTTGACAGAGCTGGAGAAGTGAGAGGCTGCGGCTGCTTTACAAAGCATTCTGGATTGTCAAACGTTTTCCCAAATGGTCGCATTCAAACCACAAGATCCTGATGCGTTTTATCTGTGGCGTTTTGGGCGATCCGGAGTGTTAATTTGCTCCCCCTACATATTTTTCCAACAGTTGTATTCACTTTGCGACAGAGCTCGTCCCGTCATCGGCGGGTTGGCGGTTCGAGCCTCCGCTGCGTCAGTCTGTGTCGTCGTGCCCTTGGGCAAGACACTTCCGTCAGTTCCCTGCTAGCGATGGTCAGGAAGACCCGGTAACCCCTAGTAAAAAGTGTGTGTGAATAATAAATGGCTTGCACTTGTATAACACTTTATCCAGAGTGCCCCGAAGCGCTTCACACTACTTTCAGTCACCCACTCATGAACACACTGACACACTGATGGGAGGAAGCTGCTGGATGGTAACCACAGCGACAAGGCACGGCGGGTAAAATGTCTTGCTCAACGACACAGGCTGATGGAGCAGGGATTGAACCGATAACCTACGGATTGAAGGATTAACTCCTACCATTGTGAAGAGTCCTCTGGACTTGATAGAGCTCTTTATAGATACATTTCCAGCTCTTTTATAAAAGACATTCGTAGAGTTCATGACTAAAAGTTGCCTTGCTACCTGAGCAGCATCTTTGTAGCTCCTCCAAAGTTAAAAAGGACAGTTGAGTCATGCTTTCCATCGTCAAGTAAAGGGTTCAGCAGTGCAAGGGATTGGCTTCAATGGATTTCATTTGGAGGCATCAAGGTGAAGTTGATCACCACTTTTCTGATTTTCATCCTTAAAACTATTTGAAAATCATTCAATATACGCAAACTTTAATCAGCTTCGTCTAGTTTTCAATCGAGAATCGTTGTCCTGTAAGTGCTCATTATACCCGACAGCAAAACGGCGCATCTCATCAGAGCCGCTTTAGCAGGGAACGACGTTTGCTCTCCGAGTCTCATTGAGGTGCTCCCCGGGTATTCATAATAGAGCAACCTGCTGCCGCACACTGGCTGGCGTTAAGGAAACGCGCTTCAGGTTTGACTTTGGTTTTTTTTTTCCTGTGAATTCACTCATCCAAAGAGACTCGCAAAGAGAATCTTTTGAGCATTAAGTCAGTGCCATATGTCCTCTTCCTCCTGTAGGCGAGAGCTGAGAGGAGAGCTGAAACATAGCTAGGCCTCTGGTGCCCCCGTCAGGCTGTCGGCCGCACCGCCGCTCCTCGTCTCTTTCATTTTTAAACTTCTCATGGTTTTTTAATCCGTGTCTTCCTCCTCCAGCACAGCGAGAGCTTTCCCCCCACCTCCCCGTCTCCCGACTCTCCCCACCTCCTCGCCGTGAATTGCCGAGGGGCAAAGCCATTACAAACGGCAAACAAACATGTTGTGTCGGCGAACGCCGGTGCGCGTACAGGTGGCGGAGAGCTAACAGACAGGAATCATTACCCCGCATGACTCAAATCGCTGCTGATCCTCTGGGACCGAGTCTGCACGTGCTGCACGCAAACACGCAGACGGGCGGCGGGAGAGAGGCAGGGGGACCGCGCGCGCGCTCAAGAGTCGAGAACATGACAAACAAACATGGCGGCGCACGCTCGCAGGTACAAGCAGGAAGTGAGTATCTGTCAGAGGGTATTACCGTTGCTCTGTTCGTTCCAGGTGAAAACGGGGGAGGCGAGGCGGGGGGGTTGGGACACGGGAGTCGGAGGGAGAAAGCAGCCGTGAGCGCGAGAGAAACTAAAACCTCCAGTTGTTTTCGTACCTGAGGCCAGAGAGTCGGCTCGCTCCGCCGCCTGGCTAATGGTGCGACATCCTCCGGCATATTTCACCAGACACATTTACATTTGCCTCCGCTCTGACCTAGTCATGGCACATCTCTCCCTCATTTGTCCAACCTCCCCCGCCCCCACCGACCCACCCGCACCACCACGTCTTGTGTGAGTGTGCACGGCAAAGATAATGACTGCATTGATCAGAGACGTCCCCGGTGGGTGGTCTCGCTCCGTCAAGGCTGAGAGAGAAAACGAGATGGGGGTGGGGGGGGGGGGGGGCAGGAGGGGGGGAACGGGACCAGAACGGGATGGCCTTTTGGTGCTGCCCGCCTCAACGCATTAGCCAATCAAATATCCATCTCGGATGTCGCCTTCCTGCTCTGCACGCACCATCAAGAACTCATCTGCTGCTCGTTCTTTTTTTCTTATTGTTTGACTCGCCTGTGTTCTTTTCTTTGTCGTCCCTCTGTTCACTCTCAAAAATACCCTTACATGAGGAACGAAGAAGAGAAGAGTGCTCAGAGGACGGTATAATGATGTGGAAATTACCGGAATTAAATCCAGTGTCCTTCACACGGCGCGCACTTTTCAAGCCAGGAAGAACGTCAAAGTGGTGCGTTTGATTTCACTTTCGGCCCAATTAAAGATAGATGTGGGAGCCTTTTTCATTTGTACGGATGGTAAGTGATTATCATGCGCTCACCATGACTACGTGCCCTCAAGCATCAGATCCCTTTATCTACCTAAGGCGCCACATGAATCTGCTCGTTGCGCTCATCGTGACGCCCTCCATCAAATCACTTTTCAGATGCAGTAGGAGCAAATGCGTTTGAAATCCCAGCCGAGAGGAGCAACATTTCCGAAAACTGCAGGGGACCCCATATACCACCTTGGGGCACTCCAGAACTATCAGGGTATGTGTGAAATCAATTCTCGGTGATTAACGGAGAAGCTGCTGTTTGAGAAGAAGAGTGAAACCATATCCAAGCTCAATGAGTCAATTGTATCAAAGCCACCAGTCAAGTTTAACCAAGACAAGCCGAAACGGTTCTTTACACCAAGTTAAATCCTCCTGTCTTCTTCCTTTCCACTTCTCTGTCTAGATCCTCCTGTTTAATCTCTGCTACGGATTATTGTATCTGTTTGCCGAACACCGAACCACAGGGACAGTCATTGTTTGCAAGCATAGCCGTGATGTTCATTCACACAGCTTCAATCAGGTCAGGAGACGCAGCGGGCGGCTCCTTGAACTACACGTGACGGAGCGGGGAGAGGGAATTCCAACAAAAATAGCTCCGGAAATCAGAGTGCGAGTCTGAAGTTCCGACTACGGTTGAAATCTGCAACGCTAACGGTACCGAGCAGCTGTCAGATCGGCGGCGAGTTTGAACGTTTTAGAGCGCAGCACTTCGAGAGGAGCGATACACATCAGTGGACTTAATTTGCCTAATCAGCCTAATACCTTAAATCCTGGCGAAGATTTAAGGTATTTAAGGTGCTAAAAGGATCGTTTAGCTGTTCGAAACGGGCCGGGACGTTTGAGGCGCTGCCTTCCCAAACACACGGCTCCTACATGTTCCTGATGCCGAAGCTCAATAGATGGGTGGATGAAAGGCAAACACGAATGAACAGATGAATGATGGGCAATTTTACAGAAGAATGGATGATAAATGTACAGATGGATGGAAGGTCAAAATTTTACATTTAAACAATGGGAGACACTACTTTTGTTTTCTACACTTTTTCCTACTAGGAAAAAAACTTTCTTTGTGTCTTTTGGTGAAAATAATAATGATGATAATAAAAAAAGAGCAGTTCAGTGAAACTTGACTTCATACACTCAGTCACTGAACCACAAGTATATACTATTAGCAAAATGAAATTTGATTCAAAGGACAAACGTCTGCTTCGAGTTCCTCTTCGTCAGCCATCGACGCTAAGCCCAACAGTCAGGCTGCAGTCGTCTCCTTCTCAACTCCTACCTAATCTCAATGTCACTCGACACAGATATAATGTCTTAAAATATAGCCACGTCCTGTTTAACACATCCATCTTACATTGCTGTGGTGCTATCGGCTGTCAAAAGAGGCTCAGCACCATAAATCAAACCAACTCTATTGGTGTCTTTGCTGCCGCTCTTCATGCCGACTGTAAATCGGTCTTGAATCAGCATCCTGCTCTTTTTGACATTTTGTTTTTTTCTTAAAAGACATCTTTTTCCTCTGTCTTTTGTTCTATTACTTCAAGTAGTAAAAATGGTCAAATATTTGCTTCATTAATGGGAGTTTTTTTTCCTTGAAGTGTAAAGGTATCACAATGAACAAAGAGCAGTTTTGGATTGATTTCATCTCACCCTTCAAATAAAATGCTCAAGGCATTCCTGGCACCTTGCGTTTTCGTTCTTTATAGAGATGAAGGTCCTGAAAACAAGTCATGGAGTCGGGTTGCAACAAGGAGGATCCAAACGCTCCTGCTGCCGACTCAAGGATTGGGAAAGTACAACGATCTGATGTCTGACAGCTCTGGAGTCGCCTTAAAAAAAAATAAAAAATAAAAAAAAAAAAAGAAAGAGAAAAAAAAATAAAAATCTTCCAAATTTACAGGGAGAGCAAACCGATACAGCTCAGCGCCCTCAGAAACAAGGCAATCACTCACCTCGGCCCCCTCTGCACAGTCGCACAGCGTTTACACACACATGCGCGGCATCAAAAGGAGCGTTCACTCACACGTTCAGAGACACGGCGAGGTGTGGGCTGATTGGAGGACAGTTGGTTTCCCTTTCCAAGTTCAGTGCCTTTACAAAAATACTTTATCCTAGAGGGAAATTTAAAGTGACTCGTATCATTCGTGTGTCTTCAAAGAGTCATTGTGGATAAAAATACTCAACTAAAGCTAAAAAAAATAAAAAATACAGCGTAAATAGAAATACTCCTATAAGAGTATTCTTTTTCCCAAAACGTCCCTCAAGTAAATGTAGCTAATAGCCACCCAAATCTGAACACGTCGCCCCAACTATGCAGCTAATGTACCTTTAATAGACCACAACTCACGTTTCTAGCCCACTGTCAGAACCAAAGTTCTAAAGATAAGACATGACGTCTTCGAGAAACAACAGTAACAGTCTATCTGCCTCGTATTTCGGCTCCTGGTGTCGTCACGAACCGGCCGATAGAGAATCCACGCCGTTCCATCGAAGAGATTACCACTCTGGCGCAAGACTTGAGCAACACCTTTGACACCAACAAATCCACTCACAGGATGAGAAAATGGGTTGTAAACACACAAAGAAGAAGACGCCATCTTCCCCCAATCCCCTCCGGCCATCCTCCATCCACATCTCGCATTCGCCGATGTTGACACGCTCTTCTTTTTGGGGCTCTTCAAGGACTTTGGTTATGTGGTGCTGTCGACATTCAGAGATATTGGTTGTTCTCGGGGTTCTTTATCTCTCCCTCTGCTTTTCCCCTAAGGACACGGGTGGGTCACTGAAAGTCGGCGCAAACGTCTGCAGGAGGTTCTCATCGGCGACGGCGAACCGTACCAGCTACTGCCAAGGTGTCAAAATCCACGCAGAAAGAGGAAGCGTCAGGCAAAACGACACACCGAGCGACGGACGACCACGTCGAGTCGGGCGACGCGGGTTCACGTTTTCTTCGTCCAGTCGCCCACCAAAGCGTCAGAACCAGACGGAGCGCACAAAGCTAATGAAACCCGGAGAGTTCGTCTGATCTCTCCCGGGCACGAGCGAATATTAAATGGCCTCTTGTAAATCAGACAGTTGTGTCTTAGCAAGCAATGAAACAGAATTAGCTGGGAAAGGGCAGGTAATAAATTGACTTAACAGTTTAAGTTCCAAAAAAAAAAAAAAGAAGTCAAGAAAAATAGCTTGAATATCTTGAACACGCTCGCTTTAATTCACTGGTCTGAGAAAGTTTCAAGCTCACAAACTTTGCATGTGTGCATCCAAAATTACCCCAAAAATGTTTCTATTCCCCCCCCTCCCCGCCACCCAAAATAAAAGAGAAATGAAAATTTGGACTGACAGGTATATTCTGAGCCTTTGTTCTTCACCTTGGATCAAAATGCAGCAGAGAGACAGAGGAGAGAACGCCGCCGACATGAAGAGCAGAGGCAGCAGAGAGAGGGGTGATGCAGGTGAGAGAGAAAAATCAACCGGCTCTCACACAGAGACAATCAATAAGCTCTCTTCTCAGTCTATTTCCTATGGGCTGGCCTCAGTAATAGCATTGTGCCAAAGCAGTCTGTGTGCAGCCTGGGAATAGGTTTCAGGGGTGGCGTGATAGCAGAAGTATGAAGCCGGCGCTGCCGCCCAGGGATTCACACCAATTGTTGCTTTTTGTCGTAAAGAGGGCAAAAGAAATCACTGGGAGGAGTGTTGCGCAGTAACATCTCCAATGTCAGAGGACGAAAAGTGCAGGAAGATGAGAAGAAAGGTGATCTTTTGATGTTTTCTTATTCCCTTCTTCCAGGGTCTGAATAATAACAAAAAATAAAATACAATTTGTTGTGACTCCACCTCATTAAAAATGGGCATTTTGTAACGCTGTGCTTTTCCTAAATGTGAACGAACTGCCCCATAAACGTAATGCCTGGTTGCGTCACCCTTGGCAACAGCGACTGGTAATGAGACATGGGCGTATTGGAGGGCTTTCAAGCGAACAACCTGCTTAAGGTCATCCTACAGGATGCAAATCCGATTTCTTACTTTGACTAGGCCACGTTAATGGCTCAATTATTATTTTTCTGGCAGATTCAGCGGCAGAGCTAATGGCGCGCTTTGGTTTTTGTCATAAACATGATTTTTCTGATCGTTTTATGAGACACACCTTCCAGAAAAATGCTTTTAAAAATCCCACTTTTGAATATTCT
Organism: Poeciliopsis gracilis; assembly: GCA_911649635.1. Taxonomy (NCBI): domain Eukaryota; kingdom Metazoa; phylum Chordata; class Actinopteri; order Cyprinodontiformes; family Poeciliidae; genus Poeciliopsis; species Poeciliopsis gracilis. The sequence goes on from CAJVRI010001121.1 coordinate 3,543,656, forward strand.
GCCCTCAAAATGATTATTTTCCCAAAAAAAAGTCTGATGGCAGTTGGGTCTTTGTGTTCTCTGGTCACCAGTGGTTTTGTCCTTGGAACTCTTCCATCCATGCCATCTCTGTCCATTGTCTCTCATACTGGCGAATGATGAACATTGACCTTAACTGCGGGAAGTGAGGCTTGCAGTACTTTAAACGTGGCGAGTTCCTTGGTGACCTTCCAGACGAGTTGTTAATGTGCTCCTGGGGTCGTTTTCGTAGGCTGGCTACTGATTCTCATTCGTCATCCGCCGCACGAAGCGTTTCGGAGGGTTTTCTTCGATCTACCGCTCTTCTTTAAGGAGAGATAAATCATGCTTGGGTTTTGTTGGGGCCGATTTAGTGGTTTGTGAGTGTCTTTCCAAATATTAAATGTAGGAGCTTGTTTAAACATTAATTCCTTAATGTTGGTAAAAAAAAATTTACTAGTTTCACTGGCAGATTATTTCACTTATAACATGGGGAAAATGTCTTGTTATAAGTGAAATAATCTGCCATCCATCCATTCATTTTCTTCCGCTTATCCAGGGTCGGGTCGCATGGGGAGCAGCCGAGATAGGGGGCTCAGACTTCCCTTTTCCCAGCCACTTCTTCCAGCTAATCCAGGGAAATCCCAGGCCAGCCAGGAGACATAGTCCCTCCAGCGTGTCCTGGGTCTTACCCAAGGCGTCCTCCCAGTGGGACGTGCCCGGGACACCTCACCAGGGAGGCGTCCAGGAGGCATCCTGACCAGATGGCTGAGCCTCTCACCCCATCGCTGAGGGAGAGCCCAGCCACCCTACGGAGCAAACCCATTTCGGCCGCTTGTATCCGTGATCTCGGTCTTTCGGTCACGATCCAAAGCTCATGATCGTTGATGAGGGTGGGAACGTAGATCGACCGGTAAATCAAGAGCTTCGCTTTTTGGCTCAGCTCTCTCTTCACCACGACGGACCGGTACAGCAGCCGCTTCACGGCAGACTTCTACCGACTTCAGCCATTTTTCTTTCAGTTTGTGTCGCGGTGACCTCACTGCAAACCATCGTCAGTTTCACCGATTTAATTTTACTCTAAATGTTGATCTTACCTCTTCAACTTCAATCGCTTCCTCCCAATTCAACAGAGTATCAACTTTCTGGGAACGAGTCACCCACAAGCTTTGAGCGCCATTTCGTGCAGAAAGCCAGAGAAGACAGTCGAGCGATTTTACATCCACCAAACGCCGACTTTGACGTCTCTGCGCATTAAAAAGCATCATCCCCAACAGCCACACATGAGAACGACCGGAGCAGGAAAAACTAAAAATGACTAAAACTCCCTCGTGTACAAAATTGTGAGTCGGACATTTTGAAAGAGCATTATTCATGCCGCCTTTATAATTTTGGCTTCCATTAAACCCCCTATACATTTCACTCTGTGCATTGCAGACAGTTGTTGGGTTTCTGCCAAGCTGTGTGGATATTATAAATATTGTTTTTTACACCCAGGGAAGGCAGAGCAGATTGAAAAATCGGACTGTTTTTGCTGTTCGCGCTAGAAAAAATAAAATATAAAAAATAAAAAACACAAAAATCCATCTTTTTTTCTTTTCTTTTTTTTTTTTAAAGAGAACTGCTTATTTATAGTCACTGTAAAAGAGCATTAGGGGCAGCCTCTGTCAAACTCAAACCCCCCTCTCACCCCTCAAAACCCCCAAATTAGCCGTTGTTAATGCAACGGCCACGATGGGGCAGGGGAGTGATTAAAATCTCATCTCGCCTTATAATTTCCATGCATCATAGTCCTGCCCCTGTCCCTCCAAACCTCCGACCAGGAGCAGCGTGACACATGGGGGATGACGAGGGTGGAATTTCCACTCCGGTGCTGGCGAACCCGGCGATTCATTAAAAAGAAGGAGCGAGTCAGCAGGAGCGCTCCGCCGAGGGGGGGGGGGGCCGCGGGGCTGGGGGAGCGGGTGGGAAGAGGATGGAGGAGGGCGGAGGTGAGAGGGAAGCTGCAGCTTTCATCCTGAACAGTCGGCCTCGCCCGTGTTCAGAGGATGAACTTCCTGAAACAGGAAGGTACAGGGAGAGTTTTTAGGGGGGAGTCTCAAGTGTTCACCCTACATCCCTCGTTTTTTGTCCCACCCGGATCTGCTGCGCCTCTCGACTTGAGCCTGACCTCTCCGAGGGAAGCCGACGGACAGACAGACAGACAGACGTGGCGGGAGGCCGCCGGGCCCCACGCGGGGGGGGCGTCAAGCGGGAGAGCCCCAACAGCTCTCTGCCGCGCCGCAATCGTCTGAATTTTCTAATTACGAGACACTTCAGCGGTCCCGTCTCAGCTGCCTGTAAACTTATTCCCCTTCACGGGGCGCAGGGCTGGCGGCGAGATCTGCTGACGAAAGGAAAAGGAACTACGGGCGGCGTTTCAGCCAGGGAGGGAAGAAGGAGGAAGCGAGGAGAAACAGCTGTCCCTCAAGTGTGTCCTACAGAGCAAGGCCGTCCACTGAGAAAAGTGCAACCCAGCCACCTGTAAAGCAAAATCATTAAACCATTAGCCTCCAATCCGTCTTCATTTGGGCACGAGAGAAGAAACTATACCAGCAGAACAGCTGTGGAGACCCAAGAAGTTGACTGTAGAAATGGGGACGGAGCGAGGACCGGCACCACTAAACATCCCCCCCACCCGCTCCAACACACCCCCCCCACAGCCTGACCATGGTCAAGGCTAACGGCAGCTGCCCACCCCTCCCTCCTCCGTCCCTTTGCGGATCCCCAGTTGGGCGCAGCAATGAGAGGTGACTGGTGGCCGATTGTGATTTATGTGCCGCAGGGTTCTCCTGTGCGGATGTGGGCCGGTGGAGGCGGGAAAGATGGATCCCAGGTGCGACCGAAGGAGACAACCTGATTACAGCCTTCTACCTCTTTTCATCTTCATCTTCGGCACGCGCCGCTTCGCTCATTCTTTGACTCGCCGCGTCGCCATGGTGAGATGAAACGCCGGGGGAGTCCGGAGTGACGAGCCGGCGGTCAGAGCGCGGGCAGGGGGGGACGGGGTGTCCGTCTTGACAAGGGAAAAATTAAAAGCAGATTGAGGGTTGGGAGGTGGGGGGAGATGACGAGACCCGGACAGAAGGAAATTACTCTCCGCGGAGGCATGTCACAGATTTGATCCGTTTCTAACAGACAAGCAGGTGTCCGTCTGAACAAATACTTGTCTCACTTTGTTGGCACACCGAAAGCCGTCAAATGCAACAGTTTCACTCCGGGTGACGCTTGTGTTTGACTTTTTCCCAACTTCTGCAGGTTGGAAACCAGGTTTTCTCAGGGCCCAAAGTTCCACTGACACCTCAACCCATGTGGCCTTCTCTTTTTCTTGATTCCAATTGTGCTATCAATATTTCACACATGCACTGTTGTGACTGTCTGCACAGCATGCATGAATGCTTTTCTACTATACATTATTCTCTCGTCGAAACATAATCAGTTGCAACCGCTTCATGTTTTCATTTTGTCTCGATTCTTATAGCCCAACCGCTAAAAAAACAAACCAAAACCTTCTCTTGCCAAAGTGCAAAGACAGCAGTGTGCACGACTAATTCATCCCCCCCTTTAGTTCTTAAAATTCCCCTCAGCGTTCCGACAAAAATTGGCACCACGTCTGTCGGCATTTCAATATTTCACAGGCATGTTCTCAAAAAAGAAAAAAAAAAATCAATCTGTGGACACGTACAATTTTCAGAGTGAGGTCAGGCCAAGGAGAAATCCTTTTATGTCCCAAACTTTTACTTTAGTTTGCAGTTGGGGGAAGAAGAAGAAGAAGAAGAAAAATGATTAATATTTCAATTTAAACACGTGTTAGCTTGCAGGTGCAAATTCAAAGGAACGTGCATGAAGACAGAGACACCAAACCGACTTATCTACACATCTGACCTATTTATAGACAAACCAGAGGACAGATCTGCAGGTTTACCGTCGGTATCATCACTCGTTAGAAGCAGTGCACCTTCACAGTGCAGCAAATGTAATGTACACTGCCGACCAACCTGTGCTGCATTGAAAGACTGCCATCAAGTGGAAGAGAGAGGGAACTACACGTCTCATCTTGACTGCAGTGATTTTAAGCCGTCCCTGTATGGGTTTTTTTTTTTTTTTTACCCTGAGGTCCTGCACAATAATTTGAGATCATATGAAAAAAGAACAAATGAGGAGAAAGCAAAAAAAAAAAGTCATATAACAGGCGATGCAGCTTGCAGTGATTTTTCTTCAGACGCATGCGAGGGGAAAAAACACTTCTGTAACGACACTTGCGAGCCCCAAACAGCATCCATTTTACCGCCGACACACACACAAAAAACCCCCCAAAACGAAGCGCAGATCTGATGTGCTGCCTGGAGGGAAAGGTGAAACGCTGGCTCTCGCTGCGCTAGATCATTGATCACCATCACAGGAGCAGTGTGCATCGCTGAGCCGTTGACAGATGTGAAAATAAAGTCTCATTCGCCCCGACTAAGGCTTCGGAAGAGACACGAAAAAGTAAGAGGTTCGCGTGACCGTCTGGGTTGCAGCAATCCTTACTTCGATGTCGCGATCAGTCGAGACTCCTACTCTGAAATTTTTTCGAAGGCAAATACAGTCGGGGTCTGAAAAAAGCCTGACCGGCGTCGAATGCTGAAGAGACCAACAGACCAAAGTGCAGAAATGGATAATAGTGAAATATTACTGATAAAAATTAATATATGTAATTCTGGGTTATGATGCAACAATATAAAGAGATTTTAATACAACTGGAAGTAAAGAACTGCACCGCCACAAGCGCTGCAGTGTCCAAGCTGAGCCTCTGCCTCACAGACGCCCTCTTCCCCCAACCTGCTCCTCCAGACTAGCGGCAGCAGCAATTAGCAAACACCTGGCAGAACTGCGTGTCTGCTGAGCTCATCATACAAACTAATTTACGGCACAAAGCTCCTAAGGAAGACGTTAAAAGGACTAAGAAGGAACGTTGTTGTGATGACTTCCTCAAAGCAGAGCGTCGGAAAGAGCAGGAGCTTCTTAAAGAGACAGAGGCCCAATTCCAAGGCGCTAACCTGCAAAACCAAATTAGATTAGAATTAGTCACATTAGATCTGTAAGGCACTTGTATAAAGACTGAAGACAACAGTTGCTTGGTTGTGCTATAAAATGACACTATATGCCAGGAAAATACTTTTACAAGGCAAGTGCGTGAGCGGCACACTTTCTTTCGAAACTTTCCACCGTTCTCTGCTCTCGCGCAGCCATCAAAATGACGTGTAATTATGTGACAGAGGAATGATGCCTCAGTTCAGGCTCTGGATTCATTCGCCGTTGGCTTAAGGGAGGCCACAGAGATGCCAGAGCTAAAGGACTGAAAGTTGATTCTCAACAAACTTGAGGGGAGCTTTAAGACAAGGATCCTCGGGTTATTTCAAAATGGGAATGCGCTTTTGAAAAGAAAAGGATCAATACCCATTTCTCTTTTGCTGAGAGGCTTGGAGATAGTTTTAAAACATCTGGGGACAGCAAAGGGAGCAGCCGAAGTAGGTTCGAAAATAAAAGTGTTGCTGTGACTTGTAGGGCTTCAGATCGAGAGTTTAAAAAAAAAAAAGAAAAAAAAAAGAAAATCTTAATTAGAAATGTTTCTACAAGCAGTTGGTGCAAAACTTGACTGTTTAACTTTAAAAATTGTTTTTAAAGTCCTGTAAACTTGGCTTGAATGCACGTGTCTTCATTTTAACTTTGTCATTCGTGTTCATTCGTCGAGCCTGAAGGCAATGCTGCGTTTTTGATGACATACCATTAAAATATAAACATGCAAACATATCACAAAAAAAACGTGTGATATGATAAAACGCTTTTATCAAGCCATCTAGTGGCACAGAATAGGCACTGCAGCCATTTGATTGGACATTAAGGACAAACTTCCACACACACACATAGAAAAAAAATTAAAAAATACAAAAATCTATAGGAGTGTGGCAAAGGTTTCAGAATAGTGTGCATATTGGTGATGCATCACATTGTTTTAGGACTGCAGCAGGAACAGCCCAACATCTGCAACGAATAAAAACAGACCAGCGCATCTCAAGGTCACCTTGGACTTTTTCAGCGTCTTTGCCGTCTAACAGAAAATCCGTGCCAAATCAGCCATGTCCGTCCTCCTCCCAGGTAGGCAACTGAACTCCACTCCCCCTTGTTAACACAAGCCAGCTTAGCAAAACTGTCAAGCGGTGACAGCAACATGAACTTAACATGGAGGCTTTTCCAGAGCCAGACAGTTTGTTGCCGCAGTGTTACGCCATTCTGCCGTTAACTGTGGACGCGCGGCCCTGCAGGAGAAACGGCTCAGTTGGCTTCAAACATTCACGGCAGAGTTTTCAAATGTCTGAGAGGAGTGTTTCCTTCCGCTGCCGTGGCTGTTCGGGACCACTGTCCTATTAATTTTTGATATCGCTCAGACACTTAACAAGCTGTTGTAATCCATTTATTGAAGACAACTGCTGTGGAGTCCTACTATCTTACATGTTATTTTCACCATAAAAGAACCGTTTAAGACTTCGAAATCTCAGCAACAAGTGTTACATAACCGCTTTGCGAGTGTGTACTAGATACACACACACACACACACAAAAAGATCACAAATAATATTTGATGGTTCAGTTCCCCAACTCAGCAGGAATTATTGATTGGTAAATCAACACTGGAAGCTTGTTAACTTTTCTTCTTTTTTTTTTTCCTTTTCTTTTTTTTTAGTTGGATCAACAATTTCAAAAGCGAAGAAAGGAGGCAGTGAACGGTCAATCTTTAACCAGTCGCACAACACGACAAACAATCAGTCAGATTGTTAGTTTGCGATGAATTGTAAAGCTTTGTTGAAAAAAAGACTTCAAGACAGAAGCACCACAAAGAAGCATTTGTTTAAAATTACGTTTCTAAGATCAAGATGTGATGGAGATTTAAAAAAAAAAATTTTTTAGACTCTACGAAACACAAGAGTGAATCACAGGCATCTGTTTTCTGAAACAAACTCAATCTTCAAATCATGCAGAGGTAAAAACGGGATGAAAAATATCCTTTCTTTCAAGTTCTGCATTGTACAAAGTGCACTGAACTATATATATATATATATATAATAAAAAGTTTATGGGGGCTTATAAAGCATCAAACCAGCTGTGGATAGAGAGAAGTTACAGGACACAAACCTACAAGAATTGGAAGAAGAACAAAATGTGGTATTCAGAAACCAGAGCTGCAGGTCGCCATGCTTTGCACGTTTAGAAACTGAACATTTTGCCTGTTCTTTTCAAAACGGCTTCAGGTCAGCCGGATTGGACAGGACGCTTCAGTCGAATTTTTCATGTTTCGCCACAGATATGCTCTCATTTCCATCTGAACTTTGACTGGGTAGTAACACCTTATGCCTCGATTCAAACCGTTTCATCGTCGCCCAGGCTGCATGTGTGGGATTGTTTAACTGTCCATTATCTACCACTATTAGCGTAGATTCCCAAGATGTTCTGGCTGAACAGCATGACGGTAACACCACCATACTTCACTGTAGGAATTATTAGGGTTAGGATTGGTCTGGTTTGTAAAATCACATCACAAACACTTCAAAAACCTCTTTACCCCCAGACTTCTGTTGTTTCTCCAGTTGCACTGTCAGGCAAGTCAACACAGAAGCATATGGATTGACAGACTTATAAACATCCACAAAAAAAAAAAAAAAGGAAGAAGTCAAAGAAGAAGAAGAAAAAAAAGACACTCCAGAGCACAGCTCATTACCCCCTGGCAGGAGCAGGAACAGAGGAGTCGGCTCCGGACTCAATTACCTCCACCTTCCTTCTATCTTCCGCTGGATGTGACATGAATAACGGCCTTATGATTACCTCCAGCCCTGCACCAAAACCCTGCTGCTTGGAAGGCTTGTGTAATTAAAGGGAGACAGCTGAAAGTTTGGGAAATTGCTCAGTGTTAGGAGAGAAGGAAGAAAGTTCGAACTAAGAGGGCAAAACAGGAGCAGGAGACAAAAACGCTTCTGTTGAGAGGCTGTTAACAGGAAATGGCGCCTTGTTTCTATGGCCTGGTTCAAGTCGGCTAAACGTACATGGGTGTTCTCAAAGAAATTCAGAAGGAAACTGACAGAGAAACAAGGAATATCATAAAACTTCCTTCTGGAAGGCAATTAAAAACGTTCAAATTTGCTGCCATAAACAGCTTGAACACCACAGTTGCTACTCTGTCTTACATTTAAAGGGCGCCAACCAAAAAGGCAAAATGACACCATCCAGTCACAGAGATCTAGAGATAATCCCTTGATTTAATTGGATGATTTTGGCTATGAAATGCACGGCCAACAACGGAACCTCGCGTAAACGTGTGGATCCATTTCAGATCATCTTCAGTCTGTTGAACTTTCTGACGAGTCATTCAAGACTCAACGTCGTTTTGAGCGGAAACACAATGCGACCGACTTAAATTCAGCGTTACAGCGAAATGTTTGAAGACAGGAAAATGTGGCAGAAACAAGTTTCTTCAACATTATGCGTAGATTTTGGAAACTGAAACTTTACTCAAGGGTTGCCATCAGCAGCCAGTTAATACGACAAGAAAGGATGAACCATTCGACGAAACTAAAGATGATGCGATTCATCAGGACGTTGCTGACATTGTGGTCTCGCACCTTGTGCCAGAGCAGGACGTCCTTGTCCGTGGAATTCCCACTTTCACATGCATGTGGACTTCGAGGACACACTAAAGACGAGTTTTCCACTGGGTAAGACCACCTTTACCGTCGTCGTCTAAGTCATTACATGCAAGACCAACGACGCAAAAGGAACAGCACAGTTCTTTGTAATAAATCACACAACCTTGTCAACACTGAAGAATGTTTTGGATAATGGAATGATAATTTTGTAAGATCAGATTGTAGCATATCTATCATTCTGCCGTTATAGTTCAGCTCCATCAACTTTGTACATTTGGAGACAAATTACTCTGTTTTTCTCCTCTCTGCCTAAGCTCAGTCAAATTAGATGGACGCCATCCAGAATCTCAATTGGGTTTAGGTCTACTCTTTGACAAGGACTACCTCTACCACCGTGTTTCACCAATGGGACTGGTAGGTTGAGGTCATTTTTTTTTTTTGAGAAATTGTCTCACGTTACGTCGGACATGCAACTTTCAGCAACTTGTTTTCTCTGCTCTCTCCACAGCCTGGCCTCTCGAAGACCCGCGTTCGCTCAACAACGCTTGAGGAGTCAGGAAAACAAGAGACGCACAATTAGAACGTGCCTCAAACAACACGAACACAAAGGATCGGGCGCCTTCCTTCCTACATCGGGTCGTGACATTCTCAGCTGTCGCCGTGCGCTTACCCCGCTTGATGAGTTTCCTCCCTCATCTTAAACATCTGCCAGTCTCGTCGTAAAACACACACAGATCCCTCATCCCTCCTCACATCAACATCATGAAAAGCTCGCGGGGTGGCAGCTACGCGACGCCCGCCAGGCGTGTCGGGTAAACTCCACACGAGCTCATTAACTTCCAAAGTCATCGAATTACCACGCGAGGGTGTGCGTGCCTATAGCAGAGGCAGAAAAGTAACGTTTGCATGTTGAGTTTTCTCCTGGCCTCGTGCGCGAGCGGAACCGCTAGTGAGCGTGTGCGTGTGTGTGTGTGTGTGTGTGTGTGTGTGTGGCTCCGAGCAATAGGTGGTGGTGGGGGAGGACACAGTTCACTCTGCAATAAGCAAACTCCTGTTAAAATATTCATGAGCGAGCTTCTCGGCGGGGGTGCAGCAGGTTGAGCCGGGTCAAGCTCATTTAAACAGCGGAGTGAGTTAAAATGGGAGCAGCGGCTCTGGAGAGTGCCGGTTAGCGGAGGTCAGTGGGGGGGGGCAGAGACTGGAAGTAATTGATGAATTTAATACATTTAAAATATTTGGCCGAGTCGGAAAACAGTCTGTGATGATGGTTGGACTAAAATGCAGTGGTCACGACTAAAGATATTTGTTTTTGTGTTTATCTTTTAAATTTAACGTTAAGATTTGATATGCGGTTATCTGGGGTTGTTAGCCCTTTTCAAAGCCACATTTGGCTCGTAGGCTTTTTATACTGATGGTAACATCAATTGTACCAAAGCACAAATGGGCAAATTACAGTTTTTCCACTGCCATGGAAAAAAGATGTCTTAAATTGTTTTAAGACATCTTAAAACAATCGGGTTTTAAGATGTAAAACCATCAAATGTAGCTTTGCTGATACCAGGCTTGAATAAATATTAGTAAGATAAAGAAGAAGAAGAAGAAGAAAAAAAGCCCTTTTAAAAATGGATGACTTTTTATGTTGGAGACATAGCAAATGTGGAAAATGATGGTCGGGTTCAACGAGAACAAGTTGGTCACTTTTAGCCTACATTGGAAAACTAGTTGATGGGAAAATGGATGGAGGCAAAACCATCTACCACCTTAACCCTAACCTTAACCCTGCCGCCCCAAAAAAACCAGGTCAATCTGACTGAAGGCCTGTTTGAGGATGAAAAACACATGAGACTGTAGTAAAGTGGTAGCATGGAGCGAGTTACAACACCAGAGTGTGTTCAGCCTGCTGACCAAATTACCAAAAGAAAACGTCTTCATAAATAAAACGTAAAGAAAAGCCTTGGCAACTACTCCGTTTGTGCTTGGTGCCAGGTTGTCTGGTGCAGTCTTATTTGAAGCAATGGAAAAAATAAATAAATAAACAAACTAGTGTAGCCGAGAAATTGAGAGAAGTTCATGAAAAACTAATTCAGAGAGGAGGCGGCCAGAGCACCAAAGTAGACGCAAATTTTAGTGCAACCTTTGCAAATATTGTGTTTTTTTGGAGATCATTTGCTTGGGGGGAGGAAAGGACCATTTCCTCCATCAGTGCGAGTGTTTATCACGCAGCAAACAGCTGGAGGCCTCGGGGAAGGTCGCCTGAGTGACCCAATTGCCAACATCTTGTCAAATGTTACCGTGAAACAAGTTGGCACGCCTGTTCTTCAAAAACTGTTCCCTAATTCCACCATAAAGGACCGAGCAGTTAGGGAGAGTTGTTAAATCCGCTTACCTTTCAGTGACCTTTAGTGTCCCACTTCTGCAGGCGACGAGGCTCAAAGATGACCACCGGAAGTGGGAGTTTGATTATTTTAAGTCATATTAGCAGAACGCGTCGGCGATGCCTCCAACATGATGCACGGCACAGCAAAATGCTTTCGGTCAACGAGGAAAACGGCAGTGATAAACCTCAGCATCAACATAGCTGCAGACAAGATCACTGATGCCTATTGTTGGGCATTCATCGTTTTGTAGGTTACTTTTGAAATCAGTGGGTGATTCCTGTATGTTGGCAAATATTGGGGTGTGCCCAGGCCTGACGCACTGCATCACTGTATTTGGCGCTAGAGTGGCTAACACCAGTAACAGTTTAGTCAAAAGCCTGTTCTGCTAAAAAAAAATCTTTAATACATGTCAGATACACATTGCACATTGATCTGTTTAGCTAATGCAAGACTGTGTAGCAGACAGGCTTCAAGGTGTAGAATTAGTATCAGTACTGATATCATGCTGTACTTCGCTAAAAGGTGTTCATGATGGATGTGTTTATTGCTGGTTTTATTTTTTTCAGACAGAAAGAAAGCATATAATGATACTTACACCAGCACACACTCCTTTGTTCATGTTGATCCTATGAAGGTGGAGCTGCTCACGCGGTCGTGCACGAGCTTTGATCCAAGCAAGGCTTTCTGCTTCCGATTGTGGATATCTGTGAAATTTACTACCACAAATACGATCAGGGTACCTGACATCACCAGTACAGATACCCCACCGACAACGGAGAAACATTCTGTTTCGATTGTTGATGCGAAAACTTTCTGCTAGTCCACAATGTAATCTGGCGCTACATTAACATGTGTTTACCAACTGATGTACATTAGCTTGTGTTTGTGAAACGGCCACGCACGTGGTCGCCGCGTTACTCCGTAGAATGTGCATCAGCCAATGAAACGCGGCCGCTGTGGCAGGGCCCATGATTCCCTGGCTCTGTGTGTTCACTGTGTGAAATTCATACACACATTACCAACTCAGACAAGGAGAGGGAGTTAAGCTGTCATAGCATCACCACTTTGTCTCGAACTCAAATAAACTCTCTCGACCGGAAACGTCGAAAACTGTGCCGAATCCATCAATCGAAGCAGCGGGGAATATAAGAGCAACTCAGGCGTCAGTTTAGTGTGTCGCCTCAAACTACATTTAAATTACATGAAAGTCTGAGGGTATTTTTCTCTTTTTTTTGTCTTCATCTCGCATCGTCTCAAAATAGGGCGACTTGCTGAGGGAAACGGCAGGAGGTTCAGTGTTACCACAACAGATCCCCAGATCGGCCTTCAGGAGTGTCAGCTCATGTTTGGGAACGTCAACTCGAGTTATGTTGCTTTCATAAGTCACATGGAGGAAGAGATCGTTTAAAGACCAATTCCTCCTCCCCCAAGTGTCACGGCTGGTCACTTGGACTGGAAAAACATGAAACAAATATTTGACTTCTCAATTAGCAAGGTTAAATACAATCCTGTAATTATGAACCACCTTTAAGTTCGTCATACAAATAAAATGCATTCATTCAAATTTATCCTTCAACTTTTGTCAAATAAAAATGCTGGTTATGAGCTACAAATATCCTTCAGTAAAAAAATTAGCAAGCTAATCCTGATCTCCATCTCGAAGAAGCCCAGTGGCTTTATTGGTGTCGCACTGACCTCTGGTGGCTGGACGGGGTACTGCGGCTTTTTACGAAGGAACTGTATAAAGTGATGAAGACAGAGAGGCATGATGGTACCTTAAATTCTTTTACTTAAATTAAAAAAAGAAAAATGTACATCACATTATCTTTTACAATAGACATGTCTTTTTAAAAACTCTCTGGTTTCCTTACATTTCAATTATTTTGTATACAAATTCCTCTTTGAGAAAAAAAAAAGAAAAAAAAAAATCAAAAATAAGGAGCCTGTGTCAAATTACTCTCCATTAAAAACCTGCATTTTCTTCCACAGCTGACTTACTGTAAGTTGTGATTGTATCATAATAAAGTCTTTAGTCAGATGTGAGCCGTTTTACAGCTTTGACAGAATTCAGTTTGATTTCTCCTAAACGATGCAGGAGCCCTGGAGATGTTCCACAGTTTATACTCTGTGAGAATCACTTTGATGATGAAACGCTTTGTCTGAGAGCCAACACTTCGATAATACTAACACACAGTTAACAACATACTTCATGAAAGAGAGGACACCAGATGAAAGGGAAGAGACGACATTTCTGGTTTTGGAAATGGTGCAAATCGACAGTCCAACACGACCGCTTCTGCTTTTCATTTTAACGTGTGATTGTGATGCTTCTGGCAGCTTCAACTACACCTGAACGTTAACTTTAGCATGAGGTCGGAAGCTTACAAATACTGGTTTTGTTGCCGCTATGGTTGATGCTCGCATACTGGTGAGCAGAGGGCGTCACGGAAGGTAAGTGGTGATGAGCCCATGTGAGTGGAGACCAAAAGAAACACAATAATATATAAAAGCATTTCGAACAGAGGCCAGTCTTCATAACTCCGAAATGAAAGGAATTCAAACTGGGTGAACGAAAGTAGAAACATCAAACCATTTTCAATGTAAACATGAGCATAGGCAGAGCATGGCAGAACAAAAACTAAAGATTTGGCAAAAACAACAACAACAACAAAAGAATGTTCCACTTTCAGACATGGGTAATACTCCATGGGACAGCCTGAACTTTCCCAGAACGTCAAGATTACTTTACCAGAACCAACTAAAAGCTTTCTTAGAGCCATCATGGAGCTTAATGGGTTCTACCGATACACGATTACGATGAGGGATTGGTGCAAAAGTCAGTGATTCAATGATTTCCTGGATTCGGATCGTCTGTCAGTTTTGTACCTTGATTTGTTGTGAATTTCTGCCACGTAAACAAAAAAAAAAAAAAAAAAACTCAATTACTTCACCTGGAGCTATAAAACAAACGTACTAGTGCTGCCAGGAATATACTAGGTACTTCTTTTGGGCTTTTACCACAACTCAAACAGAACTTTTCTGGTTTGCAGAAATGTTCATTATATTTTCTCTGAGCAAAAATGTTTGTGAGAGCACTGCTTTATCCCTGCTCAGGAGCTCCATCTGGTGGTGCATCACTGGTAATAGTGATTTGATTGCTGAGAAAGGAAGAAAAAAAAAAAATAGGAAAAGGGGCCAAGTTCTAGGAAATGAACCTTCAGTTCCTGGAAAGTGGAGGCTGTATTCCATACTGCTACCAAAACATGATGCATTCTTTGCTATAAATGAGTACGACCTTGTAATGATCCGCGAGTTCTCAGCGTGAACCGATTCCAAAGGATCAATGAAAAGCTTTAAAACAATAATCTCGCACTAAAAAACAGGCTGAGCTGGTCTGCTGCATTTCAAGCAACTTCATATCCAGCCTCTGGTTGATCCGGACTGAGAACAGGAGGAGTTAGGATTTAAGAGAAACCCAGACATTTCCAGTGTTGAGGGCAGTTCTGAAGGGCAGTTCAGCTAAATCCTCTGTTTCCCTGGAGGATCGTAGATTCAGACCAACATCAAGGTTGTTGGGGGTTTTTTTCTTTAAAGAAAAAAAGATCAGAAACGGAGGAAATGTCAAGGCTTCCCCCTTTTAACAGTGTTGAGGACATACATGAAGGTTAAATGGTGTGCTGCTGGAGTGTAAAAGGAGCTACTCTATTATATCTATACATCAGTCGCACTAAAACGTCAGTCCTGCACTGCATTCTTCTCACTAAAAAAAAAAAAAACAACACCAGAAAGTGTCTTATGTGGTTTGGCATTACATTTCTACATAGCGAGCCATTCGACAAGAGAAAAGACCAGCTTTAGTCCTGTGAATTTCAAAATAAAGTGACACTGAAGACGCTTCAGTGGACTACTGCTTGAAAACAGATTTTATCTGGAACACTAGTAGCATCTGTGGCATTAGGGACGCAAGCAGACACAGTGCCTAAGAAAAGTACTCCACCTAAACTGACCAGCCAGGAAAGGAGAGCATTCAGAAAGGGAGGCTGGGCGACAAATGAATGCGTCTTCCATTCTTGGACCCGACGTCCACATATAATCGCCAACCAGTCGGATTAAACTAGTTATTTAGTCGAAGAGAAATAGAAAAGACCAGCATTTGGAAGACGCGACAGGTCAGAAAATATTATTCCTTCCACCTAACAACGCGGTATTTGGTGGTAAAACTTTGATAAAATGTGTCGAATGAAAACGTTAAGAGGTTATGGATACGTTTCTGAGGCACTGTACGTCTTGTTATTATAGAATGATGTTTTAACTTTTCTTGCTAAAATTGACCTATTTTATTTTATTTTTTTTACATTTCTCCACGCAAGCCGACTTTGATTTCCAGCTGATAAATAATCTGAGGGTTAAATTATAATTTTAATTGCACATTTTATTCATGGGACTTCAGCGTCTGCTTTTGTTGAACAAATGAATGCGTCCAACACACGTCCCAACTAGTTGAGTTAGGACTTCTGGTAAAGTGCAGCAAATATACCAGCTGTTTAAAAAAAAAAAGATTTTCTTCCACACGGCTTGTGAGGAATCTGCGATTTCAAACCGCCTCGTATCTAAATGGCAGTCAGCGTTGTGCTCTCGTCTCGGATACAATCGGCAGCTCGGACCACAACCAGCGTCCAAACAGAGAAAACGAAGGCTGTTTGTTAAGACGACAAACAGAAAGACTTCCAAAGGATAAGGCGGCAGAAAGAGAGTTCACGACACAGTTCACGTCTGCACACTTACAAAAAACACGGAAGCGGAGGCTGAGACGTCTCGTCAGTTCGTAAGCCGGACGGCGGGGCCGAAACGCGTTCCAACACCCGAAGACGGCGATGTAAACTAACAGAAAGGCTCTGGTGTCAGTTGCACGCTGACATCTTCACAGCTAATAAAACGCAGAAGAAAACAGAAAAACAGAAACAGTCGGACGTGTTCACACCTCTGGTTCTGTTGAGTTTAGCCAAGAGGCACCGGTTTGACGTGAATACTTTGATATACAGCAAGAACTTCTGCATCTGGCAGTTTAAAGTAGGTTCTGTTATCTGCTAGACAGAGCTTCCTATTGTAGCAGACGGCGCCCTGTTGACTGGGGAGTGGTGGAGGAAAAAAACAAAACAACTGACGCACAATAACACGCACACCCACACATGCAACACCAGAACCAGGAAAGCCAGAAAAAGTCAGTTGGAAGAGGAGATCCAGCTCCTCCATCAGCCCTCTGCCGATTGGCTAAAACTACTCCTCTGTTAGCGCCCCCTTCAGGATGAGCAGTGTCCGCTAGGCGCCTCCAACAAGAAGCTTGCGCCCGTCCAGAGAGCCGGAGGAGTTTTGAGGGCAATCAGAAGCTCCCCAACATCAACCAGGAGTGGGAGTGAGGAAGGACCTAAAGCTCTGTGCTGGCCGGTGGTTTGGAGGTGGTCACAATCTTCATGTACTGGGTGAAGATGGTCTCGAACGCCTCGTCTCTGTGGATCATGGCGCCAAACACCAGCGGCTGCAGAAGACACACGCTAAACTGAATCGGGTTTATTGGGAAAATACGAAGACTTCTAACCGTATTAAAAACAACTACCATTACATTTTATACCATAAAACCATCATGCAGTCACCAATTATGAAACAAGCAAATACATATTCCATGACAATCATCAAGCAAATATACATCAAATCTATTGATCAATGTTCCTGTTATGGATCAACATCAAGTCTGAACAGGTGGGAGTTTTAGCCATGATTTAAAGGAACCCTGTTTTGCAGTTTTTTGCGGGTTTGTTCCAGATCAGAGGAGAATAGAAACTGAATGCCACGTCTCCACGTTTGGTTCTGGTTATAAGGATGCAGAAGAGGCCCGAAAACCGGTTTTTAATGTATTTTGGTGCCAAGTCGATCAGAGATCTATAAACCAACTGTGGCAGTAACCAAGCAACTGAAGATAAACGCATTGACCAGTTTTTCTAGACTTTGCTGAAGCATTAGTCCTTTAATCCTGGAAATATTCAGGTGACAAAAGTTTAACTTTGTAATTGTGTTTATGTGTCTCTGAAGGTTCAGGTCTGACTCCCTCATTTCTTCTCAGATTTCTTCCAAGCCTTGCTGGACACTGAGATATGCCTGCAGTCTCTTTCCACCTTGCAGGTTTCTTGTCTAATCTTAGAGTCACCGCCATGCCACAAGCATCCATAGATCTGATAACATCCAGTTTCGAGCTTCTTGTGGTTTTGGATCAGCTGCGGCTTATTTGCTGGAATTCAGACATGGAACTCTTCTGGGTTTACTTTGGAAACCAAGGTTTGCTGCAGGTGTTTTGCAGTCAGTCCAAGGTTCTGGGCCACCTGGCCTCCTTATGAACCTGGCAGCTGCCACCGATTGCTTCCACCTTCGGTCCAGGTGGCATAACTCTGGAAACCTTTGAAATCTGTCCCATGTTTTTGGAACTTTTAGGTACAATGCAACGAATTCTTCTCTGAATGCTTGGAACAAAGCCCTCAACTTGATACCACATTCTTGCTCAAGCTTACAGTCGGAGCAATAATTAAAAAGTTTAAAAACGGCTGGCATGGAAAAGGTTGGATGAAGAGCTAAGTTTGTTTTCCCCCTCCACACAGAGTGAAGGGAGGCCAGGAGGTAAAAACTGCCTCAAAAGCTCAATGTTGGAGAACTGCAGCAAACAATGTTAACACAGGCCACCACGTCTTCCTAGCAACCACGAAACACCTTTCACACATCCAGCCGGGAGCTGAAGAGTGATTCCAGGAACAAGTGTGTTGTATCCTAGCATATCATATTTGCTAAATACCAGTGAGAACTAAAATGACCAGAAATGAAACTGAAATTTTTACTAACGTGTTCTGTTACAGTGTATGTCTGACTAGCTTGTTAGCTTCTACAGTTGCAAGAATAAGTGGAGTTTCTGAAAATAAAAAGCTCACAGTGACATTTTTCAACAAGTGAGGATATTATAACTGATTGCAATGTCCCTTTAAAGAATCTCAGCTAAGGCTTCAAGTATAGTGGATCTTGCTAATGTGTGAGTACATGGCATCAAAATCCTCAAAATTGTGCCAGCAAACCTAAAAGCTCAAACAATTGTATATTAGACGAGAATTTTACAATCAACCTGCAAACACTCACATTAACACCAAAATACATAAAAAACCTGCTGCTGTTGCATCAACCTTCCAGAGCACAGCATGCAGAAGCAGCAATCAGTTGTTGGTATGCTCCACAAATCTGGAACAAATGTCCAGAAAAGGGTAAAACTGCCGGAAGACCAAGTTCCTTTACATCCAGACTAAAACCCCATCTGCTTAGAGATTCCTTTGATTAGTTATAAGTCAAACACTGATCAACATATTTGATGTGTATTTGCTTGATGATGGCGTTTGACAAAATGTAACGTTTGTTTCATAACTCTTAACTGCGTGACGCTTTTATGATGTAAAGCACTTTGTGGCCGAAATGTTCTAACAAATAAACTTGACCAGTATGGCTAAATTTCAAGCAGTTTCTAGTGTAATACACACTTTGCTATGGAGTATGAGACCAGACGACATCACAACAGTGTGTTTACGGTCTCTTAAGTAGCGAAGCGCTCACCTTCTGAGTGGAGGGAGTGGCTATAGAGATGCCCATGCCGCTTCCCGGCAGGACCGACAGCACTTTGTACTAAACGGGGATCAAATTAAATGGTATTAATTTAGGAAATTCATTAAAGTCAAACAACGTGGATCATAGAAAGTGTTTATATTCTGGGATACATTTTCTGGCCTACAGGAAGGTGGAAAAGGGAGAATACCTTCTGGATGTCTGTGATGTCCACCAGCTTGATCACTTTGTTCTTCTTGGAGGAGCTGGATTTGGAGCTGGAACTCTCGAAGCAAAGATAACTGACGGACAAAAAGGGAGCGAGGGAGGGAGGGAGTAATCGCGGTCAAAACGGTTCTTTATAACTTCTTCAGTGGTCAGTTCCTCCACATGAGCGACAAGGGTTAAGCTTACTTCTCTGTGACGTAAAGAACTCCATTCCTGATGTAGTCCGTGGGCATCTTCCTGTCTCTGTTTATCAGACAACACCTCCAGCCGTTCTCGCACACTAAGACAGAAAAAAGAAAAACCTCCGATTCAATTTTGCAGGCTTTTGACGACCTCGGTTGAGAGCTTTCAGTGGTTGCAGTAAGCTTCCTCACCCGCCAGAGGGCGCTCTGTTTCCGGCAGGTTGAAGATCTCGTGGAAGGGACCCTTTTTGGTGCTGTGGGAGCGACCCGCGTCGTCTTCCCTGCTCATGCCGCTGGGGACTGTGGCGAGGCTGCTCCGAGACACCACCGGCTGAACCTGGCGGAGGCAGGCGGGGATGAGGAGAGGTAGGAAGAAACGGCAGGAAGAACAAAACGAAAAAGATACCCAGAGAGAGGATGACAAAAATGAGATGGTCAACAATAGCAACGAAAGAAAAAAGAAAAAGAAACAAACAATGAGGGCGGGGGGGAGACAAAGAGGTGAAGAGAAGTGGAAAGGGGGGGAAAAAAGAGGGAGAAATATGTCACGTGACTGATAGATCCTCCATAAATCATCTTTGGCTGTTAGTACTGAACAATGCGCAGCTCTGCATGTGCACTTCATTGCATCAGGCTCAGGTGTAACGTGCAAAGCAGAGAGGGAGGCTGCCATTCAATCAGCCTCTGTATGAGCACAAACCAAAATGACACTGGTTAGTCAGCGGCGCCTTCCTCCAGCCCTCGCACGCCTCAGACCTTTTCACATTTTTCTCACGTTCTAAACGTATTTGGTTGGTTTTCATTATGCAATTGACCAACACAATGCAGAGCGTAATTGGAAAGTGGAAGGAAAATGAAACATGGCTTCCCCAAATCTGACACAAACGATAATATGAAAAGTGAGAGAAGCATTAGATAGAGATATGGTTAGGAGTTCTTTCATTTCCCATTCTTTGCAGATGGGGAGCAATAGGTTTCAAGCCTTACCGGGACATTTTTAATTGGACTTTGACTAGGCCAGCTTAACTAATGAATATGATTTGATCAAAACTGTTGCACTGGTCGTTCTACCGCAACGTTTACAGCCCCATTTGTGTCTGTGGTCTGGTTAAATAAAATTTGTTTAGAGCCACTAATACTATCAGTGTCACTCTTTACATACAACTGAATAAAAGCAGCGTTTTTTGTTTTTTTTAAATCAGCCTTTCATTCTAAAACTTTTTTTTATTCTTTTGCAGTGTGACTGGTTTTCCTCCAGAACTGATCTTTAACTTCATCCATCTTCTGAATTATGGGAATTGGTATAAAGAATAAAAAAGCAAACGCACACCACACTTCTTAGATTTTTAAAATATGCCTGTTATTTTCCATCCACAACGATGCTGTACATCGATAAGGTGAATAAATGTGAAAAGGCTCGAGTTGTGTGTATACTTTTGCAAGGCACCACGTGTAATAATGCCAACCTTCACACTAAAAATGAATCCTGAGTGCTTTATAGTTCCAGCTGCTCGACATACTGCCACGTAAAACTACCAGCATTTATAATTCTGGGTTTATTAGTGTTTAAGGTGGGGAAAAAAAGGGGAGGTTTTATGATGTAAAATAATAATATAAATGAAACAAAAACTGTTCTATGTGCATCTTGACTACTTGATAACACTACTTCTTATTGAGCATCTTGCCAGTGGATCAGAAATGTCAGAAATGTTGGTGGTTCATGGAGAACCTGGTCGCTCAGAAAGAAAACCCGGCGCAAATACGACATTTATTTTTAAACTTAATTTCTCAAATATTTTCTGACATTTTTAATCCATTCCATTCACAGTCACTGTAGGGTGGGATCCCGAGGTGTCACGCATCACACACACACACACACACACACGCTTTGAGGTGAGCTCATGGCACACCCATAGGCACAGAGGGGTGAGGTGGGGGGGAACCAGAGGGTGGGGGTGGGAGGGAGAGGGGGAGGACACACACCAGAGCACCCTACCTTCTCAATGCAGGAGAGCTGAGAGAGAGAAACAACAGAATATACCTGAGACCGAAGCCACGCATGCTCACACACCTTTACGTAACCACACAGACAGAACAGGAAGTGAGAGTGGGGGTTGTGATGATTTATTAAGAGCGCTGATATTTGGAGGCTTTTTGATCTTCGTTGGTTTTTCACTCCTCTACGTGGTGGCGGGGGATGTGGAGGTGTTCACAGCTTTCAAGTCTAACCTGTTTAAGAAAGGTCTGGGAGGGGGAAAAAATAAAATAAAATAAAAAAAGGGGGGGGCGCTTAGGCCCACTTACCCGCCGGGACACAGTGGCGTTGGTCCGCTCTTTGAGCTGGGGGTCAGTGGGGAGGCTGTTCCACACGATGTGCGGCGTGTCGTACTTATCCCGAAGCTTCGGACAGCTCTTAAACAGGAAGTCTATGATGAAGAACTTGATACCGGCGTACACTCCTGTGGAGAGGAGACACGGAAATGGACAAAGGTCAACGTTCCAAGTTATCCAATCAGTTTGTTGTCATTTTTCAATTAATTGAGAAATGCAAAAACTTTAAAACTATACTAGATTTAATTTCAAATTGAATTTATTTCTAGTTTTCTCTTCTAAAAAAAGAAATTACAAATGACATGGCTTTCATTTCAGTCGTTTCTCCTTTTGTATGACAGAGTATTAGACAGGCTGTGAAACTTTTTGTTTGATTATGAGAATATAGTATTCATATGAGCACATTAAAAATGCAATATTACCAGTAAAAAATATCTTAATATTACAAGAAAAAATAACTAATGGAAAAAAAGCTCCGATTGTGACGTCAGCAGCTCAGTTCGTGTAATTCTTGCTTCAAAAGTGTTTTTGTTGGAGTTTCCATAGAATTACTACTTTCTTTTCCAAATATTACAACTGTATTCTATTGTCTTTATTAAAAAATATATCTGTCTGTCTCTAATATTCTGTTGTAGAATTGACCTGAATTCAAAGCCAAACGAAAAGAAATTGCAAAACACAAACCAAGGAAATTCAAAGACTGCATTGTTTTGGGGATGAAAAGTCCAGATTTCCCCCCAAAACAACTAATCTTCAAAAACACAAAATTTGATCAAACGATAAAGCTGATTTATCGCCCGGCCCAAGTTACGGTTTCAAAACCACAAGAGCTTTCCTTCATGACGTTGCTAATAAAGTTCCTTTAGAGATGAAGTTCCTACATGATTTTCCATCGAAAAGTTTAACATTTTTCCTTCACTAAAATGTCAAGAATTCTGTTCATTTTTTAGCCAATCCTCAATATATTCCTGCAAGTATCCGGCTTTAAACACTGAACCTGTGGAGATAAAAGATTGAGATAACTGGTCGGTTTTGTCCCGTATTTTCCAAAACCATTTACAAACAGATCAGATAAGCAACCAGCTGCCACTCACAGGCAGGGCAGAGGAAGGTTACACAGCTACTGTATGAATGCATTTGTTTGTGTGCGTTGAATGAAGAAAGAAGAGCGCTATTTATTCAAGGTCCTTCGGCAATATTTAGATTGTCAGCTGGATGAAAGATAAATAAAAACAGGGGATGTGTGTGTGTGTGTGTGTGTGTGTGTGTGTGTGTGTGTGTGTGTGTGTGTGTGTGTGTGTGTGTCTCACCCATCATGAAACCCATCAGCTTGTATGGGAGGATGCAGGAGAAGATGAAAGCAACCCACAGGCAGATGTAGAGCTTCCTGGTGCTGTCTGGCTGCACCCACATAAACAGACTGCAACACACACACACAAAAGAGATGCACACAGAGTAAGTCGGAGTTTCACGGCATGCGGGGCAGGATGTGGTTTCAGGTGAGAGACTCACTTCTTTATCTTCTCCAGAACGTCGGCCATCTTGCCGAAGATGTTCTGTGGAGAGAAAACACCAAAAACCATCAAATGTTTCCTCCATTTTTTTTTTTTTTTTTTTTTTTTTACTTTTAAGATAAGATTTTTAAAGGAAGGGCATCCTACCTGAGCTTTTTGTGCAACATCGAGTACAAGCTGAAACTTTTCAGACACAGTCAAGTCTTCCTTTGGGGGTTCCTATAAAATATGAAGTTAAATTAGTAAATTAAACTGAAGTGCATTTTCTTCTGATCCAGAAATCTTCGCTATTCTCCTACCATGGGTTCAGACACTTCGGGCACAATGCTCCACTGAATCCTCCATCCTCTGACAGAAACAACAAAGCATTCACGCAATTTAATCTAAACATTTCAGTAATACCAACCAACACCCATCTTGTTTATTAACATTTGATCTGCTTTAATGCAAAAAAAATAAATTAAATAAAATAAAGCACCTGGCAATGAGGTAATTCAAAGACAGGCGCAGGATGGCCAGGAAGAGGAACATGGGAATGGCCCAACCATGCCAAGCAGCATTCATGTAGATCTGAGGGAGAGAAAGAAACATTTAGTTATCAGCAGCTAAACGGCCACGTTTGGTACGCTCTTCAAACTAAAACTGATGAGCACAGAAAACTGTAGGCTTTGTGTTGGTTCCTTCAACAGGACAAATCAGCACAAAGTAGTGCGCAATTGTGGAAGGACACTTTATCTTTTTTTTGCGCATTTGTATTCAGCCATAAAGCCCTGAATGAAATAAAAAAACAAAATAAAAACAAATTCAGAAGTTACTTAATCACTAAAGGAGACTTCTTTATCTCTATTTGACAAATTTATTTATGTGTTTCCCATCCTGAAATCCAACAAAATAAATAAATAAATAACTAAAAATGCTGAAACTGAAGGTTTTGACAAGGGAAAGCCTGGAAGGCTACGAATGCTTTTGCAAGGCCACAGAACAAGTGGCTAAAGACGATTTGGCACAAGCTCTGGACATCAATGGAGATCTAATTAGACCACAGCAGTCTTTGGCAGAGTCACTAAAACCTATAAACAGAAGTCACTGCCACTCATTTCGGCTTTCCGTCATGAGCCGACGCTAACTGGGATCCTAAAAACCAAGCTGTCGTGTAGAGGTTTTGTGTGGAGCGTTCACTCACAATGAAGGCAATAGCTGAGGTGTAGACAGAGTGCCAGTTAGATAAGGCGGAGAGGTTCCTTAAGAAGTTAGTGACAGGTCTGGCTCCTCGTTCTGAAAAGGCAAACAAACGATGTAAAACATAGGTTCAAATTATTTTATACAAGTTTATATAATATAGTGTTTTTGTGGCGACATTACATCACCATCTGTTTTTGGTTTGTGTGGGTGTTGTTTTTGCACTCACTGAGTCGCCTCATGTTTTCTGTCAACCTGAAAGGAGAAAAAGGAAATAAACAGGTTAGGAAACTGCACAAAAAAAGAAAATTAAAATGTAAAAAGTAGGAGGTCACACTGTGCTGTAAGCCTTCATAAGCCTATGACTCACACTCCCTTCATAGAGGTGGAGAAATAAATCCTCCAACTTCCTACGTGCAAAATAAAAACTGATCTAAAGATGGCGCCTAACTACAATGACAACACTACCAAATATTTTAAGTATGAGCTCAGTTCAACAAGTTTTAACCATAAAATTTGAAAGCTGCAGCCTGTTGTTCCTCTCTTCACTCAGCAGAGGTTCTGTTTTGGAGGAAACCCGGCCCACCGTTTAGCACTTAGCGGCTCCTCCGTCTCCACAGTGCTCTCCTCTGGCTGGAAGCGGAAGTCTTCGATGTAAACCCCGAACCGCTCGTAGAGCCACTTCTGCAGCCGCGAACTCCACACCTCCTTCTGCTGTTTCTCCGCTAAACACAGAGGAAGCACAGCAGACAGGTCAGAGGTGGAACAGTGGAAACACACTGAGGTTGCTGTCTGTACAGAATGTGCTAATTAGGAGTTGAGGCCGGGCGAGATCTAATTTTTTTTTTTGGTTTCTGAAGATCAGATTTTCTTTTTTTCCCCCCTCGAAAATCTGGATTTTGAGGTAGCAATTCCAACATAAAAAAAAAATTAAATTATGGCACAAGCTTTTTTCTCCTTAAACTAGAATTTTAAGAAGTTATTCTTGTAAGATTGCATCTTTATTCTGCTAATTTTATGACTATAGCCTCATAATTAAAACAGATATTCTGTATATACTCCATCTACAACTCACAGAAGTTCTTCTACAACACCGTTTCCTCCTCACAGAAAAAAATGTATCAAAATTCACCATTGGATGTGGCATGAAAAAAAACCCCCAAAAAAAACCAAACAAAAAAACGGAGGTTTTATTTTTAAGCTGTATCGCTCAGTCCTATAAGGACTCAAACTTTGTTTAGTTGAATAGCAAAAACAATAAATTGTAGTCAATGTTTTATTTAAAAAAGTCATACATAAAAAAAAAAAAAACAGGATACTGTCTGACAGAAAAGTCTGCCCATGATCACCTAGCAACAGCTAGCTTCAAGATTGGAGCAAACTGGTAAAACAAAAACCAAGCCAACCAGGGAGAAAGGAGAAAACATTTTCCTTACAAAGAGAAACTCCTAGCGTTTGGCCTTTGGCAGCATCCACATGCAGCTCTTTAAGAAACGACAATGCTAACCGTCATCAGAACAAAAGCAGCCACTATAGCGAGCCGATTGATCTAAACCTCTGGGCCTTGGCTGAAAACCCTCCAACGCTCTTTTACAAAACACCAACAGCAAAGGAACACAACGCTGTTCAACAAGACAAGACCACCAATATTATTATGACAATTTAAACTTTTGATTAAGGCAAATGAGCAAGATGGTAAACATTAATGTGTGCTCACTTTGTTTTACTGGCCTGAATATGCACCACCAAGAGGCAGTGTTAGTCTGAGAAGACGAAGGAACTCATTCTATCAAAGTTTGACTTCCAGTGACTTCAGTGTGTGTGTGTGAGATAGTGTGTGTGGCTGGCTTTAAGAGAAAGGAAGATGCCAGAGTGCAGTCAGTGGGGAGGGAGGCTGGAGCTAATTTAAAAAAATAGGTTATGATTGTGGATCACTTCATGTAGGTCAGATGAGTCTGAGTCTTACCTTAAGTTGAGGCTGAGGTGTGTGAAGGAGTGTTTGCAGAAGAAGGAATGATTGAAACTATGATTGCCGTTAACATTTTTTTAGCGAGTTAAAATTGGTTAATGCACTTAAACTGCAGGTGTGCGTTACAGCTGCCACTCACAGCCTCCAAACACTTTCAGCTCACTCCGTTTCAGTAGCTCCTCTACAGCCCATCCTGAAACCTGAAGCCCCGCCTCCATTGTTTTGATTTACTTTTCCCAAGCCCACCTCTCCCATTGGTTTCATGTCTGTGTCCAACCCGCCCCCTCTCACCCTTCCTCGGGGACGTACCCGTGCCATTGTTGGAGGGCGACTGCTGTTTCCGGGGCGGCTGCGGTGGCGAGTCCTCCAATCTGAAAGTGGACAACGAGAAAAAGAGACAGACAGCACAGTTGATTTGTGACGTCACAAACGCTGGCGTCGCACGAGAAACGCCTCGGAAACAACAGCTGCCATGACGGATGCAGGCGGATTGATCGGAAGCAATTTTAGACACAATCTATCCGAGTTGAGACAACAGGCTCACAGCAGGTACTCGACAAAATGATCAATACTAAAAAATAAAAAATTGGAACCTGCTGCAAAATCAATATGATACAATATGATACAGTCTTCTTGAAATTTCATCTATAAATACAGACACAGCTGTCATGATTCCTCAAAGCAGATGAAAAATATGGCATGAATATGAGCAGCAGCTAAAATACAAGAAATCGTAAAAAGAATGAAGCATTCCTTATATAGACACACTGAGAAATCAATGGATGGCAAAAATCTTCTAATTCCTGCCTGAGCCAACTGGAAATCTTAAAAATCAGATTTTTCAATCATTAAACTATAAAGTGTCACCAGGCCAGTTCTGGTAAGAAGCCTCTAAATGTAAATGTTTCTGGTACGTTTTTGGATTAAAAAGGTGAAGATTGGACATCCAGACACAGGAGCAGCGTTTAGCTACTATGCACCATAAATCTGGAACAAAACAGCTGAAACAGAGTTCCTTTAAAGTTCAGAAGTGCTTTTGAACCATAATAGGTGAAACACTGACTGACGTACTTGATGCGTATTGATGATTTGGATGACGGCTCTCATCAAAATGTAATGTTTGTTTCTGGTTTCTCATTTGTTGACTACATGGAGTCTTTTATGACTTTGTACTTTTGTGTTTTATGATGTAAGGCACTTTGAGCTGCCTTCTTGATTAAATGTGCTGTGCGAATAAACTTGATCGATTGATTCACCTTTGCTCCCATCGTACATAATAACCATAGAAGCAGAGGATAAAACATTTGTAATGTATTAATTGTGGTGCTTGAAGAGAAATCTAAATCAAAATTGGACTCTGATCACTTCATCTCCAAGATACAAATTAAATAAGGTTAAGGACAATACTCACCACTTTTATTCTCAACAGTTGCATATTTTTCTATGATACTAAATTAAATGCTAATCTTACCTCAAAGCAGCTCTGTCACATTTTAAGCCATTCTTTGATTTGACAGCCATCAGTAAACTGTTGCTCCTCTGAGCCTCACAGGAGGTCTTTCACTACGCTGGCCAACTGCTGATGCATTATAATTCCTATTTAGGAGGAATTAAAATAATTTGTCTCTTCTTTTTTCTTTCTGCTTTAGTTTTGCAGCAGACTCCAGCCAGCTGGAAGCTACCGACTCGAATTCAAAGCTCTGTGTTCAGGACTCCTGTGGCTTCTCCCACATTCCTGAGGTGGCTGTACTGATAATCACATGGAGATCTCGGGAGGAATCTCTCGGTGGTGAGTGGGTTGCACGCTAACCAGGCAGTCAGAGTCCAGCTGACATTAGCATAGCCGTGGGGTCACACTAAAGTGTGACCCCACGGTCAAGTCACGCTCTGAACATCTCGTGACTTGGTCCTGTTTTTTTCCCCCCGTCTCCTATGAAGCGCGCGCACACAAATTCACGTCCTTGAGGAATTCCCCGCCTATAAAGTTGCTGATGCTATTTATAACAGGCGCCGGCACTGGTAAACAGACACACACTTTGACCTAGGGTGAACTCTGCAGGGCCGAAACGAAGCGGTTGCTCCAGCTCACCTCGTCCTGAGGACCTCGTTCATCTTCTGCTCCAGATCCAGCCTTTTACTCCGCTCCCTCTCCAGCTCCTGCCGCAGCGAGTCCACATTGGTCTCTTCGCGCAACTTCCTCAGCTCCTCCTCTAGAAAAGGATAGAAATCCTGGAAATCAGTTTGCAGCATTCTCTTAACAAGACGACGAAGCAGCCGTAAAGAGCGGCACACGCGCACAGAGTCAAAGTTTAAACTGACTTTCAAGCAGTTTTGGAGACGTACGACGCTTTCGTTTCCTCATTCGGTTTCACATCACTAACATAAAAAAAGAAAAAAGCGAGCTTTTGCTTTAAAAGCGGAGTCCGAGTCAACCTACATAAGCTGGTTTCAGGTGTCAGGACTTTCGGAGTGTCGACTGCAGCATCAGCAGAGTTTCCTCTCACACCATTGTCCCGGACTAAAAGGGACACATGAATATTGGAGGAGGGACGAGGCTAAGAAAAGCGTGCAGAAGCAACAGCGCTGTAACGCTGCTCAAAAGTATACTTTAGATCCCCCAAATGCAGAGAAATAATCTTCATTAAACATGGACCCTATGATGGCCTTAAGTTATTTATCACACATCCATTAAGGGTTTTAATTCACAAAAACAATTTGGCTGCTACGCTTTCGTTCTCAGCCAATTTCACTTTTTACTTTTGTCCTTCATCTCCTCCAGTTAATGCTAGTGAAACATTTACTGTCTGGACCTCCAGCTGCTCAGGCATCAGCTTAACCTGGAGTCAAAAGCTTTACACTTTGGTTGCCCCGTTTACATTTTATCTCTCACTGGACAGAGTACAAAATATTAATTAAAAGAAAGAAAAAAACCCTTCAATTTCAATAATGAAGTTTAAAGTCCATAATATAACCCAACGTTTCTTTAAATTATTCCTAAATGGCTCATGGAGCAATTTAGGAATAATTACAAAGAAAGAATCCAAACAAATGCAAAAAAAAAAAAAAAAATCTTGCCAAGTTTTTTTGGCATTTAGCAAAGAGAAATAACTTTGGATATTCTAGCTGATCTAAAACAAGAAACGTTTATTCTGATTTCATTTCAAAGAGTGAGAAAAAAATATCTGTAATAGAGCTATGAAAATCTTTCTTTGAGGGAGATCTGGCTTTTGTCTGGTTCTCTAAAATGCATTTGCTCTAGAAGATAAAATTCAGCAGCGATAGGAAAGCAAGTCCGTCTTGAGCATTCCTTTCAATTTATTTATCCAACGCTAATCTGATCTGGCCTTCAACACTTCTGCACATGGCCAAACAGTAGCCTCGCTCGGTGAATGGTACGGCCTTTACGGTATAAGCAAACGGCTGGTCAAAGGTTGGAACGGGCAGTAAGCAGCTTAATGCTCGCCTGACGGCGCCACGCAAGAAACTTTTCACAGCTGAACATAAACCTGATAAACCAAACGCAGACAGAAACTGGAAAGTGTTGTGGCAGATATACTTTATGAAGCTGAACAGATATTTTGCACAAAAATAGCAAGGCAAAGCTAGCCAATAAAAAGTTGTGTTTGAGTCGCTGATCTCTCGTCGGTTCCTCTGGTACAAACGGAAGTTCGTCTTTTTAAAAAAAGCACATGAAATAAAATGTGCCTCGTCCCAGAAGTCCATCCAGGACACCGCTGTGGAAATAGGGCATCCAGTTCGTGATACAACACAGCATGACACAATACGCTATATGTGTCAGACAAAAAGAGCGGGAGTACAGTCATGCCCCTATTCCAGAGTGGCTCTCTACATTAGATACCATATTAATAATTCTGTCAATATGCTTGCCTGTTCTGCTTCTAAAATGGGACTGCTGACTTCTAGAGAAAATGCTCCAAGTTAAAGTGTCACAGGGCATCTTTGGCAAACTGAAGATCAGGAACTGAACCATTTATCTGCAGCACAGATTAAGGATTAGCTAAATGTCAAGGCAAAAGTTGTCACTTTGAATCACAGTGACCTTCCTCCGGTGTGAGCTTCTAGGAAAAAGGAGGGGGGGGATGGATTTTCAAAAAGGACAAACGGGTACTAAAAACCAGAAGAGAACATCTGGAAACCCATTTTTTAATTCCGTTTCCAGTTATAATTTGAGCTAAGGGATGGTGTTTTACTGAGCTATAAAACGGTGTTAAAGGCTATTGAAACTGGTGAATATTTTTGGTCATATTTTCCTGATTGGTTCAAAAGTTACTGAATAAGTGACCAAACAGTACTTTTTAAAATCAAACTTATGACTTCAAGGTGTTTTAATGTCATCTTGGAAGAAATTTAAAACCAAAACACAGAAAAATGGTTGAGGGATCCAGTATTACAATAAAGCAAAGCAAAAAACTAACATTTCTGTATGAAGGACTTGGCAATAACTTGCTGCCAAACTTAAGTTTTTTTTTTCCACCCAGCCTCACATGAGTTGCCATACGTCTCTGTAGCCGTCCAGCCAACGGCCCATAAATTTGCACTTACTCTTGATAGATGCAAAACAGCTACCTAGCTTGCTTACTAAGATATTTTAGCTGCTAGTTAGCGGTAGCGTCGACCGTCTTACGTCACAGAACGCAAAGAAGATGTCTGCGTGCAATTCAAACTTTTGTCTGACAGAACAGTCCTGTGAGGAAAAGAAAAATAAAAGAATGCACAGGATTAATTAGTTCTCCCAAGACAAAATGTAAGACCTCTGATTGACATATTGAAGGCCAACTTACTTTATTTTTTTTAAGACAGTCATTTTAAGGCATCGATTTTTGACACATGGCTTTTAGACTTTTAAAGGATGCACAGACACCCTGCCTCATAGTATTCTTTAAAATATGCCGTAATCAAATTTCATGCCCACCGTTCTAGATCAAATCAGGCATGAAGCTGTACAAAGATCAATTAAAATTAGTTCATTACACTCTGGACAAACAATTTGTTTTCACAAACCGTTATGTTTTGTTTTGGGTTGTTGTTTTTTTTTTTGAATAAAATGTCTGAAAGATAGAATTTTGAATTGTTCTGCTAGATTGCAACTCTAGTGTGGTAACTTCCTCTTGTTTACTGTTGCTCCAAAAGTGCTACCAACCACAACTAGAACTGCAGTTGATGATGAAACTTCCTGTTCCTGTGCAGCCACACAACGTCTTGGTGCTTGTGACAACAATCATGAACTGCAACCATTAAAGGAAAACTTGCTGGTTGCTGGTGACCAACAACAATATGGCATTGAGAATTTTTGTTGCTGTTTTGCAGTTGATGCTGTTTGATTGCGTCAACCAAAGCCGGGTGGAATTCCAAGGTAGATTAAGCGATTACCAAAACAAACAAGTGAAACAACATTTATGCACCATTAAAGTTCAAACAAAAAAAAAAATACTTTTGATTGGTCAAAATCCAGGTTCTATTTCTAACTAGACAAGTGACAAGACGCCTCAGAGGAAGCTTGCTGACAGTTAGCCAAACTATGATCAGCTATACAAGATCTTATTTCTGTTCACATGTACCTCAGGTATATAATTATAACCCATCTTAAAAATAATTTAGAAAATCAAATCGCATCTTAGCAAAATTCTTGCCCACAATTTCCAAAGTCTAGAGGTCAGAAACTTACTGAGGTTGAAGTTACTTTTATGGCTTTTGATCCTGTCCACTGCTCCACTGTAGAGCAGCTCAAAGCTGTCAAAGGTGCAGTCCTCCAACTTGCACATCCCCATACGTCTCTGCAGCTGTCCACTTCCTGGGACGCTTGCGCAGGACCGAGACGGCAGGGTGGCCGCCTTGGGCTTGTCCTGAAATCGCGCCACGGCTTTCCCGCTGTTTGGTCTCTTTCTGCTCCAGGAACAACTCAAAGTTCCCCCAAACGCCGAGCTACAGCGTGCACCGCATTTTCAGTTTCATCCATAAGGTGAGGCAAGCGGCTGGAGGGAAGGATACTGCAGGCAAATTTTAATCAGTCGCAACAAAGCAGGGCCTGCACGCAGAGCGATGGCTGGTGGTGGAAACAGGAGGAGGGCAGTGGAGGTAGAGAGAGAGAGGGGGTGGGGCTTTGCTGGGTGTCTGAGCCCTCTGAATGAGGGCTCAGAATGAGAGATTTCCAAACACAACAGAGTGGTCAAATGATCTTAAAAACATCTTTCAGAACAACTTTGTAAAAATATGTCTTAAATCATTTGCCTTTTGGCAACTTTGTGCTGCTCTGTAGTGTTCAGGTATGCTGTAAATATTACACAAGATGCTCCCTTTTATCAAAGTGGGCAAACTTTTTAAGACCTGGAAGGGAAAATATAGCACCGCTTTCTCTAAACCAGTCCAGAGACAATGGCTCCTTTCAGTATAAAGGATGGAGGAGGTGGGGGAGGCATTGGTGGTGGAGTGTGTGGGGAGACACAGGGAAAAAAAAATCAGCCGCTTCACACTGGCCTCTTATTGTTCACATGTACAACAATGTTTGCCAAAGCACTAGTTGACTTGGACAGAACAAGGTTTGGGGCCTCCAGCCGACCTGCAGATCGACAGACTGACCAATGGAGAAAGCAGAACGCGGATGGAGGGGAGGGTGTAGCAAACAAAAAACCAGCTCAAATAACAGTCAGCTAGAGGTGGAGATAAGCTGAAAAGCGGGCCTAGTTTGTTTGCTTTGCTAAAAAGCTTATAGTTGCGTATTTTCAGCTAGAAGTAAAACTCAAATGTCAGTTAAAGTTAAAAATCACCTCATGATATTTCATAGTTGGCTTCATGGTGTAATAAATCAGCCAGAGGAACTAAAATCTGGGTACATCTAGTCTTATTTCCATACATGGATGATCAAATTTTAGTTTTAAAGTATAATACATGCTTGAAACAAGAAGTCATTTGTATTCTGTGAATTTTTAGGGATGCACCAATCTGATACTTGAGGCTTAATATCGGTCGATATCAGTTCGATACAGAAAAACGGTACTGAATTGACTTCAAATTTTTCTTTTTTGTGTGCTCTAAATTTCAAATTTATTTGAAAACTCTGCACCAGTATACTGTACTTAAATCCACTAATGGCTTCACACGAAGCCATGAGTGGATTATATGCAAAAACAACTTTACAACCAAGACAAATAAGAAACTGAAACAACAAAAGCAAAAGGTTGACTACCTTTGTCAAACATGTCATAATAAATTGTAACAAAACTTCTTTAGGAATGCTGAATATGATTAAAAAAAAAAAAAAAATAAAAAAAAAAAAGAAAAGCATGAATAGATCTGCTCTTATGGATCAGTCATAGTGCAGTCGATATCCGATATTTGCATCAGTTCCCATTTTTTCAATATCGGGACTGATACGGTTTATATCGGATCAGTACGTCGCCATATAGTTGGTCTCAATTTCTCAGAACTACTTGTTTTATGTAGACCTGAAGTATAACTTGTTAGTGGATATTTTTGACAAGTACTAATAATTCAGAACGCTGTTTAGAGATGTGCCCAAAAAAAAAAAAAAAAATGCTACCTGCCACCAGTTTCTGTTTCTCTGTTACCCTACCCTAACTTCACTGACAAACTAAGAGATTTAAGATCTTGAATAAATGTGGGATAAAGGTCCAGAGATCTGACTGGTTTGATGTGTTGGTGCACTTCAAGGAAGAAGAAGAAAAAAAAGACTAATTTTCATCACTTCCTGATTAAATGAGGTTTCATTATTGCTTATAAAACAAACCGTAAAGGCCGTCATGAAGAGAAGTGACGAACCCCGTGGACAGACATTTGCTTCGGCAATCGTCGACGACCCCCAATCGATCCCGATAAGTGCGCCTTTAATGCTTTTCCAAGTATTTGCAGTTTATTTTCAGTAATCTCCATAACGCAGTAATCCAGTTTGTGCTCTGGCTAAACAAAGAAAGATGTTGTCTAATCGCATCCAGAATTCCTCTGCCTCCCACTCAGTCCCAGCTATCCCCGAATGACCTAAATTTCGCTCGAATTCACGGTCTTCCTCCTCAGTTTAGGGACAGATTCTCCGTCGACGTCTACGTCACGGTTGTCTGGGAAATGACAAGAGGCACTCCTCCATCGATTGAATTGGGAAGGACGGGATGTACAAGTTTGCTTAACCAAGATTCATGTCAATGCCAGAGGAGAAACGGGAGCCCATTATAAACAATCTAGATAAAGAACAAGCTAATGTGTTGTCAGCAGGCTGGATATAATCTGACTGTTTGCAAACAATAATCATATCAAATGTTTCATAACATATCTCGCTGCAGTTTCCCCTGCAGAGAACAGCAAGATTGAACTGCACAGCTTAAAATATATGCGATAACTATTTGCTGTGAGCCACCTTCTGATTCAGAATGCTTTACAGCAGATTGATGGATATCTATAGGTTTGTTTGCCTCAATAAAAGGTCTATAAATCCCAGACTATTTCTTCTATGCTTCAGAGACTCCGGCTGCATTTTCTCATTAGCTGCAAGGCCTTCAACTCAAAAGCTCAAACACACATCATTTACAAGGAGGAATATTGATTTCTTCAGCAACACTTCTAGAAATTTGTGATGCAGAATGCGCCTTAATCCCACAGTGGCTGTCCAAGAAGTTTACAGTTACCTGATTCCAACCCGTAGAGCAGAAAAGCTGCAATATTTTAAAAAAAAAAAATGTTATTTTTTATTAAGAGTTTAAAAAAATTAAGAAAACATCGATTTGAATCTAGTCAGCATTGATCTAGTCAGGATGTTAATGACTAGATCAATGTAGAATACTTCTTGATTATGATTTAGGAACATGATCTACACTTACTGCAGAGAGCAAGCACTAAAAATGGCTCATTGCTCTCCAGATGCATTAGCACAGCTGCAGAGCACCTCCTGTTTGGAGTGTGCACCATGTTCCCCTGCCCAGTTTGAAGTAGGGCAGCGGCTTGGACACCGCATCGATCCGCTGCCGAGTTTAAAGCGTCGCACGCTGACCTTCAATACAAACCAAACACAGGAAACGCACGCGGCGCTTTCTGACTTCATAAACTGTTAAAAAAAAAAAAAAAAAGTACAACAAAGAGAGGGTCCGACTACAGCAAAGACAAACACTCCATGTGCTTTGCAAGATAAAAATATATATAAAAATAGTTACAGCCATGATTAAAATGTAGAGGTAAAGAGAGATCTAAGAAGAGGAAGTCGTGGGAAGTTATGAAAGCTTAGCAAGTTAAGCCGGCTAATATAACGGCATGAGGTGATTTCCACTGGTACCACCCTCTGACATTACACCACCAGCAGGAGGATCGGTTCATTTCAGCTCTTTAACGTAGCAATTTGCACAAAGGGATTCCATATATAGTCCGGAAAATTAGCTCAATGCTAAAAAACCTTAAAATCTAATATTTCCATCCTGTTTGTCAACAGAAAAAGAAAAATGAAGCCAGCTGGTCTGCAACTGATATGTGAGCAACTGAATAATTAATAGAGATAATTAGTGTTTGCAGCAGTCAATCTTGGTACTTTTTATTTTTTATCACTTAAATCACTAAAGTAAAGCAAAAAAGGAAGAAAAGAAAAAAAAGGAGACCAATAATATGTAGATTAATTGTAATTAATGGCATCCTCTCAAGTTTCAGAAACAAAATCTGAACTACATGTTTTATTGATCATGTGCAAGCCCTATTGGAAAAATCTAATCTCTACCCTCGTAGAGGCTAAAGGTTCTGCTAACACTCCTCAGTGTGGATGTTGGTATTTTGAGCAAAACTTCCAACATGAAAAGGTTGGCTCTTAACAGCAGAGGTATATAAAATGAGAAAGTCCATTTAAATTCATGTAGTTTGTTGCATTTAGATCAGAAGGTACGTGTGAAGAAATGACTGAACATGAAACTGAAATGAAGAAAGGCAAAGGCAGGGAAAAAAAAAAAAAAAAAAGCAGCAGCAACTGTAACATCAAAAGGTTGTCAGAAGTCATGATGCGTACAGGCAGCTTTTCTTTGAGTAAAAACGTTCACAAATCAACTAGTTTAGGAACAATCTCAAAGGAAGTCTTCAACTAGACCATCTGTAGCGGAAATTCCTCATGAAAAAATATACTTTGTTACAAAACTGGTCAATAAGAGAGGTAAATTATTTATTGACATGACAAATCTGGGTTTCTCCCCCCCAACAACTCAAGTGTCTTTCACTACAAACGGTTGAAAATGAAAGAGACCGTTGCACCTTCCCATCTGCCTCACGTTATTTAAAGATTAGAGAGCGAAAGGTTGGTTTGAAGTGTCAAGAAACTAAAAAACTGTTTCGATTGAGCTTCCGTTTGACAACAGCACGCAAGAAACTAAACCAGAGGTCGACATTGATCTCATCTTCACTGATTTATTGTGATCATTTTTTCATGACATGTATTAATCTCCGCAAAGTGTCCATATGTCGGAATGGATAGTTTTACCATTTTCCCAACCGTTTGTGCAATAATAGTGTAGTTAAAGGTCACATTTAAAAATATGATTAAATGCAGTTACCGTGTGCTGTACAGTGATACAAATTCCTTTCATTGGATGGTTTCCTAAAGCAGCATAAAATGAGTATTGTTTTTCAAAAGATTTATGTCCAGTTCATTGAAACTGGCTATTTAAAAGAGGAGCAATAAACTGTTTTTGTCGTCACTCATCAGAATAGCACCACAAAATATCGTGATAAAACTAAACCCATGTAGCGCACCTCTAAACTGAACATTTATGCATTTGAATTGTGTCCGACCGTCCAAACAATATTAAGAGTTTGTGTTTTAGCACTAATCTAAATTCCCTATCAAGGGTATTAAAAAAAAAAGGGGGTTGCGGTTTCTGTTCATCAAATATTTCTAGACTCGCCGAACTCCAACAAACTCAAAAACTGTAACTTGTTCTTCTATACAACTAGTCCAGAAAAGCCATTACAAAGTACATTGTTTGCTAAAAGGTTTTGTTTCACATACTTAATCTCTTCAGCTCACACTAATGACAATCGGGATATAAGCGCCTAAGTCTGCATCTGTTCGCTGACGTCCAACCGCACGAGCCGAGTCGGACTCCATTGTATGTTGGTTGACCACAATATAACGCAAGTAGAAATAGACAACAAGGCCACAAGGCTGGAAGCGCTGGGCCCCATTAGGTGGTGAGTGCCGATTACGTCACCCGGAGACGGGAAAGGGGATGAAGACAAATGGATAACTGGGAAATACGAGAGGGATGGAGAAGATGGAGTCCGAATGAGTAACATCACCTCTGCTCCAGTATATATATATATTTTTTATGGGGGGTTTGGTTGCAGTCATTGCGCTTCTTTCAAACGTGTGACGAGAGGGAAATGAAAGGAGAACGATTTAACTCGAGGACAATGTGGATGAATGAAGATACAAGGCAAAGAAAGGTTGGAGGATTTATTTAATGGATGAGAGAGAGAAAGTTCAGGGTAAAAAAAAAAAAAAAAAGAATTAAAAACTAGGAAGAGCTCATGTAGCGGTGCAACAATGTAGCTGGACTTTTTAGCTCTCTAAGAGGCTTTAGAAGAGAGGACATGGCCCGAGGTATTCCCTGTCATTCACACACACGCTCCCGCTGCGTCTCGTTCTATCTCCATTAGATATACAGGAACAAAGGGAAAGTGTGTGTACGTGGGCGGGGACGGTTCACAGTCCATTACACACTGCAGGACAATTCTTACTGGACAGCACAGAGAGCTCACTGTAATCATCGTCCAGATTTGTTTTTCACTGAGGAATGATGTAACGGTGATTCCCAAAGATTGCCGCTCAGTGTTAGGAAAGCAAGTTGGACGTTTTAATTCAACTGGACGGAGAGGGAAAAAAAAATAAATTATTTAATATGTCTAAGCGCCGGCTTTATAACAGAGGGCTTTTTCCCCAGACGTCACAGAGCTGGTGTGCTGTCAGCTGCTGCGCTGAATGCAAATCTCATGCAGTCAAAGTGAAACTAAAAATAGGCTGGCAGCAGCACAGTAATTATGCAAAGCCAACCTCAAACCCCACAAAAATTGAATAATAATACAAATAAACTGGAGTAGTTTGATTGCTTTTGATTGAAATATGGTTTGTGCGTATAAATATAAAAAAAAAAAATTAAAATTTTTTAAAACGGGCACAATAGAGACACCTATACGTGAGATTTTAACCATGCAAAACGAAATCTGATTATGGCACAATTCATAATGTAACTACACTGAAAGCTGAATAGAAATTTGACACAAACCTTTAAAATGCATCCACTAACTGGCTTAGAGCGATTAAACAATGTTATCAGACATTTCTTGGGAACAATGTCGGACTTTAAGACAGAATATTAAGGCCATGCTAAAGAAAAAAAGTAAAGTTAAAATAATACCAAAATAAAGTTGTAGTACAAGAATAACTTATTTGTAAAACCATGAACGTATAACTTCACAAGATGCTCAACAGTCCCCAATTTACAACTGTTGTAAAATTTATTTTTTTTGTGTTGAATTCTCATAATATAGCTTTACGCTCTAAATACAACTTTATCCTGATATAATAACTTCGTTCTTGTAATTTTTAGACTTCATTTTCATGTAATTTCAACGTTATTCTCAAGCAACTTCTGGTAATTTTATGACTTTAATCTTGTAATACTCCATGTTAAACCTCATACACACTTCAGTTTCTCCAGACCGCCAACATCTTTCCATAGCTTTTTAATTAAGACCGATTGATAGAGTATGCTTGGGATCACAGAGTGCGTTCCTGCTCGATAGCATCGCAAGATCTCCAACAATTAAATGTAGAATGGGTAAACTGATTAACCTCGGCCCAGCAGCTGCCTGCTTCCAGGATCATTTCAAGGTTGCCAACACACGACCAAAACAGGATGTCAGAGTCCAAACCAGTATCAGATTACAGCGTCACGGAAGATCATTTGACCTCTTGCGCTCATTTGTTAGCACATCGCAGGGCTGAACAAGAACTTGGGACTGATGGCCAGCATCACAGTGCGTTGTGACATTGAGTAACAAGTTGTTGAACTTGAAGAAGTGCGAGCAATGTGACTGTCAAACCACAAAGCACAACACAAGATGCTTCCACTTTAAGGCAGACAGAAAAATGTTCATCTGGCTGATGCCGACAAAAAACCCGTTCGCACGTGCTCATTGTCACACTGCTTTGATTTTAGAGAAGTGAGGAACTAGTAATGTCAGCAAGACTTCTGGAGCCAGCAGAGACGTTCATGCAAATGGAGTCGGCTTCCTGCTGCGGTTTACGCAAGACACCTGGACAAGAAGCTCCGTCCCGCTTTAGCCCGCAGGAACCACAAGTCACAAGTCTGAAGACGTGTGCACAGAGAAGCAGGGCTCAAACGATTAATCACGACGAATCAGTTATTCAAACAATCGTCAACTTATTTAGTAATCAATTAATCGCTAACCAGACTCAAAAAAGGTCATTTACTGAAGAAAACAAAATTTATAACTGTATTAAAACACAAACTGTACAAAGTATGTTTATACACATTTTACAATTAAAATCAGAACATATTTGTCTGTAATATGTTTTACCACTAACTCAAGTGTCAACGTTTTAGCTCCACCTGGTTCAATATCGGTAAAAGAATGCTATGCTATTACATTTTAAGCAAAAGAAATGGTTATTTTCTTAATCCCAAAGGGAAATGAATCATTTGTTTATTTGCATCTTTTAATGCTGCAATATGCAAGTTTTACAAAAATGTTTTTTTTTCCATATTTGCCAACACTGTCATCATATAGTGCCAGTATAATATGAGACAGGTAGCTTGGCGCCGTCAATCAATGGTGCTCTGTGCTAATGTTAGAGAAACAACTCACTGTTACAGGAAAACCATTCGTCCACCGTCATCGGTGGCTATGCTAATCAGACTTAGCATTTGTGGCAGGTGAGCCAGCGGCGGCGAAGCAGAGAACAAGGTGTATGGGGTGAGCATGCGAATGGTTGACAGCACTAAGACACTCCTATCTCTGATTGGTTGTTTCTGATCCAGTAGTATATTTCTGTAGTTAGTACTGACAGCTCTGGCAGGAGAGCTTGATTTTTTGCCTCAATAAAAAAAAAAAATTTTTTGTAAAAGTTACATAATTTCTTGATATTATACAAAAACACTTAAGTGATTGAATGAAAAATCTGTAGAATGGGACAATTTTTTAAATCCAATTAATCAGAATAAATCAACAGAATAATCAAGTAGCTGCAGCCCTATACGTGTGTGTGTGTGTGTG
Organism: Poeciliopsis gracilis; assembly: GCA_911649635.1. Taxonomy (NCBI): domain Eukaryota; kingdom Metazoa; phylum Chordata; class Actinopteri; order Cyprinodontiformes; family Poeciliidae; genus Poeciliopsis; species Poeciliopsis gracilis. The sequence continues at coordinate 3,584,068 of CAJVRI010001121.1, forward strand.
TGTGTGTGTGTGTGTGTGTGCGTATGTGTGTACTCACGCAGGAAATGTTTCTCCAATAAGGCAATTTCCAAGTGACCTTTGACTTCGCTGAGGCGTTCCGACTCCGACCTCTGGAAGTCCTGAACGGCAGCTGCCATGGTGGGAGACCCCGAACCAGCCTACGCATGCACACACACACACACACGCAGTCAAAGATAAGTAAAATCCCCAAAACAAAAAAATGTAAGCACTTAGACAGGAAAAGCCTACATGATCCGTCACACACGCACACACACACACATCAGCGCAGAGCCATGACTCACACAACTGTTTCCTCTCCAGGTTTAGGACCAGCAGGAGCGAGGAAGAGGAGAATCCCCCGCTTTCCCCCCCACACGACTAATGCACTGATGACTCAAACCGTTTTCAACCCGGACGTACACAAACACACACAACAAGCAGGCAAGGTGGAATCAGTGAACGGCAGAGAGCCGGGAGAACGGGTGATGCAAGGAGCAGAGAGATGACTGTGCTAGTGGAGGATGAGCACTGCAGGTTGAGCATCTACAGCGAGGGTCCTTTAAGACTTCTGCCAAACACACACAGGCAGGCAGGCGCGCGCGCACGCACCACACACACACACACACACACACGCGGAAATGCTGCAGCAGCAGCTTATAGCCGACTGCAGCCGGAACGGTTTGAACGGTTTTCCCGTTCGGGTGCACTGCAACGTCTCAAACTGATAAAAACGAGACGTAGAAGGGAAGAGGCAGCACGAAAACTGAAAGATGTCCCTCGGGACGTTAGCGTAAGGACGGATCGAGCGCCCTTAAATAAAGAAGCGCTTGCCGGAAAAACAAACAAGAGCGTCTTCAGTAATCGTAGGGTGTGAGACATAAATGAAAGAGGAGGCTGGAAACATGGAGGAGGATGAGGGAGGAGGAGGAGGAGGAAGCTCTGCTGCATTATCGGCTCGGAGTTTGCCGGTCCCTGCGTCATGACGACAACATCCACAGATGGTAAACACACCTGCAGGATGTTTGATGCCATCAGATCTCCCCCCAACTGGGTAGCACAAGTAGGTCGAGCGCTGCCGACGTCACAACTAATGATCATCGGCGGGTCAATTATTGCCTATCCGCTCTTCCTCTTAATGATGGAGGCTGAAATTAGCCTGACAGGACCGTCATCATCCTTCGTTTGATACGACGGGACACATTTGTGTATATATAAGCATCCTGATTAAAAACTGACATGAGTCACTGTTAAAATAATACCCAGTGAAACTGAGATCAATATTATAAATTGTGTTATAGTAAAATATGTAGTTTTCAAACGCAAAATTTGGATTTGGAAAATCTTGGAAGACGACCCAGATTATTCCAATAAACATTTCCAGCGGCCAGTCAGAGGGAACCGGAAGACTCTGCTTTTGAATTCAGGACACTCCGACGTTTCTCTGATTTACGCTCGTCCCGCCTCTGACAGGATGAGAGTGGGAGTGAGATGCGTCGAGGAGCAGATTTAATCCACTTCCAAATCTGCTCTGAAGGCATGTCCTGTTTACTGAACAGCTCTCCCAGCATCCCCGCTGCTGGATCTTCAACATGAATGTTGCCACCGCGACCAGGATGAGAGGATATCCCCAACAAGAACATCAATCATCTTCTGGATCACGTGGTTGCCGTACAGATTTATATGATTTTTTTTTTTTTTTTAAGTCACTGGAACTCCATAACCACTGCACTAAGGATGAAACAACTTATATTTACTTTAATTGTATTCAGGCCCGGTCAGAATTTGCGAGTTTTCTGTTGTTGGGGTCATTCCAACCCGCAAACTTATCGTGATTCTATCAGGCCATTGTAACTCCTAGAGGTTTAGGCATTTTTCCTGCTAGAGGGTGAACTAGTACATTGCAGCCTCACTCAGCTTTATACCAGGAGAGCTCTGGACTCACATCAACTTCCATGAGCTACATTTCTCCTGGCAAACTGCAGATGGGATTTCTTACTTTCCACTCTTGTTGATTGCTTCTCTGATTAATGTCTACCCAACCCTGTCAATCAGTTTCAGCTGACAGCAAAGTCTTGGTAGATCTATTAACTGATTAGGCGACTTCTGAAGGCAACTGGCGATTGCATTTATTTGGAAATACAGCTACTGGCATTTTCCTGATGCATTATGCCATTCTAGCAAATAAAAACCAAAAACAACACGGTACTGTTTGTACTATGAATGTTTTATTCCTTAATTAACCAGTATAATTATTCTAAATCAAGCCTAATGTGATCATTAAAGTCACAGCAGAAAGACCATTAGTCGAAGTGGGTGAGTTTGCATGAACACCAGCTAAAAAGTTTGTTATAAGACACACACACTTGATTCTTCCCAAAACCATGTGGTGCAGATAGAGTTTTAAACCTTAAGGCATGTTTAAGTAAAGTGCCATGCATGTTTGAATGCGCGTGTCTCGGCAGACTTGAGAGCCAGCTTGGTCTATTTTTGGGGTTTAGAGCGTGACTCATCACTGCTCTGATGTGGGCGATGTCTTCCTGGTTGGCTGGTGCTTACAAAGGCAAATATTCCTGCATATCTTGACAAAAACAAAACACTAGTTAACAGGCTCAGGGGTAGATATAAAAACACACAGCAAAGTGGAAGGAAAATTAGAAAATTTTAAGTTTTTACTTTTTTCTTTTCGGATTAAAACATTGTGGAAACTTTTCAGTCCCTTCAGTGAACTATAATTTTCCGGATAATATTCCATATGAGGCTCATTTGAAATCAAAGTGAAGAATTTCAAAAGGAGGACTCTGATCTCCTTGGCTTCCAGTGAGCGAGTGATAAAAAACAAAGTACTTTCAATTTGGACATCTTTCTATCTGTGCAAGGACACGATGACGACGATGTTGGTAATTTTAGTCGCCAGCAGGGACAGTTTCTTCCACCCACCTAGATGCAAGAAGAGAGGACAACAAGGAGTTCAATCTCTGACGTCAAATTCAAGTCTCCATGCCTCCTTCACCCCTTTTCTCTGGTTTAATCTCATCTCTTATGTTTTCCATCCCCTTCCTGCTCTCTGATATCTCATCTCACGGCTGCTCCTCCTATTTCCTCTGTTGCCACAAGCAGATTGCCATCTCCATGTCATGTCCACCATTAATCCTGATCAGATTCATCTCTCTTTTTTTTTTTTTGCTTTAATTATGAGGAACTCTTTTCTTCGTCCTCTTTTCCTTCTCGTGCAAGTTCTTTATCTTTGAGGGACAAAAACAACATCCCTCAGGGTGAAAGATCATGTTTTTCCTCTGGAGAGGAAATGCTCCATTACAAAGGATGGAAACTTCACTCCCATGGATTGCAATAAAAACAGCGTTTATTTTGACCCCAGCCAGCTAAATTTAAAAAAAAAAAAAAAAAAAAAAGCAAACTATTGCATAACGTTTTATTGTATAAAGACAGGAAACAACCACTCACAGGGTCTCGCAGGACGTCCTCTGTGTCCCGCGAAGCCGCTCGGGGCTTCGGCGGCACGTCGTCGTTACATTCGGTGTCGGAGGCAGGCGGCGACTCGCCCAGATCCGGGAAGTCGTCTCTCGACCTGGGACCTCGGAAGCGGATCTTGTCCAGGCGCTTTAGCATGGTCAACACCGCGCACCTGGGCTTTACCTTAACATGGCGGACGGCAACCCTGTGGGCACGAGAAACACAAGGAAACAGACCGTTAATGAGCCGACTTTGTTGCACTTGTGAAGCACGTCACTGCTGGGTTACAGCAGCAGTTTGATACTAAATGGACAACATGTTAAAAAGAAAAAAAAACAACACTATTACAGAGTTATTACCTAACAGAAGTAGGGCTTAGAAGCCCACTAGTGCTGGTCAATATGATTCAGAAATAAAAATCTGATTTTTTTTCACACCAAATATGATTAAAAAAAATTTTTTTCTTGGTTTCTTTACTGAAAAATAAACTACAAATAACATTGTTTTAAAAATTGTCTTTTATTTCAACCATCCCTGCAGCTTTACCAGAAAAGAAATACAATAATATAGTCCCAAAACTAAACAGATGCAATTTTATAGAAGAATGTCTTAAAATTACCAGAAAAAAAAATTGGAAAAAGAAAAAAAACAAGAAACATTGTAGTAGTTAATCTGAATTCAAAGTTAAAAAAAAATAGAAGATGTGAAAAAGCTAAAGGCAAAAAAAAAAAAAATTCAAAAAATATAATTCTGAAAAAAAAACAAAAAAACAAAACAAAGATTCATTGGTTAAATTGTTTTATCGCATACCCCTAATTAGCACCCCATGAAAAAAAAAACGTTCACATTACAACCAAAATCATCAAATGTTTTAGTATTTCATGGGACATCAACACAATAGTGCATCATCTGTAAGTGGAAATATATTGATACAAGGTTAGGCAAGTATGCTATTTTCCCCTCCACTCCAATAACATGTTCTTCTGCAGAGAACGCATTATAGCCTCCAATCAAACCAACTGTGAAAAACCCTTACACTGCTTTTGATAGTCTGTCAAATGATAATATATTAAAGTTTGAGGTTGGATGTTACTACTCTTCCAGAAACCATAACCACTGGAACCCTACAAATGCCACCAGTTCACAGTGCGCATCACTGTAAGCACTTTGAAGCCCTCGTCACCTTAATGAAAAGGTCCAACGGGGTGACGTAGTGACCGCTGTAACCTTTAATGCTCTTTCGGTTTTAACCTCATCTCCGTGGGGTTGGCTTCCCCCTTTAGCCCAGACAGAAACGTGGGATGATTACATCTCGTTTCTCTTCTGGCTGCAGCGGAGGATTTTACGACCCCAGATTGATTTAGCTTTCCAAAAGTAAAGCTTTGGCCAAAACGCCGCGCTGGTGTCGGGAGCCCGATGACACGATGAAGCTCACAGAGCGTGCGCAGGAAACGTTTAGGTTGCAAAAGACAATTGCGCTTCCATACATATTGTAAATGCGACAATATCATGATGACAATCGCATATAGGTTTTCTTTAATGAGACTTAACAGATACGGTATATGATGTTTTCTCCGATATGAGCAGCCGTCCAAGCATCCGCGTTGTTTACCTAATGCTGGGATTTGTCGATTCGGTGACGGATTAGGAGTCGCTCTTCGTATAATCCTTTAAGATGACTTAATCTGCTTGATTGAGGACTGTCACACAACAAGATGACAAAGCTATATCTGAAGAAAAGATCTGGAGTGAAAATAATGCTACCTTCAAAACAAGAGGCCAGGCATTATGTCTTGGCTTTTCTTTGTTAACAAATGATTCAATATTTTAAACAAATTAGTAGGACTGAAAACTTTTTCTATTAAGGACGACAACTGAAGTGAATTGAAGAACTGAGCAATGAAACGGTTTTAAGAAGTGGAAAAAAAAAAACCCCTCTAAACTGCAGTACTTCTGAAGGCATCATGAATTCTTTGTTGAGTTTTGAATATTTATGTTGCGCAGGAAATAAGCTACAAATAGCTGGAAGAAAGAAATCAATAGAAACCAGAGGTGTTCTGAGGGCCATTTCCTTCATCAATATCCTTTCTATATATGTTGGGGGTTTTTTAACTCCATGAATTCCCACAGGATTTTGCTTCACTCTGATTGATCTCCCACTTTTACGATCTTGGTCCGTTGCCAATTATAGGACTTATGACTGAAGGAAGCAGCACAATGATTAATCCACTGCCACTCTGTTGCGTTTCTAATTTACGTGCAGAGGAGCCAAGGCAAGAATGTTTGCTCAATACTCGATAGGAAAATTAAAAGAAAAATAATCATTAAATGTAGAATTCATCTTGTAAAACAAACAAAAAGGTATGTTTACAGAGGGCTACATTTGCAGTCTCAACTAGTTGGCTTGTTCTAGGGCTGCTGGATGATGGTTGGTACAAATATTTGAGCTCAAGTGTCTTGTTCAAATGTGTGGAGTTTATTGCAAAATATTCGTCTTTTTCAGACCACAACCTTCTTAATAACCAGATTAATGCCCACTGCTTTTAAACCTATAGAGCTAAATTTGATCCATAAAAAAAGTATTTAATAAAAATAAAACTTAAACAAAAACAGCTGAAACTAAAACATAATTCTGAAACTGAACAAACAAGATTTGAGAGGTCAAAACAATTTCTCACATTCAAAGTTATTCTCAGTTTCAGAGAAAATCTTTTATTTCAAATACATTATTTTTAAGCAAACCTTATGGCCCCTAATTTAGCTTCATAAATACACACTGAATAAGCTGACAACATGGACAACAGGCCAAAAACAACACAATAAAACCTTAACCTAGTTTCCATTTTGTAGTTCCTGAACAGGTCAGCTAATAGTTTGAAATCATACGAATTACATTCAATGTCCACACTTGCTCTGCTTCCAGTCTCTAGACAAATTTATAAAATTTCCACCGTGAAATCGGGACTAACTGTTATGATTTCAGAGCCGAATTTCAATGCTGACTTGACCTTGCACAGAGCAGCAGAGACATTGAACGAGGAGAAAAAGTGTCGGCGGGGGGCGGGGCGGAATGTGGGAAGAGGTTTCTATTCGACAATTTTTCACACCAATATTAAGTTTCCGTGCGCCACCCACGTGTATGCAGAAGTTACAGATGACTGGCGGTTTTGGGTTTCCTTTGCAGGGGGCTGAGTGGAAAGAGCGAGTGTCGGGTTAAGAAAAGGCTCTCCAGCGGTTGTTAGGACACCTGTCAACATTAAACGCGTTCCCACGATAACATTCGTCTCTTCCCATCGCTAAACCAGCTCTGGCTACCTGTACTCAAGTACACAAATAATAATAAAAAAAAACCCTTAAATTAAAAAGTAGTTTAACTGAAATACATTAAAACGCAACATTTATTCTTTTAGAGCATGACGCACGTTTTGCACTCCCTCCTTTCCTTCAGGGCGCCTCTCGCTCATTTATTTATTTATTTATTTTCTTTTCAGACATTTGTTCTGTGCTGCAGAACCATATCCCAAACAGAAGGCATGAATAGAAGTAAGGAGAGGACAGGAGTAGGAGGAGGAAGAGGAGGAGGAAGAAGAAGAAGAGTGGGTCTCAGCTCAAGGTCTGATCACTCTGAATGCGAGTAAATAAACAGCCCTCATGAGTCATTTGCTTCACTAAGTGCAAACACAAAAACCTTCTCCGAACACCTTCACCTCATCGTAAGTCGCTGGCGCTTACACAGAAATGACGACGTGCTTAGAAAATATACCAGCAAATGAGCGCGTCAAAAAAACACACAACAAAAACAAGTGTGAGCTGGTAATGTTTGTATTTGCGATCATTAGTCAGGGTTGAATAGTGGTACATCACTGATACAAGCTTAATGTCCTGCAGCAGAGTGGAGATGTGCGAGTGTCTCTGAGTAATCTTCCGGTAATAAACCCTGAAGCTTGAGGTTACCCTCGGTCACAATCGCTACTACAGCCGATCGCGAGACGGTCACTGAGCCCCGGCCTGCTGACCCGCGACTAATGCTTCTTAGTCGTAGTCTAAGCAAAATGTTTACAGTCGGTGCAGGACTCGCCGAAAAACCTTCGAAACTGGTGTTAAGTCTAGGTAAGTGTGGTTAAAGTGTTGTGAGATTTTGGAAAATGAAACATCGGATATTTCACCGAAATTCTAAGCCAGAAAGATGATCTGACATAACACAGCCGAGTTGCTCTGCTTCATCCTTATATGATTGAAAAAGTTGAATATGAAAATGCTTGCAGCCTTTTAGAAGAAGCGTTCGGAAATTTTAGAATCTAGAGAAATCGTGGTGGACAAATCTTTGATCAATATCTAGCATGTACGTGTTGCTACAAATAAAAGTAGTGGCTTATAGTCCAAAAAAATACGGTAAATGGAACATGCACATCCACGACTTCTGATATAAAATCAGAAGTTACCAACTAAATGTTTGCGCACGAGATCGTTTTCTGAAAGTAGCAAAGAAAAGACCGACCCGAACAGTCATTATGAAACGTTTTAAAGAGACCAATATTTTGTGGTTGCTCTAAATGGAGACATTTGTTGCTTTCAGTGTTGATCAACCACTCTGTTCACTGTGGAAAGAAACTTGGTTTCAAAATGAGGAAACTAAGTGAATAACCTTTGTATATGTGGTGAAAGTGTTCATTTCAATGCAATATAGTATATTAAATAAAATACAACCTCAGCTCCACTCTCACCAACACGAAGCCAAGATTACATTTTCGGCTCTACGTCCATCTCAGGATCAGGACCAATGCATTTTTTATAAGACCCATTATATTCACATTCTCATCCTGCAGCTCATAAGAGAACGGACACTTTTCCTTTGGCCTACAATTTCTAAATAACGTCATTATTATGTAAGGATGACTTTTACTGCTTTGTGGCCTTGGTTGATTACTTCTACAGCACTTTGCAAAATTATTGAATTTCCTTTCAATTTTTAAACATTTAAAACATGAAGTTTCTTGCAGTTTAAGACAAAAAAAAACTGGCCTTTTTTTCTCCAGCTGGGTATCTACATTAAACTTTAGAGCGAAGCATTTTCACGCGTTAACCAAAACGAGAAAAAGTTCAGAGTAAGAATAATTTATCTTGTATATATGTGAAAAAAGGATACAAGGCTATATTCCAACCATAACATCCCCGTTGTCATGGTTATCGGTAAACTCTGCACGCAGGAGAAAAAGTGAAAGTAAAGCCAGCGATCCAGCAGCCCTTCTGTGAAAGCGCGTGTTTTCCAGGACATCAGGCACTCATCTATAATAAGTTCCTGTTGATCAAGCGTCGCGGCGCTTCTGCTCTGCTAAACGGCGCGGTTTCCACTCCCAGATATCAACTTGTGTCATCATACCGATCATTTTTCGTCTTCGGCCGTGACGGCGGGTCTCTAAACGATACAGGCAGGGTCACATCGAGACGCTCGTCTGTGGAACCGCAGCTCAACTTTTGCCCGGTTTCATAAGATACTCAGGCACAAAGAGGGATTAGCGTGACCTTTAAATACCTCCGCTGCCAGACTGGGCATGAAATGTTGTTTGATTCACTTATAATAATAAAAAAAAATGAATAGAATAAAATAAAAAGCTAGAAAGTTGTAACAGATGGTCAGAGGGAGACATAAAACAGCTGCTGTCACGCTGATTAATAGCTGAGATAAAGTATGCTGCTTGTGGGAGAGCACAGACATGAAGCAAGCGATATTCTGTCGCGTCAAATCAAAAATGTCAAAATGTGATTCAAATTGCAAGTTTGTTCATGAGAGTTCCCTCTACAAATTTTTGGTGTTCAATTTTGAGTTTGGGAAGCGCATTTCAGCAGCAAGGCCCCTCAAAAGTGTTAAAATTACGCCATAAAAACGCAATAGAGTCATTTGCAGTAAATTATCAAACAAGCATTTAACAAGGCTATGGATTTTAGTGCTAGGAAAGAATGACTTTTTAAATGGCTCTGCTGTGATGGCTTCCATTTTCCTGGTTTTAATGAGAACATGAGTTCTACATTTACAAACTTTCCAGAGTTCTCAAACTGTAAATATAAAAAAAAAAAAAACAAGTTCAAGATAATTTTATGACAGACCGACGTTTGAAATGATCAACAGATGGACAGAACATCTAAATAATTGACAGAAATGGACAGAAGACTGAATAGGAGGACAAAACTGTGGAGAAACAAGTTGATGGAGGGATGGACCAATGAGATGTGAACAAACTGATGGGTCCACTGATGGCATTAATGAGCAAAATGAATAAAATAAAAGTCCTGACCTGCAATTATCTTTTCACCACATTTATCCAGATCTGGAAGTCACAAGCTTTCCAAAGTGTGTGAGAACCCTGGTTTTCCTAAAAGGCATTAGGAGGTTGACCCAGGGTCACAAAGACAGGAAAAAGTCATTCTGAAGCAGCATTAATGGCATCACCAAGATGAATACTTCAGCTTTCCTACAATATATTAATGTAAACCTCTGGGCAGAGAGTGCACATGGCTGCTCAAACAGACAACGACAGGACATTTGCCCATCTTTTATTTTCTTAAACCCCTTTTCAACGTTCAGAGTTGCGTTCTCGTGCACAGGGATGACATCACTCCAGCAGATCGGCACAGGCAGGCAGAGGAGAGCCGCTGAAGTAGGAGCGGCTCCCACACGGTCACGATCGTCGCCTAGACGTCTCCCGCGGGGGAAATATCACCATATTTCTAACGCGGGGACAGACGGAGGGAGACGAAGGACAGCAGACTGGTCCCTTCCAGTCCTGTCCTTGCTCTGCACACACAGCTTCACCCCTGCTGCTATTATCTCACTGCGCTGTTACGTAAACAATCGATAGATCCTCGCCAATCGGCCCATCTGGCCACTCGTTGAACCGGCGATCGACTTAAATCAAAAAGTAATCAAATTTGAACTCTTGCGTAAGGCGACTCGGGGACAGAAGGTAAACAGTAATGGGGCGTTTAGTTTTCTTTTGACCTTACTGATCAGACACTTCGCTTTGTGGTTTTAATGCTGGAGTAAACACAGCGGAGGACGATACGATGACGCTAACACTTCTTGTTTCAGTCGTAATCCTGGTTCCTGGCAGTAGCTGCTGCGTGAACCAAGTCTTGCAAAGTGGAGGCAACCACAGTCATACTGTCCGTTTACATAAGCATAATGTGTGGCTGTGTTCCCCTCGCAGCACGTTTGCATAGGTTTTGTGTTTTCGTCCTGACCATTTCGTAGGAAGTGCACAGTGTTGGCTACCTTTAAAAACACTTTCCCTTACCGACACTTCCTGTAGCATCAGCTCCCGGCAGCATCCTTACTGAAACACTGGCTGACCATAAAATTGCACAAAATGGAATTTAGAAAATCAACTAACTTCACAGAAAACATTCATGTTTTTCACTAAAAGGTTTTTTAGCGCAAGGACGAGGTCCTAGCTCTGTCCTAGCTCAGAGCGCTAGGACAGTCATCCGGCTGGCAGTCAGGTTTGTGAGGAAAAAAAATGTTTAAGGTTGACAGGAAATCTCAACATGTTGATAGTTATGCATTTTTGGACGACTGGAAGATTGATACCTAAACACCAACTACAAAGTGTTGGTGACAAAAAAGGCAATTTAAAAAAAAACACCCAGGATAAATTAACAATGCTAAGCCTGGTAGCGGCTCAAGTAAAGCCTGGTGGCCCGCCAGGCTTACAATACACTGAGAGAATCCCTTCGTAAAGAAATGCATGTATTTTGCAAAACTGCAATAGAAATACTTTTTTTTTTTTTGCCTCAGGCTAGTTTGTTTCGACTCCACTAGAGGGCTCACAGTTTGCCATTCGAAAGTTCTGCACCGATAGCACTTCTGTAAAAATCGCTTTAGACAATTTTGCCAAAAATCGCTACATGAATACGTAGCCGGTCCAAATATAACGGACTTGTTGCTCCAACAGCTGAAAACGTTGACGTCTCCTCTGATGATGAGCGCTAGTTCTGTGTGTGAAACATGAACATGTAAGCCCGTACATCTGCCGCCATGTTCTCTTATCGACTCATCACGTGGACAAGCTTTTCGCGTGGGATTTCTAATTTAATGGAATGCAATTTTAAAAAAATCTTTGAGGGTTTTTTTCAGCGAAATACCGAAAAAGCTTCACGTACAATTTGTAATGGAAATGCAGCTACTGACAAATTAAGTTCCAGCATCTGATACGCCACTTTGCTAAAACCAGTCATTTCTTAACACTGAAATAAAATCGTATTTTTCATCTACAGTGCAATTATCTTATTTTAAAAGATTTCAATCTCCACTTGTATATAATTCATGTAGACTTTGAAGGTGCGAGTTACAAAAGGTATTTTCTCTCCTACTTTTTTCTGTTCATGTAACAAATCAGTTTTTTACAAAATAAAAAAAAAAAAAGGGTAAACACTTCCAACACCTGCCAGTAAAAGGAAATTGCATCGCTCGACTGCTGCTTTGAATCACAAGAAAAGATCACACGCATTGAAGAGGCTTTTAAGTCCCATCTCTTGTATCTTTTCTCTAAATATAATCCACCTGTTAATCACCTCGCCATTGTTGAGCCTGAGTAGATGTCTGATACATTTGCGTTTGTGTGCGTCTCCTTGAAAGCGTCGCTTCGGAAGAGGTGGCCGGGGCCGCAGCATCATGAGGATAATTGTGTAGGTCGTGCCCTATCAAACGCTACACTGCATATGATTTATATGAAGAGTAGGCGTTACGGGAAACAAGAGCACAAGTGAAAAGATTAAGAGGCCGAACCACCTTGTCGGGTTTTTCTAGGTCTGCCTCTGTATGGTCTCACCAAAAAAAAAAAAAAAAAAAAAATGGGTGCAATGCATTTTATTTTTTGGCTTCTTACCAGCCAAAAATTTTTATATTTTACTTATTTGTACTGAGCCTGGCTGAATCTTTTGGATCCAACAGGTCTTCCCTGAACTGAGCTACTTCTGACACCTGGCCATTTCCCCCATCGTTTCTGATGAAAAGCACTCACGCAGCATGATGCTGCCACCACCACACAGCATGATGCTACCACCACAGAGTATTCAAGGTGATTCTTCCACGTGTTTTCAGAGCTCCCTGAATGGCCCATAGGGAAAACTAGATTTCGTGGCTTTCCGTCAACTGTTGCATTTACGCTGAAATGAAACAACACAGGTGGCTTCCGGTGGGGGGAAAAAAAAACAAACCACAGCGTCAAAAGGAATAATTAGCCACGTTGTGTCATTTTATCAATAAATACCAATGAAGCTAGTAGCTGACAGGATGTTAAAAGGAGTTCAAGGAGTAGCAGCACTTTTGCCAGGAACTGTTTTAAGTGACAGTATTGACTTTCACGTCGACTTAAGGCTTAAGACGCCATGGACCCCTGGACTTGTGCCTGGTGGACCCGTTAAGTTGTCTCTGGAGGGCAGCGGCTAACGGCGTTAGCTCGTCCGATATACCTGCACTGTGGGAAGGAAGTAACGTCTGTTTTCTTTGGCTGTTGAGGCGACAAAATGAACTCAACACGAATTTGAAGTTAGGCCCGAAGTTAATTGCTCACTGTTTTTATTGTTATTCGACTGCACGGGAGAATTGTTTTTACATTTTGAAGAGGCGATATAACACAAACATTCGGATAGTCACATTTAAAAATATATATATTTATATGGGTTTTTTTTTTTTGTTTTTGTTTTTTTTTTGGCTGTAGTGTCGCAGAGAGGTAAAATACATTTCCTTACCCAGCACGTAAATCGTAGCAAAGTTTCATGAACACTGAGATTCCCTCCGGTTCTGCTTTTATCCTTCCGTACACCTGCTGCTGCTCCAAATTGGCGTCTGTCTCTCAGCCTCACGACGTCGACTGCTTTCTCTGTCCCTCCATCCCTGCAATGTCCGCCGCGCTCTCCGCTCAGCACCGTCCAAAGCACCGTATCCTCCTCAACTCGTTGCGATTAGACGGACAGGCTTGGTCATTAAAAACGGAAGAAACACTTCAATTTTTTTTCCTCCCCCCAGAAATACCAGTTGCGCCCTTCTCCTGCGCGGGGTGCACCGTTAAGACCCGCTACTTACAGAGACGAGCCGTGCCCCTGCTCTTTCTGGTCGATATCACAGAAACAAGCGGGGAGCTGGGCCGAGGAAATATCGTCAGTGCCGTTTTCTTAAAGGGGCCGCGGCTTATTTATGGGCGTTTCGGAGGCGGCAGGATGTGAGCAGCGTTAGCTCTCTTTAGCACCACCTTGTGGTCGCTACTGTCATAAAACAGGTGGTTAAGCAGAGGACTGCATTCAAACACTCGAAAGTCATTTAAAAAACATGTAATTACTATGATGATTACCTCAGGATATGTTTTTGGTGGCAGGACCCTTGTTAGTCTTCCATATTTACGTATTTACTGCGTTGAATACATATAAAACAGTATTTTTTATTTATTTTTTAAATAATTTGGCATTAGAACTACCTTAGATTGGGGCAAACATAAAAACACAATGTGTAAAAAGGTAAGAAGATTAAAAAAAAGACTAGTCAGAACAACTGCACACTTGTAAAGTCTTAGAAAGAATAATCAATTAAAGATTAATAGAATCTTTAATTGATTCGCAACGGAGAAAGTGGGTCCATCTACTACCGCAGGGTACAAACCTGTTCTGGGTATGATACAAAGTTCTTGTTTTTTTTTTTTTCTTCTTGCTTTGCTTTCCATTTTGTATTATAATGATCCCCGAAAGCACCCAGGGCACCAAACCGGTTAGAACTGCCTCTGGACCAAGCAAATGGATTAAATGTAAATTTACTTGAGCCCACGTAGCCTTGTTTTCATCTGTAGTCCCTCTTACCAACACGTATACCAATCCAACATATATACTATGTGTATGATACAAAATGTACAATTTTACATTTGTATCTTAGGAGAATACAATAACTTGGAAGGCTTTTTCAATAACAATTTCATGTTGGTATAAAATTCAATAGCCAATTATTCTCTTAAAACCTCGAACCAAGTTGCCCCAGATTAATTATATCTATTTACAGTAATTGAATAGCAGGACTTTTACATTACTTTCATTCAACTTACTTTGTACAACCAAATTCAAGCCTTGCCACCATGCAGGCTATAAATGAAGCCAAATTCCCTTTTTCCACCGCCGTTCTTTGTTATACCAACCTTTGCGTGTTGGTTACGCCACGCTGTGCGATCTTCCGCGTGTTCTTCATGCGACAGAATCCAAGGTAGACGTCTTACCGCTGGTGCAATGCGCTGTGGTTCTCAGAAAAAGCACAAATCAGCCTGTTTTTGAGGCCAACCGAGCAAGCGAGATCCGGCGCTCTGACAAAGGGACGGGTCGGAGGAGGAGAAACAGTAGTCAACCGACCCCTGACCCCTGAGATGAGACTACAGATTAGGAGAAGGTAAGCACAAGCACTTTCCGCGTCTGCTGTCAGACTATCAATGAGCTCGGTAAAGATCACCCGAGTCCTGCGCTATCTCGAGTTTTCGCCGGGTTCTCCTGCGGCGACCGCTCTAAAACTTTAAACACACTGAAAGCCAGCCTACACATCACAGAAAGAACAAACATTCTTATTCAATACTGCTCACTTTTTCATTTAAAGCAGTAAAACGGGTGGCTCCATGTGTGCGTTTTGGTCGGCTGACAGCTCGAGGGATAGTGCACGTCCAGATTAGTCCCACATTTGTGTGCAGACAAATTTTCGAGGCATAGCAGGACTGTTACAAGAAAGCGAATCCTATTTCAAATGTTATAATAATGTTATTTTCCAAATATTTATTTCATTTTGCTAAAACAATCTATTCAGTTTGTTTGGAAATGAATGCAGAACGCCAGATTAGATGATCTTGACAGTAAACACTGAGATAATTCCCAATCCCCCGTCGAGATTATCTTGGATTTATTTCTCGTAGATAGCCAATCCGACATGTTTTAAGTATTTTGCTCCCTATGGAATCAGACATGAATTCTTGTTATGGACCCTTGTCAAAACCCAATATTATCACCCAAACCACCTTTGTTTCAACAAGTTACTTTCTTAAAAACTGACTAAATTCCTTCTGTCTGTCGCCTGATTTTGTGCTTTTCAGGAGCTCATTAGTGGTTACAATCCTAGTCATGATCAGTAAACACACCAAACTAGATGCTAATGCACACACAGAGAGAGAAACTGCTACTGCTGCCGAGGTTTTCCCAAATCCTCCCTCTGTGCTCATTTACAAACTCTGTAATAAAGCTCTTAATCCAAAACAGGCACATTTTCCAGCAGCTTGCACAACCACGCAAGTCTTACGCAACTGCCAGAGCCTCCCGAGTCAATTATAGAACAGTTGGCGGAAGAGGAAAATGTGGATAGATGACGAAAATCCCACATTGATAAGATGGTTGATAAAATGCTAACATGTCGAACTGTGCTTTTGATTAAAAAGTATAAAAAGCAAGAAGAGAAATCCGCGATATTGCCAAAAGCAACACTGTAGGGGCGGATTTCTTTTTTATGCCGGTTTTGGAGCTTTGATATTATTTGAAAGCTACTACTGCTTACTTTCCCGGCAACACTACGCATGTTGCACAAGTCAGGACAGACAGAATTGGGAAGTGGTACTTTAAAGGTAAGAGGCGACACCCAACTGGCTAAAGATGAAGCGAAATTCGAGTTCACCATAAAGCAGAAGTTTCAAATAAACCGATTTCCACATCTACTTTGACTTGATGAACCCAAATTAGTCACGTCTTGTCTTGCCAACTTGTTTAAGTACAACCATTCCTGGATTGCAGACCTGCGAGACGCTCCAAAAAAATAACATGTCTGGATGAAGTCAGTCTTGGCTTGTAAACAAGGTACAAATGGTTTGATTAAAACCTTTATGTCAAATGACGGATGTATCCAAGATTTGCTGTTGCCCTTTTAATAAAAAGGGTGAGCGATAACATCACGCCTGGACTTTTGCCATTTCTTATTCCATTCGATTTCTACCGCAAAAAGGAGACCTTTCTTAGCCATTTGCTTGGTTCCATTTGCCGAGAAGCTGAAAAGTTTCAGTTTGAAGTTTGAAAATTAACAAGAAGGTCCATAGAAGTCAGAGGTTTCTCACCAAGATCCTACCAAGCATTGAAAACTGCTAATTTGCACCCTGACAAGACTGGATGATACATACTGGATGTTTGACAGAAAGGGAAACTCATGTAGGCATGAGCTATAATCACATGTCTACAGATCTTTGCCTATTCGGAATGAAATAATCAAAGGAACTACTTCAACTGTTTGTTAGCTCCTATAAGATGTAATCAGTATTTCTAACCCTATCTGGAATAGGTGTACTTTCATTAGATGAACAATCTACTGTCATGGCCTAAAGTTTTGGCACAATTGGGTAAGTAGTTTTAACATTTTTGGACTTCTTTTTTTATGGCTATATGGTATATTGAAGATCAATTAAAAACCTCTATAATCTTAAAAATTACTATTATTTTTTCCGTTTTCTGTGAAGATTCCTCTGGATTCAAAACATCTGACAAATACCTGGATAGAAAACATATGGGCAAATTTTCCTTCATAACAACTCATTGTTGTCTTTTAATCTTTCTGGCATTAGTGACTTTCATTGAACAGTAACTTGACAGGATTACCTCAGCACCCAATTCAAAAACTGTAACAATCTTTGAATAATTGTTGCCTTGTGACGCCATCACCAAAATAGGCCAAAATCCAAGCCGATGATTTCCCATATGGAGTAAACAGGAGGGTGGTTAATTAAAGAATATTCTTGATGCTTTTCTGATACGGAAGTCGGTACTTGCCACAAGGCTGTTGTCCGCCAGCGAGGCGCCAACCTACTGCCAGTAATGAGTAAGTTCTGCCTGGATGCCAACTCAATTTCATAGCCCAACACTAAGAGACAGACTTCAGAGTTACATAGTCATTAATTTGAAAGTTTTCCTCACTACTGACTTTCCAGATTTAGATAAGGAGAGTAAAAGTTTGCATAATGGTTGATGAAATTTGCTGAAAAACATCTTTTAAACAGCGACAGTGTTTGATTATACGGGTGGTTGCTCAGGGTGGCATCGGAAAGGAGGTCAACACAAGCACAAGGTGGAGAAATGAGTCAGAGGAGAACGAGATTTAAAAAAAAAAACATGGTTATAACTGATTGTTTCTGACCAATTGGTGTATTTCTGTAGTTAGCACTGAGAGAGTATCTGTCTCATACTATACAGTTATGACACAGTGACAAATTTAACAAAAATATAGATATGTAAGAAAAACATATATAACACATTAAGAATTCATTTACATTAAGTGTAAACGAAAACAAGTCTGCAATTGTCTGAGCCTATAAAAGCCTTTCATCAAACAAGAACTTTTACAGCTGACATTGGTAAAAAGAGGTGAACCAAACAGTGTGGATGTCAGTCAGCGGTTCACTTCCCAGCAGGAACTATTTCCATGTCTTTATTTTATTTTTATTTGTTCTCCCCGTTTATTCTGTACGGTAATTGTCAAATAAATCCCAAATAAGTGAAAAAGAAGAAGAAAAACAACTAAATACGCCAACAAATCCTGTAACGAAGGCGTTTTCCTGCCAGTAGAGGGCAGCGTTGCACCAGTAAACCACCGTCCTCGCGCGCTCTCGCTCTGGACCGCTCTCCGGGTTGACGTCAGTTTCTCTGGCGCACGTGAATAATTTAGCTTGTTTGACCGCGACAGGGCAGAGATAAAGAAGGGGGGAAAAAAAAAACAACAGTGTCCGTTTGACAGCGGCCACGCCGAACATTTCGGGGAGTTTGTGAATGTTCACGACGTTCATTACGGTCACAGAATGCCGCCATTGCCTCACTATGCGCGAACGGCTGCGTTGTAAGGACGTTACGGCGAACCGAGCCGCACGTTTTGGCGAAGCGGCTCAGTTCAATTCAAGACCGACTCCAGCTGGCGTAGCAACTAACCTCCCAGCCGACTGGTGAAATTGGATTCTGCCGTCTAACGTTTCACTCGGCTTGCTCTCACAATTATTTAGCAAGCAGCAAGCAGTCCAAGAGTTTATGGAGGCAACTTTGACGAGACCTTTTCACGGAAACTGTCAAATGCATGACTGTATGACTATTGAGCTGAACCAAACCATAGAAAATAGTGCTTGTTTGTGTATTACACAAACAATCACTCATAAATACATCTGAAGCACACAAAAAAAAAAAACAACAAAAAAAAAACAAAGCTCCAAGATCTTTGGGGAAATGTTCTACAATTTAAACACATTAAACTGTAACCTTAGGGGAAGGTTTTCCATAAGGTTTAGGAGTGTTTCTTCCAAATGTATATTGGTGAGGTCAGACACTGATGTGGGATGAGAAGACGTATTCAGAGTTTGTCGTCTGATTCATCCCAACAGTTGAGAGGTAAAGGCAGTCAAGGTCTTTCTCGCCAAAATTTGCTCATGCTTACCTCCGTTCGTCTTCACAGCGGCCATGTTTCATTCCACCCGACACAGCAGGAACAAGAGTGTTCAAAATTGGTAAGGACGTTTTTTAATTTGACAAATCACAATCATCTGTTGTTGTTGGTGTTGTTTCTTTCTTTTTTTTTTTCCTCCAGTGTTTAAAAACATGAAAAAATAAATATACATCATTTTTACAAAACAATCTCCAGTGTTTAAGGTCATACAAAAGCAAAAGGTCACAGCGGTGTGAAAACAGTGGGAGCGGTAAACTGGCTGGACGCGTCGCCCCGTGTTTAGCTGCAAAAAATACGTTGAGATTCGGGTCGCTTTATTTTGAGAAAACAAAAAAAACAATTGGTTAAAAGTTGATGAATATGAGGCGGTGTGTGGTGTAGAGGTAGAGCAGCCGCCACATCAATTCCCGGATCTGGGATGGTTGCTGCATGCCGGATCTGCTGCACATAAAGGCCACTAGTTCTCAGAAAACTTTTTTTTTTTTTTTTTTAAAGATGATGCATATAAAAGATTTGATTTCTTTTTGGAATGAAATGGACAAAAACCTGAAGTGACAGCATCCTTAATGATGTTTCGTTACCTCGACTAGTAACTTTGGTAACGTGGAGCGTGTATCGTCATCAATCCAACGGGGAAGGTCCCAACAAATGGCAGATTTCTGCTTCGTTGTAAAAAAAACAAATAATACAAATGTTTCTCCACTGCTTTCTCGGCCAGGCTGCTTCTTGCTACACCATGAAAGCCTAGAAGGGGTGAGTGAATAAGGCCTCTCTCCTAAATAAAGGCACAATCAAACAGTCTTCCCAATATTTTTCAAGGCATTTTTTTGTCTTTTTTTTTTTTTTAGTTTACAAACTTGTTCTCTGCTTCAGCTGAAATAGAAAATACATTATTTCTTCTTCTTCACTTAAAAAAAAAAACAAAACAATATCTACACAATAATTACACTCTAAATACACCGCACCGAAATAAAAACAGTTCTCGGTGCGCACGTCCTCCGCCCATGGACTTGGCGGTCTGTTTGTGACGCTTGAAGAGGCTGAAGTCTTTGAAATCCTTTTCAGACTACACATGTACCAGCTGAAGATCATTTGTCGGACGTTCTCAGGCAGACCGAAGCTGTCCTGGAGAGTCTTCTGCTCGTCGCAAGGCCTTCTTTTTAGTCGTTTTTGGCACACGCGTCTCCGGTGAAGCATTCCCTTTATTCTTTCTCGCATCCTCGTCTCTGCCGTCCCAGGTAGACCTAAAGTCTGCCGTTAATACTGCTCGCTAAAACATGACGGGGGGCTGGGGGTGTGTGGACCTTTACCCAAAGTTCTACCCCCTCCGTGTTCATCTCACTTTCGTTTTTTTTTGTTTTTTTTTCTTCTCTTCTCTTCCCCACTGACTGGCTCCTCCTCTCACAAGGGCGGGCTGGTCTGGAATTGCCTGACGGGTCAGATTGAAGTCTCGTTACTGCCACTGGTGAAGGAGGGAAAAGGTTGGTGGGGGGGGAAGAGGGAAGGGATGCAGGGAGGAAGTGTGCAGGGAGAGAGGAGAGGAGAACATGCGAGGTGAAAATGGATGCAGGGATGCAGGAGTTGCAGTGACTGAGCAGGATGGGTGCGTCATTTCATGCTCAACGGTGCCGTTTTGTTAGATTGCAACCACAAGTTTTGACAATTTTTCTAGGATTTTATGTGATAGATGACGTAATGGGAGACTGTGAAGTGGAAGGAACATGATCGTCATGGTTTCACAGTTTGCCCGGTGTTTGTTTTCTAACTCGCAGAAAGCTGTTCGCCCTCTCGCCTGTGGTGGCGCTGCACCAAGAAACACTGAAGGAAACATGAAAATCTCAGAAGTCATGAGTGCAACTTCCTTCTTTGCAAAAAGTGAACAAAAATGGCGTGGCGTCAGATTTTAGCAGATGTAGGATTTGTCTTTTGTTAAAGACCACGAGCCATTTCTCACTTGCGCGTTTATTTTTGGTTGAATTTACCCAGAATGCCCTGCACTGAAGTCCGCTTCTTGGTTATGGAGCGGTCTCTGGTCCGCTTGCATTCATATTTGCATTCAAACCACACCAGAGTTCACGTCAGCCGAACCAATACCTTGGTTCTCAGGCGGACCAGAGTTTGCTTTTTTGGTCCAAATCCCCAACCACACCGAACTCTATATGCAAACCAGCTAGAATTCAATTGACGTGGACTAAACACGGCTGCTGTGAATGCATTCTTGTTTGCTGTGTCCACTACTTTTTTAACCTTCTGTTGATCCACTTCATAAAATCCCAAGAAAATAAAGCTTGTGGTTGTAATTGCATCACATGAAAGTGTCGGGGTTACGTGAACAAGGTGCTGCCATTAACGTTTTCTCTCTTATTTAGCAAATGGCAAGGACTTCCATTAGAAGCCTTTTACAGCATCATTCATTCCCTGAGTTCAATGAATGTGTCAACTTCATAATTACTACTACTACTTATGCTTTGTAACTCGTGCAAAGATGCCAATGTTGCCACATGCCGACATCTTTTCTTACTCTGAGTCGGAGTCGTTTCCTCCGTTCACCGTCCCCGACTTTAAGTGCATCGCCACTCCGCCGTTGGCCTCCCGGTAGACGCCTCCCGATGGCGGCGCGATGGTAATCTGAGGACGGGGCGCGACGAGCGGTTTCACCAGAGAGCCGTGGTCGTGGTTGCCGAGGCGACCCCCTCCGTCGGTGGGGGCCTGCGACGGCGGCAGGGACGTAGGGGTTATGATGTTGACGGACGACGCAGGCGGCGCCGACGTGTGGTTGTTGTTGATGGGCGGGGGAGAGGTGATGGTCAGGGAGTTGTAGTCGCCCAGCTTCTCCCTTAGACGATTCTTCATATTCTTGTCCGTCAGCGGAGGAGGGTAACTGATCTTGTTTTTTAAGATGCCTGACCAGGGGGAGTGATCGGGTCAGAGGGGTTTCAGGTCGAAGCATCTACAGTTTTCACAGGCCGGTTCCTCCCCTTACCTTTCCTCTGCTCTGGCTGGTGGTTGCTGTTGCTGTTGCTGATGGGTTGGCTGGGAGGAGGCGCGTCTTTGGCGATGCCGGGCGTCGGCCTGTCTTTCTCCGGGGGAGCTTCCCTCTCCCGCTCGCCGACGTGGTTGAGTTTGTTTTCCGGATGCAGTTCCACGTTGACCTTGGTCTCCACCCGGAGCCGGTCTGTCACGCTCAGGTCCTCGCTGTCGCTGGCCGTGGTGCCGTCTGTTGGCCAGTACGGTCTCACGTGGTTGGGCACAGAATCCCCTAAGAAGAACGAAAAAGAGGCACGCAGAAAAGAAGCCAAGTTTAACAAGCAAAAAAAATCTGTTGGTTTTCTCTCTGCATCCCCATAACGCTAATATATACATCAGCAAAAAGTGCACTTCATTTAGATTTATTACAAACAAATAGGCATATTTAAAGCTTTTCCTCATTTTTAATGGATATGGTTTACAAATACTGCCAACATTCAGTTCCTCAGAATATTCAAATGATCTTTAGTTGTTCCCCTTTTTTTCTTTTTTTTCTTCCAACCACACTTTGTCCCTCCGCTCACCTTCCCTGATAATATGCCCGTAATAGCACATTGCTGTTTTAACGAATACGATTTTTTTTCTTGGTCTCGCGTGACATTTTGATAACTTTCAGTGGAACCGGCCCGATGAGTACCTTTTGGAGTGCTGTGAAGGGGCCTCTCGTTGTTCCATTTAGGCTTGACATCCAAATCGTCGTCTTCGCTGTCGGAGGAGGCGGAGGAGGCGTAGGAGGAGCTGTGCTCGTCCACCGACAACTCGCTGTCTGAGTCAGAGTCTGCTGGGAAACCAGGCAGGAAGGGATATGTCAAACTTCTCTCACTAAAATCCCGAGACAAAGGTGACAAAACATAATCTACGAGCATTTTTTTTTTAAAAAGACACAAAATAAAAGTCCCCCTCACCATCTCCTTTGGTGCCATTTTGGTGGAAAAGAGGCCCATCCAGATCTGTGTGTCCTTTGGCTGTTCCTGAGGAGCTGGGCTTCTGACCCGACTCTTCCCTACGAGGATCCAGACGGATAAGGAAGGCAGACGAGGCAGGAGGTGACAGCAAGGGTGGGAAGTAGAGGTACAGAAGTATTTGTAGGAGACGGAGAGAGGGGAAGTACAGCGTTATTGGAAGTTGATTCGAGCCTCAACTTGTAGTTGTCGTCAACTGGCGTTCAAGGGCTGAGACATGAGACATCTCTCATTACAAAACATCTGCCCCTGTTGTTTGCTTTGACAGAACTGAAATGAAGAAGTCGTTAAAGAGTCCCCGGGTCAGGCGAAAGTAAATATGCCGCCACCTTAAGCATTCGTAGAAATACAGTACTGCCACCGACGGAGGATTTATGGGGAACTCCTGAACCACAACTGGCGCTATTTTTATGCTAAGGAACCAGTTTGAGCTCTATCGGCCAAAAACATAAACGAGGGTTAGATTCCATCAGCCGTTGATCGTAAATTACAAGCAGACGGGTCAGAGAAAGTCATTATTTTCTTTTGTTCTCGCTGGCTGGAGCCGTTTGTTCCAGGACTGAGAAATTTGCTGGAGGGAAAATCTGCTACCGGAGACTCTGAGCTGTCGTGAGGGGCTGATCTGAGAGGAGCTTCTGGAAGCAGCTTGCAAACAGCTCCAGGGAGGAAATGGAAACGTCTTCATTACACAGAAATGGACTGTACCTATACAGGTACAGTCCATTTCTGCTCTCCCTGCTTCACGTCCCGTTCCAAAAGGTTTTAAAGTCAAAAACGGAAGCTGAGTCTTAATTGGAGCAGCAATAAAAAAATCACCATTTGGAAGTGACTCATTTACAGCCAATCATTTCTTATATAAACATAACTGTATCTCTTTGTTTTTGTACTTTGGTGCATTTCCCAAAACAAAAACAGGCATAGTGGATTACAAACTCATCACATGCAGTCATTTAAGAATACATATTATGTAGCAATCTTTCCTCATTAGTGGTTGTAAGGCAATTTGAGAATTATTAAATCTGTTTATTTTTCCTTACACATTTATTGATCTAATTTAGATTGATATGGTCATCATTACCAACCACAGAACATGTCTACAAAATGTAAAATCTTTCTGGCTGTGCTCTATGGATCTGTTTTTTTTATGTTGCTTTTGCTGTAATGGCTTCTTCTCCTCACCGTCCGTTTAGCCCATGTCGGTAATGTGAGGAACAACGTCATTTTATTTGCTAACGTGACTTGGAGCCAATGTTTTTTTTTTTTTAACGAATATTTCAGTAAAAAAAAAGAAGTAGATAAAGCAAATGCTCGAGTTGACATCACCAAAAAGGGAAGCACTGGATTTACTGTCAAAAAAAAAAAACGTTGAAATTTTTACTGCCTAAAAAAAAAGTTTGTGACAAGTTAAAGTTACATTTTTTTTTTGTTAAGACAACAAAAATGGCAATAATTTACCAAAATATTAACTAGACACAGTTGTGTGTGTGTGCATTTTATTTTTATTTTGTTTTGCAAATTATGTTTTTCCTTTGCTTGTGAAAATGAAATAAGCCACAAGCCATGCAATAGCAAATCTCAGCATGGTCATTCAACCATGCAGGTGTCATTATAGAACACCATACATGTGCGAGAAACGGGAAAAATAAAGAGAGAAACCTTCAGTTATAAGGACAATGTGACTAAATAGAAATATGGATGAAGCAGGTAATCATGAATAAATGACAAACTGCCTGCATAGCGGGCGTGCTGTGAAGGACTTAGCGTGCGTTAGTAAGTGTGAGACATCGAAAAAAAAAAATACAAAAAAACCCCCAGCAGTGCTCATGCAGGTGAAAGCAGCCATGCAGTCAGTGGGCGTGTACCTGAGTGCGTAAGCCAGGTAGCTGCTGCTGCGGCTCTTGCCTGACCTGAACGTACTGTCCAGGGACACGTTGGACTCGCCGATGGCTGTGCGGCACAGCGGCCCGTCTTCTACGTATGTGTTGCAGTTCAGAGACCGCTGAGAAGAGACGACAAAAGTAAATTCATTGTTACGATTTTTCCGGGGGAGTTTTTTTTTTGCAGATTCTACAAGGATTTCTCAACAATAAAAAAAAAAAAAAATCCACTTACAGTGAGTAAGGAGGCCCTCGTGGTGCTGGAGTCGTCCTGCACCGTCTTTTTACCCATGAAGACGTTCTTGAGGTTTTTCCTCGCCTCTTTGTTGAAGATCACGTGGAAGAAGAAGATGAAGACTCCCTGTCGGGAAAGCGAAACATTGCTATGATAAAAGGGCGTCTACGAATCATGACGATGGATTTTAAATAAGAATACGTTTATTCGTTTTTGGACTAAGGCGCCACCGGGGTTTTTTACCTGCAAGCAGCTGAAGATGGCAAACAGGTAGTGGAAAGTCATTACGTCGCTGTTGACCGCCATGAGACCCAGCAGCCAGGTGGCGCTGATGAGCAGCAGGAGGAGGAAGGCCATACGCAGCGCAGGACTGAGTTGAAATCAGTAAATAGTAGAGTAAGAAGAACCGAATGTTATGACACGTGGGTAATGTGACTGAGACACTTACATAGCTCCTGACTTCTCCACAACCTTCTGCCTGCGGCCACAGGAAGCCTTCGCTGCTAAAATGAAGATCACTATGTTCACCTTTAATAATAGCGAGAGAGAGAAAAAAAGAACAGTTCATATTTTTTTATTTTTTTTATTTTGAGGCACCTTCAATAACCCCAACAAGGGAAGAGAAATAAAAAAACATTCTCTGGTGATGCTGATCTTTTGGTTCGGCTTAAAAACCAACAGGAAAATCTGCTGCGCATTGTGCGATGAAATAGATAAAATCGCAATAAAACTGCGAGATGACGCGGACGTACGAGAACAACCACAAAGATGGGTCCTGCGAAGCTCCAGATGAGCGTGTCGTGTACAGAGAGCCAGCAGAAATCCGGATTCCCATAACCCTGAGGATCGAGGCCAACCGCCAAACCTACACACACGCACGCGCACACGCACACACACACACCCCACACACACACACACACACACACACACACACACACACACACACACACACACACACACACACACACACACACAGACAAATTAATCCTTTTTCAAACATAAAAATGTTTGTAAAGTTGTTCTTCAGGTATTGCTCTCGGTGAATTGTTCTGAGATTTAGATTTACAGTGAGTTGCACAAACCATGAATCAACAAAACCTATGCCAAACAGATAATCAGCTAAACTGATGACTCAACTGCCAAAACTTTCAGCTAGTACTAAGATCATTTTGTTATGTGCTTTGTTATATTAGGAGAACATGCAGTTAAAGTAAAGTGTGCCCAGTTTCAACGAACAGCTAAAGAAGGAAGATTCCAGAGGAAAGATTTATTGTGCGACTGGAATAAGCAAAGAAATGATTACAAGGCTTTTCTACACATCTTTACGATTGAAGCTAGTAATTGTCGAGGGCGTCGTCTCCAAACGCTGCCATCGGCCTCGTTTCAGATTGCGTGTCTCACCGGTGATGATCGCCGGGATGCCCCAGCCGATGGCGTAGTAGAACCTCATGCGGCCGTGGTTGATGTTCCGCAGCTCGGTCAGCATGCGGTAGATGTGCAGTCCCTCCACAAACATCCAGGCGAACGTGCACATGTAGAAATAGTGGAGGAGGATGGCTATCACCGTACACACAAACTGGCAGGAGAAGGGGTCAGGCAGAAAATAAAAAAACAAACAGAAAGGGAGAGTTAGTAAAGACATTCTCCAATCTTTGTAACGACTTTGTAATATTCCATCTTAATAACTTCCAAATCCTAATTCCAGCCTTTGACATCTCACCAAATTGGATCCGATAGGATTCAAAATACCCCTAAAATGATTTGGATTTGCTTCCTCTACAACTAGGTTATCTCTCCATTTCGTTTTTATTTTTACTCCCAACTTAATCATCTGTTGCCACGTTACAGGAATGCGGTATGTCAGTGAATATCCAAGCGTGAGTTTAGCTAGAAGAGTGTGCAGAGATCAGAGAGAAAGAAAGAAAAAAGCTGCTCCGACAGATTTATAAATTTTGCAGCACACAGCCTCGGGCACGAACTGACAGCATTCCAATGGTCAGATCTGTGTGCTCATGCACAAAATGCATGACTTCCACTAAACGTGGAATATTAAGAGAGTAAAGTTTGCCAAAATGGTGGAGATAAGGTATAAACTCAAAAACCTGTCAAAACAAAAACAGTGGGGGAATTTTAGAAAAGAATTATGTGTTTAGTTAATCCGGTGGCTTTAACTATATGTGTAATTGTTGATCCTGCTGCATTAGTCTGCAGAGGTGGATAAGCTTTATGGAAAGTGCTAGCCAAAGAATAAAAAAAAAATCAGTCAGAATAATCACCATATGAGAAGAGCATATTTTACTATTCAGAATGATATTTCTCATATTGGCAAATATTCTCCATGTTTTGGCAATTGTTGATGTCATTGGAAATATCTGACTTATTTGAAACGGTAACCTATGATAAAGGATTAAATGTTACACCAAATAATATGATTTTAGGCACTTGATTTAGCCAGACTAGCCAAAGCAGACAGGTTTGTTTCACTGTAGCAGGTGGATTAAAAGAAAACATT
Source organism: Poeciliopsis gracilis (assembly GCA_911649635.1). Lineage (NCBI taxonomy): Eukaryota > Metazoa > Chordata > Actinopteri > Cyprinodontiformes > Poeciliidae > Poeciliopsis > Poeciliopsis gracilis. The sequence goes on from CAJVRI010001121.1 coordinate 3,611,624, forward strand.
TTTGCTTTTTTTTAAAGTAGATCAGAGTTTCTTGAAATTGTCTCCAAGCCATTTTTCAAAACTTCTCCTCACACTTAGTCTCTGCTCGGACTCTCTGCTCGCTTTTGAAAGTCCCTTTTGGCACAGTCGCCTGGCAACCTCTCAGGCAACAGAATGAAAGTGTACTGAGTGTTCCTTCTAGCGGGTGCGCCTGTATGGCTGCTATCAATTGTAGCAACCTGCGTCACCCACTGGATGTAGGGAGAAACATCAGCATCAGCTTCCTGCTCCGTAGTACGTTAAACATCCGCTAAACATTAGCTACTGATCGCTAACAGCTACTGGCTTTAGACAGCAGTTTGTTCACCCAACCAAAGACAACATTGCCACGACATTATATCCATCTGTAAATTTTTTAGTACAATCATTACAAGTTTTGGGAAAAAAGACATGAAGTCCTGAAAATGTGTGTCAGAAAAATTCTTCCATATTTGTGAACTAACTGCCAGGAAATGACTCATTTGTCCTGCAATCAAAGACATAAATGTCCCAAGTTTTGCATGTACGCTTTGATTGTGGGTTTCAACATCAACCACGCCAGCTTGGCCTCGAGCATGAAGAATAATTATATGGGAAATCACCTCATACCTACTGTTGAATATTGTGGAGGATCTGTGACAATGTGGGACTAGGAACCTTGTTAGATGTGTGGCCTTGTGAAGTCTTTGAAATATAAGAAGATTTAATGAAAATCTGGCAGGTTCCACCAGAAAACTGAAAATGATATATCATGGGATCTGACAATTTGAAACATTTGGTCAAATCAACACAGAAATGGATCAACTGAAATCCTGAAGAAAGGAATGAAGAAGATAGTTCAAACACTATGTATGAACTATAAAGTTGCCTAGATTCTCCCACACAAGTGTGGACAGCAACGCACGTTATGTCTTAAAACCTGTCCTTTGATGTTTGATGCAAACCCAGATTTTCTCACCACACAACTGCTTGCATTTAACACCAGAATGACTCAGTATTTGTATTTCTGCACTGTAGACATGCAAAAGATGTATCCAGTTAAAACCAAAAAGATTTTTGGGGAAATCTTTGTCTGGACCTACCACCCTAAGGCCTTTGCAGACAGGCACCAGCATGCCCACACCCACTGGTCTGTATGCATGTACTTGACTTGAAAGGCACCTCCTTAATGCTCTGCTGTGCAAAGATGTGTGTGTGAATAGATAATAAATGATGCCCTTAAATCAGTATGTGGAATGACAGTCAGAGGTTGCCTAAATAGTATAATTCGCATTCACAAACACGCACAATTTCACATCGTATCCCAATGAATCCATTGACATTGGCGGTTATAAGGCAACAAAGTCCGAGAACTTTCAGACTTTGTTGCCCGAAGGCAACAAAGTAAACGAAACTTTACTGACCATGTTGTCCGTCTGATTGATACCGAGCAGGAAGACCAGCTCGCAGAAAAAGAGCGTCGCCACCAGGTTCCTGTGGATGGAGTGCAGGTTGGAGCGCAGCCGGTGCAGGAGGCACAGCAGGATGAAGGTGAGGAGGAGGAGGAACAGAGAGACGGACACCGTGGCGTAGGTGACGATCTTCAGCGGGAGGACGTCCCCGTGCTGCGTTGGAGGAGAGTTCGAAGACGTCAGGTCAAGCTGTGGAAACGGGTGGAGCTGGATGGCAGCAATGCAACTTGGGTGACTCTACCTCTCTCTTCGAAATGTCCATCAGCACGGCAAAGCTGGTCATGTGGTTGCACTGGCAGCTGATGTGGCTGTTGTTCCTGTTGAGCACTTCGCAGCCTCTGGAGGACCAGCCGCCTTTGTTTCCGTTCCTGAAGGTATTGATGAACAGATTTTATGTGAAAACGCTTCGGAACATTTCAGCCACTCGGCAGTGATGCGTGTGTAACTCACGAGGAGGAGTGGTCCCAGAAAACGCAGACGGGTTTAGTGCGCTCCTCTGTCTCCAGTAGGGTGTACTCCAAGGTGATGGGAGGGTCCAGGACGGGAGGAAGGGGTGGACCCTCGCTGTGGACGGTGGCGCTCACTATTGCTGTGTTGATCACTGGACGGTTGGGGAGCCTTAGAGGAACGGCATAGTTACAAGTATTATTGAAATACTGAGTGTTTTTGCAGTTTTTTTCCTTCTTTACACAAATACTACTACTGTTGTGGTTGGTGTGCTTAACTAATACACAAGGAGAAGGATGATTTAGTACGACTAGCTATGCCAATCACCATTAAAATTCCATCTACGCAATTATTTTCTATCTGGAGATAATTTGAGATCTTTGGTTTACCATGAATCCTCTTTTCACACAGAGTTGAATCTTTTGTTTGACCTTCACAAACTCTACCTCAGAATCCGCCTGTCAGAGTCGTATCTTTCCGGGAGGAGCTGCCCCAGCGTCTTGTACACTATGACCACGGCAACCGGCTTAGGTGCAGGCGGCTCAAGGTGGCGCCGTTTCCTGTCAGACACTGTGCGCTCCTCTTCCTCGGGACCATCGGTCTGGGTTGGAGGTTCTGGAGTTGGATCCTCTGCGTGCGAAAGAAGAGGGCTGAAAGATCAGAACTAAGATGAAAGTGGAGGAGCAGCTCTGATTGAGACAACGCAACTACCTTTGCGGACACGATCTCGCAAGTTAAAAAGTGGAAAGTGGACAGAAGAGCCCAGTTCTCTGGGGTAGGACTCTTGGATGTCCTTAAAGCGAGGTAATGTCGCCTTCTCTGGGTCTGACACGTCCAAGTAGTCCACAGTTAGGACTGTGGAGCAGAAAAACAGAGAACGGATAGGAAAATAAGCCAACAGTAAGAAAATATGGCATGTGTGTGTGCAATCTGAGTTCCAGCACTCACTCATGTTTTCAGTGACAATGGTGAAGGGTTTGAGGTAGGTTTTTCTGACGTTTTGGGCCAACGTGTTAGCATAGTCCTCAAAGTTGCGAAGCAGGTGTGCGGTGCCGCCTTCTGTCCTCTGGATTTGCTCCCAGTGGTCTTTGGTGCCGGGGTCCAGAATGGCACTGCCGGCTCGCACCAAGTTCTGAACAAAACCAAAGACAAAAGAGAAAAGAAATAAGATGGAGCTGGACATTCAAGTCAGGTTGGTGTGTGTGTAGCTCCATAACTCGGGAAAAGGCTGCAAGGAAACGGCAACTTGCCTAAAAATTGGAGTTGGAGACTGGCTAAATGGGCAGTTTCCCAGGGTGACAATAGAAAGGGGGAAACACAATTTGACAGGCATTGAAGAACTTTTCTAGCAGCACTTGCACACATATACAGTCAATGTGGAATGTGTTCTAAACTGCTAAAATCTGAATAAATAGATGTCTCTGCATTCGATGAGTTCTTTTTAAACTTGATGCAGTAGAGCATCTTTTCACATTGATGTGATTTAGAAGCACAAAAATGTTTTGATTTGATTGACGAAAGAATATCTAAGCATACTACTGTTGTCTTCAAGATTGTATTTATGTGTCTTGAGTTTAGTTTTGCCTTAGAAAGAGTTATGGCCCCTCGGGTTTGACACAAATGCTGCACCAGAGCCACATAAGATTTCTTTGCGTTTTGATCGGTCGAAAAGGTTTCGCCCAGAAAGACATTAATGCAAAAACCGCCTCTGTTTTTATTGAATATTACTCCCATATGTTGTCAGATTACCTTAAGTTTGGGCCTTCTAGCAACAAAAATAAGAAAGCTGTCAAAAAAGACACCATGTCAGCTGTTAAGTACAGTGACAAAAGTCCTGGAAGACTGGGAAGTCCGAATTCTTCCCAACACCAAGACATATTAAATTAATCCACGGTGGCCGGTAAATTTAACATGGAGAATCATTCCTAGATCTTGATTAGCTTCAGGTTTTTCATTTGAATAAATTCTCAGAAATGTTTAACAGAAGGCTACATAGACGACAACAAAACAAGAAGACTCTTCTTTTGCACCTCGTTGAACTCTGCGTCCTTCATGGCGGTCAGATCGAAGCCGGACTGCTGGCTCTCGTACTCCAGCACGTGGTTCAGCAGCTGGGAAGCCGTCTTGACGTCGTTGCCGTAGAAGCCCGACTTCCTGTCTGTGGCGCTGTGAAGCAGGCGCACGATGGTCTTGGACTGTTCGCTGCTCATCCGGGAGCTGTTGCGGCGCAGCTCCTCATTCTGGAAAAACAGGCGCGTGAAACGCATTCGAAAATGTTCGTCTTAAACTTTTTGCTGCATCGCGGAGCAGCACTCACCATTTTCTTCAAATTCGAGAAAGTTGCTGTGGTGCAGTTGAAAAGTTCAGGAGACAACCAGCCCTTCTCATCGCTGCAGTGGCGAATCGCAGTACCTAAAAGTAAAAAAAATAAAAAAAAATCAGATAAAAAAAAAAAAAACCTCAAGAAGCTCAACTTTCATTTCTATTGAGTTTAAATATATAGGAGTTGTTCAAATGTTGAAAAGACATAACAGTTAACAGCAGTGAAGCAAACGGTACACCATTAGTTCTGGAGTATCTGGTGTTTTTCCAGGAGTCTTAAGCAGCAAACCTGTACATGATTCCCTGGCGCGAAAGCTCTGCTGGATTAACGGATTAATAAAAGATCCTTATTACTGTGTTTTGTATATCGTGTAGGTGTGCTTACATGCCTTAAAAAGACTAACAAAAGAACAGCTGCACACACGGTTTAACTGACACGAGATAAATTGAAGCCTTGACTTTGAGGTAGCTGTGATTCATTTATATTTATATAGCCTCTGTCAAGGCTATGAAGTCTTGAGGCACTTCTCAAGTCTGCTATAGAGAACACTATAACTAATAATTAATATATTATTGCATTGTTTGACATCTTGCTTTTGTAGCATTCTGAGGTAATGTCCCTTGAGGACACTTTGAAAACGGGTTATTGAGTTACACACCGCTGGATCCTTTGGGGCACTCCATGGTAGCAGGGCGTCCAAATTTGGTCTTTGGCCACCAAATGCCAGCGTCAAACGCCTTTGGACAGCCTTCGTACACAACTGCGGAGAAAACACGAGTTATTTAAACCATGACCAATGTTCGCAATGCTGAGCTACGTATATTTTTCACAGACATTTCCTGGCATGGTGAGTCCGTTCCATTTGTACCAGATGGACGGACACGCTAAACTAATCCTTACAGACTTCTAGGTAAACTCTGATACATGATGACATGTTGCGTCAAATCTGGGTTAAGAACAAAAAAATGTTTGGACTGTGGAAGTTTGTTGGCCACACTGACTTTAGGATGTGTGGTTATGACACAAAATCTGAAAGAGTTTGAGCACATCCCTTCAATAATGTGGGATGCTCAGATTTGAATCTCTGCTTCCTGTCAAGAAACAGTTTGTTACGAGTGAACGCTGCAGTAACCCTGACAGCAAGAGGCCCTGACGCTGCGTTACAAGTACAGATAACAGATCGGCGTACGGCAAGTCAAGGGTGGTCACACCTCAGACACACAGCCAGAACAGGAGAAAACAAACATTAGGTTTGTCATTTATTATCATCACTAGATCAGAATCTTGTAACTTTTAAAAAGAGAACCACAGCCTGTGTTGAAAGTGTGAGCATGTTCCACCAGCTCTGAAAAGCTTCATGTTAGGTCAGAGTGTGACATTTGTTTTTTGTTTTCTATTCATCTGTACTCTATTGTGTGTGCATTGCTGCTGCCAAGTCAGCCCAATGGCCAGACTTGCCTCTTCTGCTTCACCGCTCGGTGACAAAGATGCAAAGTTAGCTCGACTGCGGCACCGGCGGATGTGAGTGGCAGCGTTTGTTTCCTACGGGACACTTGAGTGATTCATCCAGGCCAACTTTGTGAACCACGAACATCTCGTGCTGCTCAAGGATTCGATTTGAAGAGCCAGACCTGATGTTTTCTGTTTACTATTAGGTAAAAAAAAAAAAAAAAAAGAAGAAAACATTCACCTACCTTCACATCCAGTGGGTGTCACTTCAGCAAAGGGGTTATCGCAGCGGTTGCACTGTCGGCCGATGACGCCTCCCTTGCAGGGGCACTGGCCGGTGACCGGGTCGCAGGTTCGGGACTCGGAGCCGATGGGGAAACAGTCACAGGGGTGGCAGGTGTCCTCGCCCTCCGGACGATAGTAGTTGTCCTGGAGGAAAGAGGAATAGTCAAACGGAACTGATGACGACAACTGAGGACAAGTAGATATTTGTAAAATTATACAACTAATCTGTTCTTTGACACGCTAGCAGCCATTTTTTCCCCGGGTTAAGTGGTCTTCTCCTCATTCTTAGGCTTTCTAGTCATGAACATTTCCATTTAAAATGCTAACCAAGGCTTGTAAAATCTACGTCGGAGGTTTTGGTGTTTTGTGATTCTCTAAACGTTGCGCCGAGTCGTTCTGAGTTGATGGCGTTGCATCCTAACACGTCCGATGGTGGTGACGACGCCACAGGTGGAGGAGCCCAGCAGCTATAAGCGGCGTCTAAACTAGCAACTCACACCAGCTAAAGGAAGACTGAACGACGGTAGGCGGCAAAAATAATACACAAACAAAGATATGACAGCTACAGATGACATGCATGTTTTGTTGGGTATTAATTATGTCTTTTTATGCATATGAAACATGTTTGTAATAGTCTTCTGAGTTGAGTCCAGACATAAGGTTACACTTCTTTTCCGCTCCTTTCATTCTTTAGCTGCTGCGTAGTTATTGAGTGAATAAAATAAAATAAAAATACAAATGAGCAAATACAAAAGTTGCTCAAACTCATCAGCTGCTTCTCTAAAGGTAGAGCTGTTGCCTTTTGCTGTTCAGGGGCAACCTTGTCAGCTGAACCAGTTTTTCTACTTTTCTCTTCTTTCGTCTTGCAAGATAGACTCTACTGGTCCTGTGATCTTTAAATGAAACCAAGACACCCATAAAGAAAAGCAGACACACATCATGAACAACTTGTAAAGGTGTGTGTGTGTATCTGTGTGTGTGTGTGTCTGTGTGTGTGTGTGCATACCTTGCAGCGACACTCTCCAGTGGTTTTGTTGCAGTCTTTATAAAATCCTTTGCTTGTATCACAGTTACAGGGCCCACACACTGGGCTGCCCCACCAGCCCTGAGGACACGGCTTCTCCACTCTGTTGTGAAAGAGTTAGACAAGTGTGCAAAATCAATTAAGACACCAAACCAGTTGTTCTTCTTAAAAGCCGTCCGTCAAGGTCAAAGGGAAAACATCAATTGGCTCATTATCTACTCGGTTTATCTCAAAATATGTTATTTCAGAGTAAACTTCCTCCCCACTTAAAGAGTGTTATCACTGTTACATGATCTGATGGGGGACAAGTGGCAGTATGAGGGCAGCAGAGACTAAACACCTGCAGAGGATCAGTGAAGCAAACAGGGGTGGGGGCGGGAATCCCACATCCTGCTTCAGACAGGAAGTGATGCGTGTCGGCTGGGCCAGGGTTTTAGAAGGAAATGAGTGCCGTCTGATCTGGGCCGGCAACTTCGCGACAACTCTTTCATCAAAACATTACAAGTAGACCGAGAGCATAAAAGCAAAAGAAGATAAGGGAGTTTCAGGGGAGTCTGGATTCTGAGATTGAAGTTTGAAATATTTCCAAGTTTTTGATGGACATGAGGACGAAAGCTTACTTGTTTTCACAGTACTGGCCGTAGTAGTTCTGTCCACATTCGCACGTGTATCCATGGGACGAACTGGGCTTGCGGACGCAGCTGGAGACGTGCTCACAGGGATTGAGCTGACAAGCGTCCACGCAGTCCTTACCAAAGTAACCTTGAAGGCAAACCATCAAAAAGAAACAGGAGATAAATCTGAGTATATGTGCTTTTACATACCTGGCCGCCCACGAGAGACATCAAACGTAACTCGAGATCAGACAGAGCTGTCGCGAGATTTTACAAAAGCAACTCCGGAACTGATGATCTTTTCAAGATCTGGTTGAAGTGCACCCCGTTTGTCTTTCTTCAAAGCCCATCGTTGGGCTCAGAATTTACATTTGTGGACTACCTGGGTCGCAGACGCAGGTGTGTGTGCTCCAGTCGTCGCTGCAGTGGCTGTTCTCAGGGCAGATGTTGGAGTCGCAAGGGTCCGCCAGATCGCATCCGTCCTCCACGTGGATTTTCAGGCCCTGAGCCATGTTCACGTTGACCACGTTAGTGGCCGTCTCCCCCACCCGGACACCCTGATGGAGAAACATCCAGTTGGAGAAGGCACTACAAGATCTTCTGTAGATCTTAAGATCTGCTGTAGCATTCAGCAGACGCATCCCCACCTGTATGCAGCCAACGAAGCCTTTGTTGACAACGTTTCCCTCTCCGGGCAGGCCTCCCACATGAAGAGTCCGCACCTTCAGACCTGGGAGGTCATTACCGATCTCCACAGACTTCTGCTTAGAAACGCAAAAAGAAAGATGAGAACTTCTTCCGCCAAAGAAATCTCAACTCTCCATACGGCACTGAAAGCAAACCTTGTACCTGGTACATGCCGTAATCCAAGGAAACAGCCGCCATGTATTTAATCTCTTTGCCGTCTTTAATGCTTTTCAGTTCGACCAGCAAGTGGTGCCACTCCCCGTCACTGACGCGGACCTGCGGGAAGCCCAGCGACGCCAACAACTGCTCCCTTAGCAACACTTCCATACGGATCTGCTGCTCCCTCAACTGGAAGGTGATAAGATGGAGAAAGTGATCTAGCCAATAGTCTTGTGATTTTTTTTTGTTTTCGTTGTGCTGAAGTCCGTGTTCTCACCATGAGGTTTAGAGTTGAAGACGATCCGGCGTTGACCTGCATCAGAGTCCCAGCTGGCTGCCGGGTCCGGAACATGAGACCCACGTACCAGGGTACAGCGACGGTGATGTCCGTCTCGCTCCAGGACACCAACGCCTGGCCGTCAAAGAACTGAGGCGAAGGCATCTCTGCAACAGAAACAAGGCAGAATCAGACCGTCATATACGCCGCCGTAACACAGTTGAAACATGTCTCACAATTTAGAGATCCTCAAAGAATCCAACATGCATGTGGAACTTCATTATTCTCACTACACAACGCAATGGCTAATTCTTCAGTGCAACAAACAGTTTTCTTTAGTGTAATCCAAGCACAGAATATTTGGCTGAACGCACTTCAACCAAAGGAAGTTTAGTTAGATGGAAGCCCTAACAAAAGAAACAAACTCTATGTATGTTCCTGGAACCAAATAATGAATTTTACCTCCATGTTGAAAGAAAAACCTGACTTAGTAAAGGGAAAGCTTTATCGGTAGCAAATATTTGATAAGGTAAGCTTCATAGCTCAGTAAGCTTAACAACTGTACAAAACCACAAATTACATCAACTCATACTACATTAAAAGGTTAATAAATAACCTTCCACAATCAATGCCACAGTATTACAATCCTGCACTGAAAGACTGACAGCTTTACAGGCATCGAGATAAATGACAAAAAGGTGTGGTGGTTTATTTCTCCTTTTTGCCATGTTGTACTTTTGACGTTTTGATCGAGTTGTACTTTTTTTAATTGTAATTCAATAGTGACCTTGCATCAATTTGTACCTGATGTTTGTAATTGCCTTGGCAACAGACAGTTAAGTGAATTTCTATGTTCAACATTCTACCCATAATACAAGAAAGACAAGAAATTACAAGAACTACAAAAGCTTTTGTTGGGACAGATTATGTTTTTCATTTCACAAATGGAGACGTCAAATGTTTCCAGTGGAGATTTTACGGCATGGCCTGCAAGATCCCAAGACGCTTTCACTGGATGTATCAAAAGTAACATTCGATCTTGCAAACCTTTTTGCCAGATCTCCAAAACCTAATTTGGGAGTTTTCAAAACATTTGCAGGGTTTGACAAAACCTTTGTAGAATCCCAACCTTTGTGCCAATGCCACATGGAAGCCTGTCCATGTCATAAACAGTTAAGAAACGACTAGACTGGAATCAAGCATCGTTTGAAGCATTTTCAGTGCATCTTACCTCCATATTTAGTATGTATTTAGTAGGTCACATTCTCCTACATTGATCAGTTTACCTGAAATATGATATAACAGACGCTGACAACAAAAGAGCCCGGTGGGCGACTCCCAACAGGTCTCCACGTCATTCCAGCGTGAAAAGCCCGACTGGAGCGTCTCTCATTTCCAATGTGGCAGCTTATGGCGTGAAGAATCAGAGCCCACGTGTCAACAAGCGACAGAGCTGCCAAAAAAACGACGTCCGCCTTGCTGTGATCCCGGCCCAGTTCTGATACCGGATACCGAGGCCTCGCACTATAGTTGGCCGACTAGCTCATTGGAGAGCGTGAAAGGTGAGGTATTCACACCTTTCTTTTGGAAACATGCCTTGAAGGAAGGCATTAGAGTTCTCCCCTTACTATAGAAGAAAACAAAAAGCGGCATGGAGTGTAAACAACATTACAAGGAATCAGTTATCGTCGGCAAAAAGGAGATTTTGGGACTACAAGTGCTGTAAATACACATTATCTGAAGAAGCACACGGACAGGAGAGAGTTCTGCAAATGTGGGAACCTCTTTAGTTTTAGTCCTGTAGTCTGGGTTTTGTTATGAGTCACAGGTATCTTTGTCCTGAAAGTCCAAACCTGAGGCAATGCTTAGTGGCTCTACAATAGTGAGCAGAGGCTTCACTGTGGCTCTATTGTGACTGCTGCATGAGTCACGCTGAGCCAAAGGTGTTCCTCATCACATCTGATCTCATATCTAGAAGCTCGCCGCAAAAGTAAATAAACATGTCCGTACAGAAGCCAACAGATGAGCAAGCGGACACACGAATCATTCTCATGCTCCAAATGCAAGAGATTATGCATTTGCAGTTTGTTTTTCTTACATTTATTCTTGGATATGATCCACTGTTGTTGCTTTTTTTTTCTATTATTATTATTATTTTTTTTAAGAAGAGAGAACAGATCAAAACATTTCTGACCTTGTTCACAGTTTTTGCCCCCGTAACCAGTCGGGCAGTTGCAGCTGTAGGTGTTCCACTTGCTGACGCACACGCCGCCGTTCAGACACACGTCGTTTGTACAGAAGTTCTTCTTCGCTGGACAACCTGGGGCGTCAAAACCAGGATGAATAAATAAAGTTCTGCCGACATGCCAGAAGACGCAACATCTGAAAATGTTGCTTTCTTTTAGCTTCTGCAGGTGTTGCTGTAGGAAATGATGAGGATCTGGGGTGAAACGCGGTTGAGTGAAAACGTCGATTCCGACCTGCAGCCGTGCCGTTGTTGGCGATGTAGCTGGCCATGTCGATGGGTTTGCTGTCGATTGTTAGGTTTCTCATGCAGCCCACGAAGTTTCGGTTCCTGACCGGGAATGCCTCGGGCAAATTGGGAACCCCGCCTAGTAACAGCGGACCCGTCAAGTCCAATGATCTGGAGACGACAGAGGAAACTGATTGGAGTACAAACCAAAACACATTGAGGTCAGAGAGTCTACAAACTGTCTAACATCACCTGAAGTTGACAGAGGATAGCCATATTTTACATCAGAGAGTTTTTACAAACTCTCTGATGTCATTACATGTTTAAGAAGGACACAGGAAAAACATGCATTCTTTACAACCAAGTCTGATTCAACCCGCTGGACCTCGTAGGAAGCTGCTTAAACCTAAAGCTTCTGAAACGCTTAACATCAATCAGCGGACTTAAAGTGGTGCAGTGCTGCATGAAGCATTTGAATGTATGAGTTGAAAGTATAAAGTACAAACTCCACTGTTTAGCTGGAAGCAGGGAGGAAAAAAAAGAAATTGTCTCCTGAGTCATTGCGCAGGGACATCTAAAACTTTGGTATTTCTTTTTATAGAAACATTTTTATCCTCTAACTCCCTTGTCCCTACTGGGATCAGGTGCTGGTGCCTATCTCCAGCTAACGTTCCGGGCGAGAGGCGGGGTCACCCTGGACAGGTCGCCAGTCTGTCGCAGGGCAACAGAGACAGACATGACAACCATCCACAAACACACACACACCTAGGGAGAATTTAGAGAGACCAATTAACCTGACAGTCATGTTTTTGGACTGTGGGAGGAAGCTAGAGTACCCGGAGAGAACCCACGCATGCACAGGGAGAACATGCAAACTTTACAGAAAACCTGATGGTTTTGTTTCACATTTTTCTACATTAAGACCAAGGTTTGCTCCAGCAGGGAATCACCTGAAACATGCAGGTCTCTAACCCTGACCCTAACCTCTGAGGAATGAAACTGCCCCTTCGACCCAAACTGACAGAACAGACAGGTTGTCATTAATCACAGAAGCTGCTAAAACGGCCACGTTTCTGGCATTTATGCTGCAGGGCCTGAAAAAGTCCCATAAATTTTTGCCATAAGATACAATTGTAGAAAAAGGAGTTCTGGTCAGATTTAGACCACAGTTTAGGGGGGATCTGGCCTTCAAGGTGGGACGCAGCAGTGGCAGCAACACAGTCAGAGCGTTAATTAACCAAAACGGTTCAGAAAATACAAACATGCATATATGCATTCTTGGCAATACCTTTATTCTCATTTTTTAAAAAATGAATTAAGCCTGTTTATTTGCATCTTTTAATGCGTTTATAATATTGTATAAACAAGGCTTAAGTGGTTAATTGAAAAATCTTCAGCTTGTGTGTGGAATAGATTACTAAAATATTAATTAAATGCAGCCCTAATGGAAAGACGGATGGAGTGAAACGCAGGGCAACCCAGGAAGTAAACCAGTTGGGGGCATCGAGACGTGCTTCATGAGTTAGAGTGGCCCAGTCAAAGTCCCGACATAAATCCAATCTACAACCTGCGACAAGATCTAGACCTGAGAAATAAAAGGAAGGTTTTGAAAAATATTTGCTGTCATGATTTTTTTTGTTTTGTTTTGTTGTTTGTGTTATTTCTTTTTGGGATATAGATCAGCTATAAGCTGAAGGCTTGATTTATTTTTTTGTATAAAAAAAAAAAAACCCACCACTCGTGTCTGTTAAGCCTGATATATCAAACTACCACTCAAAATTCATAAAAACATAAAATAAAAAGCCCCCAATGGAGTCCATTGAAGTTTGCGGTTGTAGCTAAATTGTCATTCATCGATCAAAGCAAAAACCCTTTCACCGCCTGTGCAGCTTTTCACTGTCTGCATCCACTGAGCATCTGCGACCTGCGCAACGTGTTTCTGAAGGAATGCAACGTCGTGGCCTGCCCTTTGAAGCTTCTCTCCATCCCCGCCCTCTGCATTTCAGATGCGTCTCAGCATGCACGCTCTGCGAGTGACTCATCGAAAAACGTCTCGGGAGAAGAAACCGACAGATGAGTCCTCTGACGGCTGGCCTGAGAAGCTGGCTGCGGCTCAGATGAGCTTTAATTGGCAGGAACTGATTCAAAAATAAACCGAGCAGAGTTGAGTGAGTTCTTGTGATGCGACTGCCTGTCGAAGGCCTCGGCGACATTTTTTTAGCCTGGCCTTGATTCCCTGTGGCTTTACGGACGGCGAAAACGAAAAGTGTGTGTCGGGGAGTTTCTCACTTCTTCTGTCCGGTCTGGGTGCCCTGGGCAGCACACGAGTAGTTACTGATCTGCTTCCCGAAGCGGATCGCCATGGAGATGTCGCAGTCGTCCACGGCGACCACCGCCACCTTTTCTGCAGAGGGTCCGTGCGGGATGCCGAGGCGTCCGATGTTAGGCTGCGAAAACAAAGTTACATTTTTTTGTTACTTTTCCCAACAAAGCAAAAATCACTTTTTCAGTTTTCCCTCCTTTGCCTGTTAGTGTGTGTTTGAAATACACTGTATTTTACTTTTAATTCCCTCAAACGGCTTCATGCGTTCAAAAAAGGAAAAAAAAAAAAAGTGGCTTATTGCTCGATTTCTCTCTTTGTTTCTTTCTGAGAAAGTTGGCAGAGACGGCAGCTCCATCAGTGCAGGTCAGCGATCCTCCAGCAATGTTTGGCTGACTTCAGCCACAAGCGCTCAGGCCTCTCCTGGCTTAATGTGACAACAAATGCCTTTGTGTGTTTGGCTCGCACCTCTCAAAGTAGGCTAATTCTTCCATCAAGGACCCTGGCCGACAAATGTTGATCTGAGAAAATGTGGATCAGCTTAGGAGGAGGGAAAAGAGAAAATCAGGCCACCAATAGTTTTTTTGAGTTGCTCTGAAATTGAACCTGAGAATGACTTTTAGAGGGTTTCTTCTTTAAAACCAGTTTGGCTACATATAAAAATGTGAATTTATTTATTTTTATGCATATCTGAGTGAAGGGAGTAGAAAGTCACTTAATTAATTTATTTTTTTAACCGCTTTAAACATGTATTGTTCCGTCCCCAAAAATGCAAACTAAAGTGGACAAATCGCTGCAGAGTCAAACAAACTTGAGAAGAAAGTTCGTAACAGAAGAGCTGGAAGAGGCACGGACTGAAAACTAATGTGAGTACATCACAAAACAAATGGGATTAACGTAACAAGATACTGGTGGGGCTGGAGCTCAGCGGAGAAAAGAAGCAAAAACAAAACTGAAAAAAAAAAAGAAAAAGAAAAGAAAGAGCGAAAACAAAACAGGGGAAGTGGACTGAGCAGACAAAAGGATAAGCGCGACAAACAAAAAAAAAAAAGAGGGGAAAAATGTGCAACAGAGTAGGATGCTGTCCTCGATTTTCTTTTTTTTTTTTTTTTTTCCCCCCTCTCAGCTTGGCTCCGGTCAGCTTAAACCCGCAGGGAGTTTTATCACAGCTTTCACACACGTCCGTCAGAAATAACCGTGATTTAAAGCTTGTTATTGTTTTATTTTTGCTCGTTTTGCTCAGGCATGCTGTGGGCTACTTTAGAGGACAACTCTCTGCGGGTTAGCGGATCCAGGGCCGGTGCACAAAACAGAAACTGCAAACGACAAGATCGAAGGTTCAGGGCAGTTGATTACTAGAGTAACGTGACAAAAACACAAACTATAGCTGAAGGAATCAAATTTAATTTTCACGACCGTTTGAAACCTGAACCGGAAACAACAACAAGAAGGAACAAAAGTAAAAATTCTTACTTTCCAGAAAAGGAGCTGTATACATTTTTTGAATTCGTGCTTCATAAAACCAGAGAAAGTATTGCAGATCCACATCAGATTGTTAATTTCTTTTTTCTTGTTTTTTTTTTTTTTTTAAAGAAACATTGTGGTTTATTGCCAAACCAAAAATCTTAATAGGTTTAAATCAAATTCTCATAAAGTTTGGATTCAAGTTAGCAAATTTGGAAGTTGCTGGTCCACAAACTTAATTAACGATGCGACTGAAACAGCATGCCTAAAGTAATTATTAAAATATGCTGCTATGGAGAATTAATCTCTAATTACTTCATACGCTTGTAACCGCATCGCTGTCCCTGGCAACCAGCCGTTCGGGCATTTTAGCATCCGCTGGGTACAAAGGGAGTTTATTCATGCCCAAATGTCAGGGGTTAAAACGTTGCTGACCTGGATTGCATTCTGGGTTTTGAGCGAAAACATGGTGGAACGGAGACAACTTTAAAAACTCCCCCCAAAGTACCAAAGAGAAGACCCTCGAGGTTGAAGATAAACAAGCGTTTAAGGAACAAATAGGAGTCAGACCGAATACATCCACATAACAGAGAGACGCTGACTGTTTTCGACTATTTAGTGCAGCAACGCAAGCTTCGAGCGGCGCAGCTTGATTGGACAGTGTAAATGCATTACTGTGGCATGTAGTGAATCAGAACTCCTCATGAGACGGATCAAGTTTCCTGCTTAATCAGATTAGTGAGTTAAAAAAAAGAAAAAAAGAAAAAAAGAAGGGTACTGCTTCAAATTTCTAATGGCTGAATTTTTTTTCTTGGTGAAACCTGACTGAAAGCATCTGGACCGCGGTCATGAGCTATTTTCACTTGTATTATGGAAAGTCTTTCCATAAAGTCCCATAGACTTTATGGAAAGTCTATGGGAGCGCGTTGTTTTGGCAATTAGAATTTCGATTGGGACGCGACAGAGCGATAACAACGCTGTGTAAACTTGCATTCAGGGACGACAATAGGTAGCGACACGGATTTCTGTTTTATCACCTCTTTTGAGCTCAGTCATGCAGAGCGATAAGAAGCAGAAGCGAAACAGAGATTCCCGGATAATGGACTCAGAACTTCTCAAAGCGGCTGACAATGAACGGAAACGAACAACCTCGTTTTGACTTTTTTTTGTTGTTGTTTTTGTTGGGGGGTTTTTTTTTTAAGGGGAGAACCGGAAACTAACATTTAAAACCATTGATTTACTCCAGTAAATCAATATTCACTAACAAAGAAGGAAGTAAATATATTTCCATAACTGTTACCAATCCCTGTAATACCTATACTCCACCAGTAGGTGGTTATAACTTCAATGTCAATAGCATAATCTTTGCTATATATATATATATATATATATATATATATATATATATATATATATATATATATATATATATTTGTACTTTTTTCCATTCCAAGCTAACTACAATGTTCTTCCATACATTTTGTGGTTTCAAACATTGTCACATCATGTAATAACAACTAATAAAAGCAGAACAGAAATGTCGACAGGTTTTCACATCTACCATTGTTTTGTGCACAAGGCAGCCATTTTGGATACTGAAGCCAAGGATGGTGAGAAACATCCTTTCCTTGTGCATTCTATTGGACATTTATTTTAGCTGAAACTGAGCAGCAAGGTTACGGTTTACGTCATCAGAGCTGGTTGGTCTCATTCCTCTTTTTGACCTTCTTGTTTTCAACGACACTCGGCCGCCCACTTTCAGGAGGGGCGTCTTTTTCTGGAGTCTGAAGAGGATTCCCTCTCTCTCAGGAGTCGTCTCCAGGGGTGACGGGCGTGCCGCGGCCATGACGACGGGCTTGGTCCCCCAGAGATCGCCGCGCAGACAAAGAGGGCGGCGAAAGACACGGCCGGCGACAAAGTCGGCGCATTTGTCAAAACGCAGAAAATTTCACGCGTCGCCACAAAAACAGACGCGCGGGTCACGGCAAATACCAGGAAGGAAGGACACATTCAAGAATAAACACCCTCTTCCTTCTGCCACTCCAGACCCACACACACACACACACACACACACACACACACACACACACACACACACACACACACACACACACACACACACACACACACACACACACACACACACACACACACACACACACAACTCTACTGTGGAAAGGCCAGTCAAAGCCAGCATAACTTACCCAAACCCACAGTGGAGAGAAACAGACTGAATTACAAAAAGAAGGCAGAAATTGGAACTAAATGACAGGGAGTGTTTGCGCGAGAAGGCAGAAGGTTTGATTGTGTGATTGGGAAGCATGGGAAGGAGGTCTGCAGACTGCATTCAAGCATGTGTGTGTGGGTGTGTGTGCGTGTAGCCATCAGGAAGCAGTTAGCAGAGCTGCAGACGACCACGCAGTCCCGTTCAATCATAAAGGAAGAGGGAGCGCACCGTCTTGCACCCAATCTGTGTTGGCTTCAGGAAGTGCCATTGTTGCGCTCGCCCCTGCATGAAAAAGTGACTTAATGGAGACTGGTGTACACTCAACTCTGCGAAAGGTTTTAGCGCCGCCGCATAAAGCAGATTAACGTTTTCTGGACAAGCACGGATACTTTTTTCTTAGGTCTGAAGCTCGGGGTGAGTCAGTAGCAGCAACAAGCTGTCGGGTCCGCAGTACGTCGTCGCCTTCGGGCTGCGTAAACCTAGAAGTGTGAATTACACAACAAGACACACACGGGATTTTTTTTAGAGGCCCAACGAAATTCTACAATGTCCCGTCTTCAAGCATATATGTTACTGCTGTCTTCAGCGTCTCATCACGGTCCTGTCTTTCAGGGTGGCTCGTGGACAGCTGCGTCTGACGGTGTGGCGTAAGACGGACGAGCAGATGACACACAAAGTAAGACGGGAGAAACTGAATCCCACCAAGAGCGACTGGAGGAAAGTCGTGAAAAGTCAGTATAACAACAAAGCAAATAGTCTCTCTTTACTGTTGCAATTTGCTGACAAATAGATTATTTATTTAGTATTAATTACTTATTTATTTTTTTTTTTCAAAAGGAAAAAAATCTTCACAATTAGACGTACCAAATTCTCAAAGACCAGCTGTGTTTATAACATGCAGTTAGTGCAAAATATTCTGTTAAAATACTGTCATGTCATCTGTTTCCTACAAATAAACCCACAAGAAATTCTTTGTTCTATTTGATTCCTTTGCCGCTATAATTGTAACCTCCAGAACTCGGCATGCCCTCTGGTGCTACATTTACCCATGCAGGGGAAAAAAAGTAGCCGCAAACGCCTGAAACGAGCAGCGCTGGTAAGAGATTCATTCTCTAATTATCATTTGAGGTGACAAGCGGATTAAGGAAACAAGTCCTTTACACACGAGCTGTCAGTCAAAGCTAGAGCGCAAGAGCTAGCTCACGTTAGCCGTCCAGAGTTATTACAAAAGACGTGTCAATTGGTGAGGATAATCCGCTTTGACAGCAACTGCTCGTCTGCCTGCCGAGCCTCGACGACGCTCATTTCACCTGAGCAGTTGTTTCAGAAGCCAACGAAAGCAACTAAAAAGGTCTCTTTTTAGTTGCTAACGAAGTACGGGAATTTATGTTGGGCTCTCGAGGCGCCTTTATTCAAAAGTACCTTTGTTAAACAAAAAGAAAAAAAGCCATGTTACCTTCGGTGTGTTGATAAGGACGCTGTCTGGCTGGGAGAACAGCAAAAATCAAACCCATCGTTTGCGTTTACCGTCCGTTTGAGTTGCTTAAATCAGCTAAAATCCCCATTTCCCACCGTTCAGAAGACTTGTTCGGCGATTGAGAAACTCAGTTCAGCATCTTTCCACCGCTGCAGAAAACACCGTCCAAAACAACATTTCTCAAAAACAAAGCAATCCCTTCAATGTAAGAGTTTCAAAAACACCATTAGGAAGGTACTTGGGAAATGAAATGTTTAAGCAGGTCACTGAAGGCTGATTGCCAGAGAAGATAGCCTGACTAATTTGCCAGCTAAAGTTTGCCTGTTAGAGAGCAGAGCGGCAAAACGTCCACATACTTGAAAAGTTTCTCTAAATTCACCAGTTCTTGTGAATTCTGTGTTTTAAAATAAAAATGATGTTATTATACTGTGTTTGATTTGTATCTGTAGTCGGAGAGTTCAGATGTGTGAAATAACATCACACCAGAGTTAACCACGTCCTACTTCCCAGTTGGGAAACCAGTGAAATTTGGCATTAGCCTTGACGCTAACGGTAAGTTTCACTACAAGCCAATCACAATGGATTTCTCTTCTTTTCATGAACTTAAAAACTAAAACTATAATCTATTTTGAAGGAATTTGAGAGGAAATCTTTGTGCCTTTTTGAACACAGACCTAGTTTGGCAGAAACTTACTTTATAAAAACAGGAAAGACAGAAGGAAACCCAATCCCACAAGACCAAGAGCCTCTACATCCAAACCCTCATGCTGATTCTACTCTACAGTCTGGACTAGAAAAAAACTGGACTATCCAAACATTTACACCCGACCTTTAAAACTCATATCCCCTTTGTGTATATGAGTTAACCAGTGACAGCAGAGTTGGTCACAAAGACTCAACTAGAGGCAGAAATCAGACCACTAAATCAGACCGCAGGCGGGAAAGAAGCACCAGTAACTAGGCTAGAGGTCAGAGGTTACCTCTTTCTGAATGAGCTCCAGCCAGGCAGTATAAAGCGGGATACGCAGACCCCCTCTGGAGTCCGCCAGACCCCACCCTTCCTGGGAGAGAGACACCATAAAAGAGAGAGACACCATATTAGACCTGCAGCCCAGAACCGAGCAACATACAGAGCCATGCAAGATGCAAGAGTACCATCCATAACAGCCACGAGCGCCGGTGTATTTTCTGTGAAAGGCCAACACAAAGTAGCAGCACAAATATAAATTGGAAGGTAGCGCATTCGTTTCCATCCCTGCTGAGTGACTACTTGATACACCGTAGGGCTGTAACGGCTCATCAAAACATTCAAAGACCTGGATTTTTTTTCAATTCCTCAAGGTAAATTATTTGCCTTGAGGCTTTGTCAAATTATGTTTTACCATTTAGCGTGCACTGCTCCGGCCAGGTGATCATTTCTGTTGCACAACACTCTCACTTCCGCCAATGAGACGTTGACGAATGCTAAGTGTTATTTACGGCCATGGAGGGAGAGAAAGAAGCGCCATCAAAAAGAGGCGAAAAATGTCCAAGGGACACCTTAAACTAAATAGGAAATATAACTCAGCTAAGTGTGTGTGCTGCAAAACAGAACTGGAATTTCACAACGGCACATTCTCCATGTTCCGTCCTCAAACACCTCCAGGGGAAACATCCGCTACATGCATCAAACTCTTTTGCAACCCTTTGCAAAAGACTAACTTTATCTGTAATTGTTGATGCAGAATGTCCAAGGAAATCCAATTTGGCGAACATGTAGTTGGTAATCAAGAAAGTGAGATCTAACGTCAATTTTTACTTGATTTTGTTCGGGGTGTCAGTGAAACGTTGCACATCACAGTGTTATCTTTTTAATCAGTTCTGAAAACCACGTTTTCCTTTTCCTTCCTCAGCATCCACTACCTTTTTTGGCCAATCATAAAATTCAAAATAAGAAGTAAGAAAACAAGTCACTCCTGCAAGTCACTAAGTAATGGGACTACGTGAAACTCAGGGTAAGGCGACCTCATGTACAGAATAAAGAAGTCTGCTAATCAGTCAAGAAAATTTAATAAAGTTATTCATAACCTTGGGTGTTGCGGTTGTTTTGTGCTTATCCGTGTCAACAGGAATTGTAAACTACCCCAGGTGTAGCTAAAAATACCACCAAACCAAGGCACAACATCGTTTCCCTCTTTCTTTGCCACTTGAAAAACAAGTCTCCCGCCGCCTCGTACAATAGGCGACAGCTCATGCACGGCCAACTTCAGACAAATGTGTCCCTGGCAGATCCATATCACACTGTGCAGCACTGAGCTGTGTGCAACAAGGAGGTACAACTTACAGCAGGAAAAGCGGGAGGAACGGTTCAGGTGTTAAAAGCATGCAACAGCCCCAACATCAGGTACATGACACAAAATAAAACCTGAGGTTTTTTTTTTTTTTTTTGCTTGCTGACATTCTGATGGCTGAACAAAGCAACCAAGCATCGCTTCTTTTGTTAGAGGTTTTACTCTGTTCAAACAGACAGAAAGACTGTTTCATGTGCTGGAAAGCTGGAGTCCGGTCACAAGTAGTTTCTGTTTGTGTAGCGATAACCTCAGCTGTCTGAGGTGTGTGGAAACATTCGTCAAGAAGAACATGGCCTCTTCCTTTGAAAACACGCCCTGCTTGGGAATTTAGACTTTGGGGTTTCACCTCCGACAAAAAATGAGCACTTAACCTTTAATGAGGGGCACTTTGCAGAGAAAACACATCAACCGTCGCTCGCGTCTGTGCGAAATGTGGCGGCCCCTGTTCACACACACACACACACACACACACACACACACAGTTTAAGAGTGAGGACTGCATCTGCTTCTTTAGCAAATAGCGATCACCCAGTAAGGTACTGGTCATGAATCTTTAACTAAACAGAAGGATGAAAACTTAAAACGCTAAACCTTTCAGTCCAAATGATCAGGAAACATGGTTCTCAGCCTGGGACATTTTCAAACTACTTTTAGGCCAGTTAAATGTAGTCGACTTACATAAATGTAGTTCTAACTTCAGCCTCATAGGGGGCGATAACGCGCCAGTTTGTGTGCCGTCTACTCAGAGAAGAAGAGAATAATTTAGAATGGAAAGTAGAGATTTCTCTGCCCTTCTAGTTGGTGAGAGATAAAGAACTCAAAATGTGAAAATGTTTCCCAATGAAATGTGAAATATCTTGGATCTCACACCAATAAAAGTAAAAGTAAAAAACACATTCAAAAAAATCCTAATCTTGGGTTGAGTTTTTGGGCGTGTTTCTGCGTTTCCAGTTTTTGATCATTTCTATGTTGTTTGCTTTATTTTGCTACTAGTTTATCCCCTAAGCCCCTTGTGGACGGGCGTGGCCTTAACCAGTTCTGCCGCAGTCCGACCCGGCCAGATTTATTTCCATTAGTAAATCCTGAGCGGTTTCTCTCAGTTCTTCCACTTTGTTGGCGGCACAAACCGGGCCGAGCGATTTGACTAACACCAGACTGCATACAACGACCGGGTTAGGCTTTCATTTCAAACTTGTCACTTTAAGTCGTTTGTATTAAACTTGATTTGTTCTCTACGGTCTTAAGTTAACTGTTATATTTTCCATCTTTATTCTACCAAATAAACAATCATGTTGCTAGATAGACTACTGCTAGAAATGCAACACTGCAAAAAAACACAAAATCTCAAGTATTGTTGGTTTCATTACTACTGGTAGTGTAAATATCTTTGTAGACTTTAAATAAGACAAAACTGGCTTACAAGTAAATCTAAGGCAAGATATAGGAACTTGTGTTAGGTCAATATTTCCTCGAGATTGACGAAAGAATACTGGCAGATTATTTCACTTCTAACATGAGGGTTAGATTAGGGTTTTCATCTTGCTGAAAAGTTACTTTTAAGTTAGTTTTGTCTTATTTCGACTGTACTAATATTTGGACTATAACTAGAGTAAAACTGCTTTGTAAGATTTTGGGTTTTTGCAGTTGAATGAGCAGATTTACTGAAGCAATCCCCATATTTTAGGCACAGGTCAGCCATATTGGATTTTTGAGGCTAACCTCTGGAAACTGTTTGTCTTGTTTGTCCATTTTGAGGTACAATGGATAAAACCGTTTTTTTTTATGTCTTGCCAGTACTTGGAAACCTCAGCACTCAGTAGGTGGTCCAAGGTCTATAAGGTTTGTTTTAAGGTTCAATAGGCACAGGTTTGATTTAGAGCTACCCAGTAAATCCCGACATGTCAACAAAACAGCAGAAGTTTATTTTACAAAGAGCGTCACTCTATTTATAATACGTCTCACTGTTGAGATCGACAGAACTCGCTCTGAGTGGCTCTGACATAATCGCAGCAGAAGACCTTCAGAGAATGACAGCCTTAAGAAGACAGCTGAGCGGCTTCAGTTACCGCCTCCACGGCCAGGAGCCGTATGCAAAAATAGCGCGTCGCACCACGCCGAGAAACAATTTGCACGTATGTCCCGATGAGGAAACCCCTGCCAGGTAAACCGCACTCAGAGAGAGAGGGAGGAAAAGGGAGATAGAAGACCTGGCGGTGATAAAAGGCAGGGAATTTACAACACGTCTCAGGTGGAAACATCACCGGCGATGTTTTTTCTCATGAGAAACGATTAACTTTTTTTTTTTAAATGCAGCCCTGAAAAGACACAAACAGAAAATGCTGCAGGCGGACAACCGCGATGTACCTTCTGCTAGGTTTAGAAAAGCATGGAAAGATCACACAAAGGGTAGTATGGAGTTATCCAGGTGTCGCTTTTAGACGTTTTTATACTGTACTGTGTTTAAAGACAGAGACGTATAAGTTATGCTTGTTTTTGCAGGACTATATGTTGAAATAGGAACACAACAAATACAAAACAAGTCAGACTAAGGTTCTGATTAGTAAACTCCATGTGAAAAAAAAAAAAAAAATCTTTAAAAAACTGGTTCTTCCTTCTGGTCATTTAGATGTGAATGCAAATGTGGCACCCAAAAAAACCCGAACGTTGCCAGTCATATTATGCCAGGGGATTTATGAAACATGAACTTCCTGAGCAATCGGTTCCCACGCTGCTGAGAGACGGATGTCAGTTCACTGTAACTTTATAACGAGGCTTTACTTACGTCCTGCAGCCTTTGCGTGAAAAACACAATTTGTTCCCTAAAAGCTGCAAAGAACTTGGGAGTTTTTACCTGCAAACTGGAGTCGTGGACATCCGACCACATGAGTTTGTTTTGTCTTGGGGTCAGTGGAAACATCCAAGCAAGGTGGAGATGAAGAGCACAATTATGACACGTCTGACGTCCTGCCCAGTGGGCTTCTGGATTACATCATATCCTGCACTGAGAACGGCCACTTCCTGCGGAGAGCCACCTCTGCTCCGGCGGCTTCAAGGAAACCCCTTCGGCGCTCTTCATCTGTGCGACTCGGTTTCCTGTTTGGATTTGCTCTGCTGACACACTCAACTATCCTTGAGATGTTATTTTGTGGAATTTGGAAAATGTCTCCCTCCTTCCGTTTTCTATTGTGCTCCTCTAACATTATTCACCGCCACGCAAACATATATATGGCTTTCCAACCGACCAAGAAGACCAAACGGACAATGGGAAGGGCAGCATGGTCACTATGGTAACCTCAGTGTTAACTTTGAACTACGTTTTTTTTTTTTTTACTTTTTACTAGAGGAGCCTCATACGGATAAAAAGAGCAACTAGGGGGTTTGAAAAAGACACCTTATAAAACTGAAATTCTGCCCGGGCCTAATCATGTGACGCAGTAAATCACTGAGTGTGTGTGCGTGTGTGTGTGTGTGTGTGTGTGTTTTTTACGACTAGTAACAACCGAGGATTCATGTTTGGTAAAGCAGAGTGAGTATTGCTGCAGGTATAAAGGTTTCACCGAAATTAAACATGAATAAACTGAGAATAATGGAATCACTGCAGAAGTTTACATCTGCATCAAATTAGTTATACATTGATACACTTGAAAACTCTTCCCGTGCTCCTCAGTGTCAAACACGTTCATCAGTTTTCACTTGGGTAGACCTCAGATGAATTTTAGAGGTTGAATTGATTTATCATATTTAATAAATCAGAATGTAAATCCCAGAGTCTCGGAGTCCAAATCCGTCCCGCCGTGTCTTTCTGCGTGGCCCCCCGAGACTCCAGAGGGAGTTTAAGTAGAACCTTCAACATAAGCGTTGTGTGCTTCAATTTTATTTTCATTAATTTAATTTAACTAAAGTTCATTTGACAGTGACAGACACACGTCGTCATAGACAGACTGACCAGAACAGCAGTCCCTTGTTTGCGTGAAAGTGCCTGCAGCACAACATAATTCGCTGCACTTGTCCCAAGATGGGCTTTTAAAACAGTACGTTGATTTTATCAATTTACAACAATCAGTCCGTCCACGGAAATTCACAGAAATTCACAGAAATTCACAGAAATTCACACAAAGTCAACAGACTCCTGCACCTTTAAATGCTCATTGTGAGCTTATTGCTAATGAAAACAGTTGAAAACATTAGGTTGTACTTATCGAATGCAGAGACAGCCATTTATTAACATTTCTACAATTTGTTAACGGATTTTATCAATACATTCTGGTACAATCTGCCCTCAAGAACATTCCTGATGTTGTTCTGGTCCAAAATAAAAATGGCTCCGACGCCTCTGCTCTGACAAGTTAGCATGACATCATATCATCTTTAGTTTTGTCACTCTGGGCTATGTAAGCAATGCTACCTTCAGATGAATGTCCGTATGAGTCAGTAACAAACATGGCATCCATTCATGTCCAACATTCACATGTCAGCAGGCCTAATCTATTGTGAGAACGTCGCTGCTTTCTGCCAGATACATTTTCACTAATCTGCCCCCCGGCGACTGGATTAAATTACCATGAGTCAATTCTGACTTCTGATCGTTCAGCTGACAAAGAAAATCTGGCCCCCCTACCCTCCCGTGTCAGCGCCACATCCCGCCTTGGGCTGGTTTAACGGAATTTGGCACCGGGTCTACAAATCACTGGTGGCACGCACACACCCACCCACCGCTTCACCGGCCCGAGACTCCGCAACGCCGGCGTGAAACAAATGTGTGTTTCCGGGTGTGCAGGGCCTGCGTGTGCACGACAAAAAAAAAACAAAACGGAAGCCTACAGGATCAGCGGAGCTAAATAAATAAGAAAAGCAAAGTAAACAGAACTGGATTGAAGCAGCAATCAATCTCTCGTTTCCAAGGGCGACGCGCTAGCAGACTCTCAACTCTCAATGGGCCAAACAAAACAGGAGATTTCAGAGCCAACAGACTGTATCCTGCAGATCATCTCTGCAGGAGCGCTACTGCAAGTTTAGACAACAGACTCTACCTGCTCTGTGGCATCAGTACACTCTGCAAAAGCTCACCAGAAAGACAATCGCACGTCAAACAAGGGCTACAGATGCAACCCTGCAGCTAACGCCGTGACATAGTACGGACTGGACAAGAGAAAGAGGTGAAGTGAAACGTGATAGCGCTACGACAAGAACACGAGTCGTCCCTTTAATAGGTTGGAACCATGGGTGTCACTGAAACACAATGGTGCACCTGATAGGGGATTCCCAACAAGTTCGAAAAGTGCAGTGCAACGTTACGCAAAAGCAAAACTCGTCCTTGGATTTTTTTCACATTTTGTCAAATCTAAGCAGGGATCCTGAGTCACAGGTCAACAAAATCAAGGTGAAGGTGGGAGAAATTGTTTCAAAGGGGCTTTATAAATGCAAACTGTGGGATGCATTTATATCCAGCAGCACCTCGGAGGAAACCGGTTAGCTCCTGCACAAAGAACAAAAACAGAACAAAACTTCATTCTCAGGCTTCAGAATGGAGCCTGATTTCTGTTCTTCCAAAGCGCAGGGTGACATCACGCACAGCGTTGCTGCAGCACTCGCCACTTGATTTGAAGTTTTTCTCAAAACTGATGTGAAAATATCTGAACTCGTCTCGCTTGAGCCGTTTCATTCACTTCTAAACAGGCGTCACACATCCAGTGAACGATCCCTGTGCTTTCATTCTGAGGCCAATGCTAACTGCTAATGCTATCTGGGTTTTCCATAGTGACCTTTGTAATCTTATTATTTGGATTCCGTCTTTTGTGCTTCCTTTTAATTTAATTTGGCCAGTTTATGCCGTGCAAGGTAAAGAAAGGTTGACTAAATAATCATTTAAAAAATGTAAAAAACACATCTAACCAGCGCTATTAGGAACGATTGGAGTTTGAGCCATTTTGTCACAAGTGTAGGAGTCTGGATGTGAATCGCTGTCACAAGGGCCGAGCATCTCTAACTGTAGATAGAAATATGCACAAAGTACTGAGTCAGGAGGGAGCTGGAAGAAAATGCTCACCACATTTCATCAGGCCAGTAGACCCTCTTCAGAAACGTAACTAAACTACAGAAATGACGATTGTAAAGTATTTTTAAGCCACGAATGCCTGAGGAGCTTCATGGAATTTGACACACGCTGCTGATGTGTCATTTAATTGACCTGGTAGAAACGCTTCTATCTTTGGAGTTGGGGTCAAATGTGAAAAAGTTCGAGAGGTATCGACACATTAGCGAGGCCTTGTGAAACAACTAATCCCATCTATTTCTAGATAGAATGATAGATAGATAGAATGCACTGGGGCTGTCTGAAATGGTCATAATTGAAAAGTCCTGATCCAACAAGTGCAGAGCAAACAGCCAGGCGCCACACAATAGCGTGTGTCCTCTTCAAAGGCGACACTTATCTTATCGCCCTTCACGGTTTAACGTTTAATGCCCGGGGGTTGTGGAAGTTCGCTGTAAACGAATACCGTCTAAACCCGAGTAGCATAATACCAAAGGACATACGAGACAGCTCGCAGAGCGATCTCAGCCTATTTTCTGATCAAGAAGCAAGAGGACCATCGTGGGAACATCTTAAAACCCAACTTCCAAACTCTGAGTACACCTCTCCAGATGTCCTGTGATCATGTCTGTGACGATGATCCAGCGGTGTTGCATGAAGTCGAGCAGATCGCGACTCGAGCGCAATCAGTGAGCGTTTGGCCTTTGAAGCCGAGGGCGCCGGGCCCTCCTGCGCTGGCATCCGCGGCGGGGGGTTTGAGGCGGAGACGTCGCAAATCAAAGCTGCGCCGTTCAGATTATCTCTGCAGTCAAGGTCAGCTGCTTCAGGAGCTTCAAAGAGAGCCCACTTACTTTTCACACACCCCCACTCCCACACTCGCTGATTTACAGCACAGTTCCTCTGAGCGGTATGGGCCGAGCCCCTCGGAAAGAGCCGACTCGGTTACTTCTATGTTCCCTATTTTGTGGCACGTTAGCGTTGCTAACAATACCTACTGAGGATGTGATTGAAGCGCTTCAAAGGATATCGTAATCAACCCATTCAAACTTAAAGAGGAAGGAGGGGAAGAGGAGAAGGAAACGGAGGAGGAGCAGCTGATAACATTCTTTACCTTGTTGTAGTAATGGAGCTGGACAGAGTGCCACTGGCCGTCACTGACTCCGCCGGGGATGTAGGGAGACACCGTGGTTTTCGTTTCACCTGAAAAACAAAATAAAAAGATGACTCATAAACCTTTGTGTACTCGTCTTCTCCACGGAACCAGGAGGCGATTCATTACACTCAACTTTGGTAGGTAGGGCTGTGTGGACTCCTGGCTTCACCCTGAATCTTTGAGTTGAGGTGAGAGAGAGTTTCAGGCTAAAAGAGCTTAACCCTCATAAATAGTTCTTATTTTCTCCCAGCGTTAACAATTAATTTGGACGCAAGACTCATCATGCAACACAAGAAAGACAAAAGTCCTGGGAGGGTGTACTTTTGTTTGCCAAGAGCTGAAGCAATGGGAACACGGCAATCACTCCGGCAACAAATTAGCAAACACCACGGAAACGCAACGTGTCTGCATGTTTTTGTACGTCTGACTAAACAGGAATGATATCGTGATCTACAGAAATCGACGATCTACCCTCATAGTTCTCTGTCTTAAAGGTGACGCGTAATTCTGAGTTACATATCTGATGATTCATGCGCCGAGCGTTCAGTCGTTTTGTGGTTCTGAAGTAGGGCACAAGGACTTGGCTCGTCTCCCAAACCGGCTGCAACCCAAGATAATCATATTACCGGATTCCTCCTCCGTACGGTGCCATGGGAAAGCGGCCCGAATGAGAAAACAACAGTCGCCGGTACAAAGCGTGTTTGATCTGCAGTTCAACAGCTACCGACATTAACAATGACTCTGGGCGTATGTTTGACTGCACTTCAATTCACTCTGTCAATCCACTCTGTCAAAGCTGTAAAGGTTGATCAAAAGCAAGCACACAATGCTGGTATTTATTCATGAGAGTCCGTTTAGATTATGAGCATTCATACATGAGTTAATGTGGCAGAAAAACACATAAACAGTTTGGAAGATACGCAGTAAAAAGCCTGACCTCCGGAGAAGGTAAGATGAATCTGTTCGTCGATGATCTCCAGGGCGATGAAGTCGTGTTTCTCATTGAACCTGCCGTTGTAGAGAAGCAGAGCATTTCTTTCTCTGGTAGCAAACCTGCAAAAAGAGGCGATTCTTAGATATTTGGCAAATGTCACACCTAAACGTTTCAGAGATGCACCAGCAAATCATCGGAAAATGTTCCGCTTCATCGGTCGGTTGCAAACTCAACAGATTAGTGAGTGCACTCTGCAGAAGAGCTGACCTAGGGCATGCTTACAACAACAGCTTTTTGGGGTGGAAGTTGCTACTGTGGGAAGAAGTTTCAAAGTTAACCACTTTCTCTATTTGCCATTTTGCATTTTTGCAGATTCGGGTACAAACTTGTGCCATCTGCTTGAACCCGGCAAGGGGGAATATCAGTCAAATTGTCATTGAACAAGTTGGGTTTGGAAACGTCTGCAAACTTTTGGAAAATTATTTCATCTCAGAGAATAAAAGGTGCTGCTGGTAATATTCAAAATGTGCTCATTTCTAGCACAAAGTTAAAAGGACGATGTCAAATGTCTATTTTACATTTTTATAAAGTAACAAAAAAAAAACGATTGGTCAGGCTCACAGTAACATTTCCAATCCATTATCATTAACTTTAATTTGAGCGTTCAGCAAAGAAATTTTGGAAATATATATATATGAACAACTAAATTGGAAACTTTTCAACGCCCCATTGAGAGCTCACCTTCAGTATCTGGGATCAGAACCAGTATTGATGCAAAACTGACAGACTTTTGATTGGTGTGTCTGTACTTGTGACCTGTCTGAATTTTTGCTTTATCTCCAAACTTAAGCTTCCTGTGTAACTATCGCTACCATTTCCAAGTCAAACAGACTGGGACTGTGAGACTTAAAGATGGCCTTTCGATAAAAAAAGAGCTCCTGAGAAAAGCTCCTCTTGCCAAGGAAAGTATACAAAGGATTTGTTGCTCGTTGGGGAAACCGTTTCCGCGCCTTAAGAGATTCACGAGTTGCACCATCCGGGCACTCGTGTGTTTTGGGCGGGTGCAGAGTTCGGAGGCGAGGCTGAGGTTTGGAGTGGAAGGTGAGGGCAGCGGAGTCAGACAGCAGATGCCAGCGAGTCCAGGAGGGCAGGAAGTCAGGATGGCTGTAGTCAAGCACTGATAAGGGAAAAAAACATCACACAGGCTTTCCTGTTTTCACCGCGCGGCGAAACCTTTCCGAGCCCTCGCGCTGTCGATGAATTCAAAATACCGGTCTCACCTTCATTATCGGAGGCAACAATTTACCTCCTCACATTCGTATTTGCTGTGAGAGAACAAGAAAACTTGCGCAACCAGCTGTTGTTTGTCCTCCAGCAGTTTCAGGTTTGTGGAGAGTGTGAGAAACAAACCTCATTAAGTTGCAAATTCAGATGTGGTGTGTCTCGCTACAATGGATAAGCGTGTGCACGTCCAGGCCTGCCCAACCTACACTTTAGCTCATTGAACTCATTATATTACCATTTACTACACAACTGCTTAGACAGGTCTGCACTCTGTTGCCACTAGACTTAGGATTTCATTGGTTAAGAAAAAGGAAGTTTTGTAGAACAACAATTAAAGTTAAAGGTACATACATGAAGGAAACGGTGAAGTGGAATCTTTGCCGGAGACCCCTGAACGTCACGAACGACTGTCCGGGGAAGCTGCGGGTGGTCATCTCGCAGTACGGCTTCTCGAACTCCCCCGGCGGACACTCGCACATGAAGCCCCCAGCAAGCCGGTTGACGCATTTCCCACCGTTCTTACAAACGCCGGGAACACAGCGGCCTGACGAGGCGTTCACCTCACAATGCTCGCCTAAAAGGAGAAAGGAGACTTCAGTCAGGCAGCGTTCATACGTCGCTTCTGTGAGCTCTTTTGAAATAACGTGCAGTGTAATGGAAGATGATTAACGACCAGGTTGTCTTATTAGATTATCGTTAGTTTAGCCTTTCTCTGAAGCATTCTGTGCACCCTTGACTTAAATCCAGACTAGCGTAATCGGTCTGGAATTCAATTCTTTAAAAAAAAAAAAAAAGTCTTTGATTGAGAGAAGCTTATGCAGCCGCTGCAGCGCCTCGCAAAAGTATGAGATGCATGCCGCTTGAACGTTTTTATGTTTTATAAAGGTAGAATTAGAAACTTCTGAGTGCTTTATGGGGAGGTTTTTGTTATAGACCAACACGGGCTGCCATAATCCTAATAATTCAAATCTGCGCAGCTCTGCACAGATTTCTTCGGCAGCAGGTCACCTGCACAGGTGTTAACCCGGCGCGAGCGTCTTCCCGTTCGTGTTGCGTTTAAAGGCGGCTCGGGAAAACAGGTTACGACGTGTTAACAATGGATTAAATGGTGTTAACTGCTGAAAAGTCACTTATAGTCATTTTGATTGTAGGCTAATTTAGCTAACATAGACACTTAAAGCCTGTCTTGTCTTCATTATAAGTCTCATACAAGGCTTTACTTTTTTTTTTCGCACGTCTAGACAGATTTGCTTTTTTTGTATTCTTTGGTACAAAATGGCTCTTTCAACATTTTGGGTTGCTGACCCCTGGACCGACACAAAGCAGTGTGTCGTTGAGTAGCTGAAGGAAAATGATGTTTTTACTTTTGTAAAGCAAAGTGAAGTTATAAAAAAATATCACTGCAAAAACTCAAAATGTTAAGTGACATAATAAGCCAGTGGAACTACAATATCCTTTTTAAACCAATATTAAGGAAATACTGACCTAAAACAACTTCCTACATTCTGTTGAAAAGTTATTTGTAAGTTTGTTTTGTCTTATTTCAAGAGTATTAAGATATTTGCAGTAGAAACTGTGTAAATAAGACACTTGGTAATATTTTGAAGCGCTTCTTTTGAAGCTGTGAAAATGCTGTACGCAGTCTGGCACGACTCACTTCCCGGCTGAACAGATTGATTCAGTCGGTGCAGATAAAAGTGTGGGAATGATCAAAACTGTTATAAGAGATATCCTAATTTTCAGTCCTATCATGGGAAAGTCCTGTTTAATGAACACACTGAGGTAGCTCAGTTCAAAATCGGCAAACTGAGCCCAGCTTCCTGGCCCTAGTAATTGAAATTCCTGACAGAAATAGCCTCTGCTGTACGTCTCCTGTGCGGTGCGTCCACCTGCCCTCATCCAGACATGATCTCCCCACCCCGGCGCACACAGACCCCCATCACATCACAGCTTGGAACCAGCTAATGGCCCTTCTATCCTCAACATAATCCTTTTTTCCGAAAAGGGGGGAATTATAAGGATCCGTTTCCCCGTAATGTCGGAAACCCTAGGAGAACAGATCAACTCCCGCCCCTGCTGTCATCAGGCCCATAATGGGCCCTGATGGCCCCGGCTATCCAGAGTTGAACTGTGACCTTCAAAGAGGGGACACCGAGATGTAGGAAAGGGAAGTATGGAGGGTGAGTGGACAAGATGGCATGGGAGAGCCAGGCGAAAAAGCCCTGTGAGTGACAAAGGCAGGTATAATCAGGTAATTGCATCAGATATGAGGAAGAGAAAGAAGAGGGGGAGGCAGAGCGCTGGAAAGAGATGGACGGAGATGAGGCATGAGGACCATCGGAGGCCGCCACAGCTCTATTAGGGGGAGACAGCGGCGCGGCGAGGACCGGGTATCGAATGTACGAGAGGGAAGTGCAGCAGGAAGATCACTGACACCAGGAAATATTTCGCTAAGTGTTTCTAGTGGGAAGAATGGACCCGTCCAAGCCTTCCACAGCTTCTGCCACATGAACTCTGGGTTGAGTCAGAATCAATCCCAGCAACCAAATGAATACCGGCTAAGATGAACCAGCTAAGGCTTAAATATAACAAACATTAAAGCTCTCTTTGTGCGATCATTAAACGCAAACAGCTAATTTGAACCAAGTGCAGTTTCACAATTTCTTCTAAAAAAGCTCTCCTAAAAGCCAACCGCACCTCATACACTTTTTGTGTTTACATGTAGAAAAATTAGACATAGCAATAAGCACAAACTAACAATTTTTAATCTCATGTTAAGCTATGCATATGCTCCATCTGTGCCACGAAAGATTCTTCCGCCTCATTATGCCGAATGTTGTGAGTGACTCCAACTGATGGCAGCCTGACCTACTTTCTGATTAATTAAGCTAATAATTATTTGACCCACCCTCGGTGCAATAAGCTTTTGCCTAAAATCATTCAATTTTATCTGTGGCAACTCAAACTTATCAGTCAGAAATAATGTTTTAAACCTTTCCGGGAATTTATCAGAAAATATTTCCTTTCTTTTCATTTTCACTGATCCAGAAACCTTTTTGTCAACAGTCAATTAAATACTAACCTACTGACTGCTTTGAATTTCCATTAGTGTCAAATAATAATTAAAAAAAAAGAGAGTTTAAAAATCTTCACTCCCAAACTTGTATGTCAGGGTAAAAGTAGTTTTGGTCCTTCGGCTAAACGTTATTTGATACAAGATCTTAGCATTCCACAAACCTTTTGACAGTGATAAATCTTCTGTAATGGACGTGTGCAGGTGGCTATGCATTCACGATTACGAAACATTGCTTTACTTTTCTGCAGTGGGGTCAGACACGTTTCGACATTAACTCCAAGAACTAGTCAGAGCAGTTTGGTTTCTCTGCTGAACCAGTGTCAGGAGAGAGTTGGCGAACGATTACACAAACGATTTAAGTTGGTAAATCCGAATCGTCGCTTACCTGTGAAGTCTTCCAGGCACTCGCAGGTGTACCCGCCCTCTCGGCTGCGGCACCTTCCGTTGTTCTTGCACGGCCCCGAGTAGCAAAGGTCGATCTCGGTTTCGCAGTAGTCCCCGGTGAAGCCCACGGGGCAGCGGCACCGGAGCCCGTTGATGGGATGGATGGGCCGGAAAAGAACCGTGTTGGAGGCGATGAACGGCGGCGAGCTGTCGAACTTCAGCACCGAGACGCACTTCATGTAGTTCTCGCAGGGCTCCCGCAGACAGATGTTGTCGTCGAACGGCAACACCTGCAGGGAGGAGACAACGTCGGAGTCGCGTCAACATTGTTCACCTCTTTTCGGTTTCGCACCCAGCTTCCGCTCGTGGGCTACCTCCTGAGACGAAATCAGCCTCAGCAGCGTCCTGTTCAGGTAGATCTGCTCCTGGAGGTCCTCGGAGGGGAAGAACGTCCCTTTGCCGGGCGCGCTTCCGGGCTGCAGCGCCGAAAAGGTGACGTTCAGGATGGAGCCCTGCACGTCGGTGTCGTTCTGGATGTTGAACACGAACACGGCCTCCCGCTTGGTGGACAGGACGGCCGCCACCCCTTCCAGGAAGAGGCTGAGGAGGGGAGACAGGAAGCGCTCCTGCGACATGTTCTCCAGGCGCACCGTGATGCTGTTGGTGAGCATGTCGTCGGTGATGATGGTGACGCGCAGCGTGCACGTGGCTCTGACCGTATGGAGGCCATCTGGAAGAAACAGACATTGGGCAAGTTAGTGATAAGACTTTGACTTTTCAGATATATTTGTTTTTTTACTTCTTTTTTTTTTAAAAGAACCATATTTTTCGTTTCTTTTTTCACACGCTTTGAACCATGCAGCTTATATCCCCAGTGAGGCTTATATATGTACGCTTCCAGGTTTTTTTAAAACAAACTTTGTAGATGGGGCCTCTAGTAAGGTGCGCTCTATAGTTGGGAAAATACAGCAATCGTTGAGTGTGGCCTAGTTTCCAGAGTCAAGGTAGTCATGGTTTCAAAAAATCAAGAATTTTCCGTCATTCTATGAAGTATTCTGTGTGCATATGGAAGATGCTGCGAAGCAGAGTTGGTCCTCCCTCAGCTGTTACCACACTCCAACATTTTACCTGCAATAGGAACAACGTTTGCTTTTATGTGACAGATAAACAGATTCAGATCAAGTTCCATCCATGCACTGCCTGAACCCGTTTTTCCTGACGGGGTCGCGGGGGTCACTGGGCGAGAGGTGGGGCATGACCCGGAGAGGTCGCCGGTCCATCGCAGTTCGATCAAATTATTTGTTTTAATCATCGGAGGGATACGTTTTCTTGTGTTTGTTTTGTTTTCACGTTAGCCTAAAAGATTTGTCCCCCGTGGGGAAGAACAACAGTCTCTACAGTCACTTTTTTTTAAGTGTGATGAAGTATGAGTCAACGCCAGCAGACATTCTAAAAACAGATCATAAACAAATCTGCTCCTGTAGCTGTAACAACAAAAGCGTTAGTGTGTGCGTTGTGAAGCGCTTCTTGTGTTTAGACGAGTTACTGACATCAAAAAGTGGCAAAATCCAGGTATCTATAGAGAGATATTTTATCTATATATATAAATAATTTGTTCTGCCAAAAAAAAAAAAAAATCATATAAGGCAGTTTTGAATACTTGCATTTGTGTCCTCAGTTAAAGTCATTGCAGCTGTGAGATTGTGGGTTTGCTAGCATCAGGCTCCGTTGTTGATTGGTTCTGTCCGGTTCCACGCATGACAAGTTTGGTTTACGGGGTTAAAATCCCCCCCAACGTTCCCAGTTTAATAGATAAAAACAATTATGTGCCGCTTGTTTTGAAATCCGATGAGTTTTGCTGGCCGACTTATGAGCCAGGAATAATAAACAGAGAGAATAAATATTTTTATTGGCCCCTGGCAGCTCAGAGGAGAATCAATATGCAAATGCTCCTTTAATAGGAAGACGCATAAATGTGTCAGTCAGATCCTTCAAAATCAGAAATGTATTTTGAAATGTGCTCTCTTTCTGACTCCATATGATGCGGAGGCCGTATTTTTTTTTATTTCCTACACATAAAACTCTATATTATAATATTTGGAAAATATTTTTGGAAAATTGCTGTTTGTAATTAGGTGGGTCATTGTTTGCCCTTCTGAAAAGCTTATGGGGCAAAACAAGACTTTTAACGGATTTCACTTGTCCAAGAAAAATAAATCAATTATTAAAACTGACGAAACCTTCATTTTACCCTTCTGTGTATTTTTTCCACACAATATACTATATGTTTAACATGTGTAGCTACATTAACAACAAACACGGGACATGTTAAGGTCAGAATCAGCCTAACACTTTGTCCCCAACAACATGAAGGGACCCGGTAGATGTGAGAAAAACCTTTTCCTTGTCAAGAGAAAACAGAAATGCAACTTTAATTTGTGGGGGAAAACTTTAATGTTGCCCTCCAAGTCACTTCAGATACTATTTGATTTGGTCGACCACAGAAACTACAGATAAAACACATTGAATTTTATGGTTGCCACAAGCCTATAATGTACAAGAAAACTTTCCAAGTTTTTGCACACTGATATCGCAACACATTTCCAAGTTCTGGTGCCTTTGGAGAGAGCGAGAAGGTTCTACATTGGAGAGATCTCAGTCTGGGTGACATACAGCTGAGGACAGCTGGTGAGGCCAGATGAAACCCCACAGAGGGGGGATAATACCGTTGAAGCTGCACTGTTAAAAGGGTCCGATTGCACGGCTTTGCAGTCGCATATATATGAAATGCGTGTGTGTGAGAATGTGTGCATGTGGTCGCGGCTGAGCTTTAAGGGCGAAGGCGTCGCGCTGATGCTCAACCACAGGTGCCCTGTCACTATTACGAATGACATCGTTCCTCAAAACTACTAAGAAGTCGCTCGCGGCCAGACGCTCGGTCTGCAGCGGCTGAGTGTGGACAGGTCAGTCAATCAGCTCCGGCTGTAACAGCTAATTCATCCACAAGGTCAACCGTAATCGAATAACTCACAACAGCAAATGCCAGGAGAACTAGTTGCTGCAAATAAGTAGAACCTTCATGACACAATCTACTCAATCACTCACCAAACCCACAAAACGACCCAGCAGTCGTGATGGACTGAGCCGCGGTAATGTGGTGGAGTCGAGGTGCTCGTTTAACACAACGTGCCAACAGACAAACTACTCGACACCTGTCTCTTCCCCGAGCGTCTGGGACTGCTCCATTATCCCACTTGCCGCCCGAGATCCATCACCTGTCCCTCTTTAAGACACACTTCCTGCGTTGAGTCCATTACGCTGAATACACAGTCGTGATTTAGGAAATAACAGTCCGCCCTGATGGCTTGATCTTCCACACACACATAGGGGCGCATACCTGCTCGAGTGCCAAGTCAAACATTAGACCGGCATCGTCACACTGCTGGGTAACAAAGTGGGTCCTGACACAATCTGGTACCGGCGTGCAGAAATACACAGAGCTGAATACCACTGCCATTTACTCTTTAATTAGTATTTACGCCCTCTCCTTCCGCAGCGAAACACTGAAAACTATCTGTGTCCTTCAAATAATGCTACAAATGTCCTTCCACAGTGGGAGGGAGATCAGCACCATTGAGGTGCAGCGATTATAGCCCTGGGAGCAGTAATGTAAGCCACCGAGGAACTGTGGGAACGCCACTAAATGGAGGATACATGATAAAGATGCTGTAAAGAAGGAATTCACGAGGCAACATTTCGTCTTTCCAAAGCATCCCGACCAAGACTATTTATAGAAGCCCACCAGCTGTTAGCATCACACACGTACGGCGAGGATGGGTTGGACACTGGAAAGGGTGCGACGGGGACATATGCCAGGATAAACAGAGTCCTGTGTGCTTTAAAACGGAAACGGGATGCAAGCAAAAAAAAAATTCCGAGAGCAAACTCCAGCTTGAGTTCATCACATCTTCTTATCTTCGGTGACAAAAACTTGGATTGCTCACAGACATGACATAACGCAACAACGGACAACATGGAAGCTGCGTCGAACATTTTGCTCCGTCCAGCGGCATTGAGAAGGTCTTGGACAGAGATGCTTTGTGAACCACTTCAGCCAGATCTTGGTGCGCAGAATTTGGTTTCAACTTAGCACTAAATGTTTATTTTGACCTCCAGAACTACCTGAACTTTTATTTACCATTGCAGAGACACACCAAGATCTTGGATGATGACCTGACTGGTCACTAGCTGCCAAACATCAGCTGGGCTTTATAAGCTCAGTTAGCTCACCAAACTAAGCATTCCCAGATCACCTCGACAACAACACTCTTCAGTGTGGGTGCCTTTACTGCACATATATTTTATCAGAATTAGTGAGGCGTTCAAGTCAAAGAAAGCTACATGGTTTGCATGACAATGCTTCGACTACACCTAATGTAAAATAGCTTATGACTTGTGACATCATCCAGGGGAAAAGTAAATGTGCTTTGAACACGTTTTTTTAACATATCGAAGTTCTTAAAGAGAAAAAGTCAAACCTTCAAACAAAATTGTACAAAAGGTCGAGGAAAGGTTTTGCAACCTGAACTAATCTCTCTGAAATGTGGTTTGAAATTCAAAAAACATTTACTGTATTAGTGGTGTGCTGATGTGGCTTCAAACTGGTTTTACAAGGGCAGAAAACAAACTCCGGTCTTTGCTGTGTTTATTATGAGCTGGCCTTGGTTTAGGCCGTTCAGGAGTCTCCGCTGCAACTGGTGAGGGAGGCAGAAGTGATCAGACAGAGCAGTGCAAGACAAATCACACCAGTGACACATTCGTGTCTATGTGTAAGGACAAATGACCGGGCACCGAGGAACACACACGCAGACACACACACAGGAAAAAAAAAAAAAAAAAAGCTGCTAAATGTGTCTATCAAGTGTCAGTGTGACTCTCTAAACACATAGATCTGGCTTTACCGCAAAACCACACACGGGTTCTGCACATGGCTCGAGCCCGTCATGTCCAACAGGGTGTCGACACACGCTGTTGCCAGCTGTCGCCGTCCCTGACGACAAGCACACAGAGATTTCAGAAACCCACAAGTATGTAAAAACCCACAAAGAGAATATGTGTGCATTGAAGGAGAGTGGATAGAGTTGTCAAATCGTCGCACTAAGGCCGCAATCAGTCCAACAGAAAGTGATAGCTAAGAGTTGGGTTTAGGTTACAGCACATTTTGAGGTGGCTAACCGTAGGGGTGCAGCCATTTTCTACTCTGGTGGCCGAGCCCCTCCCCTGCCCGACTCCTTGGTGTAAAGGCTAACAGGGGTGTTTAGTCAGCTAGTTAGCAGCAGGGTTAATAAAACAACAGAGGACAAGCAGCACATTTGTAGCCCTGACAGTTGTTGCAGAGAAGCAACAAGACCACCACAAATTCCACAATCAGCACTACGAGCACCGATACCTTCAAGTGTGGCGTTAACTGTGGAGGCCTAATAGAAAGCAGCAGGAGATATGACTATTTTTACTTTTTTTTTTCTGCCCCACAACACTTTTAAAGCGTTGTTAAATACTTTACGGTAAAGCATCCAATAAAAAGTGAGCTCAGGTGCTTTGAAAATTCCCAGAGAGCGCTCCAGGAAACCCTCCCTCATCCTTCCTCTTTAGAAAAAAAATAGCTTTTAAATATGTGACACAAGACAAAGTCTGAGTTCCTCTCAGCTCAGTGGCAGAGCACGATTCAGTCTCGAAGCTGTAAAAAAATACAACATCCTCTGTAATTATTAGCACCGTTGATAAGGATCGACATAGATTTAGGTTTGAAATAAATTGTGAGACCAGATGCCACCGTCTACCTGATATATAAACATTTCAGGTTTATGTATTTGGAAAGCAGGAAGCCATCAATCACCGATTAAATAAAAAACAAATCAAACAGATATAAAAAGTAAAAAGAATTTCATTCATATTTCACGTCTTTTTAATAAAACCAGGTTTGTACATTTTGCTACTTTGTACCGTCGCTACTCTACGGCGGACACTAACTTTCAACTGTCTCCGCCTGATGCCATAAGTCTTTTTGTAACTCCTCTCATCTTTTGTATTTCTTTGTAACCATTTCTACATTTTCATTTTTAACAAAGAAAATTGTTTCAGTAAGTAGCATTTTTTTCTTGTTTTTTTTTTTGTTTTTTTTGGTTCGGCTCTGACAAAACGTCCACTCGCGTCTCGTGTTTTCCTCCTCTGGAGCGCCGACCGGCGCCACCGTCAGATCGTGCATCAGCACCGACAGACGTCCTGTTTGCCGAACGCAGAGGGGGGAAATCGAGAGAAAAAGAGACAAAAAGAGAGAAAGATGGACAGCAACTCAATCAGAGTATCATTAATCCAAAGACGGACGGAGGGACAGCGTTGGGAAATACTAAAAGACAGGAAATGGAATGGGAGGGAGATTTGTCTCTGTACAACTGAGGGTTAAAATAACAAAATGCACAGGAAAATAAAACTTTAGGTAGCTGAGAGGTGGTAGCTAGAAATTCACAAAATGTTGTGATTTAAAAAACCCCAAAAAGGAATAAAAAGCAAGTGCTATAGGTAAGAAAAAGCATCGTCTCCCTTCCTACAGTGTCTTACTTTTAAGGTAGCAGCTTCCACTTTTTAAGCGGACTTTTTAATGTCTGTAAGTTGTATATTATTATTATTTTCTGCCAATATGTTATTAATGCCAACAGGAAATAATAAAAGTTACACATTTTCCTGGTTTTAAAGCTAACAGGGTGTGCTAATTGTTTTTCTTCTGTCCCATAAACATAATGTTACGTAATGGAAAAGAAATGTATAAAGTGAGTTTGCATGCGTTTAAATCGGTGCCCATGTTCTAATCAAATCCCACTTCCTAGTTTTATGCTCAAGTGAAACTTTGACCAATTAAAAATCAATAAATTTCACACAATTAATTAAAAAAATACCAATAAAAAGTGAAAACTCTCCTAATTTCCATCTGCCACTATGGGAACATGCCAAGATCTGGGCAGAACCAGTTCAACTAGATTCAGGTCTGTTGTGTCTCGTGGACCACACATTTAATCAAATTAAAGCTGTATCATGTTTTCACCGACCGCCAACAGTTCCCAAGCAACCTTTCGCGCCACAATCAATGATCAGATAATTAAGCTAACGACATGAAAAACTGCAACATCCTAATCAAATCTTCAGTCGCCTTGACGTCGCGACGGAACATCTCGTCGCTGTTTGTTCGCAAAATGACGACGTTCGCCTCAACAAGCGCTTGAAACCAAAACTACCGAAACCGACCTTGGGCTAACAATCCCTCCGAATCGGACGAGTTCCCGGAAAGAAAAAACTCCCTCTCTAAATGACTGCTTCATATTTGTCATTAATATGAGTCACCCCTGTAATCGTTACCCCTCGGAGGCTCCCAACAACAAACACGAGCTAACCGAGTGTGGATGATTAACCACAGGAATGTGTGGAGGCAGCAGGTGAGCAGACGCAGAAAAGAACAATGTATTACTTCAAAGACAGGAAGCTACGAGGCCAGGCTCCTACTGTACTTCACTCCAATGCATTAAAAAAAAAAAAGCAACTTTTTGACATCAAAAGACCAAAATCTCATCAATCTGTCCACGCCTGCACAAGTACAGTCTCCGTCTGAAGGCTGCTCTGTTCTTCAGCACCAAGCAAACCCTCAACAGGCATTGGGAGTCTTGACAAGAGAACAGGTCACTTGCATGCTCATGCTTTTATATATATTTATATATATATGTTTGCATATATGTGTGTGTGTGAATGTGTATCTGGAAGCATTTAGTGAAAGCTCCCTCTCATCTCGCTCCACAAGCTGCCGGTCATATATTTTCGCAGGTACGCCTCGCTCTCTGACGGATCAAAGTGTTTGGGGAAAGAGAGCCAGCTTTGAACGCTCATTCAGACACTTGGAAAGGAATCTAAAAGACACGCTGAGCACCGGGAAGTCAGATGGTGGTGAAATCTGAGAAATGGGACCAAAGCCCCAGACAGACGAACAGAGGAAGGTGGCAACGTATACGGAGAGACGTGGCGAGATTTCTTTAAACTTGGTGTGAGGCGACAAGGGAAAACCGTGAGACGTTCCAAAATAAAGCAACA
The DNA here is from genome assembly GCA_911649635.1 of Poeciliopsis gracilis. Lineage (NCBI taxonomy): Eukaryota > Metazoa > Chordata > Actinopteri > Cyprinodontiformes > Poeciliidae > Poeciliopsis > Poeciliopsis gracilis. The sequence continues at coordinate 3,653,644 of CAJVRI010001121.1, forward strand.
GTCTAAGGAAAATGGATAGAAACGCTCGACATGGTTTAAAGGCAATAATGACTTTGATAGTCGCAGTTGTTACTGGGTGATTTCTCTACAACACCTGCTGGCTGTCAGAATGAGCCTAATGGGTCTTTCCCCCCTGCCAACTCCTATTTCTTCCTCCACTCCCTGCAGTAATCGCAGTAGTAGCAGGATTAGCCCTTTCTTTTCCACGTTCCTTATAAGCTTTCATAAATTAAAAACTCAAAACAGGCTGCACAATGGAGCCCTTTCTCTTCTGGACTCAGCCAGGGAGCGGCTGAGGCCCAGGGGTTGGGTTAGCGGATAGCAGGCCGGCTGTCAGGGGGATAACATCCGAACCGCAGCCAGAGAACAGGTGGCAACACACCGAGACAAGCGGCCCGAACCACAATCAGTCGCTCAATCGGTTCAGAGGAGAGAAAACAGGTGGACTGACAGGCTTACGGACGATGAGTCAAGCAGGAGCAAAGGACTGAGACTGTGGGTTTAAAAAGCAGAAAACCTGCAGCTCACGAATGTCGTGCTACAGAACAGCTTTGCGTCAAAATGCATCAGCAGCCTAAAGTTGTTTTTTCCAAAACAAGCAACCTTCATTTGACCTAATCTAATCTCTGATAAATGAGCTCTCCTATCTACAACTGTTTTTGGACGCGTTTCGATTGCGCTCCAGTTTGCTGACGCAGGGCTGTGTTGTCATCTCTGTGTACAACTTTCAATCAGTTGACAAATAAATAAATAAATAAATAAATCTCCATGTCAGGAAAAAAGCGAGAACCCTTGTGAAGATGTTCAAGAACTCTGATGCACAACATATTCAAACAAACCGCACACCATAACTCGCATCATGCAGACCAGCTTCTTTATTGGTCAGCTAAACGATTGCGTTGCATTTTGACACGAGCCAAGGAGTTCTGAAGCCTGTGTCATCGCTGCTGCAGCAGCTTCTTCTCCCTTAAAAAAAACACACACACACAACAGACTTTCATACAGTCTTCCACCTCCGCCCTCAGTGGACGTACTTAAGCAGAGCACCGAGGGGCATCGGGTGCCAAGCCAGGAACCGGCCCGGCTTGAATATCTATGTCCCACTTAGGATCCCTGGGAGAGAGTGGTGAGAAGAATAGAAGCACTGTTAGTGATCAGACAATACTAAACCAAACCCTGGACGAGGAGACCAGACCAGACAACGAGAAACGGCAGCGGCGAACGTCTGGCTTATTTTAGTGCCTGAAGGTTGACCGGTGTCAGTGGCCCGTTTAGTTCAACGCCTGGCAAAACTACAGCCGAAAACCCGAACGTTGGCATCAGCTTGAGAGGGTGTAAAACGCGATCAGGGTTTTGATTAAAACACTGTGGTGCTGAAGGAGTTTCAGAAGAAAATGTTTCGAATGGGAAGCCAGGAAGCGAAAGAGAGAGAGAGAGGGAGTCTGAGGAAAACAAATTAAGTCTGTTTAAAACACTCATGGAGACACTCTCTGTGTTCTAAAGCAATCCGCCGTCATGCGACGTTTGCCTTGCCTGCCTCATGCAAACTCGATTATGACATTTCGGAGCAGCAGCAGCACACAGCCAGAGAGACACTTTAAGCTCTTTCAGTGCAGAACCCAGCGATCTCAGTCTGAGCCGTGTCTTGCGGCGCCCCTTTTCTCACGTCTGTCTGCCTTTCCCTTAAGCCAACTAATAAAATTAAAAGCCTCCACACACCCTCATTAACGGTTCAGAGTTCACAGCTTCCAGGTGTCATCTGGTTCTGTTTTCACAAAATAATACCGCGCCAGAAGAGCGGGGTGGTGGTGGGGGGGCAGACGATGGAAGAGCCACTCAAAGTATCAGCGAATTGCTTCTGTGGCCTTGCATTTCACAACACGAGTCACTATTTTTGCACAATAATTTGGCGTATTTCAGAGGTAAATCGAAGCAGTTTTTGTTTTTGTTTTTGTTTTTGTTTTTTTTGTGCAGATGAATTAAAATGACCAAAGAGCTGAGGGGGAGACCACCGCATCGCGTTTCAACCACAAGTCCCGACCTGCTAACAGCAAATTACCACCAGTTCTCGACATCATGTAAAAACTATAATGAGCGTCATTATGGCTTGTCAAGAGCTGGAAGATGAGGAGAAGGAAACTTGGTCAAAAGTTCATGTTGTTACAAATTTCGCCCTCTCTGAAATTGTTTTGCCACGTCTTGAAAAAACGCACCAAACAACTGGCACAAATGCAAGCCAAGTCACTAAATCACGCCTGTAAAAGTAATAGCACAACAGGTACGGTTAATTCAGCAACTTTTAGAGGAATAACCGAAGCCAAAAGCAGCTGCTGGTATCTGGTGAATCATGGTGGTAGAGTCGTGTAGGGAGGATGCTTTCCGTCAGATCGAACAAGGAAGCCTGGAGGGAAAATAAATGGAGCAAAAGACAGGATTCCTACTATTTAAAGATTCAAGACTTTACCAGATTGAACTTCCCAGAAGATGTAGAACCTATCCCTACATTTTAAAATATGAAATACCAAGAGTTGCTAGAAAAGAGCATATGGATGGAAGAGACTCAGGAGATAAAGAAGTCAGGGCACAAGGTAGAAATGAGGAAGGAGACAGGATAGACGTATGGAATTACATTAGGAAGAATGAAAGGAAAATGACTTTTCAACAGGGGTGTTAGGCAATGAAGTCCGTGGAAGTAGATATTGTTCCATCCTAAAAAAGCAACCGGAATAGTTTCGAGCAAAACGTTTGAATGCGTTTGAGCGGCCCATTCAAAGTCCACACCTTAATCCGAGTCGAAAATCTACGGCAAGACCTGAAAATCTAAATTCACAGAAGCGTTCGGTCCGATCTGACTGATCTTCAAAATGCTGCATCATAGAGCTCGAGATTGCTCTATGATGTTCAAAAAATGTTCTATAATCAGAAAACTATCAGACATTTTCCTTTCCTTTTCAGTGTTTCCTTTCGCGTAACACTGAAATGCAATGCAATCATGTTTTTTTTTGGTTACAAACCAACTAAGCAAGAAAAAAACTCGAGGACTGAATACTTTTTGCGAGGCGCTGAATCGGCTTCTTCGTGTGGTGCAGGCGGATTGGTGGCAGAATTAGCTCGCTCTTAAGTCCTTATTTCACCAATTGCAGAGAGGTGAAGAGTCAAAAAGGCCTTTCTCCATTTTGTAAAGAGGAATCACTCAACTTTAACCAAGAATGCACACACACACGCACACACACACACACACACACACACACACCCACTCTTCCGCCGACAGCCGGCCGTGCTCTCCACTCTGAATATCCCTAACAGGACACAAGCACTAACATATTACTGCGACCACACAAACAAACCCACTCCTAACACTAATTTGCACATGCACTTAAAACACAGATCCCTTCTTACATGCCGGTATGTGCACAATGCTTCCCTTTTTCCCTTTGCTATCAAACCATCGATCCCATTTGATAAGCTAACTGGACAAATAGTTGCTTTAGAGGAGGGGGGAGTGCACAGCGATCAAAAGAATCCTCACAGGTTGGCCCACACCGCTCTCTTAAGAGCTACCCAGCCATGAATGGCCTAATCGGGCCCAAGTATCCATTACACCGATACCAGATCTTTCTCTCGGCCTCCGTCGCTGGTCGCCGACCTCTCCGCTCTGTTTTCTGCATTCTAGTGCTTACGACGTAATTCAGGTAAGATTCATTCCGGCGGCTGTAGCATGTTAAGTTAAGCCTCGCCCAAATGAAATCAAACCAAGAGAGAAAGTTTAATTCTGCACTCAGAGTTGGGAAAATGTAAAGAAATGTATATTTCTCCCCAGAAGCTTCACTTTGTAAACACCTCGCTTTCCTATTCTTCTGCTTCATACCAACTCTGCTCTCCTCAGCCTGTTCCCCTCAAAGGAGGTGTCGGGTTACACTTATTGTTGGTGCTGGTTACTGATAAATAGGGTGCCTAGTTACCATCTGACGCAGGATTGGCTCCTTCTGACAAAGCAGAGACAAAATAAAAGCGAGGCGGGGAGAATCTGGGGGGGCGGCGAGGGTTTAACTAGGTTGGGGGGTGGAGGTCGCCCAGGGAAACCATGAGGCTTGTGTCAATTTAGGGCAAATCTTTCAGCGATTGGTGTTTGCATCTCTGTGTGTGTTAGCAAGTTTTAGCTCCAAAGGACAAAGCTCTGAAGACTCGGCCCCGTCACACATACCCAGACGTGGTATGAGTGAGACGGGGCACCCATCGACATCTGCTCAGCGCCTGCTGTGTTGCCCCAACCTGCTACCACCCCTGCTGAGCTTTTCAGTGGCCCTCTGCCAGGGTCCGCCCACTCCCAAAGACACAGCTTGTCCAAACAGATGATGTCACCAACAAGTCTGCCACTAGAACGGCCTCCTCTAATAGAAATCTGCGCACACAACCATCTTCTTAATAGATTCTTGGAGCTGGTTCCACGCCAGGGACAAGGTCTTGTTTTCCGTTCGCAAAGACGTCTAACAAGATCCTCACTATGATGTAAGGGAGTTGTTTAAGTTTTCAGGTATATCTTGTCAGAGTTATGTCTCGGTATGATGAATGACTCATTTGTCAGGAGGGAGTAGAGATGCATCCAGTTTAAGAGATGAGACCAAACATGCTTTTGGGTTTTTTTTTTTGAAACCACATGGCGTTTCTAGGAAAAGTCAAATCAAAGTCCCTTAAATCCCAAACTGTGTTCTTTGGCACTGTTAATTCAACTGGTTTATATTCACATTCTCATAGCCCACGAGGTTTTACGTGAATTAGGCAAAACCTAAGTTCAGCGTGTAGAAACTGCTGGCTGCTTTCGTCCTCACCGCTAAAAGCAGTACCAATCAATAACAACATGTTTCTTCTTTTGTCTTTCAATTCGGACTGTCCTTTTTTCTCCGTTCTAAGGGGAATCAGTCGCGCCCTCTCTTTTCCTGGTTAACCACATCCCCTCCAATTGGCATGTCTGCTTTTAACAAGTGCTGAAAGATTGACTCCCTTTCCACCACTGACAACCAATGCAGGCAAGCAAAGGCAAATCAAACACAAACGACTGAAGTGACTTTTTTTTCTTTTTCTTTTTTTCCAAAGCCAAACTGCTGTAATTGTTGGTTTTCATTCCCAATTAGCCACGGCAAAGCTCCTTCGCCTGCTTCACCTTCTCTGATCCTGTCGAGTACTTGGGGCCTGAAGGCTTGCTTCCAGTCCCGCTGTCATCTTCAGGAAGTCAACAGAAACACTATTAATTGTTAATGGATTAGTCGGATCTGTTCGGGTGTCGAAGGAAGAGTGAAAGCCAGCAATTATGCGAAGGCAGCATTGCAAACTGCGAGCCTTCATGCTGCGTTTACTTAATAGATTTTAATAGTTGTACATCAAATATATTTTGAGACTTTGATGCCACGTCTGGTTTTGCAGTATTTGTATAAATGCAATATGCATTGTGGTTTTCAACTAGAGTGGGTTAATCCACCAACTTCCACAGAAAGAGTTGCACATCGACAACGGCAGCTTGCTCAATTATGGATTGAGCTCAAAGTGCTTTGGAGAAAACTGCTACACAAAACAAAAGCAAGTTGAAAGTCTTACTACACAATCATCCTTGTGTGCATGTCTGATTCGTTATGTGCACACGCTCCCAAATGTTTGGCTAAATGCCCCGGATGACGAACGAGATTGACATACGTAGCATATCAGCTGTCCCAAGGCTGTTGGACAGTTGCTCAAACATTTGCTCAAACGGCGAGAATCCACTCAGTATGTCAGCAAGCGGTAAAGCGCCGACATACACCGATTCATTCAAGGATTTAATCTGGTAACTGACCAGTGAGAAAACAGGCGTTTCTCTCCAAATGTTATCATAAAGGCAGATTGTAATAATGACACGGCCTGGTGAAGCCGTGTCTCTACTGCGCTAATTTTGGAAAACATGACTTGAAAGGCAGAAGTCCCGCAGCATTTCCAAAGAGTGCTTAAACCTGAAGTCACAAGTTGGACGTATCTGAAATGGCTCAACATTTGTGGTTCTATCAGAACATAGAGACATGTTGTGTTGGATGTCTTTTCCTCTTAATGTGTGAAATCGTAATTGAAACACTGCATTGTGAGTCCGTTTTTGTTGCCTCGAAACACTGAAGGGTGACGGAAGCAAAAAAAAAAAGAAAAAGTAGAAGAGGGCAAATATTTTTTGTCACAGCACTTTAGCTGATGACAGTTTCATAGAGGCTTTTTGTCCTCCAAGAATTTTATGAGCTCACTGAAAGCCACTCAGCTGGCCTTCATCCTGCCCGTCTCTAGAGATCCTTAACGCGCCCGGAACCGCACGGGAGAGGAAACCAGAAGATTAGAAAACCACTAGCAAAAGTGGAAAATACAACAGGAATCTCCGCCTTCAAGACCAGAACAGAACAAGCAGATATACAGAAAACAAAGCCCCAATAAAATCTATTCACTAGACGCCATTTACGTCCCTATTATCAGTGGAGCCAATGGGTAAATGTGGTCCGAATGGGGCTGGCAGGGGAGGAAGCCTATCAGGGTGAAAACAGGGTTGTAACAAAGCCATACGGTTGAGTGGAGAGGAATACTTTCTTCTCACTGCCAGTTTCTTTGAAGTCAGAAAGAGGCTAAAAAGGAAGGGATAGCCTCTAGCCCTACTTCTTTCCTATTCCTGGTCTGCTATTTCACTACTTCTCCTTTGATATGTTTTATTAAAGATATTCTTTTCCTCTACTTGGGACCTTTCCAAAGGTGTAGCTCCCGTTGCCGTACCGTGTGTCTTTCTCTCTCTGCTCGCTCTTTTATGTTCATTTCTCCCTGACCCTTGTCGTCTCCTTCACAGGGTCAGGTAAATGTCACTGCATTGTGCGCCGGTTGACATGGATGACAGGAACGGTGCGTGACAATGAGCTGGCCTCCGGAAAGAAAAGAGATGGGAGGGCAAGGAGACATATCGCTTTCTGTCGGTTTACCCGCTCCTTTAAGAAACCCCTGCTATATAAGCGGAACTTCTTACATGCTGCATTTGAATTGTTTCAATTGGAAAAATGCAAAAGAAATTACAAATAAATTATATTGCGTTTGTAAATGTTGGACAGTTGGTACATTTTTAGCCCTGTTGGGTCTTCCTTCGAATTTCTACGTCCTGTTTACGTCGATGCTACTGCCACCTACTGGGGGAACGGGCATTTTCGCTTATTTTTTAAATTATTATTATTTTATTTTATTTTATTTGTGATGCCAAAACGGAGAACCCAATCTAATTCTGAAAACATTTTATTGGATTATCAAATAAATTGTCTGCAAAACTCCAGTGCACATGTGGAAATGACTTATAGCTGTATGGTATGTTTTTATTTGTTGATCCTACTAAAACGTAACACAAAAGTAAAGCATAAAATCTTGAGTGAACTTCTTTAATCTGTCCTATAAGAGTCGCACACAGTAATCGCACCACGACAATGTGGATATGGTACCAAACGCTCCAAATAGCGGGTTGCACTACGATTCGCCACATGTTGGACCCAATAAGATTCCTGTCGCCTCAAAATGCTTTTCTTTCTCCCCGTCTTCTCTCCTGTCTCTAATAACTGAAGGGGATTTATTAGGGCTGGAAAACAGTAAATTTCAGCTTCGGCTAACACCTCGGGGGCCCGTGTCCCAGCATCACACAGATGTCTAGCCTCAAATAGACTAATTCCAACAGTTTCATAAATTACGGTTTCAGAACCCCTCCCTCAGTCAGTGCACAACATCGACACCTTTGAAGAAATTAGGGTCATTGAGGGTTTCTTTTTTTTTCTTTTTGGTTGTGCTGCGACACGTTTTGAGGATCTCGGCAACAGAGAAGAATGAGTGGATTGCAGAGAACAGTTGACCCACGGCTCTCCTGGTTAGATGTGCATCTAAAAGCCAGTGCTGTAGCAATAACAAGAACTGGAATATATTCTTTGCCTTATTTTGAGAAGTCTGAGTATGCAAGTTAAACTGTTTTATCCACAGCAAAACACACACACAAAGATAAGCATGTTTGTGCGCAAGACTGCACATGCACGCATTCTGACAAGCAGGAAAATAGGTACTAATTATGAGAATGTTTCTCGATCCCGCTCCGAGGTGAAATCATTCCTGCGGCCTCGACTGGAATGCCGACATTTGATACCTGGTTTGTCGAAAACGTGAACTCGTAATGAGGCACAAACAAGGGTCATTAACCTGTTTGTCGTGGACCACTTTTCAGCAGCTACACACTCAGATCAGCTTCTACATCTAGGTGGTCTGTCGCATCTTTTCCAAAGAGGAAGAAGGGTCGAGTCCAACATTTATAATGCACATGTTTCAGTATAGTTCTCCAGCTTCATCAGTTCAGTTTACTTATGTAGTCCTTCACAAGAAAAGTTACATCGAGGTACTGGACGAGACAAAAAGGTCAAATTCAGACATGTAAATATCAGTTCAATGCCAAATAAGTGTGGCTGGAACAGGAAAATATTCTTGTATTTTCCATCTCAAACCATTTATGAAGGAAATACTAAAAATGTGTCTTTTTTTAAAGGATCTTGGAATTAGATTTTCAGATTCTAACTTTAGCTGTATTTTCTTTTTTAACTGAAGGCCTATAAGGGCTGTTAGGTTTTTCAGAAGCAACACAAAAAAAAGAAAAGAAAAAATAACCAAACAATGTGGAGAGCATACATTTTTTTTTCTACCTTTAAAACATTTCACTATCAAAACAACTACTATGATATTCAGTTTTGGTGTCTTTGTTAATTTTCAACAAAAGTAACGAATGCTTATGTCACTTTTATTTACATGTTTAGTTTAAAAAAATTTTGTTCTTTGTTTTTTTTTTAAAACGTTTGATTCATTTTCAGTAAGTTTTGCAGGCTGGAGCAAGACAAAGCGTTTATCACGCGGTTCACGATGTGTGAATGAAAAAGCGTCGAACATTTTGAAGCTTCACTGTAATACAGCACAACACGAGACACCTCGGCTTACGCACGTCCACAGGTATGCCAGCGTGCGATCCAAGCCCAAAGCGGCTGTCATCGCTTTCGTAATAACAGGGCATTTCCACGTTATCGGCCCTGCAGCGCTCCGTCTTCTCCTCACCGAGAAGCGTGTGTGGATGGGTGGCTGCTCCAGTCGGCGCGTTACGCTTGGATGTGTGTGGCAAATGATGATCAGCTCAGCGCAGGTGCAAACCAGCGGCGCCCCTGGAGCAAAACCGCAACGACTAACCACACCGCTCCGCTCTCGTCTTATAAAGTCTTGTCTCGGAGGGCTTGATTGATGTTAGCATGTTCTCAGGACACACAGTGTGGAGGGAATGTGGCGGCTGAACCGATCAATTATTGTTTTGTCTTGTACCTAAAGCTATTTCGATTCTAAAAGTTTATTTAACCGTTAATCCTAAACAGCCTCCCTTCAGCCAATGTTTTCCCCAGAAATAAGATGTTGCATGACTTTTGATCCAATCTGTATAATTTAAAAATGAAAAGAAAAACAGAAAAAAAAAGTTATTTCGGAAAAAAGTGGCAGTAATTACCACATGATCCACTTTCCTTTAATTACGCTTAATATCTAGATACAAAAATCTAAAGAATTTATAATGTCTCCTCAATACAACATTTGTCACACTGAGACCTTAAATCACTACTTTTGGTCTTTTCTAGCCTAGAAGTACCTTTTAAACCAACGCAAGCAGATCTGCAGCTTTCATTTGTGCATGCAGGCTGACGACTCTGACCTTTAATCCATTATGGCTCCCATATGCAGTGTTAGCTTTTAGCAATTAACTGCTTAGTCGCATTCCTTGATATGTGTTTCTCACTAAAGAGCGCAATCCGTGCTAGTAAATGTTTCCCTTTGACACATGAAGGCATAAAACGGGTTCAAACAACCAATGGCATCATTGGCACAGTCCTGGCTTGTCCACGAGTCTTCCTTTCAGTATTTGCATTAATGAGAAACTAACAAAAGAACCACTGTGTTTCTGGGAAACGTTTTACATGTTACAGAATTTGTCCTCCAAGCTTCCGTAACAACTGGACGCCCCGGACTGCTAACCCTCTTCTTAAAGATGAGCATAAAGGCTTGGCGGTGGTTGTGTTTGAGGGCCAACTGGGAGTGTGTCAGATATGAGCGGCAGCTGTCCGCCCGGGATCAGCAGCAAATCTCTGAGCACTGAAATGTGGAGCTGAACCGACTCATTCCTAACATCTTTCTCATGACTGAGCTTAGAAAGTATTCTGGCTGAGCCTCTGGGTATCTCAGCTGTACACAAGAGTAGCCCATAACACACATTCAGAATCAGACGTACTACTGAGAACCAAGACCACCGAAACACCGACCTTTGAAAACTGAGCAAAAATCCTGACTTTTCCAACTTTGTCTGATCTACTCCAAAATGCGGAAAAAAAATAAAAAAAATCGTTGATGGAAAAAACGGTTATTATTTTTGAAAGCACTGAGGCGGGTTAGGGGGGTTGAAGTCAACCTGTCATTGTTAGACCTCCTGAGCAAACGAGCAAAGTATCCAGAGCCCCAAAGACATTTAAAAGATTGTCAACAACTACACTCCAATTACTTTCTACAGGAACCAAACAAAACGTACATTCTGGTACTATACGTCCTGTGGCACACGGCCTCCATTTCTTGCTCCCAAAAGTATCGTGCAAAACAATCGAAACCATAAAGCGGTTTCTCATTCACACCGAGAAGTCTTGAATTAAATGTTTTTCATGCTTCCATGCTAACCAGTGCGACTCTGAGCAAACACCAACATCCTCTATACGACTCTCTGTAGGGGCTCAGAATATGGTCAATCAGCAGTAAAAGGCAAACACTCTCATGTTGCCACATCAAGCAGCGGTATTCCCGCATACAGTGGCTGATCGCAGCATTATACGCATAATGCAGATGAAGCTCTGGCTCCTGGATGTGAGAACTGGGCCCTTTTGTTTTCTATGAAGCTCTGGGTGTGGTCCATGAGACTTCACTGTGAATTCTCTACCAGTCTTGGCTTCAACACCTCTCTCTCTCTACCTGGCACACACAACGCAGCCTGCGTTTCCTCATACAGGAGACGCAAGGGTGTAAATGATTACTGCTATGTGCAAATGATTTTGGGCTAACCATTAACCAGTTTGTTGAGGTTCTGATTTAAATGACTCACCCATTAAGAAAACATTAAAATAAAACATTTGAAAGAGTTGGAAATGAATAAAGCCATGTTTGCAACAATTTAAATAAAAATCTGAAAAGGGAGTATGTGGACTTGTATACGTTAATTTGTTATGGAAGCATCTTGTTGCAGTTACAGCCTGAGGGTGAGGAGTGTCTCCATCAGGAGAATGAGATTTATATCTATTCTTTTTACAAATTAGCTCACCTGTTCCCTATTCGAATAGCGGGGAAACTTTATTCTCAACTGGATTTACGTCTAGACTTTGCCTGGATATTTCTAACACCCGTTTCTGCTTCATCCAAATTCCTTGGCGTCATCCACCGACCTTCCCCTCAACTCTAACCTGCCTTCCTGTACCTGCTACAGGACGCTGCCACCGCCATGATTCACAACGGGGATGGCGTGTTCTGGCTGTTAATATTCTGCTACACTTTGCGTTTTGCATGAAGGGGGAAAAAAAGAGCAATATTGGTCTAATCTCACTCGAGCATTTTCTTTCCGTTTCCTCTGCTTTGCTTTCAGCCAAACCGTGACTGAGACCAACATTCAAATGTTGAATCGCCGCTTCAAACTCGTCGATAACGTCCTCTGACCTTGGTCTTCACAACGCCGCTTCTTCTCTTTTTAAGAAAAAAAAAAACAGAACAGCTGAGTTTATACTGTTCACCCCAATCAAGTGTCTTCTAAAACTAATAAGCTTTATTTACCTTTATAGGGTTATAAGATTATAGGTTACTGAATCCAAATGACAGTAATTCATGTTTGTCAATCACATAAAAAGACGCATTGACATTTTGTGGTTGTGACATAACAAGCTGTAAATATGTACAAGAAATATGACGACCTCAGCAACTCTGCTTGACATGTTAAATGATCGTAACCTGAGGTCAAGAAGCTGCAGCGCAATACCGGGTCTGACAAAACGCAGACACAGAAAAGAGACAACACATGATGGATACACGCTCTTTAGAAGCAACACATGAATGTCATTGAACTCCGTTTTAGTCTATATTTCTTGACAACAGAATCCTAATTGTGCCAGGACTTAAGAGCAGAGGCTTTGGCGAATGATCAGCGATTGAATAAAAAGAGAAAGTCTCTCGCCTGTTATTTGGATGTTGCCGGCAACACGGACAGGTCCTGCGCATCAAATTAAAGCAAAGAATAATTCTGTTCAAAACACCCACTCCTCGGTGTCATCCAAGACGTAATTCGATAAAGGCGCTGCCAAAGGTAGACGGCAGCAAGGACCTTATTTCCAAACATCACATGAGACAAAGACAGAGGCGTGCTTTGTGGTTTCTTGTTCTACATTGTCAACGGGGCGTCAGGAATGCTACTGCAAATCTAATACACATTTCTGACAGGGTTTTTCCAACACGACTGTGGGTGTAAGAGCAAAGCTGATGCTGGGGCTGTTTCTGTTCAGAGTCTATAAACCCAACCAGTAAAGAACTGGTTGGGTTTCCCAAAGAGCTAAAGATATCGCAGTAGGTTTTTGGTCTTGCTTCTTTTTTTTTTTTTTTAAGTCTAAAGTTACATGGTGGGAATTCAGTTTAGCTTCGCATATGACGGCATCAGCCTTGTGATTGTGCATGCTCTTCACAACAACCTTCCAACCTCTCATCTGAATTATCAAATAGCAATTTAAACGGCAGCCGTATGTCCGGTCGCCGGCAGGATTTATAAGCACCACCTGGGAACATTCAACGAACTGTGTTTATAAATGGAGCTCCACAAAGTCAGCCGAAAACAACCAGCTGTGCACCGAAAAAGTTTTCTGTTGCTTTCATGCTAAGAATAGGAGAACAGGTTATGTGCTTTTGGTGGGATCGTTTTCTTACCCAAAGTCCCAATGCCTGAGAACCAATCCAGTCAGCAGCGTTAACACAGTTATAAAGAAGAATAAAAGTAATAAAAACTTGCTCTTATGGAGCCAAAAAGAAACAATTTGATTTGTTTTTAGAAAATAAGACAACCTAACAAGAAAATCTCTGAAAACCTCTGGCTGTTTTTTTTTTTTTGTTTGTTTGTTTTTTTGAGGCTCTGCCATTTGCTTTGAAAAAAAAAAAAAAACTCCTGAAGGACGAAGCACCTTATACTAGAAACTAGAGACAGTTCAGAAGAGCAAGGCAGCTTCTGTCCCCCAAATAAAAGGTGGAAGCGATCTTTGTGTGAAATTTGCCCTTAACACTCCAGGGGAAAAGGTCAACGGCTGTAAAGCCCGCAGCCAGCAGCTTTGTGATCTGGATCTCGAGGTGCATGAAGACAGGTACCAGTGTTTTGTGTAAGTGCAAGTGTTTTGTGGGACTGAGTACGCGAGCGAGTCACCCAATCCAAAATGTAACAAGAAGACGTCTTGGTTCAAGGGAGAATCTTGACATGTCATCAAAAAGCCTAGCCAAACTCGGTATACCTCGGAGCTCCCTCTGTCTTCATCTCTCCCTCACTCGCTCTCTGTCAAAAGACATGACCCGAGGCTGCCGGAGGAAACACACAAAGCTTCAATCCGCACGTCTTAGTCTGTTCCTTTGAAATGCTTAAAGGCCTAAGCCAATCCGCCTGTAGGAGCCAAGTGTGACCCAGGGTGTGGAGTAAGCTGCGTGGCCTTCTAACCACTGCGATGCTCTCACTCTGAGTGTACGATGTATAGTTCTGCTCCTGGACTAATTGGTCCATCGGCCAGAGTCAAATCTTGGATCTGCTCGCATGTGCGCGGTCTCGGTGCGTGCAAGCGTGCGCAGGTATCGCTGCACTTCAACTTGTAAAGTCGGAGGCACGGTCAAAGGTCGTCGGGGGGCCTGAAAGGCGATACCCACGCCGACAGCCGCGGAGCAAGGCTTACGTCGGGGTTCAGATCCTCCTGTGACAGCCAACGTGCCCCTGAGCAAGAGCAGTGGCAGTTTGAGTTCTGTGTAATGCATGTTTTATGTTAAAATGGCTCTGAATCAATGTTAAAAAATAAAACATAGAATCAGAATAAAACATTTTGCTGTTTTCGTGTTCCAAAAATGTTTCTGGGTTGTTGTTTTTTTTGTTGTTGTTGTTGTTGGGTTTTTTTTTTTAAGTTTTGGACTCAAAATGTGCATTATTGTTTCCCAATAAAAAAAAAAAACAGTAATTATTGTAATTTGGGCCACTGTTTATGTCACGACAAGGACGAAAACATTTCTGAATACGGTACAGTGTGGACATGGTTGTTATGGAAACAGACAACCTGCTTAAGAAAAAAGTACATTTCTATTGTAACTAGATTCTTTATAGAACATAAAAAGAGAACTTTAAAAAGTTATTACCAATTCAGTTGAAGGTTTTTGTTTTTTTTGAGGCAGAAATTCCCAACCTGACAAGAGTTAGCTTCCATAAAAAGTGTCAACAGTTTAGGTACGGAGCTTCCATCAACAGGTTCACACACACGCCCTCACACACAAGCTGCTAACTGTCAAGATCACACTTGTCACCAGGCGGAAAGGACTAAAACTGAGACGTCTCAAAGCACAATCTGGCACCGAGTCCAGCTGTGGACTCCAATATCAACTCTTAAGGGATCAGTGTTGAAGCACCAATTAAGGATTTGCTTTCACACGTACACAATTACGGCGTGGAGCGGATGAAAGAAATGTTCTCAGCCAACTACAACACAAAGGATTTTCAGTACAGTTCCAGGATGTTGGAATGCCTTAAATAATAACTGCTTCTACCAGAAGCATCCCTCTGCATTGAATTTTGGTCAAGAGTCGTGTTGTAGTTGAAGCTCTGGATTAAGCAATGGAACAGATATTGGCCTGTTTGTGCCAGTGAATTCAATCCATTTAAGCCGTTTGACATTTCATCCTAGTACCTGTATTATCAGCGCTAAAGCCAAGTCGTACTGGTTTGGGAGACGATAGCGTTAAAACTACACTTTCCAAGTCACACGCAGCAAGTGTTGGGCAGTAGCCTGCAGAAAAGGCGTTTGCTATTTCCAGACCTACAAACTAAAACTCGCAGAGTCAAGAAGCCGAAGATGTGTGTTTTCAGAGGAAAACTGTTGCAAGCTAAGCTGCTTTGAAACCTCCAAGCAATTGTGGGATGTACTTAAACCCCGGACATTAAACAACAGCATCTTCCTTTTGAGACAGAAGTAGAGCTCCATTGCGCTAATAGTAGGATCCGAAACGTGTACATTGCCGCCACTTAACATTCCAGCAGCTGGTCACTGCACTTCGTGACGCATGTAATGTCACACTGGTGAGCCGTTGGCGGGCCGCAAAGCTCCTCTTGACCCCCCGCTGAGAGGGACAATAACGAGCACTGTGCTGTCTGAGTGGGAGAATGACAGAGGAGGAGAGAGAGAGAGAGGTGTGTCTGGTTACAATCACAGACGACCTCCCCCAACCCACCAACCTCACCCTAAAACCTGCTGGAGTTGGTTAAATCAGTCTCACAGCATGCCGAGGGTAAAACACTCATTGTGGGAACCAAAAATGTGCATATCAAGTTTTGAATTAATGCATACAAATCAAGTCCCATCAGTCTGGAAGTCCATTTTATGTTCTTAATTGGAGAAAGAACACCCTACTAAATCCAACTTTATGCTCTCAAGTTTTGTTTTGATCAAGTTTTGAAGTCATCGTTCCACTTGGGGGGGAAAAAAAAGAAGCTCAGACAGTCAACTAACAAGAAAACTGTGAGATAAAATGAAGCCCAGAAAAACAAAGCCGGTCACGTGTTTCCCCGTCTTTAACTCCGTTTAACCCGAGCCGCAGGTGGAGGTGTTTGCAGACAAACAAGCCGACTCTGAAATCCCGGCAGCAAACACGGCAGATGAAGGGAAGACGACGCGCTCTGCGGCTCACTTTCCAGCCAGAACCAGAAGCGGACATCCGGGCTCCGAGCAAAGCACTGATGTCGAGATTAAGAGCAAAATGGTGGCGGAAAAACGAAAAAAAGTGGTCAGATTTTCACATTTCAGTACAGAAGTAAGGAGGGATAGTCTTGTCTTTATGTTGAATGTAAAAACAAAAAACTACCACATACAGCTCAGTGTGTCCACAATACGTCTCAATGTCCTTAGATCCTTAAACACCTCAGGACTCTCTGGCCTGTAACCACCACCGATCCTCTTCCAACTAAAATCTCCAACCAGGAGACTCCAGAGCAAAACATCAACTCTTCCCACGGACAGACATAAGCAGTAAATGTAAATAAAGCACTAGTTATGAACTTACTGAACAAGGAAAACAGAGATAAGCGACAAATAACAGGAAAAAAGAAAATCTGACTTGCTTTATCTTTCAAAAAGCAAAACTTTAGAGGGGGGGAGAAAAA
The DNA here is from genome assembly GCA_911649635.1 of Poeciliopsis gracilis. Classification (NCBI taxonomy): domain Eukaryota; kingdom Metazoa; phylum Chordata; class Actinopteri; order Cyprinodontiformes; family Poeciliidae; genus Poeciliopsis; species Poeciliopsis gracilis. The sequence continues at coordinate 3,670,145 of CAJVRI010001121.1, forward strand.
AATAAAGGGAATTAGCACATTTTTTTAAGCCGAGATAGAATGAGCTATTGTGTCTCTTTCCTGTTTCGTTCACCTCTCCAGACGGCGTCTTTTCAGCTTTAATGGGATCAGCTGCTGCGAGAAGCCGAGGCAACATGTGACACAGCTTTTAGGTGTGTGACTGTCTGTTAAATTACACAAATTTAACTGATATTTTCATTCAAAGTGACTCGTCTTTGAAGAATTTCGAGGATGGTTTACGAGAGGCTTTTGGTATTAATGATTTGAATGTCTTTTGGAAGGAAACAACGTCAAGCGATACTAAAGGTCACTTAAAAATCTGTTTCAGACTATTTTTCAATTGACATTCTCCGCCCATTTTCTTCTTAAACAACCAATTTTGCCCGAAACTCACCAGGCAGATCAGAAGGAGGATAAAAATAAATATTGGCCGACATGTTAGAAACTTCAAAAGTCTTGCAGCTGGGCCGCAGGTTCAGCTTTCACCAGCAGAACAACCTACATTATGCAGCCAGGGCTAAAAAACAAAATGGCTCAATCAAAGCCCGGACCTAAATCGAGCAAAGAATCGGTCATAAAACCACTAAATTGAATTTTACAGACACTTTCCATTCAGCCACAGTACAATTAAGCTATTTTGCAGAGAAAAATGGAGACAAATATCAGTAAGGCCTATTTGTTCCAACGTGATTTTAGATCATTTCTTGATGCGACACAGCTGATCTTATTGTTTACCGCCAGACTTCTAAATACCTCAGTGAAAACCTGAGGAAGTAATTTGACCATTTAAATCAGTCAACGTGGCACAGAGACACAACGACAGCAAACATCGTTCTTTTAGAGGTGTTTGTTCTTACTGGTCACGTTGGTGGCAAACAAAAAAATGATCAGGATTCATTGTGAGCCAGATGTAGGGTTTTTAAAACAATTCAGTCAGTGATCAGCTGGCGACCTGTCCAGGGTCGACCCCACTTCTCACCCAGCGACAGCTGGGAGAGGCTCCAGCCCCTCGTGATCCGTAACAGGATAAAGCTGCTTCAGAAAACGAAGGATCGAAGGCGAAGCGCCAACATCAGGCGGCCTTTGTAATAAACTAATGTGAGCTGTAATCAAATTGGCTCGTATCACCTTTAGCACATGTTCGGCCTCGGCAGCCACACATGGGAGGGGAGCAACAAGCTCCGGCTGATGCATGACGACCGAGTGGGAAGTTTTCCTGGACGCTGAAAGGAAATATTGGGAATGACGTGGGGAAAAACAAAACAAAACGTAAAGCCAGAAAGAGAAAGGGGAGGAGGCGGGAATAGCTACGGGATGAACGTGATCACCTACAGTAATACCTGTTACTACACATGTTAAGCCATCAAACGTAAGAGGTTCCCGCTGTCTGTGAACCCCTTTCGCCCATCAGTAAAAGGGAAGCCCTGGAAGCTAATCTGTGTTCTTTGACTCATGCGGGGATTAACTTGTCTTTTCCTGCGAAGGCCAATAACTCAACTGTTTCATAACTCCCTGATCGTAGCCATAAATCTGCAGTTCAACGTACAGTAAATTAATTAAGCGAAGTCTTCTGACAGTTCCCTGACGCACGCTCACCCTGTTGCTACCTCGACATGAAGGGTCACAAATTTCTGTGTCAGAAAAAGATGCTGGGGACTCAGCAAGCATGTCAAAGAAAGTATTCGGGTGAGACAGGTAAAGGTCTACATGGAAACTGATATGTCTGTAAAGTCACTAATAGCTTTAATTAGTTCTACAAAGCAGTGCATAAGGAGGTCGAATGCAAATTTACATAACTTTTAGATTTCTTTTTTTTTTTTCCAGAATCCTTTGAAACACACATTTCTCTTTTTGGGTGAAATGTGACAAAGTTTGAAAAGATTTAAAGGGGAATCAATGTTTTTTCAAGTCACTTTAAACAGTGGATGTTTTTTTTTTTTTTAGCAGGTCTAAAGTTTGAATAAAAACACAAAATTAACTCGAGGTACCAAACATAGTCAAGACCAAACAGCAAAGAGAGACTCGTCTGTTGGTGTGAAAAGCCGTGATGCTTCCCGGAGTTGGTGAAAACTGGGTGTGCTCAAGGAAAACAGTGTTTTTCTTGGCTTGAATTTGAAACAAGCTTAAAGTTCCTTGTCTCTGCGAAAATCTAATTATGCATTTTGAGAAAGGAGGGATTGGGAGCCGGCAGAGAAAGTGCCGCTTGGGGTCGGGTGGTGAAAAGAAATTCGAAAAAGCTGAGCTATGCAGCTCCTCCAATGGGATTAAGAAGCAAACTCAAAGGTTGAGAAGCTCAATAAAAAAAAAAAGCCCCATGGGGAAAAGAGAGGGGAGGCCTGGGGAGCGGAGCGGTGGGGTGTATGAGTGCGTGTAGCATCATGCCGTGTCGTCTACTGAAGGCGAGGCAAAAGGAGAGATCAGAGCGGGTGGAAAAAGGCTACATAGCATCAGTCATTCCTAATCGTTTAAGTAACAATCTCCCAATGCGGCGTTTCTTATAAAACTCCACCTAAAGCCTGTTTGCACATGCTTCCATAGTAGCCCTCATCATTCCCGTCAATCCAGGATGCTTCCTAAAGAGAAACACATTAGTCTGAAGGGTTCCAATACGAGATCAATACCTCATCAGACCTGATTGTTGAGTCAAAGAGGGATTAAATAAACAGAGGGAGATCAAAATCTGGCCTCAAATCCTGCAGACTGTTTATTTTGTTTAAAGTAAGGCCCACCTTGGGGACAAATTATTAGTGTAGGTGAGGTCAAGAGGTCATTTTGATGACTACGATTTTTTTTTTTTTACACTTAAATTCAACTTAAAGTCACAGCTTCAGCTGGTGCATCAGCATAGTAAGCAGAAAATGCTCTGAAAGTGTCTGATACCCATCTATCAGTGAACAGAGAAAACACCAGACGTTTTAAGTGAAATATGACAAGCGGGGTAAGCAGGGTGTGTTCCTACACACGGCCGTTATCCACTAAAGCGCTGAGCTACCATCTTGCACACACACACACACACACACACACATTGATGGAGCAGTGTTGTGGCTATCAAAGTGTGTTAAACAAGAGAGTCTTAGAGTTATCAGGACTGTCTTGTGTTTCAGGGGAAGGCCAGAAAAATGTTCTCAGGCCTGGTATTCACAATGATAAAAGCCTCTGCAAAGTTTTTTTTTTTTTTTGCATGCGTTTAAGGACAGCCCTGCTAAATTTTTAGTAACAGATAGTCTTCTTGAAACAGAAAGAAAAAAAAATCAATGCTCCCTTCTCCCAATTGCAGGCGTAAAAACCGAGACTTTTCACTGTATCTAGGCAGGCGTTAAGCATGGAGGTTGACGAAAGCAGTGGCGAAGAAAAGGTCAAAACAATAACCAGGACGAAACAACAATGTAATTCTTGACCAAGGTAGCTAGAGGGAACTCAGTTCAAAAGATTTCAGAACACATTTGGTGTCTCGCCTCTTGGAGCTTGTTAAAATCCTGATTGCATAAAAGTCCCCTTGGGCTTTCCTCTCCCTCGACTCCAGGGTCAAAAGGTCAAAGCATCAAGTAATAGTTACTAAGCTCTTGACATCAGCATGAACCCTAAAAAAAATGAGCGGTAGGATGTCTCCTTAGTGTCTCATGCACATTTGTTAAATTGTGCAGAAACACATGCTTGTTTCTGAAGAGGTGATACAGCAAAGCGGTTCAAGCCCCCGCACAGGGACAATCAAGAGGTCCCTGTTGTCAAGGATACAGCAAAGCTCGTCGGCTGGTTATTGACGAGCATGAATGAGGAGGCCCCGAATGAGGGCTATAAGGCTTATAACCTGGTGAGTGGCTTGCCAAGGATGCTCTGAGGGTCAACTGCCATAAAGCACTCAGAAAGAGAGCCAATCTACCTTTTATCCTAAGACAAAAACAAAGTGTGGGTTAATCAGAAAAATTACTGTTAGACAAAAAAGAAAAAGAGTGAACCTCGAGTGAAAGTCACAAAATGGTCGACGGGGTCAGTTCATTATTATGCCAATGGTTTTGGCCCAAACCTAGCTATGGAAAACCAAGAGAAAACATCTGCCGGCACATTTCTAGCTTTAGAAAATGTAACGCAGGCTGGACTGGAGCAGTTCCTCAGTTCATTATGCCCGTTTAAAATACTGGCATTCCTGTCATTAGAAACATGACAGGGTGGCACAGTGAGAGAAGGATGAATGGACAGCTTTAGTTGTGTTGAATTGTTTGCCTATTTCTGGGCTTAAAGTGCTGCGTGAGAGCAAGTCAAGGTTAAAGAAGGACAGTGAGAAAATAGAAGAAAATAAAAAAGGGGGATGTTAAAGCAATCAGCTGCCAGTGGGTGACAGGTTAGCTACTCTACGTATCTGCTTTATTAATGTTAAAGATTTTCTGCCATAAGTGAGTCCAGCTGGTTAAAGTGAGATCGCCCAAGTATCAGCATCTCACTAATCTTTAACTTTAAAGAACAAAGTCTGCTTCTGTCTAAGAAAAAAAGATACTTAAGAGTAAATTCTTTCTACATGACCTTGCAGGAAGAATGCCTAAAGATCAAAACTCATGTACCAGACACTTCTTTCAACTTTTGCTCAACAACCCAGGGACTAAGAAAGTATGCAAAGCAAGGCCTTTGTTGCATCCGTGAACATCTTGCCACAATATGTCCATTAACCCCCCCCGAAGTGCTTCTGCAGAAGACCAAAAAATTAGGGAAATAAATTCTTGGCACATCTGAGCTCCTTCTTTCGACAACAAAGCAGCTGAGCTACAAGAGGGCCCAGATAGTAACACCTTTTTTTATTACCCAAACCAACCACATGCACACAATGGATTCGTCACCCAGAAAGCAGCACAACCGGATCATGCACAGAACCTGCAGCCAAGATTTTAACTGAACCTGCACTCAGTGCTACATCTGAAACTTGCCACTGAAGAAAATGATGTTTTGGCCCTGCAGAGATTTTCACATAACATTTCCACTATTGTCTGGAAAAAACTGACCCAACATAAACCCAACTTTATCAGCAGTACTCTCAGCAAGAATTAGAGCTGAAACAATGAGGCATTTACTCACCTGAGACAGAAACGGTCATGGGGGCTTCCAGAGCCCTGTCATTATCCAGATCCCTGCTCAGTCTCAGATCCCCAGTGTCTTCATTCAACAGAAGCAAATTGAGGTCATTTCCAGATTCAAACTTGTAATGCAGCTTATCCGACACATCTGGATCATGGGCTGGTACTTTTCCAATAATTCCAGTTGGAAAGCTGTTGGACTTGTTGGTGACATAGTTGTTGAAGATGATCTCAAAGTTCTGCAATACAGGTATGTTGTCATTCATGTCCACGAGCCGGATGTGTACAGTAGCCCGGCTCACCAATGGGGCTGAGGTGGCCTGGACCACAATGATGTATTCTGTTTTGGTCTCGTAATCCAGGTCTGTGAGCGCAATGAGGTCGCCATTAAAAATGTCGAGCTGAAAAACTTCTGGAATATTTCCTTCCACAATCTGGTACATGATCTGAGCATTGGAGCCCTCGTCTGGGTCGGTGGCTGTGATTTGGGCAACAACGGACCCCACTTGGCTGTTTTCCTCCACATAAATAAAAAGCTCATCCTTCTCAAACACCGGAGCGTTGTCGTTTATGTCTAGGATTGAAATATTAACAGAAACGACTGCCTTCAGAGGAGGAAGCCCTCTATCCACAGCTAACGCCTTCAGGTTGTAAAAAGCAACGTTCTCGCGGTCCAGTTTGCGAGCGGTTCGGATTATTCCAGAATAGGTTTCAATGGTGAAATCGCCCTCTCCATCTTCTCCACCCTGAAAGGTGTAACTCACCCTTCCATTGGAGTCAGAATCTCTGTCTGATGCAACAATCTGGAGAACACTGGTTTGGATAGGTGCATCCTCATGTACACTCCCCTTGTATATATCTTTGTTAAAGATAGGAGCATTATCATTAGCATCTTCAATTCTAATCTCCACATAAGTGGTATCAGATTTCTGAGGGATGCCATTGTCTCTGGCAATGATGGCTAAAGTGTAGGACGCTTGGTGTTCATAGTCGATCTCCATCTGTGTTGTGATCACACCAGTATCGGGGTCTATCTTAAATTGTGGAACATTATCTTCCATGACATACGTGATGCGAGCGTTCTCCCCCGTGTCATCATCCGTTGCAGTGATCATCGTCACAAAAGAGCCAATAGGCTTTTCCTCGCCAAGAAGCACCTGCAAATTGCCACTGGTCTGAAAAACAGGCCGGTGTGTATTTGCGTCCGACACATTGATGAAAATCTGAGCCGTGTCATGGAGTGTCCCATCGCTCGCCATGACCGTCAGGACGTACTGCCGCTCTTGCTTGTAGTCCAGGGGAAGGGCCAGGGTGATGAGGCCCCCACCACTCTGGCTGGTGATGGAAAAGCGGTTTCTGGTGTTTCCACTGAAGATCTGATAAGTCACCACACTATTAATGTCCCTGTCCACAGCTGTCACGGTCAGCACACTGGTCCCCACGACGGCGTCTTCATTGATCTTTAAAGAGTATGTCTTTTCAGTAAATGCAGGGACGTTATCATTCACGTCCAGCACCATGATGCTAACGATGGATGATGAAGACATAGTAGGACTTCCATGATCTCTTGCCACAACGCCAAAGGTGTAGAAGTCAGTAGTCTCCCTGTCCAGTTCTTCACCAACTGTAATCCAGCCGGTGCTGTTGTTGATGGTGAACGGGAAACCAGGTGGTGTGTCAGTGAGCCGGTAGTCCAGACGAGCGTTTTCTCCTGAATCGCCATCTATTGCTTGAATGTGAATAACAGAATAGCCGATGGGGACATTTTCCAACACAGTGGCCTGGAAAGGAGTGCTGACAAACATAGGAGCATTGTCGTTGATGTCCACCACATGCACCACTACCACTCCAGTATTATTCATCAATGGGGGCCTGCCACCATCGTAAGCTTTGATCCTTAGATTATACTCCCGAATCATCTCATAGTCCAGAGGGTTGATGACATTAATCTCACCCTTTTCGGAGTTTATGTAGAACTGGCCTTTAATGTTGCCGCTGATGATGCTGTACTGAACTTTGGCGTTATTCCCCTCGTCTTTGTCAGTCGCTTCCACTTGTATAATTTTAGTGTTGACTGCTACGTTCTCCTTGACCTGAACCTCGTACCTCTTCTCGCTAAACTGGGGATAGTTGTCATTTTCATCTTCCACAGTGATGTGAACTGTGGCAGTGGCGGTCAGAGGATGAGGATCCTTGCCCTGGTCATCAGCCTCAACGATCAGCTTGTACTGGGCTCGGGTCTCCCTGTCAGGCCGCTCCCTGATCCTCACCAGGCCGCTCCGGGAGTCGATCTCAAACACAGAGTTGACATCGTCTTCATTGACAATTCTATAAACCATATTGGCGTTGGAGGGGGCATCACCATCGGTGGCACGTATGGTCTTCACCTCGAAGCCAACCTCCACATTCTCCATGATTTTTATTTTGTAATTTTTTTGCTCAAACACCGGCATGTGGTCATTTTTGTCACTAATTGTGATGGTCAGGATAGCACTGGTCGATCTTTTTGGGATGCCATTGTCAGTTGCAGAAACTAAGAAAACATGCGTGTCCATTTGTTCTCTATCAAGCCTCTGGATGGTCGATACGCTCCCCGTCTTTGGGTCAATTCGAAAGCAGTTATCAGACCTCTTGTCTTGAGGAGACTTCATGCTGTACTCCAGCCTCCCTGCCTCTCCATCATCCGGATCAACTGCTTTTAGGTTGATGACATGAGTGTATGGGGGCTCGTTCTCGGGGACAGACACCTGATAGGTGGAGATCTGGAACCGCGGACCTGAGTTAACCTGACGCTTCCCCCGGTGGATCAGTTTCCCAGACTTTCTGTGGGTACTTCCATGTTGTGACACAGTCAAACTCAGCTGCACAGACAGCCTGCTCCCTGGAGAGCCGTGCAGGGCGCAGTGCAAATCCACCTTTTCTTTGTGTTCAAGGCACAAGTCGTTGACCAGGAACAAATCTCCACGCGTGAACGCCGCGACAAAGTCATTTCCAACGCATTTAGTGTTTAAAAGGGCTACACTTTGCGTTGAAGCTGGCATCAGTTTCTTTACATTCAATAAAAATGTACCTGCGAGTAAACAGGAAGCTGGCTTAACTTTCAAAACGTGCGCAATGTGAATGTCCGGCTCGGTCTTTCTCTTATACTTGATAAAACAGTTCTGTCCGTGGACGAACACGTTAAAATGCGTCAGAGTCGCGTCCCGCGGTCGTGGAGGAACCTGCTCTGAAGTAAACAGGCACCGGGTTCCTCGGCACGCGCGCGCACCGGATCCTGCGGGACAGGCGGATCACGCCGCTGCGCGTCCCGACTTGGAGCAGCGTCTGGACGAAGTCTGGCGACAAAGTCCTGTCGATGTTGTACGTCCAGCCGGGTCCCAGGGACAGGTTCGCCAAAACGCTCCCGGGCTGCGAAGTCTCCGAAAGGTGCATCTCCAAGCATCCCGCGAGCGGCACCGCGAGCAGAACGCAGATCCAAACCCGACACATCGCCGGCTCCATGCCCGGATACCTGCCAGGTCCCAGTCAGGTTCCCCCGAAAGCGCCCCAGTGGCGGATTAGCTCTCCCTCTCCCAGCACCGCGTTTTACTTTTAGCCCTCATGGTGGAGTTTTAACGCAGAAAAAGGCGCTCGGTATCCATGGTGTCAGCGTGTCCGGAGCGCGCGGGCGGCTGCGTGAAGCCACACTAAGTTTAAAATGAGTACAAAATGGCTCCGTGGATCTCCTCCTCCTCCTCTACCTCCTCCTCCCCGCTTCCTCCTCCTCAACTTATTTCCATAAACCTGTTGCGTTCCCCTTCAGGGACGCGTTCCCGAGAGGGAGGGGGTGGGTGGCTTTTTTCTTTTTCTAATGGAGATTTGCCGCTGGCAGGATGAGCAATAAGCACAAGAAAAAAAAAAAAAAAATAATCCTGTGCGCCGCGTCTTCCGTTCGCGTCTTTTGCAAAAGTTTTACGCAGAGACCAAAGTGGAAAAAGTATCCTAACCGAGACGCGTTCAGGGCTGTACGCGTCTTCTGAGCCACAGAGCCGGCCCGAGGCAGCAGCGAACCAAGCAGCACTTCAATTCTCACTGATTATATTACTCAGAAGTTTATCAAGAGTCGGTTTAGGTTCAAAGAGACAAATGTCCACTGGCAATAACACGGAATGCAATGTGGAATCTGCCAGAGTTTACAATCCAAGCTTTGCCAACCAAAGTAAAGAAACACAAACATCTGCATCCGGTATGATTGTATGAATCGCACTAGAACAGGCGCCAAGACTGGAGCGGATCAGACAGAGTCTGATCAGTAACTTTAAATCAACTCAGGCTCTAGATTTCAAATTCGAAAGTAATTTTACATTGTGAAAGATTTTAGGGAATTGATAAGTACAGTGTCTGTAATGAGGTTCATTAATTAAGAATGATTCTGCGTGACGGTTTTTCCAATGGCAACTTTCATATCATTTAATACGTCCATAAGAACTGAGAAATATAATGGTAGCAATAATAGTCGAGTTTGTGAAGAATTGTATCACATTTTAATTTGGTGTGCTGGTTTCTTAATGATGAGTTTGACACGCTTCAGAATTCTTATTAAAGATTTTATACAATATAAAACTGCAGTGGTTTCTGTGTCACTGGCATGCATAGTTGTGATTCTGCCAAGTTTCTCAATAATGGGCATTCTGGTTCATTTGCTCCGGCACTTTAGACTGAAGTTTAAAATGACAGAAAATTTCATTTTTAAAAAGTTCTGCTTTGTTTTAGAATTTACAATATTAATGCAATAAAAAAAAATTTCTGTCCATTTTAATTACTTCAAAAGAACTGATTCCCATGTTACATATATAACAATATATAATTTCATAATTTCAAACACAAAAGACATGACAAAGGTAAGCAAGTTATTTGAACTTATTGTCTGTTGCGGCGTTGGGGATACCTTTTATCCACGCTGGTGTTGCAAATAAATCCTAAAATAAAATGAAATAAACAAATAAGTAAAAATAAAACCCCAACTTTCCGTGACAAGAACACAGGATCAGTGGAGCCACCTTGCAAAATTGCAGTAAAAGTTTAATGCTTTCTTGTAAAAACCAGAGTTTCAGTTGGGAATCTTGTGTCATAGCCCCCCCTTGTGGTTTGATGGACTAATGCATACAAAAAGTAGAAAGGGGAAAAAAAAAAACAAACAAAGACAGTTTGTTTCCAAGCAGGATAACTTGCGTCTTTGGAACCATTATCCCTTAAGCATTCCGTTTCATTGCGTCGTTTTTATGAGTTTCGTTTGTTACATCTGTGACATCCCAGAAAGAAAAGCTACAATGAAAGTGAGCAGACTACAAACTCAAAACACTCATTATATGCAAATTGACTGGAAGTTTTTTTTTTCTAAAACACCAAAAACTTATATGAGACCCAAAAAGAACAGATATTTACATTTCAGATTTATCATTTAATACACACATCCTGATCTGTGTCTCACTTCAAACCTAATTAATATGAAACAGATTCCACCGTTTCATTTGGTACCAAAGAGAGATGAGGACAGAAACGGAGAGTCTAGTGGTGGAAAAACTAAGTACACCCACGCGGTTTAATTGCTTTAAAACCCTTTCACAGATAATACGTTGAAGCGATAACTTTCTCTCCGATCCTCCCTTTCTCATTACATTTTGGTTTAAGTTCTTATTTAAGGTTTAAGGCTTTTTATTCTAGATTGGTTTCAGACAGCGGCTCTGCTTTATGACCTATTTGAAGACGCATAACGTCATGACAGCATATAAAAGGAGTTCCTAATCAACTCAGTGACCGAAAGGCACCGACCTCCTGTGAAGTAAAAAATAAAATAAAATATATATATATAATATCGCCATTCCACCATGACCGTGCTTCATCAGTGGTGCAGCGCTCCCACCAAACAAAACGGCTGCATCCTACCATCTGTAACTGGGACGAGTTAGAAATGGTTTCCTCCCAGGATGGGATCCGTCGCGCCCTCCGCGTGCTGCAAGTCTCCAGATCCGGATGAGGCGGCTCAGCCCACCAGCATCACTCAGCCACCGCCGTGCTTCGCTGCAGGCATTCGACACGGCTGGTCTCCATGCGAAAATGCTGGACTTACTCATAGGCGAATAATTTGCAGGACTTCACTGTTCTGAGTCGTGGTTCCTTCATGATGCTTTTATGAAAATAACTTTACACATTTTTCATACATTTACACAGGATTATACGGTTTTAGAATAAATATAAAGTGGACCGTCTGTGTCCTTTTAGAAGTCAGTAGTAGCATATGGTCTAGAAAGCCATTATGTTTTCCTCAGTAAACCATCTTATTACTATAACGTCTCCATTTTGATATTAGGATACAGATGATTTATCAAAGTACCTAGCAGCAAAACTTAACCCTTTCCTCCAACAGTTTTATCCTTGTGTAATAAACACCACTGAGACCGATAGATTGAGTAAAATCACTATAAGCATCTCCTCGCGCTACCTAATGTTCCCGACAGGCAGATTCAAGATGGTCACACGCGGAGTGCTGATCTCTGATCTCAGCCTGCTGGATCGGGGATCGGCTCGTCGTTCTGCTGCCGGCTCGCCGCTAGCCTTTCGCGTCCCTTCTGCAGCGTGAATTCGCTGGGGCCCAGCTGGATGATCTTGCCGCTGCCCAGGCATTCGTCGCCTCTGTAGAGGACTGCAAACTGAGGCAGGGGCAGAGCCAGCGACTGGAGTTAAAGACCTACCCTCATGAAATCAACATGGGAGGCAAAGACTTGGGAGCAGAGCTTGACTGGATACCTGTCCGGGCGTCAGCGCTCTGACCGGCTGAGAGAGAGAAATCCACACCGACCCGTCCATGTTCAGAGTCACGGTGCAGGGAACTGCGGGGGAAGAACCGTCCAGAGTGAGTCTGCGTCGCTTTGCCGCCACCTTAAGTTGCCCCGAGGCGGCCAGACTCACTGAGCGCCATCTGGTGGATGAAGCGGAAGTGGCACTCCATCATCTGGGTCCTGACCAGCTCCGCGGGCGGGTCCGAGGCGATCCAGTGGAAGCGGTCGGTCCGCGCCGTGTCACGGAAGAGAGCTGGGTGATTGGTGGTCGGAGCCTGAAACAGGAGGTCATAGTTTAAGCATTATTGGAGCTTTGGAGACACTAATCAGCTGCTTTCATTAGTAAAACTAATACCTTGTTGCAATGGTATGTATGCTAAACTACAAACCATGGCATTTAGATCTATCTTGATAAAAGTTTACAATGACTTTGCAATGTTTTGTTTTGGTCTAACTAGGCTGAAGCAAATCCCCCTGCATAATAGATCAATAACTACATATAATAAATAAATCATAGGTAATACAATTCTCACACTTATATTGTGATGCATTTTTCAGCCATATCATCCAGCTGTAGGGCTGTCACATAAAATCTGAGTGCAATTTCTTAAAACTGAGGTGGAAAAAAAAAAAAAAGTTGTTCTCACCACAAACACATCGCCGGTGACGATATCTTTATCCACCACATACCAGGGATCCTTCTGGCCACCTATCCTCGCCCGCTGGCCCAGGGTCAGCGTAAACCAACCTGTACAAGAACCACAAGCAGGAGACAAGAACGCTAAGACATTTTTAATGCAAAGGCTTTGCATAATAACTGTGATAATCAGACCTTTATGCGTTCCTTTCACCGCCCCGTCCTCAATAGACACAAAGTTCCCGGGTTTCGGCTCCAGATACTGATGGGAGAAGCAAAACTGTGGCAGATTGTCATTTTTTCACCAAACAGATGTTAGAAAACAGAAACAGAGAACAAAACGAAGGAGGGGAAAAAGAAAAAAAAAGGCCTTGCATCTCACCTCTAAAATGAAGTTTTCAAAATTTCTCTCTCCAATGAAGCAAATGCCCATGCTCTGTCAGAATAGAGGTCTTATGGTTCAGACTGAGTATAACAAGTAGAGCTCAATGACTCATCGGACACATCTTATTCTCATACCTCTTTCTTTTTTAACACATGGTGAAATCCTGCTTGAGCAGCCATCTTTTTCACAAACTCCTTGGTGAGTCCGGCGAGTGGGAAGAGGGTTTGCCGTAAGGAGTCCTGCGAAATCTGGCTGAGGAAGAAAGTCTGGTCTTTGACCAGGTCGGCTCCTTTGCACAGCTTCACGGCTGAAGGGAAGACATCCAGGGGGGGAAGAAAAACAAAAACAAATAGTACTGGAGAGTTACAGCACGTTGGACAAGAACAAATGCTCTGGACAGAGAGATGGGTTTGTTTGAAAACCGGAGCCAAACGCTTACGGTTTCTGATCTCGAATCGATCCCTGAACAGCGTGGTGGGTCGGGTCGCGTGCAACTGCTGGAAAACTTCCTCATCTTCCTGGGATGTCCGAGCGTAATGACCGGTTGCCATGGCGTCGGCACCTGAAACACAAGCAAATCATGCAGCTTGTCAGCCAATCAGAACAAGGTCTTTGTGAAAACCTATTGGATCATCGAGCAGTAAGGAGAGACTGGATCCTCATTGGGGATTTCAGCAGGATATTAGGACTCCATACATGACATAAAAGTGATCCAACGTGGCCAAAAACTGCATTGACTTCATACAAACAAAATAACACCTATCCTTTTAGTTATTAGTAAGCATTTACACCACCACTGCACTGAAAATATAAATTAAGCAGAACAAAAAAAAAAATACTCAAACAAATAAATAAATAATAAACTGGGCTTTCAAATAATAACAGTCTTATTAACATCTTAAACATTTTTGTTATTATTTAAGCATGAGCAAGTGAACGCTTGGTTAGAAATAATACACAGGTTATTAGCTCCCTAGTAAATTATTCATATAAAAACCTGGACATTTCTAATAGAGTACAGGCATATTGATCAGCAGGTTCTTGAAAAGCCATAAAGACTCAAAGTATGTTATTCTAAATGCATACCTACCTAAAGTGTGGATGGCATACTTGTGGAAATGGTTGAACTTGATGTGTTTGTTGCAGAGTATGTCGGGGTTTGGCGTCCTGCCCTTCTCGTACTCCTTCAGCAGGTTGCTGCAAACACATTGGGGGACAACTGTGACTCGGGGAACGTGGGTCACATCGGCCGCAAATGGTTTCTTTCGAGGGCGAGCGGGGCACCTAAACACGTCGTGCCAGTACTCTTTGACATAGGACACCTGGTGGAAAGGGATGTCCAGAGTCTGGCACACTCTGTAGGCGTCGTCACAATCCCTCTCTGTGCTGCAGGCACCGCTCTCGTCCAGAGAGTCCCAGTTCTTCATGAACACCCCCGTCACGCTGTAGCCTTCCGAGTGGCAGACACGCACAACAACCGTCAACCGACAAGGAAACAAGCACGCGGCAACTTTGGGGGGAAACTGAGGTGGTGTTTTAAACCGTTTAGTCCCCCACCAAGAATGTCTCACCTCTTCTCTTTAGCAGCAGCGCCGCCACAGAGCTGTCGACGCCTCCCGACATGGCGCACACGACGTGTCTTACAAGCCCCATGTCGTTTCCAGTAACACTTTATACTTACAACTTTACTCATTTGAAACTTGCGTAACTATTTAAAAAAAAAAAACGCGAGCTAACACCTTTCAGCATGTTTGGGTCCGTCGCGAAATTACGTCCGACGTCTTAGTTTCCGGTCAGAACAGAGACAACAGGGACCGGGGCAGGAAAAACAAACAAAAAAAAGAAAACAACCGTCCAACGTCCACGCATCGAGACATGTCGTTTGCAGAACGAAATCGCAACTAATATCAGCAATATAAGGTAAGTGTAAAGTGTGCCGAACTTACTGCGCAAAGCATTTGCTTATTTTAGGTGTTTTTTCAAAGTGAGATCTGTAAATCAATTTCTGTTCTTGGATTCATTGTTTGAAAGTATCCAGAACAAGAAGTTTTTTTTTAATGTTTGCAACATTTTTTTTTTTGCAACTAATAACAAACCATAAGTTTATAATAGATCAGTCAACCAGGGTTTATTTGCACTTTCCATGCAAACAGTCATGCTGGAAATGTAAAGTAAATAAAATAAAAACAGACAGAATAATTTACTCGTGAGGATGAATTAGTGAGGAAGTAAAAAAATAAGTGGACAAAGAAATACTAACACATAAATGAAAATACTAAAAACGTCAAGACATCGCGCCTGTTTTCGTGGTCTCTGCAGATGAGCGACGTTTCTGCGGACGCCGTCACCCTGGATCTGCTGAGAGAAGCCAGGGAGAGGGTGAGGAACAGCCCCCTGGGTATCATCAACACCCCCATGATCCCCTGGTGTCGGACCACGCTGCCATTGAGCGTCAGCTGCAACGTCCACCTCAAGCTGGAAAACATGCAGAAAACCGGTCAGTGGGGGAGCTGCACTCTCTCGATGCCTCATGTCTGAATCCCCTCCTCCCCCTCACCCACTTGATATTCCTCGTTTCTGATCGACAAGGGTCCTTTAAAATCAGAGGAGTGGCCAATCAATTCTCCAGAAGACCGAGCGGTGGCCATTTTGTGACCATGTCAGCGGGGAACTACGGGAAGTCCTTCGCCTACGCCTCGAAACACTACGGCTCCAAGGGGAAGGTGGTGATGCCAGAAACGGCCCCGGAGTCCAGGGCCACCCTGATCCAGGTCAGACTGAAAAACGATAAATTAAATGCTCCATCATAAAGGTTGTAAAGGGCTCCACTTCTGAATTTATTCCTCAGACTTTTGGGGTGGAAGTAGAGCGAGTTCCCACGTCCTCTCTGATGAGCGCGGTGAAGCGGTGCGTTCAGGAGGACAACATGACCTTCCTGCACTCCTACGATGACCTGGATCTAATAGCCGGACACGCCAGGTTCTCCTAACTTAAGCATAACCCTGACATTTACCCCCCTCCCTCCTAACCCTCTACATTTATTTCAATTGAGCAAGAAAATTTAGCCAGGTGGAAGGAAATGGACACGCAGTTTTCAACAGATTCTCGTTTCTAAAACGAGAATCTGTGCGTTTGTGGTGCAGCCTTGGCCTGGAGGTGCTGGAGGCGGTGCCGGACCCGGACGTGGTGGTGGTCTGCTGCGGTGGGGGCGGCCTGCTCGCCGGCGTGGCTGCCGCCATCAAGCTGTCGGGGTGCGACGCAACCAGGATCTATGGCGTGGAACCAGAAGGAGGTGAAGATAAACTTAAAAACGGCCGCTTAAGTGCGGAGACAGATCACCGGCGTAGAGCTCGATTATACCGAGTGTCTGTGTGTGTGTTTGCCACCAGCCTGTACGATGTACCGAAGCTTCATTGAGAAGAAGCCGGTGTGGATGGATACACACAGCATCGCCTCTGGCCTCGCACCTCCTTCTGCAGGTTAGCCCTCCTCTATGTTAGCATGTGGCAACTGATTGTGGAAACGTTCCCCTTTCCAAAGGTGTTCACATGACACGGACTCATCAAGCTTAGTCATTTTACACCCAAAAACCTTCTGGCATTTTAAAGAGATTTTATTTTCTAGTCAGCCTAAAGTAGTGCACGCTTTCTTACTGAACCCCATTTAACTCGATACCTTGAAATAAAATCCATGTTTTTTTGTTTTTTCTTTTTTTTAATCCATGCAGCCTCTCAGCTTTAAAGGAGTGTCAATTTGATGCTTCTCAATAAAATTTGGCCAGTAGAGTTTTACATATTTCTCTTGTGAAACTCGAGACTGTTCCAGATTTTTAAATCGTTTATCGGGTGTGCGGATAAATAAAAAAGGGAGAAAATGCTGGAAGCAAAGGAGGAAGCACCCAGACAGAACTACAGGAAGGACACAAGCGTGAAAATTAAAAAAGAAAAACAAAGAAGGAACTGGCACACGAGGAAGTAAAAAAGGCAGGAGGAAGGAAGAGAGAGAGATAACAGGAAGTTAAGAGAGAAAAAATTAAAATACAAGAGAGGAAAAAAAAAAGGGAAGAAGACAGGAAGGAAGGAAACAATGACTGGAAAGGAAAGAGAAAAAAAATTATGAAATGAAGAAAAGAGGACAATGCAAATAACATAAGAACAGAAAAACACAAGAAAGGAACAAAGAAACAACTGATCAGCAAAGGATGGAAGAAACAAGGATGAAATGTAGGAGACAAGGTGGAAGGAAAGAAACAAAAAGGGAAAGGAGGAAAGTAGTGAAAGAACAAAAATGAAATGAAAAGTGATACGATGGTGGGCAGACGGACGGACACAATGAAGTAGAAAAGGGCAAAAGAAGGATAGGGAAAAACAAATCAGGACGGGCAGAAAGAAAGACATCATTTAGACGACTGGATTAAAAAAAAACGTTTTTCCATCTTCCTATTTTCTCCTTCCACGTCTAACCAGACCAGGAAAATACTAAAAACCGACTCCGGACTAGATAGAAACCTTGAGCCAGTCGCCAGACGACGCGTTGGATGTGATGTCGTAACCGTGCCGCCGCTCTGCTCTGCTCCGCTCCGCAGGCCGGCTGCCCTTTGACCTGTGTCGGCTCTACGTGGAGCAGATCGTCCTGGTGAGCGACGACCAGATCAAGGCGGCCGTCTCCGCCCTCTACCGAGCCGGGCTGGTGGTGGAGCCGTCGGGCTCCGCCGCCTTCGCCGCGCTCGTCAACGACAAGATACCCGACCTGGAGGGGAAGACCGCCGTGTGCGTCCTCAGCGGAGGGAACGTCGGGAAAGACGAGCTGGCCAACTTTCCGGACTGAATCTGAAAAGCGTTCCTTGACATCCCCCCCCCCCCAATTCAAAAGGAAAACGTTGTGGTTGTTTTAACACAAATCTTGGCACTAACACTGAAAACCAGCACCATAAATTTTTAGCAGATGTAGCTGTTGACAAAATTAGCTTGGTTGAATTTATGACTTTTCAGTGAGTAGCCACTGAATCTGAACAATATTAAGAGATTTTTCTAGACATTTAGGCCTCAAGCAAGTTCAAAATACGCAGACGGTAGTTAGGTTTTTTTTTTTTTAGCTTTTGTAGAGTAATTCTGCTTCTGAATGCAAAGTCAATAAATGCAAGATTCAAAATAAATCTGCGATTTATGAAAAAAAAACGTTAAGATATTCTGTACTTTGTTTGGCCGGCTCAATCAGCGTGCGTGATCCGGCAGCAATCATCTTTAAATACGGAACCCGTGGGAAAAAAAAAAAGAGAGACCGATAGAAGTAATTAAAGAGAGGCTCATTTTTTTTCTTATTGTACATCTAAAGCAAGTCACGTCGAGCTAGACATGATTGCGGAACATCAAAATGTCCCCAGAAACATTTAATCTTTTCACATCAACATGAAAGGACAAAAGACGTCTTTAAGCGATGTAACGAAAGACTAGAAACGGGATCATTTTTAATGATTTTGTATTTAAATTTCTCCCCAAACTGGTTCCAGAAAACAGAACTGAATAACAACTAGTGAACTGTGACATAACTTACTGAACCCAGGAGAGTACACAGTCATAAACATAAAAAAAGACATTTTCGTGCTGAAAAGGGCAGATTGTCAATCCCGTGTCGCTGTTGTGTCTTCACGGGCTACATGACGTCTTTTATGGCCATTCTACATACGACGGCATCCAGCAGACCGCCGCACGTCTCCTCCTGAGGCGTGACTTTGTACAGCTGTAACGGAGACAAAAAGGAGCAAACACGTTCAGGACACACTGGAGCATTTTCCGACCCAAGTAACAAGCAGGAGCTGCTCTGAAAATCTCGACCGGACAGGACCAGCACAATAAATCCAAGCTTGTGCATCCAATTTGTGGTTTCCCTAACCCTAAAAGTGCACATATAAAGCATTGACAGCTGTAAACTTAATTCATTTGAGACATATGTGCTCTGAATCCAGTTGGTGAGCCTCTGATTGCGCCGAGATCCGATTACCTTTCGGATCTTTTCCAAGTCTGACAGTGAGGAAATCTGGTCCACCGGGAGCTGCTCTCCGTCCACCAAGGCCGTGACGTCCTCCACGGCCTGCAGATCGTCTTTGCCGTGGACAACCACCACCAGGACCGAGACGTCCCTGTCGGAGAGCCCAAACCTCTTGAAGGCCTCCGAGATCTGCGTCGATGGAGTAAAGACGTTGAACAAAGGCTGGGAAAACGAAAACTCAACA
This sequence comes from Poeciliopsis gracilis, assembly GCA_911649635.1. Classification (NCBI taxonomy): domain Eukaryota; kingdom Metazoa; phylum Chordata; class Actinopteri; order Cyprinodontiformes; family Poeciliidae; genus Poeciliopsis; species Poeciliopsis gracilis. The sequence continues at coordinate 3,689,280 of CAJVRI010001121.1, forward strand.
CAGTAATGCAAACAGTGTGCGTAACTGATGCTGTTACAGTCCAGCTTTTACAACAACATGCAACATGTGTTGGTCCACAAACGTCCATTGAACTGCACTGATGAGACGTGACACAGTCGGGACGGGTTCAAGTTCAGGTGGACATCTTAGCTGAAACCTACGCACATTGTTAGTGGGCGACAGGCTGAAAATGATTTCCGAGTTGAGACTTCTGGTCTTCATGTTCCCAATGGAGTGTAAATGAAAGGCTTTGTTGGCGGCCACCAGCACTTGGAAAGGGTCCACCAGCTGGAAATGCACACAAAAGGATCAGTATGCAGCACAAGTCGAACATGCTGACAGAATTAAAAGCAACAGTGACGTAAACGTGGCTCACCATCGTCGGGTTGATGAGGGCGCCGTTTATTTTGCCCCCCACCGCCTTCTGTCTCAGCTCTGCCGCGTTTCTCACGCCTTTAAAAAGCGCTTGCGTCACCCTGGTGTCGGGGTAAAGCTCCAGCGTTTGCGTCAGTTTCATGCTGACAATCTACATGTGTGCGCGCATTAAGAAACTTTTACCTGCTGCCGAATAGGAACTACCGCGTCTTCACGTTCGACACATGAAGGGGGAACCATAATACGGTGACACAGCTCGGAACTAAATAGCGTGAGCGGAACACACCTATTACATATAACTTTACATATTTATGTTTAGCATAAGTTACACAACATAAATACGTATTAATATTTTTATGTAGTGCGAAAATAAGTGTTTGGTGCCACAAACGTGTAGAAGAGGCCGCACTTGCTTAATGCCTTGTCGTAACGACTCGTCCGCCATATTTTGAGTGGCGACATAAAATAAAAAAACAAAAAAAAAAAAAAAAGGAAAATGTGATTATTTTAGTAGATATATTAAAATGCACCCCAAACTATAGCCACTGCATTCTATTTAGTTTCTTATATTATTTAAACTGCATGTTGCCTAGTTTTGTGTAAAATGTTTAAAAAGAAAAATATTTTTTTCAACCAAATCCACCATACTAATATAAATATCACTATTACATTGTTCAAATGGAGATACTGCAGTGGTTTACAACGCATTATTACATGAGAACAAAAATTAGATTTGAAACGTTTTGCTTCGTCTGACCTTTTGTTTTTATTTTATACATTTTATTTTTTGTTTTTATTCCAGAATTTTTACACAGATTTATTTTTGTATCTGAAGTTTTGTTTTTTTTTTTTCGTTTTAAAAATTAGCCAGACGATATCTTACTTGTACTTTAGTTTCATTACGTTTTACGTCAGTTTATACCGAAGTAATACGCAACGTCACGCTGCATCCACTCACAATGTGGCGTCGACGTTGCGCTAAGTGCGAGGCAGCCGGACCGACTGGTTGTAAATGTGTTTCCACCCGAGCTCGATTCTAGGGCGGATATCCAGCTGTTGGAAATCCAAACTCCTCGGTTTTTTTTTCTTTATTTTTTTATGTCATTTTCAGCCATTTTCGCCCTGAATTTGGGGAACGTACCAGCTTTAATCCGAGGGTGTGGTCGCTATGCGCGGTATACACGAGTCTAACAGTTAGTGTTTGACCAAAGTGACTGTTTCGTCGTGCGTCGTTGAGGCAGCGAGTGGGGAAACATGGAGAAAGTCGAAGTCTACGTCTTCTCAGCTCTGTGCAGCGTCAACTTCTTGGTGTCCTGCGTGCTGTTCTACAAAGTGGCGCGGATTCAGCGGGATCCCTACATGGACGAGATCTTCCACGTCCCGCAGGCTCAGCGATACTGCAGGGGGAGATTCAATGAGGTAACCGTCCGTTTGTGTACGGGTCCATCGCGGTGTAACGGATTAAGCAGGGCTTTTGTGATGCGGCCAGAATGACACGACAGCTTGTGGAGGCTCTAATCTCAGTCGCAGGCACACATGAAGGCATTAGTAGAGGTTGTGAGCTCAATCTTTTTAAAACCTCACATCACGAGCTCACGAGTAAGTTCAGATTTTTCGCCATGTATGCCGGGGGTGGTAAAAAAAACAACAACAAAACAACTGTTTTAATAAACATCTGGCTGCCACGCCCCCCTCTGGATATTTTAAAGGAGGATTTCCCAGCTCAGATCAGGATGCAAGACTTTGTTTCCTAAGGTGACCACAAGGGGGCGTGAAATACGCTTTAACGGTTTAAAACCGTCACACCCCCCGAAAAAAAAACACTATCATGGAAGTCAACACAGAGGCGTCGTGACAGTTAAGGGCTTCTAAACCAGACGGCGTGTTGTGGTGTTTGCTTTAGCTACATAGCTTCTAACGCCGTTTACATCTGTGCCTCACACACACACGAGTTAATTTATTCCATCATCAAATCATCATCACCTTGAAGCATTTCCAATAGCTGGCAGTCAGTGTTTGACCTTCCTTATTGGCAGAATTGTTTTCATTCAACCACGCTGTTTTCTTTAGGCATTGCCAGCCTGTTAAAGGGTCGTCACACTTACAGCATTCAAAATGGATTTGAGTCCAGCCTTCAACTCAATTATTATTATTATGATTATGATTATTACTTCTGGACCATTCAGAAGTGGACTTGTTGACGTGCCTTGCTCTAGCTAATTGTCCTACTAAATAAAGGAATTCACGTTTGGGTCAATTGCTGCCAACTATCCAAGTCTTGAAGCACCAAAGCAGCTCAGATTGTGTTTTATGTACTTTTGTTTTGTTTTTTTGTTTTTTTCCCCTGAACGGTTCTCATACTTCAGAGTCGGCTGGTCCAAACAGGGATTTAGAACCACAGGCAGTGGAATTTGGGAGTAGCACAGCGTTAGAATATATGGTTTAATTATATGTGAGATCTGAACATTTTGCAGGCTTATATGGCTGGTAATGTGTACGAAAGCACAAAATGGCAATAAAAATGACATAAAATCGAGCAAATTTTAGTTCAGATATTTTTACTTTGATGCATTTTAATAATTGTAGAAAGTATCCAAGTAGGGCCAGACTAAGAGCGAATTTTTTTTTTTTCCCCCTAAATGAAGTAATTCCAAAAAGGTCATAATATTAACAGAATAAAGACACTATTTTACCAGAAGAAAAGTCAGAAATCTTGTAGAAAAAAGTTGTTTGGGGTAAGGCGTCAATAGTTATCCATTTCTGACGTGACCAGCTCGTCTAGTCTGTGATTATTATTTTTTTTATCTTCAAGTAGACTCCCGTCTTTTTCAAATTGTTTCAAAGTGTTATTACTACTGACGATAAGTTGATTGTGATTTATGAAAAGATGAACATGTCAGCATTTCAAACCAATACTGAAAGTAAAACCTCACAAGAACAATTCAGTTTTTGTTTAGGAGCCGTCATAAAAAAAAAAAACACCTCAGGCTTCAAATTTTTGTGACTTTATTCTGCTAATATTATCAGTTTGTCCTTGTATTATTTCCACCTTCTTGTCGTATCACATTTTTCTTGTGTTTTTGCAACTTTATTCTCATAATATTATTTTGACTGTTCTGGTAATATGAGCTTATTCTTGTATTATTACGACTTATAATGACTGTCAAAACTAATATTACAAAGTAGAAACAATACTAGAATAAACTCATATTACCAGAATAAAGTCTTAATAATGTGGGAATAGCTGTATAACTTACTCTTGTACAGCTTTATTCAAGTAATATTATGACTTAATTGTCACTAGAACTCCTAAGTCATAGCCAACTGCTTCAAAGTGATTGGTTAAATAATTTTGCCGTTAACTGCCGGGGGCTTCCTCAAGGGGGTGCCATAAGTTTAGGACAACCAGATCCAGATGATAATTTAAAAGAAAGCTCCTTGAAGTGAGAGATCTATGATGGTGATGATGTTCATCTCCGGTGTCATCAGTGGGACCCCATGATCACCACCCCCCCGGGCCTCTACCTCGTCTCAGTGGGCATCATTAAGCCGATAGCGTGGGTCATCAATCTGACGGGTGGCATTATGTGTTCCACGGCCATGCTGCGCTTCACCAACGTGCTCTTTAACTCCGGGAACCTCTACCTGTTGTACCTGCTCATAAGCAAGCTGCACCAGAGGGACAAGGTAAGGGCTGCCTCACCACAACGAGGGAGGGAAAGAGGGAAGAAAGGCTGCCATTTTTTTCTCTAATGCCATGTTACCTCTTCTTCAGGCACGGCTGATGTTTCGGCGAATCCTCTGCGCGGCGTCTCTGTCCACCTTCCCCGTGCTTTACTTCTTCACCTTCCTTTACTACACGGACGCCGGATCCGCCTTCTTCATCCTCTTCGCGTACCTCATGACGCTGTACGGCTGCCACAAGGCCTCGGCGCTGCTGGGCGTCTGCGCCGTGCTCTTCCGCCAGACCAACATCATCTGGGTGGGGTTTTGCGCCGGCACACTGGTGGCTGCCAAGATGGACGATATCTGGAGGACGGAGTACATGAAGAAGAGGGACGAGAGGTCCTCCTCCGTCCGGGTGCCTCTGTCGTGTGAAGGAGTGAAGAAAGTGATAACGTTCTTCATGGACTTCTTCACCTCGCCTGAACTCATTAAGGATGTGTTGCAGGTGACCTGGCCTTATGCCATGGTGGCAGTGGGTTTCCTAGTATTCTTGATGTTTAACGAGGGGATAGTGATGGGCGACCGGATGAGCCACCAAGTCACCTTCAACTTCCCTCAGATCTTCTACTTTTTCTCCTTCACCTACTTGTTCTCCCTCCCGGTATCGGTGTGCACCCACCGAACCCTCCGCTTCAGCCACGCCCTGAGGAGGCATCCGTTGTTCTTCTTCGTCGTCACCATTGTCTCCTTCCTCCTGGTTTGGAAGTTCACTTACGTCCACAGGTACCTCCTGGCTGATAACCGCCATTTCACCTTCTACATCTGGAAAAACATCTACCAGAAGCACCCGGAGGTCCGCTTAATGCTCGTCCCGGCTTACATTTTCGCCGGGTGGAACTTCGTAGAGACCTTAAAGTCCCGCTCTTTCTTTATGAGCCTGGCCTACATGACGTGTCTCGCCTTTACCACGATTCCCCAAGAGCTCCTGGAATTCAGGTACTTTATCATCCCGTACCTGATGTATCGACTCCACATGCCGCTCCCGCCGCTTTCACGGCTCGCCGGCGAGTTCCTGCTGTACACAGTCGTGAATGTCGTCACCATTTACCTGTTCATCGCGAAGAGCTTCTCCTGGCCACTGAGCCTGGCCACGCAGAGGTTCATGTGGTGAGGAGGCCTCTGGAACCAGAAAAACCAGCAAATGGTTACCAGTATCGGGCATGAGAAACTCAATAAAAATCAATCAGTTCAATAAAAAAATTGTACGCCCACATTTCTGAGCCTCATTCCAAGAAAAGCTGACTGACATCGACGGAGACTGTTGTGAACATATTGTCGCAGTAGTCTGGGAGAATATGTTCCATCTGGAGAAGCTTTTTTGGCTGCTTTTTTAATAGTAAAATCTGTGCTTTTCCTTCTTGCACCCATTCATTCTTTTACTGTAAATGGAAGAAGTGAAGGCCATTGAGGAAGTTTCCTAAACGGTATCTAAAATGTCAGAATCTTAAAAGGCAGTGAATGTATCATTGTTCACAAACAACACCTTAGAGGATCAGTATTTAGGATACAATAATGCAGTCCTAATTTGATAAGATTCTGAGATATAGCTGATCTAAAAGTATTCAGATGTCAGGAAACGCATGAAATATCCCTGCCAAACCAGACACCAACTTCAGTGTTGTATAGCATCCCAATGGTACAGAAAATACAACTCAAATATTATGTACTCCAATATTCATTTGAGACTTGAGAAGTTTTGAAGTAGAAAACAAGTAGGAATCATCTCTAAGGAAACTGCTAACTTGAGCTGTAAATGTGATGACAGCTGCTGGTTTTTCTCACATTCACCATATCGTCCTTTTGGACACTTTTCTTTGTTTGTTTTTAGGTATTTTTAGGCACAAAATTAAGCCATGTGACGTTTCTTAGCAACCGTTCGTCGGATCCCTGACTGGAAATCTTTTGTACCAATTTACGCAGCAGATGACCTGAAGCCCTTCATGTGTTCCACTGTGATTTGGTAGCCAATCACCAGTCATATTAAAGAGAAAGAGGGTAGAATAATGCTGCTCATTTCCAAGATGTTGCTGCGCACTGCAGGGTCAGCTGGCAGAAAGAAGATTCCTACTTCAACCAAGAAAGACAAATTCTGCTGTTCAAATCTACATTCAATCACGGAACGATAAGTCTTAAGTGATGCTTGCTACTTTTCTGTCCTTTTTTAGGATTCTACTGTAGTTAGTGGTGGTAAAATGTGGGTACGAATTAGTGAAGGGGTGACCTGATCCAAAGCCGAATGAAGAGACCAAAAATGTCTTCTTTTTTCTTTTTCTTTTTTTTTTTTTTTGCCAAACGAAGAACACTGACGTTCAAAACTTTACATTAGTGGGAGTGTTGGCTTGATTCCACGAGGATAGAAATGGTTTCCATAACTACTGTAGTTCTTACATTATCAAAAGCCATGAATATCCACTGGAGCTAAACAATAAATTTACCCGGGGTTGTGTGTTTAGTTGTTTTTTTGGGGGGGTTTTTTCTTCTGTTTTTGTTTTGGTGCTTTAATGTTTTTATCTGTGCTAATTTGCATACATGTGATTAGCTTTGCCAGTTCCGGTTTTACCCAGCATCTATCTGTGATGGAATATAATACCCGATGTCGTTTTTCTACCTCTGTTTCTAGTCAGTTTAGCTTCGTAAACCCGCACAGCGACACGCAACGGTTTCAGCAGAAACGCCTGCTTCGAGATCAGATCGCCATCTTTCCAAACGGTGCTGCTTCCACTTGTCTGGTATTGTACAACTTAACTCTGGTTCACCTAGTTTTGAAACTTTTTTTTTTTTCCTCTGGATCTTTCTGTGTCCAGGTCTTTTCCAGCCATTCCTTCCCTTTGTGATACAACTTTGAATAAATCGTTAGAACAAACCAAACTGGAAAAACTTGTGTGGTGCAACACATTTCAAACATGAGTTTCATTCATCGGTTTGTTTGTTTTTTTTACTCGTCCTCTTTTATGTTAATTTATACGTGTTGATTGCCTTTTTCTCTCATTTACCCATTAATTCGTCCATCAATTTCTTTTCATTATATACCAATTCTTTGTCTTGATATGTCCTTCCAAATATTTGCAGACCCTATATTTTTTAAAGCTGGACGATATAGAAATATATTCCTATTCTTCTCGACTAAATTTTTCGTAATATATTTAAAATAAACGAAGAACACTGACGTTCAAAACGTCAGTTTTGAACGTCAGTGATATCCCTAAAAATATCAAAGAACTCTCAAAAAAATCAAATGAAATCCAACAATTCAACATAAGATTCACTTATGTCAACTGATGGAAAAGGGAAGAAAAAAAAAACATTTTCTTCATATAAGCTTTTACATCTATGGAGCTAAATTGGGGCCATAAAGTTTCTTCAAAAGAGAGAGAAAAAAAGGAAATCCTCAAGTCTTAAGAATAGTTGAACATTTTTCTTTCAGTTTCAAAACATTTTTTCAGTTTTTCTTCAGTTTCAAATATTTTTGTTTTGTACAGTTTCAAACTCTCTTGAAGAAACTTTTTGGGCCCAATTTAGTTCCATGTACTGCTGCTATTTTGAGAAAGTCTTAATTTTTCTCAATATACAAAATAAACATTCATTATTTTGGAGTTTCCACAGATTTTAAGACAGAAACATGCTGCTATGTCACAGGTCAGTCAAAAGGGGGCAGTCTTGGATGAAGCTAGCAGTTACAGTTGGATTTTTTTTTTTTTAATTAACTTTTCGAGTCAATAATTTCCTCCTGTTCTCCTAACCCGGGGACATTGAAAGTAAATGTTATATTTAATTTAGGGTTAGTTCTTCTAAACTCTATTTTCTCTGTAAAACAGTCGTCACAATGCCTCTTCATCATCGCCAGATTAAAGTTTGGTATCAAAAGAGATTTAATAACCGACTCTGCCTCTCTGCTCCCCTGAGCCTGCAGAAATTCAGCTTTTCTGTTTTCTCGCTGCTTCATTGATTTTTACTTAAGGGGATGACGAAATGACGCCGCAGTCCTTCTCGCTGCTGCGCTCTGGCATTTGGAGAACCACAGCCCGACAGAAGGGCAACATAACGGCTTCGGTTCCTGTAGTATTATTGCCTCTTCATTCCCGTTGATGGCGAGCCAGTGGGAAAAAAAGTTAAATGTTACAAATTTTATCAGGCAGGAGGGAATAAAAATGTCAGTGCTGTGAGAAAAAAAAAAAAAAAAAAAAATCAGCTGCCTCCTTTTATGAGGAACAAACAAATCTCCACTCAATATGAAGATGAGCTGAATAAATACAAAAAAAAAGCATCCAGGTCGAGTTAACCGATTATCCACATTTCTAGGTCAGTTTAACTTTGCAAACTGTGGAATTTACGTCTAAGCACAGATGAGAAATAAAATCATTTCTAACACTGTGGGATTTCAGATTATTAGAATAACCTAGAAATAGAATTATGGACCATTGGCGAACCTTCCAACGTCCCACCAAAATCACAAAAGAACCAAGAATAACATCTAATGTGACGAAGGCCTTACTTGTCATAGCAAAGGTCAGAGGTCATGATTCATAGCAAGAAAGAGGCTAGAAAAAAACGCATCGTGAACTAACAAAAAACCACATCTCACAAATGTCAAAAATATCCAGGATCTCTAAGACTTTTGGGAGAATATTTTGTTGCCTAATGAGACAGAAGTGGAACATTCAACCTTTCAGTGTAGCCAAATTAAAATAATTCTGTAATGAAGAGTCGGTCAATATTCCTCCATAGAGATTTTACCTATAGATAGTGGAGATAGTTGCTCGATGGTAGTTGTTGCCAACAATGAGGTTTAGGAGGTGGAATTACTTGTTGACAAAGGACAAGGAAGGTTTGGATAGCTTTTGTATTTGCTTAAGTTATTTTTGTTTTATACAGAAATTTGTTTGATCTGAAATATGTACTTGTGACAAAAGCAAATTTTTAGTTTTTAAAAAAAAAAAAAAAAAAAAGAAAGCTCTTTACTGGAAATATTAATCTAATAGTTTAAGCAAATTAATTTTCCTGATGTCTGTCGCTTCTAACACACATTTCACACAACTTCTGTGCTTTTGTGGCTGGATCCTCACACTCCCTTGATGAGTTTTCCCCAGTCCACTTTTTTGGTTCTTTAATTGGCTTAAAGTCGGAAAAATTAAATAATTTTTAAAAAAGTGTTGAGAAAACTCCAGTTGTTCAACAATAATTATGTTTTCTGAAAATTGTATCTTTGGTTGAGTTTTCATGGCCAAATCCAGGTGTACATAATCACAACACAATACTGTGATCTTTTTGAATTCTGTGCGTAAAAATAAACCAAAGTTAACCATAAACTAAAACTACTACTCCAACTAATAAAAACTAAACTAAAACAAGAAAATATGTAACTGATAATAACTAGTAAAAATAGCAAACACACACTAAAAACTCATTTAAACATTGCAGAGTTGGATGAAAAAAAGAAAAGTCCAAATGAAATTAAACTAACCTATAATGACAAACCCAAAACTATCACATCTCTGTTCAGTGCATTAAAGTCCTTTCACGAATCTTTAACATGTGCGACCAAATCTTTGTTAATTGTCCGTTTAAATGCTAAAAACTTCAATTTATTTCCTTTTCAGCTCCATTTCTCTGTATTTTAGCGTACGGGGTTCTCAGCGCAGGAGTGTTGCGTGAGTGTCGGCCCGTTTCAGGAGCCAGTGGATCGGCAGCGAGGTCACGCCTTCGTCAGGATTCCTGTCCAACTCCCTGCGACGCGGCCGACCCTTTCACCACGCATCGGTCAGCTTTCGGCCAACACATCAGCACGCATGCATTCACACTCTCCCGTCCGCACACTCACACACCTTCGGCGAACTCCGTGGTAGTTTCTTGGAGCACGCATCGGGAATCCACCAGATTCTCCCACTGACCTATGACCTCCTCTGCAGACACGCGGAGTCTCGTCCGTCTGGGTTGCGTCTCAGCGCATAATATACCGCTTTCTGAGGCAGAAGCACACTGAGGCACACTGAAACAGCTGCCATGCATAATAGATAACAGCAGATTAAAGGAACAAATGGCCTTGGTGTGTAGTTCTCATCGAGACAAAGCTTTCTTGGGGTGATCCAGAGAGAATTCATGTTTCTACGTGTGTTTGTGCATCAAAAAGACGAAAAAAATTAAATCTCCCAACAGACAATTTCTGTCTTGTAACTCTCCCCACTTGATTATCTTTTAGAGAGAGAGAGAGAAAACAAAAACAATGTGGTTTGTAGCTCGTGATGCGTTTCCTGTTGAGCACTTAATTAAGGATTCCATTTTAGTCTCAGTCGCCTTGATAAGCCGTCCAACGAAGAACAAGCAGGTACGCGGGAAACAGATGGAGCCGCAGACGGCGCCATATGTCACCGCAACGAGACCAGAGCTCTAAACGACTTTCGACTCCACCAGTGGAAACTGCGGAGGGAAATGACAGCATTATTTTATTTCTAAGACGAGACCCGATTAGTGAAATGTAATATCCTGGAGGCGAGCAGGGAGCACGGCGATGGCATGGCGGGGACAAGAGCGAGGGTTCCACCCTTCGTATTGGTAGAACACTGTGGTGGCAGCGTCATACGGAGAGAAGGCCATAAATCAAAGGCATCGACTAGGCTGCTTATGCACAGCTTTGTTTAGGGGTATGATACAATCCCAATACAGCACATTGACGTTTGTGACTGTGAGGGATGTGACTGCTAAAGCGCTGCGATCGGGGGAACGCAGCCCACTTGAGTTGTGGCCTGTTTTGTTAGAGAAACATCTGAAGAAGCGAGAGCCCGTTTCAAACTGTGCAACGGTTAGTTTCGTTAAACATGGAGGCCTTCGCTCAGTGACTACCGAGTTGCATCCTGGGAGAGAAAGGAAGAAAGGACTAAATGTCAGGCTATGTGGGCAAGCTCTGCGTCCTGTTAGAAGAAATGAAAATTCACTTGAGCGAAGTTAAACAAAGATGGAGATTACATACAAAGTGATATTTCTCCGCCTAAAGCTCATAATAAAAATAGAGCTTTCACCTCATTTGGTGCATGTTCTGTCCTTAATGTACATTTTAGCCTGAGAGCCAGCCTACCCAAAACAATCACAGCATACATGCAAATGCTTCTATTTCTGTAAAAGCAATAGGAGTTCGGTAGGCGGAGTGGTCAAAAAAAATAAATTATATGCTTAATTTGATTAATTATAACATAATTAAAAACAGTAATCATTAGACTTCCCAGTGTTCATTTCAGAAAACCTTATGGAAAAAAAGAGTTTGAAGTCCTGCAAGGAATGTGTGGGCGCATGTACTGGTCAGATTTATATATAAAACAGACACACACACACACACACACACACACACACACACACACACACACACACACACACACACACACACACACACACACACACACACACACACACACACACAACTTTGCTCTCAGTATTGCACCAACCTCCCCGCTATTGTTTTTAAGAAAAATATTCAAGTGGGGACCCAAGTGGGGCTCCGTCTTTGTGGCAGGTTGCTAAGCTACGCACCGTGTCAGGAGGTGACAAGCAGCGTAATTACGACCCCAGCTGACAGACATCGAGCAGAGTGTTCATTAGACTTACTCAAACATTAAGGCGTCAAGTCTTTTTTTTTTCTTTTTTTTTTTAAAAGGGCTGAAAACCTGACAAGCTTTTGTATCAGCTGATTGACCTGATTGTAATTTTGGCCAATGAGGACGTCGAATGGAGAGACGAATTAGAGAGAGAGAAAAAATAAAAACTTAAACTGAAGTCTTTTCAAGAGAGTTTTAAGATTGTTACTCTTGAAAACTGTCATTTTTAACGCTCCACATTGGGTTGTGTAAATCCTTCTCTCTCTCCGTCGGCCATCTTTGATTGACAGAGATATTAGTGCCGTTTCCCTCTCGCTCTCCCCCAGAACCTCCACTCAATCTCTCCATCGTCTCCCTCCACCTCAGGGGCCTCGGGAAAATGAAGCTATTTATAGAGACAAGAGGCGAGGCGTTCACGTGGAGGCATTCAAGGCTCTCCCTGCAAGAAGCAAAACAAGTCGCATTCGAGCCACCATGAAATGCTTTCCTGAAAATTTCTTTCCCCACATGCAAAATGTACTGCTGTCTGAACCTGCTTTGCACATGGAAAAGCTGGATTTTTTCCCCCCTACAACTTCATTCAATGTGAGAGTAAATCTGAAGAAAATATGAAAAGGCACAGGACAACATTAAAACACTGCGTAAAAATAACAAAAGGTGACTTATTTTGAGTTAAATTGTGTCACTCGTCAATATTATTATTATTATAATAATAATAATAATTATTATAATTATTGTAATTAGAATTCACGTCACGCGTCAGCGATTTTCAGACCGGATTTATTTTTATTTTTTTATTTTTTTAGTTAGGCCAAATGTGAAGCCAGCTAAGCAAATTTGTTTTGCAAATGAATGCTAATGGGGATCCTTAATGAGGCAAATTGAGCAGCCAATTTCGCCTGCTTTCCAAACGTTTAGAGCGCATTCACACGAGGAAAAGGGAGGAATGCCAAGAAACACCTGACATCTATCTAATAAACTCAAGAGGACTGAAGTTGATTGAGTGGGGCCGTGCTTGAATAGATCCGCCATCAGCTTGCTGTATTATCAGGGCGATAATGACATTTTTACAGAGCTTGGCTAGCTTTAATTTGGCCAACAGCAATGTAAATTAGGGATTTCAGCAATGCGGAGAAGCAGGAGGCCGACGCCGATTAGCAAAATTTGCGCTGTGTGTGTGTGTGTGTTTTTAAGGAGCTCCGTTTTGTTAGAGTGAGACGTTGAGGGTCTTATACAGACCAGCCAGAGATTCTGAAAAATATTCTTAATTTATTACAAAAAGTCCAAAAATAGTTCAAAAATGACGAATTGGGCCCAAAACTGAGGTCAACATAACAAACTACAACTCAGATAGTAACACAAAAAACTCAAGGACAAAACTAACCTAACAAACAAGACATGAGGAGAACTTGAATAGAGGCTGATCAGACCACTGCAAACACACAAGAACTTGAACAAATACTGGTCAGTACATGACTAAATCTTTAAACTAAATAAATATTAGAACTGAACAAATTTCCAAAAAGAATTAAAATTTAAAAAATGGTAAAATTCTCTTCTGTGTGATTTTGTAGCAGCTTCAAAGCAAACTGGGAACTCAAAAGAAATTAATTTGTTGCATTTAACAAAAAATATAAAGAACTGACAGATAAAGTTAACTAAATGTGTGCACATTCTCCTTTAAATTGATCATTTAAAGTGATAAATTAGTAATAAAGCCTGAGTGTATGCAGAACGTGCCGATGACAAAATGACAGAGCTAATGGGGAAGAGCCAGCCAAACACGGGGAACGTGAGAAATGGCTTGTTTAGAAGCTGGAAGCCAATGGAAAGCGAGTGGGAGCTGAAGAAATAGCACTAATTGGGACCTTCAGGGATATTGCAATGGAATGCTAATAAAGTTACCGTGCAAACAGATGCTCATATGGACAGCTGAATGTAGAAACTGTTTTGTTAATTGGAAGAAAGTTTGCTTGGAAGTTGGGTTTTTTTTTTTTAAAGGAAGTAAGTTAGATGTAGAATCAGGAGCAGACTGCCAAGGAAAACTGCAATTAGAGGTGAGAAAATGAGCAGATTTCATTTTTTAAAAAGAAACCTTTGCTGGATGGAAGTTCATTGTTCTGCTGTCTTAGAACAAATTACATAAGATATTTGTTTTTGTGACCTTAGAGTAGAATCTACAGCCGGTCATGATTACACATTTTGCTGGGTGATAATTTGTCCCAGAACTTATTGCAAAATAAATGTTGTTTTGACAATGACAGTAATGGCAAAGTAAAGCAAGAACAGATGATCAAATATCAATGAGCTTTCAATTCTAATGAATATTTAACACCGGAACTGGAAGGTATTTTAAATTTACAAAGTAGGTCAACAAAACAACAGAAAAATGTTTAGTTTGAAGAGTTTCATCATCCAGTTTTTGGTAGCAAGAAAGAAAATAGACAAAAAATAAATTATACATATGGGAATTACTGAGCTTGTTTTAATTTATCAAGCAATTCATTGATTTGTTGCTTATTTGGGACAGACCTAATAATTTATAATATTTTCTGAAATTGCTTTTTTTAAGCCTCTGTAATTGCATTTAAATATCACCAACAATATTTTCTAAAATCACATAACTACCTGGTCATATTACATTTTCTTTAAGTTTTGAATATTTAACACAAAAACAGGGAATCCTGAAGCAGATAATATGCTTTGTTGACAATGATAAACATTTAGTAAAATGTTTAGCCATTTTTGCCTCAGATAATAAAACCCACCCTGTCTATAGTAATATTATTTGTTGCATGAATATTTTCTACAGACGTTACTCACCTGCACAGACAAACTGCCAACAGCGCAGGGAGGAGGAACAACGATGCAGTCTGAGAAGAAATCATTTCCTGTTTCTAAGAGAAAAACAATTTAGTCAAAATACCAAAACAGAAAAGTCCAACTTAAAACAGCGACCTGCTAGAGGTAAAACTAGAATTAATGAAAGAAACTCAGAGAAGGTTTTAACAGAGATGAAAACTGTGGAGTTTCTGTGACTGAGTGTCTGTCAGGAAGCATTTCATACATCAGCTAATTATTAATATTATTTACGTGACAGGATGTGACTGGAAGAGCAGAAGTAGTGAGGAAGTTTTTGCCTGAATTTGTCTTTTTTCTATTTCTTTCACTGGGTGTAGTTATGTTGATTGATTAGTTTTGTTCCTTACTAATTTAACTTTTAACAGGTTTTGTAAGTGGGGATGTTTACCAGATTTTCATATCCTTAAGGGAACCTATTTCTGTCGACAATGTGGCGTTGTTGCGACCACTGCTCCGTGTGGGGACATTTTCATGGTCCCCATGAAGGACATGCTGGTTTTGGGTTAAGGGTTAGGTCTGTGATAGTTAGGGTTGTGGTAAGGGTCAGGCTGTAGAAAATGAATGGAAGTAAACGTAAAGTCTCCACAAGTTACAAAAACACGACTGTGTGTGTGTGTGTGTGTGGGTGTGTGTGTGCGCGAGTGTGTGTGTGTCCGTCAGGTGTTTCGGGAAACTTTCTTCACTCTTGCGTGTCAGAATTATAGGGCGGCAATAAGTTTGTTTTGGTGTGGATCCATTAGGTCTGCAGCTGATTGGAGCTGTGGAGTTAGAAGTGGAGCTCATCAGTCAGTGGATAAGGGATTCCAGTGAAGGACTTGTTTTTGTCACTTAGCGACATTAAAGCAATTTTTTTCACAGTAAGATCATCTACAGTTCAGCTGTTAAAGTCAGCAGAGACGCTGAGGTTAAAATATTCAGCAGAAACTGAAACAGAAAGTAGATTTGTTTTTAGGTCTTGGTATTTTCTTGAGCAACATTCTAACTCTCAGACCGGTTTTTTTCCTTCAGTTGCAGACAAGAGGAAGAGACAAAGCTGCTGATAGACAGCGTTCAAAGAGCCATGAAGGAATGAAGACGATCAGGAAAGTTTGGTTTTATCTGAGGATCATCAGCAGCTAACAAATGGAAAATCAGAACATCTCATTCTTACCAAAACCTGGTTCACACATAGATGTGGGTAGAATAGATTCTGTCTTCAGTCAGCCGAGTGTTTTTGTTTCGGCTGACTGAATGAACACGTTAAAGAATGTATTAAAGACAACATGATCAGATGACCTGCATGGAACAAAATAGGCGTGTCTTCATTGAGCCTTCACTGACTTTTACCAGTTTATCGGAGCTCATAAGTAGTTTCTGTAGAGGAGAAGTGTGACATTGCTGCTCTCAGAGAGGAAGATGAAGACGTGGGTGACATTAGGGATCCTCCTGTACGGTAAGACCAGCTTCCTCTGATCAGCAGGTTGGACTCTCTGGGCCTCAGTGAGGGTCATTTCGGAGTTTGAGCAGCGCTGCTTCAGTCTGATGATGAGGTCTGGAACCTAAAGCATTTAAATGGCTCAAACCTTCAGGCTAGCAGAATGCCATGACCCGTTCACTAACAGGTCCCAGTGAACCATGACGATGACCAGAACTGGTCCAGGGTCAGGCAATGGGTCACTAAGAGCCGCCCTGCCCCACATCCTGGACACCAATTGTTCAGAAGTCTTTGCTTCCATCTTGATGTCGTAATTTATCATGTTGAGCTGAAATCTGACAGATGAAGCAGATTTTAAAATTGAAGATGTTAAGAACTGGTTGCTCCTTCCTTAGCAGCAGCTGCATTACAGTGATTATGGAGTTATTTAAATGTATATCTGTGATTTAAATGTGTGTGTGCTGTTAGTGTCCTTAAGGATCCAGGCTGCAGTGATTGAGGTGTTTGAGGAGGCAGAGTCTGTCCTGCTGCCCTGCCTTTATGGGGGAATAATTCCTGAAGAAGATCCTTTCGTAACATGGACTCGTAACGATCACAACTCCAAAGTTTTCCTCTTTCGACGAGGAGGCAGTGATCCAGAAGAACAGAACCAGATCTACAGAGGAAGAACATCAATGAGTCCCGATGCGCTGGACACAGGAAACTATAGCCTCACCTTCAGAGAACCTCAACTGTCTGACAGTGGAAACTACATTTGCAGCATTGCTGATGGTGTAAAGACACTGAAGCTGACAGAGGTTCAGCTCAATGTCAAAGGTCAGTTATTTTATATATATCCAAAACATTTAAAGAATGATGAACCAAGAGGAAGGCCATCAGATGTCATATGTTACAGAAACCTTTAAATGAAGAGCAAAGAAAACTCAACATGAACACGTTGCTAGCTTCAATGTTAGCATGATGTCTTAATGTCAAGAGACTTTTTATAAATTCAGTCAGTAAATTTACCAGGACAGGAGCTGTAACATGTCTTGCCCTCAAATATCACCAATACTCAGCTTTTCTACTTGTTTCTTTTTGAACGCCTATTTCTCTTTGACAATTTTAGCTGTAGTGGATTAAGTAACAGTCACAGACTCTGTGTGGATGTAGTGAATCATCAAAATAAAAGGTTCTGGTTCAGATTGTTAAGAATATCTCTTTGATCAGTGAAATGATTCAGTGTCTCTCCAGATGTCCAGGTGACGGTGAAGATGAAAAGAGATGCAGAGTTTGTTGTCTTGCCCTGCAAAACATCTGCTGATTTGCCCAAAGACACCATAGTGGAGTGGACCAGATCAGAACCACGATTTATGTTTGTTCAAGCGTATCCAAACACAAGCGCACGGAATGCAGAAAGGGAAGAGCATTACTGCGGCCGCACTGCCATAAACAAAGACCTGTTGAGAACCGGAGACGTCAGCCTGATCCTGAGAGACCCCGGAGCCAGAGACAATGGACGCTACGACTGCACCGTTTACAGAGGCAAAGACATCCTGAGACAGAGAGTGGTTCTGGAACAGGTCCCTCTGGAGGTCCCTCTGCAGCCAGGTAAAACATCTGACCTTATGGAGGAATAAAAGTGACTAACTCACGGAATATGTATGTATTATGTAAATAACGCACAAGTCTCAGATTCCTTACATCTACGGTCAAAACACTGAGAAATTTATCACATCTGCAAATCTCATTAATTGTTGTATCATAGCTTTACAAATATCCAAAATCTTTTGTGGTGTGCCATCATGTCCTTCCATTTACACAATTATCCTGGCACAATTCATACTATATGTGTGTTGGATTTTCCCGGAATCGAAAACATCTGTCCATAACTTTTTCCGTCCACAACAGGTTTACAGAAAAATTTCTCTCTAACAATCTGCAGGTAAAACATCTGGTCTGCAGGTAAAGGTCAGAGGTTAAAGTCCCACCGCCAGGTTATGTTCTCTCTGTCTCTCCACAGAGGGTACACCCATCTGGGTCACAGTTTTCTTGGTGGTTCTGGTTCTTGGATTGTCTGGAGTTGCTTTATTTTATTTCCGCCACTATTTCAAACCAGGTAAGTTTGAACTTCTACAAAATGCCTTCAGATGCTTTATTAGAATCTCTAGGACTAAGAGATCCAGTTCTTGGTCCTACTCTTCTTCCTTTTTAAAAAAAGGTCAAAGCCTTAATTTGTTGTTTCTTGTCCATAGCACTTATTTTTAATTTTTAAGATGAAATAAAAACAATTTAATAAATAATTCAGCAAAGCCTTACTTTCCTTTTGATTTAAATTTGTTGTGTTGGACCCAACCTCTTATAATTGATTTATGTTTTTATTTTTAAAATTGTCTAATGACACATTCAATGACAAAGCAAACGCTATGAACAAGAACCTGAGTTTGAGAAGAACTGGAGGTTCAATTACTGTCTCTATTGGTTTCATCTGAGATTCTGAGGAAATTAAACATGGAACGGATTATTTAAACATGGTTGCAGCATTGTGTGATAAAAATCTTCTATAATTCACATTTCTTTCTTTATGAGATAATCAGCTAAACTTACTAGAAGTGACCAACTCGGTTAAGGAAAATTTCTTCACATTAGTGCCAAATGTCAGCATAAGATCTAAAGTATGACAAGTGTGAGCAGAACTGTGACATAATATTGAAGGCTGCATTTAGGCTGTCAGTCTCAGTGTCTACATTAATGTTAAAATCAGAATATAATGAACATAGTGCTAGTAATTGAGAGTAATGACCTGGTGGGGGATATGGAACAACAAATAACAGGATTTTCACCTGAGATGGAGAAACAACTGGAACATGTGACAATAGAAGCTAAAGCTAAGCTAGCAACTGCTTACCACAGCAGAGGAAGGAATGTGAAGAATTTCTGAACATAGCAATAAAAAATGTGTTTAAATTACCATTTATTAATCAACAAATTCTGACTCTTCTGTTGTTTCTCAGTCAAACAGGTGAAGGTAGATTCAGGGGCGGAGTCTGTCCTGCTGCCCTGCAGAGCCAAACCTTTCCTGCCCAGAGGTGTTAGAGTGGAGTGGACGAACAACAAAACACCGGAAGGTCCATGTGTATGAGTACGGTTCTGATCAGCCTGAAAAACAGTTTGACCTCTACAGAACCAGAACCAGGATGGATGCAAACTTACTGGGAATTGGAGACCTCAGTCTGACTCTGAAATGGCCCATTGATGTAGACAGTAAGATTTACACATGCAGGGTCTTCAACAGGGATGGAAAGATCCTGATGGAAAAACAAATTGAGCTCCATGTCATAAGTGAGTTCAGTAGGTACATGATATTTAAAATTACTGCAGTTTGGCTGTTGGTGCAGGTTAAAGGTCAACCTGCAAATGTAAATACCTGCAGCTCAAATCATGACAAACTGCCTCATTGTGCCTTAAATTCAGAAGATGTTTTAACCGCTATAGTTTGAAAGCAAACATGTTCTACCTCCAGGAAATGTCCTCAGAGCTGCTGCTGTCTGTCCAGCTCATCTTGTCCTCTGTTGTCCTCTCAGTCAAACAGGTGGTGGTGGAATCAGGGGTGGAGTCTGTCCTGCTGCCCTGCAGAACCACAAAGAAACTGCCTGAAGATGCTAAAGTGGAGTGGAAGGACAAAGACCGTGAAAGGGTCCAGGTGTATGAGAATGGTTCTGATCAGCCTGGAAAACAGAGCCTGTTCTACAGAACCAGAACCAAGATGGATGAAAACCTGTTGAACACTGGAGACCTGAGTCTGACTCTGAAATATCCCACAATTGGAGACCAGAACTTCTACACCTGCAGAGTCTTTAACAGGGACGGAGACATCCTGATGCTGAAACAAGTAGAGCTTCAGGTGAAAGGTCAGAGGTTTAAATGTTATTTATTGTTATAAGCCGATTGGTCATGATCAGTAGTGTTGATTACCTTATTAGAGGGTCAAAGGTCAATGTGGTTTCAGTTTGAAAGACAAAGTAGATGCAATGTAATGAGGTTCCTGTGTGTCTGGACGCCATTATTTATGATGGAACAAGAAACAACAAGCTTCCCAGAAATGTAGAGGAGTGAAAGTCATAAGTTCAGCAAAAAAAATAATAAATTAGATAGTCAAGTAAATGTACTTCATTATCAACTGAAAAGAGGTTTCAGGTGTTTTTGTGTTTCTGCTCTAAGAAGATTTGCTGCTATAACGACTATAATGATCATCTCAGGTCATCATCAGATCACGGTGGATTCTGACGTGGAGTCGGTCCTGCTGGCCTGCAGAACCACACATCATCTGCCAGGAGATGCGAGAGTGGAGTGGATAATGAGCCCAGATAAGAAGGTCCACGTGTTTGAGAACGGCTCCGATCAGCCTGGAGAACAGAGCCAGTTCTATAGAACCAGAACCAAGATGGATGAAGAACCGCTGAGGACTGGAGACCTCAGTCTGACTCTGCGATGGCCCACTGATGACGACAGTGACATCTACACCTGCAGAGTCTTCAGCAGGAACGGAGACGTCCTGATGAAGAAACAAGTTGAGCTGAAGGTCAAAGGTCAGTGGATTACATTTGATATTTCTGTATTGTCATGGACATTTTCCTATTTAAAATGAGACAGAATTTTAGCTAAATACACAGAATCAATCATTTATTCAAGAAGCTGAAAAAGATTCCCGAAGGTGAGAGTGAGCTCATAAAGAACATAAATGATATTTATCTCTTCTTCACCATGGATGCACTTTCACCTCCTCTTATACAACACGCACAAAGAGAAAACACCGCAAATGTCTGGATTAAGATTCTGTTTCTAGAAAAACAAAGTTCATGCATGGTTCAAAATGAATGATCCTCAATAAGTGAGTCAACTGCAGCTTTCAAAAAGTTTTCACACCTCAACTTCAAAGGTCAAGCTTAAAGTTTTGCCATAATAGTATAGAAAAAATGTTACTATTATAACAGTAATAGAGTTTAATGACTGTCAGAATGAGGGAGGATGCAGGAAACTAAGAAGCATAGAAACACAGTGGAGTGTAAACTCACCTTGACCTTCTCTCAGTCTGCCAGGTGGAGGTGGAGGAGGGGGCGGAGTCTGTCCTGCTGCCATTCAGAACGACGCCTGATCTACCTGGAGACGCCGAACTGGAGTGGAGAAAAGGAAACTACGTGACAGTCCATGTTTATCAGAATAACACTGACCAGCCTGAGAAACAGAACCGGTTCTACATGAACAGAACCAGGATGGAGGAAGGCCTGCTGAAGACTGGAGACGTCAGTCTGACTCTGTGTTGGCCCACAAAGAGAGACAGTGGAAAGTACAGATGTTTAGTCTACAGCCTGAAGGGAAACCTTCAGAGAGAGAAAACGGTTCTGCTCAAAGTTAAAGGTTCGTTTCTTAATTTCTTGTTTTATCGTCTCTCTTTGTTTATCTGACTGCTTTTTGTCGTTTTCTTCTTCTGCAGAGAGACAACAGATCCATGAAGGAACTCCACTGCTCCCAGTTTGACCAGAGTCTGAGTGAAGGATCTGATGGATGAAGAGAGGACTGTCCTCCAGTTCTACCTCTGCAGCTTTGTCACTCATCAAGCATCTGATCGTATAGGAAGTTATTCCTGGTCATGGAGTCACGATGTGTGAGGGACTTTCTGTGTGAACATGTCTGCGTCTGTTAGAAATCAATATGACTGAGACCGGAGTCAATGTGAGACGGGTTCAGGCAGAACCAGCCTGTTGGACGCCAACGCAGAGTTGGTCTCAATGATATCACTTTTAGACTCATTGCATTTCCTCTTTTTTATCATGTAGTAAATATTTTTGCACTGTGTAATTTTCTGGTTTTTCCTGGACTCCATCTTCAGAGGGAAAATGTTTGTAAGAAAATTCACACTTTCTATCAGAATAAGAGCTTTGGTCTAGTTGACATGATGCCGGCTCGGCTCCCATGCCGAAGTAGAGCCGTCCTCCGACAAGCAGGCTGTTATTATGGCAGACGTAGCGGAACGAAAGTTCTATGAATCCTGGATGATGATAGTTTTTGCACATACACAGGTCGAGTATCTTATACCAACATGGCTTGACCCCTGATGACACCGGTAAGTCTATAGTCATGACGATAACAGCTCAGTCCCTTAATCTTCTACCGAAAGATGATGATTCCGAGGGACCGAGCGCTCCGGCGATCATCCAGGATTCATAGAACCGTAGTTACAGTCATAACTTTCGTTCCATTTCATCCCTGCTGACGACCAGAAGCGGTGCTCAAAGCACTAGATGACGATTACCAACAGAGTCCTGAGGAATCACAGAAAACGAAACAAATCTGAAAAACATGCCCACCTCACTGGGACGATGAGTGCTGGGATGGGATCCTCTCCAATAAGTGAAAGGCAGCCAGGTTAACCCTGGAGAACCTAGCAAAAGTATTTCAGGATGCTCCAGAGTGACCCCAGTCATAGTGACCCATGACACACTAATGCTCCTGGTAGTCTCAGCCAGTCGTGTGCCAGTGCGTCCTCCCCCAGGGGACTGGCAGAGAGAACCAAGGTGGGCAATGTGTCGTCTCTTATGGCGCAAATAGGTCTACAGCTGCTTTGCCATACCTCTGGTGGTGGGCTTCCCCGAGACACAATATTGGCCAGCCCATTCTGCACCCCTGCAAAGAGAGGACCTGCCCAGGGTCAACCTCAGCAACGTTGTCATGTATCGACCGTGTTCCTCCCGGATGGTTGATATGAGAGACCAATGGTCTAACCGCACCAGGACATGATGCCTTCTGTGCAGGCCTGGAAGGACGTGTTGCATCACTGCACAACCTCCAACTCCAAGACCTTGATGTGCTTCAGTTTTTCCCATAGAGACCAATCAGTCGCTGCCACGATGCCCATCCTGTGGTGGATGTGTCGGTGGAGACGGCCTCTCGCCGAGACAGCAGTGGAACCTCTCTCATTGCATCTCGCCACTGAGCCAGTGATGCAAGGCATGGAGGGGACACCAGCAGTTTCCTGTGTCGGTGTCGTGTACCAGATGGGTCCAGCCTTGAGCTGTTGAAAAGGCTGAGGATGGTTGAAAATGAAAAGGGTTTATTGCATTTATGTGCCATTATTTGAGGATGTTTGAAGTGAATCTCTTGATAAAAAAAAATGCTGTTAAAGGGTTAATAGAGGAGCCATAGAGTGACGACTTCCTGAAGGCCGAGTTTCAGAAAGGGCAGGAGTTTTTAAAGAGACAGAGACCCAATTTCACGGCATTTAATTACAAAGTCACATTGCTTTTAAATCACATTTTCATTACAAGTGAAGGTAAGTTACTCGTTTGTGCTATAAAATGGCACCATGTGGCTGGAAAATACACATTATTACTCCTCTAACAAATTCTAAACTCTCAAGGCCGATTATCAAAACGTTTATCTTGCATGTAGAGATCAGGTAGTACGACTAGGTCCCCTATAAACGACAGGTTCTCTGAAATCCAGCCAACTCGGCTGAACTTCGGAGAAGAAAGCCTCGTCTACGATGAATCAAATAATTTACAACATTTTGAAAACTTTAGCATCTTTATGAACAAATTCAAATCCTGGAAACAGCAAAACGACTTCCCACCGCTCAGACGTCGGGGGGGGGGGCGTCACAAAAATCTGACAAAAACAATTTGGATCGGGGAAAAATTTATCTCAGTGGCTGTCGACGTTCTTGCTGAGCTTCGAAGAACTTCATCAACCCCCATCAGATAATAACGCCAAATTTGTGTGTTATTGTCTGACGGGGCATCAAATCGCAAAGATGAAGTAAGCATTTCTTAAAAAATGACAATTTGTTTGTTAAACTGAAACACAAGAAATCGAACTGACGACACCATAGATGTGCTTTCAGTGTGTGCGTTAGTTCATGCAGAACGCAAAAGGACGAGATGAACGGCAAAAGATGTTCACTGAACACGTCCGGATTACTGAAAGGCAAAGAAAGCCGAGCTTCATATGAATATTTATTTAAAAATCCATAGTTCAATACAGAAATAGTCATCTATGTATCATCAGACAATCAGTACTTCGCCATGCTTTATCTGATCAATCACGGGTTCAGAAAAAGTACAAGATATATAGATTTATAGATTTTTTTTTTTTTTTTACATTTTTTTTTTTTTAAATCCCAGAAACTGAACTTTGTGCAAAGGAAACACAAGAAAGCAATAGAAACACCGACACAAAGTAGATACGGATCAAATCGTTTTCAATAAAACAGTTTTTCTGAAGAAGGCATCGCACAATTCCAAGAGTCAGTGAAAGATTTAAGGCCATTTTGTACAGTTGATCCTTCATGTAGGTAATCTGGAGATTTCAAAACACTCAGTTTTCAACAAAAGGAACTGGTGCATCCCTTTTAAAACTGTACATGCAAACATAGTAGTGCACGTCGTTAAGAAGATATGACAAGCATACAACATATTATTTGGATACCTTTAGTAAACAAAAATCTTACATGTGTTAACACCTCACTTGGTATAATAATATATATATAAAAAACCTCCTATAAACGTGCCTTGCACACAGAGTAATTTACATGCACGCATACACACACACGCTTTTATAAACACACTTCTGGCTTCATGAATAGGCAGATTTTACGATGTGTGGCACCATGGATTAAATATATATATATATATATATATATATATATATATATATATATATATATATATATATGTGTATATATATATATATATATATATATATATATATATATATATATATATATATGTTGGCCCAGCCAAGAAAAAACCTGGAGCAGCAAAGACGGCATGAGAAAATTAAGCAAAAGGAACTAAAAAGTCGAGCGATTTGCTTCACATGAGAAAAATCTCCATCCTGATCTTCAGTCAAGAGTCAGTGAAAGATTTAAATGTAAAACATTTAGATCTGGAAAATAGAACGTTTTAAATTCCAATTTAAAGTCAGGATTCTGGTCGTAATATTTATGGAAGGACATAATTAATGTAGTCGGTTACACAGGAGATTGTATGCATGGATTTGTAAGACATTAAAACATCACAGCATGTGGTGATGTTAACTAGCTGCTGCCTGTCCATCTTGGTGTGGGTGTGAACAGAGTCTATGAGTGCCACCATGTGGACATTTGAGTATTTCATGAAATAGTAATGAAATGATTTAGATTGCTTGGCCACAGAAATCTTTCCAAGAACGGAATCTCGGAATGTTGACATTTCGTCACGGCCAAAACATTTTGTGAAAACTTGTATTAGTTGGCTGGGATATTAGTCACTTTAAGCAGTGAGTATTCAGGGCGCTGGGTGGCTCACTTGGTAGAGTGTGTGTCCCAAGTGCAGCGGTGGTACTAATCGATGAAGTTGTCCTGGGTTCAATTCCCAGTTTTGGGCCATTTGCTCTGGAAAACGGCAGTGTATATCTCTTTTTCTGGGTTTTCTAAAGTTTGGGTTAGTAATGAAAAAGGAAAAGGGTATTCAGAGAGTGCAGGATCGGTTTCTGGTCTAGTGCTTGTGTTCTACGCCGCGACTGCTGCAGTAATGAGCTGCTCATTTTGACCTGCTGTCCTAATGATGTGTCCAGCTAAGCTTTGAACACAGCAGTGGTGCTAAGCTAGTTGGACCACGGTAATCGCACATGAGAAAGAGGGAGAAAGAAAATGCCATAAGTTTGGGATTCAGAGGCGACTGTTGTAGGTCTGATAGGGAAGTTACTTTTTGAATAAGTAATTCCCCAACGTACTCTGAGTTTAAGCTGTATTAGGCCTAAAAGATTGAATTTATCCGATTAAAAAATATTAGGAGTCTTATCCTATATTCTCATTCTCATCCAACCCACATTCGCAACGAAAACAGAAGACATCGGTGTCAATTCATCGGACGTTGTCGGCGGATGACGACTCGCACAGACCCTGGCACATACAAATACAAATATTAAAACTTGTGTACAAAGTTGTATCAAAGCCATACGGTGTAATAAAAACCTGCAAACGCACGCACATGCTCGCCACAAAAGAGCCAAGAAGAAAAGCGAGAACCAAACGCACGCAATGGGATAATTTAGGTTTTCGATGCATTTTTGACCACTGGGCTCTTTTTGCTCAAACAGCATTTAGTTTGAGAGCAGCTGCTAAGGTGTTAAAACACGGAGGGAGGAAAGTGATGTGAGGACACAATGACAAGAAACCCCTTGGCCATGATTAGCAAGGAAGTTTGGAGGGGAAAAAAAAAAAAAGACTTGAATATGAAGACAGTAGCTACATTTCCATTCAACAGTCAATAATGCTACATAAAATTTAGAGTCGCTCAAAAATGTCTCAAGTGATGTAAATTTGGATTAATTTAGAAAAAACTGGACTTGGGGGAAACCAGAAAAGTCTGTTTACGTATGTGAGAAAAGTAAGAATCCACAATATGCTAGCAGTTCTGTTTAGCTTGGCTACGGAAGCTATGCTAGCGCAAAAGAGTCAGCTGACGTTGGCAAGTTGCTGTAAAAGGGAATCTGTTCAAGGCTGTAGAGCTTTATTAACTTTGAAAAACTGGACAAGGGGGAACTTATATATATATATATATATATATATATATAAATGTATACAACCAACAACATATATATATATATATAAATGTATACAACCAACAACATGCTAGCGGTCCAGTTCAGTTTGGCTGCGGACGGTAGGCTAGCTAAAAACAATCAGCTAATGTCGGAGGCTACCTGACATCTGGCTATATCTTTTTACCTGTATGAGTACACGTTGTAAACATATTAATGCTAACCTTAAATAGAAAAGCTGACATTATGATGTCGTGGTACATTTCTAAAATTGTGGAAGGTTAGCATGTCATTAGCACAAAACGCAACTGATTCGTTTGACTATTTAATCAAATGGCTGGCGATGGGATTGTAATTCAAACATTTTTGAGCTGTATTCAATGAACAACGTGTGTCTTGTCTGGGTTAGTGATGCACAACACTTCCCACTGTAAAGACAAACTTTTCGAACTTCGAGAATTAGAGAAATCAAACGAGAAATAAATAAAGCACGGGGAAGAAGCATAAGTTGGATGGAAACACAGCTAATAAAAAAGAGCGAGAGGCACAAGGGAAGAGAAGTTAGCGAGACACAGGAATTTACCTCCCACAAACACATGTATGGAGAAAAGAGGTAGTGCAGGGGTCACTGTCTGCATGCACTTGACTGAGGCTACACGCATGCAACAAGGTCAGCGCAGAAACACCAGAATACAGTCCAGTACGGTACATCACGGTATCGGTACAGAAGGGCTACCAGGACCTGCACTGCAGCTACCTGACATAAAGCCAGGAGAAGAGAAAGTATTACAACCGTCATGGTGAAACTGTATGTATATAAAAGTATCAACAGTAGAAATCCTTGCTAGCATTAACTGTAAACAATGAGTCAGAGAGAGAAAAGAAAAAGAAGATACATGTTTCCTTTTTTTTGTTTTTTTTACAGAAGATTCTTTTCTTTGTCTGGAGCACATTCTCTTCACATTTTTTCCCCGAGCTAACATCCAGATCATTGACTTCTTCCTGCAGTTTGCTTCTCCTTTCCTCCGTCACAGTTTGAATTCGCCGGCTCTCTCCGAAGCTTCTCTAGGTTTCACTGCCACTCACACCCACACGCATACAATAGAAGAAAAACAATAAACATCCTATCAAAATCCAGACGATTACAGGAATGCTCGATAGTGGAAGTAAACAGACTCTTGCCGCGTTTTCCTTCTAAAGCACCCTCTGGCCTGACGTGCAGTTTAGTTTCCTGACCAGCGAAAAGCCCTCTCCCTCCCTCCCAGGGCCGTCCATGACGGCAAAGCATGGAGAGCAGCTTTAAGGGACGAGGAAATGGCCTAACGCGTTAAGCTCGGAAGAGCACCTGGCTGTAAGACTTTTTGACTCTCTACCTGCTCCTATATCTGGAGTTTGGACGGGCTGCCACCCGCTCGGCGCGTAGGGAGGCGGCCGCCGGCGAAGGCTTTATCCCGGAGTCGCATGTAGGACAGAGACTGGATCGGGATGCCACCAGCACGCTCTTTGGCGCGAGCCGCGCCATGTGCTTAGACGTGGTTCCGGCTTGCTCCATCGTGAACAAATCGGGCTGCAACCGGGGAGGAGTAGCAACGAAGGGTTACTGGGAGTTCGAAAAACCATCACACATCACGGTAACTCAGAAGTTACTAAAGTTCAAATCTCTAGAGTTATCTCAGCTCTTTAATGGCGTTTAAGCTCCTAGAATGTCTTCTCCTTCAAGCAAAAATAGAACCGGTTAAATATAATTGTATACTAGTGAACATTTTCTCTAAACATTTTTACACTAAATGTCAAAGAGGAGGTAAACCAGGCCAACTACTGGGGTGTCACCTCTCACCGCCGCTGACACCTCAATGTTTTCACGTTATGAAGAAGCTCATATACCTGCCTGTCTGCTGCTCCAAAAAACATAAAAACAACAAACAAACAAAAAAATACAGATCAATATTCCTTTATTTTTTGCTGATGCTTCCACCTGCAGTAACAACAAGAATCCTAAGCAGTCGTCAAATGCTTAAAGCTATTAACTCTGCTCAGCAGAATCTGCAGGCTGAGCTGGAGCAATACTCTGAGGGTGAAAACCAAGTTGCTTTTCTCTTCTTTTCCCCCTGCACAAGACGCTGTAAGTGTGCGTACCCGGGCTTATTAAAAAGTCGGCTAATGAGCATCCGTGTGGCTATGGGAGGTGCCACAGGCAGCAGCGAGGATGCATCGTGAGGGACATAAAGGGTCACAGTCAAACAAATCGCTCAAGGTCTGGACTGCACGTCTTTTCTTTTTGGCGTCAAAAAGCCAGGATATACGAGTCCGACTGTGGTATGATTAGTGACGCCCAGCACGGCAGCACCAAAAAGTGGATTATGGATGTAGATCGGTAAACCCAAGTTAAGAAATGAGTGACAAGATATGCAAATGTTCAAACTAAAGAAAAGCCAAAATGGGAAATGGTTTTCTTTATAAACAGACATTACAGAGCTGAAGTGCCCTAGTTCATCTGCTTTGCACGGAGAAAGCGGGGCCAAGAGGTGCTCAAGGGGTCGTAAGGTTTTCCAGTGAGGATTCTTGTGCACCCATGTGGGCGCCTGTGATTATCTTATATAAGTGGTGTGGGAGGGAAGTGAGTATCTAGAAAATATCAAGGATCCATAACGCCAAATTATATACATAAAGTCATTAACACATTAAAGTTTTGAGACAGTTTTCTTAAGAGGATTATCACTGAAAATGAAAGAAGTGAGGATAAAATGGATATGTAATTGGGTTAGTGACATTTTTGCAAACATGACCTCACTATGAATCTTCATCCGAATGACCCTAAATCACAGAAACAAAAGTTGAAAATTTAGACACAGTTAATCTGAAACTGTCATGAAGTCTGAGGGTGGAAAAAGTGATTGATTATTCGGTGGAACAATGTCTCTCTCTGCAAATCTTCCCCTGGATGAGATTCTGACTTCATCGCGTCCACCACCATGGCTGAGAAGAAGACAAAGCGCGTAAACCACTAATTCCTATAATATCATTTAAAGGCAGAGGCATTCAGGTCAAATTTTATTCAAGAGTGTAGCTTGAAAATATAAAAGAGACTAGTTTTTTTTGTTTGGTTTTTGTCGTATTAGGCTTTCATCAATCTGCCCACTCCCACAATAATATTTGACATGGGAGATATGAGCTTCACAACACGAGAGCAGAGCCGTCGTTTAAGAGTTCAAACTTTGCATTTGTTCAAGAGAATATTTATCTTTCTAGTTTTTCGAATCATCAAAAGAAAGAATAACCGGGCATGTTATCACAACTGACCAACAAACAGTCTGATCATCAGCTGAGCAACGCTATGGTTGACCTCACGCTAAGGGCCAACTGTAGATGCCTTACTCACCCTCAGCATGCTTAGGGCTGACCACACGACTCATATCATTTCCTTTTCTGGCCTTCAAGTATGCCATTGATACATATCTGAGAAATTAGCACGGCTGCCTGGCTGCCTGATCCTTGAAAAATGAAACATGAATCTATCAGTGGCTCGGCCGACACGGCGTTCCGGTGCAACAAGCTTGTTCTCTGAAGGAAACATTCAATGTACTGTAACAACAAACAATGAACTTACCTAAATGTGACCAAATTAGATAAATTGTTCAGTCATTCCATGCTGCTGCCTGGCGCGTAAACAAGGCGTCTGGAGCTGGGTCGTGCGGTGGTAGGTTGCGCATGGTGCCGTAGGGTTGAGACGCCACAGTCACCTGTGGTACAGATCAGGAAACCTGCTGGCACGACTGGCAGACACAGCCCTGCAAACATCACGAGTTCAATGGTGTTTGCGAGGCAGCTTTTGAAGTGGTGGCCATAGGAAGATGTCCATGGTGTGTGTGTGTGAGAGAGAGTTAAGTGTATCCAAGTAATGTTCTGACCTCAGTTATAGGTATAAATGCCATGATCTGGGATCTGGAAACAGAGTGCTTTTGTTCCTCAACTGCTCCTGGGCCGCTACGTAGTTTTCTCAATCTTAATATATCCTTTTCCAACCATTTCATTTCTCTATCGTGCTACGCCGTCTCTGCGTTGCAGCTCAGCCTCAGTTGCTCCGGGGTCGCTTATTCACAGGAGCTCTTAAAGCGTACAGCTTTGCGCCCACTGGCCCGAACGAATGATGGAGCTTGACAGGGAGGCTGAAAGCAATAATCTAGAAGAATATGCAACTATTAATTTACAGAGTAAAAGGTTTCTTTGTTACATAACGCCTCTAGTGGCAAAGAAAGGGAAGATCATTTGATTATAGCTTCCCTTCCTGTTCCGGTGACTTGCTTCTGGACGCCTATAAGATCCCGATAAACGCCAATAACGTGGGCTGGCGTATTTTCTTTTTCTCTCTGACGCTCATTGCTTCAGTGAAGTTAGAAGTCACTCATGTCCACAACAAGCTGACAGAAAATAGCTAGACTTGTTAGCCTAGAGAGTGTGTATGTAATCAGAGCTTGACGGTAACTCCCAAACAGACTTAGCGTATGGATTATTTAATTAAAAGTTCGAATCTGATGCAGAAATATGCTCCAATGTAAAAATATGAAGAAACTAAACTAAATGAGCCTACCTCAATTCAACGATGCTTTTAAATAGAGTACTTCTCTAGTGGAAGTTATTGCAGATCACCATCACATACCAAACTAACTCCTGATATAGTTGAACGATGACGTATCTGAATTTGTAGGTCCTTTCTGGTTTAAAGTTTATAAATCCTTGAAAAATGAAACCCAAGCTGCTTGGTTCTTAATAATATAAAGTCCAATGATTTTTACTCTGTAATGTGAATAAAAACTTAAATTATTATTTCTTTTTATTCTGCATTTTTAAATTAGACAGAGATGATACTGCAATAAAAAACATTTATTTTTTAAAGTGGTGTTTGTACAAAAATTTCTGCCAAGATTCTTCATGGATATTGCGGCCAATAACGTAATACGTAAACAACAACACAGTTTGTGTCACATTGGACAATCCCCCTGTTTTTCTAATAAAGACCACACACAGCCTCTAAAAATATTATTTACGTACAAAAAGTATAGCTACTATTTATTGCGCATCATTAAGTTTACCTGGCTAAGTAGTCCAGTAGTACTAGCGCAGTAATACTCACGCTGGAAATCTCAAGAGCTCAGACTCGACTCCACCCGGTGACAGAGCAGCCTCACATTGGACAACGACTCCCTCGTTTGGGGCCGCTCCGAGATGACTGCCGGTGATGAGATGAGAGAGCACAAAGTACCGTGGGAGAACCATCTCTTCAGCAGAAGCAGCATAAGCCTGGGAATAGAAAAGAATAAGAACGATTTGATTTTAGCTTTTGAACAACAAATCTGGGTTTTGAGACATCAAACCAGCTACGGTTGAGGGAGTGGCCTACTTGATTTACATTTGACTGGAATGTGTCGTATACCCAACAACGTTGTAAAATGAAAGATTTTCCAAGTGGCTACACTTATGGTAAATACTTTTTAACTTGGAACTCATTACATGTTAGTTTGGGCCTATTTTTCATTATATACTTGTTACTAACCGACTTTTTCATCGATTATCTTCGACTGAAATTAACGCTTGTGCCAATCATTTACTCAGAGCCAAAAGCAAAAACAAAGGGTGGGAAAATGGACAGCCTGGTGGTCTGGAAACAACCTTGCATCTGAATTCAGATCGAGGCGCTCTTGCAGCTCCCCTCCTCACAAGTCATGGCGAATGCCTTTTTACTGTTTGATACAAAGTGGTTCTAGATACAAACCCTTGTGTTTCCCCAGTAACTTACATAAGTCTCAATACTTGTCTTATGTCCAACAGGGTTACATCAGCAAGCCTGATGTTATGTAACATCTATTCGTGTCTTTTTTCTCAATAAAACCTGCTTTCTTCCTCGCGGTCATGCCGGTAAGATTTACAGTGCAAATTATCCCTCGTATTCAGAAATAACCCGATGAGACATCACTGGTGCACCTTTAATATTAACCTTGTATGAAAAAGTTTAATGTGTTTTTCTGAGTATCCTGTCTGACGCGCCAGCCTCCTTCCCTGCAGCATGATATGCTCAGCAGACACAGAGAAACAAAACGTAAACATAATCAACTCCTACAAAAACACTTCTTGTTAGCGCCAACATAACGAGCTCATACGGGAAGCAGAAAAAGCCGGTGAGTGCTCTTGGTCGGGCGCTGCCGTCCGGGCAAGACACACATGGAACTACATAAGCAGCGGTAGAAACACGCAGGAGGAGCAGAGAGAAGCTGGTTTACTCACGCACCCAAAGATGAGTGGCGTGGTGGTACCCGGCTGGGCTTACTGGTTGATGCTATCGGGTTGGTCCGTAGAACGATCTCAGACACTCTGATAGGCTCCACAGCTGCCGGTGCCTGGGCCTGGGCGCAGTGCGTTCTGAGGGCACGTTTCTGGAACGTCAGGAAAGGTCACCTTTTTTTATGATATATCCGACAAGGAAGTGAACCAACACAATGAGATGCAACTGAACTTAAAGGGGGCAGTGCGCCTGAATCACTAAGCTTACAATCTTCTGATGCTACTCCATCACCGGAAAGCCGCCCTTCAGAGTATATCCCCTTCTTTCCCCCCCACTCAAGCCCCCTCCCCAGACAGCCAGCAATCAGCAACATCTGGTGGAACCGTCTGCTGAGCTCAACTAACCCAAAAACGTGCTCAGTGGAGGGAACACTGTGACTTCCCTGAAGGCACACCTGCTCTGAAAGAGCAGGAGTTTAAAAAGAAAGACACAGGCTAAGGTGTTAAATTGCTTAGTCACTTCTTTCAAAAGTCATGTTTTGATAGACGGCACAGAAGGTAACGGTTACTTATTATTGTGCTACATAGTAAATGCCCCCTAAAAAAAAAAAAAGTTAAAAAGTTTTTTGTTAATGCTCATATAAAGAAACTATCACGTTCCGGTCTTCCACACTCACCAGGGCAAACCTGGGACAACAGCCCCGCGGCGCGCTGGTCTGTGCCGCGGAACATATCGCTGTCGAAGTCCTGACGATCTCGCCGACCGCCTTCAGGGCGCCGGCGTCAGCGTGGCTCATGTGCGGAGGAGTGGGCTGCTGGGTTTCCCGCACACGCAAGAAATTGCATTGCGAGCTGATACTTACGGCCATCGAAGCTTATGAAGATGCCAGAATTGGCTCCATCGTCAGCAGCCACGTATGCAGCGCGCTTAATGTGGCGCCTGAGCCTCTGCCTCCCAGACGGCGTCGTCAGTGGTCGTTGTTCATAAAAACATTTTCTCTGGACAGAACCACACAGGATCATGCTTTATTGCTCAGACCATTGGTCCCGCCCACTGCTTGAAAGCATTTTTGTCTTATTTTTGCAGAACGTGTTTACTCCAAGCGTCGCCTTCGTGAATGGCTTTTCTGAACTCAACCCCTAAATGCAACCCGGCTCGTAATCAACACCTCATCGCACTGGCTGAGTCAGCCGTCAGGTGTGATAGTAAATATTGGGCGAACACCCTGGATTTCTCCACGGTATGTTTGAATGGGCCTCTTTTATGTGCTTAAAGGTTGCTTTGTTCTTCTCCTTAGGCAGCTCCAGTAGTGAATGCAGCGCACATTCGGAAAATCCCCCATTGGAAGCTGTGAAATCAATGGTCACCGTGTTATATCTGGGTCCTGAAACAAAAGTGAGCACGCTTCATTTATTAGTCAGGACGCAGCAGGTATCGACGCTTGGGAGACCAACAAAACACCTGCCTGTTGACCCTGAAGCGTTTCTCATGTGGCTGGGCGGCAATCTACCAGAACTCTCACCTATCAGTTAGGCGTTATCTGAAGTCGATCCACTAATATCGCCCGTTATCTTCAGGTCAATGAAAGCAGAGACATCTCTTTGAGCCCTCGGAGTTAATTGACCTCCTTCTTCAAACCGGTACAAGAGTAGACTCCATCATCCTCAACAGGGTGGAATGTCATGGTCTCGTTGTTTTGCTTTGTTTGGACTGGACTGCCCACAGGCAAAGATGCATCATATCAATCGGCCGCTCGGGGCGGACTGGTCTAAAGTACTTGATGTGGTTTTTAATACAATGAGGTGCTAAATAAGTATAAACCAAAAGAATCACCTACTCAGCAGTGGAAACAATAGTTTTTTACAGGTGCAAACACCATTTAGTCACTTTATCAATCACTGGAAAGGTCAACTGCGAGAGGCTCGGGGGACAGCTGGGGAATACAGGTCAGTAAGTGGGATCTCTACCAGGTCCTCATGTTAGCAGACACAAGCTCCGAGCGCCCAATTATTCATGTCTTCTCCTGCCATACCTCTGGCCACAGAGCTACAACACAGAAACTCAAACTGAGGGCAATAAAAACAGGACGAGGCGAACTCAACAATGAAGAGCTAATGTGTTGCAAACCACAACAATGGAAATGCAACCCAGTGGGAATATCGTCATATTTCAAATGATCTGCAGATAAACATGGCTAAAAAGCCGATGAGCCTAACCCGCGATTCAAAGCCACCAGATACCTGATTTTTGCAGCCCTGACCTTACCAAGTCCATGCAGATTCTGATTTTAAAGCTGTAGGCAAAATCCAGTCAATAAATCATATGTGAAAGAAGTTATTGGTGAAAGCTAAGTGGGTTTTTACTATTTCCACTGTCTCCAATCCTAAAGACAGATTTGTAGCTGATATTTTCACCTGTTCTTAGATTTGTAGATTTATTCCAGAGTCAGTCGGTAAGTATACAAATTGACTAATTACTTGCTTGGTACCTTTGCGGGCCAATAATAAAAACAGTCACCTGAATGGTTTCCATCATCATTCGCTCCGTAGAGCTTTTTGTTCCGGAAAATAATTCTTTGCACCCTGGCCTCGCCTCTTAAGGGTCACCATCAGTGATAGCCGCTGAATACTAAAAACACTTCTAGTCGTTTCATTTTTAACCGGCACTCCAAAAGCCAGCACAAGTCGCGTGACTAAGGTGCAGCCCTTCAAATGCATTATGCGCCTTGCTTAGCTGGCAGACATGGTTGATGAATACGCGTCACTCCTTCCCACTGATTCTCACCGACGCTGATGAGAGTCACACTTGCTGGTGAGTAGTGGGAGTTACTGCAAACCATACAGACGGGAAGGCAGATCCGGAGTACCCTCACCTGGTAGACCTGAGCGAATGCAACAGCAGCAGTCGAAACCATCTCAAGCTTCCCAAAAATGTACCGCATTTGAATCCTTTAAAGCTTACATAGTTCCTCGCCTGGAGCCAACGGTAGAATAAAACATGAGTTAACGTGCATGCAGTTCCTAGCAGTAGTCAGGGAGGGAAGCGTCGATGGAGCAAAATAGTGCGAACTCTGAGACCTTGATGTAGGGCGATGTGGCTAAAACAATTTAGAGCTCGTTATAAATTATAGGAAATGGTTTTTTCCCCTCTCAAAATGGCTTTTACTAATCAAACCTTAGAATGTAACACCTCAATAATCAATGCAAAAATATAATCTCTGCTTCCTGGAAAAGCTATAACACGAATTCTGCCAAAATATGCCCAAAAATGCAAAAACTTTTTAAATCATGTTCAGAAAAAGACGCTTTCTGTTCCCTCCGTGCCAGGTGGAGGTGTGTGCATGCATGAGTGCACTTCTGAGAACTGAACGGCATCAGATGTGGGAGGGAAGCAGAGCTTCTTGCTGAAGCACCACATGGCGCAGCAGAGCCAAACGCCCCCGACGTGACCACTCTTCTACACTGGCCGGTCACCTTCACTTTTTTTTTTTTGAGTTTATAAACCTTCATTAGCGCCGAAGAAGGAAAAACACATATGTATATATATACAGTAAAGGCTCATATGCACATATATATATATATATAAGGCGGTGCGTTATAGCAGCAGCAGCGAACATTCATACATCTTCATATGCACACACTCGACACATAATGATCAATACAAGTGCACACTTTAGGATGCACAGAAATAAAAAGTACCAAATGAATCCTCTCCAATAAAGTAAAAGATAAAAAGAAAACAACCCATCTCAACCTGAAAGAAGAGAAAAATTCTAACCCAGATGTATTGAAGGACATTTTTCAGACTTCCAGGCAGTGCACGGTTTGCTGGCTGCAGAGCGCAAGCAAACAACATATATGAACTTGGCAAATCAATGTAGCTGAGGATTTAAATATGGTGATCACGGACAAGGTTGCACCCACAGCACATG